>OX336369.1:57102726-58554239 GCA_946902895.1 Fragum fragum | reverse complement strand
GAGATAAATATCATATATGTATCTGACGTCACGAACGTCACGTGCACTACAAGCACGCTGTGCACAAGTTTGGCGATCGTTGGGCATACGTTCCTCATAAGTTCTTCATACGTTCCTCATAAGTTAAGAACGCTAGGCAAACGCTGGACGTGCGCTGTTGTACGCTTTCATAAGTCATGTTACGCCAGAGGTAAGCAATGCATAAGTTACTCATACGTTGGACATGCGCTATTCATTCGCTCAGTACGTTGCACGTACGTTTTGCATAAGTTCAAACAGAGGCTTTCTCTCATTTTTTGTGACTTTTCTTCAGCGTATGACAACGTATGACAACGAAATTATTTCTTTTCATGCGTTCGGCGTACGTTGGCTTATACGTTATAGTGTGACAGGGGCATTAAATACTGAAATGCTTCCACACGCCAGGAACGCGTTAAAGACTGCCAGGCACACGTTCTGTGTAACTTTTAGCCAACGTGTTTCTAGCGTGCTCGCAGCGTATGTGAACGTGTACATTGGCTGTCTCTAGTGTACTGAACGTGTTCGGAACGTATTTTAACTCGTTCGTAAGACACTGAGGAATTGTGAGCATGCACGACATCTGTCGATATACTCAGCGTGTAACAACGTGTGTCAGTGTGTCGATGGCGTGTGTGGAGCGTGTTGTTTAAAATCAAACACGTCCCGAACACGCTGGCTAAAACATAAAGGTGCTACTACACTACTATTACGCTCTAACTATTTCAAGAAATAAAATGAAGTGATCATATAAATAATGGAAAGCTATAACACTATAAGGTGGGAGTTTTACAGTGAAGATTTTACTCAGTACAATATACGTGTGTTCTCGGAGTAGACAAGTAACTAAAGCAAAAGATAAATATAGCTTAAGTAACTAGGCTCTGGTTGTTTGTGTTACAGTTGTTTGGTTGAAAACATTTAACCTCATGTTGGCCGCTTTAACATCAAATAAATAATTTGTTTTGTATTGTGTTTTTTTTATGTTTTTTTTTTAAATGGAATTTACACCGCTTTTGTCAATCTTTCAGTCATATCGCGGTGACTGGAGCACCTGACAACGGATTCCTTGTATTTCTTCTACAACTACAAACATTTCATCTTTTCTTGACCCCAGCCGCTACCCCACATAGGTCTACGATTATCAGCCCCATTGGTGGGAGACACATAGTCGGAAAGGATGAGAGACCTGTAGACTGACAGTTCGACGCGCTACTAACTGCGCTATGACGATGGCTTGACTTTTATTGTATTTAATGGCAAATGAGTTGCAAAGACTATATAATATGCATAGCGTTTACGAGGACTTTTAACGATAAAGGAATAGGCCGATCAAAGTTGAGAAAATTGAATTCGATGATCTGTTATTTGTATTTAATTGCTAAATAATGTACATTCGAGTATTCATTTTAAGTCTTTGAGAGTAGGGCTGCTTCACCATATGATGTATAATTTCGAAAGCTGTTTGGTAGTCGCCAAAACATGGTAACGGTAAGGTCATGCCAATCGTATGGGTATCAAATTATGACATAGCAAGTGAAGGGATATCAATTAGTGGATTGCTGGCCCCGCCCCTTGGCCTCCGTCGAGACATAACAACTCAGAAATTTATAAAATGTCACTATACTCTTTTATTTTGATTAGGACATAAACCAAATACAAATCGATGTTGGACCTTTAGCATGTCTTGGCTACAGCTTATTCAAGCTGTAGTTTGTTTCGACGATCAAGTCACCACACATATATTAACTTTTTCTCAAATGATATGTTAGAAAAATAGAACGTTCGTTGTCTTTTGCACTTACAGATTTATCGCGAGATGATTTGGTACTTGTAAACCCCTACATAGATCATACGACATTTTACGGCTGATGTCAACTTTTCGACGCACACTCTGGTCTCTGTCAGGGGCATAAGCGATTACTTTGCTATTTGATTTTAATCTCAATGCTGGATTTTAATGTGGTTGGTTTTTCAATTGTGTCGTGGATAACATAAATGCACAACTCATACATTGAAGGACTAAAGAAACGCAAATTTCAGTTTTGGTTATTTTTATTAGCCTTGCTGGTCGATGTTGTTTCTGTTGTAAGGGTTTACAGTTAAGTCATTACATTAGCAAAGATTGTTCTAAATAACTACACGCCTAAGAGCAGTGGCATTTTAAAGGTATCTACCCCTACTACGAAAAAAGACTAAAAAAAATGATAATAATAAACCAGTCACCGTTCTTTGGCAAATCAATGAAAGCTCAGTAAATTCAAGCATATCTAGATTTTTATAACATCTGAAAATGAAACTCAACATTTTGTCTTGAATTTTTGTAGATATTTCCATCTTTCTGGGTAGAAAACATCCGGCAAAATGAAAATATTGATTGTTACAAGCAATTTTGTCATTTTACACAATGTTTTCCCAATTATATTTCTTAAGGGGCGCCTAAAAGCGCCATTGTGTGGGAATGGGTAAACCAATTTAAATCAATCAACCTGCACAAGCTTTAGCATCTGATGAAAAAAATATATTTTTTATGTAAAATTTATTCTTGTTAATCCTGGTTTATACGTCCCGGTGGCTATCAAATTGAGAATACATTGTAGAAAAATAATAAGCAAATTGAGAATGCATTGTAGAAAAAGAATAAGTTTGTTGCAAGCAAATTTGTTCCCTTTCCACAGTATTTCTACCCTATTGAATTTCTTTTTTTTTAATTGTTTTATATATCATTTCATATGTTTAAGTATTTGAGAAAAAGTGAGAAATAAAAAAGTGGAATATAAAAGAGATGACCGTAAGAAGTGTCACAAAGATCTAAGACAATCTTTTTGAACGTGTTAATCCATTCACCAAATTCTTATTACTATATTGAGATATATCATGCAATAACATATATTATACAATGTATGTAAATCTTTTTGCTGTAATTTTTTTTTCAGATTTTTCTTACTTAAACATTTTTTTCCAAATTTTTCTAAATGAGAAACGTTTTAAAATAGATTTCCTTTACCTCTTGCATTTATAATCCTATCTAAAATGTACAAACTCGTAATTTCCTTAGAATTAAAGGGAATAGAAAACGACTTCCTTTGTTACTTGTAATAAGGGGAATTGGGTGAAAATCAAAAGCAAATAGCCGATTATTATGAGATATATCCAGTGTACATCCAAAATACCACCCTTGGTCTATTACGCAATCAGAGATAACGATCAGAAGCGTGTAAGTTACTTGTATTAAAACAGCACTTTTAAATTTGATTTACCATTAACCCTTCACAGAAAAAAAAATCTCAGAACGAAAGAGGATACGAACGAAAAATTAATAGCCATGTGTACCGAAAATAATGGATCTTTCAAATGTGGAGAAAATCGGCGTAAAAAGTACTCTTTATCGCAATATGGTTATTCTTAGTTGTTGTTGTGTGGTTTCCTTGTTTTAATAAGTCTTTTCAAGTTAAAGAAGTAAACGCAATGATTTCCTACAAAGGACGCCTTTGCAAATTTTTTTTCGAAAATGAGAATTAAAATATGAAAACTGGACGAGAATGAAATTGGTTCCTAGGTCGGGAGAAAAAAACGATTAAAACGTGTCAACGTTAATATAAACTACCACATCAATTCATATTCTAAGAGAATTTTAAGAGTACTCAACATTCCTCTGTATTGATTTATGAAAAAAAATATCTGATTCTACGCAAAATAGGAACATTTAGTCTCAGCCCTTATATTCTCTATATAGCAAATTTAAACCGGAACTACCCAGTTAAGTCAAGGGAGTTAATTATAGGGCAATTTTCAGGACAACTCCATATATCGGAAGGGGCCCATTGAACCATTCTCGTTGCAAACATTTGTGGAAATTAATATCCCGCATTAGACGACCCGTATTTTTTAATTATTACTTTTCAAAATAAAATGCTAAAAAAGATTGTCCGTAAAAAGTTTACACGAATAAACTTGCGCCCCGCTTAGGTTGAATCGCGTAAATTGTCAGAAATGAACTATAACTATTACTTCTTTTAGGCCATGAATCTTGGACAATAGCCCCTCCGGACAATATCCCCTTCTATGTTTTTCGACAAGATCGACATTATCCCCTTCCTAAATTCAACAGGGCGGACATTTGCCCCTTCGTCATTCGGATAGGGCGAACGAAATCCCCCTTCCTATTATTAACAGGGCGGACACCATCCCCTCGATCGGCGGACATTATCCCTTCGTAAAATTGTTCTTAGTTTCTTCCGGCTTAAGTAACGAAACGAACAATAAGCCCCGATTAATATAAATTTTACTCTTTTTTTTATTGAATAATAAACCAGTGCTCAATTTTTAACTGAATACCTTTGCACATTTCTATGCGAGCGACTCCATAAAATTTGTATTCTAGAAAACGTCATGGTAAAGGCAAAGAGGAGCTTGTCCCTCTTTACCAGCATGTTTCTTTAAAATGAACCTCGTGTTAACTTTTTACTATTGGAAGCCATCTGGAAATATGTTGTCCTGACACTCGAAGATATAAATCCGACTTAACAAAATAGAACATGCTGAATATTAGCTATATTATTACCTTTTCCATATGATCTTATCTTTTTCTCTTTTGTATACATGGTGTTGGTATGAGACCGAAACATCGTAGCTACAATTTTGTATGAGTTTTTTTACAACATATCAGTCGCCAGTAGAATCAGAGTATATCATTGATTATTATTATAATTTTTACAATCTTTGACTGGTTTTCATGTGAAATACCGGAATTATATCCAATCCAGAAACCGTGAATTGCCTGTGATATATTACAGAAAGGGGCTTTTGTCCGTAGTAGTAAAACGATGAAGGGGATAATGTCCGCCCTGTTAATATGAGGAAGGGGATTTTGTCCGCCCTGTTAGAATGGCGAAGGGGCTAATGTCCGCCCTATTAAATTTAGGAAGGGGATAATGTCAGCCATATCAAAAACATAGAAGGGGATATTGTTCGGAGGGGCTATTGTCCGGTTACCTAGACCATATCTTTGGCCTAGACATTGATCAGCTTACTTTTTTCGACCTGCAATGATAGATTTAAAAAGAATTATGAAGTCTTTGAATGAAACCGTTTGAAATTCTAATCATAAATTGTTCATCTTTGTCATCGGAAAACAATAACAATCAATCGGTAATTTGGATTAAATTATCGATTTTGGTCAAAATGTTCTGTTTGGTAAAGGGTATGGCAAAATTTACAATCAATTTGTAGATGAAATGAGCGTCAAACTGACATCAGAACGAATGAGTTAAAAGACATCTAAAGTGTTGAAAGTCAATAATTTTATCTTTCAATCGCATAAAAACATCTTTAAAAGAACGTTTTCTTGATTAAAGAAACTTACGTGTATTGAATGCAATACGCAAAGGAATTTTTATATGGTATGTTTCAAAAGTGTTAAGTCTTCCTATTTTCGAATGTCTAATCGAATGTCTAATGTCTAAATAGGCAGTAAGACATTCAAAAACGGGTTTGGTCGAATGTCTAATCGAATGTCTAATGTCTAATTGGGCAGTTAGACATTCAAAAACGGGTTTGGTCGAATGTCTAATCGAATGTCTAGTGTCTAATTGGGCAGTTAGACATTCAAAAACGGGTTTGGTCGAATGTCTAATCGAATGTCTAGTGTCTAATTGGGCAGTTAGACATTCAAAAACGGGTTTGGTCGAATGTCTAATCGAATGTCTAATGTCTAATTGGGCAGTTAGACATTCAAAAACGGGTTTGGTCGAATGTCTAATCGAATGTCTAATGTCTAATTGGGCAGTTAGACATTCAAAAACGGGTTTGGTCGAATGTCTAATCGAATGTCTAATGTCTAATTGGGCAGTTAGACATTCAAAAACGGGTTTGGTCGAATGTCTAATCGAATGTCTAATGTCTAATTGGGCAGTTAGACATTCAAAAACGGGTTTGGTCGAATGTCTAATCGAATGTCTAATGTCTAATTGGGCAGTTAGACATTCAAAAACGGGTTTGGTCGAATGTCTAATCGAATGTCTAATGTCTAATTGGGCAGTTAGACATTCAAAAACGGGTTTGGTCGAATGTCTAATCGAATGTCTAATGTCTAATTGGGCAGTTAGACATTCAAAAACGGGTTTGGTCGAATGTCTAATCGAATGTCTAATGTCTAATTGGGCAGTTAGACATTCAAAAACGGGTTTGGTCGAATGTCTTATCGAATGTCTAGTGTCTAATTGGGCAGTTAGACCTTCAAAAACGGGTTTGGTCGAATGTCTAATCGAATGTCTAGTGTCTAATTGGGCAGTTAGACATTCAAAAACGGGTTTGGTCGAATGTCTAATCGAATGTCTAGTGTCTAATTGGGCAGTTAGACATTCAAAAACGGGTTTGGTCGAATGTCTAATCGAATGTCTAATGTCTAATTGGGCAGTTAGACATTCAAAAACGGGTTTGGTCGAATGTCTAATCGAATGTCTAATGTCTAATTGGGCTGTTAGACATTCAAAAACGGGTTTGGTCGAATGTCTAATCGAATGTCTAATGTCTAATTGGGCAGTTAGACATTCAAAAACGGGTTTGGTCGAATGTCTAATCGAATGTCTAATGTCTAATTGGGCAGTTAGACATTCAAAAACGGGTTTGGTCGAATGTCTAATCGAATGTCTAATGTCTAATTGGGCAGTTAGACATTCAAAAACGGGTTTGGTCGAATGTCTAATCGAATGTCTAATGTCTAATTGGGCAGTAAGACATTCAAAAACGGGTTTGGTCGAATGTCTAATCGAATGTCTAATGTCTAATTGGGCAGTTAGACATTCAAAAACGGGTTTGGTCGAATGTCTAATCGAATGTCTAATGTCTAATTGGGCAGTTAGACATTCAAAAACGGGTTTGGTCGAATGTCTAATCGAATGTCTAATGTCTAATTGGGCAGTTAGACATTCAAAAACGGGTTTGGTCGAATGTCTAATCGAATGTCTAATGTCTAATTGGGCAGTTAGACATTCAAAAACGGGTTTGGTCGAATGTCTAATCGAATGTCTAATGTCTAATTGGGCAGTTAGACATTCAAAAACGGGTTTGGTCGAATGTCTAATCGAATGTCTAATGTCTAATTGGGCAGTTAGACATTCAAAAACGGGTTTGGTCGAATGTCTAATCGAATGTCTAATGTCTAATTGGGCAGTTAGACATTCAAAAACGGGTTTGGTCGAATGTCTAATCGAATGTCTAATGTCTAATTGGGCAGTTAGACATTCAAAAACGGGTTTGGTCGAATGTCTAATCGAATGTCTAATGTCTAATTGGGCAGTTAGACATTCAAAAACGGGTTTGGTCGAATGTCTAATCGAATGTCTA
The DNA here is from genome assembly GCA_946902895.1 of Fragum fragum. NCBI lineage: Eukaryota > Metazoa > Mollusca > Bivalvia > Cardiida > Cardiidae > Fragum > Fragum fragum. Next base: position 58,546,874 of record OX336369.1, on the reverse strand, counting down.
ATGTCTAATTGGGCAGTTAGACATTCAAAAACGGGTTTGGTCGAATGTCTAATCGAATGTCTAATGTCTAATTGGGCAGTTAGACATTCAAAAACGGGTTTGGTCGAATGTCTAATCGAATGTCTAATGTCTAATTGGGCAGTTAGACATTCAAAAACGGGTTTGGTCGAATGTCTAATCGAATGTCTAATGTCTAATTGGGCAGTTAGACATTCAAAAACGGGTTTGGTCGAATGTCTAATCGAATGTCTAATGTCTAATTGGGCAGTTAGACATTCAAAAACGGGTTTGGTCGAATGTCTAATCGAATGTCTAATGTCTAATTGGGCAGTTAGACATTCAAAAACGGGTTTGGTCGAATGTCTAATCGAATGTCTAATGTCTAATTGGGCAGTTAGACATTCAAAAACGGGTTTGGTCGAATGTCTAATCGAATGTCTAATGTCTAATTGGGCAGTTAGACATTCAAAAACGGGTTTGGTCGAATGTCTAATCGAATGTCTAATGTCTAATTGGGCAGTTAGACATTCAAAAACGGGTTTGGTCGAATGTCTAATCGAATGTCTAATGTCTAATTGGGCAGTTAGACATTCAAAAACGGGTTTGGTCGAATGTCTAATCGAATGTCTAATGTCTAATTGGGCAGTTAGACATTCAAAAACGGGTTTGGTCGAATGTCTAATCGAATGTCTAATGTCTAATTGGGCAGTTAGACATTCAAAAACGGGTTTGGTCGAATGTCTAATCGAATGTCTAGTGTCTAATTGGGCAGTTAGACATTCAAAAACGGGTTTGGTCGAATGTCTTATCGAATGTCTAGTGTCTAATTGGGCAGTTAGACATTCAAAAACGGGTTTGGTCGAATGTCTAATCGAATGTCTAGTGTCTAATTGGGCAGTTAGACATTCAAAAACGGGTTTGGTCGAATGTCTAATCGAATGTCTAGTGTCTAATTGGGCAGTTAGACATTCAAAAACGGGTTTGGTCGAATGTCTAATCGAATGTCTAATGTCTAATTGGGCAGTTAGACATTCAAAAACGGGTTTGGTCGAATGTCTAATCGAATGTCTAATGTCTAATTGGGCAGTTAGACATTCAAAAACGGGTTTGGTCGAATGTCTAATCGAATGTCTAATGTCTAATTTGGCAGTTAGACATTCAAAAACGGGTTTGGTCGAATGTCTAATCGAATGTCTAATGTCTAATTGGGCAGTTAGACATTCAAAAACGGGTTTGGTCGAATGTCTAATCGAATGTCTAATGTCTAATTGGGCAGTTAGACATTCAAAAACGGGTTTGGTCGAATGTCTAATCGAATGTCTAATGTCTAATTGGGCAGTTAGACATTCAAAAACGGGTTTGGTCGAATGTCTAATCGAATGTCTAATGTCTAATTGGGCAGTTAGACATTCAAAAACGGGTTTGGTCGAATGTCTAATCGAATGTCTAATGTCTAATTGGGCAGTTAGACATTCAAAAACGGGTTTGGTCGAATGTCTAATCGAATGTCTAATGTCTAATTGGGCAGTTAGACATTCAAAAACGGGTTTGGTCGAATGTCTAATCGAATGTCTAATGTCTAATTGGGCAGTTAGACATTCAAAAACGGGTTTGGTCGAATGTCTAATCGAATGTCTAATGTCTAATTGGGCAGTTAGACATTCAAAAACGGGTTCGGTCGAATGTCTAATCGAATGTCTAATGTCTAATTGGGCAGTTAGACATTCAAAAACGGGTTTGGTCGAATGTCTAATCGAATGTCTAATGTCTAATTGGGCAGTTAGACATTCAAAAACGGGTTTGGTCGAATGTCTAATCGAATGTCTAATGTCTAATTAGGCAGTTAGACATTGATATTTGAATGTCTAATTTCCCAGTTAGACATTCGGTCGAATGTCTAATGTCTAATGTCTAATGTCCTGCCAACTTCACACACTTATTTTCGTATAGTTTCTTTCATATAGGAGCGTTTATTTGCGCTATCCAATCACTATAAAAGTCGCATTAGCTGTCCATGAAACATTCTTTACAATTGAATTATTTAGTGTGGGGTAGATAACTCTTTCCCACACAACTTACAAGCCATACGAAAATAGCTTTGGAAATCATTCTGGAAAGGGAAGAACTTGCTTGTTTCAAGCAATTTCTTCATTGTCCACAATGTTTTCTACCCAAAAGCAAAGGATTCTAAAGCCTTTATCATTTCAAAGGTGTCTTCTGCAACTTCTCTCAGTTTGGACCTGTTTAAAATGTTGTCGTCTGGTAAATGGATAAACCGTATAATTGGAAATTTATGATTACAGAAATGCCGATGACGTTTGACCGCAAATTTTTAATTCGGGAATATTATTTTTCACCTACTTGCCAAAGAGCTCAAGATCAAAATCAATAAGTTACAGAGGAAGAATTTAGGTTGATAAAACTGTATGAACCCTTTCATTTAAGGGTAGAAAACGATGTGGGAAACGAATAAACTGCTTTTCTTCATTTTAACCTCAATCAACCTAGCTCGTGCACCTTGTACTGATTTACTGAAAAACAAAAACGAATAATGATAATAATAGTAATAATAATAATGATAATAATTAAAAAAAAAACCCAACAAACCAACAAAAACAACAAAGACCCCCCCTCCCAACAACAGACGATTGTTCGAGCCAAAATTGCATAGATTGTGACATACTTAGCTGTAAAACTTTTATCTACCAGTTTGAAACCTTTATAATGGACAATTTTCTCACTTCGCTCAGTAAACCTTACGAGTTTAACCAAATGGAATGTTTGAACGAATAGACTCTGAAACGTATATGAATACACCATGTTTATGTCACTGTATGGAATTCATGAAGTTATAGATTTACCAGTAGATAAAATATCATGCACCACAACCGCAAAATAATGCAGTAGCCGTTTTCAGAGCACAACCTAATAGATTGTACAGGCAATATTCGCCATTAAAGGCCAAACAAAACAACAAACGGTTATTGCACCAAAAGGTATTTCGTATGCACTTGTAAACACCTGGGCATATCAAACTGCCAATAAAAACCAGAATTCGTTAAACTGAAAATCGACGCTGAAAATAATAGTTTGATGCATGAATTCATTTTATAGTTCGATAAGTGTAGAGCCTACTTTTCTTACCCCTTATATGTTAGTATCTTTATGAATTAAAAACCAAACGAATATATAGTTAGAATCTATATAAATATCCAACCGAATTTATGAAATGTCAAGGTAGTCGTGTTTAGAAATAGTTATATTCGGAAGCTTTCATGTACCACCGGAGTGAACATATGAAGTAGTATACAACAAAAACAAGTCACAAAAATATGACAATCCGTATGTACCATGTCATAACAAAAATATAAAGACAAGTCCGTATGTATTTTGTCATGGAAAATTAAGACTACAAGACCCTGAATTACGCGTCATAAATAATTACAATTACATATTCTTACTTTCATGTCATGAAATTTACGACTATAAGTCCTTTGATATTACGTCATGAAAAATATTACGACTTTACGTCCTAATATATCAAGTCTTGAAAATTACGATTACAAGTCCTAATGTTTCATGTCATAAATAATTACGATTGCAAGTGCTTATGTATCATACCAAGAAAAATCACGAGTACATGTCCTTGTATTCAAGTCCTAAATACGTCCTTATATCAAGTCTTGAAAATTACGACTGCAAGCCCTTGCGTTTCGTGTCATAAATTATTACGACTGTATGTACTTATGCATCATACCAAGAAAAAGCAAGAGTGCAAGTCCTTATAATCAAGTCCTAAAAAATAACGATTAAAAGTCCTAAGGTTTCGTGTCATGATAATTACGGCTGTAAGTCCTTAAATACCACGCAACGAAAACATTCCAATTACAAGTCCTATATATATTTATTATGTCATGAAAAATTACGACTTCAAGTCCTTGAATACAACGTCATGAAAAAGAATGACTGCAAGTCCTTAAATATCTCGTCATTATGGTGTTATACATAGAGACTTGTTTCCATTATTTTTGACGACAAATTTTGGTACACAAGCCGGATGTGGCTACCTCATATCTTTATTCTTTGGAATAATTCTTCCTTGAAGTAAGGGTTAAGAGAATTTGTCTTCCGTAACCGCGTCCACAAGAAGAAATTACATTTCGTATTGAGGTAAAGGGCAACACAGCAGGAATACCAGACGTAAAAGGATTAATTCCACACAAAAGGAATTCTATTATCACTTCTTGTCTGACTAAAACAGGATAGACTTTCAAGAATTCGCTAAGTGATAAAACGTTTTGTCTGGGTTTCATGGTAAAATGCCTGTTGGATATGTCCCAGAGGAGTCGGGAAACCAACTCTTTTCTTCCCCGACGAAACAATACTCTTTATAAATTTTATCTGAAACCACTTTTATCCAAAAAAGATTCAGAAAAGATAATAATGCACGTGCCAATTGGTCACGTAACACATATTCAAAACCAGAGAGAGAGATACAAAGTGGACATTATAATTTACCAACAATAATACGATTCAAACCATATTTATGAAAGAATGGTTTCTACCTATTTTCATGGAGCCATCTGTTTGTTATTTATACACTTGAAAAAGGAATGGAAATGATCTATAGGCATTTGTAAAATTTATACTCAGAAACAAGAGGACCATGATGGTCCTAAATCGCTCACCTGAGGCATCCGCAAATTACAGTCCTTTTTTGTGTAAAAAAGACACAACTTGAGCAAAATAAATAAAACAAAATTTAAGATTTTGGGCTTTGTACAAAACAATCCAGTAATGCTTTCCAAAGAAATGAATGCCTTTGGCTTTATTGTTTAATCCATTACCAAACTATCCCAGAATTTGTCACCCTCAGGAAAAAAAGGTTTAAAAAAGCATTGTGAGAAAGGGGGTGACAAGTTATTTCTCCATTTCTATTTAAGAATTCTTTCAATGCGATTTATGCAATTTTTGACCCCAGGAGCAGAGACGTTTTTTTTCCTAAGAGCATTTTTTCCTATAACATAGTACAAAATTATTTAGTCATGCTACATACCAAATATGAATGCCCTTCACCATATATTTCAGAAGAAGTCTTTCGAAGTTGCTCTAATTAGATGTTTTCCAAAATTTTGGACCTATAGGGCAGTGCCATGTTTTATCCCAGTGCTAAGATTTTAGCTAACATGGTAAAGAACCATCTGTTCATGCTATATACCAAATATGAATGCCTTAGACTTTGTAGATTGGGAGGAGAAGACTGTTGAACATGGTCTAATTGAGCATTTTTACGAACTTCGGACACCCAGGGAAGGGGTAACCTACAGGCATAATTTTAATCAAAATTGATAGATAACAGCCAGGCTATGCTACACTCAAAATTTAAATGCCCTCCACCTTAAAATGAAGATTTTTTTAACATACTCAAATTTTGCGTTTTTCCCAATTTTTGGACCTCTAGTGCAGGGCCGTTTTTGACCCTGGGAGGACAAGTTTACGTGATATAGTACAAAACCATCTAGTTATGCTACATACCCAATATGAATATCCTAGACTTAATAGTTTAACCCTTTCCCGTTTTTTGGAAATCTTAGACTAGTCCAAATTGAAAGAGTTTGTAGACGACAATGAAAACTGGATGCCATTTGAAATGAAACCATCCTATGTGGTAGAAATTATTGTGGAAAAAGAAGAAATTGCTTGTTACAAGCAATTTCTTCTTTTTCCACAATGTTTTCTCCAGTATAAAACCACAGCAATGTAAAATCCCATATTTGAAAGGATTAAGAGGAGAATTCTTTTGAAATTGCTCTAATTAAGCATTTTTCCCAACTTTGGACTTCAGGGGTGGGGCCATTTTTGACCCAAGAGATTGAATATTTAAAAACTTGGTAGAGAACCATATGATTAAGCTCTATACAAAATGTAAAGGTTTATGGCCTTGAAGTCTATGAAAAAAATAACAACAAAGATTTACTAAAATTTCCCATTTTCATAAGCCGCGGTTACAACATTTTTACACGGAATAAAATTCTTTTAACAACTTTTGAAGAGCTTCACCCAAGGAACATCCCTGCAAAGTTTCAGCTTGATTGGCCTACTGGTTTAGGAGGAGAAGATTTTTAAAGATATTTAAAGAATTACTAAAGATTCCCATTTTCAAATGCCGCGGCAACCAGAGTTTTTCATGGAATAAAATTCTTTTAACAACTTTTGAAGAGTTTCACCCAAGGAACATCCCTGCAAAGTTTCAGCTTGATTGGCCGACTGCTTTAGGAGGAGAAGATTTTTAAAAATATTTAAAGAGTTACTAGAGATTCCCATTTTAAAATGCCGCGGCAACCAGAGTTTTTGACAGAATGAAATTCTTTTAACAACTTTTGAAGAACTTCGCCATAGGAACATCCCTGCAAAGTTTCAGCTTGATTGGCCCACTGCTTTAGGAGGAGAAGATTTTTAAAGAAATTGTGGACGGACGGACAGACGGACGGACGAACGGACAACGACCGATCATAATAGCTCACCTCGCACTTTGTGCTCAGGTGAGCTAAAAATGTAAACTAGACACGTCGAATTTTTGCGACCAAATTGTTTGATATTTGATATACTGCAAGGGTTTTTCGTGTGTTTTTAAGAGCACAAAGAATCTTACTTTTCGTAAAGGTATAAAAAATTGTAAGGGGTAGGATAAAGGTACCATTCATATGATGATCAACAGATTAGACTTGTGCTTTTTATATCGATTGTGTTCTCTTCTTGAATCTCTAACAGTTACACAAGGCCTCCCCATCAATTTTACAACCTTTAGGAACACTGCCCGAGGAAGACGTCCCTATTGTTTAATAAGAGCACGTTCAAGATCCCTTATTTTCTGAGATAGATTGACTTGCTGTTGGACACGGCGTCGTGGATCGTCAAAGATATGCTCAATTGGATTTAGGTCGGCACTGAGACTTCAATTCTAGCATTTGTAAAAGAAATCCTTGCGTTAGAAATGCCGTGCTACAACGTAAAACAATGGTTGTGTCTCTGCATAAAGGGGTGCGAAAATGGTTGCAAAATCTAATCCCTGCATCGATTAAGCAGCTAATATGCCTTATACAACAACAAGTGTAGAACGTCCTTTTGCACAAAAGTATCCCCATACCATTAGACTCCCGCCGTCTAATCTTTCTTACTCTCTGTCTCGGATACATGCTTAAGCAGGACGTTCTCCAGGTATGCGGTACAAATGCCATGCAACCAGCAAACTGCAATATGAATCGCGTTTTGTCACTAAAGAAAATCGAGTTCCATTGCCTTTGATTGTGCCGTTGATGCCGCTCGGCGCATGCCGACCTGTTGCGCATATAATAAGGTCTAAGAATCTGTCCGCTCTGTGGCCTTCGAGCTCGTTGTTCACCTACTCTTAAACGGTTCCTAACCGTTTGGGCTGTAACCCAACATGACATCTCTACTAGTTAGTGTTGCCTACGTAAACCTGTTTCGGAGATGTCGCTTTCGTATCGCACCTTCATCCCAATGTGATGTCACTCGTACCACTCAGGGTCTCAGCCGATCAGCAACTGACCCTTTTTGGTGTTCCGAGCTCATGAATTAATTATTGCTTTGGTTTGAGCAATTAATTGCTCTAGCCACAGCGGTCACAGGCTGATCAACCAGAAACCTTCCAATGGCTTCCTGGCGCAGTCAGCCCGATTAGCTCAGTTGGTAGAGCACTATACTTCAAACCTCAAGATCACGGGTTCGGGCCCTGGGCTGACCATATCAACTAACAAACTAATTGTCTTTCGGATGAGACGTAAAACCGAGGCCCCGTGTGACGGTGCTATCCATCGAGCACGTTAAAGAACCAGGCGGAGCTCTTGAAGTAGTTTCGTCCTGTATTCTTGCACTATCCCACGTAGCAACTAACCGTCTTCTTGGGCGTCGCTCATATGGGCATGCGCTAAGGTAGAGACGATAGATAAACGGAAATACACACACACGCTTCCTTACGCTGCCCATTTGAAAGGCGTGACATTTCCATTATAGTATCAAGGCCGAAAGTTTAACATTGTACGCTAAATGAAGGCAAAATTGTATCAAAATGAAAGCAAGATTTATGGTTTACACGTGCATTAGTTTTTTCCGTTTTTCACATTCTACGTAGTAACGGAAAGCATGTGCTTTGGTCACTTTAAATATTTCATGCAGTCATAGCCAAGAATGTTTTTTGCACGGGAGACTTGTAACTTCTTTCAATTTAGACCTGTCTAAATCCGCGCCATCTGGTAATTGGTTAAATCAAACCATAATTGCGTTGACCGATTTGATCGTGAATTATTATTTTGATCAATAGATACTTTGTCGAACGTCATTTACATAATGAACAGATAAAATGATGACGTGCCTACAAGGCCACCAGACAGATCCAACTAGTCTAGACTTCTGTAGCAGACATAAGTCTTGACAACTGCTGTCAGTGAATAAATTGACGACCTGTTGAGATCAAACCAAGGTCGTGTTAACTTTGACAAGATAACCTCTAGACACTTAAAGCAATCGCGTTTCTTGTAAGGCTAGTCGACGGAGACCTGTCTCTACGAATTAGCGTGTGGTTGAATCCATTATCAGACGCCAAAATTTTAAACTGGTCAAAATTGGGGGGGGGGGAAACAAAACAAAACAAAACAACAACAACAACAACACCCCCCCCCAAAAAAAACCAACTTGCAGACGTTAATTTTTAGTTGGTGAATCTTTAAATATTTGTCTTTTTGTTTGAAAATATTGTGGATAATGAAGAATTTGCTCGTAACAAGCAATTTCTTCATTTTCCACAATGTTTTTCAAAGCTTTATTCTCAGGGATGTAGTCAAAGATCCGGGGATTGTGTGGTAACGGTCTTTAACATTTAAATCATACCATTCATTCATCAGCGCACTATATGGTATGTATATTAAGGGTTCACTACATTCCACAGAGTGTAATATTAGTAACACATATCTAATAGAAACAACTTGATCAACGACAAGCAAAAGAACCATCTTGACCCATTCCAACTTAACAAAATTTTAGACTTTTCCGAAGTCCGAATTTAAAGAAGTTGCAGACGACAATTCAAAGTTGTTGTAATTTTAAAAATCATTTTCTATTTTTGGGTAGAAAACAATGTGGAAAATGAAGAAATTGCTTGTTACAAGGAGTTCCTTCATTTTCCACTTTGTTTTCCAAAGCCGTTTTATTGAGGGACGTAAAAAGGAGGGATTGAGTGGGAAAGGGTTAAACTATTTTTCAACATAGTAGAACCAGGTCCTTTGGAAAAAATAAAAACAAAACCAAACAAAAAAACATTCATCGAAAAATACTCCAGACGACACATTTTTAGAATTGTCCGAGTTGAAAGTAGTCGCAGGCGAAAACATCAGTTTTATAAAAGTGACATTGTTTTGGTTCCCTATGGAAGAATACATCATTGGAAATTAAAAAAATGCTTGTAAAAAAGATATTTTCCTTATTGTCCACATTTTTTTCAAACCTTTTTAAGGGGGGTGGGTTTAGTAAAATGTGGAATTGTGTGGTAATGGGGTTTAACCGATTTAAGGCGACCTTGCGGTCAGTGTTGTAGAGAATCCATTTCTACAAGGATAATGAGATCAACGTCTATAAAATATTTGTTTCCAATATCAGTTAGTCATCGATGATGTTTTTGTCTACATAACGATATCGTCAGTGAGTCATTCTTCACAGGGGGTTCGTTGAAAAATCATCGACATCCATTCTGTATTCGAGTATACAAATTTGGCAAACTAAAAAGTCATTAAAGATTTCGTTCAGGTCAAATAAACGTTTGAGGCGTGTGATTCAAAGTTAGAACATGGCTAATGCGACATTGCGAATCGTGACGTCATTCAAATAATTAATCGACAAATCAGATCAATTATTCAGACCGGAAGTAAGCTTTGAACTTCAAGATTGACCGACATTTAAGTGAAGTATATATCGAGGGCTTAGAGCAAAAAAGTAGTATGGCTCTACACATTGTATAGAGCCATACTATGTTTTTGCTCTAAGCCCCCAATATGTTGATTGTGCGACTTAAATGTCGTAACTACAGCTTATTCAAGCTGTAGTTACGACATTTAAGTCGCATAATCATTCATTTTACTTTTTCAGTACGAGTTACTGGCCAGGAATTCTGCAAAATAACGCCGATTAATATCGGAGGGCAACTTCATGTCGGAGGTCAATGGGCGTGGCCAGTGATCCGTCATTTTCTTACAATAGAATTCACGTGTATATGACCTGTCAAGCGAAAAGGGTCTCCCGATACGTGCGAAAACTTTCGACCTTGTTCAGACCACACGGACTGCGCAGACTGATATCAGTCGACACTTTCATTAATTATGTTTTCTGAATCTAGACTGTTCGTTCCACATTGGCCGTCATAGCGCAGTTGGTAGCGCGCCAGACTGTCAATCTAGAGGTCCCGGGTTCGATCCCCGACGGCGGCACTCATCCTTTCCGACTATTTGTCTCTCACCAATGGGTCGATAATCGTAGACCTTTGTGGTATAGCAGCTGGGGGCTAGGAAAGGATGTAATGGTAGTACTGGTGTGAGAAATACCAGGATTCCATTGTTAGGTGCTCCAGCCGCCGCGATATAACTGAAAGATTGTTGAAAGCGGCGTAAAACCCCAAACAAACAAAAAACCCAAACAAAAAAAAAAAAAAAAAAAAAATGAAAAACAAATCCACATTGGCATATGAATATAAATCACGGCTATGAATGACCTCCGCTGGATTCTGTATCATTCCAAACATTTGGTGAAATTTCAGTGGGATGACTCTTAAAATCCGCTGTACCCCACAGAAGTTCCAAATAAAAATCTCTGTGGCTTCTTTGCTTACAGTTTTTGTATATGTAGATAATAGATAGTGACCTGAAGTTGTATGGGTATAATTGGTGTTTACATTTTAAAACATTGTAAAGTAAGGTAGAATGGTAATTAGAAAAAAAAGAAACCTATGAAACTCGAAAAGTTTTTTTTGTCTCAAAAATAGAAAGATAGTTAACTCAATAAATCAATCAATAAATGAACGAATAAATAAACAAATAAGTAAATAAATAGATAAATAAAACTCAAATCACAGATCGTCTGTCATCATGTAATTCGAGTTTTGATGCAGTTCGACATAAAATAGATGTTATTTGCGTCAATAAACTCATCTTGCAGCTGGCATCGCTTGTTTGTGTTTTGAAAAATAAATTATTCATCGAACCTGTCAGTATATATGAGATATAAAAAAGAGGCATCCCAACCTAGATTTCCACAGAAAGTATCACGTTTCTGCAACAATTAACGTCAAACAGGGCATCGTTAATGACACAGGTGTAAAAATACACCGAATATTGCAAAAAATTATAACATTGTCACCGTAAAAATTTACGAGTTGTGAAAAATATTTTGTGCGACGCTTAATTCCGGTTTTCCTTTTGTTTCATATAAAGTCTTCTACTTTTATTCCGTTCCTTGAAAATCTCTCTTTTATCACAAGATGAAGAAAGGTTCAGGTAAGGCGGGGGTTGCTAGTGACAAGAAATTTTCCTTTTCTAACCATTTTCTACTTGGTGTGGCACTTATTTTCCAAATTAACCAGTCTTTGAATTGACATTTGCAATAAATTTAAATTCGGACCAGTATGAAATCTTATCATCTGTTAATGAGCAAACGAAAAAAAGGAATCATTAAGAGACTATAGACAGTGTAAGTCTGTACACAAAGTAACTATAGACAGTGTAAGTGTGTGTCCACAAAAAAAAAAAAAAAAAAAAAACAAAAAAAAAAAAAAAAAACGATAGACAGTGTAAATGTGTGTCAAAAGAAACTATTGACAGGGTAAGTGTGTGCCCACAAATAAACTGTAGACAATGTAAGTGTGTGTCCGAAAAGAAACTATAGACAGAGTAAGAGTGTGTCCACAAAGAATAATAGACAGTGTAAATGTGTGTCCACAAAAAAACTATGGACAGTGTAAGTGTGTGTCTACAAAGAAAATATAGACAGTGTAAGTGTGTGTCCACAAAGATACTATAGACAGTGTAAGTGTGTGTCCACAAAGATACTATAGACAGTGTAAGTGTGTGTCCACAAAGATACTATAGACAGTGTAAGTGTGTGTCTACAAAGAAACTATAGAAAGTGTAAGTGTGCGTCCATATAAAAAATATAGACAGTGCTAGTGCGTGTCCGCACAGAAAATATGAACAGTGTAAAAATGTGTCCACAAAGAAACTAAAGACAGTGTAGGTATGTGTCAACAAAGAACGTTAGACAGTAAAAGTGTGTGTCCACAAAGAAACGATAGACAGTGTAAATATGTGTCCACAAAGACACTATACACAGTATAATACGGTCCACAAAATATCTGTAGACTTTGTTAGTGTGTGACCGCATAGAAAATAAAGACAGTGTAAGTGGGTGTTATTCACAAAGAAATATAGAACATGTAAGTGTGTGTTCACAAAGAAAAATAGACAGTGTAAGTTAGTGTCCACAAAGAACTATAGACAGTGTTAGTGAGGGTCGACACGGAAAATATAGACACTGTATGTTTATATCCACATAGAAAATATAGACTGTGTAAATGTGTGTCCGCACAAAGAATATAGACAGTGTTAGTGAGGGTCGACACGGAAAATATAGACACTGTATGTTTATATCCACATAGAAAATATAGACTGTGTAAATGTGTGTCCGCACAAAGAATATAGAGAGTATAAATGTGTGTCCACAAAGACACTATAGACCGTGTAAGTGTGTGTGTGCATTGAAAATATTAACAGTGTAAGTTTGTGTCCACAAAGAAACCTTGGACAGTTAAAGTGTGTACCAACAAAGAAACTATAGACAGTGTAAGTGTGTGTCCACAAAGATACTAAAGACAGTGTAAGTGTGTGTCCACATTGATCTATAAACAGTGTAGATGTTTGTTTACCTAGAACTATAGACAGTATAGATGATTGTCCACATAGAACTATATGCGGTGAAGGTTTGTGTCCACAAAGACACTATTGACAGTGTAAAATTGTATCCACAAAGAACGATAGACAGTGTAAAAGTGTGACCACAAAGACGCTAAAGACAGTGTTAGTGGGTGTCCGAAAAGAATCTTTAGAGAGTTTAAGCGTGTGTCCACAAAGAAACTATAGAAAGTGTGAGTATGTGTCCACAAAGATACTAAAGACAGGGTAAGTGTGTCCGCATAGAAAATAAAGACAGGGTAAGTGTGTGTCCGCATAGAAAATACAGACAGTGTAAGTGTGTATCAGCATAGAAAATATAGACATTGTAAGTGTGTGTCCACATAGGTATACTATAGACAGTGTAAGTGTGTGTCAACAAAGATAATAAAGACAGTGTTAGTGAGGGTCCACATAGAAAATATAGACACTGTATGTTTATGTCCACATAGAAAATATAGACTGTGTAAATGTTTGTCCGCACAAAGAATATAGAGAGTTCAGGTGTGTGTCCACAAAGAAACTATAGAAAGTGTAAGTGTTTGTCCTCAAAGATACTATAGACAATGTAAGTGTGTGTCCGCACAGAAATATAGACAGGTTAAGAGTGTGTCCTCATAGAAAATATGGATAGTGTAAGTGTGTGTCCACAAAGAAACCTTGGACAGTTAAAGTGTGTATCCACAAAGAAACTATAGACAGTGTAAGTTTGTGTCCACAAAGAAACTATAGACAGTGTAAGTTTGTGTCCACAAAGAAACTATAGACAGCGTAAGTGTGTGTCCACAAAGAAACCTTGGACAGTTAAAGTGTGTATCCACAAAGAAACTATAGACAGTGTAAAAGAAACTTTAGACAGTTTAAGTGTGTGTCCACAAAGATACCATAGACAGTGTAAATGTGTGTCCGAATAGAAAATAAAGACAGGGTAAGTGCTCCGCACAGAAAATATTGACAGTTTTTATGTGTGTCAACAAAGAAACTAAAGACATGTAGGTTTGTGTCAACAAAGAAACTTTAGACAGTGTAAGTGTGTATCCACAAAGAAACTTTAGACAGTTTAAGTGTGTGTCCACAAAGATACTATCGACGTGTAAATGTGTGTCCGCATAGAAAATAAAGAAAGGGTAAGTGTGTGTCCGCATAGAAAATATAGACAGTGTAATAGTTTGTCCGCATAGAAACTATAGACAGTGTAAATGTGTATCCGCATAGTAAATATAGACAGTGTAAGTGTGTGTCAACATAGGTATACTATAGACAGTGTTAATGTGTGTCCACAAAGATACTATAGACAGTGTAAGTGTGCCCACATAAATACTATAGAAAGTGTAAGTGTGTGTCCGCATAGAAAATATAGACAGTGTTAGTGCGTGTCCTCACAGAAAATATGGACAGTTTTAATGTGTGTCCACAAAGAAACTATAGACAGAGTAGGTATGTGTCAACAAAGAAACTATAGACAGTGTAAGTCTGTGTCCACAAAGAAACTTTAGACAGTGCAAGTATGTTTCAACAAAGATACTATAATAAGTGTAAGTGGGTGTCTGCAAAGAATCTTTAGAGAGTGTAAGAGTGTGTCCACAAAGATACTACATAAAGTACAAGTGTATGTCCACAAAGATCATATAGATGTGTCAGTGTAATTTTTTTTGTAATTAACACTAATACGTTCGAGAGTCGAATTAAGACTTGAAGAATATATTGTTATAAATCTTTAAACTTAATTACACTGTTTGAGTACGCTTAGCTGATCCATACATTAGTGTGATTTAGTATTTTTAGTTCATACCACTATGAAAGCAAAATTCTTCTGTTAATCAACCCAATCAAGCAAAATAAAGTAAACATTTTACTACTTTATAGGAATTTTTGAACAGTGTTTTATTTAAAGAACATTTAATACTCATACCACGAGAGAGTGGTACACTAGCTGCATCAAATTGCAAGAACATACTGGAAAAGGACATTGTGTCAGCATTTCAGAATTGACAAATCGTTGGTCCGGCCCATTGACTCCAACAGAAGGTATCGCTTCAATTTAAAACGGCGTTATCTTTCAGAGTTTATGGCCAGTAGAATAAAAAAAAAAGTAGAATAGTTGGTTGGCGACCTAAACTTCGTAACTACAGCTTGAAAAACAATGATGGCGATAAATATCCGAGTTTAAATCTTATTTCTGGTCTCAACGAATGATTTTATCGGTCGACTGGTTATTTGATTGATAGCCCCGATTGGTCAACTGAAAACGATACACGGAAAAGAACAGATAGAAAGAAAACAGTTTATCGCATAATTTCTTTAATGATTTTCGATGATGTATAAAAATGTTAAGGTGGATAATCACTATTTATTGAAATTTTCTGTTTTTGCTTTAAGGTACTTTGATATTCAGTTTACTGTAGAGACCGTTAACTCGGCAGAACTTAATATGATGACGTAGTTGAAATTATCAGATTCGTGCATATGTGGAAAGGCGTATATTCTTGGTGTTGCACTTTTTATGAGTTCTTTTGTACTTAAGCAATAAGATTTACGTGTAAAAGATAAATCTGCATGTAGTGAATGTCAAAACTTTTTCCCTCTATTGTACATATAGAGCATTCTTCGGTTAATTTGTGAAAGATATGTCGATTTTACCCAGCAGTTTGTTTGTTTGAATGGGGTTTTACACCGCTTTCAAAAATCTTTCAGTTAGATCGCGGCGGCTGGAGCACCTAACAATGGAATTCTGGTATTTCTCACACCAGTACTACCATTACATCCTTTCCTAGCCTCCAGCTGCTATCCCACATAGGTCTACGATTATAGACCCATTGGTGAGAGACAAATAGTATAAAAGGATGAGTGCCGCCGTCGGGAATCGAACCCGGGACCTCTAGATTGATAGTCGACGCGCTACCAACTGCGATATGACGGCGACTTTACCCAGCAGTGGCTAAAGATATCAGACATTGCAGTGCTAGGTGACGTTCCCGTGTCAGCGTGAGATCGAAACGTAGAAATTGACAGGAAAATATCCTTATTGTAGGGTACAACAATAGTGAAAGATTGCGCAGTGAGACAAATAAAAGATTCCCATATTATAATAGCCAAATGATATTAGCCTACAAAGATTACATAATACGGCATTGTTTTTTTTTTGTTTTTTTTTTGTTTTATTATCTGTTTTTGCTGATCTTCCCGTCGGAAATAATTTAAAGTAAAATTGTTGTTGAAGCTGTCACACAGAAACGTTTTGACAGTTTCTGTCAGATTAGAACAGGATATAAAGATGATTACAGTATATTCAACAAAAAAGTATCCGAAATTTATTGCTACAAGGTAAAGGCTTCGTTTATTATTTTTCAACAATATACCTTTTCAAGTTTTTTTTTTAAGTTTAGCCTGTCCCATATTGAAAGAGGTTGCAGATCACAATGAAAATTGGATGCTTTTTGAAATGAAACAGTCCTGTGTGGTAGAAATATCGTGTTTCTACAATATTTTATCAAGAATATAATCAAAGCAGCGTAAAATCTCGAGTACATACAGGAAAGGCTTAAAGGGCTATTCGATTTTGGCTTGTCAGACACCATTGTCTTTGGGTGCACGTGCCTGGCTAAATGCGATAACGTTCGTCTTTCTAATCTTTCTAAAGTCTCAATTCCCTATTCGGAAAACCAAAGTTATCGGCCATTTTGAATCAAATGACAGCCATTTTAGCTTTTTGACAGCGAGATCTCATGAGATCTCGCGCTTCCCGACAAAATGAAAATTTAGGTCACCATATTTGGAAGAAACTAAAGTTAAGATAGCAAATAAGAACAAAGTTAGTAGAATTTGGTAGAAAAAGTCAGAATATTAACGATTCATTGTCTTTCATGATAAAATTTTATTAATCAGTAGATAAGCTCTAAACACAAAACATACAGTATTAGGAACTGTAACAAGCAGCACAAGAGGACGGGTTTCGTAGCCCTCACCAACAGTTGATCAGAAAGAGGGCTACGATATCGCAGCTAGTGCCCGGCTGATATCAAGTCAACAAGTTTATCAATCAACGCGTATCCTGATGTGATATTTCGGAATTAGCATGGAACATAGACAAAGATTAGCCTGCACAATACATGCTGTCTGATAATAAGCCATGTTACCATCTTCTATGCATCAGCAAGGGTTATTTTTCTCTGGACACTGCCTTTGACCCATTTTCGCACAATGGCGCCCTTTGACGGTCCATAGAAAAACAATTGGGAAAACATCTTTAAAACGAAGAAATTACTTTCAAAATGCAATTTCTTCATTTTACACAATGCTTCCTATCCATAAATTTGAAAGAAAATCTAAAATTTCATAAGCCTTGAAATGTAGTCTACAACTGCTTTCACTTTGGACCAGTCTAAAATTTTATCGTCTGTTAATGGTTGAAAGGAATACCTTACAATAAAGACACACGTTTATCACAATATTTATAAACTCGAAGATATCAGGTAACAGACCTTCGACCTTTTTAAGTGTTACTGTCAAAGCTTTACGAAAGCGGAACTTTCCTTGTCATTTTATTACCAGTTTTTATTTTCAATAAAAAACAGGTTTCATTTTTTGCATAAACTAATTAAACAAATATTTTCTGTTGTTGTTTTTTTAAATGGTATATTCTGGCATCTCGGCAGAACGAGATTTCCAGCGCTTTTACTTACAGCAAGAGTAATTCCTGTCAATTTTAAATTAATGAACTATTTTTCAGAAAATGCAGTCTTTTCAACAGCAAAACACTATTACTAGATATGACATTTCAAACTATTACACATATGCGCCAAGTTAAGACTACGACATTTGCACAGGCTGATCAAAGTCTTCACTCTGCGCTCAGTAGATAGATACTGACCGAAAGCTTTTTTAAACAATCAGCGAATGTTCTTATTGCCCCGAATGGCTGTCCAGGGTGCTCAATATGTGCGAGTCACGCACATGCGATATGGTTGGAAATGTCACGCATAGGCCCATTTATTGTATTTGGATTTCACGCTACTTTCAACAATATCGCGTTTACTATTGCACCGAAAGAAGTTACACATACCTTTAAAATCCTAGTTTGATTTTAACATTCCTCTGTTGGAATATGTTGAAATATGTCTACAATCAATATGAGTAATATAATAATTGCTATTTTGGTTAAAAGTAGTTTCAAAGAATTATTCTATATTGACAAATGACCAATCACGACTGTCAATCAAATAATTAGTCGATCAATGAAAAAGTTCATTCAAACTGGAAGACTTATTCGAGCTGTAGTAACCGCATGTAGGTCGCAAACCAACCATACTACTTGTTTGTTACATACTACCGCCATAAACTTTTCAATATAAGGCCGTTAAAATTGAAGCGGAACTTCCTGTAGGAGTCAATGGGCGGGGCCAAAGGAGTCAGTGGCGGGGCCAGCGATTGGCCAGTTATATGATAAAAGAATAAAATCAAAGTACTGAAAGTACTGTAAGCTAGCAAAGGTTTGTTAATATATCCTCTTTGTCAAAGGCTATCATAATATATTAACGAGGTTAAAGTAACTCAGGAGTAAATCCATTACAACATGACGAAATCTTATACTGGTTCAAATTGAAAGAAGTTGCAGACGACAATTTCAAGATTTGAAAGAAAACATAGTGAACATTGAAGAAATTGCTTGTTACAAGCAATTTCTTCAATGTCTACAATGTTTTCCAAAGCATTTTCTTGACATGCTTAAAAAGCGGAATTGAGTGGGAATTGGTTAGATAGCATGCTTTTGAAAGAGTGCTTTACAATTTCAACAGAATTTGTAATATTCTTGCAATATTCTTTAAATACACAGAACTACTTTTTATGGTGTATGCATTCAACTGATTAGTGGTTAAGCCGCCAGTGGTAGTTTGCACTCGTTGAACTTTGAGATCACCTCAAAATTTTGTCTGTTAACTTAAGCTATCAAAGCTGTCGCTTTGCTAGCTAAAAATGAAGTATAAATGTAAATGTCAACGATAAAGTGAAATGCGTTTTACCACAGTTCCTTTGCATAACGGATAGCGCCATTTTTGAAGATTGTCACGTGATATTTCAGAAATAGTCCTACGATATTTTATTCGTAGAAGTCCAATTGGGTAATGGGTTGCAAAAAGGTTCTTGTTTGCTTGATTTTCATACATGATCTGTCTATAGCAACTGGTGTTTTATACTATACCATAACACTAGGTACCTTTATTACCGAGTTTCTATGAGTGATAAAGATAATAGAATGACAAACCAACGATTACGAATTCATTAAGGTGACAGGAGGAATGTTGGAGGTACATTTCGAAACCTAACTAATTATTTATTCAATTACTAGCGAGGTCTGAACGGCACAGGAATATGCTACTGAAAAAATATCGTGAATGTTTGTTTTGGGGGTCTTTTTGGCGAAATGTAAAAATACACAACCTGGATTTATTTTGACTTTAAGGCTAAAACGACAAGGAATGGGTAAGAAAATATGTATAGGCAAAATGTTAATTCATTCCATAATATTTTTGACCAGCTTAGAGAAAATCAAACACATAACCCCCCCCCCCAAAAAAAAAAAAAAAACACCATTACTCAGAGTTAGACTGAGTAATCTGTTTAGGCTTTGTTCAACCCATTCCAGTCTAATCCAGCTCTTTGGTGCTTCCAAAAAAAAGAAGAAAAAAAAAAAACCAAGAAAATTTGGTAAACATTGCGGCAAATGAAGAAATTGCTTGCTACAAGCAATTTCTTCATTATCCACAATGTTTTTTTTTCAAAATGATAGATATTTTCAAAGTCCACCAACTTAAAATTATTTTCCGCAACTTGCTTCAATTCGGATCAGTCTAAAATGTTGTCGTCTTGTAATGGATTAATGTAAGAATTTATTTGCTGTCTACATTTGCTGTATACCTTTATACATTTAAATATACATTGCAGGGTTCACCTGTCCAAGACTGAGTCTATGATTGACAAACAATATCGAGGGCTTAGAGCAAAAACATAGTATGGCTCTATACATTGTATAGAGCCATACTATGCTTTTGCTCTAAACCATCAATGTATTGAAATCTGTTTTTCACATAAGGTCAAAATGTGGTATTGTTTTGTCATCCTTAAGGCAGGACCGTATTCTGTCCCTTTCGAAAATGTGAACTCTCCATGACTCCGTGGAATAATATTTCAAAAATATCGAATCCAGCAGAGGTCAGTTAGATTTTCGAATTTGAAGAGAAACATATAGTACGGGAGAACGCCTCTTTTACGACCAGAAAATTCATCAAAAAGTGAAAAACCTCGACCCTGGTCAGATTGCGCAGGTTGAATGGTTTGTCCAGGGTTTATACTTTTCATACTTTTCGAAAGGCATTTCGTCGTTTGGAGTGCAAAATGTCGTAACTATATCTCGATTAAAGCTATAGTTACGACAGTTTGTATGCTCAACGACGATTTATTCGTATGACGGACCACAAATAGCTGTTTTACGGAATTCCAAGCTGGAACATTTTCGAGTGACAACCCGTTAATGCATTATCTAGGCTCGAGTTCGGGGTCATAAAAAAGTGATATGCAATTCATGAGCTCTGTGTGTTGTTCATTTCTATCTTTTTCCTGTCAAAATTTACATTTTTATGAAGATGCTCTCAGATGAGGCGATTGCATGCGACACCAAATTTCCTTCGTCAAGACAAAGAACTGGAACAGAGATTCTGTTTCAAGTTATATGCAATCCATCTATCATATACTATCGTTCTCGTTAAGTCATATCACAACACATTACCAAACGACAAAATTTAAGACAGTTCTAAATTGAAAGAAGTTAAAGACATTTCAAAGAGTGTGTAAACTGAATGTGGTAAAAACATTGGAAAAGGAGAAGTGGCTTGTTACAAGCCATTTACTCATTATCACAAAGTTTTTTTTCAGTATTATTTTACAGGAGTGTCAAAAAGCATTATTGGATGGTAATCAGTTAAGTTTCATTCATGTTGACTTGCCTTGAGTTGACAGACGTGCATTTAGCAATGTCAGTGCCCCCTCTCTCATTAGATACTCTCTCTGCCCCCACTCATACTCCTATCTCTGTTTCTCTCCTTGTTTCTCTGTCTCTATTTCCCAGTCTCACCCTATTTCTCTTATTCTTCTGTCTTTCTTCAACCTTCTTTCTATCTGTTTTACTACCACTCTTTATTTTCTGACCAACTACTTTCGTGTGACTATGTGTGTACAATATACGATATTGGAAATACTAGTGTATGCACCGCTTGTCGTCATGGACTCTGTTTTTCTATCGGGGGGGGGGGCGGGTAAGGGGGGGAGTGAGGAGTGGTAGCGGATGCGGGGATGAAGCACAACATACTACAGATAAACCATGTATTTAAGGCATTAATGCTTTTTTTACCCTTATCATGCTCAATAAAAACCTCGTAAAGAAATAGATTAAAATGAAAGCACTGATGGTACTGTAGGTCTTGTTGTCAGGGTCAATATTTATTTTGGAAAACGATCCTATTAACAAATCTGGCTTAAAGAGGACAAACAGGTGACGTAGACTAAGATCAGACTGCACTGTGAAGGCTGATCTTTGTCTTTGCCTCCTGCCAAAGCAGGAATATTCCGGTATCAGCATGACAAGGGTTAAGATATTAACACTCAAAACTCAACTTACAGTGCATTAACCCAATCCTTAGATGGGCACATATGTCAAATATGATGGCACTATGTAAAATAGGCCAGTTTAAAGTTTTGGTTAAAGTTTTTGGTTGACGATTTTGAGAAGTAGATTAAGGGTGGAGGTCAAGGTCACTGGGTCATAGAGACACGGTTCATGGTTGCAAACGAAGGCATATTCTTAGATGAGATTATAAGTGAAATGCGAATGCCATATGTAATGGCATCCCCTATGTAAAGGCATCCAGAAAATATGTCAGGTCAAAGCTTGGTTAAAGTTTTTGAAAACTGGGTCAAGATCAAGGTCACTCTGTCAAGGACTTTGGTCTCAAATGGCAGCATATCCCCTGATAAATTTTCTGTAAAATATGAATGCTCTAGGTAAATATTAACAGAGATAAAACCTTAACCAAGTCCCGACACCGACGCTGAAGCCGACGCCGACATCTGGGGGTGTGAGAATAGCTCTTCGGAGACTTTCGTCACGGAGGAGCTAAACATTCAAATTCTCTCGCAAAGAGAGACGCCGAAAAAGAACATTTTCTGATTGAACCGAAGCATATATCGAGGATTGAGAACAAACACTGATTGATTGTGACAGAGAAATGTCTGACTGTTTTACAAGAACATTCGTAATGAAGTATTATTCATGATAATAGAATGCAAGTAAATTGCCATTAGAAATTCGTATTCAAGCTGCAGTTACGACATTTTGCACGCCCAACGACGATTTCTTTAGTCGTGAAGACGGTCCCGATTGAAAATGGTGACATTACGTTTAACCAATTCCCACTTAACCCCTCCTTTTTACGCCCCCTCAAAAAGCTTTGGAAAACAATGTGGAAAATGAAGAAATTGGTTGTATCAAGCATTTTTTTCATTATCCACAATGTTTTCTCTACAAGAAGACGAAATGATCTAAAATTCTATCAACTCGAAATTCTCGTCTGCAGCTCATTTCAATTTGGACCAGTCTAAAATTTTGTTGTTTGGGAATGGGTTATTGTTGTATGAAAATAGGCCCTTCTGACATTTTCAGTCGCCCACTCTTCTGGTCATAATTTTGGCCCAACTTTTCTTAAAACCTGCTGTAAATGTTTTACAGCCATCCCAACCGATGACTATGGAAAAGGGTATTAACCAATGAACAGACGAAACAGTCTAAGACTGGTCCAAAGTCAAAGAAGTTGCTGACGACAATTTTGAATTGAAGAAATTTCGGATTTTTCTTCTACTTTTGGGGTAGAAAACATTGTGAATAACGAAGAAATTGTTTGCATCAAACAATTTCTTCATTTTCCACAATGTTTCCCAAACCTTTTATACTTGAGGGTGTCAAAAAGCGTGACAATATTCGCGTCACAACTTATCTGAACACATCGTCGCTGAGCGTGCAAAATGTCGTAACTACAGCTTTAAACGAGAACATCCTTTTGACTTTAGCCGCCGTCATAGCGCAGTCGGTAGCGCACCAGACTCCTAATCTTCCATTATGGGATGTCATGGGTTCGATCCCCAGCGGCGGCATATAGTTGTCTCTCACCAATTGTTATCCTAAGTGGAATAGCATCTGGAGGCTAGGAAAGGATGTAGTGCATGTAGTGGTGTGAGAAATACCAGGAATCCATTGTTAGGTGCTCCAGCCACCGCAATATGACTGAAATACTGTTAAAGTGGCGTTAAACCCCATTCAATAAATCATTCAACCTTTTGAACTTATACTTGTTAAATTGAAAATATTTGTGTGGTCATCAGAATACACCCTTATTTACATAGATACATAGTTTAATTTGAGTTGATTTGTTTCAACACAATCCCGCCTTTTTACGCCTCCCAAGAAAAAAGCCTTGGGAAACATTGAGGACAATGAAGAAATTGCTTGTTACAAGCAATTTCTTCACTGTCCATAATGTTTTCTACCCAAAAAGATAAATATTTTCTAAATTCCACCAACTTGAAATTATCGTCTGCAACTTCTCTCAATTTGGTCTAGTCTAAAAGATTTTAGTCGTTTCGCAATGGATTAACCTTTTCCTGTTTTTCAAAATTTTAGACCAGTCCAATTTTAAAGAAGTCGCAGACGACAATTAAAACTTAGCGCAATTTGAAAAGTAACTAACCTACTTGTTATAAGCAATTTCTTCTTATCCCACAATATTTTCTCAAGTATAAAACTCAGGGACGTAAAATCCAGGAATTAACCAGGAAAGGGTTAAAAAGAGGTTAACTATGTAAGAAGATTATCACGTAGTAGGTCTTAATAGTATGACAGACTGTCATTGCGAACCGATGTTTATTTTCATTTCGATTCTCAACGTCATGTCGCATCACATTTCACCACACTTACTCCGATTTATGAACTTTGTATTTCAACACACTTACTCCGATTTATGAACTATGGCACTTATTATGAATGTTTGCTATTCTATACGGACAAACGAGGAGTTTAATATCACTCTTTTATAATCGCTTCCCCCTACGGTTCGTCGGTGCGCGAGCAAAATGTCGTAACTACAGCTTTATTAAAGCTGTAGTAGCGACATTCTGCCTCCGCACCGACGAATTCGTATATGCTTCGGAATTTTTCTTTCTGTGAAAACAAAACAAAACAACAACAACATCAAAACCCGGAGAGGATATATATATAGTTCAAGACCTAAAAGTCGTAACTATAGCTCGAATGAACGGGGGTTAGGAAGTTGCTGTTAGGGCATTTGAGTTGTATTAACCCATTCCTACACAATGACGCCTTTTTGACACCCATCAAGAAAAACATTCGGAAAATATTGTGTAAAATGGAGAAATTGCTTGTGACAAGCAATTTGTTCATTTTACACAATGTTTTCTAGCAAAAAAGTTTAAGAAAATTACATTTTTATGAACTTTAAATTGTCGTCTGCAACTCCTTTCAATTTGGACCAGTCTATAATTTTGTCGTGTGGGAATTTGTTAAACCTAATATGTAAGTGAAATGGAAGTCAGCATTTCACTTCCGATAAGAATTAATGATCGGATTGGTTAATCGAGTTTTTAATGACGTCTTTTTACGTGATGTTATTTTACAAATCGCTGCTGGTTATCAAAAAATCGAATGACCATGACATTCAACTTAAACATTTGCGTTTGTTGGCGACATAAACGGCGTTATTCAATATGTTGTTTCGACGACGATAGGACAGTACGATACTGAGATCACGAAATATTCTCATATTAATCGTAGTCAAATAGCCTTCGTACTCTCATATTTCACCATCGTATTCTCGTACATATACTACCATGTTATCATCATTGTACCCTCGTTTATAGACTCCCTAGTTAACACCATCATACTCTCGAACATGTGCTACCATGTTATCACCATTGTACCCTCATACATAAACTCCCATCATAACACCATCATACTCTCTGACATGTTCTCTCACGTTATCATCATCTTATCCTCGTTCATGTACACCTATGTTTTCACCTTATTACCTTTATACCTGTACTCGCATATTAACACAGTCGTATTCTCGTACATGTATTCTCATGTTATCAGCATCGTTCCCTCGTACCTGTAATCTCATGTTATCACCATTGTACTCTCGAAAAATCCCTCATGTGATCATCAACGTACCTAAATATATGTAAGTCCTTGTTATCATCATCGTACTCTCGTACATTTACTCACATATTAGCACAATCGTGTTCCCGTACTTGTAATCCCACGTTATCACATTCATATCAACGTACATGCACTATCATGTTATCATTATTAACTTTCGTTCATTTACTCAAATGTTATCACTATCGTACCCTCGTACATGTACTCGCATATCAACATTTTCATAGTCTCGTACATATACTCCCATGTTATCATCATCGTACCCTCGTACATATACTCACAGAATCATATAATATGATGTCAAGAGATCTAGGTTGTCAATGACGACGAAGCTGTCTTGAGCGTCGGATTAACCTATTCCCACTTATTCCCTCCTTTGTACGCCCTTCGAGAAAAAAGCTTTGAAAACATTGTGGAAAATGAAGAAATTGCTTGTATCAAGCAATTTCTTCCTTATCCACAATGTTTTCTACCCAAAAAGATAAAGAAAAAATAAAATTTCATCAACTTGAAATTTTCGTCTGCAGGTTCTTTCAATTTTGATCAGTTTAAAATTTGATGTGTGGGAATGAGTCAAACTCAATTTCGGACTTAACATGTTTCATTCTAACCAGTCATAAATCCGTACTTACCGTCGGATCAATCATATCGTAAGTGTGCGACCAAAATACCGGAAAAAAAGCTCAAATAAATCTGTATTTACGATATTTTAGCTGTTACTGTCTCACAACTTTAAATATATTCTACAGAATTCTGTATGAAACGTAGGACCGAAAATTTTAGATTGTGCAAATTATTGGTATTTTGTCAAAATGAAAGTTTATCGATAGAAAACATCGCGGTAAAACAGAAATTATGTATACCTCCTACAATCCAAACCTTTTCTTTCCTCAAATTATTCGAAAACAAACCTCAAGATTAGAATTGTTGAAAAGCCATTACCAGACGACACAATTTTAGACTTGCCCAAATTCAAAGGAGTTGCAGAAGACAATTCAAAGTTTATGAAATTTTAGATTTTTTCAACTTTCTTCGTAGAAAGCATTGTGGAGTATAAAGTTGTTGCAAGCAATTTCTTCATTTCATACAATGTTTTCCCATTTTTTTTCTTGAGGGGCGTTCAAAACGTTACTGTGTGGGAATGGGTTAAATCGCATCGGCCAAGACACGAATAAAACATCTACAATATTCAAAGGTTCATAGACATGTAATGGGAAACACAATACACCCAGACAATAAGCTATGTATCTTGTTTTCATTTCTAAGGCAGACCTCATTAAATCATTTTTCTAACCCGATCTTTTCTGCTATTATCGACTCAAATTGAAGTATCGTTTTTCAATGTAACTTTGTAAAAGCATATTAATCATAAAGATACATATAAAATACCCTGTTTATCCCTTTACAACAGTTAAAAGCTTTTTTATAATTCTATTAGTGGTGTTCATATAATACATCAAAGAATGTTAATTACGGCTATTAAAATTAGTGACCCATTCATTGAATTGAATTAATAAATTGAACTTTATTATTCAAAAAGAGCCTTGGCCCAGCAGAGGTCAATCGGAAGGGGAAGGATATTACCGAAAAGGAAGGTTAAATAATGTAGAATCGTTACCCTAAGTTTAGAAAAAATCTGCGAAAACGCAAAGCTTTTGGAACCTGTTAAGCTGACTGACTTTGATCGATACTCTTTGCATTTCCAGGATTGTTACTCTTCGTAGAACGGTTCGAAAAAACCATAGGTCAAACAGAATAGAAGTGGACTGTGTTTGATAATTCCACCCATTTTTACATGTTCGTGACTGTGACATACAGACATTGAACCGTCTAGACGGTCACTCAAGGTATTAAGACCATTCCCTTATCGTCTAAATATGCTTTAGGTCAGTATCTACATAAAGAAAGCACGGTGAAGGCTCTGATCAGATTGTGCGGATGCACAGGCTGATCAGAGTCTTTACTTTGCGGATGATTATGTGTTATGGTTAGATATATCACGCTAATACTGATAAGGTCTTGCTTGGTTTGAATAAGAAGCAAAACGTTTACAATCTTTTGGGACTTTCATTTGTTTTCCAATAAATTTCCTATTTAGATTAATGCTTTTTTCTCTCTTGGTCCATTTTCAGACGACTCTATGTTAGACGACAGTGTTAAACTCGTGAAATTGTAATCTTTTTGCATTTCAGAAACAAAACGGAAATGAATGACTTGCTACTTACTCGCAAATTCTTTTATTTTTCAAAAAAATGTTTTCCAAAGTACTTTTTATATTTTTCATATTTTTTTATTTTGTCGTCTGTTCAATTCAATGTAACTTAATTGTTAGTTTCGTCTATCAATAACGAACGTTCTGAATGGTCGAAAAAAATCATACCTCCACGAACAACACTCCTAGCACGCAGCTAATTTGCATGCACTTATGCATGAATCTGCATCGCGTATTCATACAGTGAGAGTAGTTTTTTCTTATCATACCTCCATGAAAAGAAAAAAATATTCTCTTCATCTCTAACCCATTCCCACACAATCCCTCCTTTTTACGCCTCTCGAGAAAAAATCTATGGAAAACTTGGTGGAAAATTAAGAAATTGCTTGTATCAAGCAATTTCTTAATTTTTCACCGTGTTTTCTATCCAAAAAGATGAAAAGAAATAAAATTCTATAAACTTCAAGTTGTCATCTGTAGCTTCTTTCAAATTGGACCATTCTATAAGTTTGTTGTGTGTGAATGGGTAAAAAGAATTTCTTCCAAAAATGAGCGATGTATGATCTAATGCTATATTTTGTGCAGTCCTGTCTTGGTCATTTGAAACATGAAGAAATTTCTTCATCAGACTTTACCAAATCAGTCAGTACACAAGTTTCATACAATACGTCTGAGAAATTTGAAAGATTATACACCATTAGAAAGGGTTGTCGCGATATTATCGCATGTCATTTTTAGATGCTATCTGAGATTGAAAAAAACGCTTTTTATGGTAAAGACGATACAAAGACGCAAGATTTACCCCTTTATAAAACTTGAAAAACAGAGTATATCTCAGCGAGTCCTCCTAGATATTTTTTCTTCGATCCGAGACAAAATGCCCAGAGTACACGCAACGTCAACAGAGGTTTTGTCATATATAGGAAAGGCTTTCAGACGATATTATTTCAACATAAATACAAGAGTATATATTTTATTTTCATTGTGGTATGAAAGCAAACAATCTAATTACACTGTATGAAACCGCCAAGCGTTCCGTTTCTTTAACCTATCCATCACAATCCTTCTTTTTACCGCACCTCGGGAAAATAATTCGGAAAATGTAGAAATTGCTTGTGTTAAGCAATTTATGCATTTTCCACATTGTTTTCTACCCTATAAAGAGAGAGATGTTTGAAATTCTATCAACTTGAAATTGGCGTCAGCAACTTCTATGATTTTGGACCAGTCTAATTTTTTGTCGCCTGGTAACGGGTTAAGAGCATTTGTTACGTTTTCAAAGATTTGTACATACATACTTATACATTTGTAAACCGAGAACATAATTATTAACTTTGGGGCCACCGTCATAGCGCAGCTGGTAGCGCATCAGACTCCTATTCTTCAATCATGGGATGTCATGGGTTCGATCCCCCGCGGCGGCACATGTTCTTTCCGACATTTGTCTCTCACCAGTAGATGGATAATCGTAACCTAAGTTGGATAGCAGCCGGAGGCTAGTAAAGGATGTAATGGTGGTACTGTTGCGAGATATACCAGGAATCCATTGTTAAGTGCTCAAGCCGCCGCGGTATGACTGAAAAGTGTTAAAAGCGGCGTTAAACTAGAATGGTAAAAAATCTTCCGGGATAGAAAAAAAAAGAAAGAAAGAAAATAAGTCAGCAGAAGTAACTGAAAACGTACCAATATTCCTTAAAACCATTACCACATAACAATACTGTGGACTAGTCTAACCTGAAAGAAGTTGCAGACAACAGTTTCAAGTTGGTGGGACTTAGAAATCGATTGCCTTTTCAGGAAGAAAACTTTGTGGACATTGAAGAAATTGCTTGTAACAAGCAATTTCTTCATTGTCCACAATGTTTTTCAAAACTTGTATTCTTGAGGGGCGTCAAAAAAGCGTAACTGTGTAGGAATGGGATAAGTCAAATAATTAGGTTTTATGAAAGCCTAAGGTAAAATGCAATAAATATAGACAGAATAAAAATTTACCTGAGCAATTTTGGCCTGCTATTTCTCTTATCTCGCTAGGGTGCAACTTTCACAATAACACATTAAAATGTTACAACCGACGCTTAATTTGTATAGAAAAACCCAATAAATCACAGCAAACTGATAATCAACCAATGTATTTGAAAATGTACGGCAAAGTTATATCCTAAATGCACAGTGAATGTTACTCATAAAGCGTAACTTATGAAATGTCGGCGAATGCAGACAATGGGTGGCTTCAGCGTCGTTCATTACGTGAATTTCAGGTTATAAATTATTAATCATCTACCGAAAAATCCCTCATTTTAGATAAAATCGTCTATGTCAATAAGAAACAACTGACCAAAAAATCATAATGACCTGATTATCTTCGACATTCATGTAAAGCCAAGACATCGTTACACAATAATATATCGTACCTACAGCTTATTCAACCCATTACCAGACGGTAAAATTTTAGACGGGTCTAAATTGAAAGGAGTTGGAAACGACAATTTAAAATTTACTTTACTAAATTTTATATACTTTGTTTAAAAAAAACCTTTAAAGGTAGAAACATGGTGTAAAATGAGGAAATTGCTTGTTGCAAGCAATTTCTTTATTTTGCATGTTTTCCAAAGTGTTTTTCTTGAATGGCGTAAAAAAGCGTCATTTTATTGAGATGGGTTAAGCCTTGATAACACCGTTTCTGTGACCTACACCTGACATTCTTGTCCACTTAAGGGCTTGTTCTGCTGGGTATCTATCGTAATATATCAACTAATCACGTGCAAGGAAATTTCAATAATGACACGCATTAACTTTTCCTGTTTTGCAAAATGTTAGACCTGCCCACATTCAAAGGATTTACAGACGACAAATTAAAATTGATCAAATTGAAAAATAATCACCCAATAGGGTAGAAAATATTGTTGAAAATGAAGAAATTGCTTGTTACAAGCAATTTCTTCTTTTCCCAAAATGTTTTCTCAAATATAAAATCCCAGGGACGTAAAAACCAGGGATTTTGCGGAAATATTTAAGTTAAGATAAGTCAGTCTGACCAGGATTTTTTTTTAAACACTCCCTGTATCGGTTCTGTTACAAGTACATTGTGTGCGAGGACTATGCATATTGTTCGTATATTCTTTTATAAAAAAAAACTTAAAAGGCTCTATTCCTCTCGTAGGGACAAAACTTCTGACAAACCGGAATCCTGAAAGCTTCGTTACTATTGTTTACAGACCACTCTTTCAAAAACTTCAGGATAGATCACAAATCCGCTGTGAAAAGCTTTGCCGAATGGAAAACGATAATAGATTTTATAATTATTTTATCCGACAACATAGAATAATTTTGTTTTTTATTTTTCGTTTTCTGTTCGACAAAGCTTTTTTATAGTGGGATTGTGACCTATTCTGACAATTTTTATAGAGTGCCCTGCTCAAATTTTGACGAATATTTTAGGATTTATTTTGTTGAGAAATTTTGTCCAAACGAAAGCCCCTGAGCCTATAACTTCTCGTGAGATCAGGCTCAAATTAAACATTGTCATGCTGAACCCGGAATATTCCGGTTTGGGCAGAAGGTGTAGACCAAGATCAGCCTGCACATAAGTGCAGTCTGATCTTAGTTTACACCTCCTGCTTGTACTGTCCCTGCAAGAGCTGTTTATGAAATCATTTCTAAAAGAAATATTGGTTTTTGAACAACAAGTTCTATCACTGCTTTCATCCCTTTGATTTCACAGCAATTCAGTAAGGTAAATCATACATCATGACAAGGGTTAATAGATGCTGTATTTAACCCTTACCTGTTTTTTTTTAAAAGTCTAATTTGAAATAAGTCGCAGACGACAATTAAATGTGACTGCAAATTGAATTGTAACCAACCCACAGGGTAGAAAATATTGTGGGAAAAGAAGAAATTGCTTGAAAAAGGGAAATTCTTCTTTTCCCACAATGTTTTCTTAAGTATAAAATCACAGGGACGTAAAAATCAAAGATTGAACAGAATATGTTTAATTAATAGGACAAGAACTGAAAAATATCAAAGTAACACAGTTTGCATAGGAAATACTAGTCCATTTTTTGCAACGATTAAGGGGGGGGGGGGGTTTGAATTCAAGGGAACAACGCTTTCTCTTTGCTGACATCGAAAATGGCGTCTTAATTTATTTTCAATATATTTTTTTCTTCCCTTTTTTAAACAATTCATATCTTTAGAAATCAATCAGTTAAATAGTTATTACTACCAGAATATTTTTTTTTTTTTTTGAAATTTGATGTGATTGTGTAGACAGCCTTTCGTAGGTGTCACAGAATCGTTTGACCTACAGTTGAGATTTTAGAAATAGGACGGTAATTGTGCTCGTCTAACCCATTCCAAATCAATCCCTCCTTTTTACGCCCTACAAGAAAAAAGCTTTGGAAAACATTGTGGACAATGAAGAAATTGCTTGTAACAAGCAATTTCTTCATTATCCACAATGTTTTCTATCCAAAAAGGTGAAAAAATTTAAAATTCAATCAACTTGAAATTATCGTCTGCATCTTCTTTCAATTTGGACCAGTCTAAAATTTTGTCAAGTGGGAATGGGTTAACCCATTCCTACAAAATGACGCGTATGGCCACCATCAAAGAAAAAATCTATGGAAAAACATTTTGGAAAATGAAGAAGTTGCTTGTCAAGAGCAATTTCTTCATTATCCACAATGTTTTCAACCCTTATAGAAAAGAATTGTCATCTGTAATGTCTTTTATGTTGGACTATTCTAAAAGTTAATCGTCTGGTTATGGGTTAATTGTTTATTCAATAGTAAGTCAAATGCTTGGCATATGTCTGACATAACAGGGTGATCAGCCTTGGTGTTCAACGGAATGCAACGAGGACAACACCATTTCTGCCATTAACTGCGACATTTGTTTGTTTTTTTTCTTTTTTTTTTTTGCTTGAATGGGGTTAACACCACTTTTAACAGCATTTCATTCATATCGCGGCGGCTGGAGCAGCTAACCATGGATTCTTTGTGCATTTCTCAAACCAGTGTCACAACTACATCCTTTCTGAGCCTGTAGCTGCTCATCCTACCTAGGTTTACGATTATCCACCTATTGATGGGAAACAATGTTGGAAAAGATATTTGCCGCGACTGGTGATCGAACCTGGGACCTCATGTATGAGAGCTCGAAACAAACAACGCTTTTGCCTCGGCACAAATCGTGAAATCCACCTTTCATATTTACATAGATAAATAAAATAGGGCTTCAACTCTAATTATCAACGTTTGTCGACATTCATCTTTCGTCGACGTCTTTTACGAACGTCATAGAATCGTTGTTTTCTACGTGTGCCAACTATTTGTGTCATCTTCAATACTATCTAATGGGTTTAAACACTTATCATATCACATTTTAGACTTTTCTAAATTCAAAAGTTTTTCTGACGAAAAATTTAAAGTGAATTCATTGATCATTTCGAAAGGTAGAAAAGGCCTATCTCGGTTCAAAGGTTTTGCAGACGACAATTCAAAGTTGATTTAATTTTAGAAAGCACCATTCTGTAGGGTAGAAAATATTGTCACAACGAATTTCTTCTTTTCCCACAATGTTTTCTGAATTATAAAAAACAGAGATGTAAAATACCAGGGATTATACAGGAGAGAGTTAAGGAATCGCTCATCACATGAAATTTGAAGATTTCACCAAATGCAGTTATCTTCTACTTTTTCTGCAGCAATTTTTAAATATTATGCAGATTATTTCCAAAATTTACATCGATTTCTACAAGTGCTGATACGACCAGTTTCTTAGTTTTATTTTTCGTTCCGCACTTTTTCTTTTTCGAAAGTATCTCAAAAAGTTTCTATGGATTGCTAAATTGACCAATCGCTGACAACGCCAACTTACTTCGTTAGCCCCGCCCATTGACTCCAACTGGAAGTTCCACTTCGATATTCAACGGCATTATTTGGGAAAAAATATGGCAAAATCTGTTACAAAGTTGGCGACATAAACGTCGTAGCTACGTCTTTAATAAGCTGTAGTTATAAGGTTTAACTTGCCGAACCAACACAACTTTTTCACACAAATGTCAGCAAATGTCAGAGTTCAAAGTCACCTACCGGTATAAATGAACTGATTGAACTGAATGATTCATTGATTGACAGCTGCGATCTATTTATTGATTGTCAAAAATTTAGATTTGAAACAGTGAACATTTGAAAATATTAAAACACTAACGCGAACATTAAATTAAAACTATTCCACTGAATTTTAGAGCTCTTATAAGCGACTTGCTCGGGGGAGGGGGTGGGGGTAAGAAACCTCTAGGGTGTCCCTTTAACCCTTTAACCCTTTCCTGTCCAGTCCAAATTCAAAGGTTTTGTAGACGAAAATTGAAAGTGGATTTGATTTGGAAAAGAACTATTCAGGAGGATAGAAAATAAAGTGAAAAAGGAAGAAATTGCTTGTTTCAAGCAATTTCTTCTTTTTCAACAATATTTTCTCAATTAAGAAATCACAGGGACGTAAAACTCAGGGATTACACAGGAAAAGGGTTAATCGGAAAAAGATATCGTATCTAGCAGAGGTCAATTAGAGATAGTATTTCAAAAAATAAACATTTTAGATAGATTGGTCATTCTAGATCCAGAGAATCATGAAAGATCGCTGACCACGCCCACAGAATAGATTGATTTTGATATTAATCCATTTCCAGACGGCAAAGTGTTAGACTGGTCCAAACTGAAAGGAGTTGCAGACGACAGTTTTAAGTCAATGAAATTGTATTTTTTAACTGTCTTGGTAGAATACGTTGTTTAAATTGCTTGTTGAAAGTAATTTCTTTATTTTACACAAAGTTTTTCTCTAATTGTTTTCTTGTTGGCGTCGAAAAGCGTCATTGTGTGGGAAAGGGTTTAAAGGCTTCTTTCTGCAAAATTAATAGTCATTAAAATGTAAAAAAAATTGATAGTTGGTTGCTGACCCAGACAATGTAACTGCAGCTTGAATAAGCTATAGTATCAACAAAAAAGCTTCACATAAATGCCGGTAAATGTAAGCGTTCAAAGTTCACTTTCTGGTTAAATGATTTAACTGATCTACTGATTCTTTGATTGACAGACACGATCCGTAAATTCAGACAAACTGACAAGGGCAATATCTTTCTCACCACCCAGAAGGTCCCGTTTTGCTTGACTGGTCACATATGAACTGTTCGGTCTTCTTGGCTGTTCAGCGTCTCCACTAACTCCCAGCAACGTCGAAACTACATCTTCAATAAGCTTTCAGTACGGCGTTTAAGTCGCTAAACCGACAACATGGCTTGTAATAAATATCGAAAGTCAACATCACTTCTGTCAAATTGAACGAATTGATTGATCAATCGATTTTTGAGAGTGGCGATCCGTCATATCGGGGGGTTAGAGCAAAAACATAGTATAGGTCTATACAATGTATAGACCTATACTATGTTTTGCTCTAACCCCTCGATATGTTAGAAATTCTGTGTATAAGTTAACCTCATGATGCTGTTGTCCTGTTGTAGTGAATTATGATCAATTTTATCCGTCTGACCTTTATTTAATAAAAACACATTTTCCCTGTGCATTGCGCTCATCAATTTGACAGATATTTTATGTATATTGTAATACATCATTAAAATGCAGAAAGCGCGATGTAATTAAACCATTAACTGTCATTTATTCAAATGAAAATACGTCTCTACGATTTTTACAAACTCCGTTTCGTAACAGGCTGCTGATTTGGAAGAAAGACAACACCATGTATAGTTATTTGATCTATTGAAATACTCCTTTCGATTCCCTTTTTAACATCAAAGGCTATGTATTTTTCGCTAAATGAATTATCAATCGATCTTACTTATAAACAAATGGTATTTTTTGTATTAAACACATAAAAAATTATTAAAACAAAAAAGCAACGGCACAAAATAAAAAAAAAAAAAAAGAGTTTCTGTTACTTATCCCAATCTCACATTATCTCGCCTTTTCAACCCTAAAAAAAAAGCCGCGGAAATTGCTGTGGAATTATAGAATTGCTTTTTACATTCAATTGCTTTATTATCCACACTGTTTTCTGTAAAACATAATAATTAATAAATGAATAAAAAAGAAAAAAAATGAATAAAAAAATAAAAAAGAAAGAAATTTATGAATTGAAAATTGCAATTTATAGTCTGAAATTTCTCCTAACTTGGACCTGTCTAACATTTTCCAATCCTTTCAGTGGTACAATGGAGCTACCCAGATAAACTTTGAAGAGAATTTGTGGAAAACAAAATACTAGATAGGCCAAATTCTGAAGAAGTTGCTGACGACATTCTAAATTTGACATAAAGAAACTATTGAATATCTATAAAATAGATTACCCTGAAAATGAAACGTCATATACATGTACAGTTGGAAATATTGTATTGGCAAAGCGAAATAAATATACTATACAGGCTAACCTCACTTTCGCAGAATGCTTACCAATTAATCACAACCTTCAGTCCCGTAAAAGCATGACATTGTATGACCTTGACATGAGATGGGTCAGGGAAAATATTGGGTGTTGAAGGGAATATTCTTTAGACGACGAACAAGCTTTTTTACCGGATACCGCGATCATTATATTCATACAATTTCAATAAAACCGACTCACCGAATATCATTAAAATTAAAATATATCCATAAATGGTAAAATGCATTAGAGATATTTCAAATACCTATCATTCTTAATACGCAAGCATTAACTGAATTGGCTATATGGATCCTTACCACTTTTGACACTCTTATTTGCACCGTGTTTATTTTAACATTTATGCGCTAAGCCAGGTGTATGCACATACGGTTATTTGTAGCTTTTGAACGTAGATGTTCAGGAAGAAAATAAATTTCAAAGGTGTTGCTCTTAGGAAAAGCCTATGTTGTTAGTGCTAATTTAAATAGTTACGGGAAGACGATTGAAATGAGCACCTGAACATAGATATTGGGCAGTTTGATTAACTTATTTAAATATTTTATCCAAATATTCCAGCCTATCTCTATATCTGCACTAATGCATAGGTAATTTAATCGATTTGGAAAAGAGTAAGACATACACGTATATTCTCTCTCTCTCTCTCTCTCTCTCTCTCTCTCTCTCTCTCCCTCTCTCTCTCTCTCTCTCTCTCTCTCTCTCTCTCTCTCTCTCTCTCTTTCTTTCTTTCTTTCTTTCTCTCTCTCTCACTCTCTAAATTAAAGTCGCTTAAATTTGTCGTGCATCCCGGGCTTACAAAGACCAATTTAGCTTCTTGAGCATTAGAAAATTAACATTATACTTGACAATAATTTCGCTAGATGTCTTCAACCAATCAACGATTTTCGTTTAGTTTAATGTCTTACGATAAAGTAATGTATTTTATCATCTCGTCGAAAATCTATGTCGGAGGTCAGTGGGCGTGGCCAATACTTAATTGGTTGGAAATTTCATGAGTATAATCTGATGATTTTTAAGCTATGCAAGTGCCTTTGGACGCTTCATGAATAGTATAAAACGTTTGTATTTACAAACTCAACCCGTGTGCGATTACGATATCCGAAAAGGGCGTGTTGGTTATATCCAAGATGTCCATTGATAACATCATTTGACTCCTGTCAGGGTACCGTGTTTATGCGTCATTACACCCCACTGCACAAATTTACTACCTTAAAACAACTGAGGTGAACATCGTGGGTTGGACCTCCCGATCGAATTTCTGCGGTTAAAAAAATAGGCAAAACCTTTTTTTTATTTGAAAAAAAATACTTTATCTTGATTAATATTCAAAATCAGTACATTTCAGGAAGAATCCAGCAGTTTCTGCAAGCAGTGAGGCAATACTGGTCTCATCAAGAGAAAGTGTTTATCTGCACGTAAATAATGGACCTTCTTGGGAAATATTCAGCATACTTCTTATTGAGATATATCGACTATTGGAAGTCCGATGCACCAAGCAGGAAATTTCTTCATTTTAAGCTCACCTGAGCAGATCGTGGTTATGGTTAGCCCTTTTGGCCCTTAGTTTAAAGATATTTTATTTGCATAAATTAACATTTGTACATTACAGTTTACAAAAACATAACAATTCCATGTAAAAAGGATGACAACGTAAGCAGAATTACATTGTTCTTCTCTTCCATGATGTTCAAGAGATGTTCGACTGTTAAAAGCATTTTTTTTATCATTATGATATATTTTTTCGGTAAGAAGAAGAAAATGCTTTGAGATTTCAATAAAGAATTAGGAGGCAGTTTGATAAAAATAAAAAAAAAGGAAAAAAACGACATGTAGATCCAACACCCACTGACCCCTACAGAAAGTTCCACTTCGATATTCAACGACTTTACTTCCCAAATATTTGGCCAGATTCATGCAACAAAAAGGTAAACATGTAATTGAATAGGCTGTAGTTGGGACGTTTTAGTCGCTAAACCAACAAAAATGTTTTAAATAAATATCGGCCGATGCTCAAAGTTTACATCCAGTCTAAGTGAATGATTTGACTGGTCCATTGGTTCTTTGGTGGACAGCCACGACCAGTCAATTTTGGCTCAGTCTTTCTGATACTTTTTGAAAATGCTTCCATGGCAAAGCGGAAGAACCATATTGATTATTGTGTCATGCTACCCAATTCCCTAAACGAAACAGTGGCCTTATTTTCAAAATCCTTGTAGTAACTGTTATTACTAAAGAAAGCACAATTTTGGTCCAATCTATCTCAAACTTGACGATAAGGTTTTTATGGTAACGAGAAAGACTCCATTTGAAAATGTTGACATTCTATTAAAATCTTTTGAATTTTGGCCTAAGTGGCATTTTACCGTTCTTTAGGTCACAAGTTTGCTTCAACCAACTTAATTCAAACTCGCTGAAAAGTTAGTATCGTCCCGAGGATTGAGTCTATTTAATAAAATGACATTTCGATCAATATCAATAGAAAGGGGCCTAGTTGGTAATGTCCTTGGGTCAATCCTTCAAAAACTTGTCGAAATGTTTGTATGGTTTGTCGAATATTACAACATTCCTTCCAATATCAAGGGAAAGGAGACCTTAGTTCCCCTTCTTTCTCAGACTAGCTCGAAATTCATATTTGAAACTTGGGAAGTTCTTATTGAATTTGGTACATGTAAAATGAGGGGGGTATGACTTAACCCATTACCAGACCACACAATTTTAGACTAGATGCATGTTCATGTATCAGAAAGGTTTATATTAGAAATTATATTAATGTTAGTTTAGTCTGGTAAAATAGAAAGGTATTATTCCTAAATTAAAATCCATGTAACTAACGCAGAATTTTGAGTAAGATTGGTTTCCAGCATTTAATTTAAGATATCCAGATTGATTTAAGTAAAGGATGTAATAACAGATTTATCTTACCTGAAAAGGGCATGCACTACCGCGAGTTGTAACGGTATTCCATTCCCATACAGTGCACTTTTGGACGCCTCTCAAGAAAAACGATTTTGAAAACATTGTGTAAACTGAAGAAATTTGCTTGTGACAAGCAATTTCTTCATTCTTATTAATGTTTTCTACACAGAAAGTTGAAAAAATATAAAATTTCATCAACTTTAAATGGTTGTCTGGAACTCTTTTGAGTTTGGACTAGTCTAAAATTTAATTGTGTGAGAATGTGTTAAAAGCAGTATCAGAAAATGTCTAGTATAAATATATGACCTATCATTGACTGATCAAGACTTGTTTCTCCTTGAAAAGTCAAATGAAAATATTTGAAAGGCTGTTACAGCCAGACTCTTCAGTCGAAGGAGAGATTGGTTGATTAAATTAAGTTTAACGCAACTTTTAATAGTATTTCAGTCATATCGCGGCGGCTGGAGCACCTATCAATGGATTCCTGGTATTTCTAACACCAGTACAACCATTACATCCTTTCCTAGTCTCCAGCTGCTATCCAGCTTAGGTTTACAATTATTCATCCATTGTTGAGAGACAAATGTCGGAAAGGATTTGTGCCGCCGCCGGGGATCCAAGCCATGACATCCCATAATTGAAAATTAGGAGTCTGATGCGATACCGACTGCGCTATGACGGCAGCTCAGTCGAAGGAGAGAAAACAGCCTTTGGGGGAAAAGAAAGAAATTGAAGGATCATCAGACGCCTTTTCCCTAATTTGTCTCATAGATGTGATTTAGAACATCATTTGTCTGAAGACATTTTATGTGTTGTTTGTTATGATCATTTGTAGACTAGAAATCATCCGTTGTGTTGCAGTTTTTCTGCGAGGTTGATTCATTGAAATAAATTTTATGTCTGAAATATAATTCCGACGAGCTCTTTGTTAGTTCGTACATTTGTGTACTGTCTATGGAAGAATGGACCCATCGCGGTTGTCAATCAAAGAATAAATTGACCAATCAAATCATTCAGTTAAACCTGAAGTGAACTTTAAACTCAAACATTAGCCGACATTTATGTGAATCCTTTTTTTCTAGGTTTGGCTACTTAAACGTTGTAACTACAGCTTATTCAAGCTGTAGTTACAATGTATAGGTCGCGAACCAACCCTTTTATTTTTTTCTTACATGTTACTGGCTATGAACTTTTCACAAATGCTGTTACTGGCTATGAACTTTGCACAAATGTCGTTAAATATCGTTTTGGAACTGCCTTTTGGAAGCAGAAGTTGGGGCAGAGGTCCGTCATCTGGGAGCCAGACGTAAATTCATAGACTAAACCAAAATGGTAAAAGATGCACATGAGAATTTTAATCGAGTGTAAAAATCTTAATCGTTTTGACGGTTGTGATCGTTATGCGAGAAGATAAAATTGGTTGAAGCAAACCCTTTCGCTTTTCTGCTTTGCTTATTCTGATTGGTCTTACAGCCTTTTTAGCCAGATTGGAAACGAGTGCCTTTTCGAAATTCCATATGCCTTTGACATATATCGGTGTACGGGCTAGTATATTTGCACACGGCAAATCTGACAAAGGTAACATTCGGAGTTTGTTTGATTGTTTAAATAGGATTTTAAGAGGAAGTTGAAAGTCATTAAAAGAAATAATTGCCTAACCGCAGACAATGTTTATTTACATTTCATCTCCTTAATCGTAGGCTATATATTAAATTCAATGAAATCTCATTGGCTAGAAATGGTGTCTTTTACTTCATATGCAATATGGCAACATTAATGAAAATAAACAAATTATAAATAATATAATAATAATAATAAAAATAACAACAACAAAATAGAAACACTGTAGGCTTGCTCACGAGGAAGAGTTGCAGCAGTTGAAGATATAGGTTGCCAACGTTTCAGAACTTCACGAGTGAACACTTACCAAATAAAAGCGAAATTATGTGTGCCATTCTGTTAATGGATTTTGGCCATAACCAAACGGCAAAATTTAAGACTAGTCCAAATCGAAAGAATTTGCAGACGGCACTTCGGATTTTGTGAAATTCACATTCTTGCGTTTTTAGGAGAGAAACCTTCGTGCTTAATGAAATAGTTTCTTGTTACAAGCGAGTTTTTAATTCTCCACATTTTTTTGTCTAAGTTATTTTTTTGAGGGCCGTGATAAACAGACTAGTTTCTCTTGGGTAACCATCACCTCCTTTTGTGACGGGAAATCGTCACAATATAATCATTCTAAATGTATGCATCTTATTCCCTGTCAAAATCGATCATCGCGTTTCTTCTGATGTCTACGTGAAATATATGAGACCCTTTCAATTGGAATTATCTCTAGAGATGATTAATCGGCTAAAACGATTAGTATCACTCCTTATAAGGTATTTAGATTGCTTTAAATTTTGATAAATACTACGTTCTGTAAACAAAAGTGAATGCACTTTGTCATCCCGATTTTTATTACGGCTTTACAAAGATTCTAGAACTTTCGGAATTCCAATACTTGTGATGAAAACCCGTCACATAGTTTTTTCTTAAACTTTTATAATACTAGACTTATATAGTGGGGTTGTGTGGGAGTGGATTAAAGCAGATCGATGAATGTGCATTACAATAGATGAAAAACGTTGATAGCTACAGTTAAGAAAATCGTAAAATTGACGCTAAATCCACTCAATTTCATAAAAAAAAGCTCGTTCGCTGTTCAATTCATATTATTCAAAACTCTAGTCAAATCGTTAAAACATGCAAAAACTTCAACTACATCTCTCAAAAAAATTCACCAATTTCATTGGGTCACCTGAATTTAGACGTATCGAATTGATCCGAGTTACTCAACAAATCTATTTATAGTACAGTATGCCAATTTATATGAAGGGACATAAGAACAGTTCGCTTTCATCATTCAAAACTCTCATTTTGTTAATTACACCCTCATTCCGCTCATACCATTCTATTCAATAATCTTTAATAATCATTCACTGTCTCCTAGCTGTAAACATGCTCCCGAAAACAATCTGAAACACTGGATTGGACTGCCCTGAGTCATCTCGATTCCAATCTATAATTGAACGTGCCCTGCTTTCAAGATCCCAAAATGCTCGCCAAAGTGTTAACAAGTGGTACTCCGCCCTGCACCTTCACTTTTGTCAAAAGTAAATTTCACTAGAAACGCGCTAGCTAACACCTGGTCATCTTGAATGCTATTCTGGTCTTTGCTTTCTAGCAGAATTTCACGAGGACTTGCGAACTTTTAAACTTTCAAAACTTACTGATTCAGCCAAAACCAGAAAAATAGTATAACTTGCGAATTCACTTTGTCTTTTTTGGTTTAAAAAAGGGGAAAAAAAGGCGGATTGTATATTTGCTAATTATTGATCTGACGACATGAGTTTAATTTACGACCAGGAACATAAAAAAATAAGCAGTTCGATGCTTGGCGACCTAAACGTCATATCTCAAGCTTGAATAAGATTTAGTTACGATGTATAAAATCTTTGATTTAATTATCATAGTCGTGAGTTACCTCCTTGGAAGATTAAGGATATTGTGCATTATTAGTAAATATCAAATATTGATTCAAGCTGTAGTTACGTCGTTTTAGAACGACGACAACGATATGCTTTATGATTGAGATCGACGACCCGCCAATTCTCGACACCATTTTTATCAGCAGACAACATATCTGCCAATTCAAACTCACTTTGATTTTGAAATAATTCCAACAGAATAAATCTACTTGCGCTGTTAACCCATGTTCACACAGAGGTCCTCAAGGAATAAACAACCAGGAAAACATTGTGTAAAATGAAGAGATTGCTTGCAATAAGCAATGTCTTCATTTAACTCATTGTTTTCTACGCAGAAAGTTGATGAAATCTGAAAATTTGTTAAATTTAAGTTGTCGTCTGCAACTCCTTTCAATTTGGACCAGTCTAGAATCTTGCCGCCTGGTGATGGGTTAAAACTTGCGGTTATACGTACTACAAATAATCTATTGTCGCTAAAACAACTAGTTATACGGTATATATGTTTATAATATACCTATAAAAGATATGGAGTAAAACCTGGCTGTCAAATACAACTCAAACAATATTCGGCGTGTAGCAAAAAAACGTATTCGTCGAGTACCTTTAAACACTGACTTCTTTTTTGTGTATTGACGATCCGGTTTTTTTGGAAAGTTGGTTATTTCTTAGCCATTTAAGAGAATTTTCTTACTGTCATTTCCTAAAAGGTATATAATAAAAGGAATATTACAACAGTGTATTTTTCTATTTGTTGTTATCGTGTTCTCGAATCGTGTGTAGGTATTTTTTTATTGGATTCGACCTTCGGTCTCATCCAATGAAAAACACCTACACACGATTCTCGAACACGATAACAACGCACAGAAAAAAACACTGTGGTAATATTTCCTATACAGTGTACAATGTGACCGATTTTACAAAATCGATCGTTTAGAAGCTAAGAAACGGTCCGCACTTGTCAGTTATCCAGTCGAGGCTGCCAATCAATTCAATCATTTAGTCCGGGAGTAAAGTTTGAACTCCAACATTGCCGCCATTTTTGTAATGCTGTTTCGTTGGTTTGGCGACTTAATAAACGTCGTGACTACAGCTTGAGGACAGCTTATTCAAGCTGTAGTTACGACGTTTATGTCGCCAAACAACCCTTCTACTATATTATAACATGCTACTGGATATAAATTTTGCAAAATAAAGCCGTTTAAAATCGAAGCGGGCCTTCCTGTTGGAGTTAATGGGCTGAGCCAAAGGAGTATGTGGCTGGGGCTAGCGATTGGTAAGTTTTGTAAACGCACTTTGGCAGAGATCAATAGCTTTTCCTAAAATTACCTTGAAGTCGTTTAGTCCTTGCCCGGTCACACTTGGGTGGCCGACCCACCCTAACAAATACAGAATACGGTTAACGACTTTTTATTTTAAGCTTATGTGCAGGGTGTGCGCATGTAAACCAATTAAACAATTACGCTCTTCCCACTTTTAAAGTATTTTGATCCCAAGAAATCAAAGCCAACTATTATTCCGAAATTAAATACGACGCAACTTTATAAATTTTGATCATAAGTATTAATTTTTGCTTTGATTTTGATGATATCGTAATCCAAGTAAGAATAAACAGGTCTCTAAGAAATGCATTTGTTTCATTCACAAAATATTATACGCCATAAAATACGCAGGAAATACGACTTTGGCTCAATATTCTTGGATAACTACGTCTACATATTTGATTCGTTATCCGGGAAAACTTGCCTTTTTAGCTAGCAAAGCGTCAGTTGATAGCTTAAATTAACATACAAAATTTTGAGGTCGTCTGAAAGTTAAACGAGTGCAGAC
Source organism: Fragum fragum (assembly GCA_946902895.1). NCBI lineage: Eukaryota > Metazoa > Mollusca > Bivalvia > Cardiida > Cardiidae > Fragum > Fragum fragum. Next base: position 58,502,651 of record OX336369.1, on the reverse strand, counting down.
TGCCACTGGACGCTTAACCACTAGATCCGTTAAATGTCTGCGTCATAAAAAGTAGTTCTTATGTAACAAGTAATTTCATCATTTTCCACATTGTTTTCCAAAACTGTTTTCTTAAAGGGGGTAAAAAGGAAGGGTTTTGTGAGAATGGGTTAACTCCTTGGTAACTTTGACGTCGTTTCTTTATCCTGATAACGTTTGAAAAAGAAGATTATTGAACAAAAGAATGCTTTGCTAGTTATAGTACTTTTCAGTACTTTGATTTCAAACGTAAGAATAATATGTCTTTCTAATTCATAATAATAATGATAATAACAAAGTCGATTTCAATATCTTAAAAACTGAAAAAGTGACAACTGCTTTGTACTTAAATTCATTACCAGATAACATATTTTAGACTCGTCCAAATTTAAAGAAGCTACAGACTGCAATTTTTAGTTGGTGAATCTTTTTGAATTCTGTAATTTGGGGTAGAAAATATAATGATTTGTGAAGAAATGGCTGATAGCCAACTCAAGCTGTAGTTACGACGATATTGCACATAATAACGCCTTATCTCAGGCGAACTATCTTACAAATATAATGGCAGTGGTGTGGTGAGTGACCCGTCAATTTTCCCTAGAAGGTCCCATTATTTCTTCTGGCGGGTCACAAATCATACCAGCTGACAAAATTCGCCAAACCCTAATAGAGCATTAGACTCGAATAGCAAATGAAGACGAAGTGATTGTGGGACTGTATCACTACTCATGCATGTGATTTATTATTTTGTATTTTGATGAACAACCATATGCGTTCGAGTCACACTTTTAAATGAATATTCTGTTCTGTTCTGTTTTTGTGGAACGTACCAGACGGCAAAAATAAAGACTGGTCCAAATTGAAAGGAGTTGAAGATGACAATTCAAAGTTTATGAAATTTAGATTTTTTTAAACTTTCTTGGTCGAAAATATTGTTGAAAATGAAGAAATTGTTTGTTACAAGCAATTTCTTCATTTTCCACAATGTTTTCCCAAATATTTTTCTTGAGGGGTGTCCAAATGCGTCACTGTGTTGGAATGGGATAACCAATTACCAGACGACATAATTCTAGACTGTTACAAATTCAAAGAAGTTGCAGACAATAATTTTTGTTCGTGAAAATATAAAATCCTTTTTTCCTTTGGGATAGATAAGGGAGAAATTGATTGAAACAAGCAATTTCTTCATTTTTCACAACCCTTCAAAAGCGTTTTCTTAGTGGCATCAAAAAGTGGGATTGTGTGGGAATAGTTGAAATATTTGACCATATTGTGCGAATCAGGTGAACAAAATGGTATATTTTCCCTATATTTGCACTGAATAATTCGCTGGGATGTTTCAGTGCAAACTATGCTATGTGGGTAGACCATAAAACACTTAATCAGTTTTTATTAGTCCAAGAATAGATGATAATGGTGCTTGCTTTGGGTTGTTTTATTTGAATTGATAACTATCTCTTCCATTTGAACGGTTCTTATCAGTGCTTGGACAAGTAATCTTATCAATGCGGTACTGTTTAATACTAATTTTGACCCATTGCCAGATAACCAAACTGTAGACTGGTCTAAAATAAAAGAAAGCCTTTAGGTGGTGAAATTTTAAGTCTTAGTCTTTTGGGGAAATTGTACTTGTATTGAGCAATTTCTTAACTTTAAAACAATATTTTCTGAAACTTTTTTTATTCGGGGTGTCCACTGTAACGGCACTTATGGAAATTAGTCGGGGAAACATCGAATGAGAAAGAATCATAGCATGCTCAAAATAAAATCTCATTCCCTCCCAAACGCTTTACCTTGTGAAAAGGGATTCCCACTCGATGACGCTTTTTTGACGCTCCCAAAGAAAAGGAATTGGGAAAATATTTTGGAAAATTTCAATTTTGACCATTCTAATATTTTCTCGTCTGGTAATTGATTTAACACCATCTTCAACTTATTTTGAATTTCGACGAGCCAACGGGTAAAGAGTTAACCCATCAACAGACGGTAAAATTAAGACTGGTCCAATTCGAAAGTAGTTGGAGACGACAATTTAAAGTTTATGAAATTTTAGATTTTCAACTTTCTAGATAGAAAACATAGTGGAAAATGAAGAAATTGCTTGTAACAAGCAATTTCTTCATTTTCCCCAATGTTTTTCCTAGCTTTATTCTTAAGGGGTATCAGACAGCGGGAATGGGTTAAATACAAAACAGAGTGCAGATGTAATAATATATAATACATTCAACCCCTTGGTGTAATGTATGCATGAATAAATTGATGGATTTAATGATTGCCCTTGCCTGCAACCCTGTCTGATTTTATGCACAGTTACGAGCAAGTTTTTGCCACTTCGTTTCACAAATTTATTACAATGATATGTCACGAACAAAACAAGCTTTGTTTCCTTTGTCCTGAAGGTATTGCACGCAAAAAGCTAATAAAATAATAAATTATTTGTCCACGTTAGTAAACATGATTGTAACCTTTAAAATTATAGATGTTTACGTCAAATTGGCGGATCGGCTTTGTAAATTAAAAATCGATCGCCAAAACGCATCATTTATTTAGACTGGTATTGAACTTTGACCTCCAATGTGATTGGAAAGTGTTTTGGTTAGGCAACTTAAATGCCGTAACTACAGCTTACCCAAACTTTAATTACGGCATATATGTCGCCTGTCGACAATTCGCCCTTTGTTATATTTCCCCGCCTATATCACCGTTGGGCCAGCAAAATGTCGTAAATACAGCTTTATTCAAGCTGTATTTACGACATTTTGCTGGCACATCGACGATATATTTTTACAAAATGATGACGTTTATAACGACAGTCAAACTTCCAGTTCTGAATTATATGGGCGTGGCCAGCGTTCCAAATATTTTCAAATGCGAGATATACATGTAGATATATTCAGGAGCTTCACTTTTCTAGTAATCCAACAGTTTGCTTCGTCGATCGGATAGTGTTATTCTATGCCATCACTAATCTCGTAAAGACCGTTGATAACTTTTAAGTAATATTTTTTTCAGTTACTTTTTTCTCAGCATCCGGAATCGACTAATCGCTTGCCCCGCCCATTGACTCCAACATGAAGTCCCATTCGATTTTAAACGGCGTTATTTTTTACAAAGTTTATGGCTAGTAGCATGAAACAAAAGAACAAAACGGTTGGTTGGCGACTACAGCTCGATTAAGCTGTAAATATGACGTCTACGTCGCCTACTCACAAAAAATATTAACAAAAATGGCATCCAATGTTGGAGTTCAAAACTAATTTCTGGTCTTAACGAATGATTCCTTTGGTCGACTGGCTATTTGATTGACAGACGCGATTGGTCAATTATCTTGGCCCACTTAACTTTTCCTTTTGACAGAGCATTTGGGAATGATTTGTAAACGTATGAGCTAAATAATTGGATAGAATAATGAAATTAATCACCATACATTTGTATTCATAGAGTAATACATTATATAAACTATCTATTTTTGCAAATGCGATATTTGAACAGCTGTATTTTTTGAAAAAAAAAAATCTCTTAACCCGTTCCAACACAGTGGAATTTTAGACCGGTCCAAATTGAAAGGAGCTGCAGACGACGATTTCAAGTTGATGGAATTTTAAATTTTTTCGTCTTTTTGGATAGAAAACATTGTGGATAATGAAGAAGTTGCTTGATCCAAGCAATTTCTTCATTTTTCACAATATTCTCCAAAGCTTTTTCATTGAGGGGCGTAAAAAGGAGGGGTTGAATGGGAATGGGTTAAATAGTAATAATAATAATAATAATAAAAAACTAGCATATGACCCCAGTTTTCAAAAGGTCCTCGTTAGTGGAGGCTCGATTATTCTTACAATATCGCCGAATCTATCCAAATGTTATCAGTATTTATTGAGTTTTTAGTTTGATTTTATCTAAACATGTGGCAAAGTAATAAAACGTAGCATATTGCATTATTGTTTTATATGCTAAAGTAAGATTTTGTTTGAACTAAAACTGTTTTGTGGTTTGGAGAATGATTTAGAGAATGATTTATTGGATCCGAACAGATGAGCATTTATTCGGCTCCATTATCTGAACACCTATCCCCCGTATGATGCTATGGCGAACTGTCATCCTCATGGCAAGTCATTGTATGATGCCTTCGAATTCTCTGTACCCCCATTCTTGAAAAATATAATAAAGGTTATTTAACCCATTCCTACACGTCAAAATCTTAGACTGGTCCTATACATGTAATTATAAGGAGTTGCAGACGAGTTTATGAACTTTCAGACTTTTTTTTTAAACTTTCTGCGTAGAAAACATTGTATAAAATGAAGAAATTGCTTGTTGCAAGCAATTTCTTCATCTTACACAATGTTTTCCTAATTGTTTTTCTGTAGGGGTGTCATAAAACGTCATTTTGTGGGAATGGGTTAATGAAAAAAATGACGATGAACATATTTTATGTAGCCCCTTCGGCGAATTGATTTTCTTCCAGTCCTTAAATCTAGTCTCATGGAATATGTTCCACTGAATAGTTTGCCTTTTTAGACTCCCCCACCTCCCCACCACCACCACAACCGATTTCCTTAAAAAGGTCTCACTATTGTCCACAATATAACATATGAGCGTGTGCGTGACATTTCCAACAATTGCACATGTGCGCCAAGTAAAGACTCAGATCAGCCTGTGCATCCGCACAGTCTAATCAGAGTCTTCACTCTGCGCTCTGTAGATAGACACTGACCCAAAGCTTATTTAAACAATCAGCGGATGTTCTAACTGCCCGGAATGGCTGTCCAGGGTGCTCAATGTGTGCAAGTCACGCACCTGCGAAATTGTTGGAAATGTCACGCACAGGCTCATATACTCTCCTACTTTCCGGATCCCTGGCCACTCGGATTGACCTCCGACAAAGTAGTTGGTGTGAGATTTCAAAAATTGTTAGTTTGCAAAAAAATATTGTTGTTGAAATTGAACAATTGAAACAAATCAATGGCAGTAGATACTACAGAATGATGAGGGTTTATGTCGTTTACTTCCCTAAGTAATAAAAATGTTTAGCATGAATGTCGAAGGTCAACAGTTTGCATTTTCGATTTATATGAACGATTCTATTGGTCAATCGACATTTTGACGGCGGTTGGTCAATGTTAAATACAGTCAGGATAAAAGAAAAAAAAATAAGAAAAATGAGCCTGTGCGTGACATTTCCAACAATTTCGCAGGTGCGTGACTCGCACACATTGAGCACCCTGGACGGCCATTCCGGGGCAAATAAAATATTCGCTGATTGTTTCAAGAAGCTTTGGGTCAGTATCTATCTACAGAGCGCAGAGTGAAGACTCTGATCAGACTGCGCGGATGCACAGGCTGATCTGAGTCTTTACTTGGCGCACATGTGTCATGGTTGGAAATGTCACGCACTCGCTCAAATGATGTCTTGGAAAGTGCAAGTTTTTCAGACATCGGATAATCGACTGATCTCGATTCGCCAATTTCATAATGATCAGATAGATAAATATCTGCTCTTGAAAATCGTACTCTGGGCTTATTCTTACACAATCATTGATGCACTCAACATGAACTTTGAGTATTGTTTGATTTGATCCATGGGTGCCTTGTGAAAATAACTTATTAAACTGCTCTTCCAATTTTGCAAAATTTTAGACCCATCCAAATTCAAAGGTTATGCATACGAGAATTTAGAGTGGATCATTGCGACATATAACCATTCAGTAGGGTAGCAACTTTTGCGAAAAAAAGAAAAAAGAAATTACTTTACAAATTCTTCCTTTTCTACAATGTTTTCTCAATCTTAACAATAACGGGTACGTAAAAAACAGGGATTAAACGAGAAAGGGGTAAGATATGCTGATAAATATATTGATTTCATTCTTTCACATATTCGAGCGACGTAAACCACCTATGTCCTCTCGCAATTTTGACGAGCTGATTCACGAATGACCACTGTCTTATCACGAGATTATCACCCATGACATCGCAATTTTCAACTATGATCCTATTACCCATTATTTACTATCTAAGTAATCATTTTCCCTGTCAAATACCCCTATTTAGTTGTAGTTTACATATTCTTCAGTATTCCCCCCCTTCACTTTATGTTTCAATATAATCCCACTTTTTTACAACCATAAAGAAAAGAACAGAAGACAACAAGGTGGAAATAAAGAAATTACTTGTTACAAGCAATATCCCTTTATTTTCTACCTTTTTTCTACACGAAAAGACAGAGATATTCAAAATTCTAATGACTTGGAACTGTCGTTTGAAACGTCTTTGAATTTAAGTCATTCTAAACGTTTGCATGTGGTAATCTCAGAGACAAATATATTTGGAATAAGGAGAATGTTTCATACGACTGACAGTCCACGACTTACTCGAATTGTATTTGATTACATTCTTTGAGATGATCTTAACGTGCCCTATAGATTCCATTTCTATACTAATGTCAAACCAGAAGGCCGAGGCTTTTCTACTGTATAAATACTTTCTACACTGAAATGCAGCTATCGTCCCAAAAGAAAGTTGATCGTGAAAGACTTGCCTTATTAGTTTTAAATTGATTTTGTGCACATCTGTATAAGCAAACTCTGATCAGATTCTAACAGAGGTGTTGCGCCACAGGAGAAATACATGAATACAGTGAAGTTTTACTGTAAGAATAATTAAATCGAGTAACCCATTCCAAAGACTTGTTTTTAAGCCCATCAAGAAAATGTTTGGAAAACATTGTGGAAATGAAGAAATTTCTTGTATCAAGCAATTTCTTCATTATCCACAATGATTTCTATCCAAAAAGATGAAAAACTAAAAAATTCTATCAACCTGAAATGTCGCCTGCAACTTCTTGCCATTGGATCCGTCTAAAATTTTGTTTTCTTGGAATGGGTTTATATGTATATCAAATTAATTTTACGATAAATTTATACTTTTGCTGTATGTTTTAGTGTCGCCTCTTTTTGCTTAGAATTTCAAACATACAAAAATGTTAAAACTATCCCTAAAGAAATTCTTTGTTCTCGCCATGTATTTCAATTTGCTCATTGGTATCGCAAAATGATAAGTTATCCTATTTGCACCTATAGTACCAACTGTTCTATTTCAACATGGGCCGCCGTCATAGCGCAGTCGGTAATGCGTCAGACTCTTAATCTTCAATCATGGGATGTCATGGGTTCGATACCTGGCGCCGGCACATATCCCTTCCGACATCTGTCTCTCACCAATGGGTGGATAATCGTAAACCAAAGTGGGATATCGGCTGGAGGCTAGGAAAGTATATAGTTGTAGTACTGGTGTGAGAGATACCAGGAATCCATTGTTAGGTGCTCCAGCCGCCGCGATATGACTGAAATACTGTAAACCGTGGCGTTAAACCCCTATAATCCATCAATCAATTTCCACATACTAAGATACGTTCCTTATGCGGCGAATGAACCGATTTTCATGAAAATTTGATATAGGAAATTTATCTGCTTTTCCGATAGTTATTTATGTCATTTTCACGATAAATGTTCTCTATTCGTGTTAAATCTACTCAATTCACCTAAGAGATGAAGAGAATATTTTTTGTTTTCATGGAGGTATGAACCGAAAAAACTAATCACACTGTATGAATACGCGAATACCTCCATGAAAACAAAAAATATTCTCTTCATTTCTTATAATTTAATAGCATCGAGCGAGAAAAACAAAAGCTTAACAAATTTTAATATTTTTGTATGGGACTATTTTGTGCAGAAGCATACAAAATCGCTGCGTGCTCAAAATTTGTTCATGGAGTTATGATTTTTTTTTCGCCCAATCAGAACGCTCGTTTTTGATAGACGAAACTAAAAATTGAATTATTATAAATTTAATTTGATGTGATATATTTTCTTAGCCCTAGTTTGAAACATAGGAATTTATCGGACGAGGTCGTTAGTATTTGGGTAATGTGGATAACGACCGAATTGCTAGCGAAAGCTAATGACGTGTACGAGTCGTCATGGAAACCATAAAAAAGAATTTTCGGTGCAATCGATAGCGAACGTGTTTACCCGATGAATTCCTGTTTATTTATATCATCTTGATTCATGTTCGGAACATATATAACCCGGTATCAAGGATAACCTGATTTTATTACCAAAAAGTGCGGTTTTTTCAAACTTAAGAATATCCTATATTTCTGGTTCACGAAACTGACACAAAAATGTCAATATCTTAGAAACTGACAAATTTTGAAACTGTTTTAGTACATTACCCCATTTGCAGACAGTACTATTGCATTCTGTTGCAAATTCAACGAAGTTGCAGACAACAAGGAATGTTCTTCAATGCGTTTTAGTGAAAGGGCGTAGCAGTAAATAGACAATTGACCAATCGCGACTGTCAATCAAGGAATCAACCGACGAATCAAATAAACCAATCAGCCCAGGAATTGAACTTTTAACTCCGTCATTGACCGAAATTTTTGCTAAACTTTTTGTTGCTGTTGTTGTTGGTTTGGAGACTTAAACGTCGTAACTACAGCTTATTCAAGCTGTAGTTACGACGTTTAGGTCGCAAATCAACCACATCATTATTTTCTTACATACTACTGGCTATGAATTTTGCAAAATAACGCCGTTTGAAATATAAGCGGGACTTCCTGTTGTAGTCAGTGAGCGTGGCTTAATGAATAAGTGGGTGGGGTCAGTGATTGGTCAATTATGAGGTCATCATAACTTAGAATTTTTCCAACATCATAAAGTAACGTAATATAGGTAGACTTTGCTGGGTAGTGGATTATATATATCATAAAAAGCGATACTAATCTCTTGACAAATGGAATCAGGAGGGAAGTCTGTCGTACGTGTACATCGTCTGACGTTCTGCCCCGGATTGATGCTATTTGAATCGGTGTTGAACATCTGTACCGATGTTCCTAAAATTTTTTTAGCTAGATTTTATATAGATTTAATAGTTTTTGTAGCTGAGACAATATATATTAGAGTTGCGGTTTGTATGTAGTAGCTCGAAACTAAACCGAAAATAGGAAATTTTATATTACAAAGTCATCGTCAACCAAATATGGAAAAGGTTAGGATAGATGCATGGGTGAAGTGAGTGATCAAAGGTTAAATTCAAAATTGATCTTTGATCACTCACTATAACTTGTGAATCTATAATTGATAAAATTGGCATGATACCTGTTTAAATTCATTCGATATGTAACAGACAACATATTTTTAGAATGGTCCAAATTTAAATACGTTTAAACGACAAATTTTAGTTGGTAAAACTTAGGATTATTTTTACATCCGGTCTAAATGAATGATTTGATTGGTCGATTGATTCTTTGATTGACATCAGCGATTCGACAAATAGCCACAGTTGAAAAGGTGGAATTATCGGTAGTTATCGGCAGCCTTTTATTAAATAACAGTGCTAGCATTTGAAATTGATGGGTCATTGACTTATTGACCATGTAATTCTAGGGATCAAAACTGATTTTGATGGGGCCAAAACAATAAAAAGAGCGAATCATGAGTTTAAAACTAACAATTTTTTCGTAAAGATAGCAACAAATTTGTTTTCAACAATACCCAAGGTGCATCAGTAAATAATTGATGTTTGTCATAAGAATGTATCTACATAGCAAAAATGGTCAATGTTTAATTGTTATCCTTTGAATTATACTGAATCTATCTTTGGGTTAAGTTTTAAATAGACGGACAGACGGACAACTGTTTGATAATGCGGCTTGATCTTTCGAGAGGGGGGTAAGGAAAGAAACAAACGTTTATCAGGATTTGCTTTCTCATTACATTGATACAGACATAATGCAGGGCCTACTGCAGTCTGTTTTATTTTAAATACAAACAGATTAAAATGATTATTTGATAAACATTTAAAATATTGCTTCTTTCTCGCTGTATTAAACGATAGCATCGTAATCGTGCCGAAAATCTAGCCGCAGTTTGAAATAAACGTAGTTACGAGCGAGGGTGGTCGTAGCCCTGGGACGAAATATGGATTTTCCGTTTTCAGTAAGCTAAAAGCTTTTAATGTTATTACACACACGTGTGTGTGTGTGTGTGTGTGTGTGTGTGTGTGTGTGTGAAAGAGGGGGAGACAGAGAAATAGACAGCGTCAAAGACAGAGAGACACGAAGCGAGCACCGGAACTCCTCGTTGTACTTTACGATTAACAAGATTCACTGATTTGTTACATGTTACTTCAGTACATGTGGTAATTCTCCCGCCTGTTAAACGTCAGGGTATGTTCCCTGTTTAACTAAGGTAGATTATCCAACCAAAACGTTCTTTATATCTACCTTATACCGGTTTTCCCAAACTCATGACCTCCGTTTTTGTAATGACCCGTTTACACATTCACGATTTTCTTTACGATTCACCTAGATTTCTCATGGTCAGAAAAATCTGGATGGATTGGGATAGTGGCGAAAAGTAGAAATATTCAGTGTCACTACGATTCCAGTCAGAATGTACACGATATTGGTACGGTGTTTGTAAGATATCGCTACAAATCAATTACGATTAATGGCGGCAACGCTACGGTCAATGAGGATTAACCACGGTATCACAACGAATGCTCACGGTGCTTGAACTGTTCGATACGGTACTAGTACGATTCACGGCGGTAGCGACACGAGCCAATCGTGGAGCTCCGTAGCGAAACCGCGGATGATTCGTATGACAACCGTACAAGATTCGTAGTGAATCGTGAGATTTCGTGATGTCAAAGATTTCACGACTAGCTACGATCTCTCACGAATAGCCGCTTATATAGCTACGGTGTCAGTACGAATAAGCACGATTCCGCTACGGTTGCGCTACGAATAAGGCATCGCCAAATAACCACTCCGATTCGCCACGAATTAAACTTCCATGGAGCTACCGTGGAGTTTGCCGAATCATCAAGTTTCACTACGATTCACCACGGTTCTACTACGAATCACGACGGTACCCGACGATTTTACAAATCGTGGCGAATCCTAGCGGCACCGTAGCCAAAAATCGTGAAAGTTTACCTTTGACATTTCTAACTGGTCTCTTCTGCTGTCTAGCGTATAATCAAAGGAGGCTTATTTTCTAAGTTATAATGACTCAATGATTAAAGAAATCTAGTTGTTCCTTTAACCCGTTATCACGCAATGACGTTTTTTTGACGCCCTGAATACAGTCATGGAAAACTATGTGCAAAAAGGAGCAATTTCTACTTTTCTCTCCCATTTGGCTCTGAATTTCCATTTTTTATACTATTTGAAATGCCGTCTACAGCTTCTTTCAGTTTGGAAGAGTCTAAAATGTTGTCGTCTGGTAATGGGCTAATAGCTTTTGGTTCTTGATTGTACAAAAAGTCCGTTTTTGTATGCGTCCAGTTGAGTCAACCCATTCCCACGCAATACCGCTTTTTGACGTAAATGGTACAATGTTTTCCACATAGAAAGTTGAAAACTCTTAAATTTCACGACCTTTAGATTGTCATCTGCAACTCCTTTCAATTTGAACTAGTCTGAAATTATGCCGTCTGGTAATGAGTTGTGGGGAGCACGGGGAAATAGAATCACAAACGATTGTTGCGCATAGAGACAGAAGTAACTTGAAATTAACTTTTCTTTGTCATCGAATGTGTATTACAATAAATATGGCGGAAGACTCTGCTTTTTTATTACCCCTTTTAAATCATATATTATTCTCGCGTGTGTGTGTAGTTCCCTTTATTTATCGTCGCTACCGTATCACATGCCCATATGAGCGATGCCTCCCCTCCCCCGAAGACGGTTTGTTGTTATCGGGGGATAGTGCATGGATATAGCACGAAAGTGCTGAGAGCTCCATCTAGTTCTTTAACATGCTGGATAACCCCGTCACACTCAGTTTGAGGCCTGTATCTTTGCACTATCCTCCGTAACTATAACCGTCTTCAATGGGCGTCGCTCATATGAGCAAATGCTACGGTAACGACGGTATATAAACGAACATATGTACGTAGAAAAGTTTAAGTTTGACCTAATACAAATACGTCGAAGAAACAAAACTGACGACACCACCGTAGTCAATGTAACATGTACCAGGAACGAAAACACTAAATGCTACAAATTATCTCATTAAAACTATTTTAGCCATAAATTATGCAGATGTATTATTATATTTGCATATTTGAACATTTAATGGTGCACTTTAATGGGTTGCTTTAACAGTCAATGTGTTATATAAGAGACAGCAACTAAAGTATGTATGTTGTCAACTTTCTTTATCAACAAAGTACTTTGACTGGTATGCCTGTCCTAATCAGACGAGCCAATATCGGAGAGCAGCGTAGATGGGACAGGTTCACCAGTCTACAGAGTACTTACAGATTTATTCAATCATTACAAATGATATATTATCCTGGACCCTGTCTAAATGACGTTACTTATTCCATTCCCACACAATGAAAGTTTAGACTAGTCCAAATTTAAAGAAATTGCGGACGACAACTTTTAGTTGATAAAATTCAAAACTCTATCTTTTAGACCAGAAAAATTGTGGATAATGAAGAAATTGCTCGTGACAAGCAATTTCTTCATTTTCAACATTTTTTTAAAAATAAATTCTTGAGTGGCGTGAAAAAGCGGGATTGTGTGGGAATGGGTTAAATACGTGGAAAATGCCAATATTTTGATGATGTCTTAATTTACTGATTATTTCTCCGCCTCTCCAGAAAAAAAGTGTTCGTAAACATTGTGTGAAAGGAAGAACTTGCTCGTTACAAGAATTCCTTGTTCATTTTCCACAATGTTCTTTTCCCCCCAAATAACTATTATCATGCAGGCTTAATCTATTGAATTTTTTTCTCCAAGCACTAATGACCACTGTTTCAAAGATGAAATCATGGCGGAAGACTCAAATAAAACAACTCAAAATGAAACACCCTATCATCTATTCTTGGACAAATAAAAAGTGATTACAAGTGTTTTATGTTCTACCCACATAGCGTGGCTTGGAGTCAAACATCATAGCCAACTATAAAGAGAAAATGTAAAAAGAAAATCGCCTAATTTGCGCGACTCTACAAAATCGTCAACCCATTTACACCCAATTCCGTTTTTTGTCACCATCAAGAAAAAAAGCTTTGTAAAACATTGCGAATAATGAAGAAATTGCTTGTAACAAGCAATTTCTTCATTATTCACAATGATTTTACGCTAAAAGAAAAAATGAATTAAGTTGAAATTTATATATGAAAAATATGTCGCCTGCATTATTTTTGAATTTGGACCATTCTAAAACTTTGCCGTGTGGTAATGGGTTAAGAACCAAAGTGCTTGCCACGTCAGCTAACAAACAACTTACAAATTGATATTTATAAATTGTTGTTGTTATATCTAAAAGCTGTGGTTAATAAATAAAAAGAACGCAAGGTAAAAAAACACTACTTCATTTTTTATCATTTTGTTTTGAAACCTAAGCGTTTTCTTACAGTTCAGACATACTTTCCTATTTCAAAGTTAAGATATTCAACGAATTTGCACAGTTCAAATATTTCACACGATAAATCTTCAAAAATTAATTAAAGTCACTATCTAAAGTGATTTGTTACAGCGTAAAGATATTTTTTGTATTTTTATCTTTATCTAAATTGCTTTTTTCAAAGTTTTATGTAATCTTGTTAAACAAAGCGATTTGATAACCATAAACGAGTAACAAGAAATGAAAACATTTATCGCTCTAAATGCACACGTAACAAGAAGGTTTTCTAAAGAGAGGAAATGACATCTTTTTAATTTTTCATACATCTAAAATTAATTTCCTTGTAATGACTGTTATCTGAACAAAAGGGTAGATATAAACAATGCCATCGAATTGGGCGTTTCAGTGCATTTGATAGTTAACCTATTACCGGACGGCAAAATTTAAGACCGGTCAAATTCCTAAGAACAAGCAGAAGACATTTCAATTTGCATTTGAATGGAAAGTAAGTACCAGTCAAGTAGTAAGCATTGTGAGAAAGGCATATTTTGAAGAAAGGTGTATTTTTAAATGAAAAATATGAATTTCTAGATTGAATACCTGAACTGATAAAGAGGAAACTGCTTATTTCCGAGTTCATCTTCCGATTTCTTCCATAGTCAGAACAGATGCAATTGACAGTCGATGATTATGGTAGGCATCACGGGCGACATTTGATACATTGATGGTAACCGCTTCCAACCTAGGAGTTTCCTCTTAGACAGTTCAATTGACTTTTTAGCTAGCAAAGCGTCAGCTTTGATAGCTTAAATCAACAGACAAAACTTAAGGTCTTCTCAAAGTTCAATGAGTGCAAACCGCCACTGGAGGTTTAACCGCTAAATATATTGAATGTCTACTCAATAAAAAGGAGTTCTTCAAAAACGTTCTATAACACCCAATTCTTACTCGATCCCGCTTTTTAAAAAATCCCAAGAAAAAAGTTTTGGAAAACATTGTGGACAATGAAGAAATTGCTTTCAAGCAATTTCCTCAGTGTCCACAATGTTTTATACCCTACAAAAGACAAAGACGAACATTCAACAAAACCATGCTTAGCTAGCTTACAGTACTTTCAGTACTTTGATTAAAAGATTTCCTTCGTAGTGGTAAAAGACGAAAGTACTTTTTGACAGCTGTATTTGAATATTGTATCATCCGATATTGTTTGGTCTAAATTCACTTAAGAGATGAAGGGAATATTATTTTGTTTTCATAGAAGTAAAAAGCTAATCATACTTTATATATTCAGTGGGTTCATACATTAGTGTGGTTAGTTCTTTTCGTTTCATACCTCCATGAAAACAACAAAATATATTCTCTTCATTTCTTATAATGTAATTCCATGAAGCGAAAAAAATAAATTTTCATACATTTTAATACATTTTTCATGGAACTATTTCGTGCAAAAGCATACAAAATAGCTGCGTGCTCAAAATTTTGCTCGTGGAGATAAGAATTTTTTTTTTGCCAATTAGAACGTTCGTGCTTGATAGAAGAAACAAAAAAAAATGAATTCGAAGTTGGAAACAATTTCTATATACAATTTACTGGTCCCTTGCCAAAATCAAGGTAACGTCGTCGACTTTAACAAAGCCGACTTTATATAAAAATAAACTTAAACAATTTGCGATTACTATATATTAATTTCTCAACTAGTATTTGAGGTGAAACTAAAACGTAGAGTGACAGTCAGATCATACAGCTAAAGATACTGGGCACGCCATGTAGAAAAAAGTTTAAGCTTGAAAATCTAACATGAAGGAATACGCTGAATTTTTGTGGTTGAAAGTATCGTTGATTGAGGAGATAGGCAATTTGTCGCCATTTTTCAATAATCAGTGCATCTAATTGATTTTGTTTGTTTGAATGGGGTTTTACGCCGCTTTCAACAATCTTTCAGCGGCTGGAGCACCTAACAATGGAATCCTGGTATTTCTCACACCAGTACTACCATTACATCCTTTCCTAGCCTCCAGCTGCTATCCCACATAGGTCTACGATTATCAACCCATTGGTGAGAGACAAATAGTCGGAAAGGATGAGTGCCGCCGTCGGGAATCGAACCCGGGACCTCTAGAATGATAGTCCGACGCGCTACCAACTGCGCTATGACGGCGGCTGCATCTAATTGATTCGTAAATCTAATCTTTAGTTAAAATGAAAGTTATTGAATTCTAAATTAAAACAACAAAGGTAATATGATCGAAAATTAGATGAAGTGCACCAATTTGTCACTAAATCACTTGTCTTTGCCCTATATAATGATGTAGCCTTTTTAAGAATGATACTGCGTTCTGAAATGAAATTAGCGAGATTCTAATTGGCAAACACGAGCACGACCTATCAGGCGAAAGGAACCTAAAAGGATTTGATATTGCAAGGGTCAAGCAGAGGTCGAATTTCGAAAGAAAATGTACTTTTACCCTTTCCTGTACGAATCCGGGGTTTTACGTCACTGTTGTTTAATACTCAGGAAAACATTGTGGGAAAGAAGAAATTGCTTGTACCAAGCAATTTCTCCTTTTTCCACAATATTTTCTACCAAATAGGATCGTTTCCCTTCAATCGCATCCAATTTTCATTGTCGTGTGCAACCTCTTTGGATTTGGACCATTGTAAAACTTCAAAAAACGGGAAAGGATTAGGGTAGATTGATCCTTCTGGGTCCAGAAAATCATCAGACCGTAGGTGAAGTCAGTTTTCGCAGTAGGCGCAGTCTGATCAGGATCAATAATTTTCGCACTATCAGGGAAGTCCTTTTTCGACTACCACAAATGTTAGCTTTAATTCGAATAGAAACCGTCTCGGAAGTGGGAAAAATCTTCAATACAGAGGTCTAGTTAACAAATTACCAGAAGGGAAAATTTGTAAGAGTAAAATTAAACCTAGAGTGAAAGTCAGACCATACAGCTACACACACACACACACACACACACACACACACGCACACACAGAAAGAAAATACTGGGCTTCGTCATGTAGAAAAAAGTTTAAGACTGAAAATCTCACATGAAGGAATACGCTGAATTTTTGTGGTTGAAAGTATCGTTGATTGAGGAGATAGGCAATTTGTCGCCATTTTTCAATAATCAGTGCATCTAATTGATTCGTAAATCTAATCTTTAGTTAAAATGAAAGTTATTGAATTCTAAATTAAAACAACAAAGGTAATATGATCGAAAATTAGATGAAGTGCACCAATTTGTCACTAAAACTTTTGTCTTTGCCCTATATAATGATGTAGCCTTTTTAAGAATGATACTGCGTTCTGAAATGAAATTAGCGAGATTCTAATTGGCAAACACGAGCACGACCTATCAGGCGAAAGGAACCTAAAAGGGTTTGGTATTGCAGAGGTCAACCAGAGGTCGAAATTCGAAAGAAAATATACTTTTACCCTTTCCTGTACGAATCCGGGGTTTTACGTCACTGTTGTTTAATACTTAGGAAATCATGATTGGAAAAGAAGAAATTGCTCGTACCAAGCAATTTCTCCTTTTCCCACAATATTTTCTACCTAATAGGATCGTTTCGCTCCAATCGCATCCAATTTTCATTGTCGTGTGCAACCTCTTTGGATTTGGACCATTGTAAAACTTCAAAAAACGGGAAAGGGTTAAGGTAGATTGATCATTCTAAATTTAGAAAATCATCAAAGAGCGACTGGCTTCGACTCTAGTCGGTCTGATCAGGGACCATACTTTTCGCACTATCAGGGACGTCCTTTTTCGACTTCCACAAATGTTACCTTTAACTCGAATAGAAGCATCTCGGAAGTGAGAAAAATCTTCAATACAGAGATTTAGTTAACCAATTACCAAAAGGGAAAATTTTAGACTTGTCCAAATTGGAAAGAGCTGTAGACAACAATTTTAAGTTTATAAAATATTTAAATCTTTACAACTTTTTGGGTAGTAAGCATTGAAGAAAATGAAGAAATTGCTTGTCACAGGTAATTTTTTCATTTTTCACGATGTGTTCAAGAACTTTTTTCTCTGAGGCGTCTAAAAGCGTCATTGAGCAGAATGGATTAAGCAGAGATAACATCATTTAAAATCATTTTTTCTCAACAAACCCCTTTGCTTTGGGTTCTCATTTTAATCGTCTAGATGGGACGAATCAAATGAGTACTCACAACATAGGCGTTATGGTAGTATTGGTGAAATATTTAAATAAAAAAAAAACGAAATAAACCCTCAATCTGTTTCTCTGGACTTCAGTCAGACTGTGCGATTTTCAGGCTGATCCGGATCAAATATTCTTGCTCCAGGAAGATTTTCTTTGATGTTGAATTACTACATTTATCCCATAACAAAACAACTAAATATTATATTACAAGAGGACCATGATGGTCCTATATCGCTCCCCTTAGTATGGTGGCTCAAGGCGTAATGATATAATATACAAAATAGCAAAGCCCTACACCTAATCATTCTGGAGAAGAAGATTTTTTAAAGAAGTTCTCCTTTAATCCTAGGTAAAGTGAAGATCCAACCATATTGAGCCAGTTTCAAGAGTGCGGTAAATCTTTGCAGTACTTAAGTAGAGGGTCAATAGGCATTAAAACATATCAAATATCAGCGCTCTAGGCCTAATGGTTTAGAATGAGAACAGTTTCTATGATATCCTTCATAACTCCTTCCTGGGATTGCACAGAAAAGGGCTTATTTTCAGGATACAGTAATTCTATGAAGTATTTTGGTAGAGGGTCAATAGATATTATTACATATTAGCCATTAAAGCCCTTGACCTAATGGTTTCGGAGAAGAAGATTTTTAAAGATTTCCTTATTTATTTCTCTATAAAATCAGGAATCACAAAGAAAAGGGATAATTTTCAGAGTAAGGTAATTCTATGAAGTATTTTGGTAGAGGGTCAGTAGATGATGATTTATACAAAATATCAATGCTCTAGGCCTAATGGTTTGGGAGAAGAAATTTTTAAAGGTTTCCTTCTTTTATTCTATGTAAAAACAGGGATCGCCCAGAAAAGGGTTAATTTCAGAATACGGTAATTCTTTGAAGTATTTTAGTAGAAGGTTAATAGATGATGATTTTTACCAAATTTAAAAGCTCTATGCCTTTTGGTTTGGGAGAAGAAGATTTGTTAAGATTTCCTTCTTTTATTCTATGTAAATCAGAGATCTCCCAGAAAAGGGCTAATTTTCAGAATACGGTAATTCTTTGAAATGTTTTGGTAGAGGGTCATTAGATGATGATTTGTACCAAATATCAAAGCTGTAGGCCTTTTGGTTTGGGTAAAGAAGATTTTTAAAGATTCCTTATTTATTTCTATGTAAATTGAGGGATCGCTCAGAAAAGGGCTAATTTTCAGAATACGGTAATTCTTTGAAGTATTTTGGTAGAGGGTCAATAGATAATGATTTGTACCAAATATAAAAACTCTAGGCCTTACCGCTTGGGAGGAGAAGATTCTTTAAGTTTTTACACTCCGTTGCCATGGCAACCAAAGTTCTACATGGATTTCAATTCTTTGAAGAATTTTGAAAGAGCGTCACCTGAGGAAAATTTCTGTGAAGTTTTATTAAAATTCCATTGTTAGTTTGGGAGGAGAAGATTTTTTGTAATTGTGAACGGACGGACGGACGGACAGACGGACGACGGACGATGGCCGATCACAATAGCTCACTCGGAGCAATCCGTGCTCAGGTGAGATAAAAAAATGCAGAGGACAATTTCAAGTTGATGAAATACTTATAAATAGTTAATGAAAAATTTAAATTTCTTTTTCTTTTAGGGTATAAAACATTGTGGATGATGAAGGAATTACTTGTGACAAGCAGTTTCTTTTTCCACAATGTTTTCTGAAGCCCTTTTGCTTATGGGGCGTCCAAAAGCGTCATTGTGTGAGAAGGGGTAAATCAAGATATGCTCTTTTTTAATGTCTATTACGCTTTCAATTAACCCATTCCCACACAGTGACGCTTTTAAACGCCCCTCAATATAAAAGCTTTGGAAAACATAGTGGACAATGAAGAAATTGCTTGTCACAAGCAATTTCTTCATTTTCCACAATGTTTTCCAAAACTTTTATATTGAGAGGCGTTTAAAAGCGTCACTGTGTGGGAATGGGTTAAAGCAAAATCTCTTAACCCATTCCTAAATGACAAAATTTTAGAGTGGTCCAAATTCAAAGAAGTCCCAGACGACAATTCTAAATTGATGGAATTTTTAAAATCCTTGTCTTTTGGGGTATAGAAAACATTGTGGATAATGAAAAAATTGCTTGTGACAGGCAATTTCTCCATTATCCACAATGTTTTCCAGAGCTGTTACATTGAGGGGCGTTTAAAAGCGTCACTGTTTGGGAATGGGTTAAGGCATGAAGGCCTTTTGCTAAAAATTAAATAATTATTAAATCTTATGTTGTTGGAACGAATTGTATCTTCTCAATGAGACGATTCTTATGAGTCCCATCAACATAGGATTCAGTCAGAATTCTGTAACGATTTCTGTATGCAATCGATTAATTCTTTTCGTCTTTCTAACAGATGTCTATGAAGCGACCATTCTTGGCTGTCCCTCGAGTGGTCGCTTAAAACAAGATTTACTGTATCTAGTAAAGCCCAGCTGACTCTTGGTAGACAAGGGTTTGGCTGAATCTCGGATCGATGTGCATTTACGGTGCGAAAATACAGAAGAAATATGACTTCAAACTCAGCATGTCGGTGCACAATAATGGACAAAATATGTTTCCTCGTTTATTGAGTTTGTTGTACAAGAATATCTGTAGAATTAACCATAATAAATTGCCGAATGACGTCATATGTTCCCGAGTTGGACGAAACCTTGAGATTCAAAGTCGAATCAGTTCAGTGATAGTTTATCTTTTCATATGAACTTCGAAATTATTTGTTGGTTTGGCTACTTTTATATCGTTACTTCACTTAATCAAGGTGTTTTTACGGCTTTTAATTTTAAATTCCTGATCAAATATTTTACAAAATAAGGCCGTTTATTACCTCTGCCGAACTGAGATGTCGGAGTTCAGTGGGCGTAGTCAACTAACTGCCAATTGACCAATCGCTCTGTCAATCAAATAACCAGTCGACCATTCAGACCAGGAATGAGTTTTGATCTCCTACAATGGCCGCCAATTTGGTTAGCCTTTTAGCTTACCTGAGCACAAAGTGCGAGGTGAGCTATTATGATCGGTCATTATCCGTCGTCCGTCCGTCCGTCCGTCTGTCCGTCCGTCAACAATTTCTTTAAAAAATCTTCTCCTCCTAAACCAGTTGGCCAATCAAGCTGAAACTTTGGAGGGATGATCCTTGGGTGAAGTTCTACAAAAGTTGTTGAAAGAATTTCATCCCGTGAAAAACTGTTGTAACCGCGGCATATGAAAATGGGAATCTTTAGTAATTCTTTAAGCATCTTTAAAAAATTTCATTCTTTGAAAAACTCTTGTAACCGCGGCATATGAAAATGGGAAATTTTAGTAAATCTTTGTTGTTGTTTTTTCAAAGACTACAAGGAAAAAAAATATATATATATATCTTGCATAGAGCTTAATCATATGGTTCTCTGCCAAGTTTTTAAGTATTTAATCTCTGGGGTCAAAATGGCCCAGCCCCTGAAGTCCGAAGTTTGGAAAAATGCTTAATTAGAGCAATTTCAAAAGACTTCTCCTCTAGGTCTAAGATATTCATATTGGGTATGTAGCATGACTAGATGGTTCTGTACTATATCACTTAAATTTGTCCTCCTAGGGTAAAAAACGGCCCTGCATTAAGGGGTCCAAAAAATGGGAAAACGCAAAATTTGAGTATGTTAAAAAAAATTCTTCATTTTAAGGCGGAGGGCATTTATATTTTGAGTGTAGCATAGCCTGGCTATTATCTATCAATTTTGATTAAATTATGCCTGCAGGTTAAAAACACCCATTCCCTGGGTGTCCAAAGTTCGTAAAAATGTTTAATTAGACTATGCTCAACAGTCTTCTCCTCCCAATCTACAAAGTCTAAGGCATTCATATTTGGTATATAGCATAAACAGATAGTTCTTTAACATTTTAGCTAAAATCTTAGCTCTGGGATAAAACATGGCACTGCCCTATAGGTCAAAAATTTTGAAAAAACATCAAATTATAGCAACTTCGAAAGTATTCTTCTTCTGAAATATAAATAGGTGAGGGGCAATCATATTTGGTATGGAGCATGACTAAATGAATTTGTACTATGAAACAGGAAAATATGCTCTTTAGGATAAAAAAAAGTCTCTGCTTCTGGGGTCGAAAATTGCATAAATCACATTGAAAGAATTCCTCTTCTTAAATAGAAATGGAGACATTGCTTGTCACTCCCTTTCTCACAATGCTTTTTTAACCTATTTTGCCTGAGGGTGACAAATTCTGGGATAGTTTGGTAATGGATTAAACTATAAAGCAAAATGCTTTCATTGTTATTGTAAAGCATTACTGGATTGTTTTGTACAAAGCCCAAACTCTTATATTTGTTTTTGTATTTTGCTCAAGTTGTGTCTTTTTTTATACAAAAAAGTACTGTAATATGCAGATGCCTCAGGTGAGCGATTTAGGACCATCATGGTCCTCTTGTTTGTTGGTTTTGCGACTTAAACGTCGTAACTACAGCTTTTCAACATGAAATATAACATTACACATACTTTAATGAAATAAATGACAATCACGAGCATGCAAGAACAACAACAACAGCATCACCACCACCCATACTAACAAGAAGCAACAAGAACAATTCGGAGAAGTTTTCGGTCTAATTTAACCCATTCCCGCATAATGATGCTTCTGGACATTTCCCAAGAAAACCAATCAGTAAAACATTGTGTAAAATGAAGAAATTGCTTGTAACAAGCAATTTCTTCATTTTACACAGTGTTTTCTACCCAAAAAGTTGAAAAAATCTTAAATTTTATAAAATCAAAATTGTCGTCAGCAATCCTTTCAATTTGGACCGGTCTAAAATATTGCTGTTTGATAATGGGATAAGTAAGTCTGAATTAACAATGTATTGTATTAACGTTTACGCTGAAAGAAATGTTACTACCGAAATCATTCGAATAGCGTTGAAACCCGTTCACATTCCTCATACCATATTTGTTGTGCTTTTATCATATATATTTCAGTACATATGCATGTTATTTAATTGTAGATGCGCTTGTCAAATTTTCTACAATTCGATTTGCTGGAAATTATCTTCATATCACATTAAAAGAAAAGAATGGTACAGGACTATTTTATTCTCTTTCAGACAATGTGGTTCTTTAATTGGTAAATTTTTGCTTATAGAAAAATATTTTACATGATTTGGTAAAATATACCTTAATAACATCAAATCATAAGAAATAATGGATTTTTTTGTTTCCACTGAAGTTCGAAACTAAAATCGGATGACATGTCATTTTACATGTATTTTCATACCTAGATAAATACGAAGAAAGGTATTTACTTCTTAACCCATTCCAACTCAATCCCTCCCTTTTACGCCCCTCAAGAAAAAACTTTGGAAAACATTGTGGAAAATGAAGAAATTGCTTGTATCAAGCAATTTCTTCATTATCCACAATGTTTTCTATCCAAAAAGACGAAAAAATTCAAAATTCCATCAACTTAAAATTGTCGTCTGCAGCTTCTTTCAATTTGGACCAGTCTAAAATTCCACTGTGTTGGAAGGGGTTAAACATATCTAACAAGAAATAACTTTTGAAAATACAGACGGCTTCGAATAAGAAAGTTTGGGGCCGTTTAGTCGAAAATATTACTTATTCAGCCCATTTCAAGACGACGCAATTCTAGACTGTCCAAATTGACAGGAGTTGCAGACGACAATTTGAAGTTGGTGAAATTTTAATTTTTAAACAGTAAAATCAAAGGACTGTAAGTCCTGAGAGCGGCTTTGCTGGCTTATCAATAACCACGCTCGTTAATGGCGTCTACATGCCCATGTATCATCATGAAAAGAATCAGTTAACTGCACTCACTCACAAGGTGCATTCCTAACAAGTTTTTTCTAAAGTGAACATATAATTTTTGCAAAACCAATCCCCGATGTGCAAAAAAGAATTTAAAGCAGCGTGGCTCCGTAACAACAGAGCATTCAAACACAAACAGGACCACCAACAAAATTCGTACAAACCTTTACCACCGTTTATAGTGATTATTTCTCTTTTTACTATAAAAGTACACGTGTATACAAAATAACAAAACATACCTCTAGAAAACATGCGATTTTCATAAGGTAAAAGAAGTTCACTTTTTAACACGAATTCGCTATTTTCTTAAATCACAATGTTTTCCCGAAATTTATTTCATCGGTGAGTGAAAAGTTTGAGTTGTGAAGTAATGGGTTAAATGTAAAAGCGCAAGGAAATCGAAACTATTATTACACAAGAACTACTAAATGAAGGTCTTAAAGATATATTTCCAATTCGGGAGGATTTCGCAATCACTACATGTGCTTGGACTATGAACATAACGGGTTTGTAACCATACTGTGTGGCCAAGTATCTATTGTACCTAACGGAGATTTACCACCGTAGCTCTGCTAGGTCAAAATAGCATACGGTATGCAGAGTTTGTTTCCATTCATTCGCCTTACTCTATCGGCCATTGATATAGATTCTAGTAAATCATTTCTCTCATTTAGACAGTTCATTAGACATAAATATTATGATTCAAGATTCTCGAGGTCCTTGTTATACACGGCAAAAAGCAGGCTGTGAGCATTCAGCGATGAAACAATATGGATACGTTCGTGTAGATTTTCACTTAAAGTTTTGGGAATGAATGGAAATGCGTGGAAAAAAATATTTCAGCTTTGACCTATTTGAAATACCGGTTTTGCAGATGCAAAACCGCTAAAACCAATCAAGCCAAGGCAAATAAAGAAGTCAATTATAAAATCGCGTTATGTTATAAACAACTGAATGCTGTCAAACCTGATAAAAATGCCTTCATATGTTATAGTGACTGTCGTCATTATGTTTTAGCGTGAAACTATTAAAACTTAATGTAGACAGTCAAAAAGAGTATAAAAATGTGATAAACTGTACCTGTGAAATAATTATATTAATTAATAAAACCAAAGGAATGTTGCCTGCTATGGCATGATATCATACTGAGTTACCTTAAAGTGGGTTTATTATTTCGTGATAATGGAGGCGACCAAGGAAGGGGACGAATTAATTACAAATCCGCGGGATGTCCGCCAAACCATCGTAAATTATCGGTGCAAACGGTGCACTGTCGTCAAAATTTGAATATTTGAAGGGCGTCGACGTTTGGCACCTTCTGATTTATTTAAAGGAGCAATGAAAACAAAATATTTTTTGTCTTATAAAATACATAACAATTAGAATTGGACCAGCGAGGAAAAGTTTCTTTGACCCATCCCCACACAACAAAGTTTTAGGCTTCTCCAAATTGAAAGAAGCTACATACGACAATTTCAAGTTGGTGGATTTTTGAAATCTTTTTTTGTTGGGGGGGGGAACAGAAAATGTTATGGATAATGAAAAAAAATGCTTGATACAAGCAATTTCTTCATTTTCCACATTATTTTCCAAAGCTTTTTTCTTTAGACGCGTAAAAAGGGGGATTGTGTTGGAATGGGTTAACACATTACGATTCAATCTCGTAGTTCAACGTACTGAAGACAAAAATGAACGGAAAAAAATGTGAGAAAAGAAGCTATTGCTTGTAATAAGCAATTTCAACTTCTCTACAATGTTTCCTACTTTATATGTTATCTCTTGACTGTATCACAATTTGTCGTCTGAAACCTCTTTGAATTTGGACCTGTCTAAAATATTTTCGGTTGGTGAAATATGATTGTCATCGCAAGTGTAAGGAAATAAAGCCGTTTTACTTTTCAGAAAAATTGAAACACGTTTTTTTACTCGCGAATTGTCAGAACCATGAAAGTTCATATGAAATCCCTTTCTCTGCCGTTTCAAAGGAATTTCCTTGCGAGTGCATGTGTGAGAGTGTGTGTGTGTACATGTGTGTGTGTGTGTGTGAATGTGTTTATTTGTGTGTTCAGATATATTGACAGAAATATAAGTAAAGGGGTCATCCGAACATTGAATGTAAATAAACTAGATGTCTCTTTTCTCGTAATATTAAGCTTGCAAACAACAAAAGCGTCAATATGTCACTTTTAAGCAAGCAAATAAACAAACAGAAAAAAAGGAATTAAAAAAAAACAAAACAAAAAAAACAAAAAAAAAAAACCCTGATCAATACGGTTCAACAAAAGAATTATGTTTTCTTCTAAACGGATTCAAATTATAATAAACTGTTTGTAATGCAACAGGAAATACTTTGAATTAATGGAGCGTGTGCAATTCCTATCAAAGTTGTCCATTAAAAATTCCAAAATTTGAAAAGATACTTTACACGTATTTTCTGACCCCTTTGAAAAGATAGTCAGATACATATAATTGACTGATCGCTTATCAGTCCCATTAATCTCCAACAGGAAGTCCCTCTTCGATTTTAAACGGTGTTATATTTTTGAAAAATTCATAGTCACAAACATGTCTCAAAATGGTTTGTCGGTTGAAAGAAAATTGGTTCACACAAGTGATGGCCAATGCCGGAGTTCAAAGTTCACTGCCTTTCTAAATGAAATGACTCTTCGATTGACAGCCGCGATTGATTGAGCAGCATACAGAATTGTGCAGCCTTAAATCACTCAAATACCTAAATATAGCCTATAGATTTATTACGCATCATTGAACATGCAAAGTTCAAAAAGGCGCGTATATTAAGTACTAGTAATATTGATTTATGCTGACGTCTTGACGTCATTTCGAATTTTTAAAACGTGTGTCATCTCGATATATGCACGTGAATATCAAGAATCGCGGATGTGCGTTTCCTCGATAAAAGTAATGACTTTTTCAGTTTTAAAGTTTTATCGTAGCAAATAACCACAGAGTTCTTGGCGGACACAGTTTTGATGATGTTTGTCTTCTAATTTCTAAACAATCCCTTTTACATGTCTTCGACCAATTTATTCGTGGACCTAGGATTTGTAGACATGCATAAAAAATATACCCCCCCCCTGATAATAATAATAATAATAAAAGATAAATTTCTTCTTTTGTTTTAATGATAGCTACAAGCCCCATTGACACCAACAAGCGATTTGTTCCAAAACTTTTCAAAAGTATAAGATTCAGTGCGCTTTAGATGACTTACATGTTCTTGTATACAAAACAGATGGAAAGTTTCTAGAAAACAAACGTGTGTTACATTTAACACATCCTTAGCAAACAGACAAAAGCCGCAGGATGGTAGAAAATCTGATTCCAGAATGGTCATTCTACCTGAATAATAAAGTAACTGGAAGGGTCTTTTTCGCTTGACAGGTCACATTCAAAATAGGCGATATTTAATTGATACTTCTTGCTAATAGTTGAGGGTGGCGCTATACACATTGCAATAAAACCATCTTTTTAAATGACGGGTCGCCACACACATACAATAACAACCAACAGGCAGTTCCAATTCGATACCTGACGGCGTTATTTAACCCTTTCTGTTTAAACACGGGATTTTACGTTACAGTGATTTTATACTTGAGAAAACATTGTGGAAAAAGAAAAAATTGCTTGAAACAAGCAATTTCTTCTTTTCCCACAATATTTTCTACAACATCGGATGGTTTTATGTCGAATTGCATCAAATCTTCAATGTCGTCTGCAACCTCTTTCGATTTGGACTTGTCTAAGTTTTCAAAAAACAGGAAAGGCTTAACAAAATCTATGGCAACTAACAAGTAACAAAAGTGTAAAGCATTTGGTTGGCGAACCAAACGTCGTAACTACAGCCTTGGTAAGATGAAGTTACGACGTTTAAGTCGCTAAACCAACAATAACTGCTTCATACAAATGTACGACAATGTTGGGGTTCAAAGTTTATTTCCGGTAAGATTGATTGGTCGATTGATTCTTTTATTGACACCGGCTACCCGTCAGTTGGTAGTGTATCAATTTAGAGAAGGATGCATTAAAGTGCAAATCTGACATGCAATCAAGGACGTTAAATGTAGTTACTCATATCCTAATCGGGTATCTGTTTAACAATCAAACAAAACACAAGGCGGGGACCAACCCGTATGGTTTCGGTTATTCAATAGGCTTGCGTATCACGAATCGTCGACCTTTAACACTAAAATGTATCAATCAAAAAACCGATGCTATCAATAAATTCTGAAATCAGCGGGAAGCGTAACATGTGTTTAGAATAGTAAATAAATTGTATTTAAATCAAAACGATATTTTATGAATGTGCTTTCAAAACCAAGCTTTCGTGCTGTTGCGCAAAACCACAAATCATTCACCCAATTGATTCGAAAACGTTTGTAGAAGTAATATTTATTTGAAGTAACATTGTGACATTTAACGTGACATGAACCAGTTCAATATCCAAATTATGAAATAAAAAAATAAGTATATAACTGAATAAAATGATCATAATAATAAAAGACGAAAAAGCATCTAAGACATGTATGACCATCTCCCAGAAAAAATGAAAAATAAATGAATAAAAAGACAGAGCATCATAAATGTATAAACCTTCGTCTTGCGGGCTTTCCTGTATTTCAGAAAGAGCCGATCTACAATTTTTCTGTCTCTAAAAATGTTTTATTTTAATTGTCAATGCATAGGAAAATTACGTTGCGATAGAATGCTTTGAGTTGCGAAGGAAAATTTTGATATTTCACGAGACCGAAGGTCAAGTGGAATATCATTTTTTTCCCACTGAGAGAAGTAAATACAAGATGTTGTATCGTAACGTAGTATTTCGTGTATCATATACCTATTTTTATTAAATAGATTCGACGGAACAATAAAAAAAATCTGTATTTATTCTGATTGCGTTTATTCGCATTATGACGTCATATACACAATGAAAATGACGTAATCTTAGACTGGCTTGGAACCGTGTTTGACACTATCAGATACGTATTTTTTTATTCTGACGTGTCCGATTTTGTATGTTTGGAATGTATATATTTTGCTAGACAAAATATACCTTTGATCACTTTCTTTAACTTGTACATTTATAACTATTAAAGAGGATCGAAAACAAGAGGTTGACAGACAATCCAAGAAGGCTTGCGGGATTTTTTGCCTCAGTCTTTACAGAATTAATTACATTCCTTTAGGCTTCGGGAAAGCTTCCGATTACTCTATACTTCCTCCGTGTTAGTAAAATGTGAGCAATCTCAGGAATGTTCTTAAAATAAGTACTAGATGACGAACTAAAGAAAGGTTTGAATGAATTTAAATTGGGTACAGACGGTTTAAACTAATTTTATAGTCATATGAATCCATTCATATAGCATTCCGCACTCAGCAGGCAAGCTTAGAGAAATATTTCAATTATGATTAGTCTTATTAATCCTTTCCTGTACAGTCCCTAAATTTTACGTCCATGTGAATTCTTACTTGAGAAGATATTGTGGAAAAAAGAAGAAAATGCTTGTAATAAGCAATTTCTTCTTTTCACACTCTATTTCGACCACACAGGGTGGTTTCTTTCAAATTGCATTCATTTCTCATTGTGTCTGCAAAATCTAGAATCAAAGTACTGAAAAGTACTGTAAGCTAGCAAAGCAATGTTTTGTTCTGTATTAATCTTCGTTGTCAAACGTTATATGATAAAAAAACGAGGTTAAAGTTACCAACGAATAAACCCATTCCGACACAATCCCTCCTTTTTTCCACCCCTCAAGAAAAAAAGATTTGGAAAACAATGTGGAAAATGAAGAATTTTTTTTGTTACAAGCAATTTCTTCATTTTCCAAATTGTTTTCGCCCTTAAGGTATAAATGTTTTAGAATTATCAACAACTTGAAATTGTTGTCTGCAACTTCTTTGAAGATCGATTTGCTCAGGTTAGCTGAAATACCTAGGAGATGAACTTGCATATAGAGTTTGTAATATTCCTGAAGTATTTAAGAACTACTTTTTATGGCGTAGGCATTTAACGGATTTACTGGTTTAGCCTCCAGTGGCATTTTGCACTCGTTCAACTTTGAGACGACATCAAAATTTTGTCTGTTAACTTAAGCTATCAAAGCTGACGCTTTGCTAGCTAAAACGGGAAGCGTAAATCCCCATTAAGTAATGACTTTATAAGTGGTGTTCTTTCGTTTACCTACGATTTCGTTTTTCTAAGATTGCTTTATATTTGCTTTTGTGTGTCATGCTGAATAAATCCAACTACAAAATTGTACTAAATATCAAAGGGCTTGAATTACTCGGCTCGATTATAAATCAATATTTCTTTTAAAAAAAAATTCTTATAAATAACATTAGCTGAAGACAAACAAACAGGTATTGTAGACTAAGATCAGACTGTCTAATCCCAGTCAAAACAGGAATATTCCGGTTTCAACTAGACAAGGATTAAAACTCTTAAGAATTTGTGGTAAAATCTGAAATCAAGAATTAGCATTAAAAATCATTTCATGTTGTAGTGAGTTATAAGGATTGTTCTTACATTTGATAGAATGAGCACCTTTTTAATTGTTACTGTAACAGAGATGATGCAATTATCTTGGCTAAAAATAATGCGACCGAATCATAGACCTCTTAATGACTTACAGGCCATTTATTGGCGGGTCTCCGTAGTCAATAAAAACAACAACAACAACAACAAAAAACCCCAAACAACAACAACAACAACAACAAACCCCCCCCCCCCAAAAAAAAACATTGACCAACCAGGGATTTCATTTAGATAAGAAATGCAACATTGAAAACCGAGATTCATGGAAGAATATAACAATAATTCTGACCACATATTCTTCAAACTTACGTCGTTTTATATACCGAACAAACTAAAATATCGGAGGTCTATTGGCGTGACGAATGATATTTTAACGAGACTCGCCAGAGTCCCTGCTTAAATCATGTGCCCGTAGACACAAGGAATGTTACAAGCTGCATGATATAACTGAAAGGTGGAAGCTTGTGTACGAACTGGCGTAAAACCCTTTGTAAATCAACAGTAAGATATACGAACATGTAAATAGACTATAAGCATTTTCCAATTCTAATATACCTTGAATTATTAAACCCTTTCCCATACAGTGAGGTTTTTGACGCCCCCCTCCAAGAAAATGCTTTGGAAAACATTACGGAAAATGAAGATTTCTTCATTATTCACGATGTTTAAAAACCCATAATTCACAGATTTCTTAAATTACATAACCTTGAAATTGTCGTCTGCAACTTCTTTTAATTTGGACAAAATTCCGTTGTGTTGTAATGGGTAAAACATTACCTTACAATCACACAAGAAAGAATTAGCATTAAAAATCATTTTGAGGTGGATTATTTATTTCTCTCATAATCTAGTTTTACCCTTTCCAATATAATTCCTATTTTTACGTCCCCTGATTTATTAATACGAAAACATTGTGAAAAAAAGAAGAAATTGCTTGTTACATGCTACTTCTTCTTTTCCGACAATATTTTCTGTGATATAGAATGATTACTTTTTGATTTGAACTTTCTTTATAATGTCGTCTGCTACCCCTTTGAATTTGGACAAGTCTTGAATTTCGGAAACAACAACAACAGTGAATGGTTAATTATACCGTTGAATTGTTGTCTGCAAATTCTTATTCCGAACAATCTTAATGCTCTAGTCGGGAGGTTGGTTAAAGCAAATGTAAAAAGAATGAATTTGTGGAGATCGGATACATAGATTTTGTTTTACCCATTGCCAGACGGTAAAATCTTAGTCTTGTCCAAATTCAAAGAAGTTTCAGACGACAAATTCAAGTTAGTACAATATCAAATTTATCGATCTGTTTGAGTAGAAAACAATCAGGAAAATTAATAAAAGTATTTTCTTGAATTTTCACAATGTTTTCTAAAGGCTTTTCTTGGGGGACGCGAGAAAGCCGGATTGTGTTGTGGGAATGGGTATAACTGTTATCTATATTTGATGAGACACACGAAGCCTGAATCGTCCGTGTTTTTTTCCCTCAAAGCATTACAACTGATAAACCACAGTCATTCCTTCAAAGAATGAAACACCTGTTTTTATTTCACGAAAACAAAACTATTATTTACCAGTTTTATCATGTAATAACGCGTTAAACAGGTGTTATAATTGATTCTAATCTAAAACAAAGAAAATATCAGGTGATGATAAACATGCACCCATAAACACGTCTGTTAGGGAAGGAAACAAACCACATCGCGCGTTTCTTCAAACTGGGTGTGTCATTATATTCTTGAAGTATCTCCGACACGTCCCTAAAATCTCGGACATTTGACGAAAGTGATTGTAAGATCGCCATTTGTATCTTGACAGCTGACATTAACTTGGGATTATGATTGTGCGTTTGGTTCCCACACAACAGAATTTTAGACTGGTCCAAATTGAAAGAAGCTGCTGAAGGAGAATTCAAGTTAATGCAAATTTAAATTTTTGCGTCATTTTGGATAGAAAACATTGTGGATAATGAAAAAATTGCTTGATACAAGCAATTTCTGAATTTCGACAATGTTTTACAAAGCTTTTCTTCAGGGGCGTAAAAAGATGGGATTGTGTGGGAATGGGTTTAGCTGGAGTGAAAGCTGACTTGAAATTGTAGATAAGCCTTAATTTAGCACCAGCTATAACACATGTACAGTAGAAATATTGCTCTTTCTCAACCAAATTGACCAATTTTCCATTAACCCATTCCCACACGATGAAGCTTTTGGACGCCCCTCAAGAAAGACAACTGAGAAAACATTGTGTAAAATGAAGAAATTGCTTGTTACAAGCAATTTCTTCATTTTACACGATGTTTTCTATGGAGAAAGTTGAAAAAACCTAAATTTTCATAAACTTTAAAATGTCGTCTGCAACTCCTTTCAATTTGGACCAGTCTAAAATTCTCTGTGTGGTAATGGGTTAAAGAATCGAAAGACCAACAAAATCATACATGTAGATCACAGGTGAACTTTGAAATTCAACATTGGTCGGCATTTATTATAATCATTTTGTTGGTTTGGCGTCTTAACCTTCTTCAGAACAGCTGGAATAAGCTGTAGTTGCGACGTTTAGGTCGCCAACTAATAATTTCAATTGATCAATTTCAATTGATCATGACTGGTCATGAATTTTGCAAAACAACAACAACAACAACAACAACCCCAAGAAAAACACACACACACACAAAAACAGAAACCAATCAACAACAACAACAACACCACCACCAAACAACGCCGTTAAATATTAAAGTGGAACTTCCTGCTTCCTGTAAGAGTCTGTGTGACGTGGCCAGCGGAGAAAATGGGAGGGGCTAGCGATTCGTCAGTTCTAAGAAATAACCGCATAAAATTAAAATCAGAATGGGTTTTGAATAATCAGTCATCGATCTTCGAACAAATATATTATGTTGCGACTTGGCCATACTTAGTTAATCCTTTCCTGTTTAATCCATGTTTTTTTCGTCCCTGCAATAACCGAAAAAACATTGTAGAAAAAGAAGAAATTGCTTGTAATAAGTAATTTCTTCTTTTTCTACAATATTTTCTACCTTTTTGAATGATAATTTTCAAATAATATCCAGTTTTATGTTCTTCCTCCGCAAAACCTTTGAAATCGGGCTTGTCTAAAATTTAGAAAAACAGTAATATAGTTTCAATGTGTCGGTCATCCATTGACGATGTTCACTCGGCTAAGTTGCTGAAGCGCAGGCCAATCGGGGTCTACCATCAGTACAGATTTTATTAGCTGTAGTTACGACGATAAGGTCGCCAACCGAATTGATACATGTTACTAGCCTTTTGACAATCAAAGGGACATAACTAGGAATACTCTTTAATATTCATACTCCACTTTTATCTACCCTGGTGTGTGTGTCTAGAATCCTCGCACACGTACAGTAGACTCATTTTAAAGGCCATTTGAAAGTTTTACAGCAACACGGTTTGGGATTATCAAATCACGTTCGTACCCAGCTGAGTACTTAGTCATAATTCTAGTTGAGCTTAAAGACAAATTTCTGCTTAACCCTTTCCTCTATTACATAAATCTTTGTCCAAATTCAAAGGCTTTGCAGACGAAAATTTAAAGTGGATTTAATTTGAAAAATAACCATTCAGTAGGGTAGAAAACATTGTTGACAAAGAAGAAATTGCTTATTACAAGCAATTTCTTCTTTTTCCACAATGTTTTCTCAATTATAAAACACAGTACGTAAAAACCAGGGATTGAATAGCTTTGGAATGTGCGTAGCAATTAAGGGTTACACTAAAACATGTTACCTATTACACCAAATTGTACACTACTGGGTGATAGTATTTATATCCCCGCTTCAAAGAATAGAGGGTACAATGGTTAGCCTCCGTCCGTCCGTCTGTTACCAATATTTTGTCGCATTTTTAGCTCACTTGAGCACAAAGTGCGAGTTGAGCTATTGAGATCGGTCGTTGTCCGTCATCCACCCGTCCGTCCACGATTTCTTTAAAAACCTTCTCCATCTTAATCAGTAGGCCAAACAGGCGGAAACTTTGCAGGGATGTACCATGGGTGAAGCTCTACAAAAAATATTAAAAGAAGTTTATACCGTGAAAAACTCTTGTGGCCGCGGCATTGGAAAATGGGAATTTTAGTAAATCTTTAAAAGTCTTCTCCTCCTAAACCAGTTGGCCAATGAAGCTGAAACTTTACAGGGATGTTCCTTGGGTGTAGCTCTACAAAAGTTGTTAAAAGAATTTCATTTCGTGAAAAACGCTTTAGTAAATCTTTGAAATAAATATTATCACAAACCACAAGGCCAAAGGCTTTTATAGTTCATATGTAGCTTATTCACATGGTTCTCTATCAATTTCTA
This sequence comes from Fragum fragum, assembly GCA_946902895.1. Taxonomy (NCBI): domain Eukaryota; kingdom Metazoa; phylum Mollusca; class Bivalvia; order Cardiida; family Cardiidae; genus Fragum; species Fragum fragum. Next base: position 58,468,310 of record OX336369.1, on the reverse strand, counting down.
AAAAATAGTCTTCGGTTCAAAAATGGCCCCGCCCCTGAGGTCCGAAATTTGGAAAAATGCTTTATCAGAGCAAGTTCAAAATTCTTCTCCTAGTAAACTTTAAGGTCTAGGATATTCATAGTTGGTATGTAGCATTACTAGAAGGTTTTGTACTATTACACTCTAAATTGTTAACCTAGGGTCATAATTTTGGGAAAACGCCCAATTAGAGCAACTTCAAAAGTTTTCTCCTTCTGAAATATAAGGTGAAGGCCACTCGTATTTGGTATGTAGCATGACTAAATAATTTTGTACTATGTTACAGGAAAACATGCCCTTAGGATTAAAAACGTCTCTGCTCCAGGGGTTGAAAATTGGGTAAATCGCTTAATTTGAAAGAATTATGCTTCTTAAATATAGGGCCTAGAGCATTTATATTAAAAACATAGCACAACATTATTGTTATCTACCATGTTTATATACTTTGGTCAAAAATGGCCCTTCCGAAGGCATCAAAAGTTATGACAACGCTCAATAAGTTGTAATGCATTCATATTTGGTTTATAGTACATCTAGATTGTTTTCTACCAAGGCTGCCCATTGGGTCAAAATGACCCCGCCCCAGAGGACCTTAGTTTAGTAAAATGCTCAATTAGAGCAATATCAAATTCTTCTCCTCTTAACACTGATCCACATTAAAAGAAGTTGCAGAGGTAATTAAAGTTTGATTTAAAATCTAAATACAAAGAATTTCAGGGTAGAAAGCATTGTGAGAAATGGAGAAATTACATAGAACTACTAAGTTCTCCCTTTCTCACAATGCTTTTTTAAACCTATTTTTCTTGAGGGCGTCAAAAAGTAGGATAGTTTGGTAATGGATCAAACTTTAAAGCCATAGGCATTCATTTTTATCGTACAGCTTTGTACTAAGCCCAAAATCCTATATTTGTTGGGGGGGGGGGGGTATCTCAAGTTGTGTTTTTTTTCATACAAACAAGTACTATAAATTGCAGATGCCCAAGGTGAGCGATTTAGGACCATCATGGTTCTCATGTTCTAGGCAACTATTTATAGCATTGACATGAAATTTGGTGAGCAGGTTCACCTAGGGGTCCTACATGGCGCTTACCGAATGACCTGTTTTACGAGTCAGTTATTTTTCGTAAATGGCCTGGTATGGTGATGTTTTTTCGTCGCATTTTTCTCAGCAATCATTGATAGTAGTGACTTGTCTTGCTCTGAAACTTGATTTGGAGGTTCAGCAGGGTGCCCTATATGCTGCTTATTGAATATGTTTGAACTTATTGAATATGTTTGTGCTTATTGAATATATCCGTGCTTATTGAATATATTTGTACTTATTGGACATATTTGTGCTTATTGAATATGTTTGTACTTATTGAATATATCCGTGCTTTTTGAATATATTTGTACCTATTGAATATATTCGTGCTTATTGAATATGTTTGTACTTATTGGATATGTTTGTACTTATTGGATATGTTCGTGCTTATTGAATATGTTTGTACTTATTGAATATGTTGATACTTATTGATATGTTTGTGCTTATTGATTATATCCGTGCTTATTGAACATGGTTCATTGAGGATGAATTTCATTTCACGTATTTTACTTGGCTGTGCATTTATCGGGGTATACTCAGTTTGAACTGACTGTTTGCTTGTTTCATCCCCTTTCCTGTTCAGTCCCTGGTTTTTACGCCCCTATGAATTTATAATTTAGAAAACATTGCAGGAAAAGAAGAAAATGCTTGTAACGAGCAATTTCTTCTTTTTTTCTACAATATTTTCTTCCCTAATGAATGGTTATTTTTCAAATTAAATCCACTTTGTAATTTTGTCTGCAAAACGTTTGAATTCTGTCAAGATCTAAAATTTTGCTAAACAGGAAAGGGTTAAGACTAATTTTGGGCAATTTCATAACCTCTGGTTATGATTTTATGAAAGTCTAATCTGTTAGAAACACCACGAATAGCCCCTTTAAAAATTCTATTTTCAGCATCGGAATGTAAACGACCTGGTACCCTGTTCCATGGAACAATCTACTTCACGTATAACGGATCGGTAATGACGTCGACATGTGAACAGGGATACAAACTTGTTGGAACTCGGAGGCGGTACTGTAACGGATACAGTTGGTCGGGAATACCTCCGAACTGTCTAGGTAATATAATGGAACGCACCTGTTAATCAAAACCTTTGATGGACCAATTAAATCATTCTCTTAAATCTGAAGTGAACTTTGAACTCCGACATTTATGTTAAAAAAAATAATCAAGCTGTAATAACGGGGCGTTTAGGTCGCCAGCTTACGATTAAATAGGCTTGAATAAGCTTTGGTTACGACACTTAAATCGCTTAACCAACAAAAATGCTTCAACCAATGTTGGTGTTCAAAGTTTACTTCTAGTCTAAAGAATGGGTTGGTTCGTTGATCGTTTCTTTTATTGAAGTCCGCGATTGGTCAATTTTCGGATCGATTTGTCAATAAGAAATTCGGTTGTCCGAAAGATTATTCATTTAGACCTAAAGTGCAATGTTCAACTCCGGCATTCCTTTCGAATATTTTCGTTGGTGGGAAACTTAAACGATCCATTCAATCTGTAGTTGTGACGTTATTTCCCCAACCAGTTTATTGTTTGATTTATGTTCCCGAATTGCACACTAACGTCGTTTGATATCAAACAACCTGGCCGGAGATCAGCTTATGTAGATAGGGCCATCATGAAAGAGTATTTTGTCGGACATACTAAGCAACGTTAATTTGATTTTCGTCAGTATTTTTACCTCTTTATAATGAAAATTCTTTGGTATGTAATATATTTAATACTATGATGTAAGGGGTATATTGTATTGGATTCTCGTTGCGTAAGTAATTTTGATATTTCACGAGAACTTCGGTCTCGTGAAATATTCAAAATTTCCTACGCTGCTCGAATCCAATGCTCTCTCTCTCTCTCTCTCTCTCTCTCTCTCTCTTCTCTCTCTCTCTCTCTCTCTCATTCTTTTTCTTTCTCTATCTCTTTCATATATTTAAAGAAACTGATAATTTCGATGATTTCAAAGTTTGTCTGTGAAATAATTAAGTAATGTTAGAAATCAGCCATGAAGTCTAAATAATCAGCTGAAATGTCTCAAGACAACTCTTTTGAAAATTTTGAACCCCAAAAACAAAACATACAAGCAAACACAAGAAACTTGCTAGTCCTCTAGTAACGGAAAAATAAAAAGTTCAAAATGAATTATTTCCAGCACGAATGGAACAAGGTCAATGGAAAAATGCTCAAATACAGCCTCGGAAGCTAGAATTCGGAAGGTACTTTTCTGTACGAAATTCAATAATATTGAAGACCTATTTTTCAGAAGGGTTTTTTCATACATATTTCGACATAGGAGCCTCGATTATCTATGTACATTCGTAATATGGTCTTACCCAATTTTTTTACACATATAGTTTGAATAAACCGGATGTATTGGCAGTACGCATGCACAAACGTCCCATTCTAATTTGCATACGTCGAAATATCTCGATAATGTATCGATGGGGTTTTCCGTTAGCAACTTGCTAAATTGACCAATCGCGGCTGTCAACCTAATCATCAATCGACCAATAAAATCATGCATTTGATCTGGAAGTGAGCTTTGAACTCCTACATTGGCAGATATTTTTGTGGAGCATTACTTTTTGTTGGTTTGGCGACTGAAACATCGTAACTACATCTAGAACCAACAATTTACTGTCTTGTTTTACGTTACTGACCAAAGATTTAGAGAACATAAAAAAACCCCCCAAAAAAACAAAAAAACAAAAACACACACACACAAATACCTAACCGTCGTTTAATATTGAAATGGAACTTCCTATTGAAGCAGTTGGTATATGGTTAGCGGAGTCAGTGAGCGGTACCAGCGATTAGTCAATTAGCAAACTGATTTTACAAATATAGATTAGAAAGTAGAAAATAGATAAGGCCGGAGTTACTCATCTTTGGTTCTACTCTACCTAATCATGGACATTGTTTTTGGAGGGGGGGGGGGGGGGGGGGGTGAGTAAAGCGCAAATGAGGCTATAATAGAAACGATTTATGTAAATAAAATGTACGAAATATTCCTTTTTTCGACTTGGAATTTTTCACTGTTCAATACATGTAAGTTGTATTTGTTTGTTATTTTATTTCATTTCAGCCAAGTATCCAGCAGGTGATGACAAAAGAGAAGCCAGCGAACACGTTAACACCACCGATCCTGACGTCATTTTTCAACGCCAACTCGAGTTAGACGTCGAAGATGCCGATGATACTTGTTACAGAAGATTTAGGTAAAAAGATCGTAAAGCACAGGAACGAATACTGCATTTAACCTTTTCCTCACATTTATTTTTCCAGAACCAGCTGTAATTTGCATACAGAAGGCGGCTTTAAAAAAATAAAATAAAATAAAAATAGTTCGATCCCTAATCAAACCAAACATTAAGACAGGAAAGGAACTTAAAACTCCGTTTTTGGTCAACATTTAAGTGAAGCAAGTTGTGAGCTTGTTGACGTTAACGTCATAACTACTGCTCATTTAATCCATAGTTACGACGATTATGCCACCAACCAACCGTTTTTTTACGTCACTGTCTATAAACTTTGCAAAACAACTCCGTTTAATATATCAATCAAACTTCCTGTTGGAGTACTTTGGGCGTGGCCAGCGATCCGTCAGTTATGAAAAATGATCGATGACAAATGAAAAAAAATGTCGAACGATTTACTCGAGTAAATTGTGTTCGATTTATCGTACACCGCTTTTTTCAAATACTTGCCCATTTAAATAAATATCTGTGTCAGTTTAACTTTTATCCAACTATAAAAACATATACATAGGTCTGAAATGGTTCCTTTATTGTCGATCGGCACTTGGTTTTGATACCATAGAAGCAATCCTATACGAAAAAAAAATTATCTCAGAATTCCACATTAACGGTCTACAAAGCTGTTTTATTTGAAGCATAATATTAAACTATACAGCATTACAACTCGCCAAAATACAAGTTATGTCATTCCCATGCAATGATGACACCCCAAGAAGAAAGACTTTGGAAGACACTGTGTAAAATAAAGAAATGCTTGTTACAAGCAATTTCTTCATTATCCACAATGTTTTCTACCTCAAAAGCCAGAATAACTTAAAATTCCACTAACTACGAATTGTCGTTTGCAACATTTTTTAATTTGGATCAGTCTTAAATATTGTCGTCCGGTAATGGAGGGAATTCATCAGTCAACACCAAACAGCTTGCATAGTTATCAAATAAAACGTATTCTCAACGATCTACAAATGTACATAAAAATTATTATATACAACACGTTGTGGGGATGATTTTTGAATGACCCATCAGTTACATACGTTAATATTTGGTGTATTTTGCCATAATTTCTTAACCAATTCCAACACAATGGAATGTTAGGCCAGTCCAAATTGAAAGGAGCTGCAGACGACAATTTCAAGTTGATTGAATTTTGAATTTTTTCGTCTTTTGGAATAGAAAACATTGTGGATAATGAAGAAATTGCTTGATCATTTTCCACAATGTTTTCCAAAGCTTTTTTGTTAAGGGGCGTAAAAAGGAGGAATTGAGAGGGAATGGGTTAATTTTGAACATTGTGTTTCCAGCACTTTTATGATATTTGGTCCACTCGTGTCAAATTCGAGATAACAGCTTTATTTCTGATGGAATATTGCATACGAAACTAATTTATCACCCCGAATACTATATAATGGAAAATACTAAACAAAGTTTTTTTTCTCTATCATGTCTTACAAGTTTTCAGCTAGCTGCGATATCATAGCCCTCTTTCTGATAATCTGCTCGCCAGCAGATTATCTGAAAGACGGCTAAGATATCGCAGATAGTTTTAAGCAGGCACCCTCCAACGTATTTTGGTACCTTATTAAAGCTTTTTTTCCCTTGGACAATGGATTGACAAATCGCCGCTGTCAACAACAACAAAAACAACAAAAGCAAACAACAACAACAAAAACCCAAAACCAAACCAAACAATAGGCCAATCAAACCATCATTTTGATCGGATGTAAACTGTGATCTGCTGCATTTATTTTAATCATTTTGTTGGTTTGCGGATGTAAACCTCATAACAATAGTTTATCCTGCTGTAGTTATGACTTTTCCATAATAATAATCATTATTATTATTAAATAATTGTGTATGATGAGATACATGTAATTGTATAAGTCGATAAAATCTATCTATCAATAATTTTTATTATTATGTTACTGGCCACAGAATTTGCAAATAAAACCATTTTTTAATATCTAAGTCGAACTTTTTGTTGGAGACATGTGGGCGTGGCCAGTAATCCGTCAATTTGAACATGATGTAATTAGTTTCTCGATTTTAGTAAAGTAAAGATAAGTAAAAGCAACTTTTTTTTTATAATATGACGCAAGGCGTGACAGTGAAGAAATAAATCCGTTGAAGAAATTGCCTATAATTAGCAATTTCTTCTTTTTCTACATTTTTTCCATTATATAGGATGGATATTTTTCTAAATTGTACGTACTTTTTAAAGTCGTCTGCTACCCATTTGAGTTTGGACAAGTCTATAATTTTGAAAAAAAAAAAATAAATGGTTATAGAAGACTCGTTTCATAATTGGGTTTATTTCACGAACATTTGAATATTCTTTATATATCAGTCCACCACCAGAGATTGAGAATGGTCAGCCTATTGTAGAGTATAAATACAATAAACCCAAACGTCAGTGGATTGCCATAGCCAACTATACTTGTAATGATGGATTTAGACTGGAAAACAAATATCAACGCTACAAATATTGTAAAGGCTACAATTGGATAGGAAAACAGAATCCAACATGCATTCAAGGTATTGTCTGTATTGATTTATGTACTAATTTTGTAGTTTGCTATTACAAAAAACAACAAAAAAACAAACAAGCTAAATAATGACAAATAACCGCATATAATAAACACAAATGTAAACGTATTTGAAAACGCACTCCTAAAATGTTTCCAGAGAGCTCAATTTTATTCCTTTATTTATGTGACAATAGTATTCTTTGACATAAATACACACAAAGACTCCTTTTGACCTCCTAAAGAAAAAAAAAAAAAAAAAAAAAACTAGGAAAATAGTGCGTAAAATGAAGTTATTTCTTGCGATAGGTAATTTCATCTATTCTCCATCTACCAAGAATTTTGGAAAAAAAAAAAAAAAAAAAAAAAATTGAAAATTCATAAACTTAAAATTATCCATTTGCAACTCCTTTGAATTCGGACCAGTCTTAAATTTTGCCGTCTGGTAATGGGTAAAATGATTTCCAACCCTTTACCTTCTCATTATTTTCTAGTTAGTCTGATTAAGCCTTTCCTGTTCAATCCTTGGTTTTTCACGTCCCTGTAATTTTAAAATAGAGAAAACATTGTAGAAAAACAAGAAATTGCTTGTAACAAGCAAATTCTCCTTTTCCAACAATATTTTCAACCACATCGGGTGATTTCTTTCAATATTGCATCCATTTTTTTTGTCGTCTGCAACCTCTTTAAATTTGTAGCTGTCTAAAATTAAAAAAAAAGGGGTTAATATGAGAAAAGTTCCAAACCATAGTAGTGGTCACGATTTCAGATAACATACCCGAGGAACCGTGTAAAGAACAAAATGGTGGATGTCAACATGTCTGTGTCCCGTATAATGATGGGAGATACTACTGTGACTGCTATGATGGATATACTCGGGCAACAAATCCTAGGAAATGTTCAGGTGATGTTAAACCAAATTCCTTTGTCTTGGTTCGTAATCAAACGTCAGATTACGGTATTGAGGTGAAACTGACTGGAGCAAGTTTAATTAAACCCATACCTTGACAGTAACGCTTTTTGACACCCCTAAAGTTAAACAACTGAGAAAACATAATGTAAAATATAGAAAATGCTTTTGATTTCTTCATTTTATACGATGTTTTTCTACTCAGAAAGTTAAATACCAGAAATTTCATTAACTTTAAAATGTCCTCGAAACTCCTTCCAATTTGTACCAGTCTAAAGTTTTTCCGTCTGGTGATGGGTTAAAATTTCTGTTTTATATGAAGTTGCGGGATGTATAGATAAATAAGTCTGTAATATTTTCGAACTGACAGCTACCTCTTTGCTTTAGTACTCTCTCGTGAGAGAGATGAAAGAAAAAGGTTGACAAATATTTCGAAATCCTGAATGATAAAATTCATTCAAGTACCATCTGGCGAGGCCTCTCAAAAATGCAGTACTAAAACAAAACTAACGTGAAATATATACAAAAAATATGTAACGTCCATGGTTTACAAATGTGTCACATCCAAATCTCTTTAAACACCAGACTACTTGATCTTCGTAATTTAAATGGAACAAATTACCAAATTTTCAGCACTCATTTTGAACCTTATTTTGAACCTTTTGAAAATGTATCTTTTGACAGTTAAAGAATATGTTTAACAAAATTACGAATTTCTGATCATAAGCTTGTAACTGAAACCGGTCGGTTATCAAATATTAAACCGTTTCCACATATAGAGAGGCCTTTGTAGCCCCCCCCCCCCCCAAGAAAAGCAATTAGTAAAATTCTGTGTAAAATGAAGAAATTACTTGTAACTGGTAATTTCTTAATTCTACACAATTTTTTTCTATCAAGAAATTTGAAAAAGTCTAAAATTTGATAACCTTTAAATTGTTGTCTGCAACTCCTTTCAGTTTGGACCAGTTTAAACGGGTAAATGGAGTAGAGAGCTGGTGTAAATTTTGTCAAACTTAGTCTTTGGAATCTAAGTATTATTTTATTTGTCGTTGTCTGAGATTAAGAGAATTAAGACTAAAATATTAAAAGTTATTTTACTTTACCTTCCATAAAAACATTTTTAATATTAACGAAACCTAAGAATCCATGTTCGTGAAGTTGTTTAAGATTGCTAATGTTCACTATTTGTTAGAGAAACATCGATTTTGAGACAGGTATTAAAATTATGTATATAAATCCCTGCTGTTTGGTTTAATTTGTTTCTCTAAATTGGGGAAAAGCCCGAAAAATATTTGATAAGAAAAAATTGAAAAAGAGGGAGGGATTAATATGTATTTGATATGTTTTTGTTTATTCACTGTTTTGTGTAAGAGTATATTTATTTCATGTTATATGTATTTTCGGCCATGGGCACTCTTTGTTCCGATTTGCAAAATAAGATGGAGAAGAAAAAGGAGCAATAAGACTTGTTTATCGACTATTCTAGATGTTGACGAATGTAGCTTAGACAACGGTGGCTGTGAACAAACGTGTAACAATCTGATTGGTTCTTATTTCTGTTCATGTGACATGGGTTACGTAGCTTCGGGCCAATCGTGTCATGGTAAAGTATCTTCTGGTTTTTAACAATATTTTGTTTGCTTTTCCTAGTTATTTTAGGGTGTGGGCAAAAGAATGACTGCAATTGCATGCACTGTAATCTTTTATCACCTAATCATAATCAATTCGAATGCTATATGAGAAGCTCAGAGTGCGAATTGTACAAGCGTATTTAGAAACATTGCGTTCGGTGTTGACTTCCCTCTTGCTACTCGCGTCGTTCTTTTTCAATGGAGAACGGTAAGTGAGAATATCACATTTCTACTTCGACATCGCTTGATGCATGCATTGAATATACGGACCGTATAGCGACCTGGTACCACCTAAAATTCATGCTTGTCCTATATTTTAATGAAGGAACGGATATAGAACAAGTCACCAAAGATTTTTATTTTGAAATTAGATATCTATTGAATGATCACTTAATATTCATAAAATCTGCTATGTCAGAAAAGTTTCCCGCTTAGTCTTTGAGCACAATCCGCCATGTTCTGACCATGATCGAGTCTTTCCTACTTATCGGATGGTCCCTTTTCTCGTGACAGCAAATTAATGTTGTTTAATATCGAAGTGAAACTGCTTATTAGAGCTCAGTGGGAGCGACCAGCGATTCACCATTTAGAGGGCTTGGAGCAAAAACATGGCTCTATACAATGTATAAAGGCATACAATGTTTTTGCTCTAAGCCATCGAATTTTGCGCCTAATATAACATACACTTTTTATTTAGACTGGTTCAAATTCAAAAATGTTGTAGATGGCAATTTTTGGTAGAGGTTGTATATTAAACTTTCCTTGTCTACCATTAATTTGTTGTACATTTATGTTGTATCATTTGACATCCTAATTTTGTTTTCTAGTTTATAATTATTGTAGATGTAGACGAGTGTCAAGACACAGACAAACACAGTTGTCCCGGAGACTGTATTAATCTTCCAGGAACCTTTGCCTGTAATTGTACCCTTCCCGGATTTAAACCTTCTAGCGATAAACAGATATGCAATGGTACGTTAACGATGTTGCATTTTTCACTGAATATTGTTTCTATGAAGAATAAACAAACAAACAGACAACTGCAATCCCCGTACACTTTCACGTGATATATGCTTTTCACCAAAGGCATTATATATGTAATCCTGTGTTGTTTTTCTGAGCGTTGCACCCTTTATTTGAATAGCCTGATTGCTTTATTCTGAATTGTTAGAGCTCATACGAATTAAGTCTATAATTATGTTAAAATCCTAAAAGTATCATCCTTATCCAGGGTCGGGTTTTCAAACAGAATCTACATGATGCTTTCTGAAACGATGATGCCTAGCAAGGTCTATACGATTTACTTTTAAGACTAATTTCTCGAATAATGAACAGTTATTCTTTTTTTAAATGGAACTGCTTAATGAGGTCTGTGTGAATTGAGCAAATGGATGCCATTGTTATTGGTAGCTTCGAACATAACATTTTTGGCATCCATTCTTGCGTCTCAACAGTTTCAATTTTGACAATATAATTATTGGTACCAATATCAATTTCAAACTCTCTGCACTGTTTCTTGAGTTGATTTACGTACATAATCAAGAATTGGAATTGACGTCTGAATTTGCGATGAAAGTCAGTAAGAAAGTCCTTTTACTTCCATTTAAAAATGCATTTCTAAGAATGCCCCGTATATGTTTAATTAGACGGTTGCACATTTTGCTCATTGAAAAAAATGTGAAATTTGTGAAGACTGGGTTTATTTCCCCAAATTTAATTCCTATTGAAGTTCACGAGAGAATGGTACACAAAGATTGGTTACAAATGTGGTTTCTCCGTGTAAATAGCGTGGAAATCAACCAAATTGGTCATCAAATAGAATTAGAATTATCATATTGAATAACTTAGATGAAAGAATAGCACTTCAAGAGGTGATAGTAATGCATTACAAAAGAGAGAATGAAATATTATTACATACTACGCAATGATCAAATAGTCCGTTTAACATACTATTCGACAACAGTTTGATATGTTAACAAAAGAATATGTTCAGTTTTACAAAGGAAAAACAATCAAATAGCAATTAATGTAAACTTATCTTTTTCTTAATAAAGTAGCTTCTTCACTTCTTTTTGGTTTAACCTTTTCCTGTCAAATTCCTGGTTTTTACGTCCCTGTGATTTTATAATTGAGAAAATATTGTGGAAAAAGAAGAAATTGCTTGTGACAAGCAATTTTTTCTTTTACCACTTTTTTCTATACCCTACTGAATGGTTTTATTTCAATTTAAATTCCCTTTAAATTCTCGCCCGTAAAGCCTTTGAATTAGGACAGGTCTGAAATTTTGTTAAACAGGAAAAGGTTAACCTCTTACTACTCTGATTAGAATTTAGTACACCGTAATCATGATTCATAAGAATTCAGTAATATTTGCTGAGAACGTTTAGGCGGTCGAATTCGGCTATTTAAAAAAAGCATTCTAACTTAAAAACGACCTTTAGGTTTTCGAGTTTTAACAGCACACCACCTACATTTTAATTTTCTTGAGTTTAGAAACGCATTTTACATGATCAGTCTTTTCTTCCGTTTCTCTTTTTAACACTTGTTTCCCGCACAATCCAGCTTTTACTACGCTCCACAAAAAAAAAAAAAAAAAAAAAAAAAAAAAAAAAAAAAACTGATTGTGAAAACTTCGCGTATTCGTACAGTATGATTAAGATTTTAGGCTCATACCTCAATAATTTAATTTTCAGTTTCGCCTATCAAAAACGAGCGATCTGATTGGTCAAGAAAAAAATATTCATAACTCCATAAACAAAATTTGAGCGGCGATTTTGTATGCTTCCGCACAAAAAGTCCCATACTAAAAGGTATAAAAATATGTACAGTTTTTGCTTTTTTCGCTCGATGCTATTAAATTATAGGAAATGATTCGCGGATTCCTACATAAGTGTGATTAGATTTTTCGGTTCATACCTCCATGAAAACAAAAAATATTATCTTCATCTCTTAAATGAAAACAAAAACTATTCTCTTCATTTCTTGATTAGAAATAAGGATATGAGTGTCCGGAATACCTTTTCAGATAGCTCGAGATCACATTTGGTCAATAGGAAGGTCCGATCTTAGGTAAACCGTTTTAGCAGTCTTCAGCCTACATGTTTCGTTGAAAGGTTGCGACTGCAAAACTGGACAAGTGTTTTGGATAGTTTTAATACTGGAACCCCTAAGGTCTACTCTTAAATTGAGAAAAATATGTACAAAAACCAAATTACGATATTGCCGACTGTTTTGTTCTAACCAATTAGCATTTATCGGTCACTTATTAAGCAGTTCCCACTAAATGACGCTTTTAGACGCCCACAAGAAAAAAAAGCTTTGGAAAACGTCGTGGAAAACGAATAAATTGCTTTTTGCACTATCAACAGTGCTTTCTACCCCGAAAGAATGACAAATCTAAAATTACATAAGCTTTAAATTGTCGTCTGCAACTGTTTTCAATTTGGACCAGTCTAAAGTTTTGCCATCTTGGAATGGGTTTAGAGTCACCATATTCAATAGAGTTGTTCCTGATCATTAATCAAATGAGCCTATGCGTGACATTTCCAACCATTTCGCGTGTGCATGACACGCACACATTGAGCACCCTGGACAGCCATTCTGGGTAATTAAAACATTCGCTGATTGTTTAAAGAAGCTTTGGGTCAGTATCTATCTACAGAGCGCAGAGTGAAGACTGATCAGACTGTGCGGATGCACAGGCTGATCTTAGTCTTTACTTAGCGCATATGTGTAATGATTGGAAATGTCACGCATGCGCTCAAATATTTTCAGCAAGTTTGAGAAAGATTGAGCCTATAGAGTGGTAACACTGAATTGTTGTAAACCGAAAACAGATGATGGGCAACCAAATATCCATAAAGCTCAGCTTGAGCACGTAGTGCTTAAGTGAGTTAACCCCTTCCTGTTTTGCAAAATTTTAGACCTGTCCAACTTCAAAGGTTCTGCAGACTACAATTTAAGTCTGAAAAATAATCATTCAGTAGGGTAGAAAAATTGTCGAAAAAGAAGAAATTGCTTGTGACAAGCAATTTCTTCTTTTTCCACAATGTTTTCTAAAGCATAAAAACATAGGGACATAAAAACCAGGGTTTGAACAGGAAAGGGTTAAAAAAAAGTGGAGTTTCTTTGTTATCACACCGTTTACATGTGATTTAAGTTCAATTTCCTCTGCCCAAAATTCCGGCCTTTTGATAGGTTGAATTGTTCTTGCTTCCACGGACAATTTTTTTAAGCACGCAACTATTTTGTATGCTTTAGCAGAAAGCAGGTTCCTAAATTTTACTCAAAACCAGTAAACACAGTTTTTTTGTTTTGCTGGGTGGCATCAAATGATAAGAAATGATGAGAATATTTTTTAACCTACAAATTTATTACGCCAATGTATGAATCCGTTTCGTGTATTCATACAGTGTAATTAAACTATTTGTTTCATACCTCAATCAAAACACAAAATATGCTCTCTTTTTTTTTTGATATTTGAGAAATTGACGAATGCAAGCAGAACAATGGCGGTTGTGAAGATACGTGTATCAATCTGTATGGATCCTATAAATGTAGATGTTTCAAAAAGGGGTATCGCTTGTCAGCAGACGGAAAATCATGCGAAGGTGAGATTTTTCACACTTTCCTTAAAAATCCCCAAACCGTATTTGCTTGCTTGGAATTACAAGATTAATCAGGTGTCAATTTCAGTAAATTTAATTTTATGTACATGTATGTTTGCGAATTCCTCTTCATTGAGGATCATCTAGAGGAAAATCTCCAAAGAAATTCATCTTTACTAGGCGAACAAAATGTCGTAATTACAGCTTTATTCAAGCTGTATTTACGAAATTTTGCTCGCTAAAAGACATTATTACTTATTGTTTATCATCAAGACGTTGACGAATGCAAGAAGTATGGTACAAGACGGTGTAAAAATGGAGAATGTGTAAATATACCTGGATCATACAAGTGTACGTGTAATGATGGTTTTAATGCGAGCAAGAACAAACGAAAATGTATCGGTAAGTACAATATATATAATATCAATATGATCATTTCTTTTTCAATAAGAGACATACTCCAAAGCTTGTAAGGCATAGTCGTAATTAGTCGCTGGCCCCTTTTGGTCCCTCCCATTAACTCCGACAGAAAGTTTCGCTTCTATTTTGAACGGCATTATTTTGCAGAATTTATGGCTAGTTGCATGAAACAAAAACGCAAAATAGTTGGTTTGCGACTTAAACGTCGTAACTACAATTTGAAAAAGTTGTTTTAGGACGACTGTTAGGACACCAAACCAACAGAAATGTCTCACAAAAATAGCGGCCAATGTTGGAGTTCAAATCTCAATTCCGCGCTGAATGAATGATTTGATTGGTCGACTTCTTATTTGATTGACAGCCGCGATTAGTCAACTGAACAATCCAAGTCACACTCAAACACGATTACATGGTACATGCAGAAGAGCCTGTGGTTCTTTAAAAGATTCGAATCACGGCTTTTTGAAAGTAAGACAAATAAGACTGGACTAATAGGTCAGATCTTAGAAAAAACATAGACGCTATTTAGATTTTTTTATTGTTTTACTTTAGATCAAATAACATTTTCCTTCCCATTTACATGTGTACATTCTCAAACATTCGAAATCAAGTATGTGATGAAGCTTATATTTTCCCCTTTTAAATGAAAAGTGGAGTTTTCATGTAGAAGTCGGTCAAAACTTTGATTTTTTTACATGAAACCCCAATACTTGAAACCCTCATACTACCTTATACAGTTCGATTAGGGTTTTATGTAATTAACCGTAATCGAACTGTATAAGGTAGTATGGGATTTCATGTAAAGATGTGCCAAGGCTTTTATTTTTTCATGAATTCCCATACATGAAAACCAATTCTACCTTATATAGTTCGATTAGGGTTTAAGTAAATAAAACCCGAATCGAACTGCATTTAGTAGTATGGGATTTGATGTAATAGTGTGCCATGACTTTACCTCTACGAAAACTCAAATATTATAGATTTTTCTGATGATCTTACAGCACCAAGGCATATTATAATATAACACTGTGTCAAATATTTTACAATTTGAGACCGTGTTCATTGAACTACTACCTAAGAAAAATACAAAGAATGATCATACATGTATTTTCATGATCATTATAAACAAAAATTAAATTAAGTTATTTTCAGACATAGATGAATGTAAAACAAAGAATGGTGGATGTGATGACGTCTGTATAAATGTACCTGGTAACCATTCGTGTAGCTGTAAGGAAGGATATCAGCTAAATACGGATGGGCGGTCGTGCTCTGGTATACATAATTTCTCGTTTTACTAGTTTTGTAGTTAAGGTTAGATCGCGACCCTTTAAAATACGGAACCTTCGTGAAAACAACAACAAAAACGAAACAACAAAACTTATTTGACGAATCGCTGGCCCCGCCCGCTAAGCTCCAACAGGAAAATCGACTAAGATAATAATTGGTGTTATAGTGTATTGTACGATGGTTAAATTGTTGGTTGGAAACCTAAACGTTTCAACAAACTAACAAAAATGCTCCAGATTACTGTTGACAAAAGTCGGTGTTTAGTCCTCATTTTCGGTCTAAGTCTATGGTTTTATTGGCCAATCGAATTTTTGGTCACATGAGCACAAAGTGCGAGGTGAGCTATTGTGATCAGTCGTTGTCCGTCGTCCGTCCGTCCGTCTGTCGGTTTGTCCGTCCGTCATCAATTTCTTTAAAAATCTTCTCCTCCTAAACCAGTGCGCCAATCAAGCTGAAACTTTGCAGGGATGGTCCTTGGGTGAAGTTCTACAAAAGTTGTTAAAAGAATTTAATTCCGTCAAAAACTCTAGTTGCTGCGGCATTTGAAAATTGGAATCTTTAGCAATTCTTTAAATATCTTTAAAAGTCTTCTCCTCCTAAACCAGTGGGCCAATCAAGCTGAAACTCTACAGGGATGTTCCTTGGGTGATGTTCTACAAAAGTTGTTAAAAGAATTTTATTCCGTCAAAAACTGTTGTAACCGCGGCATTTGAAAATGGGAAATTTTACTAATTCTTAAAATATCTTTAAAAGTCTTCTCCTCCTGAACCAGTAGGCTAATCAAGCTGAAACTTTGCAGGGATGTTCCTTGGGTGAAGCTTTTCAAAAGTTGTTAAAAAAAATCATTATGTGAAAAACTGTTGTAACCGCGGCATATGAAAATGGGAAATTTTAGTAAGTCTTTGTTGTTGTTTTTTCATAGACTACAAGGCCAAAGACCTTTATATTTTGTATAGAGCTTAATCATATGGTTCTATACCAAGCTTTTAAATATCTAATCTCTGGGGTCAAAAATGGCCCCGCCCCTGAAGTCCGAAGTTTGGAAAAATGCTTAATTAGAGCAATTTCAAAAGACTTCTCCTCTTAAACTATAAGGTCTTGGATATTCATATTAGGTATGTAGCATAAGTAGATGGTTTTATACAATATCACTTAAAGTTGTCCTCCTAGGGTCAAAAACGGCCCTGCACTAGGGGGTCCAAAAATTGAGAAAAACGCAAAATTTGAGTATGTTAAAAAAAAATTCTTCATTTTAAGGCAGAGGGCATTTATATTTTGAGTGTAGAATAGCCTGGCTGTTATCCGTCAATTTTGATTAAATTATGCCTGGGTGTCCAAAGTTTGTAAAAATGCTTAATTAGATCATGTTAAACAGTTTGCTACACCATGTTCAATAGTCTTCTAATCTACAAAGTCTAAGGCATTCATATTTGGTATATAGCATAACCAGATGGTTCTCTACCATGTTAGCTAAAATCTTAGCAATGGGATAAAAAATGACACTGCCCCAGATGTCCAAAATTTTGGAAAACACCCAATCGGAGCAACTTCAAAAGTCTTCTTCTTCTGAAATATAAGGTGAAGGGCATTCATATTTGGTATGTAGCATGACTAACAAATTTTGTACTATGTTACAGGTAAATATGCTCTTAGGATAAAAAATCTCTCTGCTCCTGGGGTCGAAAAAATTGCGTAAATCTCATTGAAAGAATTCTTCTTAAATAGAAATGGAGAAATGGCTTGTCACTCCCTTTCTCACAATGCTTTTTTAAACCTATTTTCCCTGAGGGTGACAAATTCTGGGATAGTTTGGTGATGGATTAAACAATAAAGCCAAAGGCATTCATTTTATTGTAAGCATTACTGGATTGTTTTGTACAAAGCCCAAAATCTTCATTTGTTTTATTTATTTTGCTCAAGTTATGTCTTTTTTTATACAAAAAAGTACTGTAATTTGCAGATGCCTCAGGTGAGCGATTTAGGACCATCATGGTCCTCTTGTTTGTTGGTTTTGCGACTTAAGCGTTTTTGTATTGACAGCCACCTTTCATCAATTGATCATGACAGTTAAAATGATATATATATATATATATATATATATATATATATATATGCAGAGAGAAAGAAGAAATAATAATTGCATTTACAAAGAAGACAGAAAAATCGAAAGATAGTCAAGAGTATGAAAGAAACATAACGAAGCGCCCCGCGGTACGAAAACTTTTCCTGGAAGCTTGTTTCATCTCAATCCATTAACAAAATTCTGGAACGGTCTAAAATGAAAGAAGTTGCAGAAGACAATATCAAATTGATGATTAAAAAAAAAACAAAAAAACTTTTTGTCTTTTTGGGAAGAAAACATTGTGGGAATGCAGAAATTTCTTGTAACAAGCAATTTCGTCATTTTCCACAAACGTTTTGTTTTTCAAACCCCTTTTCTTTAGGCGCGAATGGAGGTGCGTAACAGTCCTTGTGTTCTTACAGATATCGACGAATGTTCAACTGATAATGGTGGATGTGACAGAAAATGTGACAATACTATAGGAAGCTATACATGTCTGTGTCCCGAGCATCTCCTGGTGCTGTCTGATGATGGACATAACTGCACATGTATGAAAGTTTAACAGTTAACATAGCCGCCGTCAAAGCGCTGTCGGTAGCTCGTCAGACTCCTAATCTTCAATCATAGGATGTCATGAGTTCGATTCCTGGCGGAGACACATATCCTTTCCGACATTTGCCTCTCACCAATGGGTGGTACTCGTAAACCTGTGTGGGATAGCAGCTGGGCGATAGGAAAGGATGTAGTGGTAGAACTGGTGTAAGAAATACCAGGAATCCATTTTTAGGTGCTCCAGCCGCCGCGATATGACTGAAACACTGTTAAAAGCGGCGTAAAACCTCATTCAATCAATTAATCAACAGTTAACATAAAGAATTCGAGACAATTTATGTAACGCTAGGCAGGCCTACGGAGTTTCAACAGGAAGTTCCACTTAGATATCAAACAGTTTTATTTTGTAAAGTTTAGCCGATATACGGTTCGGATAGAATTAGCAAGTTGAGTAAGAATATTTTCTCTGTAAAACTTTTCAGTGAAAAAATACCTTTCAGGACTGGAATTCGAATGACTGTATTAAAGGATATTGCATCCAACATGCGTCTTGATGTTTTGCAACGGCTCGGAATGACAGGTCTGTCTCCCCAAGTTGAAACCCAAACCTTGGAATAGACGTTGGTCACATTTATCATATTTTTTCTATATCTAAGTCTAGCACAACTTTGTCTCTGCTCGCCCAGCGCAGATATTACGTATAGTTCAAGTCGTTCAAGATCTATAACACACTTGACGAATGAATGTCACTGAATTCTTATCTCATTGTATAACGTTCGTCGTCCTCAATTAATGTGTTCACAGTAGCAGCATAAACCAGCTTACCTACTTGATGCTCATTTTCAATTGACTCCCGATCATCAATAAAACGACGTCACCACTTACATACTTTAGAATATTTTCATAAACATTCTGCAAATCAGCACGGATTTCTGTTGGCGGAAACCCGACCTATGTTCGAATCTTGCCCGGAACTTGCACTTTACCATAGTGCATAAAACCACGTATTGAAGTCTCCGAGCGCAGCGCGCACTTGGACCTTATGCGCCGCACACATTGACACCATTTGAGAGAGGAATGATTACGCACGTTCTACGTAAAAAATAGCACAATTTCGTGATTGCGTTAAAAAGATATGTCCCTCATTTGTGGGATAACTGATTTTAAAAGTAATAGTTTATTTCAAAACTTAAGGACAAAATCTTTAATTTCGCTCATGGCAACGCGACTCGTGAAACTATATTATTTTTAGTTAACTAAATGAAAAATAAATCGAATCCTACTATCAAACACAAAAGTATCCTCTTCGTAATAATCGGTTATCTTAAATTCTTTCAGACTGTAATCGTAGTCAATATTACAGCAGCATCAAGAGCCGATGTATTCCTTGTAGAACATTTTCTTCTATACCGGAGCATATCAACGGAACCTCTCAAAATGATTGTACATGTAACACTGGGTTCAAGTATGAGGAAGTTACAGATACTTGTGAAGGTAAATATTTCTAATATCGTTGGTGCGCGAGCAAAATGTCGTAACTACAGCTTTAATAGATGGATGTACACATTTTTATTACAACTTTTTCTAAACTGTAGATACAATGTTTCTGGTAGTCAATCGACGAGCTATTGTTCCATGAGTTTAATGTGATGATTTTTTCCTCTCAAATTTAAAGTCGGCTTACATGTATTAGTTGATTGAATACTTGTCCATCGGAGAAAAGTTCTGCATTGTACATATTTAGTTTTTGCTTTTTACAAACCAAAAATGTCAGAGCCGATGACCGAGTGGTATAGGTGCTCAACTTCTCATGATCTAAAGATCACGGGTTAGAGCCCCACCGTAACCAGGATTTATTCATGGGCAAGACACTCGATACCCAACCCAAGGCTACACATCTATAAAAGTTGGTAACAGTGGGTTTCAGCAGCTAGCATTCTTCGGGGACGTGGATTGTGAGAGTTCGAGAGCGACTGTTAGAGCTTAGAGCTTTCGTCGCATTCGAACTAAAATAATAACTATCCTTATTTCGTATTACAGACATAGACGAGTGTACTAATGGAGACATTGTTTGTAATCAGATCTGCCACAATACGATTGGTTCTGCGGTTTGTGGATGTTTTGATGGATATGAACTACATGATGGCCAGTGTGTAGGTATGTGTAAATGGTAACACTCTGTAAAAATATATGCCTAAAAGCTGTCAAGAACTGACAAATCGCGATTAACATTCAAATAACCAATCGACCAATAAATTCATTCAATTTGAAATTGAGCTTTGAACTTTGTCATGCTGTTTTCTACCCTTTTTAGTATTTACTTTTCAATTCAAAAGCCCACTAAGTTGTCGTATGCAACGTCCTTGAGTTTTGCTATATATGTTTTCGTTTGGTAATTTGTGAAAGCGCAATTACTCAGAAGACTATAGATATTCTCCACAAAGAGCATTTGTAAAGGAGCTAATCATTTAAAGAGACTTTCAGCCTCCTGGTACATGCATGCATCTACATACATTTTGATTATATTGCTCGCATCCACAGGCTGATCAGTGTCTATTCTTGGCGAGATTAAAATCTTGAAAATGTCGTTCACAGGCTCAATGATTTTATTATCACGGCGAAGTATGTGATGATGCATTTTAGTATATGAGCCTATTCGTGACATTTCCAACCATTTGGCATGTGAGTGACTCGCACACATTGAGCTACTTGGACAGCCATTCTGGGCAATTAGAACATTCGCTGATTGTTGGTCAGTATCTAACTACAGAGCGCAGAGTGAAGACTTTGATAGACTGTGCGGATGCACAGGCTGATCTGAGTCTTTACTTGACGCATATGTGTAATGGTTGGAAATATCACGCATGCGCTCATATATCTTGTATCGTGTCCAGACCACACGAACAAAATAACAGTCGACGGAACACAAAAACAACAAAGAGTATTAGATATGTTATGGAATGATACGAAAAATATCATAATATCCTTAAATCGTTTCCGGCTGTTTGGTGGTGTGTGCGCATTTTTTCATAAATACATTTAAGATTTTAAGCCACAGTTCAGTCTGCATATGACCTAAACGTTACATGTGACTATAGAGTTTGATATTTTATGCCATTTTCGGAATGTTTCCACAGATATAGACGAGTGCCAAACTAATTCAAGTCTTTGCTCTCAGTACTGTAACAATATAGAAGGGTCCTATAGATGCTTCTGTGATGAAGGTTTCGAGATTCAGTATGACAACTTTACATGTGAAGGTAACTAATAAAACGTTCTATTTCATTTTTTTATTTGATTGTACGGATGCGCTGGGATTCTTTTGAATTACACATTCGTCCGAAAGCTATACAGAATATTCGTGTAATTAGACCTATTTTCCCACTGAAGTGGGCTCAATGGGAAATAATTGCAATACTTCAAAATAGAGTATTTTCATTGGCCCAAATCGTATCACGTGATCAAATCAATTGCACTTTATACCTCGATAAAAGGCAGAACTATTTTCGACAAAAATTGAAACAAACAAGGTCAGGGATTTCCGATATTGGGAATTCACTTCCAAGAAATACCACAATTGTTTTGTTACTATTTATAGTCATCACCTTTTGAATTTCGATTTCCTCGAATTCCTTTATACTTCCATGGATTTTCAATAAATAGATAAACAAATAGTGTCCTTATAACAATTATAATGTTCGTTTTAAACATAAAGATTTTGAAAAACTCACATTTATTAGTCGTAAATCCGAGATGTCGAATCGGCTTCGCCACATCAGCATGCAATCGTGTCCATGTGGTAGGTTTATATTTCTTGTCTATTACAAAGCATCTATTCATAATTCTAACTGTTATCGACCCAGATATCATAATTTACAGAGTTTAAAGTTAGTATTTCATCATAATAATTCCAAATAAATCCAACGAATGTTCGAATTTCCATTCCAAAAAACCCAAGCGACGAAATAAAATGTCCGCCGTTACAACGACTTGAGCGATAAACTGTGTCAATGTATCCATACGCCTGTCAAAGAAAGTAACTCCGCCCACAATTCGTTTATTTGTTTTTATTTTCATCTCTCTATCCGTTTTGGATTTGAAAATAGACGTATTGCAATTATATGGGCCGAGTGTATTTTTCACTGCGTTTATTTGAGTATAAAGTGCAATTGCCTTAGCACATGGCTTAAACATAACGCCCTACGGGCGTTATTTGCCATGTGCTAAGGCAATTGCACTTTATACTCCAATAAACGCACTGAAAAATACACTCATCCCTATATAATTTTGATCGCCCGATGTCCATTCGTCGTTCATAATTTCTTTAAACACACTCTCCTCCTGAAGCAGTAGTTATCTTGATAAGACTTAGGTAGGTGATTCTTTGTGAAGCCAAAACAAAATTTCCACTGTTAAATCCTGCTTCAACGACAATTAAGAGGGAGAAGAAATGACAAACTCCTTTTCATTTCTTCTCTGTAACGAGAAGAAGTGATATCGTTTTAATACCTTATGTAACATTTCGTTGTGAGCCTCTACCAAGTGAGTTAATTCCATTCCACTTAGGTTTTATTTTAGCGTTACTCGGGGGCATCTGACTTTACGAAGAAATAAAAAAAATTAACCTTTTCAATCTGGTCTAAAACATTGATAATCCGTTTGTGGAAAACCCTTGTGGATCTCTCTTCAATTGGATGAATCTCGGGTCCTACGCCCTCGCGCACTCCTTGCATATGGAAACATAGATAGAACTTTATAGCAACCATCTTGTAACTTATCAAGGGAGCTTGCATATTTTGCATTTGACACTGCTTGACGATTCGTCTTAAAAATACATACTTTAAGAAGACCCCGGAATACAATTGGTCATTTAACATCGACACAAGTATGCAAATATATCCCTGCGTTGAACCATTAAAGTTACAAATTTTACACAGCGATATGTCAGCGCAAAATAGTTTGTTTGTTCATTTGTTTGTTGGAATTGGGTTTAATGCAGCTCTTAACAATTTATCAGTGATATCGTGGCGGCTGAAGTACCAAACAACGGATTCCTGGTATATCTCGCATAAGTACTTACATCACGTCCTTTCCTAGCCTCCAGCTGCTATCCCAGGTTTACGATAATCCACCAATGGTGAGAGACAAATGTCGGAAAGAATATGTGCCGCCACCGGGGATCGAACCCATGACACTGCGTGAAACAGTTGTTACTGTCTATAAATTTAAAAGTGTGTTGTACAACAAGAATAAGGTGAGCATTATAGGACCTGCATAGCCCTCTCATATTATACTATATAACTAATATGCTTTCAGACAAAGACGAATGTGACAGTGGTATGTTGCAGTGCGATCATACGTGTGTAAATTTTCCGGGAGGTGCGACTTGCGAGTGTCTGTCTGGATTCAAACTACAACAGGATAACATAACATGCATAGGTTAGAAAGATCAATAAAAAAGTGGATCATACACATAGGTAGCTTAGTGCAAAAATAAGAGAATATTTTTTTGTTTTCATGGAGGTATGAACCGGAAAAACTAATCACACTGTATGAACTTGCGAAGCGGATTCATACATAAGTGTGATTAGCTTTTTTCGGTTCAAACAAAAAATAGTCTCTTCATTTCTTATAGTTTAATAGTATCGAGCAAAAAAAAAAGCAAAAACTCAACAATTTTTTATACCTTTTTGTTTTGGACTATTTTGTGCGGAAGCATACAATATCGCTGTGTGCTCAAAATTTTGTTAATGAGGTTATGAATATTTTTTAGACCAATCAGAATGCCCAATTTTGATAGACGAAACTGAAAATTAAATTATTTGTATATTATCTGAAATACTTTCTAATCAAAATAAATGAGATGAAAGAATTCTTGATTTGTTTGTAAGGATTTATGTTAAACTTTTTGAAACTGATCGACTCAATTGAATTGATGCACTCAATGAAACTATGAACGAGGTATTTGTTGTAATGGGAGATATTATAGGGTATCAAAGCATTGCATCCTTATTCAGAATATGGACCGTTCAACAATTGTTGTGATAAGAAAAGACGGCGATTGTAACGACATTTTGATCCACCCACGCAATATTTCTCCCCTATCGGATATCATAAAAATGACTTGTCCTCATATCAGTACGAGCTTCAACCTTTTTTGAAAAGTGAGTATTTTGACCAGTATTGTGGCTGTCCAATAATTGTTGATTATTATTCGGACTCTACCACTATTCCTTTTTTAGATATTGACGAATGCGCGACAGATCATATTTGTGCAGACGTCTGTATCAACACGAATGGTTCGTATGTATGTGACTGTGCTGAAGATGGACTGAAACTATCATGGGACAAAGCTTCATGTTCTGGTACATATGTATATATTCTTTTTATGCATTAATATAAGCTTTTAAAGATTATTTCCACATAACAGGTCCTATTTATTGATTAATAAACCAATTAAGCAGCAGGGAGGAAGAATTTTCCAATTAACTCATTTGATTTATTCCGCGAAGGATTATTCTAAAAAATCAAACAAAGTCAAATAAACATCGACGACAACAACAACAGCATCAGCAGTAGCAACAAAAAGAACAAAACAACCCCCAAAGCCACCTGTAAACCATTTAAAACGGCATTTTTACTAGAGTAACGAGTGTATGATAGGTTCCCGCTTAATAGATATTGTACATTGAGGGGCTAAGGTTGGGAACAAGAAAATATGTACATGTATACTAAATTTTCTGAATGAACAAAATGTTTGAGATTGAAGACAAAAAATGCATATGTATGAAATACTTTCTTTGTAAATTTTCAAAAACTATTTCTTTAGACATCAATGAGTGTATGGAAGGCGAAAACGCCTGTGAAGATGAATGTGTTAATACCTTGGGTTCCTACAGATGTTCGTGCTCGAGAACCGGTTTTCAACTAAAGTCAGATGATACTTCATGTGAAGGTAAACACTTTCGTTTTGGTTGTCTTTTTATATACAACCATTGCGAGAAAATACTATTTGCTGTAAAAATTTCAATAATTTAACGTGTTTAAGATATTCTACATAGAAGTTTTAATGATTTCTAGAAAATATATAAGAATGTTTCACTCTGAAAGCGTGTTATTTATTACTTATCGATAATACTTTTCTGTGATCAATATGGCTACATGACTGTGAAGATAACCAGCGACCTATCTTTACAGATATAGATGAATGTGCCGAGACACAGGGACACAGGTGTGATCATCTGTGTGTCAACGAGATCGGTTCCTACAGGTGTGACTGTAATCCAGGCTATTCATTGGCTAGTTTTCACACCTGTGCACGTAAGTTGGAAGCTTAACGGATCGCTCGCCCAGCCCACTTATCTCCGACATGACAGTTCGACTGGGATAATAAATGGTATCACAAACGATATTAAACGATATCATTCTGTACAATATTTTGTAATGGCAAGATAAAGCGTTGGTTGGCGATGCAATTTTAACGTTTAAAACGCCGGACCAATATAAATGCTTTTCATATATGTTGGAGTTCAAAGTTCATTTCATGTCAAATGGGTTATATAATTGGTCAATCGAATGTTTCATTTAAAAACCTGTTGCCTAATGAATAGTTAGTTCTTACATCCTGTCCCTCTATCTTTTTGTGACTCATTACCCTTTTATAAACAATTCTGTTTTTTATCCCGAAGAAAAAGCCAGGGAAAACACTAGGGAAACTAAGGATAATTTTTTAATAGCAAGTTCTTTATTTTCTACCTAGAAAAATACCACCATTTTAAAATTGTCGTCTGCAACTTCTTTGGATTCTAGAAATTCTTACTTTTTGTCGTCTTGTAAAGATCCTTGAGAAACTTAATTGGAATATTCTATGCGTACAAATAGAAGAAATGAACTCCGTGGCTATCTTAAATGAAATATAACTTTGAACTGAATTTATGTTTTTAATCCTTGTGAAAAGCGTATATTATATATTATATTTTTTATGAAGTATCATTTGGTAACGATCTACACTTGTATGAAGCCCTTGGTCTCGTCCCATTTTACAAAACAACAGCGAGATATCTTTAAATTTTCTTTGTTTACAATTAAAAGGACAAGAGATTGCATATGTGTTAATTTGGTCCACCTCTGAATTTCTTGGGGTCGTAATTGTTCGATACCCGGCGGCGGCACATAAATCCCATTCAATCAATCAATCTCGTCGTAATTGACGAATCGTTATCCCTACCCATTTACCACCTTCGAGTAAGATATTGAACGCCGATATTTTTCCAAGTTCATAGTCAGAAATTTGCGACAAATGGTGGCAACATAAACCTCTTAACTACTTGAATAAGCTGTTAATACGATGTCCTAGTTGCCAAACTAACAAATTTCTTCACATAAATGATGACAAATGTCGAACGTTAAAGTTCGCCTACAGTCTAATTGGCTGGTATGATTAGTCTATCGAATTTTTGATTTACTACTGTAACCTGTGGTATTTTTTTGTGACTGGAATTGTCCTTTAAATTGTTTTCTTTGTTGAACTATAGTTTAGGGGGAGATAAAGCCATCTCAACGTTGTTTTCAGCGTGTCCACGTGACTATTATCGGTCTGCTAACAGCTCTGAATGTACGGCATGTCCGGCGTTGTCCATCACTACAGACATAGCGAGAACCAGTATCGCTGATTGTTCATGTGTACCAGGGTATACAGGGAACCTGACGGCTGGAGAATTATGTCATAAACGATAGAAACTTGCAACAAAGCTTTATGGAAATGTAAAAAAGGATTTCATTACAAATAATCGCAATATTTAAGCTTTTATCACCATGTTTACATTATGAATGAAAAGACATTATTTGAATAAAAGCAAGCTGTTCGTGATGTTACAATCTTATTGTGAAAAACTTGCGATATTGCTGGTGGCATGGCACAGATCAGTGTACATGCGTACGTATTCTCCTCTTTGCATACGCAACTATCTTATTCATTAGAACAAGAGCCAACGTCCATATTTGAATCAGTGATTAAAAAATATCGCCTTTTACTGGACAAGTTATCTATTCATAAATAAATAAAAGCGAAACTGTGTTTAGTTTCAAGCTCTTTGCCGGTTATTAGTTAGGGCAGGGGACTCGCAATCTGAGAAAGGACGAATGTTGTACCATCCTCCAAGTTGTCACATTAGCTTGCCTTGAGGCAAGGCTTTCAGAGCACAAGTCCTATACTGGTGATACTCAGGAAACAAATGAATAACTGAACTATACTGCCTTATAACCGACCAATTGTATTAAACGGAGTAAAACCTCAGTCAATCAATTATTGAGTTTTTCGTCAAAATCGTTGGATCAGTTGTATCGAACTTTATAATGTTCTTTAGTTGGTCCCCTTAAAAATCACATAGAAATATATTCAGCTGAAAAACCTGGTTGCCATTTAAACAAAAGTCGAAAATTCAATTGTAGTTGTGACGTTTAAGTCGCCAAATTAATAATAAAGGTAAAGAAAAATGGCGGCCAATGTTTGAGTTGATAGGCTCAGGTCCGAGCTGAATAAATTATTTGATTGGTCGGTTTAATCCTTGATCGACAGCCTCGATTTGCCAATTGGGTTATATTTAACTAGGACGTTTTAATTGGTTGATTTTTTTGAAAAGTTCCAAGATCAGAGACATGAAGTAGTTTCAAGTCTTAAGGTAAATAAAGCAATTCTCAAATGATCACTTCAGGGCCACCTGATCTTCGTTTAGATTGCCATCGTAATAAGTTCTGCATTTTATAAACAAAATTTTGATATTATATGACCTTAAGTTTTAGGATATATCGATAAATTTCTTACAATATATTATTTCGAGAGCGTTTGACGCTCGCTGTTCATAAAAACGCATTGCCATACATAAACGCGGTTATATTGGCGTATGCTTATCTGTATAGTCATTACATAAGTTTAGGATCACCATGTAAAATGTCCCCCCCGCCCCCCTCCCAAAACAAACGGGTTTATTTCACTCTCGGCCCGTATGTCACATTTGCACTGGCATTTGTTCAGTGCCTTTCAGTGATTCGTCCAGTTTTCTTGATGGACCATCACCTGACACTGTCATCGACAGACCAGTAATCTACTCGATCTACTGTAAATGACAAACCCACTGTTTTGGTTTGATATTATCTTTACCCTTATCACTTGATCCAGTACAGGAACGGCTTAACACTGTTTCAAATCTAAAACGCCGCCTCGAAAGATGCGAAAAGGAAATCACTACCTCGGCTAAATTTTCATCACTGGACACAGTTATAAACCAATCACTTAGAGTGTTAATCGACTGTTTGTGTACTGCTCCACTCACCCAACACCTACTAATGTAAGTCAATTGACAAATTGCTGTCCCTGACCATTAACTCCGACAGGAAGTTTAAGACTTTAAACGACGTTACTTTGCAAAATTAAAGGCCAGTATCCTGTAACAAAAAAGTAAAATGATTGGTTGGCGACCTAAACGTCGTAATTACAGCTTGAATTTGCTGTAGTTACGAAGTTTAAGTCGCCAAACAAAAATAATGTTTCACAAAAATGGCGACCAAGGAGTTGAAAGCTCAATTACAGGATGAATAATTGATTTGATTGGTCGATTGATGCCACGATTGACACGCGCGTTTATCACAACCTGAAAGGCATCTCCCAGTCATTCCAGCATAGCTTCACCAGGCTGACCTACGGATATGGACATTTTTGGACTTTATATGCTGCAGCACACATAGCGACCAAGAAAAACAATAAAAACAACACGAACAGCACCGGAAATATACCACGTGATAGTTTGTCAACAACATTTACTTTCGCCAGAACTCTGACTTCATTCTTCTCGTGGTTTTCGCCGCCCTAGAAAAAAAATCATGCAAGTAACAGACATCGTACTTAGGATCCGAAGAGAATATCTTTGTCATGGAGGCCTAAAACCCCTATCACTCTTAAAGAATTCGAGAAGCGAGTTCATATAGAACTGTGAAAGTCTTTCTATTTTCAAACATGTATGAAAATAAAAGAGGCGGTCTCCATCTGGTGTAAATCAGTATCATCTAAGTATATGTAATATAAATTAGCCAATATCTACCACTTTGAGTACTTCGTTCCACATAATGTAAATTAGGTTTGTGTTAAAAAATTTTCCATGGCCGTATGAAACAGATTTTTCAGCCAATCAAATTTCACCGATTTTGATAGTTACGTCTAAAAATTTATTAAAACAAATTGTATCACTCTTACTGCCTTGAGATACATGTTAGCTTTAACATTTTGGTAATTGGCAATGGACTTTCTATTAAATGCTATCGGGTAAAAGATAAGTGACGGACATTGTTGAAAAAGGAACAGAAAACAATGAAACATGTGTCCTGCTCTTCAATCCATTTTGCACAATTCCTCCAACCGAGAAAAGATACTTTGAAAAACATAGTTGATAATGAAGAAATTTCTTATAAATTTATATGAGCAATTTTTTCATTAACCAAAATATTTTCTACCCTCCCCCCTTAAAAAATACAGATATATAAAATGAAATTAACTAAAACTTGTCGTCTACAACTCCTTTGAAAATTTTGTTATGTGGTTATGGGTTTAGATAATAAGTAAATACATTATTTTGAACAGCTAAGTTATGTCCATCACCAAAATCTTTTTAAAAATATCTACTGGATTTGAAGCAATTACCGGACCACGCTGTCAAATAAAGAATTAACTGATGACCAATCAAACATTTCATTTAGGCCGGAAGCGAGCTTTGAACCCCGAGATTTGTGTCAAGCGTTTGTGTTGTTAAGGCGATCGAAACATCGTTTATTCAAGATATATTTATGTTGTCTAGGTCATTAACCTTATGCTACTTGCCATGTTTTTTTCTTCTTTTTAAATAACGTCGTTTGCTATTTTAGTCGAAATTCCCGTCGTGCTCGGTGGGCGGGGCCAGTAATCCTTTATTTCAAAATGAACCACCAAAAACTGTAACCGAAGCATCAAGTAATCAAATAACAGACTGCAGCATATCCGTGTCAGGACCATATTCGGAAATAGCTGGAGATTACACTTATAATAATCAAGGTTGAACAAATCGCCATTACCAGACTGTAAAATCTGGCATTCTTTCAAAGTCTCTCTTATAGTGATTACACCTACCCTTGAGTCCATAAAACTTGACATAGTTAGTGATTCTGTAGTTTCCTCGAATGACGTCTGTTGGATGTCAATATACTTCGAAGGTTCTACTTTGTCACAAGACCCATACCCCTAGTAAAAAACAGGTAAAAACTGTAAGTGACGGCGGCTCATTTATTTCTCGTTTAATTCAAGTACATATAAAAACTGATATGTAAATTTAAATAGGTCATCGTTCCGGCAAAGTAGGTCTACGTTAATAAAATACACCTGATTCTAATCATTTTAGGATAATCTCTTGTAACTTGTTTTGTTAAGAATCGGTAAAAAAAGTATGAGATCTACGCAAAGTGTCCATTGTTTTCATACCGAAGTGAAAATTTATAATGTGCCCCATTTTTTAATTACCAAAGGTTGAAAGACAAATGGGTGTGTCTCGATGAAGTTTAACCCAGTTGGGAATCGAAGCATAGGTATAAAATTGAGAGAAACATCAGTTAGATCTACCTTTTAAGCTAATAAGGAACGGTATATTTAAAATGGGGAAGAAATGATCAATTTCATTACAATATCTCATTGCAATAACTGCAAAGCGAGAGTAAAATTCGACATTTTCTTTGGAGACACAGTGTTTCATTCAGTAGAATTGGACAGATCTCCCCATGATGTATACCTATAACTATTTCTTGTTAAGTATATACATTTCATACAAAATCAGACACGTCGGAAATAGATGCGTATCTGATAGTGTCAAATACGGTTCCATATTAGGTAGTCTGAGATGACGTAAATTACATTATGTAGATGACGTTATAATGCAAATAAACGTAATATGAGTGGTAAAGAAGGGAAATACTTGTAGAAATACAGATTTGAAAAAAAAAATCATTTTATGGAATTTATTTAATACAAAATACAGGTATGTGATAAATGAAATAACGAGTAACGGTAGACATTGGAGGAAGTTTTTGATATTCCACTCACTTCGGTCTCGTGAAATATCAAAATTTTCCTCCGCAGCGCAAAGAAAATACAAGCTGTTGGATTGCTATATCGTAACACAATATCACCATTCTACATAAAACAACATTGACCCTTTTCATGCTGAACCCGGAATATTCTTCACTTGGCAGGAGGTATAGACAAAGATAAGCCTGCACAAATGTGCAGTCTGATCTAAGTCTACACAACCTGTCTGTCCCCTTTATACAAAAGTTGTTTTGATAATTGAGTTCCAACATAAATATTGACCCACAATAAGTATGTCCTTTGCTTTAATTGGAATTCTGAAAAATAATTTTATTCAGCATGGCAAGAGTTAATATTTGTTAGAGGACAACAATTAAACGACATTCCTATGCTCAACAGGTGTAGTATTTACCTGTCTTCCGGATGGTTGTTTCTCAGCCGTTTCCGAATCTTTCCCGAAAACATAGAAATAGTAAACAAATGCATACTCCAAGAGTACCGAAAATACAAAGAACTGACAGAAAATGGTCCATATATCAATTGCTTTCATGTAGGAGACGGACGGTAATGAACTCTGCATATCTGAAAAAGGAAAGGAATGCAGAGAAAGGTAAGCAGGGAACATCATAGGACCCTCTCAGACGGTCAGATGAATCATGCAATGTTGACTTTAAAGCTTAACTTATGATTAATTTTTATACTATAATCATCAAAATTCAAACGTGTTGATGACGTCACAATCATCTGATTATTGCTATGTCCTCTGATGAAAAGCTTTAGAAAGCGTTTTTGAAAAGAAGACATTGCCTGTTATCTCAGAACACAGATTAAAAAAATCACCAACTAAAACGGTAGCGTTCAATTCTAAATTTTGACGGTTTTTTTCTTATATCAACAATTTGAAAAAAAAAAAAACAACAACAAAAAAACACACACACACACACACACACACAAAAACCCAGCTGTGGCTTTGTCGGTTTTTAAGATTTTTTTTTTTTTCATTTTTGTGTATAAGAAAAAGAGTTTATTCAAAAATTTGAAACAAAAAATATATTTAGGTAGGTTCTACCGGATCGGGTATATTCAGGATAAGTATACGTACGCGTGTGGTGAGTGATCATGGTCAGAACACAAACACTTCCAAAGGCTAGTCGAGCATTTACAATCTTCGGATCAACCCAGAATGAAATCCACGACAACATCACGATGAAAGCGCTTGGAATGAACAGTTGAAACACATAATGTCCCCATCGTCTGTCCATTAAAATGTAGATTGATAAACTAGAAAAGGTCCCGACTGAAATTATAAATATAACAAAATAAGCCACTAAAGATTTACAAAGCCGATTTTTTTCTTACTTCTTTTTACGCTTGATACAATTGGGTTATCTCTCTTGAATACTCTCCAGAAATACATTGGTTCATCTTGAAAACACATTTCTATGTTATTTCACAACCATAAACTAACACCACCGAGAGATTTGTATTTCTAATAAAACTAGAAAATGCAAATAAAAAATCGCAACTTCCTCATACTGAACAAGGATAAAAACAAAGGTAATGAAGTGAAAGGACAAATGTTCACTTTGGCACACCTCTGATTTATTGCTCACAGGACAAAGGGAAGATAACACAGGAATGTCCCTCATTCATTTGTCGTTATTGATGGTTAACCTACTCCCAATTAATTTCCTTTTAACGCCTCCGCAAAAAACAGTTCTTGAAAACAATACGGAAAATGAAGAAATTGCTTGCTGCAAGGATTTTTTCATTTTCCGAAATGTTTTCTCCAAAAAAGAAAAAAAAATGTCAACTTGAAACTCCCGTCTGTAACTTCTTCCAATGTGAACCTTTCTAAAATTTCACTGTTTGGGAATGGGTTAATACTATACTTATTGTCCTGTTGGATGTATTTTACTGTTGATTATTTGTTTAAAAGAGAACTTTTTTGAGATATTTGTTTGTATTTTTTAATGGGGTTTTAACGCCGCTTTTAATAATTTTCAGTCATATCGCGGCGGCTGGAGCACCTAACAATGTATTCCTGTACCTTCCGAACCTCACACCAGAGCCACCATTTCATTCTTTCCTGTCCTACAGCTGCTATCCCTCTTACGTTTACGATTATCCACCCATTGATGAGAAACAAATGTCGGAAAGGCTATGATCCGCCGCCGGGGCTCGAACCCATGATAAAATGACAGTGATACTGTAACGACTGATTTTCTTTGTAACTTTAAAAAAGAAATATCAAATTTGCATCCTTGGGTACCGTGCATAATCAAAATACAGTGGCAAGAATTTAAACGCTGTGTAATTACTGTCTGTGTGATTTACCATATTGGTCGGTATTCAACAACCTGTTCAAATCATTTGTAAATACATTTTAATTTAAAGAAATTGATTGTTACAAGCATTTTTGTTTATTTAAAACCTTGTTTTCCACTAAAAAAGCAGAAAAACACAAGATACCAAAAATTCTCTCAATTTGAAAATGTCGTATGCAACTTCTTTGTATTAGGACCAGTTCAAAACTGTGCTGTGTTTTAATAGGTTAATTCAATAGGATGGGGACTCTGTATTCAATTGGAACTGACTTTGCTTAATCACTGGCTGTTCGATTTCTACAGGGGTATTCAAAATTTAATACCATGTTCCACGATGAGAATTTGTTGATACTCCTTTCGCTTGTTACTTCATTTTTCTAAGTTAAGGGTGTCACTATTCAGCACAGTAGTAAATTAAGCGGTAAATGAGCGTTTAACCCATTCTCAAAATTTAGACTGGTCTAAAGTCAAAGAAGCTGCAGACGACAATTTCAAATTGATGATTTATTTTTTGACTTTTTAGATAGAAAACATTGTGAATAAGGTAGAAATTGCTTGATACACGCAATTTCTTCATTTTCCACAATGTTTCCCAAATTCTTCTTCTTGAGGGGCGTAAAAAGGAGGGGTTGCGTGGGAATGGGTTAATATATAATGGAATACATTTGTTATACTAATTTGTTTTAGTTCGATTGCGACGAAAGCTTCAAGCTTATAGAATTGCTCTCGAACTACCAATTCGGATGTTTTATTGATTGATTGAAAGGGGTTTAACGCCTCTTTTAACAGTATTTCAGTCATATCGCGGAGGCTGGATTCCTGGTATTTCTCACACCAGTACTACCACTACATCCTTTCCTAGTCAGATGTTTTAATCGTCCCAGTGAGAGAAGTGGCCTAATGCAAATGCTACCAAATTGTAAACTGGGTAGACTGGGATGTCTAACCCATAAATACACCCCGCCGACGGTTAGGGTCGAACCCGTGACCTACGGATCACTATTCAAGCACTCCCGCCTATCGGACGACGAGGCAGTCCATGCACTACATTAAGGTGATTGAATGATTGATTGATTAAATGGAGTTAAACGCCACTTTTAACAGTATTTCAGTTATATTGCGGCACCTGGAGCACCTAGCAATGGTTACTGGTATTTCACACGCATGTACTAACACTACATCCTTTCCTAGCCTCCAGCTATTATCTCACTTAGGTTAACGATTATCCACCCATTTAAAGGTTAGAATCAGAATCCTTACCACTGGTAACAGCATATTCTTCCGAGGAGATACAAACATCTCTGTGAAGTGTAAAGTGGCGATGTTCAGAGACAGGCAGCTCGAGTGGTATTGGACTCTCCCAGGCTAGGCGTACTATGTCTTTTGTATTGCTGTCTGGAGGAAAATTGAACTTTGTTGAATCTTAAGATATACCTCAAACATAAAACTCATTTGAGAATTTCCGTGGCTTTAGTCTATTGTTCTTCATAAACATGTATATTCCTATTGTCAGGGTTTTTAGGAATATGGGATGTCTAATGATAATTATTGTCGGATCACGAAGGTCAATAAAGAGCCAGTCGACCAATGAATTAATTGATTTAGACAATAAGTGAACTTTGAACTCCGACATTGGCCAATATTTATGTAAAATAATTTTATTTGGTTTGGCGACCTAAACGTCGTAGCTACAGCTTATTCAAGCTGTAGTTACGACGTTTAGGTCGCCAACCAACATTTTACTTTTTCATAACGTATAACTGGCCATATTATTGCAAAATTACCCCGTTTAACCTCAAAACTTCAAGTTGGAGTATGTGGGCGAGACCAGCGATCCGTCTATTAGAGAGAAGGGGATTTATTCAGAGATATATAGACTGAATCTAGGGGTAATTATTCCGATACTACCTTTATAATGATTTGCATCTTTATTATAGTCTCATTCATGTACATCACTTACAAACAAACAATATTACAAACATTAAAAGTACATGGCCATTCATATATAGAATTATAAGAGACTTACATGATTAAAACAGTACAAAACGTAAAAACACTTTCTACAAATAAAAAGACAGGATAAACCAGTTGCTAATGGTGCAGGGTTTTTTCCGTCTAAATTAATAAACGGGAAGATAAGTTTCTGTTATTTCGAGTTTTTTTTTTTTTTAAGATAAGGGGGAATTCATGATTTATTGAAATTACTATGAAAATGAAAAAGACCATTAACCCTTTCACAGTGTACATAATTAGCATCTGGTTCTTGGTAATACGCGTTAAAGTATATGCCACATGTGATTTTGTTAAAAATAAAGTTATTTACGCATAAGCAAAGATCTTTTATTTAAGATTGAAAAGCAGGTTTTTGCAGTTATTCTTATCAATTTATGGTTGGTAAATAGTTTTTCAATTTTGTATTACGAACTTCATTCTGATTAAGCATGATTGTAGATAAACCAATTATCGTGTATGTTACAGATTAGCTTTAGCATAAAGGCTTTTTAATTTTTATTTCTAATACAACGAAAAGGTTATTTTGAAATGATTCATTTAACTTACAACTCTCTATTGTTACGTTGCACATCTGACTGTCGAACGGGAAAAGTTTTAGCTGCATTGGACATCCATGCTTCATTGATATTCTATTAAATACAATTTCCAACAAATGAAGTCAGCACATGGAAAAAGTAACGTCCGAGTATTTTCCTTTTGACATGATTACATGTATTTTACAAATGATGAAAGCTTCTAGTAGAAACGAAGTGGGAATCCATTTTAACTGTCTCTGTAAATCTTTTAGTCTCAACTTGTACATTTCAGAAGGAAATACAACGTTTGCATCACCAGGGAATTACCAGGTTTTCGCAATCACTAAATCACAAGCATTGCAGAGATCTGCCGCATGATAACTTCTCATATTCAATCAATTTATGCTTATACAAATGAGTCTAAAACGACATTTTTCACGATTTTTTTAAAAAAAGTTTTTTTACGTGTACTTGTACTCCGTCGAAGGTCGAAGAGATAAAGAAACATATTTGTTTAACGGAGTTGTGAAACAAAAAAGCTAATTACACTATGTGAAGTGGCGAGAGGGATTCACACAGAAGTGTTGTAAGGTTAAGGTTATGAAAACAAAAATCTATAGTCTTTATTTTTAACAATAAATATCACTGCATATTTAAACTGTTTTTATTGAACTCCTTTGTGTGCAAATCATACATAAATAGTTCTAATGTCATTCTTTTTTCATTCTGGTTTAAAAGATTAATTCAGTTAATCAGAGAGCAATAATTTTGATAGACCAAGCTATATATTGACCAATCGTTAGTCCTGCCCACTAACTTCGTTAGTCAAGCCCACCGACTCTAACAGGAAGTCCCGGTTCGATTTTTATTTTGAAATAATTATGCTCAGCAGCATGTAACAAAAAAGTAGAATAGTTGATTGTTGACCTTAACATCGTAACTACAGCTTGAATAAGCTTTCGTTACGTCGTTTAAGTCGCCAAACAAACAAAAAGGTTAACAAAAATGGCGGCCAGTGTTTGAGTTTGAGTTTAAAGATCAGGTCCGGGTTTAACAAATAATAAGGTTGGTCGGTTGATTCTTTGATTGACAGTCGCGATTGGTCAATTATTAACCAATTATCACAAAACGACGCTTTTAGACGCCCCCCCCCCAAAAAAAGGAAAAAAGGAAATCATTGTGAAAAATGAAGAAATTGCTTGAACCAGGCAATTTCTTCATTATCCACAATGTTTTCTACCCCAATAGACAAAGATTTTAAAGATTTTATCAACTTAAAATTTTCTAATGAAACTTCTTTGAAGTTGGACTGGTCTAAAATTTTATTGTGCGAGAATGGATTAAGAAATCATGCCCCTGTATCCTACCTCATGTTATATATCACTGTCCCGTCAGGAAGAATGTACATGACAATATTTTTCTGGGGAACATCATGAAGGGTCGCCGATTTTTCCATCGTGAAATAAACATTTGGTCTCCAAACTTTGTCCATGTAAGATAGGTCTAAATGCAGTTTTGATGTGTTTTTACAGTTAATGTTAGAGTAGTTTAGCCTCGGATCATTCCAACGCTGTTGAAAATAAATCTCAGAAACGAAGTCCTGAAAATGAGACGGTGACTAGTAAAGGTGTGAATAACAAGTAAACGCGTTTCAAATTACTCTACAATACAAATGAAATGAATGCAGTATTCAGGATGCATAGGGAATACTATGT
The DNA here is from genome assembly GCA_946902895.1 of Fragum fragum. Classification (NCBI taxonomy): domain Eukaryota; kingdom Metazoa; phylum Mollusca; class Bivalvia; order Cardiida; family Cardiidae; genus Fragum; species Fragum fragum. The sequence goes on along the minus strand of OX336369.1, from coordinate 58,430,288 downwards.
TACGATTTTGTACTTGTTTTGGGCTGCTGAGGAAATTTTTGATTTTTCAAGAGACAAAAAGTTGTACCGCAATCGTAACATAATATTTCATTCATTATATGACTGTTTTTTATTAATTAAATTTTGATGAAATAATAGAAGTTTAAACTTGTATTTCTACAATTATTTCCATTCTCCTTTACCCTTCTGATTATGTTTATTTTCATTATGACGTCATTTACAGAATGAAAATCATCTTGGACTACCTTGTATGGAACTGTATTTTACACTGTGTGATTTTTTTTTCTCTGACGTGTCCGATTTGTATATGTGGAATATATATATTTTAGCACTGTCTTCATATTCATTTAATTTAATATTAAGTTTCGTCTAGTAAAGACAGGCTTTCTGATTGGTCGAAAAAAAATCATAACTCCATGAACAAAATTTTGAGCACGCAGCGATTTTGTATGCTTCCGAACAAAATAGTCCCATACAAAAAGGTATCAAAATTTGTTAAGCTTTTGTTTCTTCCGCTCGATGCTATTAAATTATAAGAAATGAAGAGAATATTTTTGTGTTTTCATGGAGGTATGAACCGAAAATCCTAATCACACAATGTACGAATCTGCTTCGCGTATTCATACAGTGTGATTAGGTTTTTCGGTTCATACCTCCATAAAAACACAAAAATATTCTCTTCATCTCTTCAGTAAAAATGTGGTCAGGGCCATAAGAAAAAAGGGGAATGTCCAGTTGGCGACCTCAACATTGTAACTCAAATTGAATGAACTGTAGTTACGATTTTTAGTTGCCAAACGAACGGAAATGCTGTACATAAATATCGGAGTTCAAAGTTTATTTATGCCTGGATGAATGGTTGGATTTGTCAATCGACTTTCTGGTAAAAGCGGCGATCCCCCATGTTAATCAAATCTGTACCAGTAAGCACAGGTTTCACACTCTGTTTTCCCTTAAATGTACGAATCTAAGCTATCTATAAATTTCCACATTTTTAATAATCTTTTGATTATAATTATAACTTTCTGTACATTTTGTGTTAGTATAAAAGCGTAAAAATTTCAAAGATTCGGAAAAAAAGAAAGGAGGTGAAAATATAATCTATCTAAGCCCTGCTTCAAAAAATTCAAGATCATTCAAAGAAACATCTTGAAAAAATGGAAATATACGAACGTAAAGATACGCCTAAATGAGAGAGTATACATGTTCAGTAATTGGCTATACTCGTATACGGTGCTAAGATATGATGGAAGTAGTACCGTAATTTAAGGTCAGACATTTTTCGCGCTCATAATAAAATGACGAAAGAAATCAATATCCAAAAGAGCTGAAAAGAAGAAGGAGAAGAAGATGAAATGCAACGCTCCGCACCTGAACATGGTCGTTCTGACAGAGCTGAATTCTAATATTTTGATTACTGATTAAATCATCTAAGTAAGGCCACAAAAATATTCTTCTCTTATGTTTTTACAAAAAAGAAAATAAATTGAATAATGAAGGCATTCCCCTTACCATATTGGTTTCGTCGATAGAATGTATATCTAGCATGTTGACATAAAGGTAGATGAATGTCGCCGAACCTGTTAAAATAATCGTGAAGTAATTGGAATTGGGATAAAGAATAAACAAGAAATTTTATCAAAGGTAATATCGAATCAATTAAACTAATAGTTGCTGGAATAACTTCATCATCTAAGCTTAGCCGTGTAAAGACTCAGTTAAAAGAACTTAAAGAAGTTTATGTCCATTTCGGCCTTAAATTGAGTCTTTCTATGAATATGCGATCATCTCAATCCTGTATTTGGAGAGAAAAATGGACATACAAAAAATTCCATCACGAGGCTTTAACTCAGTAAAAATTCAAAGAATTATAATCAAAATAGAATATGTACACCACTGCTGCATATTCAGACTGTCTTTGAAGTTTGCATTAAATCCATGTCATGATGGATGAGAGAATGAGAAGAAAGAGAACTTCGTTAAGGACCGATTACTCGGTGTCTCTGAATAAACATATATGTTAGCCTTTCAAACTTATTTCAAACTTAAGTATGGTCATTATTTTTTCCACTATTTTTTCACAGCGGTGTATATTTCTCTGAATGTGAATTTCCTATTGTAAAATTATACAATACTATATGCAATTTTCATGTCGCTAATGATAACGGTGCTGTATTTAAGCCATGTGTATTTGTGTATTTTCCAAGACTCTGCAATAAAAATTGATTTAACATAAAAAAATACAAAAATATTCTGATTATCAAACGAAAATTTTCATTTTTTGTTGTTATCCTTGTTAGCTTCAGTAAAACCTGTTGTCGCGGCATTATTAAAACAACGCTCTTTTTCTTTTCAAACGAAATGAGGACACCTACTTACCGTTTGAAAAGTTGGGATGGTCAAAACGATCATATCTACTCTCATCTAATAGATAAGCGGAAATGTTTCTTTGACATCCAAACTGTAATCTGAAGTTAAAGATATAAACCTGGATTTCAAACGACCAAATCTTCCAGATATTGTCGTTTATTAGTGAGTACAAAAGAATCGATCACATTATTTATCCTTGATCATTGTGCCACAATTTGATATTCGTTCAAGTTCTGTATGAGTAAACTTCCTAATACGATCGTTTTGGCTGTAACAATTTTTAAAGGGGATACACATAAAACATATAGAGCTATTGTTCGAAGAGTAATTTCACGAAAATAGACACAGGCATCAACGCTTTGAAGAAAGAGTTAGAAAAAACAAGAACAAAAATGTTTTTGGGGACTATTTTTTCATAAGAATGGTCTAAACAACCTGAAACTCGATTAGATTGTAAGAACACGGATACGGTGATTAACTGTATAATGCTGCATAGTTCAAAAGTGATCAACAATCATGATGGCGTCTTACAATAACAGTATAAGCGGTTAATACGGTGTATTCCATGCAATTTTAGCCTAAGATTGCCACGGTAAAATTTCAACCCACGTAAAACCATTTAACGAAATAAATATAATATTCTGCCACGTGAAATTACACGACTGCGATTATAATTTAATACGCCCTAATTGAGGCAAGAAGGACGAAGGCGAGATATGGTTCATTTAAAGCCGGCGCTTGATGTACAGCTCTTTCGTGTAAGTGATTTGAATTCAGCAAAATTATCAAAAATTGATGAGTGAATGGACAGAAAGAATGAAGATATATAATATATTGGACAATTATTAATCATGTATCATCATACCATATTTTAAAGAAAAAATAAGGTGTTTGTTTTATTCCAAAATAATATTACTTATTCTAGAGTCATAGTACTAAAACAATCCGGTTAAACGAAGTTGTTGTATAAAGCTGAAAAGCGAAGTGGTCGATTTACGCACGATTAGAATTTTTTTTAACAAATCAATTGGTCATTCATAGGATCATATTCGCCATGTCTGCAAACAGTTTGGTCATCCTCGGACTTTGTGTCTAGATATATTTATCTCCGAATTCTACCCATAGGATGCAACGCCTGCATATAACTTATAAGAGGCCTACATAATCCTGTAAACCTGGCAAACTACCGCCCGCCGTCTCTCGCTCTAAGTGAGAGCCTCCTAGTTCGAACCTGGCTACACGCTCAATCCCCACCTTTCTCTCTCTCTAGCTCCACTGGCTGAAAGCCATTGAGCTTTTGTCATGATGTTTTGTCCTTCGTACGTCCGTCCGTCAACTTTTACTTTAAAAATCTTCCCCTCAGAAAGTACTGAACGTAATTCAACCAAAGTTCACAGGAAGGATCCTTTGGTGGCCTTTATCAGATTCCATCAAAGCATTTTGGTCGGGTGAAAATTGTAACGATATATACATGTAGATATATCGTTAAATACCTCAAAAGTGGGTAGATAATTACTGTTGGTAGGTTGTGTTCCCTAGCGCACAAATTGGTAGATCTGTGCATAATTGACAGTAGATTTGGGTAGAAAGTGACACATCCGCTATCCGACCATCAAGATTTTTCTGCCCGGGTAATATATCTCATGTATACATATCTCAGGCATTCAGCGCTTTCGGTGCATTGATTTTCTTATGTAGACCATCTTATCCATAATGTGAGATTGCATAGAGATGAAACCGGCATTTTTCAATTTTTATTTTAGTTTTATTATATAATGAGAACGACATAATCACTCAATTTTTGTAAGAGGAGTTCCTGCTTGGATGATCTGTCCTACCTACGACATAATTTTTCGTATTGATGCTGTTTTTCTTTTCCTTTCTTATATATATATATATATATATATATAAATAGACTTCGTTTTGAGTGCCCTTTTCTTATAACTCAACTCAAGAAAGTGGATTTGGTTTTGGGTGATTTCATTTTAGCGATTTTTTTTTCTTTTTAATAAAAATAAATTCTGATTTTATTTATTTATCTGTCTATTTTTTGCTATTTTCTTTATCAAATAAAACTTCAGAAAACAAACAAACAACAACAACAACAACAAAAAGATTGTGTGGTACGACCGAGATAAATAAATGTAAGAATAGTGGAAAGACATAGATGAATAAAAATGCACTTGTCTATGCCGTCGTAATAATGCGGTGCGATGGAATATGCAACAGTCCCACTACTTTCCGGTCGTTTGACTTGGTTTCATTTAAATATGAACCAGTGCAGACCAACAAGATATATTTTGATTTATAAGACATTTATTTGTCCTAAGTACCGTCATATTGAACAATCGCAGCGGTCGATAAAAGAACCAGTCGACCAATGAAACCATCCATTTAGACTTGAAGTTCAATTTGAACTCCAACACTGGCCGCCATTTTGGTAAATAACTTTTGTTGGCTTGGCGACTAAAACGTCGTAACTTCAGCTTCAGGATGTAGTTACGACCTATAGGTCGCTGAACAACCATTCTACTTATTATTTTGCGAAAATAACGCCGTTAAAATCGAACCAAAACTTCCTGTCTGGGTTAATGGGCGGGGCCAAATGAGTCAGTGGGCGGGGCCAACGATTGATCAATTGACCAGGTTTCAGACGACATCATTTGCCTTTGCAATTGGGGATCTCATTTACGATCACATTTACGATAACATTTATCTATCCCAGTTGTCTCAATTGATAGCCATGATACCCCGTTACGCGACAATCAATTAATGCATCTTTGGTCCAGTACGTTAGCCTTCCTTACCCAAAGACTCGAACAAGAAGTACCATTTAAACGATAAACGGCATCATTTTGTAAAATTTAAATAGAAAGTGTTTGAAATTTCATATCAATTTTAACTTTATGGATTATTTTTCTTGTTGGGGCGTCAAAAAGCGTAATTGTGTAGGAATGGGTTAAATCCCTTCTTACGTCTATAAGCGAGCGTTTTTTATTATGAAGTCGCTCTTTACTATTCATTAGAAAGTGACAAGCCTGGCTGACCTGAGCAATACTTATATCAATAAATCTCCGGTTGTCGTTTTTGCGTGTCAGGTAACTAAATTTCGTCTGAATTGGAAATTGCCGAATCGCTTTTCCCTCCCACTGCCCTCCGACATAGCGGTTTGGTCCAATGATAAACAACATTATTCGTAAGTTGTATGGTCGCAGACACATAACAAAAAAGAAAAGCGTTGGTAGGCGACCTGAACGCACTAACTACGATTTGCATAAGCTGTAGTTACAGCATTGAAGTCGCCAAACTATCAAAATTCTTGACATAAATCTCGGCGGTCTAAATGAATGATCTGTCAAACGTTAATTTGACAGCGGTGATCTACCAAATACAGAATCATTAAATAGAAGTTATAGATAAGGCAGAGAAAGAAAGACAGAAAAGGGAAAAACAAGAAAGAGAATTTATGAGTTCTCAAATGATAAAACTCTTTCCGATTTCAGAATTACTTCAACAGTGAATAAAGGAGGATCTTAGTAGTTTTAAACTTGAGAGAGCAATTTATCTTTAAGTAGGTACTTAACCCTTTCCCGTAAACAATTTCTGATTTTACGTTCCTGGGGCATTATACTGGAGAAAACATCGTGGAAAAAGAAGAAATTGCTTGTAACAAGCAATTTCTTCTTTTCCCAAAATATTTTATGTCTTATAGGGTGGTTACTTTTTTTTTAATTTTACTTACTTTATGGTGTTGTCTGCTCTCCCTTTGAATAAGGACAAGTATAAATATTGAAAATCAGTGAAGGGCTAATAAAGGAACAATGTTGATAATGAACTCTTTTTTGAACAATGTGTGTGCATAAATACGGAAAATTGCAATTGCAGATTGGCGAACAATGGATTTGAAATTAAACAAAATTTCAATAATTCTGTATTCATTTTCGAAAAATGCAATAGGAAATGTTCAGAAGTGTACCAAAGCGTTGTACCGAAACATCGTAACTCTAACTTAAAAAATATCAATAGCTTAGATGATCAGCCCACTATCTGACGATAAATTTTTAGACCGGTCCAAATTGTAAAAAAAAAAAAAAAAAAAATCAGATGACATTTAAATCGTTGTAATCCGATTCAGGAAGGGTAGAAATAATTGTGGGAAAAGGATGAAAATGCCGTTGGCAGTATTTCTTCTTTTTTCAACGATGTTTTTCAAGGTTACCTTGTTCTTCAGCGCGAACAATGCGGGATTGAGTTGTTATGGTTTAAGAAGTTCAAAGGTACTGGTTGTTTAAGTGTCTTAGTCCAATATCTTTTTAGTGGCAACATTTAATCGAGTCCAAATCAAGTTAAACTGCAGAGTAGTGTGATCGTTACCTAAAAAGAGACTGACCGGTTACGCTAAAAATCAAAATTAAAAATCAAATTACTGTAAAGTCCTGTAAGCTAGCAAAGCAATATTTTGTTCAGTAATCTTCTTTGTCAAACGTTATTATTATAAAGAAACGAGTTTAAAGTAACCAAGGAGTTAACCCATTCCCACACAATCCCTGCTTTTAACGCCCCCGAGAAAATAGTTGTGGAAAACAATGTGGAAAATGAAGAAATTGCTTTAATTGTTACAAGCAATTTCTTCATTTTCTACATTGTTTTCTACCTAAAGAGATAAAAGTTTTAGAATTTTCAACAGTTTGAATTACATAAGAACTACTTTTTTATGGCGTAGGCATTTAATGGATTTAGTGGTTAAGCCTCCAGTGGCAGTTTGCACTCGTTGAACTTTGAGACGACCTCAAAATTTTGTCTGTTAACTTAAGCTATCAAAGCTGACGCTTTACTAGCTAAAAATAACAATGAACCAGTGTTAATGTTTTACAAATGGTTAGCAAGGTTGAATGTCCATTTATACATTCATAAAATCTGTTACAAGTAAGAGGTTAAAAAATGGGATAAAGGTCCAAACAAGCCGTCATTAAAAATTTCAAAAACATTGACTGTGTTAGAATTAATTTCTGTCTACTCGTATTTGGTGTTAATAATTAGCTTTTTTGCTCGGATCGTTGTAGCGTTGTACAAGTGGGTCAAATATATCAACGTGTATTTGATGGGTCGCGGCTGTATATAAAATAGCGATGGACCAATCAATTTGTCCATTTAAACAAGAGTGAACTTTCAACTTCGACACTGGTCGACATGCTTGTGAAACATGTTTGTTGCTTTGTCGATTTAAGCCTAGTTAATACAGCTTTACACGTTTAGATCGCTAACTAACCATTTTACTGTGGTTGTTTTTCACATTTTTCTTACCATATTTTTTTTAAAAATAAAGATATTTAATCCTTGTCATGCTGAACCCGGAATATTCCGGTTTGGCAGGGGTGTAGACAAAGATCAGCCTGCACATAAGTGCTGTCTGATCTTGGTATACACCTCCTGCTTGTAATCTTCCTGTCAGAGTTGTTTATGTCTTGATTTCTAAAAGAAATATTGATTATTAAACAACAAGTTCTATCAGTGATTTCAGCCCTTTGATTTTACAGCAATTCAGTAAGGTAATTTATAAGGGTTAATTTCTCAGTGGAACTTCCTGTCAGAGGTAAGAGGGCGGGGTCAGTTATCCATCAATTTTAGTCAAGCTGCTGGTAATGCCACAACTTACTATATAACTAAAACTGCTCTTCTATATATGCTTTCCCGGCGACGGCACATATCCTTTCCTACACTTGTCTCTCGCAATGGATGGATAATCGTACACCTAAGTGGGATAGCAGCTATAGGCTAGGAAAGGATTTAGTGGTAGTACTGGTGTGAGAAATAACAGGAATCCATTGTTAGGTGCTCCAGCGGCCGCGATATGACTGAAAAATTGTTAAACATTAAACATAAATCAATCAATCTATGTATGCTTTATTTACGCTGTATCATTCAAAACGTATAACTGGAAGTGATTGCGATAATTTCTTGTTTTGGGGTAATTTGATTGTAATACCTGACCGCAAAATTATAACTTAAACAATTTTGTTGAAACTGTATCAGGGTAATTTAAAGATTTTGTAGGCGCTAAACAAGGTAAGTGTTAATTGAAATTAAGATATTTGCCAATCAATAGAGAATATTGTTGGAAAAGAGAAATTGCAGTATGTTACTGAATCATATAATTCAGCAATATTAAAGGAAAAAGTCGATTTCCACACTTTTTAGCTTTTTTACGTATCACAAGAAAATATTTCATGAAAACAATGTGGAAAACGAAGAAGCTGTTTCCTCTGCATTTCCACATTGTTTCCTACCCCAAATCTATCAAGTTGAAATTGTCGTCTGGAACTTCTTTGAATTTGGACTAGTCTAAAATGTTGTCGACTTGAAATGGATTAATTCGTCGTACGATTTACATTTCGATAATGCAAAAATTATCAGTTTTAATTGAACTATACATAAATGAATTTTTAACTAAAATGACGCAGAAAAAAGTCAAACGGTTATTCTTATGATTTATGTAGCAAAATACATTCTATATAAAGACGCGACTGTCAATCAAAGAAATAGAGGACCAACAAAATCCTTATTTTAGACCGGAAACGAACTCTGAACTCAGAAATTGAGTGACATTTATGTCAAATGTTTTTATTGGTTTGGTGACACAACTGTCGAAACTACAGCTTTTTCGACGATTTTTATTTTTGTTATGTAAAACTAGCCATTAATTTTGAACTATAACGCCGTTTAACATCTAAGTGGGACTCCTTCAACATCAAAATAGAACTTCCTGTCGGCTTCAGTGGGTGAGGTCAGCAGAGTCAATGGACGGGGCCAGTGTTAGTATCCCGCATCCTGACTAGCAATCGCTTCTTTATACGCCTACATTAAATAACCGTAGAGTACAGGATATTGTAGATTGCAATGGCTTTTACTTTTGCAAAAATTCGTAGTCTGATCTGCGTATACTCCAGATACATACAATAATCTAGGTCACGAACAACCATGAACACTGTTAATTTGACAGCAAAAATGCTTCATCTTCAGTGGGAATATCGTGATATAGTTGTGATACAGCATACAAAATATTGTATTGGCTTCGAGCCGCGTATTGAAATCTTGATATTTCACGAGACCAATTTTCTTACCTTAAGTTAGACCGATACAATTGGTAAAATAACTCTTAGAAGAAATAAAATAATTTATACATAACTTCACTTTTTAGAAAGTATTTTATGCTGTTTTGTCAGAGGTGGCCCTCAGATTTTTTGTAATCATAAAAATTAATTATAATAATAGTGTGAATAAGAATTTGCATGTAGACTTCCAAATCATTTTATTGGTGAAAGAAAAGAAAAAAAATAGCAGCTCAAAAGCATTCTTCCTTGTTAAACTTGGGAATTCATGGATTCCATCCCCGGTGGAGGCACATATCCTTTCCGACATTTGTCTCCAACCAATTGGTGTTAATCTTAGTGGAATGGCAGCTGGAGGCTAGGAAATGACGTGGCCAATACCTCAATAATTTAATTGTTAGTTTCGTCTATCAAAAACGAGCGATCTGATTGGTCGAAAAAATTAATTCATACCCCCATGAACAAAATTTTGAGTACGCAGCTATTTTGAATGCTTCCGCACAAAATAGTTCACTACAAAAAGGTATCAAAATTTGTTAAGTTGTTGCATTTTTCGCTCGATGTTATTAAATTATAAGAAATGAAGTTAATATTTTTTTGTTTTCATGGAGGTATGAACCGAAAAACCTAATCACACAATGTATGAATCCGCTTCGCGTTTCATACAGTGTGATTAGGTTTTTCGGCATGAAAACAAAAAATATTCTCTTCATCTCTTAAATGATTAAGAAAATCTTTTTGTTTCTTACAATTTAATGCCATCAAACAAAACAAAGCAAATATTTTACTAGATAAATTTTATGAATCTACTTTGTGCACAAACAGATAAATAGCTGCGTGCTTAAATATCATTCATGAAAATATGAAAAAAGTCAAACAAAATGCATGAACCGGCATAGACAAAACTAAGATCATATAATACGACAATGGAAGATTCTTAAAGCGGCTTTAAAACCAGAACAAAGTAGTAAATTTATAGCTAGGTCCAAAATAATAAGCCATGATTACCCTTTGAAGATATTATTTTCTCAAATTATTGACGGATCGTGATGGCTGTCAAAGAATCAATCGACCAATCAAACCGTTCATTCAGACAGGAGATGAACATTTAACGCCGACTTTGGCCGAATTATATGTGAAGCATTTTTGTTGTATGGTTATTTAAATATTGTAGCTACAGCTTTTTCGAGTTGTACATACGACGTTTAGGCTGCCAACCAACCAATTACCTTTTTTGTGACATGGTTCTAGCTGGCTATAAATTCTGCAAAATAACGCCGTCTAATATCGAAGTGGATCTTCCTGTCGGAACTGAGTAGGCGGCGCCAGCAGAGTCAGTAGGCGGGACCAGCGATCCGTCAGAATCGACAGAATTTTCAGAATTCTCCTGTTATGACGATGTTGCAAGCGATAAATAAATAAAAATGAAAACACACACACACACACATAATGCTATAAAAGTTTCATTTAAAAAAAGGGAACAAAAACTATTTTTCTGTTCATCAATGTCTGTGAAGGTTTCTTGAAGGGTGTTAGAACAATGAATCGTTCGGATGAAATTTAAATGTATTTACAAACCTTTGAGCATCAGCTAAATACAAAATAATATCCAAAACAAATATTATTTTTAATATATCCATTTTTGAAATTTTCTATATTTTAAAAATAGAAGCACATTTTGAATCCTTTTATATCTTAAACATAACGAAAGTAGGAAACGAGATACATACTTAAGTAATAAGACATAAGAGTCAGAAGGCCATGACGCGATAAAAGAGGGTATCACGTGGTTCAAGTACTTAGGAAGATCGTATTTATCTTTCTCTCACTTTGACCCTTTGATTTACAAAGAATTTTGAAAATGTCCCATTTGCTAGACAATTGTACAGGGTGGTGAAATTAAAATCAAGCATAATTAAAATTGGCTTTATAGGCCCCACAATCAATTTCAGTTTCTACATTTTCAAATTGGTTGATAGATAGCAATTCAAGAGAAAAGTCAGTTTTCTATGTTAATGAAATAAACGAGCATTTAGATTTCTAAAATCACTGCATTTTCAAGTTTATTTTTCAAAGCTTAGCTTTAGTATAAACTAGAGCGATCCCCGACGGCGGCACTCATCTTTTCCGACTATTTGCCTCTCACCAATGGGTCGATAATCGTAGACCTATGTGGGATAGCAGCTGGAGGCTAGGAAAGAATGTAATGGTAGTACTGGTGTGAGAAATACCAGGATTCCATTGTTAGCCGCCGCGATATAACTGAAAGATTCTTGAAAGCGGCGTAAAACCCCATTCAAACAAACAAATAAACTAGAGTTTACCGAAAATAAATTGTACAAAATATGTTTGAGCATGTCCCAATTAAATCTTTAACCTGTACGTTTGCACAGCAAAAAAAAAAACAAAAAAAAAAAACCGGTTACTATTTAATCGAAAAACATTTATGGTTTTCAACCTTGAAACATGCAGGTTTCAGACAGGAAAAAATGCAAGATACATGAAGATAAGCTCTCTGTGAATTCATATAGCAACTTCATTGGCAACCACATTCAAAAAACAGTTTTAAAGTTGGAATGCGGAGCAATTCCAACTTAGATTTTACAAAACCGCAAAATGAACACAAGACAATTTCATTTCGGGTTTCTTGATAACATATATCACGTGATCTCTTAGATATGAATACACCTCGGGTTACTTTTCATCTCAACTTGCCACGGACAATCAGTTATTTGTAGCCGAAGACAATAATATGGCACATGTAAAGGATGGTATAAAAATTCGTTTAGGGACTTCTAAACATGCTTTAATTTGCTTTGAAATATTGAAAAGTAAGGTAATAATAAGCGCAGTAATTTTTTGTGATTCGCCGTCCCGTGTTTGGTAATCACGTGATCTCAAGTGACATGTGGTAGTTATGTGACCATAGATAGACAATGTTTACAAATATGGCCAGGTCGCAAATGCATTTTTACAATAATCACGCCGCCCAGTGCTTTAAAACATTCTACAGCGATTAAGGGGGATCGTAAGCATCAAGCAAATGCGATTATTGTGGGATTTACAGCTTTTACTCAATAAAAATCAAATAGATGCAAAACGAAAGTAGAAGATTTTGAAAATTAGAATGTAAACATATCAGCTTCCGGTTTCCACTTATTTACTAAATAATTACGCTTTATTATGTCGTTATTTACAAGTTGAAATCAATAATAACACATCAAACCTTAAACAAGTGTCATCTAGCTTTCAGCTTGGTCCTTTTTACTTAAGATTTTTTACGGTTCTAAAGCCGAATAACGAATAATGAAATCGCGCGACTACAGGGTGCCGAAGATAATTTGATACTATCTTCATCATATGATAGAATTATTTAGGAAACATGTGCAAACAATAAAGTTACAATAACGTTAACGCCTTTTTCTATTGAATTTTACTCACAACGCTTTAAATATTCTTTTTCCTAAGTCTAAACCGTTTTTCAAATCGATCACCCTGAAACAAGTTTCCGCGCATTTCCGCAAATTTCCTCGTATACTCATAAACTTGAAATGAAAATCTACGTGAGTTTAGAATGATCGCTACAGAATTAGCCGAGTTGAGGGTCAAATAATCATCAGGGTCATTGATTTCTTACTGTAGAAGTTGTTATTCTCAGTTTTCAAGATTCTAAAAAGAGTTCATGTATTACAGTTGATCAAAAGGAGAATGTTATGCTTGAAAATTCTAACTTTACTGTGCGTGACACGAGCTTATAACCCATTCCAACACGATAAAATTTTAGACCAGTCCAAATTCAAAGAAGTAACAGACGACAATTGTAAGTTGATGAAATATCTAAAATCCTGGTCTTTTTGGACAGGAAACATTGTGGATAATGAAGAAATTGCTTGTAACGAGCAAACTTCATTTTCCACAATGTTTTCCAAAGCTTTCATAATGAGGGTCATTTAAAAGCATCACTGTCTGGGAATGGGTTAGGACAATGCTAGTTTTTTATTTATGTATGTGGATTAATGTTTTTGTGCGTTATTAACGGACATGTACACGAATGGGAATGCTGGTTTAAGTTTAAGGGGGGGAGGCTTACTTAGAAAGTAATAAATGAATTTGAACCGAATTCCACAGTTATTAATCTTTCAGCGCATTCCAACTTCTCAGTACTTTCAGTCCTTTGATTAATTTTTTTCTATAAAAACCTCTCTTACTTAACCAATGGGTGAATGATATTCAGCAGGGTTGCTCTTTTGGAGAAACTGAACCAAATGTTGTGAAGGAAATCAATTCGTAAAAATTCTGAAAGTTAAGAAAATGGAGAGGCAGACTAGTTTGAAAGTCATAACAATATTCGAGTGAGAAACCATATGGCCTAGAGGCTCCTTATTTTGCGAATGAAACAATTTGATTCCATGTGGACAGAAACATGACGAAGGATCGTGTAGTAGCCTTATGGGTCCTTCATGTGAAATTTCCTTCATAAATGACCCATATCAATAAAATCCCATTCTGCTATTTCTTAAAAAACACTATTCTTGTAGCCCATATATTTTGCTAACGTATTACTTAATTTCATTGTGGAACACATAATGGGCCTCATATAGGTGAATATCAACGACTGAAATTTAGTAAATTATTTATATAAGAAATAACTGATTGTTTTTCTTTGTGTAAACATCAAAGTTTGAAAATCAATTCGGGTTTAGTTTATGTATTTTTCATGGAATTTAGTTATAGTTTTTTAGCCGTTTTCTGCATATTGATTAGTACAATTAACCTACAACTAACTAATGATTAAATCTGGTCTAAACATAGAGGGGCCCGGTAAAGCGATGTTTCAACATGTTAAGCTACGCTCTTGTCAGAAATAAACTCGTATTATGTAATGGCCCTGTAAGCTTACGGAAATCAAAGTACTGAAAGTACTGTAAGCTAGCAAAGTATGGTTTTGTTAAGTAATTTTCTTTGTCCAATAGTCTTTTGTAGGATAGAAAATATTGTTGCCATGTAAGCAATTTCTTCATTGTCAACAATGTTTACAAAAGCTTTTTTTTAAACTCTTAAAAAGCGGGATTGAGTGGGAATGGGTTAAAGAAAATGCTTTTGAATGAGTCCTCTACAATTTGAATAAAGTTAAATCGTGTTTCCTTACAAAGCAATCCGCATAGTGAAGACTGATAAAACTTAGCCATTTTGAATGCGCTAACTTGAGCTAAAATTGCCGATGAGATAAACTTGCAGACAGAGTTTGCAATATTCATTAAATACACAAGAACTACTTCTTATGGTGCAGGTATTCGATGGATTTAGTGGTTAAGCCACCAGTGTTAGTTTGCACTCATTGAAATCTGAGAAGACCTAAAAAAAATTGTCTGTTAACTTAAGCTATCAAAGTTGACGCTTTGCTAGCTAAAAGTCGACCGGCAGTCATTATATATTTTGGTACATTTTGTCTTCGCAGTCGTCGGGTAATTGCGTCGAATCCATATTTTCAACCATATGCAAAATCACGTCATGGATGTGGTTGTACTGGTCCTGTAAAATACAATATATTTCATTGATATAATACAGCGCGTGCGTGACATTTCCAACCATTACACATGTGCGCCAAGTAAAGACTCAGATCAGTCTGTGCATCCGCACAGTCTGATCAGAGTCTTCACTCTGTGCTCTGTAGAAAGATACTGACCCAAAGCTTCTTTAAACAATCAGCGAGTATTCTAATTGCCCCAAATGGCTGTCCAGGGTGCTCAATGTGTGCAAGTCACGCACATGCGAAATTGTTGGAAATGTCACGCACAGGCTCAATTTTCTGTGTGGTCGGTAAACTGACCTATCGCTGGCCCCGAACATTTACTGCAATGGTCACGCCCGTTGACTACAACAGGAAGTCCCGCTTCAAATTTAAACGGCGTTATTTTGCAAAATTTATGGCTAGTAGCATGTAACAAACAAGAGCTTCACAGAGCGGCGCATATACGCCCGAAGGGGCTTGTCAGTAACCCTGCTTTGTCACCTATGTTAGCTTGAATGATAGCTCATGCATTTTATCAATAGAAAGATCTTGTTACCTGAATAATATTGTATACACTTGAGAAACATTGCAGCTTTCAAAACCATTGTTAAGATTAAAACCATTGCCATGAAAAATGTAGGATAAGATGTGCATACAAGACATTAAGTGTTTTTCATTCAATTCAAGGGCAGGTAATTCAAGATAACTCTAAAATGACTGGAAAGATTTGAATTTCGAAAGTCTTAGGCACAACTAGATATCAATGGGAGTAACTGTGCAAAGTTTCGGCTCGTTCCCATTGATAGTTTAGGAGGAGTTGCACACACAAAAAATTGCTAGCAGACGGACAGACAGACGGACGGAAAGACAGACGGACGGACTAAAATCATTGAGATACATTGTGGCCAGTTTCTGATAAATTCTATGTAAATTGTAGGAGTTTTTTTTTTTTACAAAATTTAGTGTAAATTGAAGCTATTTTGTTAAGTCAATGGCAGATAATTCAGGAACAACTTGACATTTCTAAAAAAATTCTAGTCCTAAGGACAAGTAGACATCACACAAAGTCATTGTAGCAAGTTTCAGTTCATTCCCATTCAGAATGTAGGATAAGTTGTGCTCACAAGAAATGCGATGGTTTTCATTCAATACAAGGGCAGATAATTCAAGATAACTCAAGAATGACTGGAGTGATTAGAAATTCAAAGGTTTTATGCACAACTAGACATCATGGGAACTAATTGTGCAAAGTTTCAGCTCTTTCCCCTTGATAGTTTAGGAGGAGTTGCGCACACAATAAACAGTGATTTACGTTCAATTCAAGGACAGATAATTCAAGATAACTCAAGAATGACTGGAGCAATTTAAATTTCAAACCTTTTATGCACAACTAGACATCACGGGGAGTTATAATGCCAGGTTTCAGCTCATTCCCATTGATAGTTAAGGAGGAGTTGCGCACACAATAAACAGTGATTTTCGTTCAATTCAAGGGCAGATAATTCAAGATTACTCAAGAATGGCTGGAGCAATTTGAATTTCAAAGTCCTTATGCACAACTAGATACCATTGGGACTAATTGTGCAAAGTTTCAGCTCATTCCCATTGATAGTTAGGAGGAGTTGCGCACACAAAAAATTGCTAACGGACGGACGGTCAGACGGACGGACAGACGGACGGACAGACGGACGGACAACCGGGACCATAACATTATACGACCCTTCGGGCGTATAAAAAGTAGAAAAGTCACTTGGCGACTTAAACGTCGTAACTATAGTTTGAAATACAGTAGTTACGACGTTTAAGTTGCAAACCAACCGAAAAGGTTAACAAAAATAGCGGCCAATGTTGGAGTTCAAATTTTAATTCCGGACTGAATGAATGATTTGATTGGTCGATGTTTTCCTTAATTGACAGCCACGAATGGTCTACTATGCATAAAAAATAAAGGAATTTTACTGGGACAAATTCATACAATTTAGTTAGTGAAAATAATGGATATTTACTATTAAGGATTATATTCATACATCTAACAAGAAATAGCTTAAAAAAGATCGGGTGCGAAGGTTGAGCGATATGACTAGAAAAAAGTCCCAGAATGTAAACATTTGAACCCGGAAAGAAATATTATAATTAGCTCATTGCGTATACGAGATACGATGAGGCGTTCACATACCAAATCAAAAGCAGTCTACAATCAAATGACTGATAACCCAAAAAGTATTCTAAAAGTATATGTTTGTGAAGCTGAAAATATAGCCTGTTAAAAAATGACACTAGTGACCGGAAAGTTATTTGTGTACAACCGAACTATCGTCTATTTAGTGAACTCATTCCCAGTTGGATGGTTAACATATTTGTGTTAAAACCCATTCCTTTCCTCAGAAATTTATATCTTTCTATTTTATACGATAAATATTTCAAATTAATTACGAATAAATACTTTGTGAACAAATCTGCTGAGAATGCACTGTTTTCCTTTTCTCTCTAAATACTACGATGATCATTTATCTTTACTATTTTCTTTTATATTTAGTCACGAAAGTGTTTTCAACCAAAAATTAATCCATAGCTTTCACTCGGCAATAGATGAAACGTCCAAGGAATAAGTCACCAATTCTCGAATGTATACACGAGAAACTTACATATGTTTGAATACAGCCCTTATTCCTTCGTTTCAGTAGCATGACTGTTTCAAATATGTTTATTTGACCTCCATTTTTTTCCATACGAATCTTCTCGTTTAGTAGAGCACAAAGTACAGAGCCATAACCGTTTTCTCCGCCCCTAAAATCCAAAAGGATAATATTAAGATAAAGGTTAACATCGTCTGCATTCAAATGTTCTACAAACGCAATCAAAATTGGACAGGATATCCTTTTGTTAAGGTATGCATAGCTTCTTATTCGGATACAAATTAATAAGGTTGCACCATATTTTTGAAAATTGACAAGGCAAAAATTCGCTTGAGCTGTGAATAATCATTACTGAAATTCTTTCAATTTAACCAAAGGATTGAACTAGTAAGAATTATTTATTCTAAGTCAGATCATCCACCTCGTTTAATTGATACGCACCAACACTGAACCAATACACGGTTCTTTGCATCGAGCCTCGACAATTTTTTACATAGTTTATCTATCAATACAATGGTACGGTCCAACTGTTCCTTTTTGGTTAACGTGTTTGCTGATATGCAGGTTTCAATTTGAATGAACGTCTTTTGCACGGAACCTTCGGGCTGAAATGATATGAACACACATAAAATATTTAATATGTATAGCGACCGAAAAATTGAGAAAGAAAAATGTTTTCTTAATTAAATATGAAATATGATGATTTCTAAAATTAGTTATAATTAAAGACTTTTTAGAAAAACGATAGATATTCCATATATTCGTTACATATGTCCTTTTAGTTGAACTGCTATTTTGTTTTACTTTACAAAAATATTTGATACGAGCGTTTGTATCCCCAACTCCTTATCAAATAGCTGCCCGAGATACAACAACAAAAATATCGCAACATAGTGATTCCGTTATTTCGAATAAGTCGCTTTATATTGCAATACAAGCGATATCGGAAACAAGAAGACACAAGAAGCGTTTCTTTTATGCATTACCTTGTATTTTATCATTCTCTCCGTTGTTAAACTGCCTTTCGTTTCTTTAGAGATTTCAAGGTTATAGTTTATGTATGGCGTCTTTGGGCTAGACCAAACCTAAACGAATACAAAGGCATCATATACCACAACAAATGGAAAGAAATTTAACAACATACTTGAAAGAGGTGAAAAAATTAAGTAGATTCAGTATGGCGAAAGATCATTTTTAAAGCACTGTCATGTTGTTCACAATGACAAGTAGGTAGCGCGTGTAGTATAATATCGACCGTTTCTTCAATTTCTACAATGTTTCGTCTGTGTGATCGTATTGTAAATGTAATAATAATTCCAACAACTCCAACTTTCATTAACTATACAATATTCAACGTGTCTAAAAGTTCGACTCTGACTACCATTAGAGCGTAAGTCCCAATCGATCATATACGTGATATATTCCGTTTCTAGCTCTTGGCTCCCCCCCCGCGTCTTGCGTATTTACTTCCCTATTAATATGCTCATTCAAGAAATATTGGTATCGAATGGGCGTGTTATTATTCGACCCATATACACATAATATTTAGTATTGATTTCATGGATTCGGACCGTGGCTTCTCTACTTATTGAAGAGATGAAGAGAACATTTTTTGTTTTCATTGAGGTACGAACCGAAAAACTAATCACACTGTATGAATGCGCGAAGCGGATTCATACATAAGTGTGATTAGTTTTTTCGGTTCATACCTCCATGAAAACAAAAAACATTCTCTTCATTTCTTATAATTTAATAGCATCGAGCGAAAAAAGCAAAAACTTTACAAATTTTGATACCCTTTTGTATGGGACTATTTTGTGCGGAATCATAAAAAAGCACTGCGTGCTCAAAATCTTGTTCATGGAGTTATGAATAAAATTTTTCGAACATTCAGATCGCCCATTTGAGATAGACGAAACTAAAAATTAAATAATTCATTCATAAAAGAAATATATTGGCCTCAACAATACGCTCGGGTCATAAATTGATCATTGAAAGGGCTAAAAGCCTTAGTTTTGTGTTGAATATCAACCTATCCTCCTAAATATTTATGAAAGAAACTGTAAGTTAACAATATAAACATAAACGAATTTCATATAAGTTTGCAAACTACAACATGGTGTTATATAATAGCAGCGTTGTGGAGTAATAGATTAAAGGGTAATCTTGCAATTCTAGGTACATAGTTTTAATACTTCCGACCCGAATTAGTGAAAAGAAGTGAAGTATGGAGATCAAGAGTCATGGGGTATTACAAATAATAAAATTACCAAGCCCAAGGCATGACGGTTTGTGAAGATTCTTTCATTCTTTATCTCTATGAAGTAATACATTATATCCTACGAAATAGGGCTAATGTGATATAAGAACACTGAGTTTTTGGTATTGAACTACTGACCGATGCTGCATGTCAAATTCGAATACTTTAGGTTCTACGTGGAGGGATTTTTTAAAAAAAGTCTTTTAGTGTACTGCTAGGGTAGACCATGGTCGTCGCACATTTAATTTCTTTGATTGATTGATCTATTTAACGCCACTTTGAACAGTATTTCAGTCATATTGCGGCGACTGGAGCATCTAACAATGAATTCCTGGTATTTCTCACACCAGTACTACCACTATATCCTTTCCTAGCTGCTATCCCACTTAGGTTTAAGATTACCAATCCATTGGTGAGAGACAAATGTCGGAAAGGATATCTGCCGCCGACGGGATCCAACCCATGCCATCCTCTGATCAAAAGTTAATGCTCTAAGTACTGTTTATGAGACATATAGATGAAATCTGCTGGTTGGCAGAAAATTCTGATAAAATTGATAACGGACTGACGAGTTTCAGATCAAAATAACTCACCATGAGCAAAAAAAAAACTAGAATCCTATGAGATGCATTTGCGTTGTCGCGAATGTAATATAGTAGCCTACACTGACCCACATAGTCTAAGACCTATTTAGATCTAGACTCCTTTCGACTCCCATACGTAAAGAAAATACCCAACACGAAGAATCGCGACCCCTATAAGATAATGCAATCACATGTATTCTAAATCGACTTTAATTTTTTATGGATTTTGCAAATATTCACACCAATAGGTATCAGTAATTCTCAGAATTAAAACCCGTCCGTGCGAGCATTCTATATACATGTACTACAGAGCTCAAGATATTTTTAAAGCGTATTTACCCCTTATGCAAGGGTATACATGAAAAAGAGTACTTTCTATTTTATCAAATTATTCATTTCTTCAAATTTTCGCTCCTTGTACGAAGGTTTGCCTATGACAGTTCTTCAAATTCACTTTATAGAAATGCATACTTGGTAAACCAAAGCGTTTTCCCATCAGATATTTGTTATCAATAACTATTTTTGTTTGACCAATTTTAATAACAACAACTAAAACTATCTTTAGGTAGAAAAGTAATTTATGTCTGCTCTACGTAATTTCAGTTATTCACATTAGAAATTGTCGTCTCCAGTGACTCACAACAGAAAAGAAAAGAAATGAAGAAACAAGATGTTTTTGTGAAACATCCCTCGCAACAGGACTAAACGTTTGACCTTGGTATGTGACCTTTACATTATCACATGACCTTGACCTTGATATGAAGAGATGCGTATTATGGAGTTGTACCATTATGCTGAATATGAGCATTGTATCTTGAATAGGCTGATAGTAATTAGCAATGTTAAGCTTTTAGGTTAAGTTTTGCAGACAGACAGGCCGACAGACGGAAAGACTGAATGACGGACAGACGGACAACGGAAAAATAATATGTCCCGATCATTCGATGCGAGGGCATAAAAACTAAATAGTATAAAAAGAAGCATAAAAACAGCCATTGAATGACCAATAAGTATGTACACAAGGTGAAGTGTCTAATCACGTTCTCATGTACCAAAACAGCAGGATCCCTGAAGAGTCAGGGACGTCATTCCTGCTTTTAGTAAGCTATTTAACCTTTCATATTTCGGCATGCAAAAGTACACCCCCAGATTGATTGAGGACAAGCGTATTCAAACGTAACATAGCTTGACTAGCTACGTAATATTGGAATTACCGAGCGTGCTTATTATGATTGACCAAGAGAGTTCTAGTATTCTACATTTCAAGGATCATGATATTTGACTAGTTCTGAATTTTTTTTAGCTAGCAAGCTTCAAAATTCAATGGCTTAAGTTAAACGACAAAATGTTGAGGTCTTTTCGGAGTTCAACGAGTGCAAACTTCCACTGGAGGCTTAACCAGTAAATTCATTGAATGTCTTCTTCATAAAAAAATCTTGTGTACTTGAGAAATATTGCAACTCTATTGAAATTGTAGAGAGTTCTCTCAAAAGCATGCTATTTAACCCAATCCCACGCAATTTCTCTTTTTAAGCATCTGAAGACAAAGTTTTTTAAACATTGTGGACAATGAATAATTTGTATGTAGAAAGCAATTTCTTCATTGTCCATAATCTTTTCTACTCAACAAAGGAAAAATTGTCTATATTTAATGAACTTAGAATTGTCGTCTGCAACTTCTTTCAATTTGAACCAGTCAAAGATGTGTCCTTTTTAACATGTAATGGGTTAATTCCTATGCAACTTTAAACTCGTTTTTTATCATGATAACTTTTGGCAAATAAGATTACTTAACAAAACTATGCTTTGATAGCTTACAGAACTTTCAGTACTTTGATTTATATTAAAATCTGCATTGGTTTTGATTTTACGTAGGAAAATTAGCCAAAGACTGCGCCAAAAACACTGCATAATTGTTGACATTCCAGTATAGCATTACAAGGCTTAATGCACTAAAATTAAACAATAGGATTTCAAAAGTCAATGCATATGCAACTAGATATGGACCAGAAAATCAAATCAGAAAATAAAATTTGTATGTGATTCGAGTTGCGAAGGAAAGTCATTATATTTCGCGAGACCGAAGGCCGTATAACCCCACTCGTATGAGTACATATTAAATACGGTTCTGTGGCGTTGTTTTTCTGTTGAGTGCGATTTTGTCCGCGTGCATTTAATGTATTTTCAAGTAAAATTGGAAGGTATATAATGAATACGATTATATGCCGTTCTAGGCAGTAAATGATTTATAATGTATTTACCGACTCCGAATCCTTTGAAACTGTAATTACCAATCCAACACTGTGTTCTTTGATTAAATTTAGACACTCTGGAAATATCCCATCATCTGGTAAGTCTGTTACCAAGAACAAATCTTCGCCTTTAAATCCCTTAGAAATAAGAAAAATGAAAAGTACTGAACGAACCGCATTTCAATACACACACGATGGCTTATCAGCCGATTAAAGATTCAGTATCAACAGAGAGCACATAAAACATTTGTTCCCGTGACATAAAAAATCAAAGAGGTTTAATTGCACTGTAAATAGAACATCAAAATAAGCTTTTTATGCTCGCCCGTCTAGTAACTTTTTTTCTTTTCAAAATTACTAGTATTGATATTATCACGTGCAGTGTAGTGTCACTTTTCAGAGATTCTAATTCAAACTAATTCATTTTGGGGCGATTGCAATTTTCACGTCCCTGAAAGAGAAGCAAGGGCTTTAACCTTTTTTTACCAACTTTTACAGCTGTATAGACTATGCCAAGCTTTTAAGTGTCTTGTCCATGAAGACTGTTGGGGACCTTGATAGTCAAGCACCTATACCAGTTGTGAATGCAAACCTACCAGATAGTATAGTACGAAACATAAAACATTTTTAACCCTTTAGAATATAAAGACTTTGAAACTTAACTTAAACTGTAATTGTTGGTAGCATTTAATGATACTTATTTAATATATTTCAAGATATTTTTTTCATATTGTCATCGACGAGGCAAGCTTTCAGTGATATGTAAGACCAAGATGTTATGAATAATCGTCTTAAAATTATATTGATATCATCCCTTCGTCTGTTTAAGGTAACGAAGAAAAAATCATATGGCTCCTACCGGAAGAGCCACAAATGGAATTTGTGATCTATTTGCTATCGCTTGCCTTCTTTTCATCGGTCTGTATTCATCAACTGGAATTCAATAGAAACACAGTATTAATTCATCATCTAGAAATTTCAACAGGAGATAACGATGGAAGTGCTCGATTTATTATGAATATAGCCAATGTACATATATCTAACATAGTACATATTATAACTTCCGATACTATCTTCCAGCTTTA
This sequence comes from Fragum fragum, assembly GCA_946902895.1. Taxonomy (NCBI): domain Eukaryota; kingdom Metazoa; phylum Mollusca; class Bivalvia; order Cardiida; family Cardiidae; genus Fragum; species Fragum fragum. The sequence continues at coordinate 58,406,480 of OX336369.1, read as the reverse complement.
AATACAATTAAGATTATGACTCTTAGAATAAAGAGTAAGTAGGGTGTCATCGGGAATAACATAAACTTGTTATAGATCTTATTTCGGCAAAGTTGCTTCCTTTCTGATAGAATCCTTGCTCGTGACATCGATACAGTCCAGATTTACAATATGTAACATTGTCTACGTACTCGAATAGTTTGGAAACAATCTCATGTGAATGTTGCAAAGTACTTTAGTCTTAACATGCAACTCGTTTTATAGAAGAGGAAATTGGTTCAGGTGAGACAATTGTTTCAGAAAAATAGTTGCAGACAAAACCTGTTAGTATCAATCGATGTCATCTCATTATTCTGGCACCATAGGCCATAGATCAAATTTTCATTACACTAATTGACCTTTTTGTTTTGTTATGCTCTCGATTAAAAAAGAACACAAAGACAATACTTTCGAGAGTAATTGCCGAGTCTTCATATTCATGTTCGTTGTCTTTGGCTGTCTGTAAATCTTGAACGGATTGTTCAATTATCTAAAAAATCGATAAAAGAGAAATTTTGTTCTTTTTTGTATTATTAACAAAGTGTAATATGTTTATCAAGCACAATACCATACAGCAAGAAAAGACGATGAACATAACCTTCAATTAGATAGACAAGAACCCAAGTTATAGTTTTGTTTTAATTCGTATAACCAAGTCATGGAGTTTTTTTTCGACACAAGACTAAATGAATCGTAGAAAAAAAGTCACAAGAATGAAATAGTAGAACATCAAATTATTAAATTGTAAATCTCGTTTAGATATTAACTAGAAGGTAACCAAGCTTTTCTGGATACTTTTTAACATCCTTGTGAATTGTTTTTCTTTATCAATTTAGAACAGTGTATGAGTGTCATACAACATTCCATTAAAATCACATTGAATAGACTTATTGTTTGAGAGAACACTGATCCATATTCAATAAGAAATAACTACATATATTATTACCCCAAACTGTAGTTGCAGCCGTGGTTTCTTTTTATCCTTGTCCATTAGAATCATGAAATCACGATAATCTGTAAACTGTGACTGCCAGAGAAAGTGTGAAGCTAATAATAAGGAATCTGCAGCAGCTTGATGTAGGTACTCGTACTGTTCCTGTAAGTGTAAAATGAAATAAAGAGATAATGATCAAGGTTGGAAAAATACATTTTCTGTTCAAACTAGAGTTATCTAAAATCGAAGTTAACCCCATCCCGGATCACCAACATTTTGTTAATCAAGTAGCACAGTTGATCTTTGACCTATGTTACCCAAAAACCATAGGGAAGCTTCTTGCGTCATTGAAAGCATTAGTATAAAGGTTCAAAGTCCTAGGTCAAAGCTCAAGTGTGACCTTGACCTTTGACCTAGGTGACTGAAAAGCTAAGTAGAACATTTCTTGGATCATTTTCAACAATTGTATGAAGCTTTATTGTTGTAGGTCAAATGGTGCTAGAGTTAGAGAATGGAAATGAAAAAGAGAACGGTCGGACGACAGAACAAAGAGAACGACAGACAAGGTGAAAACAATCTGCATAAATATGAACTTTTCGTCTTTTAAGCCGAGCAAAGTTAGATACAGTACGGAATATGGTAAATTAGACAATCATTTCAATCACATTCCGGGCAAACAGTTTCAATCACGTTCAATCAGCGTTCAGCGTTCAATCAGGTAACAATCGCGGTTTTCAAATCTCCGATCAATCAATCCTTAAACGTAAGCGTTCTATCAACAGCGTTCAATTATTCCGATAATTTACATAGCCGTGTTAGTTTTGATGATAAATATTTTCGTTAAAATTAAATTCGGTAGTTCGAATACTAAAAATAACGATAATTTTTTCGTTTAAGATGATTTCCGACCTTGTAGGGATTGAAAGAAATTTTGCAATGATTGAGCGATCGAATCTAAACAATAAAGCGTTCAATCCGCTCAGAGTGAAAAAGCAATCAGCGTTCATCACAATAATTCAAACACGGTCGTGTACCGTATAGCATTCAATCCGGTTACAATCAGAATGTCAAATTAACGATGTTCTGTACTACATGTTCAAATGCGATATTGGCTTACTGTACACAATTTAGAAAAAATGATGTAGTAAATTCGGAATTATTTTGGATTTTAAGACGATTGAAACGAAATAGGCCACTTAAATGAAATGAACGGAAATCAACCTTCGATTGGTTGTTCTAGAAATAGATTTTTTATTTTGACAAATCATATACTGCAACAAAAAGATAACCGATGAAACAGTTGAATCTTGTGAACACATTTACTGAATGTATTGAAGGATTGTTAGAACGAGCGATTTGGACTGGGTTGGATGGGGTGGACATCATTTCATGACGGTCTTACTGTATAGTCTTGTAGTTATGAGAATACAATGTATACATACAAGTGTCTGAACCATTTTAACTCTTTGATTCCTCAGCTTTTCAACAACACCGAACGGATCGATCCGTCCAGTAATCCTGGCTTGATGATGTAAGTTGTCAAGAGCAATGAATGTCCCTGTTCGTCCAACACCGGCACTGCAAAATATATTTGTGTTAAGTAATGCTCAGGTCCACCTTCCTCATAAATGATGTTGTAGTAATACTTATGTGAGAAAAACCAGGTTATGCTATGGTTAGGTGCTCATATTCAATTCAATCAATCAATGAAGTCCATTTAAGTTTTTTAAGAAGAAAAATCTCAGATTTCTTGATATAGACATATTAAGCGTTTTGTGACAAATGATTTAAAGACGACAACAGAAGATGTTAATTTAAGCTGTCAACGATTAATTTCACTGATAATAAAAAAAAACTGACAGAAACATTCTATGGCTACAATTTTAAGGTGCTTTGATATCCCCGCTTTACCTGCAATGTACTATGATGGGTGGTGACCCTTCTTTGTAATCTTTAAAGACCTCCCTCCAAAACTGCAGTAAAGACCAGGTACTGTCTGGCACATCCTTGTCTGGCCATGCTCGGTAATGATACTGGCGGATACGTCGACATGCCTCGTCAACCTGTTAATCATATAAATCTGAGGGTTAATAGGCTAATATTCCATTCCTATAGTGAGGATTTTTCGATAGATAATGATCGTGTATCGTACTTGCAGGACGTATATCTTTTTCCGTCAATGAAAAGCGTCTTACCATTCTCCAAAATGGAACCAAAATATTTTGTTATTTCATTCTAGAATATCTTTTTTAGATTCGAGTATTACAACAATTATAGTTTTCATTTACTAAGATAGATAATCATCACAACGTGATGACGTTCGATAGAGTATAATCCATAGAGTTTTCTTTAACGATAGTGCGAGAAGTTAAATAAGAAGAAAAAGAAAACATTACATGCCCTTGACAAGTATACAGTTGTCCATCAGTTTTAAGATCGTTTAATGTCACCTTATTTTGAATTAATCTGATTCTTTGACTGATTTATTAAATGGGGTTTAAGAGTACTTAAGTCATTTCGTGGCGGCTCGATCACCTTACCATAGATTCCTGGTATTTCTCTAACCAGTACTATAACTACATCCTTTCCGAGACTCCAGCTGCTCATCCTACTTAGGTTAATGATTATCCAACCTTCGGTTGGAGACAAGTGTCGGAAAGGATATTCCTCGGACCTCATGATTGAGAGTCCGATGCGCTATCAACTGTGCTTTGGTCGTGGCCTAAATTTAGTTGTTCGCTAATACCGACTGTATATCTAGAAAAAGCTAGCTGCTCTATGATAGCCTTAGAAGCAATACTAAGGTTGACCTACGTCAAGGCCCATGTCATCGGCCACATCTTTTCGCTTGCCTATTTTCACAAATGCAAAGTTTTTCAGCTCTTACATAGTTTTTTTTAAAGACCTATCTGTAAAAAAATGTTAATCTGGTACCTAAACCTTTCTACCTCACTGTAGATTGTGTTTAAACTTTCATTGCCTTTGCAAATACTGATAAACAATTTCCGAAGCGATTGACACCACCGATATCCATGAAATACAACAGTTAAACCGATCATTCTAAAGAATTTTGCGCTCCAGCTCGAGAAAGACATTTTACATATAGTAGAGCAAATATATATTTATGATAACTAGACAAAATATACAATTCATGAATTGCAAAAAAAATCGCTTTACTTTATACTTTTGCCATATATATCATTCAAAATGGTGACTATCCAACAGCCCTTCCTAATGACGAAGGTTGTCACCCCTGATTACAATAAAGCTTTGTCATAGAAATACACACAATGCAAAAATACGCATGAAATGCTAGATTTCTTTAATAGTGAAGCCCACACGAAAACTTGTGCTTAAACGAACGCGTACTCATTTAAATCAAAATACCGTCCAATGGTTTTCTATCCTATCTATAGTGTTCTTAGTAAAGTAAATTAAGAATAAAATGAATTGAAGCTATTAAACAACACGAAACTAATTAAGTTGAATTTATTTCCGCCTCTCTCTGAAACCTGCGGTTAATACCAACCCTGCAGGTGAGGACACTATGAATATATTTGATTTATATTTGATTTTTTTTTTTTCAATCCGACTACCGGAAAATGACACTTTTCATAATAGACTGAAGAAAAAAATACCTTTTGATCATTTGGCCGATTGGTAAGTTAGAATTTTCAATATCACCCTATTATAACATACCGATAAGAATTTTGTAGGAATTTTGAATACTTGTGTTTTGCCAAACTATAACATTTGAATCACACCTATCGATTAAAAACACCAAACACTAGTGACAAAGCATACTATCAAATCCATTAGGTTGATGATTAATTTAAGCTGTAGATGTGGTATTTTGTCGCCGACCTAGGATTACCTGTTTGATGTCGAGTGTCCTCACTGTGAAGTCTTCTTTTTGTACCTCGTCAACCATCATAATCTTGATTCTTTCGAAAGTTACGGAATCTTTTTCTGGCCAGTATTGTAAGCACTTTTCCTATTAATATTCAATAGAACATCAGCAACCATGACTAGCAAATCGACGTAATAATCATGTACACGTTAATCAGAAGCGCAACCTCACGGCATTATTGACTTGATACCACGTATCGAGACACAAAGGTGTCAGGCTAAGAGTGAAATACAATGTAGTTGCTTAATTCCACTATGAACTTGCTGTCTTACTAACTAAATGTATTATTATTTTTTTAAGCTAAGTCTGTATAATTTCAGACGTAAAATGGACCAATATTAAATACACAGTTAATAATAAAATAAAGGGATCTGAAAATGTACTTACATTCCCAGCTTCGACTAGATTGGTTAACATAACGATTTGGGTTGCATTTTGCTGCCAAACCATTCTCCAAAAATCCATGGCCATTACTTTTACAGGGCCTAGAAATTTTATTAACAAAATATCGACCAGGGAAATTTAAAACTCAAATAATTGTTTTATAATAACTGTTAATCGTAATGCTTTTCTTTTAAATTCTTTGTTTTTTTTTACAAGTGTAAAACGCCCCTTTTACAATTTCTCATTCACATATCGGCGGCTGGAGCACCTATCAATGATTCCAGATATTTCTAACACAAGTATAACCACTACATCCTTTCAAAGCCTGCAGCTGCTTATCCAATTTAGTTTCACGATTATCCACGCATTGATGGAGACTAATGTTGGAGAGGATATTTGCCGCGGACCGGAATCGAACCCTAGACCTCACGATCAAATGTCCGGCGCGCTACCAACTGCCCTTTGTTTAAATACTTATGTGCGTATGGAAGAAAACCTGATAGGATAATCATTACCAACCTGAGGACAGAAAATTCATAAATATATCTTATGAAATCTAATATACCTTTTGCACCAACAGTCAAACTGTTTGTCACAAAAGAAATCCACTGACAGAAACTTGTCATAAATGGTTCCTTATCATTCGAAGCTTAGCAGACATTTTTCATTTGACGATAATTCAAAGTAGGAAAATAACACGAGGTAGTTTGTTAATCGTTTCACAAACATATTTCTTTCGGACCGTAGGTTTCCGGTTTTCTCATTAAAATTTTTATGCTATATATTCATTACAATGTTTGTAAGTACGCCACTTAATATCGCAATTGACTATTTTAGAAACGAGTCAGCAATTCACTCAAAATAATTGTGATAATGGGAACATAAATGAAATCAAAATTAATGTGGTTACAGTAACAGAACTAATGTGTAACATTCTTAAAAATCAGACTGAAGTTTGTATTGATGTGATACAAACATGTTCATTGGACCGACCACAAACTGTCAAAGATCCCCGGCGGCGGCACATATCCTTTCCGATATTTGTCTCTCACAAATGGGTGGATATTCGTTAACCTAAGTGGGGTGGTAGCTGAAGGCTAGGAAACGATGTTGTGGTAGTACATTTCTGTTATGATGAATACCAGGAATCCATAGTTAGGTGCGCCAGCCGCGGCGGAAATGTATTACATGTAGCAAAGACAACACGAGAAACAAATCAAATTAACTGAATTTAAAACATCGAAATATTATCCCTTTATTCTTCATTTTCCACAATGTTTTCTGCCCGGCAAGTTGAAAAATATCATTGACTAAATATTGTTGTCTACAACTCCTTTCAATTTGAACCAGTCTAAAATATTGCCGTCTGGTAATGCATAGATATTGTAAGCCAAGACTACTGTTCAACTCGAAATCGCTATTTTGCTTTATCACACTATTTTCATCTGCTTTATCTCATAAATGTGTGAAAGTTTGGGATTATGTAGTTATGATTTTAATGTTAAAATGCCAAGGAAATCGAAACTTATATATTAAGATTGCGATGAGCGTTCATTATTATTACACATGAAGTGCCACATGCACGTTTAAAAGATAGAATTTCACGGCGTCTTTATTAGAATGCGTGGAAATGCGTGAAAATCACAAATATTATTTGGATCAATTTTAAATAGCGGTTTTGTATAAACAAAACCTCTAAAACGTATTATCTTATGTATATAATTATGCTTTTGAAAGAAACATAATCTTGAATTAGTTTTACAAAATGCCATTCTTACCTTGAGATGCTATGAATTTTCGTCTTGTATGAAAGCCCTGAAAAAAGAAATCAGAAAAAAATCTACTTAGCTCATTTAAAATGTACTTCTATAGTTTCAAAATTACAACCTTCAAATGGGTTGAAATTTATCATATAGCTATCCGTTTCATCCACAGAATTATTCTTTTCGGGACACTATTGAAATTCACCAATGATTAGGACAGTTTTACGTCTACCCGCAAGCCGTAACGCATGTTTCTGTTCATTAATATTGATGCAATCGCATTAGAATAATTCGTACAAAAGAGCAACTGCTTCTAAGATTTGAATTCATTTTACCAATCATAATTCTTGGACGGTGACATTACCACTGTGTTATTGCAAATAACCAATATTTCGTATCAGGTAAAGAGGTAATTTAAACGCGAGAATTGTTTGAAGTTGAATAGAATTTGACCATTTTGTTCTGTGCGTCTGTCAGGCGAGAGGGCAGCGATTTTCAAATTTGTAAAGCTAGGACCCCCTAATCTAATTGCACAACAATTTAGATTGATTAGTCAAACCATAACATTCAACTTGTTAAAAAATAGAATTTTTCAAAAAGGTTGAAGGGCGACGCTATCAAGCAATTCTTTGAAACTTATCGTCTGAAGGTCAATCCTTTAATGGCACTAGAACTACATTTACAGTTAATCGGCAAATTCTCTTTGTGGGTTGCTGTCTTGTTTAAACTGAGAAGAAGATTGTTGTGCTCCCTATTGATATCTTATTTTATAATCGCCTTTTACAATTCCAGCGTTTACTTACATCAATGAAACTTGCGTTTATGAAATCACACTCGCCCCCAATTTCAACCTGTAAGTGCACTCTCGAGTGGTCATCTATAAGGTAAAATGTTAAAGAATATATTCATACAATTGAACGGATTATACCAACGTTTTTCCATAACGTAACAACCATGGCTGCACTCAATTAGCATGCTAGGTCATTCAGTATTATATATGTTTGTACAGATGATTAAATAAGCATTAGAACACCGAGTTTTATGAATTAAAGTTTAGCAATTTCTGAGGTTAATGTTCGAACAATCCTTAGGATATTTACAACCGTTTTGTTTTGTGGTTACCGTTGTTTAATTCAAGTTTTTCTCACATAGTAAGAACCTTCCTACTGACTTTGTATAGATAAGAAGTGATAATCTTTAGTCAGTAGAGCACGGACAAAATAAATTTTACTAATATTTTTTCAATGATTCATATGTTCATTGTAGCGCCATTGATCCAAATGATTAACCTGCATTTTCTTGTGTTACTTTTATAAAATCAGGACAACACTAATGCAATTCTTGTAAAATATTATAAACAACAAATGTTAAATACGTACAAGGAAACATTTTCTTGTAGCGATTCTTTTGAAGATTAGCTAAAGCATCCTTGTGAGGAAATACAAGGCCATCTTTTAACAGCTGAAATGGAATGGCGGAAAATTTCAATATTTCAACTGCAATGCATACATTTGCTTATGCAGATATCAATTGAATCGTAATTACTGAACAGGGGTCCTATAAATTACAGACAATTATGATAAATCCTAGTTCTCTGTGTGATTTATACAGTTTCCCGTCTTAAAATGGATGTACTTTTCTGTAAAATACAAAATATTGATACGTTTGTTTTTGTTTGTGTACATAATGACATAAAATAATAAACAAAGTAACACGATTAAGTGAAATAATTTACTATATTCAAATATACAAGACATAGAAAATGTATATTAAACATATGTTAAGCCCTTACTTAAAGACTAAAAAGTCCTTACGTATTATCTTAATCCAAAAATAATATTCCTGTCCTCTCAAATTCACTTTAAATCTACTATTACACTAAATGTTACTTAAAATGTGCTAAAGTTACTATCTATAATTAATTAATGTCGGTTTACTAACTGTTGAAATCACTTAATTTTAAAAAAACAAATGTCCCAGTCTACTTTTTCGATAGACTTTATACTCCTCCAACACTAATCATTCCAAACATTAGTCAGAGTAAGGTATAAACTGACATAAGAAACGAAAGGATCGTAACAATGTAAATGAATAGAACATCCTATAACTCTCTTTCTCATTCTCATACGCAACTGGTCACCAAATTGTAACAGTAAAAATAGGTACAAATACCCCGAATTCGTTTTCGAAGTGTTTGTTTCCTTTTTGTTTCCTCAAATAAATGTACTCCCATAGATTTTCAATTGCTATTCCGAAACGACCTTCGTTGTAGTTGTAATATTCACTTTCAGCATCATTGTTGTCATTAGCATTTTTCATGTAACCTAAAAAAACAACGAATTAATTAATTACATGTAAAAAGGAAAATCGTAGACAAGTTGCCGTATTAACTCGAATGCTAACAAATTACTTAAAATGATACCACACGAAAATTTGACATCACAGACATTTGCAGTTTTTTCGCGAGTATTTTCTTTATCAATGGGAACCTTTACAATTGATTAATGATACACTTAAATCGGATGAAAAGACCTATCGTCGATGTGAAACCAAATTGTCGTATTTATAACCCGCTGACGATATATGATGTTTCTTGCCAGAATTACACTGTAAACCGAAATTCGATGTCTTCAGCACTATGATTCAGATACTACAGTCCTTTCTCTTTTTTTAAAAATGTATCGATTTCTCATTTATTAATCGAATAATACCTAATTGTATGCTACGAATTATTTTTAAACACTGATAATAATAAAAAGAATAAAGGAGCTTCACCGCTTCTAAATATTGTTAGATCAAGACGATTACTGACTAATAAGTTTGGCAAATACAAAATTGAGTGCCTCTAGGAATCACCTTCTAAAATGTTGTTTACGTAAACGTTTTCAGGTTGTTCTGCAGAGCCACGTATATTTCCTGATACTGCTTGGTTTTCCTCCCCTTTATTTCTCAAACGTCTACAAAGAGTTTTTGGACTATAAATGGACAGATCAGCAAAGGATATGCGAGAGCAAATGCAATTCCACTTGATTGTGACTCAAGGCATTACTAAATGAATTTTGAATCATGAGAAAGTGAGTATTTTTCCTTACTTTGTAATACTATGTCATTGACATAAAGGTATTTAAGAATGGCTATAAGAAGAATGTTCATACTATCAACAGTTCAATATGCTATCAAAATTTGATTGTGATAATATTCCTGTTCATTTACTTGCATGAGATCAAACAGTAAAAGACAGAGTAGTTTATCATATACAATAGGCAAAAATCGTTTCTTTCCCTTTAATTTGATACTTGCCTTCTAAATATGACTATTACTACAAGTGTGGTACAGGTAAGGATAAGAATCCCTATGACAGAGGCAATGATTACGACGATAGGCAATTTGTCTTCTTGTCTTGATGAATCAATGTTTACTGAAATAAGTGATATATTTCAAAATCAAATTTAAATTTTCTAACTTTCCTTTATTTGGCATATTTTGTTAGCTAACTGAGTAGGATTTTTTCTGATCTATTCTATAAAGTTTTTGGGTGTTTTATATGTTTGCTGTCCTCACAAAGATCGGCTTTTAACAAATCGTTTATCCATTAAAGAAAGCTTTCGTCATCTCTTTATCAACAAGTACTATATTTTTAAAATTCGGAATAAACATAGATATATGAAACTCAATCCACTTTGAAAAATTTGCTAGCGTAGTATTGTATTACTCACCTGCACAAAAGGGCCAAACATATCCTGTTATGCATTTGGTACATGTGCCGTTGATGTGATCACATGTTTCATTTTCAGAACAATATCCACAAGTTTTCTCACAGTTAGAACCAAATAAACCAGATTCACACACTGAAAAGCATTTATAACATCAACTATGAATATATCATGAGATATTTTATTTGAATGGGGGTTTACGCCATTTAACAGTATTTCAGCCATATCGCGGCAGTTGGAGCACCCAACCATATATTTCTGGTATGTCTTACACCAGTACTACCACTACTTCCTTACTAAGCCCCCAGATGTTCTCCCAATTGAGGTTTACAACTATTCACCCTTAGGTTGTAGACAAACTATATAAAGGGTATTTGCAGCGACCGAAGATCGAACCCTGGAACCACGCAACAATGAGTTGAGCCATTTCCGCGAGCATAGCATAAGTTATGATGCATATGATACATTTAAGAGGAAAAATCATCATTTAAGAATGTTTAGTCGTGTTTATGAAAAAAGATTCAATTAAAGTACTACCGCAAGTATATTCCTTACTTACTTGTTTTACAAGATGGATCTTTTTCATCGAAACCATCATCACATTTCGTGCAATGTCCGGTCGAAGGATGACAAGCGTCGCCATTAAAACAGTGTCCACACTCTCTAGAACAGTTATACCCGTACGTTCCTGGTTGACAAACTGTTTGAAAAAATTATATCGAAAACAATATGACAAGATATAAAGAGTTGATCGATTCAATGCATGGTTGCATTTTTACACCTGTAAGCACAAATAAACCCGGAAAGCTTAGTCATGAATATTTTGGTCTGACTTTTTTTAAATCATGGACCATGTGCAGTAATTCATACTAAGGCATTCGCAATGAAATCAAGAATCAAGACAGTTTACAAACACGGTATTGTTGAACTGGAGTTTATTATCAAATAACTCCAAATGCGAAATTAGGTTTTGAACAGCAGTCATTTTCCGGACAATCTTTTAAAAAAGCGTAAATGCATGACATTGAAAAGATATGATTATTTCAAAAGAAGGTTGAAATTTCATCATAATAAAACAGTAAAGAAACAAACTTTTAAAACGGAAAAAGATTTGTACAGATCAAGTTAAACTAATAAGAAAACAAGGTTGTAATGCTATCATTTTTAACATAAATTCCTCGAATTACTTTATGGATGATTTTATAACAAAGGCACTACATTCCCGTTTTATTCTCCATTTGATTTATTCACGTAGTTATATCAGTAGGTAGCGTTAAAAGACTATTTTTTAGACCTTTGTGCATCAATTACCTCTCTCTGATCTTATAAATCATTACAATGAACGGTAAACCAGCTTACCCTTGCTGCAAAAGAGGTCATCTATCACAAACCCATCATCACAGTCGTTGCAAAGTCCGGTTGTTTGGTTACACGGGGAATTGTTTTTACAGTTTCCGCATTTACTTAAACAGTTATTGTCGTAGGTTCCGTTTGGACATACTAAACGAGAAAAACAAGTAATAATTTTTACACTAAAATAATACAGGATATTATATTGGGCTTATAATTTCCATTTAATCAAGAGGACATTCGTGTAGCACTACTTTTCATTTGTTTTCTTCACCGTATTTATTGATCTCAAGTTTCTAGGGCATTATTTCAACCCCATTTAGCATGGAGTGCTCACATTTGCTATAGTGATCCCTAGGTTCAACTTTCGTATGTCGTATGTCTTCTCGTGTCGGTCAAGCATTTCTTCAAAGACTTCTCCTAAACCAAATAGCCAATTTTAACATTTTTTTTTGTCAAATCCATTACAATTTTGGATGCATCAAAAGTGAACATTTCAGATATATCCTGGAAGAAAATCTTTGGCACAGAGCACAGGCTTGTATTGAAATTATTCAGGATTCAGGAAATAGACACACTTGGGGTCAGGCCATTATATCACTTCTAGGATTTCTCCGAGAATTTGGGTCAATCAGATGCAAATTTGTCAAGCATACTGCTTAGATTATATCCTCTAAAATAGCTTAAACAAATTAACTTTGTGGAAATTTCTAGTTGCAAGGCCAAAAATGCAAAATGAAAATAAAAATGATATACAAAAAGACATGGAAGGCACATGTGAGAGAGTATCCGTTCATGGAATTCTGTGAACTTTGCTGGAATTTTTACTAATGGTTCCCAAGAGATTAATTCTATCTAATTAGGCGAAATTCTATCATAATCCTCAGCTCATAATGAAACTAGATAGTTGAAAAGAATATATCTTCTGTTGCAGGTCAACACACCAGGGTAAATGGCCCTCTTTTTTTATACAATCAAATAATCAACAAAAAGAAAGTTATGCTTATTCATGCTCTAACTTGAGCTCTAGAATCCTACTTAGATACCTAATAAACTGGCATGTCAGTACATGTAGTTCTTGTGAATCTATCGTTATACCTGCGCAATATTCAAACATTGACATATATTTCTTTTCTATTTTTTGAATGTTTCCTTTGTTAGACTACAATTATCATTTTCGCATTGCCCATACTTCCTTGAAAATCTACAAGATTTACCCGGTACCATTCCGAAATCGGCGAAAATAAAATTGAAAGAAAAATAACTTCTTTGCACAGAACACACCTAATTTGTACCAATTTCTATTCTATTGGGAGCACAATTCCCGATTTTTTCGACCCCCTTAGCATCTTAATTCAAATCTGACTTAAAAGCACAGAGCCTTATAGTTCAGACGTTTTCCTGAAAGGCTTAAGAATACAATATACTGTCATTGTATACACGAATAATACCATAACGAAAAGCGAATGGTTCATTGTTCTTGTGTGAATAGGGTGTAACTTGGCTTTTGCCTTTCATTTATATTATCGCGAAATTCAGTTATTCGCGAGGAACAATTTATAATTTGAAGGAGGGAGACTATAGCTCTTTAACGCGATTATGAAGTTTCACGATTTATTTCACACAGCACTTGCGTAATCTCTCGAACGGCGTATTGCATGAGATACAAGGGCACGCTGCGCTGGGTGTTTCAACAAGATGTTTTATACACTTTAGTAAAATATGGCGCTCATTAGGGATTGAATGGTGTCACGCACGAGATTAGATCAACGAGTGCGCTGCGCTAGGCATTTTCAACAAATGATTTGATATACTTAAGTAAAATATCGTGTTTATTATGGATGGAAAAACCTCTGGGCAAGAGGCTTATTGAAAGATTCAAACACAGAAATTGTGTTAGAAATCTGTTACGTCGGATACGATGGTAGGGAGTCCATTGAAAATGACACTTGGGTCATACCGTGCGAGAGATAGAAGAATAAAGTGGCTTTCGTTCGTCAAATGTGTTGAAAATCTTACATGTGTACGTGAATAAGATCTTCCCGCGCTGATTGCTCTATTTGCTCACTTACGACAAGAAACAAAGTTAGGTTAGACTTGAGTCGCAAGTTACATAAAATATGTTAAATGTGATGATATCGATTGGAAGGGACTGTAACAGGTTATAAAACCCGGATCTTCTATTTTTAGCTCAAATTCTAAAGCTAAAACTAAGGTTTTGGGCTTATCTGATGGTGACGGACCTGTCGTTGCGTACCTTTGCAAAACATCGAGTCGCATATTCTTTGATCCGAAATATAGTTTTATCACTTGACAGATTTACAGAAAAAGTAGTCTTAGCCAACTTGTTGATTTCTGTCAGAAAAACAGACCGCGCACCGGCGTTAGCGGCAACCACTTACTCAATGATAAATTCGCTACAGTACGGAAATATCTGAAAAATCTGGGCTCTATGTCTTAGTTCATGCCCATACAGCACTGACCTGTCCCCCTGCGTCTTTCGATTGATCCCAAGACTTAAGAGATGGTGGCAGGGCACCGTTTTAATTCCCGTTGTTGTATAGAGAGTGTGGTCTACTAGTGTTTGTAACATATACCTAAAAGGAAGTACCGGGCATCGTTCTGAATATGGGTAGGTCGGCGGGAAATGTGTATGGCGACAGACAGAACCTATTTCGAATAAACATATTTCTAATGTTTCAAGCATTTTTTTTAAAAAAAAACATACCGCCCTACTCTACGAACTTAAAAAAGTGTTCTCGTATGTGGAATAGTTCATTACTTTGGTTTAATATGAGAATAAGAAATACGAGAAAATATTTATTTCTAAAAAAAATTCACGTACATGTCTTGCAAGTCAAGTCTGTTTCATTGTATCCACTTAAGCATCTGACACAGAGTCCATTTACTTTGTTGCAGACTTCACTGTCTCTACATTTCCCACATGTCTCGGCACAATTCGTTCCATATCGGCCATTATTACATTCTGTAAATGTTGAATCATTATAAGAAGTATTGAACTCAAAGACAATATCTCGTTAATTTATAGTGGTATTTATGTAATATGCGATTTGTTTGTAAAAACCTCATACGTTAACTAATGGGAATTTTCCTTGTAAAAAATGATACATTTTATCAACTTTATTGATGTGGTTAGATTTCACATGCAAATAATGAGAATCAAACGTATACAATACAGCCTTTTCCACACAATACATTGATAATGACAGATTAAACGAAAAAAAAATGCAATTGACCCCTGTGGTACATTTGTCTACTTTAAGATTAATTTAATTATATTACAGATTCAGATATTGACATTTAATGGCAGAGGTTAACTAGAGACAAGCCGATTCTAGAAATTATGACTTATTTGTCCAAAAGTGAAAAAAACAAACAAACAAAAAAACAACAGTTCTGCTATACTTGAAACTATCTATTTGCAGTACAATGTAGCACCAATTTGTGGATTAATTGAATTATTGATTGACTGGTTGAAAAGAATTGACGCTACTTTTAGCAGTTTTTAGTCAAATCGCGCGGATTGAGCACCTAATCATTCATTGTTGGTATTTCTCACACCATGTACTACCACTGTATTCTTTCCGAGCCTCCAGCTTCTCACCACACTTAGGTTTACGATTCATTGGTGTAACACAAGTTGAAACCAGGATGACTTTTTTCTGTTTTAATACCTGTTTTACAGAAAAGGTCCGTGAAATAATATCCATCTGTACAACTGCTGGAATCGCAATAACCTGTCTCTCTATCACAGCTACCACGGCAGCTACCACAAGTCTCAGAACAATTATAACCGTATTGTCCAGATACACAAGCTGAAATTATGTAGATTATTATAGCTCAAAGCGATTTAAGGTGTTGTATGGCTATGAAAATAGTTTATAGACTTGTGAATGTAAAAGTCTTAAGCCATGACTCAACCTACTTATTTCTTTGCAGATCTAAACTTGTAAGGATTCACATAACACATGAACTTTGCCGTAAAATAAAAGACTGATTATTCATAGCGGCACGTTATGGTTTATCGTTAGAGCAACGATCTTTAAGTTTTTAGGAAAGTAAATCATTTTCCTGTCATCTGTCAGGTAAGTATACGGAAACTCCGATCCATATCAACAAAAGATTCAGGTGACCTCTGTTGGACAGTTATATTGGAATTCAAATTCAATTTTTTTCATGACCTTTTATATTCTGTTGAATAAATACAAACCCAAAAGTAAGGGTTTTGGATCAATTTGGCAATTTTATAGCCAATTCTAAAATTGGGTACATGTTTTAAATAGCGATAGAAACAGCTGTAAAGAGAGGGACAGCTCCAAAATCAGGTCAGAAGTCATAGAGAAAAAGGATCATGCAATACTAAAATTTACATTTTGGATGTGTGAATTAATGTTCTTCAATTTAAAGTAGGTCTGATCATTTTGCAAACTGAGCTATAAGCGAATATGTTACAATGTTCGTCAATGGAAAATGATTTATTTTCCTTAGAACAAAGAAACATTTTTTCCGTGAATAAAACGATTTTCAACAGAAAAATAGAATAGACAGTCATCATTGAATGGGGTTTGTTAGAATGCGTCCCAATCTAGATAATCCAAGTTGAAGGATACACTTTCTTTGCTTGAATATTCTTTAACATATATATGTACGATTTAAAGAAAACCCATGTGTGGCACATGTAAAAGAGTCTCTGAACAAGACATATTTTCAAGGTTGATTAACATTTTTTTAGTATTTGGTGATTTGGCTAAATCATAAAGCAGCTTGGTAATTTGTGCGATGACTAAATGTATGCAAGCATTTTTCTATACTTTGATAACCTACCAGTGTTGCAGAATAGATCGAGATTGGTATATCCATCTTCACACTCTTCGCAAAGCCCCGATATAACATTGCAAGTAGCACCGTTCTTACAGCTTCCACATACCTGGGAACATGTATCACCGTACATTCGAAAAGGACATCCTAAAATTGGATAATCAAACGGCATTGTTAAGCCTAACGCTGAAAAATATGCGCCGAAGGATCAGATGAATATAGAATACAACTTAACGCTATACATAGAAACGGTAATTTGTAAAGAAAAAACGTTCATTTGAAGGGGATCATTGTATACTCTGACTGTCGTTGGATAAACGCAAAATAATGGTTGAATAAGAAAAGCAGTATATGTGAGTATCTCGTGATTTCCGAACTACCCAATCAATTTCTTAAAATGGACATATACATACGTATGTCAAAAGGAAATTACTGTTCATTCCCATTTTATCACTCTCAATGTCGTCAAACTAACGTTTAGTAGAATGACGTCACCAAAGGTGTCTGACGCAATTTGCGATTATTATATTCAACGAAACATATAAAAATATAATTTAAGGTTGCTTTCTTTCCACATTGTAAGTAAATGCCATCTTAAATGATAATTTAAAAACTGACAACATTTTGGATTTTCTCTGTTGATAGGCAACCCTTATCAAGTACCTCGACTTGGCAAATTCCAACTAATCTTAATTCATAAAGCGATCGATTTTCTTACATGTCTTTTTTGCCAAGAGAAATTCATCGAAGATTTGAGACCTTATGTTTGGCTGAAAGTTCATATTCATACCTTTACTTTCGGAAACATAGCTCATTTTCCGACGATAACCCAGAATATCTTGAAACTTTTCTGTTTGGTATAGGGGGCGTAATGTGTTTCAAACTTCTTGTTTCTGTTGCTTTTTCACGTTGCTATTAATTTGTTTTAGCTTACCTGAACCTGACACCCCACCCCACCCAGTCTCACAAATCCCGATTTAAACCTGATTTGGAAAATGTCAAAAGCGGCGCAAAATCGGCAAACTTCGTGAAAGTCGTTGTGTCTCCCGATTCAAATTAGGATCAATTCATGATCAAAAATAAATCGGGATTAAAATTAGCAATTTTTTCTCCCAATTTCGAAAATCGTGTTGAAATTAGCGCACCTCGGTGTACCTCGTACTAAGTCGTCGTTGTTCTTACTCGGCAAATCGGCGTTACAGAATCGGTCCTATTGTGGCGTACCTACCACGGCGATGAACCCCGAATAACGCTGATCCACTTTGAGCATGAACTAAGACGAGATACGCGACTAGAATTCCGAGCTACATCGACCTACTACGAATGACTACAAATCCTAAGATATCCCGTACTACAAAAATACCAAATTCCGAGGAGTATAAATAGGCGAACCATCTTTGGAAAAAAATCATTCAGTACCAAACCTTTGAACGAGACGCTTCTTTAAACTTCGATACAATAGGTCTAAAATGGGGGGGGGTCGAAGAAAAGGCAGTCAGATGTGCCTTCTCCACCGAGCACCTAATCTCTGGTGTTATGACGGATAGAGTTCTCGGCGATTTCGTTGAAAATCTCGAATGGCATTCGCAAGCACATGCAGTTCATCAATGATTGATGGCCAAGGGCAGGTAGCTCACGATGCAATAGCTGATTTAATTGTCTAGAGTTTTGCCTCTTCTCGTTGGTAAGCCAAGGCCGCACCCACCACCGCCTTTGTTTTTTATGCTTAGGCTGTTTCTGACGTTGTTCATATTCAAGGTCTTCAAGACTATGTTCAGTTGGAGCATTTTCCCTTTCCCTTAAGTTGTTTATAGAGGTAAAACAAGATTGCAATTATAATGCCGTCTGTTGTTGTTGGCATGTTGTCACTCCATATGATTATTGATTGTTTGTTTATCTTATTTATTCAATTTTTTCTATTAAATCAGAAATTTATATGCCCAGTGTGCGAATTCGGATCATTATCCTGAAAAATGATTTACAGCTCGTAGTTAATTGGGATATGTCGGCGTATGTCGCAGTAAATCTTTGTGCATCGTAGTCCATCGTAGTGGGAAATCGGGACAGTCGTTCTCGATCGTACTGTTTCGTAGTAACTCGGCTCCTTACTCGGGGTACTACGGATCAAAATCAGGAGGAAAGCGCAGTAAATCGAATCGCATCGTAGTTTTCCGCGGCCCGTCGGAACACATCGCATGTATGTCTATAAATACGCCCCGTCCAAGGATGATTGGAGAAAAACGGCTCGGAGAAAATTCGTACTCCCGAATCAATTTGATTAATTTGGAAATCGAGGTCTCTGAGACTAGGGGGACAGCAAAATATGACCAGATCTATGACGCTTAAAATGACGTCATTTAAATCTTTTGAGCTTTGTTTTTCATTGTTTAGGTAGAAAGAAGCCTTCAAATGATGTAAAAAAGTAATTACCATATAAATCAGTCTCGCACAATATAACATACTTATATTCGGAATAAGTAAATTTGACGTAACTTGCAACTTGGATTCCAGTAAAGTTGAAATCAAAGTAACTAATGTAACTTGACGAATATGGTACAGATGCCACCCGCTGGTTGTCGAAGAGTATTTTCATGCCGCCCAAACTCTCTAAATAGAAAGAATAAAAAGATTTTATATTAATGGCTTTTTTATTGTTTCCTATTTCAACCGTATTACATCTATAGGTCGGTTAGTTTAATCTTTCATATACTCTAACTTTTTGTCATTTTTTATGGCAGAACAACAAAAATCTTCAACCAGACCTTCTGGTCGGTTTATCAATCATGAGGTCTAGGATTTGGTCACCGATCACGGCCAATATCCTTTCCGACATTTTCTTTAACAAATGGATGGTTATTCGTATACCTAATTGGGATGAGCAGCTGGAATTTCGGGAAGAATGTAAGGGTAGTACTGGTGTGAGAAATACCAGAAAATCCGTGGTTAGTTGCTCCAGCCGCCGCGACGCGATATGTCTGAAATAAAGTAATAAGTGGCATTAAATCCCATTCAAACAAACAAACGATTATAAAAACAACGGTGTTAGTGCGAGTTCCCCTAATGAAACAATCCTAACTATTTATTTTAGCTGGCAAATGTAGATCGCTCAACTGATTTAAAAGACCCGGATTATATCGTCGGTGGAGGAGCAAAATATCGTAAATACAGCTTGAATAATTCTGTATTTACGATATTTTGCTTGCTAAAAAGAAGAAGAAAAAGCACTGCTTCCTTACTGTTCTATAAAACGATAAGCCTTGTTGTAAAGTTACAAAGTATAATTTTGTTCGCGAATCACAACAATGATGAAACACACTGAATTATTAAAATGGGGGATCAAAACAAGGTCACTACAGCTGTAAAGATTTTTTGGTCACCATACAATGATTAACTTCCGTTGGAAAATGAAATACGAATCCGATTAAACATGTATAACTTTTACGCATCATATAGACCATTTACAAAAAGGGAAAATTTGGCAGGCAAAAACAAAAACGGCAATATCCTGGGAATCGGACCTCTTAAAGGGGAGTCCGCCGTTCTATCAAAGGCTATGTAGTCATTGTTACAATGGTATATGAGTCTATTTCACCCTGTTGTTTAAGTACAGGCAACATATACCTGAAGATAAATTGGCCCAGGTCTAAATATCCTGCGGCGAGGTAAACAAATAATTTAGCAACACGGTTTTTTCGAGATGAAGGCCGCCGTCATAGCGCAGTCGGTAGGGCGGCAGACTCCTAATCTTCAATAATGGGATGTCATGGGTTCGATCCCCGGCGGCGGCACATAACCTTTCTGACGTTAATCGTAAACCTTAGTGGGATAGCAGCTGGAGGCTAGGAAAGGATGTAGTGGTAGTACTGGTGTGGGAAATACCAGGAATCCATTATTAGGTGCTCCAGCAGCCGCGATATGACTGAAATACTGTTAAAAGTGCGTTAAGCCCCATTCAATCAATCAATTCTTCGAGATAGGTATCAGCCAGTCAAACGAAAATGCAAGTTTAAACAATCTCATACACGAGCCTACTCACGTGGCGTCTCGCTTTTATCAGTTCTGCCGTACAAAACCACCCTTGAGATGACGTATTTCTCATTTAGACCAATCTGTATCCAAGAATCGTCATTCCTTTGTGTACCAGCACAACAGCTGCAATCATCAGCTTCAGTTCGGTAATCTTCGTCCACGATATTTGGTCCATCCCAGCCAGGAATAACTGGGTCCGAACTCATCGTAACGGATTTGCCTCTCGAGATAAGTTCTTGGCCTTATGAAGCATTTCAGATAGGAGAAGAAATACAATAACTAAACAAATGAACTCAATCTTCAAATTCAATAACTTATTAGTAATTCTATTTAAATGCAGCGACGAATTTTAAATTGTAATCAAATCATGTATTATGTTACGTTTTGCACAAAGCATATATCTTGCTAACCTCGTAGATGATCGTCGCTATTAAATGAAATTAAAATCGATCAAGTGAGACCCTTAATACAACTTAGAAGACATAATAGATATTAAGCAAAGAGGTTATTACACGGCTGATGAGGATCGTAGACTTACATCGGCTAGCCATCTTAATAATTGGACGCAATGCTTTATCATCGGTGAAATTTTAAAACCTCATAACTACAGCTTGAACCAACGGTATATTTAGATAAGTATAGGTTTCAATCTTTGATCCAAGCCAGCCATGTAATAACCCGTTTTTACTTCCAAGACTATTTTAACATACCATACAATTCATTATTTTTGATATAAGTAGTGAAATTT
Organism: Fragum fragum; assembly: GCA_946902895.1. Classification (NCBI taxonomy): domain Eukaryota; kingdom Metazoa; phylum Mollusca; class Bivalvia; order Cardiida; family Cardiidae; genus Fragum; species Fragum fragum. The sequence goes on along the minus strand of OX336369.1, from coordinate 58,384,792 downwards.
TTGTGGATATTAGCTATATATACCCGTCGACCGGCGAGATAAATGTTCTTTCTTACCTTGTAACTTAATTGACCAATTGCTGGCCCCGCCCACTTACTCTTTTAGCCCCGCCTACTTATTCCGACAGGAAGTACCGCTTCGATTTAAAACGGCGATATTCTACAAAATTTATGGCATGTAAGCATGTATCAAAAAATTAGAATAGTTGGTTGGCGACCTATAGGTCCTAACAATAGCTTGAATAAGCTGTATTATGACGTTTAAGTCGCTTTACAAACAAGAATGGTTACCAAAAATTGCGGCCAATGTTGGAATTCAAAACTCATTTATGGTCTTAATAAATGATCATTGGTCAACTGGTTATTTGAATGACAGCCGCGATTGATCAATTATTTCTAAATTAATTTTAAATGTGTTTATTGGGATTATTTTTAGCTTTACCTTTTTCTGTTTTTCTAAATTTTAGACCTGTCCAAATTCAAAGGTTTTTCAGACGACAGTTGAATTTCAATTTTATTTGAACAATAATCATTCTGTAGAGAAGAAAAAATGTGGGAAAAGAAGAAATTGCTTGTTACAAGCAATTTCTTCTTTTTCCACAATGTTTTCTCAAGTATAAAACTCAGGGACGTAAAAAAATCAGGTTTTAAACAGGAAAGGGTTATTCTTTATTCCTTTTAGTTCGTCAATTATTTCAGATTTGCAATAGAAGCGAATTTAAATGTTCATAAGCATGATACAAACGATCTTTTATTCCGCTTTCCACGCGAATAAACGTACACTGGGTCTTTTACAATGATGAGTTTAGAAAAAATATCCTGTCAACCGGCAGGGTATATCTATAAAGGCAGTACTCTACATCTTAAAAATAACGACCCAGCGAACGATATTACGACTTTTTTTAAGCGGTGATGTTATTTAATTTTGTAATAGAATATAATAACCCATTGTACTTTTCCTCGACTTCCAAGGTCACCAATGAAGCTCAAACATAAAATCAGCCCTGATATAATTTAAAAGAAAAATTCTAAGGGCTGTGAATCGAAATTTGATAAAGGTAAAATTACTTAAAATTATTTCTTATATCTTTGATATTTTGCAATTTCTTCGAAATCAATAAATCATTAGTGAGAATTACGTTTGTAAATGCATGCATCCATCCGCTGGTTGGCTTCTGACTCGTGTAGGACAAACCGCATTCAAAAATACTATTTACGGATCACCCATCACGCTCAATTTAAAAAATGTGGTCATTTAGGTGTAACAAAAAAGTAAATCGATTGAGAGGCAATCTAAGCGTTGTTACTACAGCTGAATAAATTGTACTAACGACGGTTTAAGTCATCAAAGCTGCAAAGATTGTATACATACATGTCCGAGTTCAAAGTTCAAACGGTCTAAATGAATCATTTGATTGGTCATTTGATTGTATGATTGAAAGCGGCGACCCGTAAATGTTTAGTAAGTATAAGCTAAACTACGCTTAAAAATAAAAACTACAAATTAAACAAACCTGAACATTCCTGGTGAATCAAAGCTAGCATGAATCCAACGAACGACAGCTTTAACATTGTCGACTCATGCGAATCAATCTAACCAAGACCAGGTTTACTCTCAATTCTGACGTAAATGATCTGAAATAATAATTCAATAATGCCTTTTATTATAGAGACAAACATCTAATAATCAAAATTTACGATGTCTCTGAATAACATTGCCTATTTTAATGGGTGACTATATAAAAAGAGAGAGCAAAAAATAGACAATCAAAAACGGATACAAGAACGACTAGAAGAAACGAGAAAAGAAGACATCGAAAAATCTTTGACAAAAAAAAATATGATACGGAATCGAACCTACCTTGCTGTCATAAAATTGAGAATATCTAACTACATTCTATCAATGATTCGTTTGCATATATATATAATTTAATTGTTAGTTTCGTCTATCAAAAACAAGCGTTCTGATTGGTCTAAAAATTGAATTTATACCTCCGTTAAAAAAAATTTGAGCACATTGTGATTTTGTCTGCTTCCACACAAAATAGTCCCAAACAAAAAGGTATCAAAAAATGTAGGGTTTTTGCTTTTTTTCGCTCGATTCTATTAAATTATAAGAAATGAAGAGAATATTTTTTGTTTTCATGGAGTTATGAACCGAAAAACCTAATCACACAATGTATAATTACTTTTTTCGGTTCATACCTCCATTAAACAAAAAATATCCTCTTCATCTCTTAAATAAAGACTTTTTGCAATCGCTTGCCTGCCTCACCTCCCTTTCTGAATATTCTGGGGGCAGGGACTCTGAATTAACCTGGCGATCTTAGTTATGGGACTAAATGTAACAACCGTGTATATATTTTTTTTCATATTTCCCTTGTTGTATAATCGTTATCCATGGGCGAAATAAAAACGTTGTTCTGTTCTGTTCTATTAAATCTATCTGAGTTATGCAGTCATATGAATGTAATTACATAGAGGATAATCGTTATTTTCAGTGTAAAATCAATTTTAATTTCATTGGGTGAACAACAAAAGCTTTATTTTCATGAGTGGCGAAGCCACGAGTGAAAATATAGCTTTTGTTGTTCACCCAATGAAATATAAATCGATCTTACTCGAAAAACAAACGATTGTTCTATTTTTTTAATGCAAAAATTAGACAAATGCGAAAATTTTATGACAAATTTTCTTAAAGCGCGTCATTTTGCACATGACTGCTATGCAACGCTTATGATGACGTCATTTATCTGGCGCTGCTTAGATAACGTCAGATAGGGTGAAAGCGGGGCATAAGTTTTTGATAATTTCACTGGATAGGCGGTGAGTTTATCTAATGATAATCTACCGTTATTTCTCGATAATCCACCTGAAAGCATTAAAGAAAGTTCTATACCTGAAATAAACAATTATTTTTACAAGAGTAACACAAGACGACGTCACTTGCAAATTTTAAGATGTATTAACCCTCGTCATGCTAGACCCGGAATATTCCTGTCTTGGGAGGAGGTATAGACAAAGTTCAGCCTGTACAAATGTGCTGTATGATCTTAGTCTATACCACCTGTTTGTACCCTGTATGTAAACGTTTTTAGAAATTTATTTTCAAAAAAAGATATTAATCCACAACAAGTACTCCCAGTACTTTCAGTTCTTCGATTTAATTGGAAATCTGAATTATGATTTTATTCAGCATCACAAGGGTTAAGTGTTCTCGGTATATAAACTATACAACTTTAGCAATTTAACATGCATTATGTAAGCGTGGACGCAGGTCGATTTTTTTTAGGGACACATGATATATATATATATATTTTTTTCAATCCTTGTGCTTTGAAATACAACTTCGCTTATCGCCCTTCTAAATAGTAAGCATTTTCCACAATCTTGTGAAGACACGTTCTGTTTCAGTAGTGTAAATCGACCATTAACCCATTCCCACACAATCCCTCCTTTGTACACCTCTCAAGAAAAAAAAATTGTAGAACCTTGTTGAAAAGAAGAAATAGCTTGTATCAAGTATTTTTTAATTATCCACAATGTTTTCTCTCCAAAAAGACAAATACGTTTAAAATCCCATAATCTTGAAATTGTTATCTGCAGCTTCGTTCAATTTGGACCACTCTAAAATTGCAATTGTGTGGTAATGGGTTAAATCGTGTATTTAGACAAAATGATGAACTTTGAACTCTATATTGGCCGACATTTATGTGAAAGATTTTTGTAGGGTTGGAGATCTTAACGTTGTAATTACAGCTTTTTCAAATTACCCTTTTAATTTCTTGCCATATGTTACTGTCGGTAAAATTTGCAAAATAACACCGTTTAGTATCTAAGTAAAACTTCCTGGCGGAGCACAGTGGGCGTGGTCGGTGTTCGTCAATTGATAAATCTAGGGGGGGGGGGGGGAGGAGAATACTGTCAAGGAATGGACCCGGAGCCCGATCTCGAGATTTCGACAACTAGATTAAACGAGAGACTACTTTACTTTATAGGTTAGCTCTAAATGTATAGAATTTATTTCTTCGTTCAACCCCCCCCCCCCACTTTAAAAAAATGCACAAATAGAAAATCGTCGTTGGGCGACCAAAACATCATTATTGCAGCTTGAACAAAACTGTAGATACGTATCTCGTTTTAAATTGTTTCGTTGGTTGGCAACCAAAAATTGTAAGGTTTGTGGGTAAGGTTTTGGTTGCCCACCGACGAAAAATCAAAATCAATTTAAAAAAAGTTTGTGTTTTTACGAACAGAGATCCAGCGATCCAATCTTATTAGATTAAAAAAGCGGAAAATTGGGCTATGAAACCCATTCTCATTTCTTTTTTATTCTGACAACTGTTTTAAATTAAAGGGACTCTATATAGAAACTTAAAACCTTTTATATGATTGACCGTTCATGGGCCCCGCCCACGGACTCCGCTTGTCTCATCCACTGACTCAGATAGGAAGTTCCACAACGATCCTTAAAAACGTTTATTTTTGCAAAATATATGGCCAGTAACATGCAGCAAAAAAAGTAAAATGGCTTGTCTAAACTACAGTTTATACAAGCTGTCGTTACGACGTTTAAGTCGCAAAACAAATTAAAATGCCTAACATAAAGCATAAGCAATTTCTTCTTTTCCCACAACACTTTCCACCAAATAGGATGGTTTCTCTTGCATCAAACTTTCATTACTTTCTGCAACTTCTTTGAATTTGGACCAGTCTAAAAATTAAAAAACGGGAAATGGATAGACAAAAGTGAAAGTATTCACCTTAGATGAAATTTACCTTGCTTTTAAGATGAAACAACATCAAGATCTTCTCATAAATATTGTCTCCTCGATTTTGTACAAATGATCGAAAAGCTAAACATTTATTGAGATCTAATGTCACTAAAAAAAGAAATAATTTTCAATATAAATTTAAATATTGAAAAATACTTCCTCGTTATACAATGCGATTTTGCACAAAGCCCATAGAATTGACAGACTATGATTTTATTTAGCGTCACCAGCCAAGCGTTTCTCGAGATCCTTTCCAATATATTTACTATAAGCAGTACCATACATAAGTATAACCATTACCCAAGGACAAAATTTGAGACCAGTCCAAATTCTAAGAAGTTGCAGACAACGCTTTTTAATGAAATTCTAAAAATCTTTGTCTTTTTGATTAGGAAACATTGTGGATAATAAAGAAATTGCTTGTAACAAGCAATTTCTTCATTTCCTACAATGTTTTCCAAAGCTTTTTTTTGGGGGGGGGGGTCCAAAAGCGGCGTTGTTGGGGAAAGGCTTAGATATGAAGTTTATGCTCTGTGTCAAAGTTAATCAATGCTTTATGTATCGTTCCACGCTTACGGAATAATAATTTCAACTCACTGACACACATGGGTAGTTGCTCCTTAAGAGACGTAAACCTTCTGTTGAAATTATTCATCAGTTCATCAACTATTCCTCACTTTGCTTTTGATTCAAATACTACCCAATATTGTACTTGTATATGTACCATGGAGAATGAAAGGTTATGTTATTTTATTATACAAGATTCATTCTATTGTCATTACACTATGTCAGTGGTGCGTCCGTGCGTATGCCGGCCCGCAATCCTTTTTCTCAAACTCCTCAGACAAATCAAAATGAATTTTCTATCAGATTTAACAGGAATGATCCTTTTTAGATGCGATGTTTGTCAATATTTTTATGGACAGTGCAGGTTGCCATGTGTGGCTATAGTAAAGTATAGGAGGGGCTTTGAAAAAAAATCAGCTATCAATTTTTTCAAGTACATTTCTACTAAATTTCAAGGGAATGAGCCACAGTTATCCCTTTTTAAGTTACCCCGCAAAAATCACAGAAAGAACGTTATAATAACGAGCCTTCCTTCCGTTTGTCCGCCATTCTTTCTGTCGGTCAGTTCAGGCATCCGTTCTTCCTCCCAAAATTTTGAAACCTACTTATGAAACTTAATGGGTATATGGTCGTTGGGCGTGCAAAATTTTGCCCGCCTATGAACATTTAGTAGCTATCAACTTGAACCGTCAAAAGCGAGTAAGTCTCGCTGAGATGAGCTTACACTCCTGTCTGATTTTCACTAATTAAAATAGAGTTTGTAAGTGTGTAGATCTGTTTCGTTGGGATTTAAAACTTGATTAATCTTGAAGTACACTTACTTGATATTTAAATGCACGCTAGTTAAATGATGTTATCAGAGATAAACTTTTCTAAAACATTCTTGCTGAGCTCAACAACCATAGCATTTTTCTTAATTCGGGACGGCTTTACATGCACTGTAAAATAATACCGTAAAATTTTGTCATTTTTACGGTATTTTCGTTACGGTTTTGTACCGTATTTTCCCATTACAGAATATGACGTAAAAATGTTGCATTATGGGTAAAACAATTTGAACACAGCAGACATTTTGTTGGCAACTGTCACTTATTTCGAATCGAATTTATTTGCTTGCGTTGGTCTAGCTCGATAGAGAACAAATGGGGGTAAAAGAAGTTGCGGTATGATCGAATTCACCTTTTGAATAGTTAAAGAACTCGCCTGAGAAAGGTAATTATCTTTATTCTGCTCTTTTATTTTTCATATTACCCCATCCATTACTGTTTGCTTATCATGCAACATCTATGCTTTTGATTGAATGACATGCCTGAACATGCATGTAACACTTATGAATAGTTTTGTGGCTTTGATTGCCAACGTTAGGACAGAGATATACGCTTTGTGATACTCTTTCCAGTCAAATAAAAGAATGGCGTTTAACAGGTGAACCCGTCTTTTTACTGGTACTTTACAGTATTTTTGACAATTACCGAGAACTTATTTGTGTGCTTATAAAGACGCGTAGAAAGTTAGTTAAAAGTATCTTTATTAAAGGTCGAAAAAAATGATTACGTATAGATAAATAAATACAAATAGATATATATATATAAATAATTTGTTGGTGTACATGTGTGAACCCTGTACTTCAGGATTAGTTGTTCTGGCATTGCCTGATTGTATCAGGCTGTAAGATGACCAACTATGGCAAAAGTATTAATTGTTACCCTGATGCCATTTTGCTATCAACATGGTGGAGGCAGACTAAAATCCCCCAAAAGGTAAGTTATATAATGTTGGACCAGGATTGAACAAGGTTGGGACGTATACATTTCATTTCTAACATTTAAATAATTAGTTCACATGGCTGAATTCTTAAATGAATGTGCAATTTAATATTTGATGTGATGCTATTTGGGTCATCTTACAGATGTTTGCAGAAAGGTCCCTGAAAAAACTACAAGATGTAAAGATGCTGTTGCGCTTGCACCTTACGAAGTAATTTTATTTTGTATGCACTTCAATCCAATATAAGAGTTTCATTCACCAATGCTTACAAATGTGTGTAGGCTTGAAAATGATATGAATATACATCTTCATGTTGAACATTTTTGAGTTTGATTTTTATCGAGTACGCGTGTGGTGAGCGAGACATAGTTCTCACAATTTCTCTTCGGTGTTAGTACGTGCGTGCGTTGGTGCGTGCGTACGTCCGTCCGAAAACTTGTCCAAAGAAAAATTTCTACATCTATGAATGTATTTGAAAGAACTTTGCACAGTTGTTCATTTTGGTGAGTGCTAGTGTCTTGCGAAACCTTTGTTGTGATACCTCCAAGGTCAAGGTCACAGTCGAAGGTCAAACGACAAAATTGACCTTGTCCGGAGCATAACTTCTACATGTACAAGTATGGATTTGAGGATAATTTGGCTCATGTGTTCTCCTTGATGAGTGCTAGTGTCATGCGAAACGTTAGTTGCGAAACCTCCAAGGTCGAGGTCAAAGTCCAAGGTCAAGCGACAAATTGACCTTGCCCCGAGCATAACTTCTACATTCATTGACATTTTTGAAAAAACTAGGCATAGTAACTGTTGTTTTACTTGATGAGAGCTAGTGTCATATGATATGTGCAAGGTCAAGGTCACTGGTGAAGGTCAAACGACCTTGTCCAGAGCATAACTTTTACAATTATGGATGGATCTGAAAATAACTTGGCACAGTTTTTCTACCTGGTGAGTGCTAGTGTCATTTGAAACGTTTGTTGTGATATTTCCAAGGTCAAGGTCACAGTAAAAAAAAACATTCTGTGCACCGCATTCTCAGTACAAACCAGCGGGCTCGACATATTGTCCCTGGACAACCTATTGCTCGCTAAATACAATCTTCCTACCAAGACAGTTCAATGTTGTGTGTGACAAAAACTTAAACTGAAACCGGACCACAATATTAGGACGAAGTATTAGTTATGTAACATGTCTTATATATTTCCCTCTTTTTATTTTAAGAGGAATTCAACCAGCCTTTCATCTAAAATGGTACAATTTGGCGGAAATTAACAACACAGATTCTATGAAAACTACAGAGGAGGATTGATGAGTACCGTTGGAACCCAGTCTTAGCCTTCAAGACATTATGATTCTTTTGTGGGATTTATTTGTGATCATAAAATTCATTGTTAAATCATGAATGTTTCAAAATACAAGTCATAGTTAATTCAACGGATATTTTATTCTCTGTGTTATGTTAACAAAAGAAATATGTACATTTTTTATGGAAATGTTTGCCTATGTTTCTCTAGATATCTTGAAATGATGTAAAAGATATTTTATTATCTTTGTGTAATTTACTGCAGAAGAAAAGCATTTTGATATAAATACCGTAAAATTTTACATTACAAAACCCGGCAGCTGGTTTCCAGGACAAATCCCGTAAAATTACGGTGATTTCCGTAACACATTAACCGTTATTTTACGGGAAAAGACCTGGCAGCTGGTTTCCAGGAAAGATCCCGTAAAATTACGGTTCGTGTGTTACTGTTATCACCGTAATTTTACGGAATTGTCCTGGAAACCAGCTGTCGGTTTTTTTACTGTAAAATTTTACAGGATTTTTTTACAGTGCATGTTGGGGGGGGGGGGGGTAAAACCTTCGAGTTGGAATTAAATGTGTATATCTGCTTATATTCTATGGTAATTGCATGAATAAACGTAGGTTGTTACTTATTACTCTTAATATACAATTGAAATTAATACAAGATACTGATTCCAATTTGAAGTTTGAGTGAACTCTCAGTTGAGTACAAAAAAGTTTTATAAATTTTGGCCCGGAAGTGCAATGGAAAACAGCGGTTACTTCGACTTGAATATATTTCCGTTATTTTCCTGTATTACCCCGGATTTTATGTAACTTTGATGGATATATCACATTGTTAAGAAGTGTAGATAGATGCCGTCATAGCGCAGTCGGTAGCGCACCAAACTCCCAACCTTCAATGATGGGATGTCATGATTTCGATCCCCGGCAGCGGCACATATCCTTTCCGACAAATGTCTCTCACCAAACGGGCGGACAATGGTAAACTTAATGGAAAAGCAGCTGGAGGCTAGGAAAGGATGTAGTGGTAGTACTGTTGTGAGCAATACCAGGAATCAATCAGCCGTCGCGATATGACTTAAAACTGTTAAAAGTGGTGTACTTTTTTCTGAATAGTAAGAGTGCTTCATATCCATAATTTCACCCATTACCAGTAGGGATAATTATAGACTGATCCAAATTGAAAGGAGTTGCAGGCGACATATAAAAGTTTAGGATAGAAAACATTGTGTAAAATGAAGAAATTGCTTGTTACAAGCCATTTCTTCATTTCGCTTAATGCATTCTTAATTGTATTTTGTTGGGGGCACCAAAAGGCATCATTGTGTGGATTTTATAGTTTGTTACCTGTGCTATTTTGATGCATTTTGGGGGCATTCGCTATGGGTGCATGGTTCTTGTTCTTCTATTCGAATAGATCTTCCTTGAACTATTGAAAGGATTTCAATGTCAAGGGTATATTTGGCTTATGATATAGAAAACTTTTTTAAAACCTTTTGTGAAAAATAGAACTCATGATAGTGTAGATTTGAGATACCGGTAGAAGTTCACATTTGTGAACCCTTTTCGGAAAGCCAATCTAACCGATTATTCAAAGGGGTAATCGAACGAATGTGTTAGTGTATCGATAACGTGACCGTGTAATGTCGCGTCTTACCTCTGTTGATGAATTGACCAACCGCCCACTTAACCCATCCAACTCAAGCCCTCCTTTTTACGCCCCGCAATTAAAGAGCTTTGGAAAACATTGTGGAAAATGAAGAAATTGCTTGTATTAAGCAATTTCTTCATTATCCACAATGTTTTCTACCCCAAATAACAAAAAAGAATTAAAATTACATCAACTTGAAATTGTCGTCTGCAGCTCCTTTCAATTTGGACTGATCTAAAATTTTGTTGTATAGGAATGGGTTAATTCGTTGGCCACACCCACTGTCTCCGGCAGGAAATCCCCGCCCTGCTCAATCCCTTTTTACGTCCCTGTGATTTTATTTCCGAGAAGACATTTTGGGAAAAGAAGAAATTGCTTGTAACAAGCAATTTCTTCTTTTACCACAATAATAACTAACATACTGAACGATTATTTTTCGAATTAAATGCACTATTTATTTTCGTCTTCAAACTGTAGAATTTGGACAGGTTAAACAAATAAACAGGAAAGGGTTAAACATATGAAAGTCTTATCTTAGTAATAATAATAATAATAATACCTTTATTTTAGAAGTTTAACATTCAGACAGCATTTTCAATTTTCAACTAATGAAAATTTTCTTTTAATAGATACAACGGAAAATTAGGAAAAGAAAGTTCAAACTTACAACTTCCTTTGAATAGTCGATCAAATAAGAAAAATCAACAGTGAAACAAGACACACAAACTTATTTACTGTATATGACCCGTTCGGTATGGCGATTCCATTTAGGAAGTAAAAATAGATTATTTTAAAAGTTGGTTAACAAAAAAATGTTTTTCAATGAATCATCCTCGTCCTAGACGAAAATGTTCAAAATTCAAATACCTGCATAGAGGGGGTAATTTCCCCACACGTTAATGGCAGAGATAAATGAGCCCTATAAGCTGAAAGTGGGTGAATTGTGAAATGCTAAAGTAGGGTATATCCAATAGAGAGAAATAACAGCATTACCCATAGTCGAATTCAAAAAGCAACGATATCAAGGTGTAAAAGGTTAGAACTTTCTTGAATATGAAAACTATATAATAATTTTTTAGTCAACTCAGGGTGACAAAGTTAGATCTTTCTTGAAAAAAAAAAACCCTAAATTTATCAGTCAACTGAGGGTGACAAGGTTAGAACTTTCTTGAATATAAAACAACTGACCGATCGCGATTGTCATTCAAAAAATCAATCGACCAATCAAATCATTCATTTAGAACGCAAGTGAACTTTGAACTCTGACATTGGCCGACATCAACTTGGAGTATTTTAGTTGGTTTGGCGACTTAAGCGTTATTATTACAGCTAATTTAAGCTGTAGTTACGACGCTTTGGCCGCCAACGAACAACTTTACTTTTATGTTCCATATTACTGGCACAAAAATTGCAAAATAACGCCGTTTAATAATGCAACGGAACTTCAATGTCAGAGTCAGAGTCAGTGGTTGTGGCCAGCGGAGTCAGTGGTCGGGGCTAAAGATTCGACAATTGTTTGGCAACCCTTTCATAACAATCACAATGTGTCCAAGAGAACGAGAAAACGGACGACGGGGGACTATGTCAAACCATTTCCTGTCATTAACCCTTGCCAGACGGCAAATTTCTAGACTTGTCTGAATTGAACGAAGTTGCAAACAACAATTTTGAGTTGATGGAATTTTAAAAAATCTTTGTCTTTCGGGGTAGAAAACATTGTGGAAAATAAAAAAAATTGCTTGTAACAAGCAATTTCTTCATCTTCCACAATGTTTCCAAAGTCCCTTTTTATTTCTTGAGGGGGTCAAAAAGCACCATTGTGTGGGAATGGGTTAAACACAACTTTGTTTTGTACGAAGGGTCTTTACAACAATCAACTGATCGCCGGTCACGTCCAAAGAACTCCATCATTCAAGTTCAACTGAAGTAGCAAACGACATTCTCTAGAAAAATGAGTAGTCTTCGAAATAAAATAAAAGACAGATACTTGGTTGGCGTCCTAAACGTCGTTACTGCAGCTTAAATAAACTATAATTACGATAACAAAGTCGCTCAAACAGCAAAAAGGTTACTCGCTTAAAATTGAACTAAACTTATATGTTTGTTTGTATGTTTGGTTATTTGTTTGTTTTTTCTTTTTGTCATGATCCTCTTACCGCACGCGATTATTTTATATGTGCCACTCTGGAAAATTAAACACTTTACCATCCTTGAGTACTCGGCATGTCGTCAGCGGGATATGAAATTGTCGTAAATATTTTTTTTTTCAATTTGTGTTTACGACATTTCTGTAGCCCACTAACGATATGCTTTTAATTTCGAAACTTCCCTTTAATTCTGGTGACAAAAACATCTCTCAATTTCAGGTTTTCACGAAACGTATCGGATATAGTTTCGTGTCTACACGAAATAGCTTATTAAAATGTGATTTTGTAGTCTTTGTGATGTACAGTTCGGCACAGTTATTTGAAATTCATAAATAAACATAAGAATTTCGGATACTTACATGAATGAAACACACACAGACTAAGATCAAATTTATGTCAGCTTCACAGTAAAGTATTTTATCCCACCACTATTATTCTTATGGTTTTTCGAAGTATCAATGGCTTTTACTAAAGGTCCTTTAGATTTACAAGAAAACTATGATAATTATTACATCAGCAAAAATGGCTCAAATGCATTTGTTGAAAGCACTTTGAAATGACTAATTCAGTTTTATGTGACATTTAACCAATTTACGACCTGTGATTTAAGGCTTCAGGCTACCAATTTTTACCATTTCTTTTTCAGGAAGTTACCCGCTTAAATTTTTCCAGGCTTTTGATATGTTATATAGATACGTTGTAGATTCCAAATAATTTAGAAACATTACTGTTGCAGTTTTTTGAGGTTGGGTCTATTTTGGGGCTAGATTAAATGGACCATAAAGGGCCAAGTTTGATATTGATAAGAAAATATGCTAAATAAAGCCAAATAGTGGAAAAGACGCAATTTGTAAATACCAGTTTCTCTTGACGATTTTTAATTGAAAGAGCAACAAAACTTTTGTTCATGCACAGCTATTTGACGATATGATGATGAATGCTCAACTCGTATAACAAAAAGGAATAAAAAGAGAGAGAAAAAAATAGATGTAAGGGCGAGAATCTCCAAAAGATAATAACATGTTGACTGTGGACGAGAGTTCTAGTTAAGAAAAAAAAGCACACACAATACAATGCCAATCTTAAAATAACTTTAAATGAAAGTTCAGTGTACAAAACTGCCCAAGTAATTCAATTGATGAACCTTCTTCTCTATGTGATATACGTGTATATTTATTATAAAAAGTTTAATTGACTTCTAACCAAAAATTATTATCTTCAAGTACGAGTGCTGTTAAATTGATCGTAGTGTATTGTGAAACATTGTAAAGAAGTATTTGTCTTATAGCCCTGTAGAATACAAGAAGGAATGTTGCCTAGATTCAATCGACGTAGCTAGTTGATAAAAGTTGGTGATTTAGTCGCTACATTTCTTACTTATCCTGGCTACTTTGGAGTTTATTTTCGCCGACGAAAAGTAGTTTATTCTGAAATAGCCTATCTTTATTCAAATTGTGTTTATAAAAGCAGAAATGGTTTATAATGCGTTGCTTTCATTGGTAGTACCTTCCATTCATTGTCTGTTTTAAAAATGTTGTAGATATTATGAGTTCGGCCTGTTGTTATCTGCGAATGTTTTTAATCTTTAAGATACCATCACTTCAGACGGTATAAGAGAAGGAGAATATAGTGTCACGATTCCGTGAAACGTGTTAAAGAGCATCGTAATTTTGTGTTTGTATTTGCGATGGTCAGGAGATCAATACAAAGATCACCAACTTTAACGTATCCAGTGACACCTAGGGCATCATCATTGTGAATTGTGAATCATTTGTTAACACCAAATGGCTCCAATAAGAAGTCCCGCTTCGATTATAAACGGCGTTTTATGCAAAAGCATGGCCATTAGCATGTAACGAAAAGTTGAATCGTCGGTTGGCGACCTACATGTCGTTTATGGAGTTTAAGTCGCCAAACAACAAAAATGTTTCACGCAAATGGCGGCCGATGTCAATTTCGGGCTGAATGAATAATTTGATTGGTCGATATATTCCTTGATTGACAGCAGTGATTGGTCAATTTGTAGAGTATATTAGCGACGCCTTTTTACTTTTACCAATACTTTTTTATATAGCCCAAACGGTTACCCCATGATCCATTATTAGGAATTAACACAATCGAATACTTGTGTAATTCTAATTTAGGAATTGTATTGAGCATCAAAATATCCGGATGAATAGGTTTATTACGTTTACTACAGATGATAAGTGATTTTGATTTAAATGGATGAACCCTATACTGTTTTCAAAAATTAAGATTTGTTCAAATTCATGGATAGAAGATGATATTATAAAGCAAGAAAAGAAAAAAAAAAAGGCAACAATCCTATTTGATTTTGTAGCATAAGAAGAAATTGTTTTCTCGGGTATAGTATTTCTGTAACGTAAAAAAATCTGGGATTGTTTAAGAAAAGGTAAAACAATCGATCAGCCAACAGAGGTATTTTGTAAATATCAATTTTCCCTGTTGATTTTAATATATGTAATCTTTAGCATAGTCAACAAATAAGTTCATTTCAGACTTAAAATTGTCAACTATGTCCTTGGTGTAGAAAAGAAATAAATACAGAGCACAGATAAAGAGTTTTGAGGTACATCTGCTCTAATTTGATTTTGATCCGGGATAATACGCCTTGCATTCTATATAGTAACCAATAAAAAAAGACATGAATCCAGGCTAATGTTCAAGTTCGAAAAGAAGACTAGGATACCAGACCCCATTGAATGCATTTACTGAAATGAAAAAAAAAATACAATTCTTAACTCTCAGTCGTTAGCAAGAGTCTTGAAAATCTTATCATATATTAACCCTTTCCTGTTTATGGAAATTTTAGACTGGTCCAAATTCAAAGGTTTTACGGACCACAGTTTAAAGTTAATTAATTGAGTATCTGATATCATAACAATTTAAAAAGATTAAAAAGAAGGTTAAAATGGCCCTGAATCGCTCACTGGATAATTATTTTATGATTTTTTTAAGTCAGATAAACCCAGCTCTGTTATGCCCCCATTTTTTGTGAATCAAAATTTCACTAGCAGGTCTTTAAAAAAGGTCACACAAGGAACATTCTTGCCAAGTTGGCCAACTAGTTAAGGAGAAGATTTCAAAGAATTGTTTTATGATTTCTGAGAGGGATTTTCTTGCCTTAAAACAGGCTGACAATGTGTGAAATAATTCGTACCTGATTAATACCTGCTTAAATATGATTCTTTCAAGAACCATTTTCTATTGTAAGAGAGAAACAGGCCTTTTGTAGAGACGAATCGCCAGCTTTAAAAATTGAACACACGTTAGACCTTTTGTAATTAGAAATAGAATTAATAAAATGGTTAATTTGAACGTTTGATGCCAAAATAAGGTATTATGATGCAAGTAACAAATGAATACATCTAGCTACGCCTAAATCCACCAAATGTGTACTCTTGTAACTACATCGTATTTCGTAAACATCGTGAAATCAAAAGCAGATCATTTACAGACCTCTTTAACATCTCAATCCATGGCGATTTTATTAACCAACACATTGTTTTATATGAAATATTAGGAATGAAAATGTCGCTACAATTAACTTCAATATTTATTATGTCAATCCAAATATTTGAAACGTTTTTTGTTTGTTTGTTAATCTGTTTGTTTTCCCCCTCTCTTGTTTTTTATAGCGTCACGCAGTTCGTCATTTGTTATCCAGTGAGTTTGTTTTATTTTTTTTCATCGAAATGACAGAAACGTTCAAAATTCAAATAAAACAAACACCCTAGCGCGGTATATTCTAGTACCATCTTTTTTCAATAATTTAAAGCTTCTTGGCAGCTTTTGTAAATTTAACTACGCAAAATTTGAAACACATACTGCGCATTGTATGCTATTGTCACCGTTTGTCGCGTATTAATTAGGAATTGATTTCTTTATGATGCTGTCTGCGCACAAAAGCATATTACTCTAAATAATCTAATTGAAAACAGTTACATGAATGCGTCTCTCAGTTTATATAATTTCACCAAAAATATGGTGACACGAAATTTCGAATACATGTACATACTTTTTTTTAAGCATGTCCCATGATCTTGTGAACTCATTGAGATTGATTTTCAAATTATTAGGGTTTTATGAACAAAGAATACTCGTTAAAAGTCGGCCATGCATGGCCGAGGTCATCCCGCTCTACAAGTTAAAGAATCGTCGGAATGTGAACAAAATGATTGCCTACTCGCAA
Source organism: Fragum fragum (assembly GCA_946902895.1). Classification (NCBI taxonomy): domain Eukaryota; kingdom Metazoa; phylum Mollusca; class Bivalvia; order Cardiida; family Cardiidae; genus Fragum; species Fragum fragum. The sequence goes on along the minus strand of OX336369.1, from coordinate 58,368,370 downwards.
CCCACTAAAACGGAAAAGTGATGTTAAAACCGGATTTTAGAAATTCGATAACCGATACATTACAATACATCTTTTATGTTTAATTTGTGATTGGACCAAAACATTTTAGAATGATCAAAATGTAGTCAGTTTTCAAGTTGTTGCTAGGTAGAGTTAATGAATACTTAATTAGGATGACGTCGTACACAAAAAATTCAGACGAAGAATATGATTCTTCACTCAAACTACTTTCTGCTCATACTAAATTCCTCAAACATTCAAACATCTGTGACGGACGAAAGCTAGCAAATGAAAGAAAATCATCATAGTGCTCAAGATCACATGACCTTGTATAAATTCAAAGGTGGGATAATTAATCTTTTTACCACATATAGAGAATGATAGGTGTTTTCTCGGTTAAGATACTATCCTTTATTCTATTAATCGTACAAACACAATTTAATGCTTCAAATTCTTGTAAAAACACATTTGTCATAAGAATTGGGGAAGTGAACGAATTTATGTACACGAAATAATTTGTTTGGCCAATCAGTTCTAAGGTGTATTAATTATACCCAAACAACGAAGTTATGGGAGTTCACTGGAATCAGGTTGTTCGTCATTCGAATACAATTTTGTGACGATTCTTCTTCCATAGTTCTCCACCAATTTTGAAAAACTTGTCCACCTGCATCTTTTATTATTGCCAATCAAATGTTTCAGGAGTAATGACCCTTTGAATTGTTATCCTAAAGAGAATACGAACTGTGCCGCTTCTTCTTCTACGGTTTTTCACCAACTTTTATGAAACCTAATTAGCACCCTCCCCCATATGGGAACTTGTGAGGCTGCAATTTTCATTATGATGAATCGCTTATTTCAAGAGTTATGACCCTTTTATTAATTTTCCTGTGTTTGGTTGGTTGTTTGTTTGAATGTTTAATGCCACTTTTAAACAATTTTCAGTCATATCGCGGCGGCTGGAGGACCTAACAATGGATTTCTGGTATATTTCGCACCAATACCACCATTACATCCTTTCCTAGCCTCCAACTGCTACCCCACCTAGGTTAAGGTTATCCATCCATACTTATTTTCCTATATAGGAAGTATAGAGAATAAATCATGAGTCATAAACATTTTGGCAGATGAAAATAAATAAATGAATAATGGCACACATGGGTTTATTCTAGAACATGGTCGACGTTTGATAATCCATTATTTTGACAGCCATTGGCCCTTTAACTTAAACAAGAGCACCGCCTACGGGTGCCTACGCTCGGTTATTGGGTGCTGGATAGTAGATAAAATGCATCTAGAGTTATCCCCCTTGATAGTATAGGTTGCTCTTTTGATAGTGAACAAGTGTGCAAAGTTTCAAGTGAATGCCTTTTGTGGAACCATAGATATTGCAAAATGTCAAAGTTTTCGCACGTCGACGGCGACGACGACAACGACGACGACGATGACACCAAGGCTATATCAATTCCTCGTTTTTTCCTAAAAGCCGAGTTAAAAATGCCAAAAAGATAAAGAAATATGTTTGCTTGAAAAATCAAAAAAGGCCAATCCCTTTTTAGCTTCGTACTCTTTCTTGTTACAATTTTGCTCATTTCAAAGGAGCAGCGCGGGGGCATCGGCAGCCCGTAGGCGACAGCTCTAGTTTCGATTATTATAGCCCTCACTTTTTTGTTAAGGCCTTTTTCTCTAAACAACAATACTAAAAGGATTTACCTTACAGATTCTACGCAATAAGAATATTTTTTAATGTTGTTGCTGTTGTTTTTCCTACTGGCTTTTCTCAGAATGTTCTTTACAGAATATGAACGAGTCATTAAAAGTCATGTTTCGCATTGGTAATTATGAGCCATCTGCTCTACTGTATTTAGATTTGCTACTTTTTACGTTATATTGTAACATAGCGTTGTATTTATACCTCCACAAATATACACACAAACGAAATAGAGGGCGGCATAATGGTTTCACTGTCAGTCCCTGTGTACATCCGTTCGTTTTCGTTCTCTAACTCTAGAACCAAATGACCTACAACTGTGAAGTTTCATTAACCCTCTCCCGTTTTTTAGATATTTTAGACTGGTCCAAATTGAAAGAGGTTGCAGACGACAATGAAAATTGTATGCAATTTGAAATGAAGCCATCCTATGTGGTAGAAAATATTGTGGGAAAAGAAGAAATTGCTTGTAACAAGCAATTTCTTCTTTTTCCACAATGTTTTCTCAAGTGTAAAATCAGAGGGACGTAAAAACCCGGTTTTGTAAGGGAAAAGGGTTAAATTGTTGCAAATAACCCAAGAAAAATGTACTATTATGTTTTGGGTCACGTAGGTGTAACCTTAGTGACAAAATGCTAATCCGCTTTACAAAAATTCTAGCTATTCCTGTGGTGACAATCCTGTTCTTGGACTTTTTACCTATAAATATTTTCACTTCTCTAAATGTAGATAACGTAATATATAATAAGTCGCCTGATAAAAGCTATGGGAAGAGGACAGATCTAAACATAACGCTGAACATCAACGGTAATGATCGGGAAAAGTGAGAACGACAAAAACAGTCGGGGATTTATTTTCGGAAAAGCTTAGCTCTAGCCAACTACTTGTCCCATCATTTGTTTTCTTCCACATCTTCGCAGCCGGTCACCATTTCTGTCACTGATATTTCATCGTTAGAAACCCTTTTTCACAAAAACGATAAAAAAAAATGATGAGAAACACGATCGACACTATACAATAAGTTCTTATGTCCTATATACCTTTAGAATAACATATGACTAACGCCTTAGTCAACCGGTAACTGATATTTTATCGTCAAAAAAAACTTTTTCACGAACACGATAAAAACATTTGATGAGAACACGATCGAAACTATACAAATAGTTCTTGTGTCCTATATACCATTTGAATAACATATGGCGAACGCCATTGTCAACCGGAAAAAGCCATTCGGAAGGTCCGAAAACCCACCCTGGTATTTCCTGATAAACATGTTCTTACCCCGCTTAACACTTAGCACACGAAATTTCTTCATGTCCAATTGGTTCTCGTCTTTTCAATTATAGATGAGCTTTTGAACACTTAGATCGTAGAACTTCGGGATGGAACTTGTTAAATAATTTAGATCGTAGACAAATGGCCATGTTTCACAAAGGTTTTTGGCTTTACAGAGCAAGGAGGAATGAGAATGACATTCCCTTGATTTGGAGTAGAGTTGATTATAGTAATGAAATAAGAAAAACAGAAATGACATTTGTAAGTGCGGATATATTTATAAGGAATGGTTTGATATAATATCGGTATATGGTATAACATAATTTGCCATACAATGTGCATCTAAAGTATTATATATATCAAATTCAATACCAAGTCTATAACAGAAAAAAATGGGAAGGGATAAGCTTAGGGACAGCATTGGCCGGCTATTTGCACATTTCTTACATGTTTTTTAAACTTGTTATGCACTTTCTTTCAATTCATAAAACAAGAAGCTTATATGTTAGGAGACGACCATTTTCAGCAAATCAATCGTCCATTACGACACAAAACCACGTTCTCCCATTTTATTTTACTACATTTAACTAAATACATTCAATATGTATAATTTATCTTGCGTCCCATTATTTGTCGTCAATCTAATGCATTAACATGTTTTCAATAACTACAATTAAAGAGATGGATGGATGGATGGATGGATGGATGGATGGATGGATGGATGGATGGATGGATGGAGGAATGGATGGAGGAATGGATGGAGGAATGGATGGATGAATGGGTGGAGGAACGAATGGATGACTGGGTGGATGGACGGAGGTAGGGAGGGACGGAGGGAGGGATAAACAAATATATAAAGTTTTTTCTCATCACACCTTTTACTAAAAAATTAAAAGTTGATAAAGCTAACATTGGCTACACAAGTTCGGCACCAGTTTCTACCAGATGCACCACGGCTTCTACCAACATTTATATATATATCAGGATTGTGATTGATAACACGATTTTAAAGATGAAATTCCTTTTTTGTTATTTACTTAAGATGCTGGTGTTTTATCTGGTAGATTTGGAGATACAATAAAATACACAATTACAAAGATGATAAAGACTGCAGGAAACACAACGCGTGACCACTTGTCAACCACGTTGACTTTATTGGGATCAAGTGGTAGGCTGGCACATGAGGTTCTTTCACTTTCCTGTAAAAGATAATGATTGACGCTTGTAAAAATGACACAAAAGGATCATATTAAGCCAAGACAATTTTGACATATAAACCTAACCCTTGCATGAAATGACCTTTGTCGAGTTTTTCCATTACAACCATATGAAACTTTAAAGTTTAACAGGAGAAAATACCATGCCATCTACTTAATTTGTCATATGAAGAAAGGTTTTCACAAAGGAGAACTGTATGCCACAAGAGCAATCAGATTCCAGTCTCTACTTTTGTTTTGATTCATAACAACTATTTAATATATTACAGATCTCATTGTACGATGAAAGTTATTTCAAATGATAATTTTAGAAATACTGTCACATTACATATTCAAAAACTGCTTCATGCATGCAAGTCTCTTCAAATATTTCCAAGGTGTTGTGCTATATCATAATAACTCTCTCTTGCAATAAGAAACCTATAGTCACAGCTAGCCTCAATCTATTTCAGTGAAATAAATTTTCTCCGAATGAGTTGAAGAGTTCCAAGTTTTTCTATACTTTATATATTCCTAAAATCTGAATTCTAAAACAACATAAAAAACTCACAAGCTTATCCAGTTTCAGGCTATTTTGAAATTCTCGCCTCATGTCGGCGTTTCCTTCATCACCTGGACCAACATGCCCTGTTGTTTCATTTTTGTTGGGGTCTGAGTTATACTCTCTCTGAGAAACTCTGCATCTTAATCGATGTTTGGATCGTCGATCGACCTGAGAATGAAATTAAAAGAGCATAAATCGAAAACTACCTATCCGTTAGTGGCCACACATTCTTTATGAAAATTACTGAAAATTTACATACAAGTGTTCATGCAATCACATTAAAAGGTACATATAAGTCAAACATTGTTAAAGGGAGGTATCGATGTTTCTGAAACCTAGACAAGAAAAAATTACCAAGTGCCGAAAATAGACTCAAACGAACATTTAATACTTTAAGTTATGTCAGGTATTGTCTTGGTGGTAATCTAATAGACCTAAAGTAGCTTTTTGGGGTTATATCGGAAGGGTTGAGCGGAATTCCAGGTTATTTTTAGATTTCACGGAATTCGGTTGTCGACATCGAATAACCTCATTTGCATATGACCCAAAGTCAAGTGAAATACCCTGCTTTTTTCTGATAAGCGACCTCAGATTTTTGCAAAACTACTTTGCGACATATAGTATTTAAATAGTATATGAAACGAAATAAAAACAATTAAAATCTGTGACATGAAAAAAATATCGATACCTACCTTTAAGGTAAGCCGTATTAAAACTAATAAGGTTTTGGAGTGTGGGTATTTTTGCCCAGTCTAAAGAAGCAGGTAACCGAGATTTGCAATATACCTGCAAAATACCTCCATTTAAAACAAATCGCAAACAACTTTTTGCCCTTTCTACATCTATCTGTCCTTGGATTTTCGTGAAAAAGCTTTAAAATATAGTCCGTCGGTACTTTATAAATCTTCTCAAGCAGGTCAAGGAGTAATTTTTACGCGCGCGCGTGTATGTTTTAAACGCTTTTTATGGTTGTCAATTAGATGATTTAAAAGAATTTTATGGTGTTGCCGGGTGGAATAGAATTTGTTGTGTTACGAAAGCATTAAAAATCTCACGATTACTATCATAACATCACGCGACATCATTGTGAGGTAATGATTACGTAACTTGTGATAAATATTTAATGAAAAAATCGTTGTCGCCATGTTCTTGTGAATCTGTTGGAATTCCTAGTTTTGTAAATATAAATTTCAGTTTAATGAATAGTTACACTTTTGAAAATTTCTACCAAGACCTAGACGAATCAACTTACCATTTCCGTTTTTTTAGTGTTTACGTATGTATGATACACATATGCATATTCCATGAGTGCTGCGAACACGAAAAATTGACACACGATCATCCAAACATCGATAGCTTTTACATAAGATAATGGTGGTAGTTGATCCAATAGACCCGCGCTCTTTGACACCATTGTAAGAACACATACAATCCCTAGTGATAGACGGCCATGAACGATTTCGGGATGAATCCAAAACGATATCCAGGATAGTATCACGATGAACATGGATGGAAGGAACACGTACATGATGAAATTTCCGATTTTTCTTTTGATCGTCATTGTGAGTTGTATACCAGAAAAACTGTCAACTGAAGGAAAGACAAGAAAGAATGATTAATATTAGAGTCTTATGTGGTCAGTTGAGTTAGGTATTTAAGTGGCAGATCTAGGACTACTTTTGCAGGTTATTGCTATTAATTGACCAATCGCGGCTGTCAATCAAATAACCAGTCAACCACTGAAATGTTTCATTGAGACCAGAAATGAGTTTTGAACTCCAACATTGGCCGCCAATTTTGTAAATCTTTTTGTCGATTTGGCTACATATAGGTCGTAACTAGAGCTTATTCCGTGTGTAGATACGAAGCTTACGTCGCCAACCAACTATTCTACCTTTTTGTTTTATGCTACTGACCGTATTTTTTTTCAAAATAACGCCGTTTAAAATCGAAGCGTGACTTCCTGACGGAGTCAACGGGCAGGGATAACTAAGCAAGAGGGAGGGGTCAGCGATTGGTCAATTGATCATTCGGGTTCGGAGAAACAAATTTTCTATTGCATCTAAGCTTAATTCTGATCGTCCAAACGCCAAAAATACAATGTTAAACTCGGCCGTTATTGTGTTGACTCCATCATGATCAGGGCTGGAAGCATCTAGATGAACGGACTATTCTTATTCTGCTTGATCGAGGCACTTTGACAGCACAGCGGTATTGAGAAAGCCCGTGAAGTTGGCCAATGAGATGAATTTCTCAACTGAAAGCAGGTGCTTTGAGTGTAATTTTGTTTTGATTCATTATAACGACCAAAAAGGGGGAGGGTATTACCTGACCAGCCGACCTGTTTTCCCGACTAAAATACCAAAGAATTCGTTTGGAAAGAGATACAGGTCCGCCTTCCAGATCAAACATTCCAACCATGGCAAGAACAACTAAATGTCTTTGTAAACCTGATGACAACTAATTGATTGTTATAACTTTTTATAACTCGTTTTGAAAATATAGTTGTAGAATTTTTTGGTGCTAAGCAGTTTCAGTATAACTATATTCATGGTGTTAATAATAGACGTAAAGATAATCATTTTAGAAGTTAATAGAATACTTTTTGTTTTCATGGAGGTATGAATCGAAAAACCACTGTATGAAACCCAAAGTAGGTTCAGTTATAAATATGATTGGGTTTTTCGTTGCATATCTCCATGAAACAAAAAATATTTTATTCGTTTCATATAATTTAATGACATCGATCGAAAAAGCAAATATTTCACAAATTTTGATACATTATTAAGGAACTATTTTGAGCGCAAGCATAAAAAATAGCGGCGTGCTAAAAATTTTGTTCATTTAGGTATATTATTTATTTCGAACAATTAAGACGCCTGTTTTTGATAGACAAAACTAAAAATCAAATTATACAGTAGTGACAAAGAAACGGGATTGACAAAATACAGCAAAAAAGAGTAATCGTCGGAATTTTCATTATTTCTGATTAATCTTAAAACTAAAGACATCAGTCCAGTCATTTGATTCTTGTTAGAGGTCAAATAAACTCATAGAATAGAGGAAATGTAGCAATACTTACTCTTGCTTTTTTTTTTCATACTCAACACACTTCAACTTTTGGTCAAGTGTGAACTGTGCTATTTGAAATCCCTCGATATCAGCGGAACTGTGTGGACAATGGAGCATCTGGTACGTGGTAGATATCGAGTCTAGAAAGTTACATGTTAGAGAGTTGTTGACCAATCGCAGCTGCCAATCGAATAACCAGTTGACCAATGAAATCGTTCATTTATGCCAGAAATGAGTTTTGAACTTCGACATTAGCCGCCATTTTGTTAACATTTTTATTGGTTTGGTGACTTACATGTAAACATCGTAAGTACGTAATTGATGTTGTAGTTACGACGTTAAAGTCGTCAAACAACTATTCTCCTTTTCTGTTACTTGATACTGGCCATAAACTTTGCAAAATAGCACCAGTTAAAATCGGAGTGAGACTTCCTGTTGGAGTCGATAGGTAGAGCCAACAGACTAAATGGGCTGGACCAGCGATTGGTCAATAAGCGGCTAAAAGGTACCAGACACATCCTAACCTGGAGGTGTGTTAACCCTTTCCTGTTTTTCAAAATTTGAGACTTGTCCAATTTGAAAGAAGTTGCAGACGGCAATTAAAAGTATATACAATCTGAAAAGTAACAAAGCTACAGGGTAGAAAATATTGAGGGAACATAAGAAATTGCTTGTTACTAGCAATTTCTTCTTTTCCCACAATGTTTTCTTATGTATGGAATTTCATGGACGTAAAGACCAGGGATTGTACAGGAAAGGGTTAAACTATTAGACAAATGCAGTCTCATTTGCTTGACTACACCTAGTGTGACCGGTGAAAAGGGAACTCTGGAGAAATGTGAAATCGACGGAATGCGAGAAAAAGAAAACGAAAAAGAAAGTAGAATTACAACACATGTCATCGATATTTTCATAAAATAAAAATAATATTAGATTCTTTTAACGAAATTCTTTATGAAATTTAGGTTGTTTATCTGTTGGTGGTTGTGGTTGGGATGTTGTTGCTTTATTTGTTTTTGTTTTTTTTGTTGTTGTTGTTTTGTTGTTGTTTTTTTTTTTGTTTTTTTTTAATTTAACATTTTCCCGTTTTTATTTTTTTCTTGTTTTTTTTTTTACTGGCCAAATTTGAAAGAGATTTCATACGACAATGGAAATTTGATGCGTTTCGAAATGAAACCATCCTATGTGATAGGAAATCTTGTAGGAAAAGGAGAATATGCTTGCTTTCTTGTTTCCAAAATATAAAATCACAGTGACATAAAATCCCAGTCTGTCGGTGATCCGCTATTGGAAGCCGTGACTTGAAGGTAGTAAATGTTGTGATATGATACCATCCACAAAAGGCACCTATGTAGTTTCGATGCCTTTCTCTTGTACAACTTGAGTGCGAAAGAATTCTTGACCGTCGTTGGATGCTAAATTATGCCATCAACAAGTAAATTAACAAAAATCACTTTGAACGGAAGGACAGGAAAATTGTTTATATTGTCTATGTAAACGATTTTAATCCTTACATGTCCAAAATAAACCCCAGATTTTACGTCACGGTGGTTTCATACTCGAGAAAAATTGTGGAAAACGAAGAAATTGCTTGTAACAAGCAATTTCTTGTTTTCACACAATATTTTCTGCTCTGTAGGTTCGTTACATTTCACATTGCACTCACATTTCGTTGTCATCTGTAACTTATTTGCATTTGAACCAGTCTAAAATCTTGATAAACAAGAAAGGGTTAAACTTTAAGAATTAAGGCATATATTTTTGTCTCCATTGATGTTTGATACTAAAAACTTAATCACACTACTATGTGAATCCTATTCGCGGCATTATACGGTATGATTAGGTTTTTATTTTCAAATCTCTGTGAAAAAAAGAACGATTCTTCGTCTCCTTAGATAATTCATACAAAGATAGAAAGATCTTCGATGTACTTACAGCTTTGAATATTGATATAGCATGTCTGTGCATCAAACGGATACTTCTGTAAAAGCATCGGGCAGCCGTGTCTCATTGCTATTCTGTTTATGGGATATATAACAAATAGAAATAGTTCAATCTATGTTGACATGTTCCAGCCACGAGATGCGAGTTAGCAATACACTGACTGATCGCGGGCCCCGCCTACTGACTACGCTGAGGCCACACCCACTGACTTCAACAGGAGGTTCCGCTTCGATATTTTACGCGTTTTTTAACCCTTGTTGTGCGGAACCCGGAATATTCTGGTTTGAGCAGGAGGTGTAGACTAAGATCAGACTGCACGTATGTGCAGTCTGATCTTAGTCTACACCTCCTGTCTGTGCTTTTCCTGCAAGAGTTATTCATGATGTTGATTTCTGAAAGAAATATTTATTTTTGAACATCAAGTTCTATCAGTGCTTTCAGCACTTTGATTTGACAGCAATTCAGTAAGGTAATTAATGCAGCATGAAAAGGGTTAAATGTATGGCCAGTTACATGTAACTAAAAAGTAAATGATTTGATGGCGATCTAAGCGTCGTAACTACAGTTTGAATAAGTTGTAGTTACGAAGTTTAAGTCGCCAGACCAACTAAAATACTTCATAAAACAAGAGGGCCAGAATGGCCCTAAAATCGCTCACCTGACTAATGTAAGATGATTAAAAAAAATGAAAAAACACAGGCATGCTTGACCTTGAGCTTTGATATTGAGGTTATCTGAGTATTTCTTTCAAATGGCAAATCTACTCACAAGTGAGATTAATGGTGACAATTTATTATAAGCAACCAAAAAATTCACTCAGAAATATTGACTAAGGCACATTAACCAACTTGTCATAGAGACATTTTTGTCTTGCTCACTACAAGTAGGCTTGACAAAAAGAAAGTAATAATAATCTTAAAAGTAGTCCTGTTTGCTAAACACTGGAGATCAGTTGTTGTTTCTCACTAGTTACCCATCTCACTTGTGTATACCACTTGTATTTTGCCCATTGGTGGCAGGCAAAAGGTACTTGTCACAATGATTGTGCCAAATGTCCGATGAAAGATGACCAAGTCGTTTTTAACAATTTTTGAGTTATAATGCGGAGCAATTTTCAACTGATTCCTGGTATTTCTCGCACCAGTATTACCATTACATCCGTCCCTAGCCTCCAACTGCCATCCAATTTAAGTTTAGGATCATCTACCCATTGGGAGACAAAATGCGGTAAAGGATATGTGCTGCTGCCAAGATTCAAAACCACGACACCCAGGGTTCCCACAATTTTCTGCTTGCATTGATATTTTTCTAAATTTCAAGACTTCTTTTCATTGACATAAATTAAAGGATTATTATGACACAGATTGTTGAATTCCCGAGACCCCATTTTCTAGACGTGTAGATTATCAATATCATGATAACGATAATTAATTTCCATATCTATTTACCCAGAGTTCTCTTTTTCACTGAATTGAATTGGAGGCCATTTATTACTTTCGTATCCAAATTCAATTCATGTCCGGTTACTGGTACAATTAATTTGTTGCTTTGGATTTTCTCCTAAATCTCCTAAATATTTGCTTTATATATTCTAACCATATATGTTAAGTAAAATTGGACACTTACCTCCATTCCCAGCTGAAAATTAAGTATCATGCTTGTATTTTTTAGTGAAACAAATACCAATTTCTCTTTCTCGACAGACATTGTGACGTGATAATGCATCTCCATGTAATTTACACTGTGATAAAACCTACTGGCGGGGGATACTTGTCAACTGTTTGGAACATGTACCTTAATTGGGTCTTGCATCTTTCGTCAAATTGATTTGTCTTTTTCCTCGTTTTTCGTATTTTTTTAACCAAGACCTTTTCTCGTTTTTCCGGTAGCCTGGGAACCCTGGACAAACCATGATTATAGATTATAGGGAGTCTGACGCATTCATAACTGGCTATGGTGGCAGCCCTGATGTATTCACAGACATAACAGCATGGTAATAGCTCCATTGGCCATTGTCAGTGAGATTCATGCCCAGTTTGATTGAAATTGGTCCAATGGATAGGGAGGATAATCTTAAAGTAGAAAACAGCCACGCCCATATTTGGGCTTCATTCAAAACTTCACAAACTAATATTGAAAAGGGTCACCCAAGGAACAATCATGCCAAGTTTAGTTGAATTTGACCCAATGGTTACCAAGGAGAAAATAAGTAAAAACTTCAAAGTCAAATTTCCCCACCCTGTCACACCCATATTTGGGCATCAATCAAATTGCTGCGAACAACATTTGAGAAGGGTCACTCAAGAAATATTCATGCCAAGTTTGGTTGAAATTGGCCCGATGGTTACTGAGGAGACTTTGTTTATAGATTTCTAAGTAAAAAAATACCCCACCCTGCCACGCCTATATGATGGCGTCAATCAAAATTCCGCAAACGCCTTTTGAATAGGGTCACCCAAGGAACATTCATGCAACGTTTTGTTGAAAATGTCCCAATGGTTACTGAGAAGAGGATGTTTAAAGATTTCAAATTAAAAAAGCCCTACTCTGCCACGCCAAGTTTGGTTGAAATTGGCCAAATGATTACTGAGGAGAAGATGTTTGAAGATTTCTAAATTTAAAAAAAAAAGGCCACGCCCATATTTGGGCGAAAATCAAATTTCACAAACACGATTTGAAAAGGGTCACCCAAGGAACATTCATGCCAAGTTTGGTTTAAATTAGCCCAATGGTTACTGAGGAGAAGATGTTTAAAGATTTCTAAGTCAAAATTGCCCAACCTTGCCACGCCAAAATTTGGGCATCAATCAAAATTCCGCAAACAACTTTATAAAGGGTCACCCAAGGAACATCCCTGCCAAGTTTGGTTGAAATAGGCCAATGGTTACTAAGGAGAAGAAGTTTAATGATATCAAAGTCAAACACTGCCACGCCCTGCCACACCAATATTTGGGTGTGAATCAAAATTCTGCGAAGAACTTTTAAAAAGGGTCAACCAAGAATGCCAAGTTTGGTTGAAAACGGCCCAACGGCTACTGAGGAGAAGATGTTTAAAGATTTCAAAGTCAAAAACTGCCCGACCCTGCCACGCCCATATTTGGGCATAAATCAAAATTACACGGACAACTTTTGAAAAGGGTCCCCCAAGGAACATTGATACCATGTTTGGTAGAAATTTGCCCAATGGCTATTGAGGAGAAGATGTTTAAAGATTTCAAAGTCAAAAACTGCAACGCCCTGCCACGCAAATATTTAGGAGTCAATCAAAATTCCGCGAACAACTTTTGAAAAGGGTCACCCAAGGAATATTCCTGCCAAGTTTGGTTGAAATTGGCCAATGGTTACTGAGGAGAAGAAGTTTAATGATTTCAAAGTCAAAAACTGCCACGCCCTTCCACGCCCATATTTGGGGTCAATCAAAATTCCGCGAACAACTTTTGAGAAGGGTCACCCAAGGAACATTCCTACCAAGTTTGGTTGAAATTGGCCCAGTGGTTACTGAGGAGAAGATGTTTAAAGAATTGTTGACGCCTTCCGACGCACGATGCACGACTGACAAAAGATGATACCAAAAGCTCTCCTTGAGCACGTTGTGCTCAGGTGAGCTAATAAAAAGTCGGCCAGTGTTGGAGTTCAAATTTCACTTTCGGTCAAAATGAATTATTTGATTGGCCGTTTTCCTTTGATTGCCAACCGCGATTGGTCAATTGAGGAACTTGACCAATAGACATTTGTCTAAAAAGCGAGTTTAATTTTTGCTTTGACAAAATGGTTATGTGAATGACCCTTTTCTCAAAGGAGTTAGATAAGTGGAATGTTAGGTGCCCTCGTTATCACAAGCCGGTCTTTAGATCTAGTTGTTTTAGTTTATGTAATAAAACGAAGACATGTACATTTTTAATGCTGTTCTCACTTAATATGATACCAGAACAATTTCGGAGGTGGTAGATTTATGTTCCTTATATCGGCAAAAATCACAAATTTACCCGGAAATGTTTTGGTAGAAGGAGAAACGGGAATACTTTTTATATTCCAATTTTAAGTAAATTCCGTCTTTTTCCAACCTATTTAAGATTAAAAAGGCATAAAAGCTCTCAGTCGTGTTTGGCACGAACATGTTTGAATCGATAGAAATGCTATTTTAATAAACATAAATGCGAAAACCGTTGCTTTGTCTTCCGTTTTCTGATATTTTGAAAACTTCCTCGATATATTTCAGATACGGACTTACTTGAAATGAGCTAATTTTATTATTACCTGGCACTATATATTATACTTCCATTTGGATATATGAACAATAGTTCATTTCTTCTTGGAACGTCTTGGACAACTGCTTCTCGTTCTTTCGTAAAATAGATATTCGGACGCCAGACCTTTCCTATACTGCTAACATCAAGTTGTAATCCGGTCTCATTGATCCTAGATTGATTTATCGACGAAAGATTAGATGAATAATCCAACCTTCGATCTAACCAACTCAAGTGTAAGTAAACCTCCATTTGAAACTCCTGTCAATGATTCAAAATATAAATGTTAAAAAAACAAGTGTGTGAAGTTGGCAGGACATTAGACATTAGACATTAGACATTCGACCGAATTCAGCCTCGGAAGTGATACCACGCGGAAGGCATCTTAGAAAATTTAACCCTTTCCCGTTTTACAAAATATTAGACTGGTCCAGTTTGAAAGTCATTGCAGATGACTATGAGTACAATTTGAATTGAAACCATCCTGTTTGGTAGAAAATAGTGTGTTACAAGCAATTTCGTCTTTATTCCCAATATTTTCGTAAGTATAAAATCACATGGGCGAAAAACAGGGAGTGTACAGGAAAGGGTTAATTAATAACGAAATAGTCTTTTTAATAAGAAATTGACCGTGAAATAGCAAATTTTTAGTTGAAATATAATTTGGTATTTTAACTCCTGTAATGCCCGGAATATTTCTGTTTTGGCATGAGGTCTAGACAAAGATAAGGCTGCACGTATGTGCAGTTTGATCTTTGTCTAGACATCCTGCTCGTCCTTTTAAAGCCAGCATTGTTAAAACCGTTCATGTTCCAAATAATTAATAACCCAAAATAAGTGCCCTCTGTCCTTTCAGTCCTTTGGTTTTATCATAATTTTGGGGGGAAATTTATTCAGCATGACAAGGGTTAATGTAAATGCCTGATCGTTTTTACGAGGGATTTGTCTCTACGTCTTCCATTTCAAGCCAGCACATGCATCCAAAGCTTTTTCTGTTAAAACGCTGACAACTTCTTCTGTCGCTGCTTTTTGCCGCCGTCATAGAGCAGTCGGTAGCGCGTCAGACTCCCAATCTTCAATCATGGGATGTCATGGGTTCGATCCCCGGTAGCGGCACATATCCTTTCCGTCATTCGTCTATCACCAACGAGTGGATAATCGTAAACCTAAAAGAGGCTGCATATAAAATTTATCGGTGGGCCAATTGGTTTTACATGACTATTCTGTTTGATGAGACGGCACATGTTGATGTCATTTTTCAGTGCCATTCCATTGCTTTTTGTTACTACGGTGCAAGGTTAATCCATTCCCACGTAATACCTCCTTTTTACCCCCCCCCCCTCAAGAAAAAAAGCTTTGTAAAACATTGTGGACAAGCAATTTCTTCAATGTCCACAATGTTTTCTACCCCAAAGGAATTTCATCAACCTAAGATTGTCGTCTACATCTTATTTCAATTTGGACCAGTCTAAAATTTTCTCGTGTGGGAATAGGTTAAGTATTAGGATTAGGTCTACTAAAGATAGATGCAAATCAGTGCCAATGAACGCCTAGACCTCAATTTGCATACATAAACATTGATTTTCAACCCGGACTTTTACAATAAGAAAAAGTTTAGCACTACCGTACCTCAAGTGCTCTGATTTAACAAGAAATCATTTCATGCCATTGATTTTGAATTTGCTTCGTGCTTCAAAATTGGTCTGATTTTGAAATCTTTGATAAGATTTGTTTTCACAAGGGTCACTTCGTGACTTATCATCACAAACTGACCACAGCCAGGGATATAAATTGACTGTCCACTGACGCCAATCTTTACAACACAAGACAATCAACATGAACATTCTACTTGCTCTGACTGTTATTGGGACCATTGCAGGTACAAAATCTCTTCGTGCTGCTCCCATTGTATTGGAATGCTTGTTTCTTTCACACTTTACTGTCGTTGGTTTTATTGTTTTGGGATTTTTTTTGGGGGGGGGGGTGTTTTTTTCTTCTTCTTTTTAATAATTTAGACTTATCCCAGATCATATGGGGAACAGGCGATATTATAAGTAAGCACCGTGCGAAACAAAGCACACCATATATGATAAAAAATATTGTGAAAAAAGAAGGAATTCCTCCTTTTTTCAAGATGTTTTTCAAGCATAATATCATATGAACATAAAAACCAGGGTATGAACGGGAAATAGTTAAGCAAAACAGTATGACATTGTGGGACTTTTTCCGAAGATTTCATATGTTCGCCGAGCAAAGCCTCAAATCATCCTTTGGCATCTGCACAATCTGGTCAGTGCCTTCACTTTTCAATCTGTAGATGGGTTCTGACTTAAATAAGTTCTAAACCGATCAGCGCATACAGAGACGATTCGTGAGCCGAACAAAAAATGGTCGCTTCAGAGTTTGGTTGATTTAAAAGCCGTTTTGGTGAAATATATGAGCGATTGATTCGATTGAGTACATAAATCATTACAAATTTCCAGCTAAATACTATCATGTTGGGACTCAACAATACTCATTGAGACGATTCTTAAAAGTTCCAACAACAATGGATTTAGGTATGATGTGTTTCTAGTGAATATTACCACTTCTTTATGTGTGCTTTTGATTCTGAAAAGGGATTTCGATCGAGGTCGCTTAGTGGAAATGCGTACATACAAACATACATACATACATTTAATAGCAATCGGCAATAAATTTTGCCTTTGGCCATTTACAAAAGAAAAAAAAAGGTATGGCAAAGACATACATATACAACATATTAACATACAAACACAAGCACATGGGAAAGCAAAACGATTTTAGACGAAGGAAAATAAATACCGAAACGGTAGAAAGGATCGAATAAAAAGAACATGTATAGGCTAAGTAGAGATTATATGGACAATGAGAGCTATTTCGTGATATCTTCTCTAATAAAAAGTGCATTGTTAGTATATTTAGCGAATTTGAATTGAGTATTTTTGTGTTTAGAAGCCATTACATTGTAAAATTTTTGGACAGAGGGACAATTAATAGTTCTAATAAATTTTTGGGGTATTTCGTCATATTTAAGCTGCATAAAAGAACATGATATCCGGATTCTACAACTTTCAAATTACAAATTTTACATAAACGATCTCTTCTTTCTACTCCAAAACGTCTGCCTGATTCTATTCCTAATGAATGAGAACTGAGTCTGAAGCGTGTTAGATTTATTCTTAAATTATCGATTTGGATCATTTGTAAATAGTTTTCAAACGAGAATTCAGTTTTAAATTTACAAAATTATTCTTATTTTGGAGTGTTATTAATATAAGCAGACCAGTCCTGAATAAATTGGTCTCTAATTCGACTTTTTAAAATGCTTATGGTCTAATAGAGGTCGTCGCTCGAGCTGTGTTTTGATTTCATTCTGTCAAGCCTTCTCTGTGTAAGTTTCTCACGCGTCAGAATTAGGCCCAAGTACCATCGGTCTAAATCTATTTAACCCATCCCCATACACAAACTCTTTTTGACCCCCTAAAGAAAGGAATAGGGAAAACAAGATTGATAATGAAGAAATTGCTTGTTACAAGCAATTTCTTCATTTTTTACCTTGTTTTCTACCGTAAATGACAGAGATGTTCAAAATTCTCTCAACTTGAAATTGTCCATGTCAATTGACTGAAACATGAAGTTTCAGTTCGATATCAAGCGACGTTATTTTGCATATTTTAAGGTAGTTACGTTACATGTAACAAAAACATACAATAGTTGGTTGGTCGGCTGATGTCGGAGTTCAAAGTTCACTTCCTGTCTCAATGAATGATGTATTCGACCACTTGATTCTTTGACAGCCGCGATTACGAATATGTCTTCTTCTGTAATTTATAAACATGAAAAAACGTGTATTACCTTTGTGTACCCACCAAAGCTGCGAAGCATCAGATATTAAACTAAAGACTATACCACTAAAGTTTTTTATCAAGCTTTTCCTATCACTGTGAGATAGTTACTTTATACCTGTCCAAGAGTTATTCAAGAAAATTGACAATCAATGAACTGTAATAACTTTGATTAACCCTTTCCTGTTCAAATACGGGATTTTACGTTCCTGTTCTTTTACACTTGAGAAAACATTGTGGAAAAAGAAGAAATTGATTGTGACAAGCAATTTCTCCTTTTTCCACAATATTTTCTACTACATAGGATGGGTTCATTTAAAATAGCATCAAATTGTCATTGTCGTCTACAACCTCTTTCAAATTGGACTAGTCTAAAATTTTCAAAAACGGGAAAGGTTTAAAACAAGTACAAATGCTAGCAATAAATAGGAGTTTTCTGATCCATTTTTAATCTTACAATCTTCGGCACATAAAAGTGACAAATTAAACCTAATTAGTAAGGTGTGTTACAAATTGCAAGTACAGTTATTCCAAATTTAACACTCATTGCATTGACAGGTGCAAATTCTCTCGAACGAGATATGTACGAGATATGTTTCGGTAAATTTGATTCGGTGTTACGTAGATAACAAACAATTGGCCAATTGGTGGCCCCGACCGATTACTCCTTGACTTCTACAGGAAGTTTCGCTATGATACTGTACGGCGTCATGTGTGGCCAGTAGTATATAACAAAAAGGTAGAATGGTTACTAGGCATTTAAACGCCGTAACTACAGCTTGAATAAGATGTACTTACGACGTGAAAGTCCACAAACCAACGAATATGATTCCCTTAAGTGTCGGCAACGTCGGAATTCAAATGAATAACAAATAATCATGGTTTGCGGCTTTTAATTATTGATCTAAATATGACATTTCACTAAATTTCAACCAGTAAATTAAAAAATGTAAGAAAACCCTTTTTTCAATTCAAGTCCCCTTTTTCCGTGAGGCACTATTTAACAGAGAAATACGGAACAAGACATTTGTTTATTGTCTCTCTCTCCCCCCCATCTCTCTTTCTCTCTCTCTCTCTCTCCCTCTTTTTTTCTCTCCTTTTTTTGCTTGAATTTAGTCTAGAGCATATCTTATATTCTATGTCGAGGATTTCTTCTTTTTGATCTTCTTCTTTTTCTTTTCATCTGCTTCTTTTTCAGAACTATAAAAATATTGTTATTCCATAAAAATAATTTACAAAATGAGAAGTTTCTCGACAGTGTTTCTTGGGTATATAGATAGGTTCAAATTTAATTAGTTTTTACTAATATTCTTACAAGAGGAGGGCGTTTTGGTACAGACTTGGCCATTTTTTTATTTTTTTTTTTTTTATTTTTTTTTTTAATTTTCTGGTGTTGTTGTTGTTTGTTGTTGTTGTTGTTTTAAATGTTACCAATATTGAGATTATATATAGGGTCCGTAGATGATCGGCAATATAACTTTTTTTTTATTGGTGACTTTTACAGTTTTGGTCCATGGAGAAGGTTGCCAATCTGATACAGATTGTTCAAACACAGACCACGTTCAATGTCCAGAACAGGACTATGAAAGGCATTGCGTCCGTGGAATGTGTACATGCACACAAGGTAAGGCTTTCAGTGTATGGCTTGACTGGCCTTTGTTTAAAGTTTGTGAATAATTGACGAGTCGCTGGCCCTACCTTTTGATTCCGCTGGCCACGTCCACTGACTAAGACGGTGTGATTTGCAAAATGTATAATGAGCAACGTACAGTAAAAGAGTAAAATGTTGGTTGAAGACATACAAGTCGTGACTACATCTTAGATAAGCTATAGTAACGACGTTCAAGTCGCCAAACCAACATAAAAATGCTTCATATAATTATCGCCAATATCGTAGTTCAAAGTTCACTTTCAGTCTAAATAAATCATTTGATTGGTCGATGGATTCTTTTATTGACAGCCGCGACTGGCCAGTTTTATACGTGAATAAACCGTTTACCTAGATCTTGGTGTCTTAGAGTACGAATAGAAAATAAATCTATATAGTAAAACTGTATCATATTTTAAGAGTTCGTCCAAGGTAATCAACTGGTCTTTTTTGTTTAATTTGATTTTTTTATTTTAGTCTATCAAAAACGGGCGTTCTAATTGGTCGAAAAAAATCATAACTCCATGAACAAAATTTTGAGCACGCAGCGATTTTGTATGCTTCCGCAGAAAATAGTCCCATACAAAAACATATTTTTAAAATATTTGCTTTTTTCGCTCGATGCTATTAAATTATATGAAACGAAGAGAGTATTTTTTGTTTTCATGGAGGTATGAACCGAAAAACCTTATCACACTTATGTATGAATCCGCTTCGCGTATTCATACAGTGCGATTAGTTTTTTCGGTTCATACAAGCATGAAAACAAAAATATTCTCTCCATCTCTTAAATGAAATTCTTCTACGACATATGTGGTGTTCGGAGTTGAACAACGAGTTTCAGTTCATCATGATTTTCTTATTACCCCATTACCTGATTTAGACTGGTCCAGTTCAAAGGAGTTGGAGATGATACATTTTAGTGATTGAATTTAAGAAACCATTGTCTTATAGGGTAGAAAGCATTGCGGATGAAGAGAAAAGTGCTTTTTACAAATTGCGTATACACCAAAAACCCGACTGCAAGACCGATAGACAGGCTGATCCCAGTACTATAACCCGAGCGTTTAATTACCTTAGAAAATATATTTGCATTAAACAAGATCGCGTGTACATCAAATTCTAAACTGTTTTAAGATCTAGATCAAATTTTCTAGCTTATATTTTTGTAAAACAAAAAGATGCTAAATGAGGAATAAAGCTAAACTCGAATATTTTTATGTACTACGGAACTTTACTGAATGAACGGAAATGGGTTTAGATATTGCACAATCTGGGATGTGTACTAAGTTAAATTTTGTCGGCGTCTTCCATAGTTTTCGTAAAAAAATTGACTAGAATGTCAAACTTCATTAGTTCTCGAGGGAAAAAAGTCCCTATAGCAGAACTGATACAAGTTTAACATAGACCGCCGTTCGGATGCTTTTTAGCTAGAAAAGCTTCAGCTTTGATAGCTTAAGTTGGCAGTCAAAATTTTGAGGTCCTCTTAGAGTTCAACGAGTTTAAATTCCACTGGAGGCTTAACCACTAAATCCATTGAATCTCTATGCCATAAAAAGTAGTTTCAATCTCAGGAATATTGTAAACTCTGCAACTGCTTTTTATGGCCACATGGAATTAACTTTATTCAAACAGTAGACAACCTACAAAAGCATGCTATTTAACCCAATGCTACTCAATCGCACTTTGGAAACATCCAAAGAAAAAAGCTTTGAAAGGCTTTGTCGACAATGAAGGAATTGTTTGTAACAAGCATTTTCTTCATTGCCCACACTGTTTTCTTCCCTAAAAGACAAAGGTTTTCTAATTCCACTAATCATAATTACTTTTGACAGAGAATATTACTTAATAAAAGCATTCTTTGCTATCTTAAAGTACTTTCAGTACTTTGATTTCCAATAGAATTAAAGGTTAAAGAGACATAGTCAAAGGGCGGGGTAGGGGTACGTTTCAGAAGCTATGAATGTCGTTATTTTAAATTCATCACAAAATGTCATAATTTATTTGTGGTTCAATTGCATATTTTTATTGAAAGTAACATGGACTCTACCGTATTATCTTCTTTTCATTCGTGTGATGAAACCACTCTCTGGTCTGGTAGTACCGCGATCAACCTAGTTGTTGAATTGACCCATTACCACACAATGGTGCCTTTTTACGACCCTCAAGAAAAAAATTAGAAAAACATTGTGGAAAATGAAGAAATTGCTTGTCACAATCATTTTTCTCATTATCCACAATGTTTACTACCAAAAGGATAAAGAATATTAAAATTTCATCTAATAGAATTTTTCGTCTGAAACATCTTTTAATTTGGACAAGTTTAATGGCTTGTTGTGTGGGAGAGGG
This sequence comes from Fragum fragum, assembly GCA_946902895.1. NCBI lineage: Eukaryota > Metazoa > Mollusca > Bivalvia > Cardiida > Cardiidae > Fragum > Fragum fragum. Next base: position 58,346,497 of record OX336369.1, on the reverse strand, counting down.
TAAAACGGTGTTTTAAATTATATTTTTCATACCAAATTTCAGTCGGATCCTCGTGTGTTTCTCTGAGTGACTGTCAGCAAGACGCTTGTCCCCACAAAGGTGATGAACATTGTATCGACGGACAGTGCCGATGTGGGCTGTTTCCCCATGGCAACAGCGGAAACCATGGCAATCACGGTCCCCCAGGTCGTTAAAGCTTGAAATATGTATGATTCGATTTCTACTAAATATTAAAGTTTGTTCCTGCATTTACGTTTCTCTAGTTGAACGATCATGATTGCATATACTGAACCCATTACCAGACGGCAAAATTTTAGGCTGGTCCAAATTGAAAGGAGCTGCAGACGACTATTTAAAGTTAATGAAATTTTCGCGTGTGTGTGTTTGTGTGTGTTCAACTTTCTAGGTAAAATATTGTGTAAAATGAAGAAATGGCTTGTTACAAGCAATTTCTTGATTTCCATCAATGTTTTCTCAATTGTTATTCTTGATGGTTGTCTAAAAGTGTCACTGTGTGCTAATGGGTTAACTCTTTCCTAGTCATATTTTAGCCTATTTGTGACGTTTAAAATGTAAGTGCGACTAATAACGATTCAGATCAGCCTAAGCATCCGCACAGTCTGATCATAGTCTTTACCCTACGTTATTTAGAAAGCCACTGACTCAAAATTCTTCTACAATTTACTAATATTATGTTATGTACCATGAGGCTATCTAGGGTGCTCATTGCTGTTTACGCATGAAAATGAAATTCTTATGGATGTCGATTTATAATTGACGGATCATAGACCACGTCCATTGAACTTCAACTGGAAATTCGACTTAGATATTAGCCCTTTCTTGTTTTGCAAAATTTTAGACCTGTCCAAATTCAAAGGCTTTGCAGGCGAAAATGTAAAGTGGGTTTAATTTTTAAAAAACTAATCAGTAGGATAGAAAATATTGTTAAAAAAGAAGAAATTGCTTGTTACAAGCAATTTCTTCTTTTTTCTACAATGTTTCTCAAGTATAAAATCACAGGGACGTAAAATCCTGTGATTATACAGGAAAGGGTTAAAAGGCGTTGTTGTTTCATTGGTTTGTGTGTGTGTATTTTTTTTAAGGAAGGGGAGCTGTTGTTGTTGTTTGAAAATATATTTCAAAGAACATATTACAAAAAAAGAAATGTTAATTGATGAAATTAAAAGTTGTAACTACAGTTTGAATAAGCTTTAGTTACTACTTTTAAGTTGTTAAACCAACAAAAGTGCTTCACGTGAATATCAAGCAATGATTAAGTTCAAAATTTGATTCGGTCTGAAAGTAATATTAGATTGAACAATCCATTTCTTGATCGACAAAAGCGACCCATCAATTAAACGCTGATATATGTGTATGAGGGACCGGAGAAACTATTCTTCGTACGAGTTTCAACCAGCCTTCATCGAATTTGAGTTATTAACAGGTTTAAGGGTGTTGAAGTATTGAAAAAGCTATGAGTTTGTATCAAAAGTGTTTGTCCTACCGAACGTCACCCTGTGAATGAGATTAAACAGAGACCACAAAGTTAACCTGAAATATCACCAAAATGTAACCAATGGTGTCTCGCGAGGGTCGTCAAGCCTAAGAAAAGTTTCTCACAGTTCTTTCAACCGATTCAAACACACTTTTTGACGCCCCTCGTTAAACGGATTTTGGAAAACATTGTTTAAAATGGAGAAATTGCTTATAACAAACAATCTCCTCATGTTCCGCAATGTTTTCTACCGAGAAAGTCGTAAAATCTAAAGTTTCATAAACTTTAAATTGTCGTCTGCAACTCTTTTCAATTTGACTAGCCTAAAATTTTGCCTTCTTGAAGTGGGTTAAACAAAGTAAAGTGCATTGTTCCAATTTTTGACACGGTTTTTAAGTCTTGTTACTGACTTGTCCTGAAACGTGATTTCTTGAACTTTATCTCATTTGTATAAGACTTGCAAAATTGGGAACTATGTTGTATCGCGTGTGCTGTTCAAATGAAATTTCGTTGTATGGCTCAAAAGCGCCCTAACTACAAACTGTAGTTACACACATGTGTGCGAATTTTCGTTCCCGACGCCGATTTATAAAAAGGAAGAAAGGGGTAACAATGAAAAACCGCCTTCCCCCCAAAAAATTATGACAAAATTGGTATAAATTGGTTTTCGCTTGTTATTAGTTCAACATCACCAAAAAAAATGATGCGTTATCTAGTAAACGCGCATTGAAGGCTCTATGGCTATCGTACGAACAAAATTTCTGAGAAAAGGGAATCCTAAAATATTTGTCATGCTGAACCTGGAATATTTCTGTTTTGGCATTAGGTAAAGGCAAAAATCAGCCTGCTCAGTCTAATTTTATTCTACATCTCCTGCTTGTCCCTTTTTAACCCTTTCCTGTACAAACACGGGATTTTACGGTGTTGTGATTTTATACTCGAGAAAACATTGTGAAAAAAGAAGAAATTGCTTGTCACAAGCAATTTCTTCTTTTTCCACAATTTTTTCTACCACACAGGATGATTTTATTTCAAATTGCACCTGATTTTCATTGTCGTCTGCATTCTCTTTCAATTTGGACCAGTCTAAAATTTCAAAAAAAAGGAAAGGGTTAAGCCAGATATGTTTGTAAGGTGAATTTCCAGAAGAATTATTAACCCATATTAATTGCATACAGTACTGTCAGCCCTTTGATTTGATGAAATTGCGCCAAGGATTTTATTGTAATTCAGGATAACAAGGATTTAAATTTGTTTATAGACCCCTTTTTATATATAAATCAAAGTACTGAAAGTACTGCAAGCTAGCAAATCATATTTTTGTTAAGTAATCTTCTTTACTAAAGGTTATCACGATAAATAAACGAAGTTAAAGAAACGCAGGGTATGACCAATTTCAACAAGACGAAATCTTGAACAAATTGAAAGATGTTGCAAGCGACGGTTTCAAGTTGCTTGAATTAAGAAAATATTTCCCTTGTTTGTTAGAAAACGTCGTGGACAATGAAGAAATTGCTTGTTAAAAGCACTTTCTTCATTGTCCACGATTTTTGCAAAAAACTTTCACGGATATAGTGATTAAGCCTCCAGTGGCAGTTTGCACTCGTTGAACTTTGAGAAGACCTCAAAATTTTGTCTGTTAACTTAAGTTATCAAAGCTGACGCTAAAAAACTTTGAAAATATAAAATAAGTTTATTCTGGTTTTCTGATCGTCAAAGCTTTCGCTAGGCTTGTGACCTATTCTAAAATGATTGATAGAGGGATCTGTAAACAATATCATCCTATAATCTAGGATTCCTTTTGGGGAGAAATTTTGTTCCAACGAGAGACGAGAGATAGAGGGATCTGTAAACAATATAAACCTTTAGTCTAAGATTTTTGCTTTTGATGAGAAATTTTGTCCCTACGAGAGACGAGAGATAGAGGGATCTATTAACAATATCAACCTGTATTCTAGGATTTTTACTTTTGTTGAGAAATTTTATATCTACGTGAGACGAGAGATAGAGGGGTCGGTAAACAACATCATCCTATAGTCTAGGATTTTTACTTTTGCTGAGAAATTATGTCCCTACGAGAGACGAGAGATAGAGGGATTTGTAAACAATATCAACCTATAGTCTAGGATTTTTCCTTTTGATGAGATATTTTGTCCCTACGAGAGACGAGAGATAGAGGGGTATGTAAACATTATCAACCTATAGTCTAGGATTTTTCCTTTTGATAAGATATTTTGTCCGTGAGACGAGAGATAGAAGGGTCTGTAAAACAATATCAACCTATAGTCTAGGATTTTTACTTTTGATGAGAAATTTTGTCCGTGAGACGAGAGATAGAAGGGTCTGTAAACAATATCAACCTATAGTCTGGGATTCCTTTTGCTGAGAAATTATGTCCCTACGAGAGACGAGAGATGGAGGGGTATGTAAACATTATCAACCTATAGTCTAAGATTCCTTTTCATAAGAAATTTTGTCTCTGCAGGAGCCATAGAGCCTATGGTTTAACTTCATGACTTTTGGAAAATTCTAATATTTTGATGATGTCAAAATTGCTTTTCAAATAGAGTTGTTTTCATCGATTTGATAAAAGCTAAAGGCATATGAAAGCGTTTAGGGCAGGTTCGGGGGTACTACATGCAGTTTAATTATGCACTTGCGCCGATGATTTATGAATTGTAAAGATAAGCATCGGTTTCTGAAAACGCATTGATGTGAGAGAATTTTCATATCAAAAATGATAAGGAGATTATCCCCTATAAACGAGTTTCTGTATAAAAGGTACCTAACCAAGTAAAGCGTGTTATCTTATTACGATGGGTCATTGCAAAACAGTTGAAGCTATCTATAAGCATATAGGCAATTACAACTGTTTCGCGCTGACCCATCGATTTTTGAAAAAAAAAAGATTAAGGCAGTTTTACTCGGTGATATGTGTTTACTAATAAATTTATAACATTAAGATCAATCCCTTTTCTCACTAAAATTATAACATAACAGAAAAATGGAAAGCATCTCGATTTTAAAAAATTAAGGTGAATAGAATGAAACAGGAATCATTATATATTTTTATTCAAATAGTAGAGCCGATTTAATTCTTTATTAAACACGTCTCAAACAATTCCTCAACCTTAATAAATAAACAAAATAGGCTTTAGAAATTTCTTTACCATCCCGTCGAAGGAAAAAACTCTTGCAAGCATTGTGGAAATGGATTGTGGCAGACATATTTTTATTGTTACAAAGAAGACAATAATATTGAATCTGCAATTTCGGACAGTATAACACTCTAAACTGTTAATCCCTATTACTGAGTTTTAGCATTTAATTTTCCAACTCATGATTCTCTCTCTCTCCCTCTCTCTCTCTCCCTCCCCCCCCTCTCTCTCTCTCTCTCTCTCTCTCTCTCTCTCTCTCTCTCTCTCTCTCTCTCTCTGTGGAAAATAATGTACTTACTGTAGGCTATAAGTATTGAAACTTAACCAGAAAATATCCAAGAACAATAAATGCTGAACAAAAACCAATAGGAACATGAATGACAATAAAAACTGATTTGGTTTGATCAGTGATAATGCCTGTCCTAGATGTATGTTTGCAGTAGACAAAAACATTCAGTCTACAGTTTATTGAAGAAACAAAAGACAATAAGTCCATTTTGTACATACACAATGGTAAAAAACTACAGTTTGTCAAATCAAAATGACTTGCAAAAGAAAAATAATGGCCGTGATTTAGATGTATAGAAAGATTTATTTACTCTGGAGAAAAATTTGGAGAATGGCTCTTTCATTCAATTTCAAGCAAACATTTGTCAACCCATCTTATGGTGCAATTTTGTTCACAGAATATGATCCAGAGTTACTTCCCCTATCAAGTAGGTACAACTTTTATTGAGGTACACAGCTGACTATCATAAGCCAGGATGATAACAATTTAGCAAAGAAAATGATTGAAGCGTACCCTTGTTTTCGCTAGTCTTAGCAGTGGATATCTGTTATTAGGACTATACCCTAGCAGTTGATGTCTATTCCCTGCTAGTCCATTAACTATCAGCCAAAATGTGTAATCAAGATTTTACCCAGCTGTTGATTTCTCAAGACATTGCCCTAGCAATTGATATCTTTTATCAAGACATTTACCCTAGCGATGTGTATCAGATATCAAGACTTAACCTCTGGTCTTATGTATTTACCCTATATTAGCGGATATCTGTTACCAAGACTTTATCAGTGGTGACGACCCTTAATCTGAGATAAATTATAAAGTACCGGAAATGACATCATAGGGGAGTTATATTTTGGAGAATGAAATAAAATCTTAATTAACTACGAACTGATCTAAAAGCAAATAGTTCAACAATCTAATGCTACTAAGACATTGTCTTTTAAATGAGAAATTGAGCGTGAAATTGAGAAATGTTAGTTTAAATATAGTTTGGTCTTTTAATGTAAATGTCCGATTGTTATTACGGGGGAGGTATCTATACGTCTACCATTTCAAGACGGCACATGCATCTAAAGCTTTTTCTGTTACACATTTTACAACTTACGTCGCTACCTTACAACATTAATTGACCATAAAAAGTTAAAAGTTGTGAGTTTATAGTCTGTCACCACGCTCATGCGTTCTCTACCGACTTTACAACTTAACCCAACGATCATAGAGTTACAAGTCGGCTGTTAACACACGGACCCTACGGCTAGCCACAGCACATTGGCTTGTAACCCTCACATGTACCCATTTATACACCTGGGTGGAGAGGAGCAACGTGGAGTTAATATTTTGCTCAGAAAAATTTCCATGACCCGAGCGGGATTCGAACCCGGGACCCCCCGACCCCGAGTCCCTTGTCCACTACCACTAGGCCACGGACGCCACCATAACTGACTGATCGTGGCTGTCAATCAAATAATCAGTCAACCAATGAAATCATACATTTAGACTTGAAGTTCAGTTTGAACTATGACATTGGCCGCCATTTTGATGAATATTTTTGTTGGTTTGTCGACTTAAACGTCATAACCACAGCTTATTCAAGCTGTAGTGAAACCTTTAGATCGCCAACCTATCATTCTACTTATTTGTAACATGCTACTAGCCATCAGTTTTGCAAAATAACGCATTTAAAAAATCGAAGCGTAGCTACCTGTAGGAGTCAATGGGTGTGGCTAAAGTAGTCAGTGGGCAGCGCCAGAGATTAGTGAATTTGCACTATAAAAGAGGTTGAATATAAACTTTTCGGTGTAAGAGAACTTTATTAACCCTTGTCATGCTGAATCCGGAATATTCCGGTTTTGGCAGGAGGTGTAGACTAAGATCAGCCTGCACATAAGTGCAGTCTGATCTTTGTGTACACCTCCTGCTTGAAGTTTTCCTGCAAGAGCTGTTTATGAACTGATTTCTAACATAAATCTTGATTTTTGAATAACAAGTTCTGTCAGTACTTTCAGCCCTTTGATTTTACAGCAATTCAGTAAAGTAATTTATACAGCATGACAAGGGTTAATTCTACATGACTACCCTGTGTAATATGCATGAAACGACACAAACTGAGGAATGCTTCAATGTCATTTTTCTGTACCGTTAGATAGTTTTGTTATTACGCTACAAGCTAAGGTAGCCGCCGTCATACCGCAGTCGGTAGCGCTTCAGACTCCTAATCTTCAATAATGGGAGGTCGTGGGTTCGATCCACGGCGGCGGGAAATATTGTTTCCGACATCTGTCTCTCACCAATGGGTGGATAATCGTAAACCTAAGTGGGATAGCAGCTGGAGGCTAGGTAAGAATGTAGTGGTAGTACTGGTGTGAGAAATACCGGGAATCCATCGTTAGGTGCTCCAGCCGCCGCGATATGACTGAAATACTCTTAAAAGCGGCGTTAGACCCAAATCAATAAAAAAAAACAAGCTAAATGGGGTTTGATCTACCAATTACCGTATAGCAAGACTAATCAAACATTTTTAACCGGAAAATCTATAAGAAGCAAAAAGAAGCAGCACTTCAGCACTTCAATCGCTTTGATTTAACAAGACTTCGTTTGATGCCATTGATTTGGAATTTGCCTTAAATCGTGCTTGAAAATTAGTCCAAATTCAAAATCTTTGATAAGATTCGTTTTCACAACGGCCTCTTCGTGACTTTTTTTCACATAATGACCTAAGACAGTGATATAAATTGAACGCTCTCTATCGCCAGTCTTTACAATACAAGACATACAACATGAAGATTTTACTGGCTCTAACAATTATTGGGACCATTACGGGTAAAAATCTGTTTTTGTAGCTCTCGTTTTATTGGAATGTTTGTTTCTTTCACACTTGACTGTTTTTGTTTTTATTTTTTTATTGTCCTAAATCATAAGGGGGAGAGACGATATCATAAGTAAGTACAATGAAAAAAAAACAAAAAACGCATCCTACAAGTAAGTGACGATAAATTTTGAAAAAAATAAGGCTGTACCAAAGAGGTGGGTGTTTTCATCGTTGTTTCAATTTTTTCGTTCAAACCCAGGATTTTGCGTTGCTGTGATATTATACCCGAGAAAACATTGTGGAAAAGGGAGAAATTGCTTGTAACATCCAATTTCTCCCTTTTGCTACAATATTTTCTACCACATTGGATGGTTTAATGCAGACTCTTTCAAATTGGACTAGTCTAAGATTTCATAAACAGGAAAGGGTTAATTGGTAATGGTCATCTCGCAAAAGGCAAAATTGTACAGGTCGTGTGTGAAAAGTGACCAACCCGAATCTTATATCTCATGTCGATGTTTTGGGGAAGAGGGTTTGTTGTTGTTGTTGTTTGTTTGTTTGTTTGCTTGCTTGTTTGTTTGTTTGTTTGTTTGGGGGTTTTCATAATCTTCTTCTTCAAAACTTTAAGTATACCGTTTTCTCATAGTAATATTTTTAATACTGAGGGATTTCTCGGCTCTGTTTTTTCTATCGTCGAGGATAGGTCTTCATTGCTCTTGTTTAAAATGTTTAACTGATATCTAGCCGTTTAGAAATAATTTTACCAATTTGTGATATACTGATATATTCGGACTGTACATGTTCTACTTTATATCTATTATGTTGTTTGTGACTTTTTTCAGTTTTGGTCCTTGGAGAAGGTTGCCAAACTGATAATGATTGTTCAAACACAGACCATGTTAAATGTCCAGAACAGGATTATGATAGGCATTGTGTCCGTGGAATGTGTACATGCACTCAAGGTAAAGGCTTTAGATGTATGACTAAACTAACTTTGTTTAAAGTTTGATGAAAATTTATATAAACTAATTAAAACTGTATACTAGAAGTTGATGTCTTAGAATAGGGATCGAAAGTAAATGTATAAACCCCTTACCACAGAATGACGCTTTTTGACGCCTCCAAAGAAAAAGGCTTTGGAAAACATTGTGGAAAATGAAGAAATTTCATGCAAGAAGCAATTTCTTCATTATCCACAGTTTTAAATTGCTCGTCTTCAGCTTCTTCCAATTTGGACCCGTCTAAAAAATATTTGTGTGGTAATTGGTAAATCCAAATTGTACCCTATTCTTTAAGTTTATAGTTTAGTGGTATTTTCTTGTAGTCACACCGTCATGGATGGGATTTTCCATGTAGATGATTACAAACTAGAATAGCTGTATATTTTACTTTCTACAAACAAGATTGTTGCACTATGCCAAAATTATAGATTTCGTCAACTTCGCCCTGATATTCATTTAAGTGCACGCCCACATAATGCAGGTTAAAAAAAAGAACAATTTCAGGGCTCATAGTCCCCGAAGACTTAGTAACTTACCGATAGACGCTATTGTTTGTAAATACATAACTTTTTATTCCCCGTACACATCTAACCGTTATGTAGATACGATTCTCCAGCTACAACCAGACGAAACGGTTGTGTTCGATAAGTTCTTATTACTGACTAGGCCAATGTGCAAATAATAATGTATAAATATTTTGGCTTCCAGTTCTGTATGACTGTTAGAAAGTAGGAAATTGATTTATAAGTGAATATACTGACATTGTATAGAGATATTACTAATGCTGCTCCTAATGAAAACACTGCAAAGTATCAAGTGATTTGGACTGGAACTGTAGGAGGAGTTATCCGGACGAGATTGTAAGGATACATCGACCGCCCGACCGACATACCGACTGATTCAATAATTATACTGAGGAAAAATAAAATCTTGACAACCCGATTTTTGAGACCACTTTTTATTAGATATACTGTAAGAATTTTTGTTCATAAGACCATAAAACATCTGGCTATTCCTAGAGGTATTAATAGAGGTTAAGGTTCACTCAAAAAAAAAAAATCACATGATAATCAAAAGATAAGACTCGTGTAACCGATATCGATTGTGACTAACTGTAGCACCTGTACCAGCCACAAAGCACCTCCTTATGGATCTTAGAACATTTGAAAACCCTTCTTGAGGAAGACGTTATTATTTTTTAACAAGGGTGCGTTAAAAAAAACTAATGGCTGAGTTGGATTGACTTGCTGGTGGTCACTGCGGCCTTACCCGTCCTAGATATGCACAATTGAATTGAGACCAAGGCTGCGTGAAGGCATGTCTAAGACTGCATTTCTCAGAAAATTTGGTGCTTGAAATGCTGTATGTGGCCTGGTATTGTCGTACTGAAACGTAAGACCACGGTCGTGTCTCAGCATAAAGGGAAAAAAAGGATTGCAAAATCTTATTCCTGTAATAGTTAGCAGTTTAATTGCCTTGACCAACGACATTGGAAGAACCTAATTGAGCACAAAAACATCCCCATACTAATTGTGGTTACGCTCGCCGCCAGCCACCCAAACGCTAACGTTTCAATAGTTTTAATATCTGTTGTTTCGTTAAAATTATATTATGGATAATGAAGTTATAAATTGCTTAATTTTATTGATATTCAGATAGGCATTCATTCCTGTGCTTAAAATCCGTTAGGTGTTGCATATCTTATATTTGGTGTGGTAGTTCAGCGTTTAACATAGTTGTTGAATAAAGTTCGTTTATTCTTACCAAATTTCAGCCAGACCCTCATGTATTTCTCTGAGCGACTGCTAGCAAGACACATGCCTCCACAAGGCAGATGAACATTGTATCGACTGAAAGTGTCGATGTGGGCTGTTTCCCCATGTCAACAACGGAAACCATGGCAACCACGGTCCCCAGGGTCGTTAAAAACCTGTAAAATGTTTGTTTTCAACTGAAATAAGATTAAATATTGCTTCTGCATTTACGTTTGACTAGTTGAACGACCGAGTTTTTTCAAGCAATTAACTCTTTTCTAATCATTTTAAGTCGATATGTGACATCCATAACAGTATTGCGTGTGCGACGCATTAAGACTCGGATCAGCCTAAATATCCGCAATTTCTGATCATAGTCTTCACTATACGGCATGTAGAATCTACAAACTTTAAGTTTGTTGTTTTTTTTTTTCTTCAACAATTAGCAAATATCATCGGTGCGCGAGAAAGCAAAATGTCCTAACTGGAACCTCATTAAAGCTGCATGTACGACATTTTGCACGCGCACCGACGATATTCTATTCCTTACTATGTGGCTAAACGGGCTGATCATCAAGTGAAATTGACTAATCCCTGGCCCCGCCCACATTTCGTTGCCCCCCCCCCCCTTGACTTCGACAGGAAGTTCACTTCGATATTAACCCTTGTCCTGCTGAATATTTTTTTCTTTCTTCACAATATTTTGAAATTTTGTCAAATTCAGATCTACTTTGTGTTCAAATATTTGCTCAACACTAAAGAACAAGCAGGTAGTGTAGCCTAAGATCAGTATGCACGTCTGTGCAGGCTGATCTTAGTCTATACACCTGCCACAGCTATTGTAAATTCAGGAACATCCGGGGATCATCATGACAAGGGTTAAACGGCGTTACTCTGCAAAATATATGTCCACAACAAATGGTTTGTTTGCACAATAAACGTCGTAACTACAGCATGAATAAGCTGAAGTTACGAGTTTTAAGTCGCCAAGCCAACAAAAATGCATCACATAAATTGCGGCTAATTTTTGGAGTTGCATTTCCGATCAAAGATTTGATTGGTCGTTTTTTCTTTGATTGGAAGTCGCGGTTGGATAATTGTAAAAGATGTCACGTATACAACTTGTCTTATATTTGAGGGGTCGCTGATCATTACCGCTGACCCCCCTACAGGATGTTCGACTTAGATGTCAAACGAAATTGTTGTCTGTTTGTTTGTTTGTTTGTTTGGGTTTTGTTGTTGTTATTGTTATGATCGGATTGGTACATACATTTTTTGATCTGTTGTTGTTGACGGTACAGTCCGTAAATTACCCACCGATATCATTGCACGTGAAACGTTTCCAGGAAAATGTTTCGTTTTAAAAATTATAACCAGCGGCCATCGATCACGCTTTTGGAGTTCTTCCCAAGGCTGAGGTTGTTGAAGTATTGAAAATGCTTTGAGTTGGTATCTGTAACAAATATTTATCAAACTAAACGCAACCCTGAGATTGAGATTAAATAGAGACCACAAATCAAACCTGAAATCTCTTTTAAGTATTAAAAATTGTGAAAATAAAGAAGAACAAAGCAAGCATGCAATGTAGAACTCTCTGTCTCTCCCCCCCCCCGCATCTCTTTCTCTCTCTTCCCAACTCTCTCCCACTCAACTCCCTCCCCCTTCACTCTCTCTCTCTCCCACTCTCTCACCCCAAACTCTCTCTCTTCCCCACTCCTTTTCGCTTCCCCCCTCCTCTCTCTCTCCCACTCTCTCTCACTCTCTCTCTCTCTTTGTCTCTCTCTCTCCCTCTCTCTCTCTGTCTGCCTGGCTGTCTCTCTCTCTCCCACTACATCTCTCCACGCTCTCTCTCAATCTTCCACTCTCTCTCCCCAACTCACTCGTCCACTCTCTGTCTCTCCCCACTCTCTCTCTCCCCCTCACTCTCTCACTCCCCCATCTCTCTCTCTCTCTTTCTCTCTCTCTCTCACTCTCTCACTCACTCGGATTCAGACTTTATAGTCATCTGGCGCTTTGTGTTAAAGGATCTTTTGACCAATCGTGGTTGTCAATCTATGAATATATCGATCAATAGAATTATAGCCCGGAGATTTTAACTCCAACAGGGGCCGCCATTAGTGTGAATCTTTTTGTTGTTGTTTGGCGACTATAACGTCGTAACTACAGCTTACGACAGTTGTTACGACGTTTGGGTCTACAACCAACGATTCTACTTTTTTATTATATGATACTGAGCATAGATTTTGAAAATAACGCCGTTTAAATCGAAGCCTGTCGGAGTCAGTTAGCGGGGCCAAACGAATCTGTGGGCGGGGCAACTTCTTTATATTTGACCCCAGTCCAAAAGTTTGTCGTGTGGTAATAAAAATGTACAAAAAGGTTGTAACGTGGCCAGTTTTGAAGATATCTATGCCATTTTGTGCATAATGTGGCTATTATATTCTAAAATTTGAAAAAAAGAAAGAGAGGCAGTTGCTTAAACCCACTGCTACTCAATTTTACAGCTGGGTAGTATGGTGTACCGTTTGGGTAAAAAGTCCCCTTTTAGTCGTCTAAGCAGAAAGAACGCGTGTACGTGTAAAAATTAAAGGTAAATCCGTTTAATTAAAGCGTGCGGGCTTACATTTTGAAAATACATTAGTTATTTATTTTAGCGTATTCTACCTAAAGTGAACTTTTGACCCATTTAGTGCGCCATAGGATAGACATAGGCTTGCTATTATGTGTCTTACCCATGATCACACTCCGGTGACTCTAGGTCAAATCCTTGACCTCGATTGTGAAACAACCAATTGGATTTCCAATTCAAGTACACGCTTTAAGATATATTTTCCTCGAATATATATTTAGTTAGTGATACATTTCTTCTTGGAGTACATTATCACGATACATTATCACCACTTCATCGGGTATCTTTTTAACATACTTTGATTTATTTCCGATTGTCCAACGCACTTTTGATCGCTGGGAGAAAGACATACAATCAGTAAAACATGGGCAGTTTTTTTTTTTGTTGTTTTTTTTTTTGTTTTTTTGTTTTTTTTTTTAGTTTCAACATCTTCTATTTCCTAGTGTATATGACAAAAAATAGTATGTTGTTGCGTGGAAAATATACATTATATTTGGTTAATCTGTCGATAGTCGTGTCTTTAAATATACTTTTCTTATCGTTTGATTTCGTAAGCTTTTGCAATCTTAAGTAATCGACAACTATCTAGTGAGATTCGAGACCTAATTTTAAATTGGTAAGATTGTCCAAGTTTATTGTTAGTATAGCCAGGAAATAAATGTGTAAGCCATCAGTCGAAAATGGGCATTCACGGAAGATGACTCTGTTCAGAATGGTCAACTGCGTACTTTATATACCTATAAATATTTATAGCAAAATATATACTTTCTACACAGACAACATCGGATGCTTCAGAAAAATAAAAGGAATGCAAGTCCTGAGAGCAGTTTCGCTGACTTATCTGTAAGCGCGCTCAATAATAAAGTCTACATGCCAGCAAGTATCACTTCGCTGACTTAGTACAGCCACTCACACAAAACATGTCTTTTTTTATTATTTTTTTCTGAACATAGATTTCGCGCATAATTTTTTTTATCGCCATAAAGAATCATACACAGTGAGGCTCAAATCAAAGATGAAACAGAGATAAGACCACCATAGTAACTCGAACAAAAACGCAACTAGGGTTACAACCGTTTATAATGTAGGCTTCTCTGTTTATATGGAACATAGATGTTTATTCAAAATAACAAATAAACATATGAAGTAATGTTTTTATATTACAAAAAGTGGAAGGTTGTACAGCACGATACGAACTGCGAGAACTATGGCGTAAGGGTATTGACAAGGACAACGTTAGAAAAATGTCAAATAAACTGAATTTGAAACTTCAAAATGTAATTGGGTGTCAAATCAAACACTGATCTTAAAGAATTTCTTCGCCATCGTCTTAAAGAATATAGAGTCTTTTAACATGAAGGAAGACTCCCTTTAAAACTCTTTTACTGTTTAACCTGAAATCACTATTTTGCTTTTATCATAATGCTTTCTTAAATATTATTTCATCAGTGCGTGAAAATATGTGATTGTGTGATAATGGATTAAATGATAAAGGGAAAAGAAAATCGAATCTAACATTCGATTCCTTTTGTGTTGAGCACATCATTATTATTACACATGAAGTACCACATGCCCATTTCAAAGATATAGTCGAATTCGAAAGGTAAACGGCCCAGCCCTACCAGGTCAAAATGTTAGAAGTCTTTTTTACTCGTATTGGCATTACTCCAATGGCCACCGACCTATAGATACTATCTTGAAACGCGAGTAAATTAGTTCTGTCATTTAGACAGTTTATTAGACAACTCACTAGCCGAAGTTTAAACCACTTTCCCTGTTATTCACGACTAAAAGGAGGCTCTGGCATTCAGCACTTCATCAGCGACGAAACAAGATGGAGGAGATTTTCACTTCAAGTTTATGAGAATGTGTGGAAATGCGCAGAAATGCGTGGAAACATGGTCGATTTGAAATACCGAACGGAGAGGAGAAATACTTGTTTAAATACAGATTCTTTTTATTATTTCATTGAACTTATTTACTTGAAAATAGGTATATGACAATATTATGGAATATTATGTTATTAGAGCGATACAACATATTGTATTTGCTTCGGTCTCGTGAAATGTCAAAATATTTCTGCCCAATCCTAAAACAATTACAAGAGGTAGGATCTCTATCGTTACATTATATTCTTTATAGATTGACCGGGCTCGAAACTTTTCGATCTCGATACATTTTCCGAATCTTAAAAGATCATTCTACCTTATTGTTTGTTCAATCTCGAAATACCTTATCTAATTGACCTCTGCTGGATCCGTTTTCTTATATGTTCATGGAATACCTTGGAGGTCTTTATTCAAAAGTTCAATAAAAAGCTACAGTGGGCCCTTTTCTTGCAGACGCCCAGCAATTAGGTGAATTGATGTGGGAGGTACGGTGCACTCGCAGACAGATGTTTCAATACACAAAATTTTGCTGGTCTTTTCAGTGTTTTTTATTTTGTTTGTTTGTTCTTATTTTGTTTGTTTTCTCTATTTTCAATTCAATCTTGTGTAATTCTACTGATTATAGGTTCTCTTAACCAATCCCCACACAATGATGCTTTTTGACGCTTCTAAAGAAAAACAATTGGGAAAATATTGTTGAAAATTAAGAAACTGTTTGTTACAAGGAATTTTTTCATTAATCTACAATGCTTTCTACCTCAACAGTCAAAGTAAATTAAAAATTCATCAACTGAAAATTATCGTCTGCAACATCATTGAATTTTTACCGGTCTAAGAAATTGTCGTCTGGTAATGGGTTAAGGAAAGTTATAAGTTGAATTTCGTCTTCTAAAACCTATTCAAGCTGTAGTTACGAGGTTTTAGAACGACAACGACGATATGTAAGAATTAAAGAACAATATTTCTTGTTTGAGCTCCAATGTACGGCACCTTTTAGGACTCCCTCGGTTGTCACGTGAGTATGACGATACTAACATTAAAGGCAAGTTTGGTTATTGACCAATCGCTGGCCCCGCCCACTTACTTACTGGTCACGCCCATCAATTCCGACAGGAAGTCCCGCTTCGATTTTTAAAGGCGTCATTATGCAAAATTCATGGCCAGTAACATGTAACTTAAAAAGAGAATAAATGTTTGGCGACCTATACATCGTTACTACAATTTGAATAGGCTGTAGTTACGATGTTTTATTCGCCAAACCATCATTAAAGGTTAGCAGATATGGCGGTCAATGTACTGTCAACGGTCATGAATAATTTCATTGGTCGACTAGTTATTTGAATGACAGCCAAGATTGGACAATTCAATAATGTCTTGAATTATAAAAAAAAACCTTCTCAGCTATGTTTGGTGTTCACGAAATGAAAGGTAAAATTAATACCTCCCCCCACCCTCCTTAAAAATTATGAACAGCCGCCGTCATAGCGCAGTTGGTAGCGCGTCGGACTGTCAATCTAGAGGTCCCGGGTTCGATCCCCAACGGCGGCACTCATCCTTTCCGACTATTTGTCTCCCACCAATGAGTCGATAATCGTAAACCTATGTGGGATAGTAGCTGGAGGCTAGGAAGGAATGTGATAGCGGTACTGGTGTGAGAAATACCAGGAAGCCATTGTTAGGTGCTCCAGCCGCCGCGATATAACTGAAAGATTGTTGAAAGCGGTGTAAAAGCCCATTCAAATAAATAAATTAATTAAAAATTATGAATTAAGGGGAAGATCGTTACAAATATTATATTACGCTCTTAAATGGTTTCGTTTTGCAATGAACTTTTTAATGTCACTTAAAGTAAGCAAACATTTTAGTAATCGTGCGCTATCGCCATGTTTTAAAAACAACCTCTTTCTTAACAGTTGGAACCTAAAAAGATTGAAAGGTCTCCGGCACTCTAATCCTTTACGGTTTTGCGTCGCTTTTAACTATATTAAAGTTACATCGCGTCGAAGTCATTTTTGTTAACCTTTTTGTTGGCTTGGCGACTTCAACGTCGTAACTTCAGCTTAATCAAGCTGTAGTTACGACATTTATGTCGCCAACCAACCATTTTACTTTTCTTTTTTTTAACATGCTACTGGCCATTTACAAAACACGAACACGGTGTGAATTGATCAATCGCTGGCCCCGCCTACTTACCCCTTCGGCAGAGCCAAGTGACTCCAACAGGAAGTCTCGCTTCGATTTTAAATGGCGTTATTTTGAATTATTGCCAGTAGCATGAAACAAAATTAAAATGGTTAGTTCGAGACCTAAACGTAGAAACTACAGCTTGAATAAGAACTACGACGTTTAATTCGCCAACCAAACAAGCAAGATGTTTCAATCAAATGACGACCGATGTCGGAGTTCAATTCTCGATTCCGGAAAAAATGAATGATTTGATTGATCGATATTTTTCTTGATTGACAGCTATAATTTCAATCGTATCCAGTACAAAAAATCCAGAATCTTATGTATAGAAATATATTTATATTAATTTTCGTATGATTGTTGATAAAGAATGTGTAAATATACTAAAACTGTTTACTTTTAGCCTTCAGGCTATTACAGATCCTGCTTAATTTATCAGTTAGCGCAAGACCGTCGTCGAGACGATTCAAATCAATACCTACAACATAGGGTTAATGACAGTATATGTAAAATATTAAGATACGAATTACGTCCTCAATTTGTAGCTCCGCGTTCACTTATGTTTGTTTGAGTGAGAGCATAGCATAGTTTGTATAACTTAAATAATATGATCTAATACTTTTTTCTCTGAAATAGGTCACATTATGACCTTTATTCATATTTCCCGATCATCTCAAGATATAAAAAGGTAGAGAATTACTTCAGCTCCGTTACAAATATTGTTTACGAACATAATGAAGGTGGCTTTGAGTTTAGCTGTTCTCTGTGCAGTCACTGGTAAATACAATTCTTTTTTTCTTTTTTAGCTAGCAAAGCGTCAGCTTTGATAGCTTAAGTTAATAGACAAAATTTTAAGGTCGCCTCAAAGTTCAACGAGTGCAAACTGGAGGCTAAACCACTTAATCCGTTAAATGCCTACGCCATAAAAAGTAGTTCTTGTGTATTTCAGGAATATCACAAAATTTGCATGCAAGTCGCCAGGTACTTAAGATCACTTGAGCACATCGATCTCCAAAGAAGTTGCAGATGACAATTTCAAATTGTTGAAAATTCTATTCTTTTTATCTCTTTAGGTAGAAAACAATGTGGAAAATGAAGAAATTGCTTGTAACAAGCAATTTCTTCATTTTCCACATTGTTTTCCACAACTATTTTCTCGAGGTTCGTATAATAGAGGGATTGTGTAGGAATGAATTAACTCCTTGGTTAATTTACCTCGCTTTTTTATCATGATAATGTTTGGTTAAGACGATTATTAAACAAAACAATGCTTTGCTAGCTTACAGTTCTTTTCTGTACTTTGATTTTTTTTTTTTTTTTTTTTTTTTTTAATTCAATTTTCGGTTCGTCTATCACGGTTCAAGTATGCTAGATCCATAAAATTTTACTCAAAAATTGTAAAATATTTGCTTTGATTTTTTTCATGGCATTTAATTATAAAAAAATGAAGAAATGTTTTTGACGTATGAATCTAAAAAACAAAAACATTTCCTCTTCATTTCTTGATTTACTCGACATAGGAAATTGGGCTTCAATGAACGTATGGGGTGATTTTGCTCAAAGTTCGATTCGTTGACACCTTTTTTATTTCATTTTTTTTTTTTTTGGATTGTGCACCCAAAATAATGTTTAATACATGAATAAAGTTTTTTATTTAATAGATGAAGAGAATATTTTTTGTTATCACGGAGTAATGAAACGAAATAAGTAAACTGATCAAATTGTATGAATACGTACGCGAATTTGATTCTTACATACTTCACTCACTTTTAGTTTCATCTTTAAAAAAGGACCGTCTAATTGGCCGAAAAATAATTATCCATACCACCATGAACAACTTTTTGAGCACCCATCTATTTTGTATGCTTCCAAATAAAAAAGTTGCATATAAATGTATTAAATTTGTAAAGCATTTGCTTTTTTTCGCTTGATGTCATTAAATTATTAGGAATAAATAGAATATTTCTTGTTTTCATGGGGGTATGAAAAGAAAAACGTAATCATACTGTATGACTACACCAATATTCTATTTGTCTCTTCATTTTCTATAATTTAATAACATCGAGCCTAAAAAGCAAATATTTTACAAATTTTGAAACATTTTTTTCAATGGAACTATTTTGTGTGCAATCTTACCTAATAGATGCGTGTTCATGGATGAATACATAGGTAAGGCACATTTTTGGATATCGCCTTTAAACTTGTATGTAACTGCTTAAAAACGTGATGTCGATACTTAAAACCATCTACGCAAAACATTGAGAAAGAGCCATTTTAGACTACCCCGAGAATCTTAGTTTTTAAATTATAGAAATGATGAGACCCGATATGCGAAATGAGACCATTCAGGAATTCGTTTGGCAAATATTGAAAAAGAGTTTCAAGGCAGTTCGTGCAATCTGACACTGGCTGACCTTTCCCATTTACGAAATTTCGGATTGGTCCAAACTGAAAGAGGTTGCAGACGACGATGAAAACTTTGTGTTATTAGAAGCGAAAACATCCTATATTTTAGAAAATAATGTGGGAAAAGAAGAAATTGCTTGGTACACGCAATTTCCTCTTTTCCCATGATGTTTTCTCAAGAAAATATAACAGGGAAGTAAAATCAAGAATATATAGGAAAGGCTTTATGAATAAGTTTTACCCTTTTCAAATGCTTTGTGCCACTTAGAAACTTACATTTTACACAACACAGAGACCTTACGAGTATGTTCCTTACAGATTTCTTCCTATATTCAAGAAGCTCAGGTACATGAATGTTCAAACATTGATCAATTTTTATATGGGTCCTTATTTTAATGCTTGGCGGAGTTTTCACTGTATCCGCATTAATACAGCCAGTGTATTGGGAAATATTTTGTTATTGTTGTGATACAAAAACTTGTTTTGGATTCGAGGCGAGGAGGAAAATTTGGATAAAATATCAAATTTTCGTACGGGGCGAGGATCCGCTGCAGCTTTCTGTTTTACTACTACATCGTTATGTTCCGTTTATTATTTATGAATATAAACCGACGAATTTCGCCTATAACACATAAACAGAAGCAAACGAAATTGATCTAAACTCTTTTTTTTTTTTATCATAGTTACGCTGATACTGGTGTGACATCATTTTGCTGGGAAAATGAAATGATGTAACCATATCGTATCGGTTCAGTTCATGTATACATTTTGTTTTCTATTGACCGCGTGTAATGGTTTTATCTTATAAACAAAATCGATAGGCATAAAATAGAATAATTACATAACCTCGTTCAATACTTTTTTAGTATATCAATGGGAACATGGCGTGAAAAAATAGCGCGCCTTTCCATGCAATTTTGGGTGAAAATATCATCTTTTAACAAAACTTTTTTATCCCTGCAAAATTAGCCAAAATATGCCATCAAAAGAAGGACCATATTGCCGAACAGGGGGTGGTAATTGTGAGTTGAAAGCATCCTGAAAACATCCTATATTACCCATTAAGCTAGCCGAACTAGGCGAGACGTTTTGCTTTAATCAGATTATCTATTTGAAAACTTTCATTTTCAACACCACTATATTTTTATCACTTCGATTCATACATATATTTTGAAGTTCATTTCGTCCACAGTGACAATATGTGATATCTAGATTATGAACTTAGAATTAGGAACCAAAATGCTTCAAAATATTGCACTGGGTTCAAATATATATACAAAAAGACGAAAAAAAAATCCATTAATTTGAAATTGTCGTCTGTAACTACTGTCAATTTTGAAAAGTCTAAAAAAAAGAGAATGTGGGAATTGGTTAACTGATAATGTCTCATTTTCTAAGAATAATGTGCGAAGTCAAATCGAACTAATGTATCGCTCAACAAAAATGGTCATTAATGATGATTAATAGTTTTCTATAAATGTCTCAAAAAACGAACCACAAAAATCGAACTTAGCATATAAATCTCAAGGCAAACCCTATAAGTATTTTATGTTTGTCTTTACAAATACGATTATGAGTGGACTTTGATGAGTCCCGCATAAATTGACTATCTAAGTTCTGTCATTTTTCATTTCTGGTTTAATTTAGCATTGGCTCTAACGGAACCCTGCTATCGAGGTGGAAAATGTTCTCACACAAGCTGCCCTGAAGACGACTACAATCCACAATGTGTACATGGACAATGTACCTGTGTTCCTGGTAACTATGCAATCTTACTCTAGTAATGGACACATTGATAATAATTAACTCTTTCCTGTTTTTCCAAATTTTAGACTTGCCCAATTTCATAGAAGTTGTAGACGACAATTAAAAATGAGTGTAATTTGAAAAGTAACCAGCTTATAGGTTAGAAAGTATTGTTGGATAAGAAGAAATTGCTTGTACCAAGCAATTTCTTATCATCCAACAATATTTTCTCAAGTATAAAAACTCAGGGACGTAAAAACCATGGATTAACCAGGACAGGGATAAGGGCTTTAACGCCGCCAACAACTGTATTTCGGTTATATCGAGGCAACTATTGACCTAACAATAGCTTTAAGTCGTTCCGCACATCAGTACAATAAAAAAAATCCGATCCGTGCCACATGTAGCTTATCTACCTAGGCGCACTTCTTAACTTGAAAGTTAAAATTTGGATTAACTGCCGATTTCTTTGAATTAGAGTAGTCGATGGCGTTTTATATGTCTCTCGCCGATAGGGTTATCGTCGAAGTGTGTGAAGTTGGCAGGACATTAGACATTCAACCCAATGTCTACTGTGAAATTAGACATTCAAATACGAATGTCTAACTGCCGAATTAGACATTCGATTAGACATTCGACCAAGCTCGTTTTTGAATGCCCAACTGCCAAATTAGACATAAGACATTCGATTCGACCAAGCCCGTTTTTGAATGTCTAACTGTCTAATGTCTAATTGGTAAGTTAGACATTCAAAAACGGGCTTGGTCGAATGTCTAATCGAATGTCTAATGTCTAATTCGGCAGTTAGACATTCATATTTTTTTTTGAATGTCTAATTTCCCAGTTAGACATTCGGTCGAATGTCTAATGTCCTTCCAACTTCACACACATTCGCCGAGCCGGTTTTGAACTCGTGACCAAGCAATGAGAGCATAGCGCGTTACCGACATTCTGCTACACTTGTTCGATAAAAACTGTACAGTAACTTACGCCAAATGTATATAAATGAGATCGTTTGTTCGCGACGCTTTCTGACGCCCCTCTAGAAAAAATAAACTTTTGAAAATGCAGAAATTGCTTGCAACAAGCAACTGCTTCGTTTTCCACAACGTTTTCTACCCTGAAAGTTGACAAAGTTGAAATTTCACCAATTTTTCATTGTCGTCTGCAAATCCTTTCAATTTGAACAAGAATAAAATTTTGCTGTTTAGGAATGGGTTAAGTGAATAGTCTCTCCACAAGTCGGAATGCGGTCACAATGTCAGTATTGAGAAACAACTTGAATGTATCTTTCACTCCTTTTTTTATATTATATATCAAAGACGGCTGTTTATCAGCAAATTGACAGATCGTGGATGTCACTCAACGAATCGGTTGAGCAATCAAATTACCCATTTAGAACGGAAGAGGACTTTGAGCTCCAACAATTAACGACACTTAATCGAGACATCTTTGTTCATTTGGCGAAAAAACATCGTAACGCTGTAAGCTGTAGTTACGAAGTTAAGGTCGCAATCAATAACTTTATTTATATGTTACATGTTATATGCAATGACCTTCTGTTGGAGTCAGTGGGCGGGGCCAGCGATCCATTAATTCATTGTTATCGCGTATGATCAAATAGTTTTTGTTGTTTTGATTTTCTATCTTAACAATTTCTAATTCCTTTTAATTAAAGGTTTGTACCCCATGTTGTCAACGGAATTAATTATATTTAAAGCAATCGCCTTCTGAAGCAAAAGCCCGTCATATTAAATGTACGAATGGTGACGTGTGCTTATCGATTAGTTTCATGAAAAAGACTTTACTATAGAAACGTTTATAACAAATAAATTAAATACCGTTCATATGATCTCTTTTAAAGATCTACAATGGCAAGTTCGACGACATCTGATATATTATATTGTCTGACATTGTTTCGATTGCATCATTTTAATTTTCATGGTTGGGTCCAAAACTTATAATACCTTGTAGAAACAGCCTATATTTGGACGAGAAGACACGCGAAACGAATCCCATGAACTCATAGCTCACGAGGACTTTATCTCGTGTGTAATAACACAATGGATGAATTATATTTGAAAAATATAAATCGACCGTTTAAACACAAATGATGACTAAGATAAATTTCCTTTTAGTACAATCAAATAAACGGCTGATTCAAAGCTTTCCTTTAATACTTACCAACAATTTTAAATGATCTAAAGTTTGCTATAATTTAGATGGGCTTGAATGCGCTCGTGTGTGTGTGTGTGTTCGCGCGAGCGCGATCGCGCTCGTGTGCGTACGTGTGTCTCCGTAAGTACCTGCGTGTGTGCTTGCGCGCGTGCGTGTATTTCTCAGCTAGTTTTTACGGGTACCCTTTTCGCATAACGAGTCACAAGCAAATTGATGTAATTACAGTCTCAATGGTTGGAACTACTCCAAAACCGTGCAAAGCCAAGGATGATTGCCCAACATGCGGACATCTCGACCGCCAACACGAAGCACATTGCGTTGACGGGTCCTGTAGATGTGGATTTCCTGCTCACCCAGGAGGTCACCCAGGAGGTCACCCATGAGGTCATCAAAGAGGACATCCAGTTGGTCATCCAGGAGGCAACAAGATCTAAATGATTTATATCAAAAATTACAATTGATTATAATGAACCAATGGTTTTGTTGTATGTTTGTTTAGCAGCCACAATAGCGCAGTCAGTGGCGCATCAGAGTCCCAATCTTCAATCATTGGACGTCATGGGTTCGATCCCCTGCGGCGGCACATATTCTTTCCGACATTTGTCTCTCTCCAATGGGTGGATTATCGTAAACCTAAGTGGGATAGCAACTAGATGCTAGTAAAGGATGTAGTGGGTAGTGCTGGTGTGAGAATTACCAGGAATCCATCCGCCGCAATTTGACCGAAATACTGTTTAAAGTGGCGTTAAACCCCAATCAATAAACGTATCTTTGTTTTATCGTCTTAACCATTTTAAGTTTCGTCATCCGAATTCTTGCATTCTGTTTTGCTGAAAATATCGTTTCATACCTCCATGAAAAAAAATTGCATACACAACTATTTTGTTATCTTGCACACAAACGACTTCCAAAACTGTTAGCCGATTGACAGACCTTTTGTTATATGCTACTGGCCATAGGTTTTGCAAAATAGCGCCTTTAAAAGCGAAGTGGCTTCCTTTTAGAGTTAATGGGCGGGGCCAGCGATTGGTCAATTACCAGAGGACAAAAATTGAGACCGGTACAAATTCAAAGAACTTGCAGACGGAATGTGTTACTTGGTACAATTTTCAAAAATCTTAACATTTTGTACATGCAATTACTTCATATTCGACATTTTTTTAGTCGGGAATGAGAGGGAAAGGGTTTAAAATCTATTTTTAGTTCATATGTATTGATGGAATTAACTCGTTAACGAAGAAACTTCGTTTGGTAAACAATAAATGACAGATCGCCGATGACAATCAAAAAATCAATCGACCAATGAAATAATTTATTTAGACCGGAAATGAAATTTGAACTCCAAAATTGGCCGATATATATGTGAAGTATTTTGTTAGTTTTGATGCCTTACAGTTTAATCAACTAATCACTGTTATTGTTTAGTGCTTCTGACCGAAGGTCATGGTGGCCTATTGCGATCGTGTTTCGTCCGTTGCCGTCCCGTCGTGCTTTTATTTTTTTCATGTGTTCGACTTCAGCTTAAAGGTAGGTATCGATGTTTTTTCATGTCACATATTTTAATTATTTTTATTTCCTCTCATATACTTTTTGAATACAATTCGACGAAAAGTAGTTTTGCAAAAATCTGAGGTCGCTTATCAGAAAAAAGCAGGGTATTTCCTTAATAGCCTAGTAGGCTATATTCTATTTTTAGATGAATCCGAGACAGTTGCGAAGAATATATGATCATTCACGTGGTGCGAATAACCGTTGGAACCTTGAATTTAGTTTAAATTACATCACACCAACGTCATCGTTACGTCATCAGGAGATATGTTCGCTAGCCGGTCTTTAATTCTGTAAAGATCAGTCCAAAACTGGCCTTAGCGTTATTACGAATATAAACACTTACCTTAGTTTTGCGCAAACCCTTTCATGTGACATGATTTAGGACGTTGGCTGTTTCGCTAGTAAATTTGTTACCTTTAGTTGACTTTTGGTCATATGCAAATGAGGTCATTCGATGACGATAGCCGAATTCCGTGATATCCAAAAATAACCTGGAATTCCGCTGAACCTTTCCGATGTAACTACAAAAAGCCACTTTACGTCTATTAGATTACCACCAAGACAATACCTGACGCTACTTAAAGTACATGTATTAAATGTTCGTTTGAGTGTATTTTTCGGCACTTGGTTTTTTTTTCTTATCTAGGTTTCAGAAACATCGATAACTCCCTTTAAGAACCACTTAACGGATTTCAACCAAACTTGGCAGGAAGAATCTCTTTGGGAATGTGCTCTAGGTTTGTACTCTAAATAGAGTTTTCTACCCCTTGGTCCCATAAGGGGCAAAATTTGGTACATCTGAAAAAGTATTCCAGTCATGACAAAGCAGATAGATTGGATTCGCATTTGGTATTTGGAGTCTTTGGGATAAGTACTACAAGGTTTGTTAAAAATATGTAAGCTAGCAGCCCCTGATCTACAGATTTGAGTATAACAAATATTGATTGATTGAATCGGGCTTAACGCCGCTTTTAACAGTATTTAAGTCATATCACGGCTGCTGGAGCACCTAACCATGGATTCCTAGTATTTCTCACACCAGTACTACCACTACATCCTTTCCGAGCCTCCAGATGCTCATAGTTTTACGATTATCCAACTTTTGGCGGTCGGAAAGGATATTAGCCACCGCCGGGGATCAACCCCATGACTAGGAGTCCAACGCGCTACCACTTTGATATGGCCGAGGCGTATAACAAATGATATGTAGATCTGTATGATGGAACACTTCTGTCTGAAGGTGATTATGTTGGGATTCCTAGAAGAACCACATGAGCTGATAATCTAATCACTGCCACACACACACTTTCACAAATCAAGATTTCACCAACAATTTGAAATGGTTCACCAATGGAAAATTACTGTCAAGTTTAGTCCAAATTGGCAAAGCGGTTTAGGAGAAGATTTTGAAAATTATTTCATGATTTCTCTGACAAGTCTGATAGGCGTAACTCTGCAACGCCCCCATCTTATCTACCAATCAAAATTGCATTAGCAAGTTTTGAAAAGGGTCCACCAAAAAACATTCCTGCTAGGTGGTTTAGAAGGAGAAGAATTTTAAAGATTTTTTTCATGATTTCTCTTGGTCTTGATAAGCTCAGCCCTTCCACGCTCCCTTCAGTTTTTCGCGAATCGAAAATTTATGAAATCGTTTTGAAAAGGCTCACACAAGAAACATTCTTGCAAAGTTTTGAGACAAATCGACGAAGTAGTTTAGGAGAAGATTTTTTACAGACATGTTTTATTATTTCTCCAAGACTGATAAGCTCTACCCTGCCACTCCCCCATTTTTTTCGCGAAGCAAAATTTCATTAATAAGTTAAACAGGGTAGGCAAAGCAACAATCCTGTCAAGTTTGGTCAGAATTGGCCAAGTGGTTAAGGAGGAGAAGATGTTTAATGAAAATGTTGAAGACGCACGATCACGTTGTGCTCAGAAGAGCTAAAAAGTGAATTGATTGGTTGGCGACCTAAACGTCGTTCTTACAGCTTTAATAAACCATAGTTACGGCTTTTAAGTCGCAAAAGAACAAAAATGCTTCACGTAACTGTCGGAGTTCAAAGTTCACTTCCGGTCTTAATTTATTTTTGATTCGTAGATTTATAATTTGACAGTCGCGATTGTCAATAATTACCAGATAAAAGTCTTGCGTGATTGATTCTGCTCCTGACATTCAAGTATCTTCTTAAGTGACTGAGACTTGACATGATTCATATACCGAGGTTCAAGCAACTGGTTCAATTGCATGTCCTTCTGTAAAGTCGTAGGTAGTATTTTTGACCATCAAAGACGGCGTGAGAGCTTTCAAGATCAGCTTTACTTACAGTTTTACGGAAGACAGAAGACAGTGAAAGAAAGAAAACATAAAGCTACGGATAAAGTCAGAGTAAAAAAACACGATATTTAAGAGATGAAGAGAATATTTTTTGTTTTCATTGAGGTATGAACCGAAAAACCTAATCACACTGTATGAATAGGCGAAGCGGATTCATACATTGTGTGATTAGGTTTTTCGGTTCATACCTCCATAAAAACAAAATATATTCTCTTCATTTCTTATAATTTAATAGTATCGAGTGAAAACCCAAAACCTTTATAAATTTTGACACCTTTTTGTATGGGACTATTTTGTGTGGAGGCATACAAAATCGCTGCGTACTAAAAATTTAATTCATGGGGTTATGAATATTTTTTTCGACCAATCAGAACGCTCTTTTTTGATAGACGAAACTAAAAATCAAATTATTATGCCCATCAATATGACAATGTGTTGACAAGCCATTAAGCCATCATGTGGGTTGAGGGTGTTAGCAGGTGGTTTGGGGTCCGTTGGTTTGCCTGACCCCTGAGATCTAGATAACAAGTGTGAAATCAATCTAATTCTGTTATCCCTCTTCTTGTAAGAACTCGTTGAAATTGTCTTGATGAGCCATATTCTGAGGTTAAAAAGAGTATCCACAACTTAGAGTTTGATAATCAAAAATGAAATATGCATTTCAAAATAGAAATCACTCTCTATCTGGAGCAGGAACTACTTGGCCCCGTAACACCAAATTCGTTCTCACTACGATCTGAACAAGAGGCCCAATGGGCCTTAACGGTCACCTGAGTAAAAGAGCACCAAGACAAGTGATTTTGTTTGAAAGAATAAGAAAAAGGTTTGGTTGAAATCCCCTCAGTAGTTCTTCAGAAGAAGATGAAAATGTTTAAAAGTTACCAAAAATGACCCCCTTTTGGTCCCCATTTTAGGCACCCCTGACTTCCAGCCTTTTAATTTTCACAAATCTGTATAATCAGTACCCAATGATGCTTTTCACCAAGTTAGTTTGAAATTGGCTTAGTACTTCATCAGAAGAAGGTGAAAATGTGAATTTTTTAACATGATGAACTTTGACCTCTGGGTGTGGCCCCATACATGACCACAGGGACATGAATTTCACAATTTATGATATACCTGTCCTAGTTGTCATGCACACAGAATATTTAAGCTCTGGCATTAACGGTTTATTAGAAGAAGATTTTTAAAGAAGTACCAAAAACTACCCCTTTTTGCCCCCTATTTGGGCCCCTTTGACCCCCAGAACCCCTATTTTCACAAACTTGAATTGGCATCCCCCAATGATGCTTTCTACCAAGTTTGGTTGAAATCCCCCCAGTAGTTCTTGAGAAGAAGATGAAATATTTAAAAGTTACCAAAAATTACCCCCTTTTGGTCCCCATTTTAGGGCCCCCTGACCCACAGCCTTTTAATTTTCACAAATCCGAATAACCATTACCAAATGATGCTTTTCACCAAGTTTGTTTGAAATTGGCTCTGTACTTCATCAGAAGAAGATGAAAATGTGAATTTTTTAACATGATGAACTTTGACCTCTGGGTGTGGCCCCATACATGACCCCAGGGGCATGAATTTCACAATTTATAATATACCTGTCCTAGTTGTCATGCACACAAAATATTTAAGCTCTGGCATTAACGGTTTATTAGAAGAAGATTTTTAAAGAAGTACCAAAAATTACCCCTTTTTGGCCCCTATTTGGGCCCCTATGACCCCAGAACCCCTATTTTCACAAACTTGAATTGGCATCCCCCAATGATGCTTTCTACCAAGTTTGGTTGAAATCCCCCCAGTAGTTCTTGAGAAGAAGATGAAATATTTAAAAGTTACCAAAAATTACCCCCTTTTGGTCCCCATTTTAGGGCCCCCTGACCCCACAGCCTTTTAATTTTCACAAATCCGAATAACCATTACCAAATGATGCTTTTCACCAAGTTTGTTTGAAATTGGCTGTGTACTTCATCAGAAGAAGATGAAAATGTGAATTTTTTAACATGATGAACTTTGACCTCTGGGTGTGGCCCCATACATGACCCCAGGGGCATGAATTTCACAATTTATAATATACCTGTCCTAGTTGTCATGCACACAAAATATTTAAGCTCTGGCATTAACGGTTTATTAGAAGAAGATTTTTAAAGAAGTACCAAAAATTACCCCTTTTTGGCCCCTATTTGGGCCCCTATGACCCCCAGAACCCCTATTTTCACAAACTTGAATTGGATCCCCCAATGATGCTTTCTACCAAGTTTGGTTGAAATACGCCAAGTAGTTCTTGAGAAGAAGATGAAAATGTTTAAAAGTTAACGGACGACGCACGACGCACGACGGACGACGACGGACAAACGATGATTGCAATAGGTCACCATGACCATTCGGTCAGGTGACCTAAAAATGTAACTCAAACTGTGTTCAGACGGAATGGATGGAGTATCAACGTATCTCAGTCTGTTAACGAACTTGATGGAGGGTTGATCGGGATTGGTGTTTCAGAACTTTGAGCCTATTCAAAATTTTTAGGCGACCATCATGTCCTGCGCTTAGACGCAGTGACAACGTACTTCAAACGGAATTGGCGTGCTACAAACGGAATTGCCGTACTTGAACCGTATTAGGGACGTGCCTTAACGTAGTGCGATCGGGCTTCAATAAGCAGTACGTATACGCATCGACCGGGTCCGTTTGTAGCCCGCTCATCTCGTTCTCAGTCAGACTAACCTCGACCAAATTACGTCCTTAGAGCGTTGTTAATCCGTCTGAATACAAAAAAGCAAAATAAAAACGTCTAGACAGATTGAAATACGTTTTCCTACAGTTTCAAAAGTTCTTAAAAGGTTCTAAGTAGGCTCTACTCGTTTTAAGTACTTTTATTGCGACTTAGTGCAGTTTTGACAACGTTCACCTCGTCTGCAGTACGCTCTGACAAGATATTGTATAAGTACTTGCGTTTCACCGCCGATTCGCCATTTGGTCATAGAATATTTCGGACCATGGATAATTTTTCAAGCTCTAAATGTTCTGAATTTTGGATTTTTGCTGGAAGCAGAGCAACAATACAATGAGACGTTGGAACAAGAGTGAAGGAGAAAACCAAGAACCTGCTGGGTGAGGATGTCTAAAACCGAAGAGAAGATTAGCTGTAAGACATTATCAGCAGCTGATGGCGGAGCTCCGCTTGGATGACCAGGAGTCCTTTTTCAACTTTTTAAGAGTCACACCAGCCATGTTTGATGAACTTCTCGAAAGCATCACCTACCATATTCGAAAAGATGACATCAACTACAGAAAGGCCTTGTAACCTGGACTGAAGCTAGCCATCTCTCTTCGTCATCTGGCAACAGGAGATTCCTATGCTACCCTTCAATATACTGCCCTGTTGCCAAAGGAAGGCCTTTTTCTTGGTGTCCTTAAAGGACTCTAGCTTCTTACTGAAAAGTACTTCATGGGTCTTGAGCCATTCAACCGTGGCTTCCTGTTGATCCATGGTGTATGCCTTGGTTTTCTTAATAGCTGGCTTCTGACTCTGCTCTGCATTTCCGTCGGTCATTTGACTTTCTGACTTGGAGGAAGAATCATCAGAAGGTTCAGGGAAAACAGCAAGCTCGTTCTCTACAGATCTTTTTTCAGCGATAGGTTCAGAAAGTTCGGAATCTTAGGGGTGATTGGAGTTGCTTCAACATCTGTGTATTTCTTCTCTTGCGGAGGCATGGTACTCTCAAATATGAAGTATACATGCAAGTCAAATATGTCAAATATGTTGTCTTTGCTGTCTGAAGCCGCGACCGAGAATGAAAACTCGCAAAAACGCACTGTGTTTTATAGCCCTCTGGTCAGAAATTGATTGAAATTACGTTTTGAACGCACCAGGAACGTAGTAAGAACGTGATTGGAACGAGTACAACTGTCCTTGAACGAAATGGTCGTGTTACGGACTAGTTAGAACGGATTTGGACGTACAAGGAACGTCGAGGAACTAGTTATGAACGTGGCTCAAACTGACTGCATACGGGTATAGACTGATTTAGAACGGTGTCCCAAGTACGAGAACGGGTAATTTTACCAGATTTGAACTTGATAAAGACGGACTGCAGACGGAATAAGAACGGGATGCACGTACTTGGAACTGTTTACGAACTTACAATGAACTTACTATGATCACAATATAGGCATTGTACGGCTGAAACAACACGTTCAATCCCGTCCACAACCCGTTTTAAGATATTGTCAGGACGGAGTTGAATGTTTTGCGAACTAGTTTGGTGTAACGGGGGCATAAGCGCCCGTCCAAATAACTCAGCTACTTAGACTAACAAATAGTTCTCTTATTTTCAAAACCTCTTTGCTTTAGTGTGTGAAATTGTTTTCATTCAATTTATAGTATTTGAACCAATGATTACAAAAATAAACTCTTGATTATGATTGTTCAGTGCTTTTACCGATATTCACTTATCTAGTAACTAGATTTTCCTTCGGGAAATCAGGTTAAAAACTTTTTGCAGTAGGAACACATTAGCTCGCCACGAATGTTTGCAACGAAAAAGTAAAAAAAAAAAACAACGAGCGAAGGTCAAGGTCATTAAAAGCCTACGACCTAAAAGTTAAACATGTAATATATAAAATATATCAATTTGAAAGTAAAAGTAATTTATTTTAAGAAGGTTGAAGTTCAAGATCACAGGGTCTTGGTATGAAACTTAAGCGAGTAAGTGTGTGTATTTTTGCTTAGTCGGGTTAGTGAGGAAGATGTTTAACCCTTTCTTGTTCAATCACTGGATTTTACGTCCCCATAATTTCATAAAATAATATGTCCATCAATATGACAAGGTGTTTACAAGCGTTTAAGCCGTAATGTGGGTTGAGGGTGTTAGAAGTTGGTTTGGGGTCCGTTTGTTTGTCTGACTCCTGAGCAATATCTTCTTTTTCCACAATATTTTCTATTTATGGTAATTTTTCAAATCAAATCCTTATTAAATATGCGTCTGCCAAACCTTTGATTTCGGACAGGTCTAAAATTTTCCAAAACAAGAAATGGTTAACGATACTGATGGTGGACGCGGCGTGAAGTACAACGTACCAGGTCGGACTTAGTGATATCACAGTAGATTATAAATTGAGCTAAAAAGACTAGAGTTTAAAATTGCTTCATATTTTTTTAATCATTTTTTATACAAAAAATGTTCTCATTATAACCATTGTCAACTAACAATAATCAAACATTCAATTAAAACAATAAAATCACATGACCTATACGATATCACGTGATACATAATTATGAACAAAAACAACGGTCAGATCTGTAAGCGATAGCAACGTTTCAATATTTAGACAATTGAATAAATATATCAACACTGAATAGGCTGTGGAATTCTAAAATATTACAAAATCAAACTGAAATCATTTCAAAACAAGTGTAATTATTGAAAACTTTTTTTTATTAAAATCAGTAATAGAGCAGATTACACTATATGTCGTTGAGCGTGCAAAATGTCGTAACTTCCGGTTTATTCAAACTGTGGTTACGACATTTTGTATGCCCAACGATTTATAGCTGATTACAATATTTCAATTTGTGATTTTTCCAAACGTGTGGTTTATTTGCCAGTATCTGTTCGAGAAAAGCGTTTAACAGTCATTGATTTCTTTGTCGTCACTATTTCTCTATCAAATACCTCATGATATG
Source organism: Fragum fragum (assembly GCA_946902895.1). Taxonomy (NCBI): domain Eukaryota; kingdom Metazoa; phylum Mollusca; class Bivalvia; order Cardiida; family Cardiidae; genus Fragum; species Fragum fragum. Next base: position 58,313,390 of record OX336369.1, on the reverse strand, counting down.
CCAAAAAGAACACTTACGAGAAATCTGTCATATATATCTCTTCATAATGTATCTTCAAATTTAAGTTCTGACACATTTAAAACTTTAACATTTAGATAGTTAGTTTTAAGATACAATTTAGACATAAAGATAGAGCATAAGGAATGCATCATAGTCATTTTCCCCACAAACTAGAAATTCAAATACACATTTCAAGCAAGTTACATTAGTCAATTTTTTTGTTCAAAAAGATCCATTCAAAAATAGTCTACCAGGCATTGGAGGATGATGTATTCTGAATAAAAATACAACAAGACAAAGGTTGGTGTGTTTTCAAAGAAATCAACTATTCATTTTCAATCGATTTCAATATGTATTGATTGACTGCATGAGGCTTTAGACCGTTTATAGATGTACAAGTTGCAGTGAGTAATCAAAGGTCAATTTTGTCTATACCTTTACAGATAAAATTGGTCACTCCCTATAACTTGTACATCTAAAGAACAGAAAAGTTTACCAATTCATGTATTTTCTTGGTGTTATCAGTAATAGAAACTGAATGTCTTGTCCAAGGACATGCCAAAATGACTATCATCAACTCACAGACCTCTATTTAAACATGTATCACAACACTTACAGATATTTTTTCTTTAACCCATTTCCAAAATTTAGACTGGTCTGAATTCAAAGAAGTTGCAGATGAAAATTTTTAGTTGATGAAATATTGATAATTTTTGTAATTTTTGGATATAAAACAGTGTAGATAATGAAGGAATTACTTGATACAGGGTCAAGCAATTATATTTACCACAATGTTTACAAATAATTTTGGTTTAATCAATTTCCCATACAATCTGACTTTTTAACAAATTTCAAAGAAAAAAATTTTGGAAACATTAGGGAAAATGACAAGATTGCTTATAAATAGCAATTTCTTTATTTCTTTTTTAGAATGTTTTCTAATCTTAAAGACAAAGGTTCTTTGAATTAAGGAATTACTTGATACAAGCAATTTCATTTACCACAATGTTTTCAAATAATTTTGCTTTAATTCGTTTCCCATATAATCCGACTTTTTTTAAAAAATTAAAAGAAAAAAATTTGGAAAACAGTAGGGAAAGTGACGAGATTGCCTATAATTAGCAATTTCTCTATTTTTCAGAATGTTTTCTAATCTGAAAGACAATGATAATTTGAATTCCATTCATTCAAAATTTGGGTCTGCAACTTCTTTCAATTTTTGACCAGTCTAAAATCGTGCCGTCTGTTAATGGGCTAAGTTTAATAACCATTCAATAACACAGTAATAGACTACTGATGTCAACCTTTATTTGACACTGATTTGTACAATGTTGGAAATAATAAATTCTATTTAAAAGCAATGACATAAACAAGTACATAAATACTATAACTATATAAAAATCACAACTGACAGCTTCAGCATAAAGACAGCATATAAAAAGGAAAATTTCATACTATATATAAACAGCATTCCAAAGAGAAAAATACACTTAAAACAATGACTGGCTATTAAGATAAATCAGAATAAAAAATTCAAGTTTGCTCTAAAAGTTCTACCAGAAAATATTTCAATAATTGTAGCATCAAGTCTATAAAAGTTTACTTCAAACCATGATACATTAAAATAGTGGAAATTATTTATTTTATACTTTTACCCATTCTCATACGATAACGCCTTTTGACGCCCCCACCTAATCCCAAGAAAAAAGCTTTAGAAAACTTTGTTAACTATGAAGAAATTGCTTGTTACAAGCAATACCTTCATTATCCATGTTTTCAAACTCATAAGACAAACAAAAAACAAAAAAGAAACAGCTTTCAGTAACTAAAAATTGTCTCAAACTTTTTTTTCCATTTGGAAGCCTAATCATATATTTTGTTGTTTGGAAATGGGATAAGATGTTTTAGAATTGCTCTTGAAAAGTATAGACGCATATATAGACAAAACAGCCAACCTCTAGTGAGACCACAAGATTTAAGAAATTTCAACCATGTGACCTTGTCCTTTGACACATAAATCAAAATGGTTCTTTTTCTCAGCAAGCGATTCAACAACTTGCCAAGTGTTAAAGAGATTGGATGAAAAAATGTGGCCTGAAGTGAGACCATTGATGGAAAGTTGAACTGACACACAGGCAGATGAACACACAAACAACTCGATATATACTTGATATATACTACTTAAAACAAATTTAGGGTCTTCAGACGAAATCTCTTAATTTGGACCAGTCTAAAATTTTGTCTTCTTGGAATCTGTTTATGTTTGTTTTTTGAGTAAGTGTCTGTGCTGATTGATTGATTGATTGAATGTATTTTAACGCCACTTTTAACATTACATGCTGGTGTTAACATATAGAAGACATGCTCATAATACAATTGTTCTCTTATCTTGTGAGTTAAAAGTTCTGACCCTAATCTTTCTTTAGTAGTATATATCACTTCCATTAAGGTCGCAAGAAAATACATAATTGAATAGGCTATCACACTCTCTTAAGCTCTGTTTACAGTAGTCCTTCATTTACCATATCATTATTTGGCCTTGTATTCAACTTCTAACACACAATAAATCAAACTTTCTCAGTAGAGTTTACATGTATAAGATAGTAAAAGTTCCTAGCACAACCATTAACATCTCACAACCATTCCGTAGTTTACACAATTTGTCATGGCAAATGGAGTTCATGAACAATTATATTAGCACCGAATATTCATGAAATAATGATGTTTACATACACACATTACAAGTGTTAATTGCAAAACTTTTGTAAGTGTGTATACAATATATCGGAGGCTTAGAGCAAAAACATAGTATGGCTCTATACATTGTATAGAGCCATACTATGTTTTTGCTCTAAGCCATCGATATATCAAGGGCTAAGAGCAAAGACATAGTATGGCTCTATACATTGTATAGAGCCATACTATGTTTTTGCTCTAAGCCATCTATATATCAAGGGCTAAGAGCAAAGACATAGTATGGCTCTATACATTGTATAGAGCCATACTATGTTTTTGCTCTAAGCCATCGATATAGACACTTGGGACAGTATCACAATTAACCCTCAATTCATACGAAAGATAGGGCATTTAAGAACTAAACTTTCATTACGTATATAATTGTACCAACAAAAGATTTACATCAAATGAGCAACTGCTGGTCTATTTTGAAAATAAAGAAAATCTATTTCGAATTCTTAAATCTTATTTTTTCTGAACTAGACTTTTCGATGTACATTTTCAACGAATCACAAGTAAAATAGCACTTTACAGCATCAAAGAATATATATTGATATTCAAATTACTAGACTACCATCCAAATATTTAATCATTGACCAATTACTGTACCGTCTTCATCTATTTTTGATGCCACACACAAAAATTATTTGAAAATGAATAAATTGCTGATAACAAGCAATCCCACAATGTTTTCCACCAAAGAAGATAAAAATTCTTAAAATTTCATCAACTTAAAATTGTCCGTTGCAACTTCTTTCAATTTGGACTACTCTAAAATGTTTTTATGAGTTAGTAAATGCTGTTATTGTAATGATTCTGTTGGGTTTTTCTTAAAACATTTGTTTGACATATACTTTGAGCTCTTTTTTAATTTTTGCAAAATCATTTGAAAACTATAATGTTTTGGCATGATAACAGTTTTGCAGATTTGTTTAAGCAACTGTTTTAAACCCATTCCCGGACAATGACTCTTTTTGATCCCTGTCTAGAAAAACAATTGAGAAAACTTTGCTTGAAATGAAAAAATTACTAGCAATAAGCAATTTCTTAATTTTTCATAACGATATCTATATAGGAAGTAAGAATCTAAAATTTCATAAATTTCAAATTATCGTCTGCAAACTCCTTTCAACTTGGACCAGTCTAAAATGTTGTTGTCTTCTAGCAGGTTAAACAGCATAATAAATCTTAACATTTTTGTAAAAAATGTTTGAAGATACGATTAAGATAAGACCTGCTGTGATAGTTTCCCCCTCTATTTCACTTTTTGTTTAATTAATTTGATGAAAACCAAGTAATTGGTTGTTTCTCAAGATTGGCTACTTTGCCCTCTATCACAAAGAACAGACATAAGCATCAAAGTATTCAGTTTGTCATTTATATTCTAACAGATGTAAAAGTTGAGGAATATTGGCAGGGGTTGACACAGTGTCCTGGGTTCCCAAGGATCCCTGAAAATTGGAAGGGACCCCAGCAATCTCAGGCTAGGGATTCCGTCAGGATCCTTCAATATTTCTCCAGTACAATAGATCTTAATGTATCAACTAATGCTCCTGATTTTTTGGTTTGCTTGTTTTTGTAGAAAAAATTGCTATTTCTTCATTTTCCATAATGTTTTCCGAAACTTTTTTTTAAGTTGGGCTTAGAAGGGCAGGATTACATGTGAATAAATTGATATGTATCAAGGAGGGATCCCTTATTATCTTGAGGAAACCCTGAAGTAATAGGTAGGGATTCCTGTTGGATCCCACTGGAGCAAAGTTAGTGTCAACCCCTGAATTGGATACAAAAGAATTGCTAAATATGTCATGCTGGACTAAGAATATTTCCTGTTTTTTGTAGGTGGTATAGACAAAGATTAGCTTGCAAATAAATACAGTCTGATCTTAGTTGAAATCACCAGATGGTCCCTTTAAACCAAAGTTGTTTATAAAATCAATTTTCCAAAGAAATATTGGATCTCAATTAGTGCATCTAGCACTTTCAGCACTTTGAATTTATAGTAAATCTGAAAAAATATTCATTATGACAATGATTAACACTCTTGAATCAGCATTTTTTTATTCCTCAAAGCTTCTGTATTTTTGCACTTTAAAACATTTACACTTTTTAGAATCATGTACTTGAGGAATTAATAAACCATGCAATTCACACATTTTCTACATTCCAATTAGTTTTTCTTCTTTTCACATTTGAAAGTTCAACCAAACAATTATCAAACGAAAAATTTTTTTGACTCTTTGTTAAAATTGAAATTGATTTCTTAGGACATATTTTTTGTTCATGATGAATCAAAAATAGCAAGTATGATAATATTTCATAACAGGCTTTATCAACCCACAAAATTTCAGACAGGCCAAAATTTAAAGAAGCTGCAGACATCAATGTTTGGTTTATAAAAATCTTTGGGTTTTTTTTTGTTTGTGGGGGGATGGGGGGGTGGGGGGGTGGGGGTTAGAAAACATTTTTGATAATGAACAAATATTACTTGTAACAAGCAATTCCATGTTTCCCACAGCTGTATTTTTTGAGGTGTGTAAAAAAGTGGAAATGAGTTATAATGAGCCAAGAGAAAATTTTCATTCTATGTGTCTTTCCATTTTCTTTAACCCTTTCATGTTTTTTGAAATTTTAGATAGGTCCAAATTGAAAGAGGTTGCAGTCGCCTGTGAAAATTGGATGCAATTTAAAATGAAATCACCCTATGTGGTAGAAAATATTGTGGAAACGGAGAAATTGCTTGTCACAATCAATTTCTTCTTTTACCAAAATGTTTTCTCAAGTATAAAATCACAGCAATGTAAAATCCCAGGTTTGAACAGGATCAAGGTTAATTAATTTCAATGTCATAAGTATGGTCCTATTGCATATCCACTAGGTCGTTATTAAACTTCAGTGTGTATTCTTTGGGTAGGCAACGGTGTGTTTTCATCCCCGTCTTCTTCACTCTCGCTCAGATTCACCTCACTATCTTCAATCTCACACAGACCAGATATATCCGACATGTTGTCCACCATTGATGCCCTATTGTACTCCCCATTAAAGTCACTATCTGTTGTAAACGCTGCAGAAAGACGATTATTGTCTACATTTAAATCACTGTCTGTGGTTATCATCGACAACCTATTAATTTCATTCAATCGATTTCCAGGAAATCCGTAATGAATCACACTGTCATTATCATCTTCTGAACTACTACTACTGGTGTTAATGTCAAAATTATTAAACCCTGGAGGAGGATCCGGCCAGTCTTGTGGATCTGGATTGGTCTCGTTTTGTTCACTTGTAAAGCTAGAATTTAAAGGGAGATAATAGTCCGGATGTACATTCACATTTAGATTCCTACTAGGCATATCATAGTCTTCTAACAATTTACTTTGTTCCGCAAGAATTTCATCATAGTTCGGCACATCTGATCGATCATCTCCATCCGTTTCAGAAAAATCGGATTCATCCTCAATGTATTCTGAACCGAAAAACTCCCCTTTTTGTATATTTGAGATTGGTCTATTGTCTATTTTACTGATATGTGTGTTTGATTCATTGCTATTTGGGCTAGATGATGCCGGTGAGTCTGGACATTCCCCACTGGGTATCTCGCTTATATTGGGTAACGATTTCTCAGGTGCCCAGTCCGATGCATCCCAATGATATCCTGTAAGTAGAGCAAAAATCTGGTCAGTTGTTCACTTTTTTTTTTCATTTTTATTTCATTTTTTTGAAAACATGTAAAGATTTGTCATACTAATAAATTAATATCATAATAATTCTTTGAAGAGTTAATCCATTTTGATGAAATTCATTAGACTGGTCAAAGACAATGCATTGTTAAAATTTCTGTCCTTTTGGGTAGAAAACTTTGTAAGCAATTTTTATTTTTTCTTGAGGGGAATAAAAAAGCAAGATTGTCTTGGGAATGGATTAAGTAAAGAGTATAAAGTCTATTACTGTGCTAAAACACATCCAGTCTATTTCATCAATGATTTTTGAGTTACTTTATCTCATTCTAAACACATATAATCTTAACACATGTATTGACAGACAAAAAATTATTTGTATGATCTAATCATTTCATTGGACATCAAGCCTAATACGATTTTCATTAGACAGCTAAGCATACAATACTTAATTTCAGAATTATTTTCATAACACTAATAGTGTTTAAGCACGCAGCATCTCTCTAAAATGTATCACTTTTAAAATGCTGCTCCAATTGAAATCTTAAAAACCTAGAATTCAAGAAACAACTGTCAATAAATTAACTCTTGTCATGCTGAATAAAGTGCTTTCTTCAAAACTGCATTAAAACCAAGGCTCTAGAAGCACTGGAAGGCTCAATTGTGATTCTTTCTTTTTTTAATAAAAATAAATTCAACAAATGATTCTGGCTTAAAAATGGACAAACAGGTGGTGTAGACTAAGATTATACTGCACATATGTGTAGGCTGATCTACGTCTATGCCTCCTGTCTATGCCTCCTGCCACAGCAGAAATCTTCTTGGATCAGCATGACAAGAGTTAAAGCTTCATAGAGTCAAAAGAAACAGTAATAAGAATCTTAAGATTTAAGTATGTATGAATATAATACTGTTTGGAAAAGAACCTCTCTAATTTAGAGAAACTAGCAGTATGATACAATAAACAATCTAGCAAGCTAAGAAAATACATCTAAATATTTACAAAACGAATTGAGGAATCTAATTTCAACTCTAAAATGAAGACCAGTTACTTTATCTTTCTATTGTTTCAAATAATCATTCTAGAAAAAAAATTCATTTAGGTTCCCAACAGCACAATCAACAAACTTGAGACAGAAGTAAAGAAGAGGTCCACTGGACTTTTGAAAGATCACATTTGAATGTCTTTCAGTAAGGCATTTACCCTGGCCTATTACAGGTAAAAGCCAAAAAAGAAGATATGTGGATTTCACTATGGTAGAACTCAAAAGTTTGTTCAATGCTGTATTGAATACAATACAACCAATCAACAGGTCTTCTTTATAGTCATCTAATTACTGGCAGAACAGATCATACTTTATCTACAACTAAGCAAGGATCACAATATAGAAAATCTGTCTAGTATAGTTTTTAACCCATTACCAGTTGGCAAAATTTTAGACTGGTCCAAATTCAAAGGGTTTCAGATGACAAATTAAAGTTTTATGAATTTCTTTATTTGTTCATCTTTCTCAGTATAAAACATTATGGCAAATGAAGAAATTGCCTGTAACAAGCATTTTCTTCATTTTACACAATGTTTTCAAAAGCTTTTATTCGTTGGGGTGTCCAAAAGTGTCATTGTGTGGGAATGGGTTAAAACTAGGATACAATGTTGTTCAAATGAGTCTATCAGAGATAAAAACAAAAGCACTGCATGTGGATGCCTGTTGCTTGGCTGTTGGATTATGTAAATGTGCATACACATATAATTTAATTTTTAGTTTCGTCTATCAAAAACAAGCGTTCTGATTGGGGGAAAAAAATTATTGATAACTCCAGGAACACAATTTTGAGCACGCAGCGATTTTATATGCTTCTGCACAAAATAGTCCAATCAAAAAGGTATCAAAATTTGTACAGCTTTTGTTTTTTTCGCTCGATGCTATTAAATTATAAGAAATGAAGAGAATATTTTTTGTTTTCATGGAGGTATGAACCGAAAAACCTAATCACACAATGTATGAATCCGCTTCGCGTATTCATACAGTGTGATTAGTTTTTTCGGTTCATACCTCCATGAAAACAAAAAATATTCTCTTCATCTCTTAAGTATTTCATATAACAAGAGGGCTGGCCCTACAGTGCTCACCCAAGCCAATGACTGCAGAGGTAAAAAGCCAAAAGTGACTCATTTCAAATCTTGTCCACAACATTAAGAACAAACATTCTTATAAAGTTCCAAGGTATTGGTGTAGGAAAAGAAACATGTACATTGCAAACAGATTTCATCTAGTAAGACCTTGTGACCTAGTTTTTGACCTAAGGTGACCCAAATTTTATCTTGGCTGAGATATATGGAGACTATCATTCTGGCTAAATATCCAAATCATTGAATCCAAAATGTAGTCTCTGGAGTGCAAACAAGGTATTTCTAAGATCTGACCTGATGACCTAGTTTTTGACCTGAATTAATCCAAAATGAAATTTGGCCTTGATATCATGGACAAGTCATTCTGACCAAAAATCAATTCAGTTGAGCAAAAAAGTGGCCTTGGAGTGCAAACAAGGTATTTCTAAGATTTGACTTGTTGACCTAGTTTTTGACCTGAATTAATCAAAATGAAATTTGGCCTAGATCTCATGGACAAATCATTCTGACCAAAAATCCATTCATTTTAGCAAAAAAGTGGTCTCTAGAGTGCAAACAATGTATTTCTTATATCTAGGCCTTATGGTTGGGGAGGAGACAATTTTCAAAGATTTTCTTCTTTATTCCTATGTAAAATCAGGAATCGCATAGAAAAGGGCTGATTTTCAAAGTTTGATTATTCTTTGAAGTATTTTGGTAGAGAGTCACTATTTGATAATTTATACCAAATATCAAAGCTCTAGGTCTCATGGTTTGGTAGGAGATTTTCAAAAATGTCCTTCTTTTTTCCCATTTAAAATCCAGGATCGCACAGAAAAAGGTAGAGGATCAACAGATGATGATTTATACCAAATATCAACTCTAGCCCTTATGGTTTGGGAAGAGAAGAGATTTGAAGATTTTTAACTCTGAGGCCATGCCAAACAAAGTTCTTCATGGATTCAAATTCTTTGAAATTTTTTGAAAAAGCATGACCTTAAGATCATTTCTGTAAAGTTTGGTTGAAATCCCATGGTAAGTTTAGGATGAGAAGTTTTTTGGTTATTGTGAACAGACGGATAGACGGGCAATGATCAATCACAATAGCTCACCTAGAGCTCTTTGTGCTCAGGTGAGCTAAAACGTGGCCTCTAGAGTGCAAACAAGGTAATTCTAAGATTGACCTAGTGACCTATTTTTTACCCAAACTGATCATAATTTGTATTTCATCAAGGTTGAAGACAATAATTCTGACCAAATATCAAGTCATTATATTGAATTGAGCAAAAATGTGGCATCTAAAGTGTAAACAAACCAAATGTTGACACAAGAAGCACGACACACAACAAACACTGGACACATCATGATCACAAAAGCTCATCCTGGCCATGTTTGGCTCAGGCGAGGTAAAAAGAAGTAGAAATGGAATGGTATAGACTGCAAGTTTGTGAAATCACAACTAATAAACCAATTACAAGACGACAAAGAAGAATATGACAACTCTAAGTCATTGAAACACAACAAGCAATTTCTCTATTTTAAACAATATTTTACAAAGTTTTTGGCTGAAAAAAAGGGAATAATGTTGGAATGGCTCATATTGCACTAAAATTGGAAAATAATGTAAAAAAAAACCATTATGAGAATAGGGGAAATTGGTTGTTACAAGTAAGGTCTCCTTTTCCCACAAAGTTTTTCATGATGGTATTTCTTCCGGGTATCAGAAAGCATTGTATGGTATTATGTAAAGGGATTTCAACAAGTTAAGTTACCAAATTTAGTTACAAAGATTTTTTCTAGCAGATATGTCCACTGATAAAGATTTTGCTATCGGAAAGGGAGTTTAAATTGTAGTCTCTTTACCAGATGACAAAATTTTAGACTGGCCCGAATTGGAAGAAGTTGCAGCCTATGATTTAAAGCTTATGAAAATTTAGATTTTTTCAACTTTCTGGGTAGAAAACATTGTTGAAAATGAAGAAATTGCTTGTTACAAGCAATTTCTTCATTTACCATAATGTTTTCCAAAGCTTATTTCTTGAGGGGCGTAAAAAGGAGGGCTTGTGTGGGAATGGGTTTATCATTTTTCAACATAAAGGATATAAACCTCAACAGGGCCAATCTATAGCAATCACCAATTAGACACTTAAATTTAGCACTATCCTAAACAGTTTAAGAAATAAAACATAAACTACTTGATCATTCACATTTTGCAAAATAACTCTCTCCTAATTATTTCAATAGAGAAAAAAACTATTTCATAGTTTTTAGGTTATTCTTTTAACCATTTCACAAATTACTCAATTCTGAATAATGCTTACAAAATTTTGTCATTGTATTTATAAATGAGAAAACTACAACAGATAATTGTTCTATTCAACTTTTTTCAATTCAGACCAGTCTAAATTTTGTTGTTTTGGAATGGATTAAACTATAGGATAGAGCTAAATAAAGAAATATAAACGGCATACCATCTCCTGCATCAACTGCATATGTGCAGAAAATAAAAAAAAAACATAAGTAAAAAGAAGCTATGTGAGAAAAGAAAAACTTGAATATTATCAGGATAGTGTTCGATTTCCTACAAAGAAAAATATCAATAATATCATGACTTATTCCTAATTCATTGCTGTATTTAAAATCCAGCAAGATTAAAACATCTAAGATTAAAACTTTTTTAAAATACAGTAAAATTTTCTTCAACCATTTCCACACAATCACACTTTTTCATGCCCCTTCAAAATAAAGCTTGGGTAAATATTGTGGAAATAAAGATATTGCATATAACAAGCAATTCCAACAAAGATAATTTCTACCCTGAAAGACAAAGGTTTTCAAAATTTTGTCAACTTGAAATTATTGTCTGCAACTTCTTTCAAATTAGACCAGTCTAAAACTTGTGATCTAGTTATGGGTTAAATCAATTATAATTGAAAACCTCCCTGGGTTGTATGAAGTGGTTTTAATTCATTTTACCCATTACCAGATAGCAAAAATTGAAAGGAGTTACAGACAACAATTTCCAGTAAATGAAATTTGAGATTTTTTCAACTTTCTTAATTCTCCACAACATTTTACAAAGTTTGATATTGAAGGGGTATTCAAAAGCCTCACTGTTTGGTAATAGGTTAATTGTGTCGGCAACAGCATCTTGAAGTTTATCAAAGGCAAGTCAATATCTGTCTATATAAGCTTATGATACATGGGTGAATAATATTTAACCCATTACCAGACAACAAAATTTTAGACTGGTCCAAATTGAAAGGGGTTGCAGATATTAGTTTTTTTCAACTTTCTGAGTAGAAAACATTGTGTAAAATGAAGCAATTGCTTGTTACAAGCAATTTTTTCATTTTACACAATGTTTTCCCAATTGTTTTTCTTGATGGGCTTCAAAAAGTGTAGATGTGTGGGAATGGGTTAAGGCTGTAATATTTCCATGTAAATGTCACTAGAATACAAAGGGTGTCAACAGTTCACCAGGAATAGGAGATATACATAAGCCTTTAATATATAATATTAACTCTGGCCAAAATAATAACTAAAAAGCAATATATATGGTACAAAACATTTTCGATGGTTCTGAGCAATAATGATGAATGTACTGTTAGCTAACAGAGAGATGGAAGGACATTTGTTGTAAAGTGCATTCTAAGGAAATCACTATTCAGAATATTTTGGATGGAGTCGTACTACCCCATTATCAGTTGATAAAATTCTGGACTGGTCCAGATTGCAACAAGTTGTAGAAACCAATTTCAACTAAATGATATTTTTAAAGAAATGCCTTTCTGGGGAGAAAACAATGTGGGAAATGAATAAATTACGTGTTACGCGCATTTTCTTCATTTTCCACAATGTTTTTCATGCCTTTTTCTTAGGGACTAAAAAAGTGGGGTTGTGTGGGAATGGGTTGAATCAGAAAAATTAACATCAGAGATATATATTATTCAATAGATTTTGTTACAAGACACATTCAGATAGAATTCAGAATGAATTGATTTGCCAACAATATCAACATCAAGCTATAATCTAAGCTTTATACACATATAGCTTTCCCATATAAATGCTTTAATAATTCTAATAAAGGTAAATCTGAGTTTCATTAAAAAAAAAACACATCATTGCAACTTATTTTTGTCTGATTGTTTCAGGTATCACAAGCCATTAGGAGTCATCAAATATAAAACACAATCTTTGTACTTTGGGTTAGAAAACATCGCAGATATTGATCCAGAATATTTTCCAAAGCTTTCTTCTTGAGGAGGGGTCAAAAGCGTCATTGTGTGGGAATTGGTTAAAGAAAAAGTATCCTATTTTTTTACATGGAAAAGCAAATCAATGATCTTGTGCATAACTGGTGTAAATGCTTATATTCATATTCGCATGTACTGCAATTTTGCACAAATCTTTCAAATATATCAACCCAGTACTATAACAGCAAATTAGATTTCATTAAGACAGAAAAGTAATTTCTAAAATTACTAATAAAAATTTATTCACAATTTCTTCATATTGTGTTAACATAAAGAATTGCAATCTTCTTCTGTAATATGATAATATAAGCTTATTACTGACAGTATTTTTGTCAAGTACTAAATTCACATGTTTTTAACCCCTTACAACAATATCCGGTATTTGGACCTGCAGTAGATATATAGTTTCAGAAGACTTTGTTTGAACGGGAGAAATTGTTTGTGACAATTTGTTTTATCACAATTCTTTAAACCCTGTATGGCACTTACTTTCAATTCTAAACACTTTAAATTGTCCACTGCACTTTTCTTTAATTTTGTTTTGTCTTAAATTTTGTTGTCTGGTAATGGGTTAAAAACCTAATTAAAATTCCCTGAAAAAAGTTGATACACAAAAAAGCAATCTTTATGGATTCCAAAGGACTGTACTTAGTCCATTACCAGACGACACAAATTTAGACCAATCCAACTTGAAAGAACAACATTTCAAAGTTTTTGACAATATGTGCTAAATGAAGTAGTAAGCATTGTGAGTGTGGAGAAATACTTGTTACCTTTTCTGTCAAAGCTTTCCATAAGTACTTCTCCTAGGGCATCAAAAAGCAGGACTGTTTTGCAATGGGTTAAATACCTATTGGATACTTAGGTTGACATTTTATTACATAATATATAAAGCAACGAAAACATAACATAATACACCAAAGCAGGAATGGTGTATTAAAATAAGGAACCACATAATGCTGCAAACAGAATAGAGAAATTATAAGAGATGTCATGCATCATTACCTTTCATTAGCAAGACCAATTCATGCTGGTGCCAACACTTGGCTGTAAGAGGTGATATTGAAAACCAGGGCATTATATTCTGAACCCATTCCCACACAATGACACTTTCAGGCGCCCCTCTAGAAAAAGCTTTAGGGAGAATAGTGGAAAATTAACAATTTCTTTGCACAAGCGATTTCTGCATTAACCACAATATTTTCTACCCCAAGAGATAAAGAATGTTAAATTTCCTATACAAAAAATTATTGTCTGTAGCTTCTTTGAAATCGGGCTAGTCTTGAAATTTGTCTTTTGGTAATGGGTTAAAAAATACTTCTAGAGTTATTCCTCTTAAATGCTTGGATTTCTAGTGTGATAGTGATTGATTGATTTTAAAAGCATTTCAGTCATATCACAATGGCTGGGGCACCTAACTATGGATTCCTGGTATTTCTCACACCAGCACTACCACTATGTCCTTTCTGAGCCTTCAGCTGCCTATTCGCTTAGGTCTATGATTATCCACCCATTGGTGGGACACAAATGTCAGAAAGGATATCTCCTGTGATAGGAGATCCAACCCTTTACTATGGCAATGGTGTTATAGTGAACACACATGCCAAGTTTCAAGTATATATCTTCCATAATATCAAAGATATGATCAAGGTTAAAGTTTATCATGCCAACTCAACAACAATGCTGACACCAACTATGTCTTGGATGATGGCAATAGCGAAACCTTTTGTAACAAAAAAGCCAAAATTAACAACTTTATGAAACAATACCCGCATAATGCCGTAGAAAAAATCAAGACATAAACAAAAGATAGATGACTCAGCAAATCTAACTTCATAAGGATCTTAATTACAGGTACTTTGAAGATTCATTGAAAATGTTTGTAACCAAATACATCATGTCTTGGAAGTTATGATATAAATTTTGCATTAAGTAATTCCAACACCATCCCAAAAAGACAATGATTTTCAAAATTTCATTAAGTAGAAATTATTGCCTGCCTTTTCTTTTAATTTAGGATAGTCTAAAATTTTGTAGTCTTGTAATGGGTTAATCTTTAAATTTCAAACGACTCTGAACCCACATTTTCAATGAACTATGATCCCAGGCAAACATCCTTAGAAGCTAAAGTTATCTGACTCAAAAGAATAAAATTGTTTCTCCCCCGAAAATGCATGAATTCAACCATTTGGTGTAAAATCTAAAAACTTTGTTTAACCCTTGTCATGCTGAACCAGCAATATTCTAGTTTTGGCAGCAGATATAGACTAAGATCAGCCTGCACATAAGTGCAATCTGATCTTACTCTACACTTCCTGTTTTTCTCCTTTAACACAGAGTTGTTTATAAAATTAATTTTCAAAACAAATTTTCACCTTTAACTAGTGCTCCCAGAGCTTTTAGGCCTTTGATTTTAATGCAAATTCATATCAGGATTTTATTCAGCAAGAAAAGGATTAAATATAACAGATATAACAGCTTACTGATTAATGACAGAAATAGAAACAAACTATTTCTGAATAAAGTGACAGGGCTTTTGCTTGACTCATAAACCAAGATTTTGATGCTAAAAAATCTGAAAATATCCAGATTCAACTTTTAGAAATTTCTCTCAAGGGGGGCCATTTTGACACATGGAGAGAACTTTGTAAAGGTTAATACAGGATATTTGAAATTTAATACAGATTAATTGCTCTTTTCCTTTTACAATCCCTTCATAAAAATTTTAACTCAAAGAATTTTACAGTCAGAGAGTAGATGACTCCTAATTTTCAAAAGCCAGCACAAGCCCTGAATGCAAAGAAGTCTGGTATAGAATGATTCTGTTTGTTGAAGATATGGTTGGATCTATGCTATTGAAAAAAGTCCCCAGATCTGTTAGTTGGGCTGATTATGCTAGTTACTAATGACAGTACATGCTCAGAAGGAATGTTCACCTTTGTTTTCCTTTTTAGTGCTTGCTGCAGCATACAAAAAATGACAATTGACATAATTATTCAAGTATAACAAAGCAATTATCAGGTTATAGTTTTGAACAAAGCAATTCAAGAGGTGACAACTCTTTGTGCCTGCACTAAAGAAACTAAGAAAACTATACTGTAACCATTAATGGCATATGCAAATTGTACTTTTCCATGGAGTTTTTGAAATGTCTATTGGGGTATGATATGAAAGAGAAATCAATTTAACCCATTCCCACACAACAAAATTTTAGACTGGTCCAAATTCAAAGAAGTTGCAGATGACAACTCAAAGTTGGTGGAATTTTTAACTTTTTGGTCCTTTTGTGTAGAAAACGTTGTGGATAATGAAGAAATTGCTTGAAACAAGCAATTTCTTCATTATCCAAAATGTTTTCCAAAACTATTTTTATTGAGGAGCTAACAAGGAGGGATTGTGTGGGAATGGGTTAAGCTCTATTTCAGATTCACAAATTAAACCAATTTTTAATAGATAATATCTCATTACCAAAACCTTTTTCTATGAATTAACCCTTTCCCGTTTTTGGAAATTTTAGACTGGTCCAAATTGAAAGAGGTTGCAGACGACAATGGAAACTGGATTCCATTTGAAATGAAACCATCCTATATGGTTGAAAATATTGTGGAAAAAGGGGAAATTGCTTGTTACAAGCAATTTCTTCTTTTTCCACAATGTTTTCTTGATTAAATAATCACAGGAACGTAAAATCCCGTATTTGAACAAGAAAGGGTTAAGTTGGATTTACCGGTGTTTAAATTTTTCTTCATGCCTGTACTTATATTCACCAAACATATACCAAATCTTTTGAATTGGAAAATATTGTGAGAGTTTCTTTTAACCTACTGCTTACACAAGGCCAAATTCCTTAAAACTATTTCCCATGTAAAGTTCTTCCATCATGATCTCAAGAGTGAATACCAAACATGTTCAAGCTAAGATAAGATCATTCATAATATACTGTGAAAACCAACATTGTTACACCTCTGAATAATTATATCAAACAAACAATTGTGAGAAAAGGAGACATTGCTTGAAACAAGCAATTTCTCCTTTATTTACAATGGTTTATACCCCAATCAGGCCTTAATTTCCAATTTCAAAGATATTTGAAATAATTTTTGCAACTTCTTTCAATTTGAACCAGTTCAAAATTATGTTGTGTGGTAATAGGTTAATATTGACAAAAAACAGCCGCTTTCTCAACAAATGGTCGCCACAATCATGCCACAGTTGTTATGATAATGTTGTCATGGTAACGTGGGAGCACTCCAGAACTCACCCCAAGTCCTGCGTATACTATGTGACAGTTTCTCCTGTTATTATTTCTGTTGGACCAAATGTTACAGTTCTACATCTATTACCTGCCCAAATCAAGTCACATCATACGGTAAAATCCTCTTTTTAGTTCAAAATCTCTTTTTTGTTCATTCAAGCCTTTCTCTTATAAGCATTTGCAGGAAGAGATTATATTAAGACTCAACTCTCATTAACCCATTACCAAATGAATGTTAGACTAGTCTAAATTAAAAAAATTTGCAACAACAATTTCAAATTGATTAAATTTTTAAGATCTTTGTCTTTTGGGGTAGAAAACATTGTGGATCATGAAGAGATTGCTTGTCATAAGCAATTTCTTCATTGTCTATAATATTTTCCAAAGCTTTTATATTGAGGAGCATTTCAAAGGTTAAGTTAAACTAGTATCAAAGAAGCAAGCAGTCATTGAATTTAACCCATTCCAACTTTATGCCCCTCAAGAAAAAGACTGTGGAAATCATTGAACTAAATGAAGATATCGCTTGTGACAAGCAATTTCTTCATTATCAACAATGTTTTTACCCTATACACAAAAAGATATTAAAATTTCATTAACTATCAACTGTGGCCTACAACTTTTTTGAATTTGGACAAGTCTTAAAGTTTCATTATCTGGTAATGGGTTTACATGCATGCAAACCTGATTCTTTAAAATTAGGCCAACATAATAAATAACTGCATACAGCTGTATCTTTTATGAATTCTTATCCCAGCTTTTAATTTAATATTTCATTCAAATAAGAGTCTATGAATGAATGCCTTTTATTTTCATGGGATATCAAAGAGGCCTCAGTCATTTTTCAGGCATTTTAGTAAAATGCAAATTCCCTAAAAACTTAATAAATAAACATTTCTTACCACTGATTCACTTGACTATCCAAATACCAGACAACAAAAGTTCAGACTGGTCCAAATTCAAATAAATTGGAATATTTGAACTTTTTGTGTATAATATACTAAGGGTTAAAAGATAAAGCAAATTCAGATTTAGAAACAAGTTGAAAGCAACAAAGACATGTTTGATATATTAAAGGCCCACACAGGAGAGTAGTGTTGTATTTCTTTAACCCATTAAATCACAGCAAAATTTTGGACTGGTCCAAATTGAAAGGAGTTGAAGACAACATTTTAAAATATATGGAATTTTAGATGTTTTCACCTCTATAGGAAAATTACATTGTGGAAAATGAAGAAATTGCTTGTAGCAAGCAATTTCTTCATTTTACACAATGTTTTCCTTTATTTTCATGAGGGACGTCACTGTGTAGGAATGGGTTAAGAACGGAATAGCTTATGTATGTCCTTGCTATTTGAATGTCTAAGATCCTTAGGTTAACTCTTAATGCCAGTATAGAAATGAGCCTTTTTCCTTATTAGAAATCCTCCTAAGTAACTTGAAAGTCATTTAATTGCACAGAAACTACTTAAGCTGACATCTTCATGTTAATTTAAATGAAACATGAAAAGAACTGTCCTAAAAACATTGGAGTGATCTAACTTACCTGACAGGTTCTAACACATTTAGGACACAAGAAAACTACTTAACCCATTACCAGACAACAAAATTTTAGAATGGTCCAAATTGGAAGAAATTGCAGACATTTCAGATTGCCCTAAAATTGGACAATCAGTGCTAATTAGGGGAGAAAACACTATGAGAAAAGGAGAACTGGCTTGTTCAAAGCAATATCTCCTTTTCCCACAATGTTTTCCATGATAGTGTTTCTTCAGGGTGTCAAAAAGGGTCCTTGAGTGGAAACGGATTATAGAAGTTTTCCGTTGGTTTACTGAAAACAATATAAAAATTATCTCCCTTACCTTGCAGGCTCTCATCCAATCCAAATATAGGAAAACTACTATAGAATTTTCATATCAAAATTGCTTAATATATGACAAATATTAAATATTAGAGTGATCTCCCTTACCTGGTAGGTTCTCATCCATTTAGACACAGGAAAAGTACATAAAGAATCTTCATGTTGGTAACCCATTCCCAAACAAAAGAATTTTAGACTGGTCCAAATTAAAAGAAGCTACAGACGACAATTTCAAGTTGATAGTTGTAAATTTTTTGTCATTTAGGATAGAACATATTGCGCCTAAGAAACAAAATCTTAAGACTTCCAAATTGAAAACAAAAACATAGATGGTTAGAATTGAAAAAGAAGGACCATATGTGGTGGAAAACATTATGAGAAAAGGAGATATTACAAGCATTTTTTCCTTTTCTTACAATAATTTCCTTAAGTATTCTTCTGTGCATAAAAAGTGTGATTGTGATTTCTCATTTTCTCATAATGTGCTCAACCTCTGACAAAGGGAGAATACATAAGGAAGTAGATTCAAGTTGGTTAAAATAACTAATAATAGAATACAACTAACTTACCTGAAAGGTTCTATTTCATTTCAGACACAGCAAGAGATAGATACATAAGGAGATAGATTCAAGTTTGTTTACATGTTGAAGGAGATTACTTCAAATAGCATACACGTGATATCCCTTACCTGGCCCATTCTTGTCCCTTAAATGTGGCAAATTCTTACCCATTCCTGAGATATCATTCTGTTAAAGAGCTAGATAAAAGTAGCTTTACATGTGACATGGGGGATAACTTAAAATAGTTTTAGAGTGATCTCCCTTACAAGGCAGATCCTCTTCCATTTCTGATACAGGGAGACTACTAATGGAAGTACCTTCATGTTGATTTATATGAGACATTGGGGATAACTATGAATAGTATCAGAGTGATCTCCCTTACCTGGTAGATCCTCATCCATTTCTGATACAGCGAGACTACTTAAGGAGGTAGCCTCATGTTGATTTATATGTGACATGGGGATAACTGTTCCAATGGGCATCATCTTGGACATCATCTTTTCGGAGTGCTTGTCTAGAAATTAGAAGTGAGTAAGGAAAAAAATTACTCTAACTTTAATATCTCAAAAAAATGTAAACCCAAATTTCACTTCATTTCTCTGTTTGTAGTTTAGTATTTTAATCCATTCCCACATAATTTCCACGTTTACACGCCTCTTAAAGAAAAGGTTTTAGAAAAGTAATTACCGTAATTTGTCCATATATTCGGACACAATTAAATAATTATTTTTTTTCATGTCCGAATACATAGATAATTACTCAAGCCAGTGTCCGAATTCATAGATAAATCATCGTGCGGCCGGGAACAACCATTGCCGATTTTCATGAGTCACTAGCTGTTTTGCTCAGACAGTAAATAAACTTGATATGTGTTACGCATTACGTTCGTAAATTTATTCATTATTATTATTTTTTTTTTTTTTAGATTGTTTCAAGATACCGGCGAAGACGACGTGAATTTAATGATCATTCACTGATTAAAAACCTTAATAAACGATTTACTTTTCTAAACTGTTGTTTTTCTTCGTCTTAACGATTGATAGAATCCCACATATCACCGTAAGAATACGACAAGATCGTAACTGCAGCATGTTCAGGCAAAAATTGTTACGACGTTTCGGTAGTCAAAGTCCGATTTTGAGAGGATGGTAAATTCTTTTTCTGTCATTTATATACAATCATCGTCGGTTGAATTGAAAAAAAAGGATATTAATATGGAGAGCTAAACAAAATCTTCGCATTTTAATTGTTCATGTATTAAAGTCACCAAGAGATAAGAAGTAACTTGTCAGAATAAAATCACGGCATCGGTCAATTACGACAGTTTTTCTCTGATCTGCTTCACATAAATCATCGCGTAATATTGCCCGCAAATTTAAAGTAAATGCGGTGGCCTACCTGTGAGAAAAAATCCTTTTTTTAAAATTATATCCGTAATGTTTGAAGAGTATTTAGACAGTCGATTAAACCATGTAAACTTTCGGCATAATGACAAGGGTAAAAATTCGGTCACCAAGAATTCTCACGGGGTACGCGTCTGGCACGTGCCAACTCCGGAAACTCTCCCAACTATAGCTGAACATCTGGCGGCGGCGCCTTTGATCACCTTTCCTCCCTCGTAGTAAAATAAACTGTACCAGAAAACCTTTACTTTATATTTGTCGAACGAGACTTGTTACGTGTGTTTTATTGAACAGTATGAGATTAAATTTTCGGATTATTAAAGAAGCGGGGATAAAAAAAGGTAATTTATTTTAATCTACCAATATTATATATCGGATGAGAAGTTAATGATTTTGTGATAAATCAACAAGCAAAATTCTCGCATTTTCCGTATTTGGGGAAAACGTCGTTGTTACGACTGATTCTTCTCAAAGCATATCATTGCATTTTTTTTCTTGATTTGATACGGCCGATGACAATACCCTCGATGAGCTCCGGATACGAGGAAAGTGCAGTAAAATCGAAAGTAGGTTCAGGTCAATTTGACTAATTTCATAGGGTCGCACATGTTAATCGTAGCCATCCTTTCATAGCAGGTCCTGTCGGGGATAGAAAATTAGGAAATCAGAGAGAGAAACCAAGCGTGATATTTTAATTGCATCACCTTCACGGTTCGTAGCTTAAGCATATCGAGGTGCGTGCCTATTCTCGGTCACTGTTATAAACAATATACACCTGTTGACACTTAGCTTAGACAGTTTGGAGATACTGATCGCCAAGATTCCAAATTACCGATAATGGATGCGGTATTTGTTAACCCGATATTTTATGTTCGTAAATTCGGTGTCCGAATTTATAGATAAATTCCAGACACCATTTGTCCGAAATTAGAGGCACAAAATTAATTATTTCATGAAATAATTAATGGTGTCCGAATTCTTGGAGTGTCCGAATATATGGACAAATTACGGTACTTCAATATCCACAATGCTTTCTTCAAAAAGATTTTTAAAAATCCATCAACCAAAAATTGCCGTCTACATCTTCTTTCAATTTGAACCAGTCTAAAATTATGTTGTCTGGTAATGGGTAAAAGGATGTGCCTAAAGATTTCGGGAAATGCAAAGCCACACTTGATGTTTAAATGTTTTCTATTTGGTTCAAAACACAAAGTAGGGCAGTCTTCACATGTTAGAATAAAGCAGTGGTTTCAATCCAGTTCTAAATAACAATAAAGAAGACAAATTAAGCCATTCCCACTCAATGACCCTTTTAGTCGCCCTTAGGGAAAAAAAACTTAGTAAACATTGTAGAAAATTAAGAAACTGCTTGTTGCAAGCAATTTCTTCATTATCCACAATGTTTTCTACCCCAAAAGTAAAAAAAATATCCAAAACTTGATAAGCTTTGAATTGTCATCTGCAACTCCTTCCAATTTGGACCAGTCTAAAATTTTATCATCTCATAATGGGTTAATCTTCATGCATTTGGTGTACACTTCAACAAAATTAGGGGGTACAAAATTTTATGAAAGAAGGTTAAATTACAATTTCTTAAAAACAATTTTTGAGCGTTTAAAGAGAATATATTGAATGGATAAATTCAGAATAAAATGAATGATCATCTAAGGCTTCACAAATTTTCCGCCTTTAACCCATTCCAACACAAGATATTTTTAGACTGGTCCAAATTGAAAGAAGCTGCAGACGACAATTTCAAGTTGATTGAATTTTAATTTTTTTCGTCTTTTGGGATAGAAAACATTGTGGATAATGAAGAAATTGCTTGTTACAAGCAATTTCTTCATTGTCCACAATGTTTTTCAAAGCTTTTTTTCTTGCGGGGCGTAAAAAGGAGGGCTTGAGTTGGAATGGGTTAACCCATTCCAACACAATCCTGCTTATTTACGCCCTCTCCCCCCCAAAATGGTGAACTTTTCCAAGATAAAAAAATTGCATGTTACAAGGCATTATTCATTATAAACAATGTTTTCAACCCAAAAATACTATGATATTCAAAGTTTCATCAACCAAAAATTGTCATTTGAAACCTATTTGAATTTGAACCAGTCTGATATCTTATCAGTTTGGAAATTGGTAGATTATAAATTTAGGACATCGGTTTTGCACTGCAATGAAAAGAGAACATTGTATTGAAAATCAAACCCTACTCCTGTACTTTGTGCAAATTAACCATTTAGTTGGAAAAAATACTCAACAAAAATGATCTTTACAAAACAAGTAAAATATTTTCTATAGAGATTAAATAATCTAGAACAATCAATTAAGATTTTAAAAAAGCTTCATTAGAAGTTTCAGCTCCTAGCATTATCTTTGAATCAAGTTGCTTAAATCAACAACCTTTCATACCAATGCACTGATATTAACCCATTACCACATTACGAAATTCTAGACCGGTTCAAATTGAAAGAGTTTGCAGATTTTTTA
The DNA here is from genome assembly GCA_946902895.1 of Fragum fragum. NCBI lineage: Eukaryota > Metazoa > Mollusca > Bivalvia > Cardiida > Cardiidae > Fragum > Fragum fragum. Next base: position 58,290,045 of record OX336369.1, on the reverse strand, counting down.
GTTGATTTTTAGTTGATGTACTTTAAAATATCTTTGACTTTTTGGGTAGAAAAAAATGTGAATAATGAAGAAATTGCTTGATACAAGCAATTTCTTCATCTTTCATCATGTTTTTCAAAGCTTTCTTCTTGAGGGGCATTAAAAAATGTCATTGTGTGATGGGAATAGGTTAAAGAACAAGTGAAACTATCAACAGAAGCATGCTTGCTCACCTAAAATTCCATGGCATGATATTCTATCGATATAAATGTTAACACTTTATCTTTTTTCAGTTTAATTATAAAATAAGAAATCAAACCCCAAACAAGTTGATCTGTAGAGATGTGAATCAAACAATATACCTAGATCTGAACCACTTAAGATTGAAAATTTGCTGAGACAGAATCAAATAATATTTAAAGCAATTTCCAGTTAGTACTATACTTTTTCCTCTGTAAGCTTAACCCATTGCCAGACAAGAATACTTTATTCTGGTCTGAATTCAAAGAAGTTGCATGCAACAATTTTTATTTGGTGAAATTTTAGATATTTGTTTTATGAAGTTAAATTGATTGAATGAATGGGTTTTCACGTCCCTTTTTACAGTATTCCAGTCATTTTGCGGCGGCTGAAGCACCTACCAATGAATTCCTGGTATTTTTCTCACACCAGTACTACCTCTGCATCTTTTCCTAGCCTCCAGCTGCTATCCCACTAAGGTTTACGATTATCCACCTATTGGTGAGAGATAAATGTCCGAAAGGATATGTGCCGCTGCCCGGGATTTATAAAGTTGAAATCATAATGGATAATGAAGAAATTACTTGAAACAAGTGAATTCTTCATTTTCCTCAATGTTTTCAAAGTGCCTTTTAAAGGTTATAAAAAGCAGGATTGTGGGAATTGGTTTATCTTGAGATCTAGATAAACATAAAATTCCCTACAAAGAATCACCAAGGACAAGGCAAAGTGTGTACATCCTAACACTGTATATAAAGACAAAAGTACAATCATAGTAAAAAAAACCTAAAAGCAGATGATAAATCTGACATTAACTCCTTCCCACGCAAGTTTTTTTTAATGGTTATGGTCTGGACAAATCCAAAATGATTAACCAACATTCAGATCAATAAATATATACATTCACAGAGCATTCTTATTCCAATCCATCACAATTCATAAGCAAGTTTTGCACAAAATTCTTACTAGTTATATAATAGCGAATTCTTAATAAGATAAAATTCAAACAAAAATATCAACTCACCTGCCATGTAATTTTGTAGAATATTTTGACATGCTGCTTCCCAGTTTTCTTTAGGAATGGAGTCTGAATCAGAGAGCTGGGATCCAGGTATGGTTGGCTGGATGCTTGCTACTGTTCTGGGTGGGGCAAATGTTTGTAGGTATTCAGCTCTGTATGGAGGAATATTTGGAATGTTTTCAAGTTCATCAGCTGCACTACCATAATTCCGTAAACAATCAAAATTATTGAGTGTATTTATAGAATCATGTCCACTTGGCGTGTATGACACAGGTCTGTTTGGCACTGGTGGGGGTTTTGGAGACGGTGGTTTTTTTCGTTTATTGTTTATGTTGTCTACTTTCAATGTGTTTTCAGCCTTGTAGCTATTTTTCTCATCTTTGAGAAGATTCAGATAAACTTCTGGACCATCATTTGCAATACCAGCTGTTACATTTCCTCTTCCTCTCTGATGTTTCTTTCGCCTCCAAACACGAACCAGAACAAAAATCAAAACAACCAACAGAATCCCACCAATAATACCTGTTTAGAAAAAAAATGGTACAAAAAGCTGTTAACACATTCTCAAACAATTCCACTTTTTGTACCCCTAAAGAAAAAAGCTTTGGAAAACATTGTGGAAAATGTAGAAATCTTTTGTAGCAAAGCAATTTCTTCAGTATCCAAATGTTTTCTTCCCCAGAGACAAAGAATATTCAAATTTAACAACTAAAATTATTGTTTGCTACTTCTTTGAATTTAGACTGGTTTAAAATTTTATTCTGTGGGAATAGGTTAAAGATATATCACTCACAATTTCATTTTTGTTAACCCTTTCCTGTTTCTTGAAATTTTAGACTGGTCCAAATTGAAACAGGTTGCAGACGACATTGAAAATAGGATGCAATTTGAAATGAAACTATCCAATATGGTTGAAAATATTGTGGGAAAAGAAGAAATTGCTTGTTACAAGCAATTTCTTCTTTTTCCACAATGTTTTCTAAAGTATAAAATCATGGCGACATAAAATCCCGGGATTTGTACAGGAAAGGGTTAAGGCAAGGTTACTATCACAACTCACTGATAATTCTTTGAAGACAAACAAGGATGGAAAGGCAAGACTGATTGATTAAATGGTATTTTAACCCATTTCAATTCAAGACAACACAATAGGATAGAAAACATTGTGAGAAAAGTTTTCAATGATTGTTTTTCTGCAGGGCGACAGAAAGTGTCAATATATGGTAATGGTTTTAACCACTTTCATTGATATTTCAGTTATTTCCAGGCAGTTTGTGCACCTGACCATGACTTTCCATTGTTTCTCACACAGGTACAACTAAAATATTCAATCTGGGTCAACAGCAGCTCATCCCATTTAGACTTATCATCTATTGAGATTGATTGATTGAATGGTATTTCAAGCATATCATGGCGGCTGGAGCACCTAACCATGGATTCCTGGTATTTCTCACAACAGTACTACCATTACATCCTTTACTAGTCTCCAGCTGCTATCCCACATAGGTTTTACGATTTTTCACCCATTGGTGAGAGACAAATGTCGGAAAAATTATGTGCTGCCAGGGATTGAACCCATGACATCCCATGATTGAAGATTAGGAGTCTGACACGCTACTGACTGCACTAGGACAGCGTAGAGTCAAATGAACCATGTAACAATGACAAGAATAATGTTAACCAGGCCAGGGTAAAACCCCAGGACTAAAAAATACAGTTTTACATTTGGTAGAAAATATTCTTGTCAACATGTTGGATTATGTTTTGATGTGTTTAAATTGACTTTGACAAATGTTAATCACATTTGTTACACATACCAAGGATAATATAGAGTTCCTCTGAGTTGATTCCTGCTGAGTTGGATGTAATTGATGGTAGAACCACATCTTCACAATGTCTGCCACTTGTAGACTGTGTACAGTTACAGTAATATGTTGTACCATCTTGTATACATTCAGCATTGTTCTGACATGGGGCAGATTCACAAGCGTTGACTACATTTTCACACTGAGAACCTGTAAAAACAATATGTGCTTGTGCTATATATATGCTCTGTTAACCCTTATATCTTAAATCCCTGGTTTTCACATCCCTGAGATTTTACAATTGAGAAAACATTGTAGAAAAAGAAGAAACTGCTTGTAACAATTTATGTAATATTTTCTACCCGACTGAATGGTTAGTTTCCAAATTAAAGCCACTGTAAATTTTTCGTCTGCAAAACCTTTGAATTTGGAAATGTCTGTAAGTTTGAAAAACTGGAAAGGATTAAGCCTTTTCATGCTGAACAAATAACATTCCTATCTTTTAGATGGTATAAAGAAATATCAGCCTACACATATATGCAGTCCAATCCTTATGTATACCAACTGTTTGTCCCTGGCTAGCCAGAGTTGTTAATCATTTAAATTCAGAAGACAAATTGAACAAAAATGAAGTCTTCCAGTTCTTTGATTTTAATACAAATTTTTTATTTAGCATGACAATGGTTTATTATTCAAACATATCAAATCAAATGACCATAATCTAGTATGCTTCAAATCTTTTGATGAAGGGTATTTACCCATTACAACAAACAAAATATTCAGACTTCTCTAAATTGAAAGAGGTTGCAGAAGATATTTCAAAGAGTGGTAAAATTTGAAATCAAGTGTCATATAGAATAGAAAACATTGCAAGAAAAGTGTAATTGTTTTTACAAGCAATTTCTTCCTTTTCTCACAATATTTTCCTGAAGAATTTTTCTTGAGCACATAAAAAGGTCGGATGGTGCTGGAATGGGTTGAATGAAAATTAAAATTAGGGTCCATTTGGTGTACCAATTTTATTTTATTTATTAACAATGCATATAATTGATTGGTTCCTATTCTTTTTAGAATGGTTAATAGGTAACCTTTCACCAGACAACAAAAATTTAGATTGGTCAAAAGTCAAAGATGTTGCAGGCCAACAATTTACAATATCTCTGACATTTCAAAATTGCAATGAACTTTTTCTTTAGGGTTATAAAAGAGTGAGATCATGTGGGAATGTGTTGAAAAAAATATGTCTATGTAATGATTTTCTGTTTCTGATGTTTACTTTTCACATCCCAGTTAGTAGAATTGATATAATGATTTCAAAAGACTGGAAATGTGTCATAGACACGGATGCCCACACTTCAAAGCTTATCACATGACCTTCAGTTGTGACCTTGAACTTGGGAGTATTCAACAGAACTTTAAAGCTTTAATTAACCCATTCCAACTCAACAAAATTCTAGACTGGTCCAAATTGAAAGAAGCTGCAGACGATATTTTCAAGTTGGTAGAATTTAAGTTTTCTTTGTCTTTTTGGATAGAAAAAATTGTGGATAATGAAGAAATTGCTTGATACAAGCAATTTCTTCATTTTCCACAATGTTTTCCAAAGCTTTTTTCTTGAGGGGCGTAAAAAGGAGGGATTGAGTGGGAATGGGTTAAGGTATTTTGCTAGCCCAACGACAATATCTATAAAATTATTAACAAATCTACATACCACTGTAACCCACTTTACACAAACACTGATACGTGTCTGGTCCTTCTACACAAGTACCGCCATGATTACACGGATTGGGTAAACAGTATCGTCCAAACTCACAGCGATGACCCTTTAAGTTACCAGGGCATTTACAAATATATTCGTTAGGAACCCCTGGGACATTCTCACATATACCTGTAAGACAAGCCAAATATTCATGTATCTAGGGGAAGTCCTAACAACTTACTTAGATGGTCCATTAAAAAGGACAAAAAACATTTGAATTATATCGATTTTCATGATTATGAAACATATTTCTTAGAATTTTTAATTGGATTTGTAGAAAATAAAATGTTAACATAAAGTTAAAATGTGAACTCCTTTATTTATGTTGAGCATTTTTGTTGATCTCTGGACTTCAACCTTTCAGCAGCTTCTTCAAGCTGTAGTTATGACATTTAGATTTTGTCCTTTTTGTTATATGTTACTGACAATACATTTTGCAAAATAACCCCATTCATATCAAAGGAAACTTCCTTCTGGCTGTCACTGATATGCGCACCCAAGATTTTTTTTTCCATATGTAGAATACCACTATTTAACCCATTCCAACTCAATCCCTCCTTTTTACGCCCTTCAACAAAAAAAGATTTGGAAAACATTGTGGAAAATGAAGAAATTGCTCGTATCAAGCAATTTCTTCATTTTCCACAATGTTTTCTATCCAAAAAGGTGAAAAAAATTAAAGTTCCATCAACTTGAAATTGTCGTCTTCATCTTTTTTCAATTTGGACCAGTCTAAAATTTTGTCAAGTGGGAATGGGTTAAACCATTCCCAAAGAAAATAAATTTTGTAATCAATGTAGAAAATAAAGAAATTGCTTGTTGTAAAAAAAATTCCTCATTATCAACATTGTTTTCTAGCCAGAAAGACAGAGATAAATAAAACTCTATCAAATTGAAATTATCATCTGTAACTTCTTTGAAAATTCGACCTGTCAAAATTTTGTTGTGTGATAATGGATTAAACATTGTTTAAACAGGGAATTACCTTTAAGAATGGCATATTTCATGCCATACAAATCACTTACCGTTGTTGAGACATGGTTGTCGCTGACAAGGATCCGTGTCAATTTCACATTTAGCCCCTCGGTACCTATCACTACATCGGCATATATAGGAATTTGGTCCTGTTGTCTCACAGATACCACCATTCATACATGGAAAACTGCTGCACACATCTGTTGAAACAAAATAAGGTGTCACAAAGTTCATTTGAAAGCAAGTATCCTATTTCCGTGAATTTCTGAGAAATATTATTTTGACAACTTGCACAAGTACATAAAATGGATCCATTGCATGGAGGAAAATGTTTGCATTTTAATTATCAAAAGCAAACAAAAACTCATTAATTTGTTTTTCCATCAGAACACAAGTTTTCACATTCAACTAGATTTAATTTTGACAAGAATCTTTTTCAATTTCATTTTTTATCTACTTCATATCTATTTAGTTTTATGTTTTTTTATGCCGCTTTCAACAATCATTCAATTATAAAATAGTAAAAAGAAAGACAAAAAAAGTGTAATTTACGTTTATATAAAAATGATTTAATGTATGCAGTACTTACTGTCACCAAACAAGTGGAAGTCAGTTTCTTTACATGAAAATTCCACTTTTTCAAAATTCTGGTTCTTGGCTACAGCATTGCTTCCTGATACAGGTAACCGTACATTATAGATTCGTATATCCTCAATACACCCACGGAAACCTTTTCTGATATCAATGTAACCATTAGCGTAGGTCTCCACTTCCGCTCCGAAAAAAACATCACTTGTGTCTAAGTTAAGAACGTCATTGATACCAGGCGCTGTAGTTATTGCAGAGAACTGTCCATCAAGGAATATCTCTGCCTGGTTACCACGGCGTTCAACCATCACCGTATGCCATTTACCATCACTGACATAGTTTGGGACCATAACAACACCCTCTCCACTTCCACAATCAAATCTGTACTGGACCATCCCATTCACCAGCTGGTAAATATATAGGAAACACATGACAGAACAAGAGCTTCGCAGAGCGGCGCATAAACACCCGAAGGGGCTTGTCAGTAACCCTGCTTTGTCAGCTATGTTAGCTTGAATGATAGCTCATGCATCTTATCAATAGAAAGATCTTGTTACCTGAATAATATTGTATACACTTGAGAAACATGACAGCTTTCAAAACCATTGTTAAATTTAAAACCATTGCCATAAAAAATGTAGGATAAGATGTGCATACAAGACATTAAGCGTTTTTCGTTCAATTCAAGGGCAGATAATTCAAGATAACTCAAAAATGACTAGAAAGATTTGAATTTTGAAAGTCTTATGCACAATTAGATATCAGAGGGAGTAACTGTGCAAAGTTTCAGCTCATTCCCATTGATAGTTTAGGAGGAGTTGCACACACAACAAATTGCTAGCAGACGGACAGACAGACAGACTAAAATCATAGAGATACATTGTGGCCAGTTTCTGTTAAATTCTATGTAAATTGAAGGAGTTTTGTACAAAATTAAATGTAAATTGAAGCTATTTTGTTAAGTCAAGGGCAGATAATTCTGGAACAACTTGACATTTCAAAAAAATTCAGGTCATAAGGACAAGACATCACAAAAAGTCATTGTAGCAAGTTTCAGTTCATTCCAATTCAGAATGTAGGAGAAGTTGTGCTCAAAAGAAATAGAGTGATTTTCATTCAATAAAAGGGCAAATAATTCAAGATAACTCTAGAATGACTCAAGTGATTTGAATTTTAAAGGTCTTATGCACAACTAGACATCATAAGCAGTAATTGTGCAAAGTTTCAGCTCATTTCCATTGATAGTTTAGGAGGAGTTACACGCACAATAAACAGTGATTTGCGTTCAATTCAAGGGCAGATAATTCAAGATAACTCAAGAATGACTGGGGCAATTTGAATTTCAAAGGTCTTATGCACAACAAGACATCATGGGGAGTAATAGTGCCATGTTTCAGCTCATTCCGATTGATAGCTTAGGAGGAGTTACACACACAATAAACAGTGATTTTTGTTCAATTCAAGGGCAGATAATTCAAGATAACTCTAGAATGACTGGAGCGATTTGAATTTCAAAGTTCTTATAAACAACTAGACATCATAAGCAGTAATTGTGCAAAGTTTCAGCTCATTTCCATTGATAGTTTAGGAGGAGTTACACACACAATAAACAGTGATTTTCGTTCAATTCAAGGGCAGATAATTCAAGATATCTCAAGAATGACTTGAGCGATTTGAATTTCAAAGTTCTTATAAACAACTAGATATCATGGGTAGTAATTGTGCCAAGTTTCAGCTCATTCCCATTGATAGTTTAGAAGGAGTTCCACACACAAAAAATTGCTAACGGACGGAAAGACGGACGGACGGACAGACTGACAGACGACCGGGGCCATAACACAATACGACTCTTCGTGCGTATAAAAATGAAATTCTCCTAATATATAATATGAAATTAAATAAAGATCCTTCAATATATCTTAATGAGTGAGTTTTACAAAGACACTTGGTTTAAATATCTTCTTAAATTTTTAATATATTGTTTTGGTCATTTCAGAGGTATTCCTTCCATGATCATTTTTTAAATAACTATTTTCTATTAGAAAAATTAAAGAAATAAAAAAGAACAAGAAATGTGTCTCAGACAGTCTCTTGTCACATGACCTACAGTTGTGACCTTGAACTTGGAAGTATCCAACAGAACTTTATGCATGGCACTAGTACTCATCAAGGGGAACAACTGATCCAAGATATTTTGAAATCAAACAATTTAGAAAATATGATGGGGACAAGAAATGGATACACACACTAACCCCCCCAACCTCACACATATAAACATACAGATGGAGATACTCTACTACTCTATATACCCATTGCAATTACATGGCAGGCATTAAAAAAAATCAAAACAATTTCAATGTGGATTATGCCACTTTTAAGACTTGGACCAGAAAGACTTTAATATACAGTAAAACCTTGTTAGTCCATAGCGCAAGGGACTGAGGAAATTTGGACGAACTAAGCTTAGTACGAACAAAAAAGAGGGCAAGTGGTTGGCTGTTTCAGATACTCGGAGTCGGAAATGGTCTTGTTCTGTCAAACATTTAGGAATTGATTTTAGGTCATTTCGAAAACAAGACCCGCAGATATTAATTTAGGAAAATATAAATTAAAAAAATACTCATCTTCTGTTTTTATGATTTTATCTCCGTGTTAAAATGGGCATTTTTTAAACACAGTGCTTGTTTCATATTTCTACCTCCATCAGAGTGATTTCCCTTTGCAATGCTTTGGACCAAATCACTCAGAGAGTTATCTATAATCAAATCATGACATAAGGGACTGAGGATTGTGAAAAACTGCAGATTAAAATAAATTGGTTAGAATATCTAAATGACCAAAACCACTGATAATAATGGGAGAACAACAATTTCAAGTAAATTTTCAGCGATAAATATGGGAACATTTATTCGATTAATTACCAACATTAAAAACCAAACAGCCCCTTTAAATTAAAGATGTTAATAACACATTAGATGTAGAGACGTCAGCAGGTGTGAAAATCAAGGTAAGTGGTGATTTGTGACACTTTGTTAGTCCATGATAGGATCACACATACGAATTAAACAAAGGAGTTTGTGTAATAATCATTCTTTCGGGACTTGAAATGGCCTACAAACTATGAAGCACTGACATTCGAATTAGACAGAGATTTCTAAAAAAAAATAAAGAAGGAAAAAGATCGGGATTGCTTAAAGTATACAAAGGAACACATACCTACAAACCAGTGACGTTTGAATTAACAAGGTTCTACTGTATCAACACACAAGAATTTTTTTCTGCAAATTATTCAAATTAATAAATTGCAGCTTTTTGACATTAATGACAAAATTATGGAGTGTACCTCTAATATACTGTAGTCAACTCTTCCTTTAGCATACATCACACAGGAGGATTCCTTTCTTGTCTTTATCCTTAGAGACAAACTTAGTCGACTGTCTATAGGCTCATTCAATGTCCACATAGCATAACTGTTTCCAGAGAAAGTGATGGGGGTGTCTCCACGGTGACAATTCGTGTTGTCACATTTGTTGTCAAGATCCTTCTCACAATGTCTTCCTGTCTTACCCTGGGGACAAGTACACCTGTAACCATGTTCTGTGTCTGGGGCGCAGAGTTTGTACAGCGGGCATGGATTTTGGGCACAGCTTGTTGGGTTTTGGAGGCAGTTATCACCTGAATCAAGGTACAGTAAATAGTCAAGTTGCACATTGTAGTTCTGATGCTATTAAAGACTCTTATTAACCAATTCTCATACAATCTCACTTTTTTACAAGCCCAAGAAAAAAACTTGGAAAACATTGTGAAAAATGGAGAAATTATTCATTACAAGCAATTTCTTCATTTTCCAAATTATTTTCTACCAAGAAGGTCAGAGATGTATACAAGAGCACTACCAACATTCTGCAGTTCAATTGCTTAATAATGGGTAACACTTTTAAACTGAAAAAGGGTATAATTCAATTAAATATGCATTTGGAGTTATTCCCCTAGTTTGTATAAATTGCTTCTTTGATATCAAACAAGAGCTTTGTCCACAGGACACAAATGCCCCCACCGGTAGCTTTGATAATAACAAAGGGCAATAACTCCAAAATTATGCAAGCAAGAGTTTGCATTGCACTTCTCCTCAATGACGTCTATCCACCTGTGAAGTTTCAAGTTGATAGCTATTATACTTTCAGAGATATGCCCCTGACAAAAAGTAAGTCTTTAAAATAGCAAAGGGCAATAACTCCAAAATTATGCAGCAAGAGTTGTGGCTCTTGTGCACTGCACTTCTCCTCAATGAGGTCTATCCACCTATCGTGTTCTAAGTCGAAAGCTATTATACTTTCAGAGAAATGCCCAAGACAAAATGTAAGTCTTTAAAATAACAAAGGGCAATAACTCCAAAATTATGCAAGCAAGAGTTGTGGTTCTTGTGCACTGCACTTTTCCTGAATGAGGTCTATCCATCTATGAAGTTTCAAGTTGATAGCTATTATACTTTCAGAGATATGCCTCGGACAAAATAAAAGTCTTTAAAATAACAAAGGGTAATAACTCCAAAATTATGCAAGCAAGAGTTGTGGTTCTTGTGCACTGCACTTCTTCTCAATGAGGTCTATCCACCTGTGAAGTTTCAAGTTGATAGCTATTTTACTTTCAGAGATATGCTCCGGACAAAATGTTAGTCCTAAAAATAACAAAGGGTAATAACTCCAAAATTATGCAAGCAAGAGTTGTGGTACTCGTGCACTGCACTTCTACTCAATGAGGTCTATCCATCTATGAAGTTTCAAGTTGATAGCTATTATACTTTCAGAGATATGCCTCGGACAATTTCCGGACGGACGGAAGGAAGGACCGAAGGAAGGAGGGACAGACAAAGGCAAATCTATATGCCCCCCCCCCATTAAGTGTTGGGGGCATAAAAATAATAAATTCCAAATTTCAGGTGTTAGTGTTGATTAATATTGCAAAATGTTTTCAGACGCTGACAATGCAGACATGGATGGAGACCACTACCTGGCTACAGAAATACCTTGGGTTTTCCCCCAAGACAGCTGAGTTAAAAACCCTATCAACTTGAATAAGTCCTTTTCCAAATCTTTGAAAATGGATTATTCTAAAATTTCATTCTCTGCTAATAGGTTCAGACACATAAGAGAGAAGCTACAACCCGATATTCCTAATAGTTGTTTTTAACCTGACATGATCCGAGTGCCCATAATAACAACTTAAGAAGTTTAAACCTACTTTTCATTGAACACAGGATTGCTTAACACTTATCCCCTCTTAACCCATTCCAACTCAATCCCTCCTTTTTACGCCCCTCAAGAAAAAAGCTTTGGAAAACATTGTGGAAAAGGAAGAAATTGCTTGTATCAAGCAATTTCTTCATTATCCACAATGTTTTCTATCAAAAAAGACAAAAAATCAAAATTCCATCAACTTGAAATTGTCGTCTGCAGCTTCTTTCAATTTGGACCAGTCTAAAATTTTGCTGTGTTGGAATGGGTTAACCCATTACCAGACACAAAAAATTTAGACTAGTCCAAACTGAAAGAAGTTGTAGATGATGTAGTTGTACACTGAACAGATTATAAATAACAGGAAAATGCTAAGTTTGTCAGTTATCTTTTGACAGATAGATGGATAGAAAGGCAAACAAAAAGACATGAAAAATTAAAGACAACAAAAGTTTAGACTGGTCCATATTCAAATTTGCAGACAGCAATGTTAAGTTGATGAAATTTGGAATATCATTTTTGGTAGAAAAAGTTGTGGGAAATTAAGAATATGCTTGTAACAAGCACATTCTTTTTTTTCTAGAATATTTTTTCATAGCTTTTATTTAGTGGGATAATAATGGAATGAGTTAACTAAAATGCCCTTGATATTTCCATGAAGGATTATTGACATTGTAAAAAGAGATGACAATAATTTGAAGGATATGACCGGATTTTGAGGGACATGACTATCGCTGTCAAAAGCTCTGCATGTTTTACTAACCTATATATCCATTTGGACATTCACATTCATAAGTATATCTATGTTTGGCCGCCACAAAACTTCCTCCGTCCATTATTACTGGTACCAGGCTTTCTTTGTCAAACTCCACAAAGCCAATACATTCTCCACCCTCACACATACCCTTCTCACAGATATCACTAAACACTTTCACAACTTTGATGTTTGCCGTCTTCTCAAATTCAGGGATAGCTCTCTGTACTCTGCGCTTTAATTTTTGTTGGGTAATATATTCTTGTTCCTTTTTCACAGCAAATAGGACATCTAAGTTGTTTTCAGCATCTCTCTTCTCACGGCTTACAACAGTGTCTTTTGAATTCTGAATACTTATTATTTCAATATCCCTAGATCGTACATTCAGTTCTCGTTTCAGTACTTTTTGGAAGTCCCTCTTGTAGATCTTGATGAATTCCTGAGCCTCAACATTTTGTAATTGTACAGTGACTGCATTGTCAATCATGTCTTTTGAGATTGCCTTGACTTCAATATTTGCTTGTCCAAATGTGGTGTATTTTCCATCTGTAACACTTATATTTAACATGTAATTCCCTGAATCAAGACCAGCAAAAGCAAGTATTCTTCCATCACTTTTGTCAATTTCAAAAAGATGGTTGTTAGGGGAGACAACCTTGAATGTCAGCGTGTCATACTGGTCTGCATCCATGGCTTTTATTGTACCAATAACACCACCAGGGAACTCATCCAGATAGGAGCTGATGGACACATCAATATTTGAGACTTCTGGTTTAAAGGTGCTTTCTTCAATCACACTGACAATGACATTGACATCAGAAAACATGGCTGGAGTACCATTATCAAATACCCGTACAACAAGTTCATATGTTGCAGTGATTCTACGATTAAGGTTTCCTGCTATACATAGTTTGCCAGTATCAACTCTGAACCGTCTATCACCATCTCCCTCAATTATGTCAAAGGTAAAAGGGGGTCCATTTGGGTCAAGGTCATCATCTGTGACCTCAAACTCCAGTATACAGGAAGTAATTGCTTTGTCCTCCTGAAAATATATCAATTAATATTAGAAAAAAGGGAGTTTTCCTCACAAATCATTATTACTATATCTCCATAATTATAGGTAAATTTCACCTATGAAAGTTCTGATTAATTTGATAGCATAAAATGATCTCATCCCATTCAATCCCTCCCTTTTATGCCCATAAAGATAAAAGCTTTGGAAAACATTGAGGACTTGATTCAAGCAATTTCTTCAATGTCCACAATGTTTCTACCCCAAAAGACAAAGAATTTAGAATTTCATCAACATAAAAATGTCGTCTGAATCTTTTTCAATTTGGACCAGTCTAAGATTTTCTCATTTGGGAATGGGTTAAAATCTTTTATAGGTATTCTAGTAAGAACAGTAATTTGAACAGTAATATTTGGACAAAAGAACTCTTTCTCATCCTATGCCAGAAGATCATGATAATCGGACACATCAAGTCCCAATAATGGATCAACTGCTTTGTATAGCCTGTCTAGACAATAACAAACAATTTTAATTTACTTGTTTGCATTGGCCTCTTTGCCGTTTTTAGCAAACTTTCTTTAACATCACAAATTTGATGCTCAATTGTTTCCTAGTTATACATGTACTACATGTAGGCTGGGTCAATCTAGTTTTATCTATGGGTAGATTTTTTTACCCATCTTTAACACAATATTCCCTATTATTATGATAATCCCATCAAACTGAAAGACAAAAATGATTAAACCTGTCAATCCTGACAACAACATTTTTGACTCGTCCAAACTGAAAGAATTGCCAGTTTATGAAATTTTAGATTTTTTCAACTTTTTTGGTAGAAAATTGTGGAAAATGAAGAAATTGCTTGTTACAAGTCTCTGAGGACTTACAATGCAACATTGCAAAGTTTTGAGAATGAACTTCATGAATTTGTTTACCTTTTTAACTGCAATTCCCTCACAATGACGCTTTTTGACGCTCCTGAAGAAAAATGCTATGGAAAACATTGTGGACAATGAAGAAATTGCTTCTAACAAGCTATTTCTTCAATGTCTACAATGTTTTCTATTCCAAAGGTGAACATTTTCTAAATTCTGCCAACTTGGAATTGTTGTCAGTAACTTCTTTCAATTTGAAGCATTGTAAAATTTGTTATTTTGTGATGGGCTAATTGCTTCAGATCAGCTTAATCTTAATCATCAGTTCAGTATCAACCTGTTTAAATAATGTCTTATTTAACCAATTTTATAAGAAGGAGAATTTTTAATACAGGTCTAATTCATATTTAAATAACACATATATTGCATTAAAACACTATGAGTAGTATTCCAATAGTGTTTTTAAAGGATTATATGACAATCGGTTGACGTCATCGTTATAATATCTCTTTGTGGACAACATTTTATCAAAAATTTCATTTGAGGATGGAAACAAGAAAAGCAAAGTTTTACAACAATGAAATGAAAAAGTAAATCATAATAAAAAAATATAGCAAATAACGGTATTTACAATACAACATTAAGAGTTACTCAATAAAAATAAGTTGCTTAAGAAAAGGCAAATACAAGAAACAAGTAGATCAACTTTGCAATACCTTTCTTTTTCCCCTAGCTGTGGTCCAAGTTACAATATGTTGCATACAATATTCCAATGATGATAAACCATCATATAGGGTAGGAAAAAATATTGGAATAGAAGAAATGTCTTCTTTCCAAATAATGTTTTCTTGTATATGTGTTTTGAAAAAAACGCTGGATGGTGTGGAAACAGCTCAATATTGAACTCACCTTAGTCTTATTTCACACAAAGGACTAGATACACAAAAACAGATGCACACACATATACGACAAACAGACATTTAATTTATGTAACTTGGACTCACTTGAACTCACCTCAGTCACAAAAACTAGATATGCCTTTTAAACTCATTCTATAAACACAGTTATTTTGTTACAAACTAGTCAATTACATGCATAGAATAAACGCTTTTATGTTATTTATGAGTCAGGGACTAAATCTGAAGTAGTTAAAGATTCAATCACATGCAACAAACTTGCAGGCTCTGACATCAGTTCTATGGGGTTTAATTTCTTAACTTATCCTTTGTCTTTTCCTTTATCAAATAACAAAATTTAAGTCTGGTCTATATTCAAAGATAATGTAGCCTACAATTTCAAGCTGGTAGAAATTTAGATATCTCTGTCTTTTTGAGTAGAAAGCTATTTGGGAAATGAAGAAATTGCTTATCAAAATTGTTGTAGTAACATTTTCCTTTCTCTTTTTTATTGGGGTCAAAAAAAGGTGGGTTTATGGGCTTTAGTTTAACAAACATTCGAATGCAATTCTTAACAAGAAATCCGAGTCAAAACTCATTCAGTATACCACTGCTTGCACTAATAAACAAAGTAACAGTGAAGATGAAATTCTTCCTAAATGGAACATATCTGTAAGCTCCATGTAGTTGAACCACTATACCAAGCTTCCAGAGTATGCTATTAAAGATGCTGAGAGAAATGCCATATGCTGCTATACCAGGCAAAGTCAAGTATAAACTACATTGTAACACAGTGGGTAGATAACTTACTGATTCAGTAAGCATCATGTAGGACCCCTGAAGGCCGAACCTCCACATTAGACTATAATAAACAGTTTCTAAGAATAAGAACACCGCCTACGGGTGCCTGCGCTTTGCTGTTGGGTGCTGGATAGTGGACAAAATGCATCTAGAGCTATTCCCTTGATAGTATAGGATGCCTTTTGATAGTGAATAAATGTGCTAAGTTTCAAGTGAATGCCTTTAGTAGAACCAGAGATATAACAAAATGTCAAAGATTTAGCACGACGGTGACAACAACGACACCTATGCTTTAGCAGACAGACAGACAGAAAATTTTATTGTTAGACATGTACAAAGTACATCGTCAAATGTAATTATAATACAAAGCATATTCCTAGCAATACCTCGGGTTTTCTCCGAAAATGGCCGAGCTTAAAATGCATGAATAGTATACCATTATAATACGAAAGTCCAAAAATAAACTTTGTAAAACATGAAATATATAACTTTTAGACCTGAAATCAGTAAGTTTCATGTAGGACCCATGCCTGAACTATCACAACAAGTTTCTAATTGAAACTATTAATAGCTGCTAGGAAAAATGCGAGAAAATAGGCAACATCCAAAAATAAATTATGTATCAAAACTTGAAATAGGTTACGAATGGACTTATTCTGTAAGTGCTATGTAGGACCTCCAAATCAAATTTCAATTTGATTCTTAAAAAAGTTGCCAAGAAAAATGAGAAGAAAAATATTTACAGAAGGACAGACAGATGGACAGAGGTAGACCAGTATACCCCCTCTTGTTCTAAGCAGGGGTATACAAATAAGCTTTAAAAATGAATAAAAGTACATGTATAATCATTTTAGCATTGTAATACAATTTTGAAATTTAAGTCCTGCAGCCACACATTGCAGTAGAAGTAAAAGAAACACAATAATGATAATCACATACCACAAAGTCTCCTTGTGACATACCTGGGCACAGCCCAAATGGGATCCAGGCCTATCATTTAAACAAGTTGATAGCTTAAGCAAAATAGCTACCTGTATAACTTATACCATGTTAACCCTTTTCATACTGAACCCCAATATTCCTGTTTTGGCAGGAGGTGTAGACAAAGATCAGCCTTCACCTATGTGCAGTCTGATCTTAATCTACACCTCCTGCTTATCCCTCTCAAGACAGAGTTGTTTATAACATGAATTTTCAAAAGAACCATTAACCTTCAATGTTTGCATCTAGTACTGTTAGCACTTTGATTTTAATGCAGTCCTTTGAGGATTTAAAATCAGCATGACAAAGGTTAAGAAGACAATTCAAAATTTTACTTCTTTGTTTCTATAGAAAGTAGGGTGTGCCAGGGTGGAGACCTAATTTGGACCTAGGGACATTTATAAATAATCTTGTTGAATGTTGATTAGAAGAAGAAAAATTCAACATATAAATGCTACAATTTCCCTGGTTTTACAGATTTCCTTCACAGTCAGTGGGATACAAGGACCAGGATGGAGTGTAATTATGAATCAAAGGCCATCACATGAAAAACTTGATAGAGTTTCTCAAGAAGATGTGCATATAAATATCAATGTGCTGGGCTTTCTGGTTTTAAGAGATGTTCTTTGTATCTATGTACAAACAGGGTGAACTTTGCAAAAAAGATAACCCTAGGGGCAGTATATGAATAAACTTGGTAGAAGTCCACTTAGAGACACTTCCTACCAAATGATAAAGCTTCAACCCTTTTAGTCTTGTAGAAAAGATTTTTTCCCGAATTTAATCATTCTCTTTCCCCTTTTTCTTGAAATGGCAACAGGAGTTAAGGCTTGATTTTGACAACTTAAAAAATTTTGGTAGAACTTACCAAAAGAGTATTCTTGCAAAGTTCTATCAAGACTTAATGACTGGTTTTGAAGATGTTTTTAAAAAAAGGATGAACCACACACATGGCACAAAATATGGCTGATGGACATCTTTCAATCGTAATGGCTCACCTTAAGTATTTTGTGCAAAGGTGAGCCAATCAATGGAATCATTCAGTCAGATAATACCATTTCAAGGGAAATATTGTATATACTCAATGATGATAAATCACCCAAAATCAGTCAAATTGCACCAGTTACGTTTTTTCCTGTCACAGCATGTATAGAGATATGTTAAGATCGTTTTTCAACCTAATGTTATTTTTTACAAAACAACATAACAGTTATATCGAAGTTCCATACGTTTTTGCGAGGATGCGTTATGATTTTAGTGCAACTTATATGACCTACAAGTGATATATCGTCTTAAATTGACGTGTCACAAGCCATGGTTGTTGCATTCAAAGCACTAAACTTCGCGGGAAAAGGGTCTTATAAAGGGCATTACATCGCTTAAATTGTAAATAAAGAATAATATTCACATATCGAATACTGTTAATGTCCATTTCATCGTCAAATACCGCAAAATGCCGCATTTAGCGTTGTCCCAAAATTTCAATGAATTACGTTACGAAAAGTAACTCAATATCTCTTAACTAATTATTCGATAGTACACTACAGGAAATGTGTTTTAATAGACTGAATATGTTAAATTTTTCATTGGAAATTATTATTTTGTAAACTTATTCACATAGGTTTTTTGTCATTCATCCAATCTCCTATTTTCTAAACTAAATTTTTTTTGTGAATTACGTTACAGCAACCCGAACAAGCAAACAGATACATACGAAATATGTTTCTACTTTTTTAAACTCACCATGCAAACCAAATACAATTGACATTCGTTTTATTCAGTAATGAAAGAAAAATGATTCAATTTACAGATCTTTCATGTATAAGTGAATTACGTAACAGTGAATTACGTTACACTGTCGTATTCTTTATCATCCCCTATGAAGAATGTAATTGTCATGAGTTGGTAGTTTTCACAGTATCATCGACTTCCTGTATATACGTCACGAATGACGTCATTTATCGGAATTATTTTCAACTTTTTGGAAGAGGATTGCCGTAGTTCTGCACTAATTGTGAGTATACTGTTTTATCAAACTATATATATCTAAGCGCTTTGCCTATTGACATGAACAAATTTCGTGATTGTTATCGAAGTCTTTGAATTTGAAAATGTGTTTTTATTAGAAAATTTGAGTGAACTATTGTTGTGGAATTTTTCATCAATACATGTAACGTAATTCACAAACAGTGTAACGTAATTCACATTTTTGTTTCATCCTTTCTCTTTGCAGACAATGGTGCGAATGACAAATGCAGAACGCCAAAAGAAGTATAGGGAAAGAAAAAAGTCTCAAGAGGGTGATGCATACCTAAAAAAAGAATGCTCAAGGGTGAAAAAGTACTATGTCCCGACTACACAGCTGGCCCCTAGGAAACTTGAGAAACGAAGAGAAGTCATTCGTGAAAGCATGCGAAAAAGTCGCAAAAAGTCTTACGTAAATGCTGTTGCTGATACAGATCAAACTGAGCATTGTATTCTACAACAACCTTCTGAAGAAGAGCCAGGTCCATGTGATTCTACGGTGAGCAATACAAACCTAGAGAAAGCAGAACCATCATGTCTTAAGATTAAAATGAGCTTCAAAGCTAGAAGTAAGAAAAGGAAGGCAATCACACAACTTAACATTGAAAGGAAAAAAGTTAAGACTTTGACCCAGAAATTAGAAGAAGTAAATAGAAGAAATTCCTGTCTACGAAAGAGAATTCAGAGAATTAAGCGTAAATCGTCCCCAATTAAAAAATCTAATCAGACAACTGTCACAGAAGCAGAAAAGAAGCCTAGTGGTGCTGAGACTGAAGCAACCCCAAAAAGTAAAACAACTATTCAAGTAGAGAGTCTAAATATTACCCCAAAGTCAAAGAAAAAAGTTTTTAAGCAACTTCACTTCCATAACTGTATGCTAGAGCAAGTAAGGAAATCAGTCAAACATGTAAATTGTGTCCAAAATAAACGTCCACTCCTGAGGATCGTATGCGGCAAAATCCTGCACAAGTACAAAATGGGGAGAAACTTGGGAAAGCAAGTTCAATTGAATAGGAGACAGATAAGAAAAGCAAGGGAATGTAAAGATACTACAAAGACAAGACAAACAAGGGAAAGGCAAATGCTGCATGCAAAAGTAAAAGATTTCATGGAGCGTGACGACAACAGTACAAATCTACCCGGGAAAAAAGATTGTCGTAAAGTTGGTAATGAAAAGGTACAAAAGCGAGTACTAAATGACTATTTATACAATCTCCATTTAAAGTTTAGAGCTGAAAACAGTCAGTCGAATATCAGTCTATCAGTTTTTAGTAGACTGAGACCTAAACACATCCAACTTGTGCAGTTTAAAGGAAGAAAAACATGTTTATGCCAAAGACATCAGAATATGGTCTTAAAATGTAAGGCTTTACGCGAACTGAAAGTGCTAACAATTGAAAACCCAGATACACTTGTTAAAAATCTGGCCGACAACGAACTTTTAGAAAAGATCGAAGATATAGGTGAAGAGAAAATCAAGTTTTCAGAATGGAGAAGGGTAACAGTAGAGAAAAAGGGGAGAACGTTCAAGCGGATGCAGATTGTGCAAGTAGAAGAAAGTAAAGAACGTTTCAAAAGCATGCTCAGTAAAGAACTAAAGGAATTCAGAGAGCACATCGATAGGGTTAAAGCACAATATGAACAATCAAGAAAGCTAAAAGAGGAATTGCCATTAAACCACGCTATATGCCACATGGATTTTGCGGAAAACTACTTGTGCACATTCGCCGAGGAAATTCAGTCTGCTTACTTTGATAAAGGCTCTGTAACACTTCATCCTGTGGTTGTTTATACAAGAAATAATGAAACAAATGAAATTGAACACAAATCGTTCGTAGTGGTATCAGACGAAACCACACATGCTGCATCAACAGTGTTTGCCATAATGAAGCCAATAGTGGCTGACGTACAGGATATCCTACCAAACTGCGAAATGATTCATTATATGACTGATTCACCGACGTCCCAATACAGAAATAGCAAGATCTTTTCAGTAATAGCAAACCATGACAAAATATTTAATGGTATCAAAGCCTCGTGGCTTTATTTTGAATCGGGTCACGGGAAAGGGCCGTGTGATGGGGTCGGTGGAACGGCAAAAAGACTCGCCGACATGGCTGTAAAACGAAACTTGTTCGTGATACAATCTGCTCAGGATTTTTATAACTGGGGAAGAAGTCAAGAGAACAGTAAGCTGAAGTATGTATTTGTTCCAAAATCTGAATGTGAAGAGGCATCTAAAGAACTCTATGATATGACAATAAAACCACTGAAGGGAACAATGCAAGTTCATGCAGTTGTAGCTCTGGAAGACGGAACAATTGCAGTAAAAGACACCTCGTGCTACTGTAGCAACTGCTTCAAAGAAGGTAAATTCTACACCGTGTGCCCAGGCTGGAGTAAACCTAAACTTATTCGCGTTAAGGATATCACAGATTTATCCGAAACAGAAACCTATAAAGAAAAAGAAAGCAGGCCAGAAGGTCAGAATTACCATCAGAATGAAAACGCAAATAATGAAGATGCAGGCTCGGAGGAAGAAGCAGATAAAGCTGATCAAATATATGCAGTTGATTCATTTGTCGCTGCCCTCTATGACAAGAAATGTTACATCGGAAAAGTACTAGAATTTGACCAAAGCGACAACGAGTACAATATTTCATTCATGGTCCAATCAAAAAAGTCTTTAAAATGGCCAAACAAGCCAGACACCGTGTGGATTTCCGCCGAGGACGTCATAATGGCTGTTGATGAACCAGTTAATGTTGGGAAAACGCGAAATATGTACAGGTTAAAAGCACAGGACATGGAAAAAATAGACTACTTAAACTAACTTATGAAATAACCAAGTATCAGGGCTAAGCAAATATCGGTTCAATTATGAATTCTGTTCTCTGATATAAGACACATGGCAAATGAATTACGTTACGTGAATTACGTTGCGCCAAATTTCGATAGTTATGATGTGAGTTCAGAGTGTTATTGATATTGAGTGTTTTCCATTTTTATGTAGACACATGTTAGGATTTTGTTGGAAATATTTCATAAAGATCTGTTATGGAAAAAATGACAAAACAAGTCGAAATATCATTTTTGACCTCAAATATCGCATTTTTACAAATAACTGTAATGAAGAAAATAGACTACAGATCCACATTAACATTTCGACATAATATTGAAGTTGTTTATTAGTTCCAGTTTATAGTTAAATAAAAACACTGAAGAAAATAAGCTTATTAGATTTGTATTCAAATGTGAATTACGTTACATTTTCCCTTTACAAGAAAACATATCAGTATCTAGATAAAGATAGGCATCAGGGTTGAATACATTCAAATTCTGAATTATAACTGCTTTTAAATACTTTACCGATTATCGATTTCTTATTATCAGGAAAAGTTATTTGATAATAGCTTTGTAAAACTGGGGTATCTGTTCGAAAGTTAAGTTTCTTGGAAATACGAATTTCCCTTTATTTTGAAGTAGGGAAAACACTTGGGGAAAATACAAATCAGTATTGTTTTGTTTTATCTGTGTCGAAAAAAAGCCTGTCAAAACAGCTGAAATAAAAACTGTTGTTCATTTCTTAAATTTGTTTACAATAATATCTGATGAAGAGAAAAAGGAAAATATAACGTAATTCACAGCCCTTTTTGTGTTGCCTATTTCAACCAATGAAAAAAATAACAAATCCTCATGCGCCACCTCACGATTTATTGAAAATGTGTTCCCAAAATATTGATTTTCCATGAAAATTTAGTTAAATTAATTTTCGTACGATCGATCTAGTGGCCGAATTTTACCTTTAATTGGTGCAACTTAACTGACTTTGGACGAAATATGAAGTCAAATACATTTTATGCAAATCTTGCGCCATATATTGATACTAGCTTTATACATGATTAAGCATTAGCGTTATCAAATCAATTCATAATCATGTGACACCTTTGTAAATACATCCTTTACTTACAAGTATATAATGAGCAGTGTAATAGAATATTCATTTTAGCCATAGTCATGCTAAGTAAAAATCCCTTTTCAAAATCACAGGGCTGAAAGTCCTGGAATGTGGGTCAAAACTTCTTTTAAAATTCATTCTATCAAAACCCCTAGCTTAAAGAGGACAACCAGGTGGTGTAGACTAAGATCATACTGCACATACGTGCAGGCTGATTTTTGTCTATACCTCCTCCCAAAACGGGAATATTCTGGGTATAGCATAAGAAGGATTAATACAATGTAAGAGACAGTGAAATAGAATATTTCACATTAAAAATAAACTATGAGTCATAAAAATACTTTAACACATAGTATTTTAGTTTTCACCATCAAATTGTGACAGATATTAAACTTCAATAAAATTAGAAGTCTTTCTCCAAATAAGTGCTGGTCACAATTTATAACCCATGCAATTAAAACACCACAATGATTTTCTTTTAAATAAAAAAATGTTGCAAAAATACAATTTGCATGAAATAATTCAAATTAAACTTATGTGCCTGAAATTATCATTGACAGATATATTGAGATCATTTCTTGTTTGTAAATGCAAGTGGATACTAAGTTATCTATCAAGTCCATGCAGGGTAAAAAGAAATTGAGCCAGAGTCAGTTCTTTATTGTTGGATTGTTTCTCCATGGGGTAAAGACAACACTATCATTGAGTGTCAATGTTTATATAGGCACTAATGCCTGTGTTGCACTGAGTCTATTGGAATACATGTAATTTCATGTGCAGGTTTTTTTTCCTCAGTTGTCAAAGTATCTGTATTCATATACTCATATAACTGATACTTTGTTTTTGTTTGAAGTATTTTAGTTAGCTGCAGAACTATGGATTCCTGGTATCTCTCACACCAGTACTACATCCAAGTGTAAAGCTGCTCATCCTACTTAGGTTCACAATTATCCAACCATTAAAGGCAGATACATATCAGAAAACTTATTTGCCATGACAAAGGATTGAACCCTGGAACCCATGATTAAGCGTCTCATGCGCTACAACTGCACTATAGCTGTGGCATATAGTTAAGACACATAGCAGAATGTTTGAATGGGGTTTAACACCACTTGTAACAGTATATTAGTCATTTCCTGGAGGCTTGAGCACCATCTTACCATGGATTCCTGGTATTTCGGACACCAGTACTACCAATACATCCTTTCGAGGACTCTAGCTATGTATAAAAATAAAATGAGATAATTCTTTTACAAATTAAAAAAGACATTGCAGAACTGCCCTTATATACCTTAAAAACTTGTTGGTGAAAAAAACTCGGTGAAAAAAGTAATTTTAAGCTATTTTACTAAGTGGAATGCAGATAATTCTGTAAGGACTTGAAGGATCTAAATAATTTTTGCCTGGGCACAAAATGAGATTCATTTCGGCAAGTTTTAGTGCATACCAATCGAGACTGTAGGAGGAGTTGGGAGCACAAAAAAATGCTGACAGATAGACAGATGGATAGACAGACAAATAGGGTTATATTATATGAACTTGGAGTATATGAAAATGTATATAATTTTTTTTAAAAAAGTCTTCAAAATTGATTAGGTTGTGCCATCTAGTCTTTCATTGACAACTTTGATAAACTTTCTCCTGAAACTGATTTACAACACACAGCATTGCAGTTCAAATAAATGAACAAATAAGTACAATCAATTCAAGCTTTGACTCTGGACTCAAATCATAACAAATCATCACATTCATGTTGAAAGGCCATACTTACTTGAGGTAATAGGGAATTCATCTATTTGTTATGCATAAAGAAAAACCGAGTGTAAAAATTGTAGTCCTTTACCAGATGACGACAAACTTTAGGGCTGAATTGTAACGTCTCAAAAATAATTATAGGATAATTATTTACCAATGTAAGAAATACTAAACTTGGTATGGGCATAATATGAAATATGTATTGGAAATAATAGGTAAATTAGTCTTAACCCATTACCAGACAGCAAGATTTCAGACTGGTCCAAATTCAAAGGAGTTGCAGACAAAAATTTAAAGTTTTTGAAATTTTAGATATTTTGAACTTTCTGACAAGAAAATATTTTAGAAAATGAAGCGATTGCTTCATTTCACATAATATTTCCCAATTCTTTCAAAAAGAATCAATGTTTGGGAATGGGTTAAATGATTTTGAAAGCCATTCCATATAAAGAGATTTAATTCATAATGAAAATGAGTTGCATGTACAGACAAATAAACTTAACATCAAAATTACAGAGAGTATGATGTACAAATGGTGACTTTTGGATATTGTAGTGACAAAAATGTGAATTATATTTTATATATGATTGTGCATTTAATGACATTACATAAAATAAAGAGATTATAAAAAGCAGATTATTGACTTTAATATGTCATTGAAATGTTAAAAAGCAGTTGATGTCAAAATGATTCAATGTATATTATGCCACTGTACATCCACTGAAATCTTTATGCCACACAATATCTCAGCAAGATGATCCTTCAGAGTAAGCAAGGTAGATGATGATAACTTGATGTTAAATTAGATGTGCTTTTGAAACACTAATGATCTCCTCATGGCTAATACTTTAGAATATATAACCTTGACAATTGACAATGACCTTATCAAATGGTGACCTTGACTATGTCATGTAATGAAAAAGGGCAACTACAACATATATGCTAATTACAGATGCAAAAGTCTTGAAGTAACATCAAAATCAAATTATCACAGTTAAATTTCGATTTAAGAGATGAAAGGAATATTTTTGTTTTTTACATGGAGGTATGAACTGAAAAAACTGATCACACTGTATGAATATTTGAAGAGTATTCATATAAAGTGTGATTAGGTTATTCTGTTCATACCTCCATGAAAACAAAAAATATTCTCTTCTTTTTTTATAATTTTTTAATAGCATCGAGCCAAAAAGCAAGAACTTGACAAATTTGATACTTTTTATATGGGTCTATTTTGTGCGTAAGCATACAAAATAGCTGCATGCTCAAAAATTTTTGAGGCATGATTTTTTTTATACCAATCCGAACGCTCGTTTTTGATAGAGGAAACCAAAAATTTAATAACAAGATGAGTGAATAGACAAGTGTAAAACAATATGTATTCAATTTTTCAAAGACGGACCAAAATCTTACTCCAACTCATTAAAACTCCTAGCGTTTCCATGTGACTAGCAACCCATAGTAAAAACCTAGTTACTAACCTGCACAAACACAGTGTAATTATCCTCTGTGAATTGTGGTGGTGAGTCATTGGCATCTAGGACCTCTACATTAACCATGGTATCGGCAAACAAGTGATGATTTGAGGCTCGAACATGTAACACGTAGGAGGACACCTAGAAAAACAAAGAATGAATAAAGATACTCCAACACTTGCTCAATGTTTCCTAACCCATTACCAGATGGCAAAATTTTAACATTCTGGATAGAAAATAATGTAGAAAATGAGGAAATTGCTTTTTCCACTGTGTTTTCCAAAGCTTTTTTTCTTGGGGGTATCTAAAAGCGTCACTGAGTTGGAATGGGTGAACAATTCATTAATCCTTATTGGTTTCATTTCAAACAAATGTTGCAATATATGCATTTTAAATTTCTTTACTCAAAAGCAAAAAAATATTTTCCTATTGTGCTGAATAATATTTGTCTTTTACAACAGCTAAGTTAATTCTAGGAAAGATTATTCTTACATCAAATTTTATTTTCAGAAGATTAACAATTTACAAAATGGTACATTATAGACTGGTCCAAATTGAAAGAGGTTGCAGACAATAATTCAAAGCTTGTGCTAATTTAATTCTAAGTGTTAGATAGTGTAGAAAACATTGTGAGAAAAGATTAATTTGCTTATTACAAGCAATTTTGCTTTTTCTCATGATGCTTTCCAATGTTAATTTCCTGTAGTGCATCAAACACACAGGACGAGTTAAGTGAAAACTCTTTAAGAAATTATCAAAGCAGTTTAATTGATCTTTCAAATATGTCACAAAAATATGTATCAAGCAACTGATCTCTTAAGCGTACTCTTTTCAGCCATCCCTTGAGACTTTGCTTTGTACAAGCTTTACTACAGTATTCAGCTATTCATCTTCAGAATTCTTTCTTTTTTATATTTAATCAAACCACTGAAAGTACTGATGATGGACGTCCGTGTGAGAAATGCATTAAAAAAATCATTGTGAGAAAAGAATAAACTACTTGTTTCACAATGTTTTCTACTCTAACTGGGCCTTAGTTTTCAACCCCAAAGCGATTTAAATTGTCTTTTGTAACTAGTCCAAACTTTTGTCACCTAGTAATGGATTGAAAAGGCTAATATTACATGATGATAAACATCTTTAAATATATGCAACTGTATAGCTTATCACTGTTGTGGTAAACAGCACGTATGCCGAGTTCTCAAAGTTGAAACAAATTATATACAATTGAAAGACTCCAAGTTTTTTTTTGAAACCTTGACAGCATCTATGCTAAGGGGGTTATTGGTAGGTGTTTTTGTATTTAAGAGGAGTTTTTATGTGTTCTACGAATTACATAGAATCCTCGTATTACGCCATTTTTTATAATGTACACTTGTTTTGGGGAGGCAGGTTTTGAAAAACAATAAATCGAACCTAACTGGGCACTACTTCTCTTCGAACATAGTAACATCCTACTGGATTTTATAAACTGGGTAACACTGATGGACAGCTACAAAGTCCATCAAAAATACTTACACTCTCCCTGTCCAGGGGCGTTCTCACAACAATTGTACCATCTGAGGGATGAATATCAAACATGTTGAGATGGTCCCCACCAAAAATACTGTAGTTTACAGCCTTATTTTCTGGAGCACTGTCTAAGTCTGTGGCTAATACCTGCATTAACATTTAACAATGAAATATACCTGTGAAACATCAGTGCCTCAGTAACAGTTATAACTCATAAGAACTATGACCTAGAGATGACAATGACCTTGTCACATAACCTTGATGGCAACATCCATACATTTCAGTTGATTAAAGGTACCAAATACAAAAGGAAGACATAAAATCTAAAAGAAAATATCTTTCCATTATATGGCACATAAAATATGGTCTTGGTATGATTTAACTAAAGAAAGTCGAATGTGTGAAATATATCAACCCATTCCCAAACGACAAAAGTTTAGACTGGTCCAAATTAAAAGAGGTTGGATACAACAATTTCAAGTAAATTAAATTTTAAAATAATTTGTCTTTCTATGTAGAAAGCATTGTGGATAATGATGAAATTGCTTGTTTAAGCATTTTTTCATTTTCCACAATGTTTTCCTTAGATTGTTTGTGTAGGGGCATAAAAAGATGTGCTTCTGTGGGAATTGGTTAAGATTTCTGCAAAAATCTGATTAAGGTTCATCAAAAGAGCATTTCTATGACACTTGGTTAAAATCCATCCTCTGAGAAGAGTATTTTCAAAGTGATCAGTACAGGCCATATATGAAAATTAGCCCTGCCCATAAAAATCATGAATTAAACTGTTCAAATTATTTGAAGGAATCTGATAAAGAGCCACAAAAGGATCATTCCTCTAAAATTTACTTGAAATCCATCATTGGTTAGAAGACTTTGGGTGTTTTTATTATACACCATATATGAAAATTAGCCCCACTCATAACACCTATGTTTTATATATATCAAATCAAATTCTTTTTACAGTATACGATAATGAATCACCAAAGGATAACTACCGTAAAATCTTAATGAAATCAATCTACTAGTTTACGAGAAGGTCAAGTTCAAAGTTTTAACAATGAACTTTATATTGAAATTAGCCCCGCCCATAGAAGCCATAGTTTTTAACCTATCAAAATTCTTTGAAAGAATCTGATAGAATGTCATCCAAATATCATTTCTCTGAAATTTGGCTGAAATCCATGAATTGCTTTATGAGGAAAAGATTTTCAAATAAACACTATACATGAATATAAGCCTGACCACAAAAGGATTTTTCTATCCAATCAAAATTCTTTGAAGGGATATGGTAAAAGGTCACCTAAGGATCATTTCTGTGAAGTTTGGTTGAAATCTGTGCTGACCTTTCTGAGGTGAAGATGTTTAAAGTATTGGAATACAGACAAATGAATGCACTACTGCATGAAAATAGTCTGCTGGCTTCCAGCAAGACTGTGCTGAAAATGATTGAAAAAATGCTACACATATATATGAGCCCAACTTTATAGTACTAACCTGTATGACCTTTGACCCCATCTGGGCATCCTCTCTCACTGAAGCTGAGTACACTTTCTGCAGAAATACTGGTGGGTTATCATTAATGTCTGTGACATTAATTTGTATGTAGGCTGTGTTACTAAGGGGCACCTCACCATGATCTTGGGCTCTGACAGTTAGCACATAACCAGACATATTCTCCCTGTCTAATACACCTGCAACTCGTAGTTTACCTGTAAAATTGTCATCCAATTTCATGAGTTGTTACACTAATGGAGCAAACCTTGTTTAGACAAAAAAAAGAGCCCACTTGCCCACATATGCTTTTAAGCAAAATGTTATACTTGACATCTGCAATGCATTTCACCCCATTTAGGTTTTAACCCATTTCCTGAAGTCAGGTCTAAATGAAGAGAAATTGCAGACCACATTAAATTTGCAAGTGTGGTAAAATTAGAAAATAAGTGCCAAATAAGAAAGAAAATCATGTCAGAAAAGGAAAATTGCTTGTTACAATTTTTCTTTTCCCACAAAGTTTTCCAAAACTATTTATAATCCCCTTCCCACACAACATAATTGTAGACTGATCCAAATTGAAAGAAGATGCAGATGACAATTTAAAGTTTGTGAAAGTTTTGAATTTTCGAACTTTCTGGGTAGAAAACATCATGGAAAATGAAGAAATTGCTTGGTCCAAGGAATTTCTTCATTTTCCACAATGTTTTCTCCATTGTTTTTCTTGGAGCGGCATCAAAAAGCGTCATTGTGTGGGAATGGGTCATGGGCATCATTAACTTTACGGTATTTAAAAACAAACAATCAAAACTTAATTGCTAGAGTAAAATGTTATCCAAATAAACTGTATAGTTTTCCTTTTTATTCACTTGATTTATGACCTAAAAATCAAAACTAATTTGTTAACAAGAGGCCCAGTGGGCCTTAACGGTAACCTGAGTAAAAGAGCATCAAGACAAGTGATTTAGGGCTTATTAGAAAAAGATTGTTTAAGAAGTACAAAAATTTACCCCTTCCTGCCCCCGACTGGGGCCCCTTTTACCCCAAGCACCCTCAACCTCTTTTCACAAACTGGAATTGGCATCCCCCAATGATGCTTCCGACCAAGTTCTTGAGAAGTAGATGAAAATGTTTAAAAGTTACCAAAAATGACCCTCTTTTGGTCCCCATTTCAGGCCCCCCTGACCTCCAGCCTTTTAATTTTCACAAATCTGTATAATCAGTACCCAATGATGCTTTTCACCAAGTTCGTTTGAAATTGGCTTAGTACTTCATCAGAAGAAGATGAAAATGTGAATTTTTTAACATGATGAACTTTGACCTCTGGGTGTGGCCCCATACATGACCCCAGGGGCATGAATTTCACAATTTATAATATACCTGTCCTAGTTGTCATGCACACAGAATATTTAAGCTCTGGCATTAACGGTTTATTAGAAGAAGATTTTTAAAGAAGTACCAAAAATTACCCCTTTTTGCCCCCTATTTGGGCCCCTTTGACCCCCAGAACCCCTATTTTCACAAACTTGAATTGGCATCCCCCAATGATGCTTTCTACCAAGTTTGGTTGAAATCCCCCCAGTAGTTCTTGAGAAGAAGATGAAATATTTAAAAGTTACCTAAAATAACCCCCTTTTGGCCCCTTTTTTAGGGCCCCCTGACCCCCCAGCCTTTTAATTTTCACAAATCCAAATAACCATTACCAAATGATGCTTTTCACCAAGTTTGTTTGAAATTGGCCGAGTACTTCATCAGAAGAAGATGAAAATGTGAATTTTTTAACATGATGAACTTTGACCTCTGGGTGTGGCCCCATACATGACCCCAGGGGCATGAATTTCACAATTTATAATATACCTGTCCTAGTTGCCATGCACACAAAATATTTAAGCTCTGGCATTAACGGTTTATTAGAAGAAGATTTTTAAAGAAGAACCAAAAATTACCCCTTTTTGCCCCCGATTGCGGCCCCTATGACCCCCAGAACCCCTATTTTCACAAACTTGAATTGGCATCCCCCAATGATGCTTTCTACCAAGTTTTGTTGAAATCCGAAGTTCTTGAGAAGAAGATGAAAATGTATTAAAGTTAACGGACGACGGACGACGATGGACAAACGATGATTGCAATAGGTCACCATGACCATTCGGTCAGGTGACCTAAAAATACAAAAGATGCTTTTCAAAAAGAATTTAACACTTTTAACACCACAAAATTTCAGACTTGTCCAAATTTCAAAATGAAAAAGTATGTGCCATAATAGGTAGAACACAATTCGAGAAAAGGACAA
Source organism: Fragum fragum (assembly GCA_946902895.1). Taxonomy (NCBI): domain Eukaryota; kingdom Metazoa; phylum Mollusca; class Bivalvia; order Cardiida; family Cardiidae; genus Fragum; species Fragum fragum. Next base: position 58,258,613 of record OX336369.1, on the reverse strand, counting down.
AATGTTTGTTTACCCTTTTCTGTTTTGTTAAATTTTAGACCTGTCCAAATTCAAAGGTTCTGCAAACAACAATTAAAAGTGGATTTAATTTGCAAAATAACCATTCAGTAGGGTAGAAAATATTGTGGAAAAAGAAGGAAATGCTTGTTTCAAGCAATTTCTTCCTTTTCTACAATATTTTCTCAACTATAAAATCACAGACTTAAAACCAGGGATTCAACAGGAAAGAGTTAAAAGATTTTCCAGTTATATATATGTTGCAAGTCAAATTGCAGGATTGTGTTGGAATGGGCTTAATTGTGGAAATTGATAAACCCACTCCCACACGGCAACATTTTAGACTGTTCCAACATGAAATGATTTGCATACAACAATTTAAAGTTGATGAAACTTTAAATATTTTCAATTTTCTGGTTAGAAAACAGTGTAAAATGAAGAGTTTGCTTGTTACAAGCCATTTCTTCATTTTGTGCAATGTTTCCCAATAGTTTTTCTCGAAAGGTGTCCAAAAGTACAATTGTGTGGGAAAGGGTTAAGTGTTTACCTGTTTCCGGCTCCAGTGTAAATTTGTTTTTATCATTTCCAGCCTGGATATAGTATGATATTTTAGCATTGATGCCGGTATCCTTGCTCGTGGCGCGTATCTGCGTGATGGAGCTACCAATATCAGCGTCCTCTTGTACTGACACCAAGTACGATGTTTTCTCAAACTCTGGTGGATTATCATTTACATCAAGGATTTTTATGTCCAGTTCTAGCATATTAGATAACTGAGGTGTACCCTGTGAAGGCAAGAATATCCAAAGTTGATTAACCCATTCCAACACAAGAAAATTTTAGACTGGTCCAAATTGAAAGAAGCTGCAGACGACAATTTCAAGTTGATGGAATTTTAATTTTTTTTGTCTTTTGGGATAGAAAACATTGTGGATAATGAAGAAATTGCTTGTTACAAGCATTTTCTTCATTGTCCACAATGTTTTCCAAAGCTTTTTTCTTGTGGGGCGTAAAAAGGAGGGCTTGAGTTGGAATGGGTTAAATGCATGGGGTTTAACACTGCTTAAACAGTGTTTCAGTCATATGGCAGTAGCTGCAGCACCTAGCTGTTTATTCCTCACACAAGTACTAGCACTACATCTGTTTTGGGCCTCTAGATGCTCATCTCACTTAAGTTAACAATTATCAATACATCATACATCATACAAATGTTGGAAAGGATATTTGCAGCAACCAAGGATCAAACCCAGGACCCCATAACTTTATGTGCTACCATTGTGCTATGGCCGTGAGGTGAAAGATAGTTTGTTTCAGTGTAAGATAAATTTCTTTCATAGAGTTAATAACAAAAACTACATTTCATCTGGATCCATGAGTGGAAATATGCTTTAGCGTTCACAAAATGAAAGATAAATTGATCTTAGAGGATAAAGAAACAGTTGTTCTGTTTCTTTAACCCATACCCACACAATGACGCCCTTGGACACCTCTCATGAAAAACTATTCAGAAAACATTGTGTAAAATGAAGAAATTGCTTGTAACAGGCAATTTCTTCATTTTAAAAATTGTTTTCTACCCAGAAAGTTTCATAAACTTAAAATTCTTGTTTGCAACTCTTTTCATTTTGGACCAGTCTAAAATTTTGTTGTGTGGTAAAGGGTGTATATCAAAAGAGACAAATATATGATCACTGTTCTTGGCAGAATCTCATAAAGTGTTTCACTTTGCATGTTAACCCTTGTCATGCTGTATAAATTACCTTACTGAATTGCTGTCAAATCAAAGGACTGAAAGCACTGATAGAACTTGTTCAAAAATCAATATTTCTTTTAGAAATCAACTTCATAAACAACTCTGGCAGGAAAAGTACAAGCAGGAGGTATAGACTAAGATCAGCCTGCACATAAGTGCAGTCTGATCTTAGTCTACACCTCCTGCCAAAACCGGAATATTCCGGGGTTCAGCATGACAAGGGTTAATTACATGATGGTCCAGGAAAGATGACCTAGAGTAGCACTCAATCAACAAAAGCAGAGCTAAATCCACAAAAACTGAGTTAATCATTTCCTGTTTTGCAAAATTTTAGACCTGTCCAGATTCAAAGTTTTGCAGACAAAAATTTAAAGTGGATTTAATTTGAAAAATAACCAATCAGGTGGGTAGAAAATATTGTGGAAAAAGAAGAAATTGCTAGTCACAAGCAATTTCTTCTTTTTCTACAATGTTTTCTCAATTATAAAATCATAGGGACGTAAAAACCAGGGGTTGAACAGGAAAGGGTTAATCATTTTCAAAATTTTACTGTTTTATCAGTCAAATTATTGAAAGACAATCTACTGAAAAATCTTGTAATCTACCAGAAAACATTAAAGACTATCAAAAGTTATATGGAATTCAACACCTTATCGTCAAATGACTTAATAGCTTTGACCCTTGTCATGCTGAATCCCAGATATTTCTTCTTTGACGAGAGGTATAGACTAAGATTAGCCTGCACATAATGTCCAGTATGTGTCCAGTATTTCCTTATTCTACAAAACCTGATTGTCATGTTAAGCAAAATTTCTTTATAAAACTAATCAACGTAAGAACCACAGACTCACAATCAGAGCCTTTCACTTCTTTACCTCCTTGATTCAAATGCATTTCAGAACAATTATTTTATTCAGTATGACAAGGGTTAAGAATATCTAAACCATTACCAGACGACAAAATTTAAGACTGGTCCAAATTCAAGAGAGTCTTCAGACAACAATTAAAAGTTAGTTAAACTTAATTTTAGTTCTGTTCAACTTTCTGTGTAGGAAACATTGTGAAAATGAAGAAATAGCTTGTAACAAGCAACTTCTTCATTTTTTGCAACATTTTCCACCTTGAACTTGAAAACCTCGTAACTAGAATAACGAACAATTTTAGCTATATAACTTCCTATCAACCTATTACAAGACAACAAAATTTAAGACTAGTCCAAACTGAAAGATGTTGCAGATGACAATTTTAAGTTAACAAAATTGAAAACATTATGGATGATGAAGAAATTGCTTGTAGGAAGCAACTTCTTCATTTTCCCCAATATTTTCTAAGCATTTTTTCTTAAGGGGGTCCAAAAGCATCATTGTGAAGGAATGGGTTAAGACTTTTTAAAAGCTTGAGAATTATGGATCAAATATAAGAATGCAAAACCTTTTTTACTTCTCTGGTAATAAATTAAGCCTATACGACACAACAAAATTTAAGTCTGGTGCAATTGATGGAATTTAAAAGATATTTGTCTCTTCAGGTAGAAAACATTGTGGATGATGAGAAAATTGCTTGTACCAATTTCGTCATTTTCGACAATGCTTTCCTAAGCCTTTTTTAATGCTTTTCAAAAGCGTTATTGTGTGACAATGGGTCAAGTAAAATAGGCTTGACAATCTTCATGAAATATCTTTGGTTAAGTTAGTAAGGGTAAATGCAAAATTTCCATCAACTTAATATTAAAGGACAGATTAACCCATTCCAACACAACATTATTTTAGACTCGTCCAAAATGAAAGAAGCTGCAGACGACTATTTCAAGTTGATGAATTTATTTTCCCACTTTTGGGATAGAAATCATGGTGGATAATGAAGAAATTGCTTGTTACAAGCAATTTCTTCATTCCAAAGTTTTTTTCTTGAGATGCCTTAGAAGCAGGGATAGTGTGGAAATGGGTTAAAATACCTGATCTGTAGCCACAACAGTAATCTTGTATGCTGGAGTTGTCTCTCTGTCAAGCGGCTTGGATAGCTGTACAAGTCCACTTTTCTCATTCATATTGAAAACATCACTGTTTAAAATACTGTAGGTTATCTGTCGATTAATTCCTGTTCAAAAAACAACAACAAATTTAATTCTTCAGAATCAAACACAAAACTCGTGAATGGCTTGAATTGACTGTATACCATAGAACAATTAACCTATTAACGCACAAGTAATTTCCCATTTCTCACAATGTTTTAAACTTTTTTTCGTTTATATTGTTTTTCTCCTTTTCTTACATGTTTTGATATGTAACCCGTTAATTCTTTTAATTAAGAAAAGTCTAAAATTCCCCGTCTGGAAATGAGTAAAGTTTGTTTTAATAGTTTTTAATGAGGTTTGGAGCTCCTTTCAACAGTATTTTAGTGATATAGCCACAGCTAAAAGCACTAAATCATGGATTCGTGATATTTCTCGCACCATTACTACCTCAACATCCTTTTGGAGCCTCCAACTGCATATCCCACCTAGCCTTTGCCAACCAATGGTGGGAGACAAATGCAGGAAAGGATATTTGTGGTAACCAGGGATTGTAACCATGACCTCATGATTGAGAGACAACATGCTACCAACTCCGCTATGGCCAAGGCCTAGTAATGAGTTACAAAATGCTTTTACCCATTCCCACTTGACAAAATTTTAGACTGGTCCAAATTGAAAGAAGATGCAGATGACAATTTCAAGTTGATGGAATTTTAATTTATTCCACCTTTTTGGATAGAAAACATTGTGGATAATGAAGAAATTGCTTGAAACAAGCAATTTCTTCATTTTCCACAATGTTTTCCAAAGCTTTTTTCTTGACGGGCGTAAAAAGGAGGGATTGAGTTGGAATGGGTTAACCCTTTCCATGTTTTTTAAAATTGACTGGTCCAAATTTAAAGAGGTTGCAGACAACAATGAAAATGGGATGCAATTTGGAATGAAACCATCATATGTGGTAGAAAATATTGTTGGAAAAGGAGAAATTGCTTGTTACAAGCAATTTCTTCCTTTTCCACAATGTTTTCTCAAGTATAAAAGCACAAGGACGTAAAAACCCGGGTTTGTACAGGAAAGGGTTAAAATGTCTAAATTTACATTCGAATATCAAGCATCTTACTTATTTTTGTAATGTACCTATAGAGTAATCAACATAGTCAATTTGTGTGATAATAATCCTACAATTACACTTAATTTGTCAAACATATTTTTTTCTGAAACCCATCACTAGATGACAAATTTCAGACTGGTCCAAAATTAATGGTCGCCACAGACAACAATTTTCAGTTGATGAAATTTCAAAAATCTTAATTTTTGGGCTAGAAAAAATTGTAGATGTGAAAGACATTGCTTGTAATAAGCAACTTCTTCCTTTTCCCAAAGATTTTTTATCAGGAGGCATCAAAAAGCGGGATTGTGTGGGAATAGGTTAAACCTTTCCGCACTAAAAGAGGATTGTACTCTTAAATCATGACTTTCAATATGTGTCATCCATAATGACCGTTTTTGAATTTCAGAACTTCAGTAACTATATACTGATAACAGTTGAAGGAAGAAAATGAACTATACCTAAATCAGCATCCGTTGCAGACACTCTGTAGATCAGAGTATTCAGTATTGCATCCTCACTGATCATGATTGGTCCAAGGATCGGACTAAACACTGGCTTGTTGTCATTGACATCTGTCACGGTGATGTGGATATCCATCTGACAGAATTTACCACCGCTGTCAACAGCTTTAGCAGTCAGTTTGTAGAAATCAATTGTTTCTCTGTCTAGACGCTTGGCAGCAGTGAGAACTCCTGTTAGATTAAAGGTATGCATATATGAAAGAAATGCACTAGAACTGAAATTGAGGGAATTTATCTTATTCTGAAAAATTAAGTTATCTAAAGATCAAACATTATGCTTATCTGATGGAAAAATTTAAGACTGGTCCAAATTGAAGACGACAATTCCAAATTGGTAAAATTCTAAAAATATTTGTCTGTCTGGACAGAAACTTTTTGGGAAAATGAAGAAACTGCTTGTTGCAAGTAATTTCTTCATTTTCATACCCCCTAAGTCTCATATCATGTTATGGACTCAGTTGTCCATCTTTCGGTTCGTTAGCAATATTTTGTGTTGGCAACTCTTGCTATTGCAAGGAACTAAAACCTGCCCCAATAAATCTCTATCATTTGTAATTGAGCATGAGATAAAAAATGTTTGATTCCTCAAGTCATGTGAGAATTATTTACCCTTGACTTACCAAAAAGGATTAAAAATGCACAACTTCTCCTATATTTTCAATTGGAAGGAACTGCAACTTGCCGAAATGGATCTCTGTGATGTCTAGTTGTGTACAAGTTAAAATTTATTGATCCTGTAAGTCGTTTCCTCTGCCAATTACTTGGCAATATAGCTGAAAATTACAGTGTTTTTGCAATGACAAGCCCCTTCAGGCATATATTGCACCCCTCTCAAAGGTTTTGTCTATAATATTTTCCGAAGCTTTTATATTAGGGTTGTGAAAATACAGCCAAGATTGTGTTGAAATTGGTTTTAATACATGGGTTACTTTTTCTGACCAAAAGAAGCTTGTTTACTTTGCAACCAATAAATCTTACCAGAGTTAGGTTCCAAAGAGAACTGTCCAGCTCCCTCTAGGTTCATCAGCTCATAATGCAAGGATCCATATTCGTCAGCATCAGTGGCCTTGACTCTTAAAATTACCTTTGATGTACTGATGTCCTCACTTATACGGGCCTCATATAGGGGCTGAAGAAAATAAGATATCTAGCTAATAATCAAAAGAAGAGGACCACTTGGATATGTCAATCACCATTACAGAATGATACTTGGTGGTGTTTTTTCATAAGCTCCAAAAAGAGGCATAATTCTTACAACAAGAGCTCTGCATGCAGATGCCAGTGTTCATAATTTCAAGTGCTCAACAGTGGATTTAACTTCTGTGTCCAAAAAGGTACATAATTTGTTAAAATATGAATTTAGAGTTATCCCCTTTGTTGGTAAAGATTTATCATTTGATAGTATTCTGAGTTTCATGAAACTTGTTCAGTGATTTCAAAGATATTACAAAATGTCAATGATTTGAACAGCAAACAACACTGACAACACAAGGGCTTTAGCAAGCCTTGGATTTTCTCCCAAATCAGCTGAGATAAAAATGAATTTAGATTGATATTGTGTAATGTAATGAGTACCAAAGAAAGGTATCCTGGTATCTTCTTGCAAAAGTGATCATTATACTTTAAACTTTTTAACAAATCGAAAAAAGATTACATTTAAAGGCAATGCTTTGAATCCACTTAAACTAATTACAAAAAATTGATTTGGGTGCATGATTTTTTTTCTAGAAAATGGTAAGGTTAGGAAATACTCAGTGTATTATTTGAAAGAAGACAAACTAAAATATACCTGGTTACAGATTGGATCATTGTCATTGGCATCGAGAATATCCACAGTCACCATTGTCATGGTGACAAATGCTCCATCAGTGGCAGCAACTTTCAACTTGTAGCGGGGTACTTGCTCTCTATCCAACTGCCTATTGACAAATAGTTCTCCATTCTTCCTAATTTGAAATTTGCCCATTGGATCCCCTTCTGTTATGTAGTACCTTGTATCTGTAAGAGTACCAAGGTCAAGGTCAGTAGTGGTCAAGGTCATCAAGATGGTTCCCTCATATGCATCCTCATTCACTGCAGCCTGATAGTGTGAGCGGGTAAACAGTGGAGGATTATCATTAATGTCCATTACTTTGACATAGACTTGTGTTGAATTGGTAAGTGCATTCATACCTGCCCCATCTTTCACATTAACAGTTAGGTTGTATAGCTCTCGTTCTTCTCTATCCAATGGTGCCAAAAGGGAGATAATTCCTGTATTAGATTCAATTCCAAAGAGGTGAGAGTATTTCAACATGTCATCTCCAAAAGTATATGACAGTTTAGACGATCTATCTTTATCATGGGCCATGACTTTAATCACCGTCAGACCAGTTTCTGAATTCTCAGGAACAGTAACTCTGTAAGGATTAGATTCAAAGTAGGGGACATTATCATTGACATCCATGAGGTGTATGTGGACACTCGTCTGTTCTACCAGAGGTGGATTGTTCAAAGTCTGAGCTTTTACAGTCAAGGTATAGGCTGAAGTGGTTTCCATATCTAGTTCTCCAGCAACATGAATTTGACCTTGACCATCAATACTATATTTCATAGGATTATTACTACTTTTGGTAAGTCCAGGGACAATGATGTATTCCATAGCCATTGTGCTCTCAGCCTGAACCGTAGCAATGACAGATGATATTGGATCACTCTCTAGCATAAAGAAGGAATATGATTCCTTCGTAAACTTGGGCTGTGCATCAGCATCATCAATCACCCATATTGAAACAGGAACATTATTCTTCATGGGAGATGTATCCTGATCACTTGCTTGAACAAAGAACTGGAATATCTCATTCACTGAAAGTAGACAGTAGGAATCATTTCGTTAATTGTAAGAGAATACACCAAAGGAAGTTCATCCTTACACATTAAATTGGCTTGATGAACTCAGTAATATAATTTGGCTCAAATTATTTCATTTTTTATTTCTTATTAGAACTTTTATTGTTATGTTTGTCTTTACCAAGTATATTATAGATAATAACATCTCCCCTCTAATGTTTCACTGAGATGTACCATTTAGCTCATGAGAAAAACTTGAGACTGGTAGGAATTGAAAGAGGTTGTATATGATATTTAAATGAAATGTAAATGACCTATTGGGTAGAAAATATTGTGATAAGCAATTTTTTTTTGGCACAATGATTCTGGAATATAATTCTTTCAAGGTCTTAAAAAGTTAGGGTATTCATTAAGGGATGCATCATACTTAAGCAACATTGCATTTTGATCAGAGAGATATCTTTCATGTAAGTAAAATCAAGGACAAGTTCCTGCTAATTAACAAAGCTAGTCCAATCTACATACCGGAATCCATGAGTCCATTTTTCAAGGTCATGACCCCTGTAGTTGGATCTAACAAGAAGATCTGTTTAACTCTATAATCAGTGTCAGGTGAGAAACTGTAGATGATGTCACCATAGGGACCACTATCTTCATCTTCTGCTTGGATCTGACAAGATAATAAACTAAGGTCATGCAAAAGTCTAATAAATAAGCAATTGCTCTATTTTACGCATTGTTTTCTTCCTAGAAAGATGAAAAAATCTAAAACTTCATAAACTTTAAATTGTTGTCTGCAACTCCTTTCAATTATGATCAGTCTGAAATTTTGCCGTGTGGTAATGGAATAATCATGCACTAGATGACAACTCTGTCAAACTCTTATACATACAGAGATTACTCTACCCATTACATTATCATTTATAAATCTCTACTTTTCCTGCTCTAATAGTGATCTTGAATTCTGACAATTTTGTCCCCTAAATATGAGAGTTTGGCAATATCATATTTGACAACAAAATACAGCACTTACCGTCATGATTGTTGTATTTACAGGTGTAGTGTTAAGTAACGTCTTCTTGTACTCTTTTGCAAGGAACTCTGGGACATTATCATTCTGGTCTGTTATGGCTATATGAACTGTCGTAAAGGCCATACGTCCTCCATTATCTGTTGCTGCTATTGGAACATTGAAAACAGAATGTTGTTCTCTATCCAGCACAGTAACTGAATAAATCTCCCCAGTGTCTGCATCAATTCTGAAGTACCGCTGCATTTCATCAGACGGGATAGTGTATGTTATCATACCAAATATACCAGGATCTTTGTCTGACGCTGACACTTGGGTAACCAACATACCCTCACCATAGTTTTCTGGAAATTCCGCAACATAAATTTGATTGTGAAATTTAGGCGTATAACTATTACTGTTTTGGATCGTGATACTAACTTGAACAAAACTTGTAAATACACCATCAGATACTGACACATTAAGCTCGTAAGAAGTGTGTAAATCAGGTTTACGCTGGTCAGAGAGAGACATTATCCCCATTACTGGATCAATTTGAAAAGATTCCTTGTCGTTTCCACCAATAATAGAATAACGAAGATGACTAGCACTGCTCGTATCTGGGTCACTTGCAGAGACTTTTGTTATCATCTGACCTCTCTCTCCAAGGTCAGTTATGGCACAGTGATATGATGGCTGATCAAACACAGGTCCATTGTCATTGAGGTCTGTGACCTTTACACTCACAGGTGCTATACTATAAATAGATGGTACTCCTCCATCAGCTGCTTGTACAAGAAAGTTATATTCAGATTGTGTCTCCCTATCCAGGAATTTCCTTGTATGTATCTCACCAGTCTCAGAATCAACAGAGAACCAGTCAATATCCTTATTTCCTTTTTTAATGGGAAGTAGAGAATAGTGAACTAGTCCATTAACACCAGACTCCCTGTCAATGGCGGTCACCAAGGCTACTGAAGCTCCAATAGCAGCTGCTTCAGATAAAGAGAAGGCGTAAGAGAGATTTCCAAACTCAGGAGCCTTATTGTTCACATCCTGAAACAAATAACACAGTGAATCTTGAATGACAATCTATGCTATTAAGGGGACCATTTGTTTTAAGAGACCCTTTCCAAAACTCTCTACAAGGGAATACATTTGCAAAAATTTCAATTAAAAAAAATAAGTACTCATTAGAATTGTCTGAATGACATAGTTTTGATCATGTGGACTAGTTCCCCACAGGAATTTTCACAAAACATATGGTGTATAATACAATGGAATCCCCTTAATTGCAACCCTGATAATAGGAATTCACTGCATTACAGCATCTTACTTTATGCTAAAACATCATATTTAACCCTTTCCTGTTTTACAAAACTTTAGACTGGTCCAATTTTAAAGGTTTTGCAGACAACAATTCAAAGATGATTTTATTTAAAAATAATCATTCAGTAGAGTAGAAAATATTGTGGAAAAAGTAGAAATTGCTTGTTACAAGCAATTTCTACTTTTTCCATAATGTTTTCCAAAGTGTAAAAGCACAGGGACGTAAAAACCAGTGATTGAACAGGAAAGGGTTAAAGAACAAATAGCTCCTTTTAATAGCAACATCTGGTTAATTGCAACAGAAGTGTTGACAAACTGGTGTTGCCATCAACAGGATTCCACTGTAATAAGATTTGTAAAATCTGGAAATCAAAGTATCATATTGTCAGAGGGTAACTAAAAAGCCATAACTATAGTTTTATTCAAGCTGTAGTTATGACATGTTCCTCACCAACTGATGAATATTACAAAACATTCCACAAGTACACTTCTGATAAGACACCCCCGCCCTGAGAAAATGTCTAGATCCGCACATGCTAATAAGTACCAACAACATAAATTTAAGGGAATATTGTGTGACAATAACATGATCCAAAAGGTTTTATCCAGTGTCTAGTTCAGCCACCACCTTTTGGCTGTCTCTCATGTCGTCCCATAATGCAAGTTTTAGTGTTTTTCAAAGTAAGGAGTTGTTCAAAAATTTAAAAATGATTATTGAACTGCAAGAAGTATTAAGCCTGGATTGCACTTTTTGCTGTCGGACATTTATCCAAAGCACCAATGTTATTTTGCTTTGTAGCAAATTGTCCATACTTTACATAATACATAAGCATTATCGAAAAAAACCATAATCCTATAGAAAAGGAATTAACTTGTATTCTGATCTCATTTTCTAATATTACTTCTACAGTTCCTGCATTGCTATCTTTCACATGATTGTTCTCAAACCAATTATACAAATTAACCTATTACTATTCACCCTTGTCATGCTGTATAAATTACCTTACCGAATTGCTGTAAAATCAAAAGGCTGAAAGCACTGCTAAAATTTCCTCTTCAGAAATCAATGTTTCTTTTAGAAATCAATTTCATAAACAACTGTGAAAGGAAAAGTAAAAGCAGGAGGTGTAAACCAAGATCAGACTGCACTTATGTGCAGGCTGATCTTGGTTTCCACCTCCTGCCAAAACTGGAATATTCTGGGTCCAGCATGACAAGGGTTAAAATAACAAAATTTAGACTGGTCGAAATTAAAAGAGGTTGTAGTTGCCAATCAGAGAAAAATAGGGGTCATATGAAGTATAAAACATGTTGAGAAAGAAGAAATTGCTTGTTAGAAGCAAATTTTTTTCTTTCCTTCACATGTTTTTCAGAACTTTATTTCTTCAACGCATAAAAAAGGGGGATTGTGTCATTTATCCAAACAGATCTAGTTTCATTGGTAATTATATAGATAAAACAAGTTTATTTTCATCTTCAATTCAAGTAACATTTTTATCACTTATTTTTCTGTTTCAACATTGTTACTATTACCAACCTGTATGTCTACAATGACAATTGTTGTGGCTATCAGTCCAGATGTAGCTTCTGTAGCCTGGACAGTCAGATTGTAAAGGGAAGTAACTTCATAGTCTATAGTCCCTCGCACAGTCACCAAACCTGGAAACAAAATAAAGTTCAAACTGTTGAAATTTGAAACACTTGTGAAAGTTACCAGTAATACATGAGCCTATGTTTGACATTTCAAACAATTTCACATGTGTGCAAAGAACAGACTCAGATCAGACAGTGCATCTGCACAGTCTGATCAGAGTCTTCACTATGCTCTCTGTACATAGATAGTAACTCAGTCTCTTTATGCAACCACTAACCAATTCCCACACAATATTATTTTAGTCTGGTCTAAATTGAAAGAAGCTGCAAGCAAAAATTTCAAGTTGATGGAAGTTTGTTTTTTTTTTTATTTTTTTGTCATTTTGGATAGAAAACATTGTGGATAATAAAGAAATTGCTTGATACAAGCAAGTTGCAGATCAATATTTCATTTGAAAACTGATTTTATAAACAATTCTAGCTTGAAAGGGACAAGCAGGTGGTGTAGACTAAGATCAGACTGCACATATATTCAGGCTGATCTTTGTCTATATCTCCTACTCAAATAGGAATATTCTGGATTCAGCATGACAAAGGTTAACATCCAATTCTAATAAAAATAGAGCATATTAGATAGTTTTAGTTAGACACTTGAATGCCGTAGCACCTAATCTTTTCAATATTATTGAACTTTAGAATTGGTTTTGGTAAGTCAGAAAATGTTTTGACAGATACTAACAAATCAGTTTGTCAACAACCTTTTAGATCATTACCAAATGACAAAATTTAAGACTGGTTCAAATTCAAAAACAAATTTTACTTAATGAAATCTTAACAATCTTTTTATTTTGGTGCAGAAAAACTCGTGGATAATCAGAAAAGCAATTTCTTCTTTTTCCTAAATATCTTAATTCAAAGACAACTTTCAGTTGACAAAATCTTAGAAATATTTTTCTTTTGCAGAAAACATTATGAATAATGAAAAATTCGCTTTAAAGCTTTATTCTTAAGGGGTGTAAAGAGCGAGTTTGTAAAGGAATGGATTATTGCAAGGGCAATTATAGAAGTTTCTGTGTCTGGTTTATCTAGCCTAGATCTAGCAGGGGAAGCTACTCTTCAACTGAGCGAGAAATGGAATCATCTAGGATAAGATATGGGGAGAACATGCTCTAACCTACATAACCCATTACCTAATGTAAAAGTTTTAGAGGTAATGTGAAAGTTTTAGACTGGACCAAAATGAGAGAAGATGCAGATAACAATTACAAGCTAATGTTATGTAGCAAATCTTTGTCTTAAATGTTAGAAAACATTGTGGACATTGAAAACTTTGATTTCATCTTTTACCAAATGTCAAAGAATGTTGATCAAGCAGGTTGCAACTCATGACAGCTCAGTATATTGCCTACTACCATAATTAAACTGGACTCCAAGATAACAGGTTTTAGCTTATTCAAGCTGTAGTTATGATGCTTAGGTTACCAACCAACCATTTTACTTTTGTGTTACATGTTACTGGCGCCGTCATAGCGCAGTTAGTAGCGCGTCGGACTGTCAATCTAGAGGTCCCGGGTTCGATCCCCGACAGCGGCACTCATCCTTTCCGACTATTGGTCTCTCACCAATGGGTCGATAATCGTAGACCTCTGTGGGATAGCAGCTGGAGGCTAGGAAAGGATGTAATGGTAGTACTGGTGTGAGAAATACCAGGATTCCATTGGTAGTTGCTCCAGCCGCTGCAATATAACTGAAAGATTGTTGAAAGTGGCGTAAAACCCCTTTCAAACAACCAAACAAACATGTTACTGGCCCTAAATTTTGAAAATAATTCCATTCAATATCTAAGACAAACCTCCTGTTAGAGTTAAGAGGGACAGGCCAGCCATCCGGAAATTAGTTCTTGAGAAAGAGAGTTTTCTTAACCCATTACCAAATGACAAAAGTTTAGACTAGTTAAATTTCAAAGGAGTTGCAGGTAATAAATTTTTCTTTGATGAAATTTATAAAAACAGTCTATCTCTTTGGATAGAAAACATTGTGGATAATGAAGAAATTGCTTGCCACAATGTTTTTCAAAAGTCTTTTTTCTTTGGGCCATCAAAAAAACATCTTTGTGTGGGAATGGGTTAAGGTGAGGAATTATGAGGTTATCACCATTTGAAAATGAAAAATATTTTAAAAGCTGTAACATGACAGAAAACTTGGACGGATACAAGCGGTGATATTTCAGTGAAATAGACTTTTGTGTAATGTATTATAGATTACCTCACATAAATAATTAAGTGCAACCTCTGCAAAAAAAGTACCATAAAACTTCCAATGTTGGTGGAATTATATTTTGAAATATTATACACCTACAAATCATATAACTTTATGAAGACCCAATCAAAGTCTCAATTAGTCATATAGAAAAATTTACTGGAATCAAGTTAAAAAAAAATGTTTATAAGCAATCTCCTAGTTCTCCATTTTTCACAATGACCCAAAATTAGTCTGGTCCAAATTGAAAGAAGTTGCAGACAACAATCTTAAGTTGATGGAATTTTGAAATATTTGTTTTTTCCGGCTGAAAATATTGTATATGACGAAGAGTTTGCTTGTAACAAGCAATTACTAGATTATCTGTATTGTTTTATGGGTTTTAATTCTTGTCAGCGTCAAACAGTATCATTGTTTAGGAATGGGTTAAAAGCAGTCCAGAAAAGTTTGCTGATTAGGGATCATACTGAAAAGGGAAAATTTTCAGAATATGGTAATTTTTTGAAGTATTTTGGTAGAAGGTCAATAGATGATGATACAAACCAAATATAAAAGCTCTGGCCTTATGGTTTGGGAAAGGATTTTCTTAGATTTCCTTCTTTATTCCTTTGTAAAATCAGGGATCCCTCAGAAAAGGGCTAATCTTCAAAATACAGTAATTCTTTGAAGTATTTTGGTAGAGGGTCAATTGGTTATAATATGTACCAAAAATGTAAGTTCTAGGCCTAATGGTTTGGGAGAGAGATTTTCAAAGATTTCCTTCTTATTCCTTTGTAAAATCAGGGATTTCACAGAAAAGGGGCAATTTTCAGAATACTGTTATTTTTTATGTATTTTGATAGAGGGTCAATAGATGATGATACATACCAAATACAAAAGCTCTAGGCTAACTGGTATGGGAGGAGAGGATTTTCTAAGATTTCCTTTGAAAAATCAGAGATTGCACAGAAAAGGGCTAATTTTCAGAGTACAGTAATTCTTTTAAGTATTTTGGTAGAGGCTCAGTAGGTGATGATATGTACCAAATATCAAAGCTCTAGGCCATATGGTTTAGGAAGAGAAGATTTTTAATAATTGTTTATGGACGGACGCCGGACATTTACCGATCACAATAGCTCACCTTCAACATGTTGTGCCCAGGTGCACTAAAAAGCTTTTAAAAAAGTTGTGGATAACAAAGAAATTGCTTGTGATAAGTGTCACATTAAGTTTCTAGGATAGGGTTAATGTCATAGTTAAGGCGAGACTACGCCCTTTTTTATATGCCGTGGGGTTTAAATTGGCTGCTTTAACACATTTTCTGGTGGCAAGTAGTTTTAATTGTACATTGTGTTTTTAGAGTACTTGGGTTAAGCGTGCGTGTTGGGTGAGTTTTCTTCGTAGGGTTTTGTATAAAAACCCTGCGTTGAAATTACTTGTGGGGTAGACGATTTTTGGCATTGTAGCTGGAAAGTGAAGTTGAGATTTGTGCGTGAGAGTTGGATTCTTCTTGGGGTTGCTTGATTGTTTATAACAACCTTCATTACAAACTGATGACATATAGGCGCTAGTGATGTGATGACTTGAGACCTGACCAGTTCCATGTGTGAGAATATAACGTGTGTCCAGACCGGGAGACTTGGGTAGTACTTCGTGCCGGCGTCAGCGTCATAGGGGAAGGACGTTTTGGTTGTGACGACCGGGGAACAACATATACAATAAACGGCTGGACAGACATATTATCCTAGTGAAGTAGGCGCGGTCAGGCAAAAGTCTAATTTAGAAATTTGTGTCAATGATTGGTTTGGTAGTAATTTAACATTTTGCGGTTGTCTTATTTTATAAATCTTGCGAAGTGACGTAGACATTTTGGGACATTAGACTTCATCAAATATCGTATTGTGCTTGAGGACTATGGCAATTCTTTAGAGACTTTAATGTTTTTAACATTTTGGTTTAACTAGTTTACATTTGGATCGATTGGTATTTGTTATTTGTTTATTTAAATAAAATTTGGAAATACACATCCTGACTCTTTATTGACCCGTATCCAAGCCAACCGCTCAGCCGTCTAGTGACATTTGGTGTCAGAAGTGGGATTGTTTGGTTTGGATACATTGGATTGTCTGAAATTTTGCATTATTTCTTTGGTAAAATTGTCCAAATATTCTTAGATCCTTTGTTTGATAAAAACTTAAACTTTTTGGTTGTTAAAATTGACTAGGTTTGTATTAGTTAATTATCTTATAGTACATTACATACTAGGAATTTGATTGTCGTCTGTGTAAACCATTATTTTAACATATTGTATTTTTCTTTAAGCTAAACGTTAATAACGCTGTCAGGAGTCTACCCCATAGCCTGTCAGGGTTGTTCAATGTTTAGTTACTATTTTTCAGTTGTGTTTTGCTATGCAACCCCAGGAGGAAATTTTTGGTGAGATTGGTTACATTTGTGATTTTGTTTTGAACCTACTTTGGTGAGGTATCCTTGTTCATACTGTAGGTATTGTTTATTTACATTTAGTTGTTGATTTGGGTCATGGCTGACATAAGTAAGTTGGTTGAGGCTATGAAGGCTTTTGGTTATGATGGGGAAGAACTTAGGGATTTCGTAAAGGGCGAACAGAATAGGTTGAGAGATGAGAGGGCTCAGGAAAGAGAATTTATACGAGAGGAGGAGGAGAAAAAGGAGGCAAGAAGGCGAGAGGAGGAGGAGAAAAAGGAGGTAAGAAGGCGAGAGTACGAGTCAGAAAAGAGAAAGTTTTGGTTAGAACAAGAGAGAGAGGCACGTTAACACGAGCTTTGAAAGATGGAAGTGGCTAAGAAATGTGGTATTTCATTGGGACAGTCAAACCCTAGGGGACCTAAGATTCCATCCTTTGACGAGGCACATGATGAGATCGATAGCTATCTGAAAAGGTTTGAGATCTATGCCACTGCACAGGGCTGGGACAAGTCCCAGTGGGCCATGTATTTAAGTGCTTTGCTTAAGGGGAGGGCTTTAGACGTGTATGCTTTAATGCCGATTGAACAGTCAAGTGATTTTGAATACTTGAAGAATGCTTTACTTCAGAGATATGATTTGTCGGAGGAGACATTTAAACGTAAGTTTAGGAGAAGTAAGCCGGAGACAGGTGAGAGTTTCGCTCAGTTTAACACTCAGTTGCGTAGCTATTTCAGCAGATGGATTGAACTAGCATAATTGGAGAAGGACTACGAAAGTTTGTTTGATTTTATGGTACAGGATCAATTTTTATTTATGTGTAACACAGATTTGAGAACGTTTCTCGCAGAGAAGAGATGCATGACATCGGACAAGATGGCACAGATGGCAGATTGGTATCGCAATGCTAGATTTACCTCGGCAGTAAGTTTAACAAAGCAGAGTAAGAAGCCAGTGCAGAATAAGTCAGAGAATAGGACCATGGGAAGTAATCAGTCAAATCAGCCACTGGGTCAGTCTAAGGTCAAGGCTGAAGGTAGGAGATGCTTTAAGTGCAACAGTCCAAGTCATTTAGCTAATGAATGTAGTAGTCCAACACAATGTTATGTTTGTAACAGGACCAGCCATATAGATTTGTTTGAATGGGGTTTTACGCCGCTTTCAACAATCTTTCAGTTATATCGCGGCGGCCGGAGCACCTAACAATGGAATCCTGGTATTTCTCACACCAGTACTACCATTACATCCTTCCCTAGCCTCCAGCTGCTATCCCACATAGGTCTACGATTATCGACCCATTGGTGAGAGACAAATAGTCGGAAAGGATGAGTGCCGCCGTCGGGAATCGAACCCTGGACCTCGAGATTGAAAGTCCGACGCGCTACCAACTGCGCTATGACGCCAGCCATATAGAGAGGGAATGTCCGAAAAGGCATAAAGTGGCTGGTTTACTAAGCAATGAGGAGGACGACAACGACGTGGACGCGGAAGGGCCAAGGGAAGGGGCATTTACTTGTGGAGCATGTACCATCGTTACTGACACGGTAACCACGTCTACTGCACCTATGTCGTCATGCAGGGAAGAGCCCGTGACGGTAAACCTTGTTTCAGGGGTGCAAAGTTCCATGCCCGTACTTAATGGTAAGGTAGATGGTAAGTTGGTTAGGGTATAAAGGGATACAGGTTGCAGCGGCGTAGTTATACGTAGAAGTTTGGTACAAGTAGAGGCTTTCATAGGTGTGTTGCAGAAGATAAGGTTAGCTGATGGGTCGGTGATTAGTGTACCGATGGCAGAGGTCGAGATACAAACCCCATACTATACAGGGAAGGTAAGTGCTTGGTGCTTTGAGAACCCGTTGTATGACGTGATGATAGGAAATATTGCAGGAGCGTTAGATCCAGATAAGCCAGAACAGACGGAAATTGGGGCGGTTGAGACCAGACAACAAGCTAAGGTAAGAGCACAACCCTACAAAGGACTAAAGGTACCCGAAATTATTCGGAAAGAGGTTACGAGGGAAGTGTTGGTTGCGGATCAGAAAAATGATGCTACCTTAAGAAGAATACGTGAGTTAGTAATGAGTAAAGATAATGTGTCAGAGAGTGGTAAGGCTAGATATTTTGAGAAAAGTGGTATGATATTTAGAGAATTCAAGTCGTTGACTATAGCAAATGGACAAGTGTATACACAGTTGGTGGTACCAAAACCACATAGAGAGGTAGTTACGCGTTTAGCGCATGAGTCTATTTTGGGTGGTCATTTAGGGACTAGGAAAACAGTTGGGAGAGTTTTGTCTGAGTTTTTCTGGCCGGGTGTTCAGGCAGATACGAGGCGATTCTGTCAGAGTTGTGACATTTGCCAGCGTACGACTCCCAAAGGTAAGACTGCTAAAGTACCGTTACAGAAGATGCCTTTGATAGACGAGCCGTTTCAACGAGTTGCCGTTGATTTGATAGGTCAAATACAGCCAGTTACGTCAAGAGGTAACCGTTACATTTTAACTCTGGTAGATTATGCAACTCGTTTTCCAGAGGCAGTACCATTACCAACAATAGAAACCGAGCGTGTGGCAGAGGCCTTAGTAGATATATTTTGTAAGGTTGGAGTTCCACGGGAGATGTTGAGTGACATTGGGACTCAGTTTGTGTCAGGTCTTATGTCTGAGGTGAGCCGTTTAGTATCTATGAGGCAGTTAACGACCACTCCGTATCATCCCATGTGTAATGGTCTTGTGGAAAGATTTAATGGGACGTTGAAGCAAATGCTGAAGAGATTAGGTAGCCAGAAACCGAAAGATTGGGATAAATATGTCAATGCGGCTTTGTTTGCTTATCGGGAGGTGCCGCAGGAGTCACTGGATTTCTCACCGTTTGAGTTAGTGTATGGAAGACAGGTACGTGGGCCTATGACTATTTTGAAAGAACTTTGGTCAAACGAGAGTGTCGATCCTGAAGTGAAGTCTACCTACCAGTATGTGACTCACCTTCGCGAGAAGCTGGAGATTGCGTCACATTTAGCCAGAGACAATTTGCGGAAAGCTGCTAACAGGTATTGCAGGTATAATGATAGGAAGGCGAGGACTCGGACGATGAAGGTGGGCAAAAGAGTATTAGTTTTGTTACCAACAGATAACAATAAGCTTCTAATGCAGTGGAAGGGTCCATTCAAGATTGTTGAGAAGTTAGGAAACGTAGACTACAGGATATAAATGAATGGGGTACAGAAAGCGTTTCATGCAAATCTGCTAAAGTTATATGTAGATAGGAGTATAGAAAGTGTAGGCAATGTAGGTTTGTGTTTCATTGCGTGCAAAGAGACAGATTGTTTAGGTCATATCGTAGGGGTTGATGGTATGTATCCTACGCCGCATAAGACAGAAGCAATCCAATCAGCGGATCGTCCTACTACCAAGAGACAAGTGCGGTCGTTCTTAGGGTTAGTAGGATTTTACAGGAGATATGTCCCTAATTTTAGACTGATAGCGTTACCACTGTCCGATTTGACAAAGAAAGGTCAACCAAATAAGGTATGTTGGGGTGATGCTCATGAGAAAGCCTTTTATTCACTTAAGCAAGCACTAATGGAAAAACCAATACTGAGATTGCCAGATTGCGCAAGGAGTTTCATCCTTCAGACTGATGCCTCAGAGGGTGGGCTAGGCGCAGTTTTGTTACAAGAAGATGGGGACGGGAAGTTACCGGTGGCTTATGCTAGTAGGAAATTAAAAGGTGGGGAATTAAACTATTCCACAATAGAGAAAGAATGTTTGGCAATTGTTTGGGCTATTCAGAAGTTTGGAAAGTATCTGTATGGGAAAAGTTTTGTTTTAGAGACTGATCATCAGCCATTGACTTACTTGTCAAGTATGAAAGGGTCAAATTCCAGGTTACTTAGGTGGTCTTTGAGTTTGCAGCCAAACAGGTTTACAATTGTTGCCATTAAAGGTAGTGATAATGTTGGGGCAGACTATTTGAGTCGCTTGTGATTTTTGGAGAGAATTATCTTCCTAAAACTTAATGTGGTAATAAAGTACTGCGTACTCTTTTGGTTGGGGAGGTATGTGACATTAAGTTTCTAGGATAGGGTTAATGTCATAGTTAAGGCGAGACTACGCCCTTTTTTACATGCCGTGGGGTTTAAATTGGCTGCTTTAACACATTTTCTGGTGGCAAGTAGTTTTAATTGTACATTGTGTTTTTAGAGTACTTGGGTTAAGCGTGCGTGTTGGGTGAGTTTTCTTCGTAGGGTTTTGTATAAAAACCCTGCGTTGAAATTACTCGTGGGGTAGACGATTTTTGGCATTATAGCTGGAAAGTGAAGTTGAGATTTGTGTGTGAGAGTTGGATTCTTCTTGGGGTTGCTTGATTGTTTATAACAACCTTCATTACAAACTGATGACATATAGGCGCTAGTGATGCGATGACTTGAGACCTGACCAGTTCCATGTGTGAGAATATAACGTGTGTCCAGACCGGGAGACTTGGGTAGTACTTCGTGCCGGCGTCAGCGTCATAGGGGAAGGACGTTTTGGTTGTGACGACCGGGGAACAACATATACAATAAACGGCTGGACAGACATACAATCCTAGTGAAGTAGGCGCGGTCAGGCAAAAGTCTAGTTTAGAAATTTATGTCAATGATTGGTTTGGTAGTAATTTAACATTTTGCAGTTGTCTCATTTTATAAATCTTACGAAGTGACGTAGACATTTTGGGACATTAGACTTCATCAAATATCGTATTGTGCTTGAGGACTATGGCAATTCTTTAGAGACTTTAATGTTTTTAACATTTTGGTTTAACTAGTTTACATTTGGATCGATTGGTATTTGTTATTTGTTTATGTAAATAAAATTTGGAAATACACATCCTGACTCTTTATTGACCCGTATCCAAGCCAACCGCTCAGCTGTCTTGTGACATTAAGTAATTTCTTCATTTTCCACAATTTTTCCAACCCCAAGAGAAAAAGACTTTTAAAATTCAATGCACTACAAACTGTCGTTGGCAGCTTTTTTAAATTTGGACCACTCAAAAATTTTGTTGTCTGGAATTGGGTTATACAATATCATAATCAACATTATCTACTGAAGTTGTAATATTAACATGCCTGAATTTAAAAGCACCAAACAGATTAGTCGTTACAAAACTTTGAGAGAGCAAGAACAGGCAACATACAGCAAAATGTTAGAAATAAAAAAAAGTAAGAATGAAATAAGAAAATCTTCCTGCAAATAATATTTGTTAAAACCAATAGAGATTTTTAATTTGATCTATGATATGTATAGAGTTAAATTTCAATAACTAAAAAGTTGCTTTTATCCAAATGACCAAACATTTAAAACAAGTGGAACTGTAGTCAAGTATATTATTACATAGGCAATAACATATTATGATAGCAATCCAACATCTTGTATTTACTTTGAGCTGCAGAAGAAAATTGAAATTTCATGAGACAGAAGGTCAAGTTGAATATCAGAATTGTCCTCCGCAGGGAGAAACATATGCTATCATAACTTAGTATTCCATTCATTATACCTACTTCATTTTTTTTTGATTTCGCTGAAATAATAAGATGTATGCATTTCTAAAAAACTACATGTATTTCCATTCATCTTTCATTCTGATTACATTTATTCCCATTATTACATCAACTACAGAAAGAAAATGACGTCATCTTAGACTACCTTATATGGAATGGTATTTGATACTAACAGAATACGGATTCTTTTCCTGACATGTCTAATTTTGTCTGTGTGGAATGTATATGAGCCTGTGCATGACATTTCGAACAATTTCACAGGTGCGTGACTCGTACACATTGAGCACCCTGGACAGCCATTCAGGGCAATTAGAATACTCGCTGATTGTTTAAAGAAGCTTTGGGTCAGTGTCTATCTACAGAGCGCAGAGTGAAGACTCTGATCAGACTGTGCAAATGCACAGGCTGATCTGAGTCTTTACTTGGTGCACATGTGTAATGGTTGAAAATGTCTCGCACGGGCTCATATATCATACTAGAAATATTCATAGGAATATAATGAGACTGTCTTTACCCCCTATTCATTTTTTAAGTAAATTGCACGACATAACATATATCTTATACCAAAAAAAATGCATTTTATTAGAAAAGAGGCATCATGTGATTATTTCTTAGTAGTTGTGAATTCTTAATTGTCCATGGAAAATGTGAATTATTTGTGAAAGCTGTAAACATCAGTGAGGTATACAAAAACAATAAGCTCATTGTAACAGTCCAAAGAGAGTTACTTATGATGATTGTCAAAGGGCAATATGTTAAGCCAACATAAACTTAACCTTGATGTATAACCTTGATTCAAGAATTGAATGCATGTTTTAAATGCACTTCTGCATATGAATAACATCAATTGATTATATCAATTTATATTGAACTGTCTCCATCAATGTAACATTTAAAGTTTTATATTCAATAAGACCTTTACCATGAATCTACCTGAACAGTTCTTTCAAAATGCTAATTTGCTCTAAATAGTGAACAAATTTGCCAAATCATACTGAAATCCATCCAATTTGCAGAAGATTTTTTTTTTTTTTTTAATAAATTCAGGCAGGTTGAGCAGGCCGATTACAAGGACCGACTCACTCACGCAGGCACACAAACATCAGACTGTCATTTAAAAATCTCTCGCCTTCCACCATCGAAGTGGGTTTGCCAACAATGTTCCTCTTTCCACACTTCCTAACAGCAAATCATATCAGGCCCAAAGATTTGAACCTTTCTTGTTATGCTTCCTTGATATAAAACTATGCCTGAGTATGGCATCCATAATCAAGAGGTAAAGATAAGGTAAATAGGCACTTAGTGATAGTGAGAAAAAGCCAGAAATTACAAAAATATTTTGTGAACAAGAAATATCATTATACCATTATCCATTTTTAAAGCATCCAAGGCCCATAACTCTGGAGAAAAGCAAAATGCACCAAAACTAAAACATCCCAATATCAATGGAGTTTCAAGCTCTAGTATATAAGTTAAGTTTATATCACATCAATAAAGCACATCTCTCTATAGGGCTCTAAGTAAGAATCTATTCAACCTTTATGGGTGACATTTTGGTTATTTCCTTTTGAAAATTCTTCATAGGAGAAATCAAAATAACTTTCTTCTTTTAACAGGCTTATTCAAAAATGATATTAAAGAAATAGTTTTCTAATTTTCTTTAGATTGCTTGATCCAAATTTTCAAACTCCTTATTCCCTTAACAACACGGTGTAGAAGTCAGCAATAATAGCAGGTAATATTTGTTCATCTGTTGTTTTTAGATAAATACATTATCTGTACAGAACACACAAGGGAGATAACACAACCAAGTCTCTCGCTGACATAAGTTGTGGTTGTTAATTTTGTTACAGACAGTACTTATGAGTACTAACAACTTAAGTAAAAGTGAAAATAGTTGACACCATCTGCAAAAAAGTTGAAATATTCCCATCTACTAGAGCCCTATATATTCAGTAGTCTTTGTTCTTATATATGGGTGTGGCCTTGACCCTGGTAAACCATTTACACAGCTGAAATTTCAGAAAATCATTCAGGATATCCTGTGTATAGACAAAATTTCCTTTTTTTAAAACAGATATTTTCTATCAATATTTTGAGTAGAATATTCAAAAACAAAAGAAAGCACAAAATTAATTCAGTGGTTTCAATAGTAACCAGGGTCAAAGGTCAAATAGCAAATACTCACAGGGACTTTGTATATCCATGGCTTTATAATTAATAATAAAACCACACAAATCAACAAAGGTGTACAAAAATGTCATACAAAACAAGGGTATCTTACGGAAACTTGCCAAAAGCAACCATATGCTTGTCTTTGAGTCATTAAATCTAATGGGATTAACCCATTACCACACAACTAAAATGTTGATAGGTTAAAATTGTAAGAAGTTGCAGACAACAATTTCAAGACATTGAAATTTTTAATGCTTTTGTATTTTTCAAATAAAAAAACAAAATTGTGTGTAATGATTTTGCATACTATTTTCCAAAGCTTTTTCTGTGGGGCAAAAAAGGGGGATGGTGTGTGAATGGGTTACATGAAATTGTGAGATTGTAACAAGGCAGATTTTAAACAGGAAGAGGATGACTAATTGGCAACACTGATATTTAACAGTTTTATGAATTTTTAAAAGTCTTACAGTTCTTCCTGGATATCTAAATGACGTTGAGTTCAGAAAAGTCAGGTTAAAACTTGACCAGTTGTCATCTGTTATTTCTTTCAACTTGGACTAGTCTAAACTTTTGTTTTCTCATAATAAATTAATTGTCTATTCTTGGTTGTTTTGCTACAACATTCCTAATTTGGTCTGAACATGTTAGGTATACAGGCAATAACTAAGTGGGCTGTTTTTGAAAGTTTCAAAACTGTACTCTTGTTTTGTCACTGGTATAATTGTCCCTACATATTTTATTGTCATATTTTAGCAATATGTCCATGCTATTTAAAAATATAATGGATATCATATGTATTTCATGGTAAGAACATTTTTTGTCATTTCAGAAATAGCATTCTTCAATGTCTTCCATCTTTGTCAAAATGAAAAGGTGTTCAAGAAAAGTAATTAAATCATAGTTTGAAAAGATAAAAATAATAAGGAATCACATCAAAACAATCAAAGAAAGAATACAAAAATGTTACCAAAATACATAATCCTTCTCAAAAGTCTCTTAAAATTCAACAAAATTACTCAAAGAAGTGAAAAAAATAGAACTTAAATAAAACATGTTTCAAATACAGTGAATGCCTGTTAAATGCAATTACTTATCGGTACTTTTTTTCTAATTATAAGGATAGACTTGTTTTGAAAATCTAATGATGGTATGTTAAGCCATTTGCAATTAAGAATTTGGCAGTAACCAGGACAGCAATTAACCCATTAAAATACAGCAAAATTATAGACCGGTCCAAATTGAAAGGAGTTGCAGACTACAATTTAAAGGTTGTGAATTTTTAGATTTTTTCAACCTCATGGGTAGAGAACATTGTGTAAAATGAAGGAGTTGCTTGTTACAACCAATTTCTTCATTTTACACAATGTTTTCCCATTTGGATATTCTGAGGGGAATCCAAATGCTTAATCAAGTGAGAATGGGTTAAGTGAAATTTACTCAGATTAACTGATTTATACCATCTTACATATAAAATCTAAAACAGTATCACTGTTTCCACCACCAAGGATACAAACATTCATTAAAACTTAAAATATGAGTTCTATCTCAGAATCAAAATTCATGTTTAAAAATCATTTAAACCAATTTTCCATTGTCAAAATTCTTGTTATTATTTTATGCAACTGGCAAGATAGATTGAGTGCAGAACTGTATAAGCCAATATCATACAAAATTACTGACTGTAAAATTTTTGATGAAACTTTGAATGCATTGGATAAAGTCTTGGACAATCACCGAAATTAGTGATTTTACATGCATGAGCACTTTGTTAAATGATTGATTGAATTTGATTTAACACCATTTTTGACGGTATTATAGTCCTTTTATGGGGTTTAACACCATTTTAGCAGTATTTCAGTCCTATTTCAGAGCATCTAACCATGAATTCCTAGTATTTCTCACACAAGTACTATCATAACATCCTTTCTGAGCATCCAGCTGCTCATTCCACTTAGGTGTATGATTATTCACCCATTGGTAAGAGACCAATATTAAACAGAATACATACACGGCGAATAAAACTTAGGACCCAAGGATTAGGAGTTCTGCAAGTGACCAACTGTGCCTTTGCTGCTATTAAATTTTAGAAATATTAATTTATATCATTTTCATAAATATGTAAGGAGCAGCTTAACCCTTGTCATGCTCATCCCTAAGTATTCCTGCTTTGTGCAGTCTGATCTTAGTCTATACCACCTGCTTGTCTGTTCTAAGCCAGAGTTGTTTATAAGGTTAAGTTTCAAAATCAATATCAAATCACAATTGGCACCTATAGTGTTTTCAGTCCTTTGATTTTAATGCAATTCAGTAGATATGATTTATAACTCAGCATGACAAGGGTATACAATACGGGAAGATTCTTCAATTTAGCTCTTTCCCTGATTATTGAAACTTTAACTGTTGCAAAAGGGACAAATACCAGCCAACTGCACTTTGTCACAGTGGAAGTGCTTTCAAAGAAGAGATCAGATTAACACTGAAAATTCATTTATGACCCCAACCTTTGAAAAAGAGTAACCCACAAATTAAAGGAACATGCTTGGATCATGGGCAACATTTATGTGAAGTTCAAGATCAATTGAGTTGGAGATTGGAAAGTGTTTTTGAACAAATTTCAATTGTAACCTTGTACTTTTAACTAATTAACCAATTGAAAATTGAACACTCTTGGGTCATGGGCAGCAATTGCATAAAGTTACTTGATTCTAGGTCTAATGGCTTTTGACCAGAAATAGTTGTGTGTTATTTTTGAAAAAGTATGCTACATTTTATGGATCTAGTTCAACTGGCTTTTTAGAAAAAAGATGGAAATGAAAAAGCCTACAAACAGATGGACAGATACAACATGGTTAAACCATTATACCTCCCTTTACTTCGCAGGTGAGGGTAAGATGATTCAGTATGAAAACAATCCTAATATAATTTCTTCAATGCATACTTCTGTTATTAACCCTTGTCATGCAGAATTAAAATCCTATACATGATAAAACTTAAAATCAAAGAGCTGACAGCACTGGAAGGCCTTAATGAAAGTCAATATTCTTTTAGAAAATTGATTTTTTAAACAATTCTTTTGCTGAAAGGGGACAAGCAGGAGGTGTAGACAAAGATCAGACTGCACTTATGTGCAGGCTGATCTTTGTCTATACCACCTGACAAAACAGCAATATTCTAGGTTCAGCATGACAAGGGTTAACTGTATATCAAAAGGAAGATTTTGTATGACAAGGCTTCTACAAGGACATCAACAGAGAGCTCAAAAACAATACATTATAGCCAAGAATCAGACAGCAACAGACAGACAATAGAAGGGAAGGGAATCAAAGATAGGAAACATAGAAAAAGACAGGCAAACAGAGCTTAAGATAAAGGGGCTGGTTTAATTTTCAAAAATGAAGAACATTCTTATTCATCAATCAAACTCTATGTTTTGGTCACCAATTAGATTTGAAAGATTGCTGTAAATCAAAAAATGATCAACCAATCAAATCAATCATTGGAAGTGAGTGTCTGCAACATAGGGTTTGGATGAGAAATAAGTGATATTGATTGATTTACAAGTCCCTCTATTTACAGCTCTGGTCAAGATTAGAAAATCAAGTTTTGCTGGTCTATACACACCTATATTAAAATCAACATCAAAATCCCCGTATCGGTCCCCATCAACGATTGTGTAGATAAGCTTCTGTCCTGTTGGGCTATTGGCTGAAAGACTTGTGACTGAGGCTCCAATTGGGTAATATTCTGGGATAGAGGCCCGGTAAACTTGCTGTTCAAAGATTGGGTATGAATTGCTGATGACTGTCATCTTTACTGTAGTTTTTGAGGTCTTTGGATGATCATCTAAAAATAAAACAAAAAATCATTTATTCATTACCATATAACAATTTTTAGACCAGTCAAAATTGAAAAAACGTTGCAGCTGAAAATATAAAGCTGATGAAATTTCAAATATCTCTGTATTTTTGGGTAGAAAACAATGTGAAAAATGAAGAACAAGAAATTCCTTCATTTTCCATATTGTTTTCTCAACATTTTCTCAAACTCTTTTCTTCAGGCTGGTGTAAAAGTGGAATTGTCTAGATATGGTTTAATTTTTTACTAAACCAGTAGAAACACTTGCATGTCTAGAATTTCTTGATTTATTTGCTACTGACATATCTATGTGTATGCTTATATTTTATTCTAAAGCTGAACTGGAAAAAAATGTAAGAATTACCTATTCATACTTGTTTAAACCGTAAGTTTGTTTCAAGCATGCAGTTGAATTATCACTACTTTCACAAAACTCAACGCTTACCATCCTAAAACAGCAATAAGGTGTGAAAACCTGATATACCTTAACAATTCAAAGAAAATTTTGACAACTCCTTTTAATTTGGACCAATCTTAAAGTTTTTTTTTTTTATCTTATAATTGGTTGTAGAGATTGCCTTTTCCAGATTATGAAACTCAAAAACAAAATGAATAAGCTACATTGTTTTTCCCATGGTAATTAATGACCATTGCTTTCTCCTTTTTCCAAAGTATTCACAACCTTTCTCATGTATTATACAATACCTTTATCTGAGGCAATGACAAAAAGCGTCATTTCCTTTCCAACATCATACCGGGATAATGGTCTCATTACAGTGAGTTGGCCTGACTCTGCATCAATAAAAAAATTATCGTCAAGATCACCACGTCCCTTCACACTGTAGATAACATCTCCATACCTCCCTGAATCACGATCAATAGCCGTCACCTGGACAAAAAATGAAAATTATGCAATATTTACCCAATTCCTACACAATGATGCTTTTGATGACCCTCAAGAAAAATGATCAGGAAAACATTGTGTAAAATGAAAAAAAATGCTTCAAGTGAAAAGAAATTCATAAGAGATAGTAACTTTTCAATAAAATGATAGGATTACCATAGCATGATGCCTATAGATCCATAAGATACCCTCTGACCAAATATGAGCTATGTATTTTGTAATGAAATGATGTAACAGGAAAGTGTAATGTCCAGATTAAGTTTGGGACAAACATAAAATGGACAAATAAATAGACCCTTAGATATATTGGTACCTGGCTGATTTGACAGAAAAGAAACAAGGGACATAACCATACTGTCAGGGTGTGGGTGATTCAAAAATAATTTACTTCCCTTAGTCAGCTAAAAGTACAAAACGACTCTTGCAGAATAGACGGTCACATAGACATAATAAATGCTGGATAGTTAGTTTGAATTGTCTTTTTGAGGTCTAACACAACTTTGAACAACCTTTAAGAGTTCACTTGTCCAAGTCTTAAAAACATCTTATATTGGAAAAAATGGATATTTCACAAGACCGAAAATATCCATTTTCCTATAGGTCGAGAATCCAATGCAAGGTTTTTGTATCACTACTCCAAACAAATTTTTATTATAAAAGATAAACAGAAGCTAACAAAATTTGTCTTAAGTCTTTTTATTCAAAATCATGATAAAATCATTCTTGATTTGACATCATTTTACCTGGAAAATGACATCATCCAACCATATCATATTACTTCAGTACATGTATGATATAGTTGTTTGTTTTCTATTGAGTCTAATTTTGTCCTGGTACAATGAATGTTACAATAAGAAAACTTGGTATGTATATATATAATTCAATAACATAACTACAAGGTTTCAGCAATAATCCAGGGATGTTCCTGATTGGTATCATATGCAGGTGTAGGTTAGAGCTCTGAAAAAGCTTGTTAACCCATTACAACATAGCAATATTCTAGAATAGTCAAAATTGAAAGAAGTTCAAGTCAAAATGTCAAATTACACTAAATAAGAAAATATGTATCAAATAAGGTATCTTCTCCTATTACGACAAAGTTTTCAATAATGATATTTCTTCAGAGCATTGTGTGGAAAGGGGTTTAAAGGGCACACAAGCAAAAATTGGGAAGAGTTGAACCTTAATCCTCTGACAGCTCTCAAGCCTGTCACTATAGCCATTGGACTAATGGGTGATTACAGCCACCAATGCCAATGAGCCAGTATGTCTTTTTAGCCATTATAGCCATGAGTCATTAGTCATCATAGCCAATGAGTCACTATAGCAACCATAACCAATGAACTATAGGTTCAATATAGCCATCATAGCAATTCAGCTGTTGGTCATTATAGCCATCATCCCTAACGAGTCATATTTGGCACGAGTCTCAATAGGCCATTGGTCATTATAGCCACCAGAGCCAATGAACTAATGGGTCAACCAGTTAGCCAAAGGGTCATCATTTGTCATTTGGAACTTAATACAGTGTGTCCCATTCCAATACAGAGTCACAGACAGTGTAAACATCTTGTTTCTTTTTAAGAAAAGTTGAAATTTATTATTTCCTTGTGCTTTCTTCATTTAGTTTAATTTTCATATTGCACTTTTCTGTCATAACACTCATTTGTAATTAAGCAAACAAATCTGTCTTCATACTTCTTCTTAAAACTAAATAATTACGTGTCATACATTGTCATATAAAAGAACGTGACTCTGTCACTACAATGAATTGCCTTCGTCTGCATAGCTTGTATCTTGGGTACTTGTAAAATTCATTTTATTTAACCCTTGTTATGCTAAATTAAAAATCCTATACAGAATTGCTTTAAAATCAAAGGACTGACAGCACTGGAAGGTCTTAATGAGAGTCAGCATTTCTTTTTAAAATTGATTACTTAAATAAGTCTGCCAGAAAAGGGGCAATCAGGGGGTGTAGACCAAGTTCAGACTGTACTTATGTGCAGTCTGATCTTTGTCTATACCTCCTGCCAAAACAGGAATATTCGGGGTTCAGCAAGACAAGGGTCAAGACAAAGTCAATAAGTATACAATAAATTGGAATTAAAGAAAAATCAATCATTTCATTTTATTTTTTCACATGCAAATGATAGAAACTCATATTAATTTTCATATTACTACTTATGTGCATCTTAAAAATTCAAGTGCTCATGTAAATCTCACTTGTTAACATAAACATGAATCCTCTAGCCTACCTGTTTAATGATGTAGCCTGGTTTAGAATCATACACCACAACTGCATGGTAAGGTTGGTTAACAAATACTGGAGCATTGTCATTTTCATCCTCAATTTCCACTTCCACAACAGCATGCGCTTTAACAATGTTGTTGGCATTTTCATGTCTAACCTGTGAACAGGAGAATATATAGTACTTGTCAGCAATAAAGATTCAATGTCATTTCTGGTTTTGCATTTGTTTGCAATTCTTTTAATCATATCTTTCAGGTGATGGTTCCTTATTCATTTTCTTCTTTTTAACCAATTCCCACACAGTGAAATTTTAGACTGGTCCAAATTGAAAGAAGTTGCAGACAACAATGTTGAATTGTTGAATTTTTTTAAACAAGAGGGCCAGAATGGCCCTAAAATCGCTCACCTGACTAATGTAAGATGATTCAAAATTGAAATTGGCCCAATGGTTACTGAGGAGAAGATGTTTAAAGATTTCAAAGTCAAAAACTGCCCTACCCTTCCAAGCCCTTATTTGGTCATCAATCAAAATTCTAGAACAACTTTTGAAAAGGGTCACTCAAGGAACATTCATACCAAATTTGGTTGAAATTGGCCCAATAGTTACTGAGGAGAAGATGTTTAAAGATTTCAAAGTCAAAAAAGTGCCTGACCCTGCCACGCCCACATTTGGGCATAAATCAAAATTCCAGGAACAACTTTTGAAAAGGGTCAACAAAGGAACATTCATGCAAAGTTTGGTTGAAATTGACCCAACTGTTACTGAGGATAAGATGTTTAAAGATTTCAAAGTTAAAAATACTGCCACGCCCATATTTGGGCATAAATCAAAATTCTGCAAACAACTTTTGAAAAGGGTCACCCAAGGAACATTCATACCAAATTTGGTTGTAATTGGCCCAATAGTTACTGAGGAGAAGATGTTTAAAGATTTCAAAGTCAAAAACTGCCACGCCCATATTTGGGCGTGAAACGAAATTCTGCCTAACAACTTTTGAAAAGTTGTTACCCAAGGAACATTCATACCAAGTTTGGTTGAAATTGGCCCAATGGTTCCTGAGGTGTAGATGTTTAAAGATTTCAAAGTCAAAAACTGCCACGCCCGGCCACGCCCATATTTGGGCATAAATCAAAATCTGCGAACAACTTTTAAAAGGGTCATCCAAGGAACATTCATGCCAAGTTTGGATGAAATTGGCCCAATGGTTACTGAGGAGAAGATGTTTAAAGATTTCTAAGTCAAAAACTGCCACGCCCTGCCACGCCCATATTTGGGTATAAATCAAAATTCCATGAACAACTTTTGAAAAGGGTCACCAAAGGAACATTCATGCCAAATTTGGTTGAAATTGGCCCAATGGTTACTGAGGAGAAGTTGTTTAAAGATTTCTAAGTCAAAAACTGCCACGCCCTGCCAAGCCCATATTTGGGCGTAAATCAAAATTCCATGAACAACTTTTGAAAAGGGTCACCAAAGGAACATTCATGCCAAATTTGGTTGAAATTGGCCCAATGGTTACTGAGGAGAAGATGTTTAAAGATTCCTAAGTCAAAAACTACAACGCCCTGCCATGCCCATATTTGGGCATAAATCAAAATTCCACAAACAACTTTTGAAAAGGGTGACCCAAGGAACATTCATACCAAATTTGGTTGAAATTGGCCCAATGGTTACTGAGGAGAAGATGTTTAAAGATTTCTAAGTTAAAAACTGCCACGCCCTGCCACGCCCATATTTGGGGGTCAATCTAGGCCTTATGGCTTGGGAGAAGAAGAATTTTAAAGATTTCCTTCTTTATTTCTATGTAAAATCAGGGATCATTAAGAAAAAGGCTAATTTTCAGAATACGGTAATTCTTTTAAGTATTTTGGTAGAGGGTCAATAGATGATGATGTATACCAAATATCAAAGCTCTAGGCCTTATGGTTTTGGAGAAGAAGATTTTTAAAGATTTCCTCCTTTATTTCTATGTAAAATCAGGGATCGCCAAGAAAAGGGCTAATTTTCAGAATATGATAATTCTTTGAAGTATTTTGGTAGAGGGTCAATAGGTGATGAATCATACCAAATATCAAAGCTCTAGGCCTTATGGTTTGGGAGAAGAAGATTTTTAAAGATTTCCTTCTTTATTTTTATGTAAAATCAAGGATCGCCAAGAAAAGGGCTAATTTTCAGAATACGGTAATTCTTTGAAGTATTTTGGTAGAGGGTCAATAGATGATGATGTATACCAAATATCAAAGCTCTAGGCCTTATGGTTTAGGAGAAGAAGATTTTTAAAGATTTCCTTCTTTATTTCTATGTTAAATCAGGGATCGCCCAGAAAAGGGCTAATTTTCAGAATACGGTAATTCTTTGCAGTATTTTGGTAGAGGGTCAATAGATGATGATATATACAAAATATCAGAGCTCTAGGCCTTACCGTTTGGGAGGAGAAGATTTTTTAAGTTTTTTCACTCCGTTGCCATGGCAACCAGAGTTCTTCATGGATTTCAATTCTTTGAAGTATTTTGAAAGAGCATGACCTAAGGATCATTTATGTGAAGTTTTGTTGAAATTCCATGGTTAGTTTAGGAGGAGAAGATTTTTTTGTAATTGTGAACGGACGGACGGATGGACAGACAGACGGACGGATGGACGATGACCGATCACAATAGCTCCTCCAGAGCACTTCGTGCTAAGGGGAGCTAACAATTGGGAAATCTTGTGTATAATGAATAGTTTGCTTGTATAATGAATAGTTTGCTTGTAAAAAGCATTTTTTTCAATTGAAACAATGTTTCTTCCAAAAAAGTTGAACAATCTTAAATTTTAAAGATTTAAACCAGTCTAAAGTTTTGCCATTTGGTAATAGGTTACAAGGGACTAACAAGTAATGTAGCTAAAATCAAGGGACAAAAAGCTGGTGTAGACTCAGATCAAACTGAACATATTGGCAATATTATGTGTTCAGCTAAATTTCTGATGTGACAAACAGAAGCAATGTTTCAGAGAAGATTGATCTGGTGTCAGTAAAAGTGCTTTCGATGATTGCTATAATCAATCAAATTTTCATATTTACATACAATATCAATATTGCATGAATTCATGCAAAATTGCATTGAAAATTTCAAACTAATCTACATTGTTTTGTCCTTTTTAATACCCCCCCCCCCCTTGCTGGTGGCTGTTGGAAGGAAGAATTGATTAAAATTAGCCTGCATACAAGTGCAGGGTTATATTAACCCTTGTTATGCGGAATAAAAACACCTTTAGAATTGCATTCAAATCAAAGTGTTGATAGTACTGGATGCAATTATTGTGGGTTCATCATTTATTTGAAAAAACAATACTGGCTTGAAAGGGATAAGTAGGAGGTGTAGAATAAGATAAGTATGCACATATCTGCAGGCTGATCTTTGCCTATACCTTCTGCCAAAACAGGAAATATTCCAGGTTCAGTATGACAAGGGTTAATCTATACTATCTGTTGCCATTTACCACCACAAAAAATAAATGTATGTCAATACAGAAATACCCAAAATGTGGAACTATGAATAGTGTAAGCATCTTATGTCAAATATTTTCATTGCAGTTAAATTTCTGGAAGCACCTAAACCTAAATTCTAGTCTTATAAATCATCAGTATAACTTCAACATTCAAATTATGGATCTTTGGCTCTGTCCACTGAGCTCTAAGAAGAAGTGTTATTTTTCAAAATTTATGGCCAGTAATATGTAACAAAATCAATGAAATTGTTGATTGGAGACTTCAACATCATTTCTACAGCTTGAAGAAGCTGCAGTTTCAACACTTTAATAACCAAAATTATCATAAATGTTGGCCAATGTCATATTTCAAAATTCACTTCCAACCTAAATGATGTTTTGATTGGTCAAATGAATCTTTGATTCAGAGATAGGAACCTTCAGTTCCAACCACCAGCTCAGATCCCTTTGTAAGACACATTTGATGTCTTTTGAAATGACTTTTGGAAAAAGGAGTCATGCACTCAAACTTAAGACCCTGGATTAAATGCCAAACATGTTATCTATAGACCTCTAAGGGACCCCAGCAACAAACCAATTTACCTACCTCAATGACTAGTGTATACATGCTGATTTCTTCTCTATCAAAGCTGTGTCCATTTGATGTAAGGACTCCTGATGTTCGACCAATCTCAAACATGCCATGACCATTCAGTAAGTGGAAAGAAAACATTTGATTCAGTGGACGCTGAGCAATCTGAATTACAGCTAGTGTTTTAATCTCATTATGGTTCTCCATTATAGTAGCCTTGTAAACGTCTTTAGTGAATCTGATTGGACTGTCTATAGTTTTAGCAACATTTATATGTACTGTTGTTTCTGTATCATGCAGGCCATCTGTGACTTTTACCTTTAAAATGACATTATTCATCATTCCAGTTTCATTGACAACAAATATGGCACCAGTGTATTTATTAATGCTGAACTTTTCATCCTGATTTCCATCTATTATTTCATATCTTAGCTTTGATTTTACTCCAGTATCTGGATCAGTAGCATTCAGTTGTACAACTATCACATCTTTGTATGTAGGAAGAAGAACATTTGCTGTATATTTTGGCAGCGAAAATTTTGGCGGAGAATCGTTGACATCGTTTACATGTAGCACAACCTTGGCTGGATATCGAGTTCTCTGTTGAGGCTTGCCCATGTCCCAAACTTCAACAGAGAATTCAATTTGATTTCTTTCTTCATGATCAAATTCAGTTACAGTTCTTATAGCACCAGTGTTTGGATCAATTGTAATAAAATCTTTAGCATAATCATCCCTTATTTCGTATGTCAGTAAGGCATTAAGGTTAGAGTCTTTATCACTAGCAAGAACAACCAAAGGTTCATCAGAGGCGTTGAGTACTACAGTTCCGGGCTTAGCTGACTCGGTGATAAAACCTTCATAGAGGTCCATTACAAATTCGGGAGCATTGTCATTCTCATCAATAATGTGAATTATCAAATTAGTCTGTGCTGAAGAATGAATAATACTTGTTGCTTTGACCGTCAGGTTAAAAAAATTATTCTCCTCGTAATCTACTGACATTCTTGTGTACACAACACCAGAATTTGGATTGATGGCAAATATTCCTTTATCATTACCATATAATATAGTATAAATAACACTGGACCTGCAAATGGCAGTTACAGTGAAGACGTTTGTATACTTGGGCTCATTTTCATGAAGTTCAGCAATATATTCTGGCTGTTCAAATCTTGGAGGTGCATTATCAGAAATGGTGACATCTATCTTTACAGAGGTTGTGTTTGACATTGGGTTGTCGCCTTTATCTGTTGCCATGACAATTATATTGTACTCTGATTTACTATTTCTGTCCAGTTCCTTGGCAACATAAATAATTCCAAGTGTGCTGTCAATACCAAAAACACCACCTACATTTCCTGAAATGAGACAAAATATAAAAACTGATATAGAAATTTTTATCTTGAATTATGTTAAGTCTGCTTTTAACCCCTGTCATGCTGATCCCAGAATATTCCTGTTTTGACAGAAGATATAGACAAAGATCAGCCTGCTCATTATCTCATAAGTTTGCATTGTTCATATCATTAATTTTTAAAAGTAATAATGACCCATCACAAATGCATCCAGTGCATTCAGTCCTTTGATTTTAATGAAATTCTTGAAAGGGTTTTATTCGATATGACAAGGGTTAAACTATAATATAACAAATCATCTATATGTCACCTAAAAATTAACCCTTGTCATGCTGAACCCGGAATATTCCGGTATTGGCAGGAGCTGTAGACCAAGATCAGCCTGCACATAAGTGCAGTCTGATATTAGTCTACACCTCCTGCTTGTTCTTTCCCTGCCAGAATTGTTTTTGAAGTTGATTTCTACAAGAAATAAGTTTTTTTTTAACAACAAGTTCTATCAGTGTTTTTGGTCCTTTGATTTTACAGCAATTAAGTAAGTTAATGTATCCAGCATGACAAGGGTTAATATTCAAATGCTATGTCAGTATTCTCTTTTCTGTTTTTCTAAACTAACTTGTATAATTTTCAATTAAAAAAAACAAAAAACAACATCATCACATTGTGGGAAGAAAGGAATTGCTTGTTACAAGCTATTTCTTCTTATTACACAATGATATCAAAGTTATTACATATATCAAGGCTAGCTTAGTTTTTATAGATACAAAGGGCACACAAGGGCATGATTGTTAGGAAAATCATAAACAAGATTGAAGCATTCAAGACTTGGAAAGAGAAACCCCATTACAACGTAATTTGGCACCTTGGTAAGTTATAATGACAGAGCAACACCATTAAGTAATTTTTGTCTGTCAAAAAATGTGCATATCAGATGCCATGTTTGTTTCATACAGAGGAATCTTGAACCATTAGTGTAAATCAGATTTGTTGCACTGATTAACTGATTGTGATGTGAAGAAACCCTTTCCATTAAACCATTCCCACATAATGACTCTTTTTGACGCCCTCAAGAAAAATAATTGGGAAATCATAGTGCAAAATGAAGAAATGGCTTGCTACAAGCAATTTTTTTCATTTTACAAAATGTTTTCTATTCAGAGAGTTGAAAAAATCTGAAAATTAGTTGAACTTGACATTACAAGATAAACTTGTCAAGTGGTTTGTTTAAAAAAGTTTTGAAGTTACAAAAAAAATTAATGAAGTTTACAGACAGACAAAATTAATGTACCAGCAGGCAACAGTTAAACCATTCCCACACAATGACACTTTTAAACGCCTCCTCAATATAAAACTTTGGAAAACATTGTGCAAAATGAAGAAATTGCTTGTAACAAAAATTAAGCAATTTCCTCATATTGCACAATGTTTTTTACCCAGAAAGTGGAAAAAATTAAAATTTCATAAACTTTAAATTGTCGTCTGCAACTTCTTTCAATTTTGACCAGTCTAAAATTTTGTAATGGGTTAAACAATTTTAGTCCCAAAGTCTTAAATACATGGGCGTAAATGAAAATTGACTATTTTTGTTTATGAATATTTTTTCATTCTATCTGAAATCCTAACAATCTCCTCCTTAGAAAATTCAGCTGCTTGAATTGCAGGGAACAAGATCACAATGATATTATAACTTTATTAGCCCACTGTGTGGTTAATTTTGCAGATAAAAAATATAGTCTTTTTGTGTCTTAAAATAATTGAAGACAAAATGTTGCAAATATATTTGCTATATAAAATGAACATGTTCTATGTACCATAAGAGTAAAAAATAAATTCATCAAATGTTAACCCTTACCATGCTGAAACCGGAATATTCCTGTTTTGGAAGGGGATCTAAACAAAGATCAGTCTGCACATATGTTCAGTCTTATCTTTATCTAGACCACCTGCTTGTCCCTTTAGAGCAACTCTTGTTTATAAGATTTTTTCAAATAAAAGAGATTAGTGCTGTCTGCTATCTAATGTAATTTTGTTGAGGATTTCATTCCACAGGGCAAGGGTTAATTGCTAGGTGTATTTATGTCAAATTTTGTAATGAGAAGCCAACATATGCTTAACCCTTGAACTATGTTGCATAAATCAATTTTTTTGCTTTAAATTATTGAAAAATAAGACAATAATCAGCGCAGTAATTTGTTTTTGTGATTCGCCCTCTCGTGTTTGCTAATCGCGTGATCTCAAGTGACATGTGGTAGTCATGTGACCATAGATAGGCAATGTTTAGAAATATGGCTCAAGTCGCAAATGCATTTTTTACAATAATCACAATTTCAAGTTGATAGAATTTTAAACTTTTTCATCATTTTGGTTAGAAAACATTGTGGATAATGAAGAAATTGCTGATACAAGCAATTTCTTCATTTTCCACAATGTTTTCATTAGCTTTTTTCTTGAGGTGCGTAAAAGGAGGGATTTAGTTGTAATGGGTTAACCCTTGTCATGCTGAATAAAAACCTTGTTCAGAATGCACTAAAATCAAAGGGTTGAAAGTACTTAAAGGCCTTGGTTAAGGTTTAATTCTTCTTTTTTAAGAAATAAAACAAACTTTACTGACTGAAGAAGCCAACAAGTAGCGTATACTAAGACCAGACTGCACATTTGTACAGGCTGATCTTAGTTTACACAACCTGCCAAAGCAGGAATATTCTGGGTTCAGTATGACAAGGGTTAAGATCTATATAGGAGGACAAGACAAAGCATTGAAATTCCATAAAAAATATAATTATGTACAGTCTATCTGTTTATCTAATTTTGTTCACACTCTAGTGTGTACATCTGTCTGTTTGAATTTGTCTAGACTCTTTAATCGCAAGCAGAATTTTCAGTCAGATAGGTCAAAGGTCAAGGTCAAACTTAAATAATGTTCCATTTTTGTCAAGACCATATCATACATAGATTAGTGCATAATCAAATTTTTCCATCACATGACAACTGGCCCTTGAAATGATGTAAAATTATTTGTTAATCCATTACTAGACAAAAATCATCTTAGACAGGTCCACATTAAAAAAGATTCAGGAATGTGTTAAACAATCTTTGAATTTTTGTTATAATAACTGAATTTCACCTATTTGTGAGCTTCCTGGATATCACCTACAATAAGCTCTGAAATAACTTGAAGGACTTGCATGCCCACTTGACCAACATTGTCGCCGGGAGTCAAACCCACACTCTAATTTACTCTTCTCCTGTCTACACCACTGAGCAATAAAGGATCTTTAATCCTTGTCATGCTGAACCCGGAATATTCCGGTTTTGGCAGGAGGTGTAGACTAAGATCAGACTGCACTTATGTGCAGGCTGATCTTAGTCTACACCTCCTGCTTGTACTTTTCCTATCAGAGTTGTTTATGAAGGTGATGTCTTAAAGAAATATCAATTCTTGAACAACAAGTTCTATCAGTGCTTTCAGCCCTTTGATTTGACAGCAGTTCAGTAAGGTAATTTATACAGCATGACAAGGGTTAATATAAAAATAATTTCATGAACTATGTAATTTTTGTGGGGAATGAATAAACAAAGTCAAGAGTTAACTTTTCTTGTCAGAATTTTGATATTTGATACCTTTTTATTTGTTATCAATCTTTGCACTCCCATTATCTCCCCTATTTATCTGCTCCATTTACTGTTTACAAAGGGACATAAATCTCCCAACTATTGTCTTCCTTGTTGCTCCCTAATTTAGGGGTCATTGCCTTGTCAATCACCCAATAATAAAACATTAAAAACTAGATGACCCTGGAAGAACTCACAATTCAGATTGATGTTTGGTTCAAAGCAAGTTGCTTGATTGTACAATGTGTATGCATGTAGCAAATGGCTGAATATCAGTACAGAAATCCTCTCTTTGTTATGTTTCGCTCTTATAGCAGCAATTTTCTATGATGTAGGCAATATATCGATGGGTCAGCGCGAAACAATTGTAACTGCCTATAATCATATAGGCAGTTACAACTGTTTCACGCTGACCCATCGATATGCTTTGTGTAAAATGAAGTACACAAATCAAAAAAGGTAGGACAGACAAATCATCATATCTTGTCTTGGAAATAACTTTTGTTTGAAAAAAATCAAAAGAAACAAAATGATTCCCTTTTCAATTTGGTTTTCAATAAATTTTTCGCTTGAGTTTCCATATCTTTTATAAATAATTACATGGTAGGACATTCTCTGTTTGTCCTACTTTTTGGAAAGCGAGGGGCACGTAAGCAAAAGTTTTTTCTAATATTAGTAACAAATCTCTTATCAACCCATTCCAACTCAATCCCTCCTTTTTACGCCCCTCAAGAAAAAAACCTTGGAAAACATGGTGGAAAATGAAGAAATTGCTTGTATCAAGCAATTTCTTCATTATCTACAATGTTTTCTATCCAAAAAGACGAAAAAATTCAAAATTCCATCAACTTGAAATTTACGTCTGCAGCTTCTTTCAATTTGGACCAGTCTAAAATTTTGCTGCGTGGGAATGGGTTAAGCAATCGTTGCTATTACTGATTTGTAATTTATTCACTAAAGTTGGCCTATTTAGATGGCAATCAGACAGGTTTGACAAGTGTTAGATAGGGATCTATATAGTGTATGAAGTTCATTTATAAACAGGACAGAAGTTAACAAGGTCACAAACCAAATGGAAATGTTGATGTAAGACTGGACCCCTTGCTTGGTCCAAGGCTGTCTGTGAGTGTTCTCTTGAAACTAAGAAATGTAAATCATGCTTTACATTTCATTCCTAAAAATTACTACCCTTATGTCTAATAGACTGGCACAGACAGGCAATCCAGAAAGGGATAAGTTTGATATAGTCTAGCACCTTTCTGTTGTAAACTGCAATATTTCATATTTTCAACTTTCATATTGACTCATCAATTTTAATTTACAGACAATTTGAGGTACATCTACACAGTCTGATCAAAGCCTTCACTTTCTTGTCTATAGATAGATACAGACCCAAAAATTCTTTAGTTGTTCAGTAAACATTTTTACCCTGATTGACAGTCCTGGCTGCTCAGTGTCTGCAGTTCACACACAGGTATAATATTATACAAGAGCAGACATGGCCATCCCCTGTAACAGCTTGATAGTAAACTGATGCCAGTTAGATTTAGGCTTCTTGCTCATTTCTTGTCAATGAGTTCCATTATAGCTATTATACTTTCAGAGATAGGCTCTGGACAAAATCTAAGTCTTAAAAACAAGTCAATAACTCCAAAATTATGCAAGCAAGAGTTGTGGGTCTTGTGCACTGCACTTCTCCTCAACGAGTATGAAGTTTCAAGTTAATAGCTATTATACTTTAAGAGATATGCTCCAGACAAGCTTAGTGACGGAATGACAGAATGACTGAATGACAGAATAAGGAATGACGAATAGTGTTTTGATACAATTTTCTTTTTCTTACCCCATTACCAGATGGCCAAATTTTAGACTGGTCCAAATTGAAAGGAGTTGCAGTCAACAATTTGAAGTTCATGAAATTTTAGATTTTTTCAAGTTTCTGGGTAGAAAATATTGTGTAAAATGAAGAAGCAATTTCTTCATTTTTAACAATTTTTTTACATTTCTTTTCTTGAGGGGTGTCTAAAAGCTTCTTTGTGTGGGAATGGGTTAAATTAACCCATTCCAACTCAATCCCTCCTTTTTACGCCCCACAAGTAAAAAGCTTTGGAAAACATTGTGGACAATGAAGAAATTGCTTGTAACAAGCAATTTCTTCATTATCCCCAATGTTTTCTATCCCAAAAGACGAAAAAAATTAAAATTCCATCAACTTCAAATTGTCGTCTGCAGCTTCTTTCAATTTGGACCAGTCTAAAATTTTCTTGTGCTGGAATGGGTTAAGGCAGGCCTGAGGTTTTGCAGTTTTGCTAAGAGTTAAGCATACAAAAACAATGCATTGTGATTAGAGTTAATGAGGTGCAAACCTGATAGTGATAAGATGATTCTGATAGCCGTATTGTTGCTCATTTCTTAACCACTATGATCATTGTTCTCCTAGGAAAAATAGATTTCAAATCTCCATACTTTGGAACCAATTTTCTCAGATACAGTTGATGATTTCTGATATGTAGTTCTTCTATTTAACCCTTTCCCCTACAAACCCAGGATTTACATCACTGTGATTTCAAAATTGAGAGAACATGGTTGGGAAAAAAATGCTGGAAACAAGCAAGTTCTCCTTTTACCTCAAAGTTTTCCACCAAACAGGATGGTTTCATTTTACATTGCATCAAACTTTTATAGACTGCAACTTCTTTCAATTTGGATAAGTCTTAAATTTCAAAAAACGAGGAAAGGTTAAACAGGAACCAGTGGCCTCTAAAAGTTAGGGCAATTTACTCAATTTGATTGATTATTTGAAGCAACAGAATCCCTGACGTAGGTCTTCATTTAGCTGTTTTCCTTGATAGCATCAGTTGATTATTAACCCATTCCCTCAAAACAAAATTTTACACTGATCCAAATTGAAAGAAGTTGCAAACAATGATCTCAAGTAGATGGAATTTAAATTCTTTTGTCTTTTGGAATAAACATTATGGATAATGAAGACATTGCTTGAAATTTTTCATGAGGGGCGTAAAAAGGAGGAATTGTCTGGTAATGAGTTAAATAGTTAAGAAATTTTCTGATTAGCAGAATAATATTGTATAATGATTAACTTCTAGAGGTAAGATATCAAATAACCAAAATGTTTAACTTAGTATGGACATTCTTTCTTTTCATTAAAGTGACATAATCCTCACCTGAAGAAAAAGGACTGTTTTGGTTTTGAATTAGGTCCTTCCTGTTCAATCACTGGTTTTTACATCCCTGTTTTTCTATATTTGAGAAAACATTGGGGGAAAAATACAAATTCCTAGTAACAAGCAAT
The DNA here is from genome assembly GCA_946902895.1 of Fragum fragum. NCBI lineage: Eukaryota > Metazoa > Mollusca > Bivalvia > Cardiida > Cardiidae > Fragum > Fragum fragum. The sequence goes on along the minus strand of OX336369.1, from coordinate 58,214,703 downwards.
TTACTCTTTCCACAATATTTTCTACCTGACTGAATGATTATTTGTCAATTGAAATCAACATTAGTTTGTCGTCTGTAAAACCTTTGAAATTGGAACAGTCTAAAATTTTGTAGAACAGAAAAGGGTTCAATTTAATTTTCTGCAAAAGAGATTCATTCAAGACTCCCTTTGCACCACGAGGCTGTCAAAAAAATGTCTTCTTTTTTCTTCCTTGAGTTACCTCCCTTTGACTATGATTAAATTGTGGTTCACTTTAGACTTATGGTAAAAAGATTATAACTGAAGAAAATATTTTCGATTTATCATCCAGAGTGCACTCAAAACCCTCTTATTACATTTTATGAGAGAGGTCTTTCATGTAAATCACCAATTAGTTTATGATTGATTGCAAATATGAATTAGGAACAATAAACATTCAGCCTAATTTTATGCTGACCCCCAAATTGCACCAGACTTATGCTAATTAACCTATTCCCATTCAATGCGCTTTTAGACACCACCACAAAAAAAAGTTTTGGAAAACATTGGGGAAAATGAAGTAATCTGAGAACTACAAAACTGGTTTTGCAGTCATCTTATTAACCATCATTTATTCGATCTAACTCCTAATTGATTTTATGCTTAAATTGTCATTAGGGTAACCTAAACATATAAATAAGGAAACAATGCAGGTTTTATATTGCACTCCTATATTTTATTCAACTTTAATTGCAACCGCTGCAACCAAATATGGATAAATGACTTGCATGATCAAAGATCAAGTTTGATTTAAATCAAGGTTAAACATCAAAGGATAAATAACAATACATCAAAGATGAGTTGTGCAACGATATTAATCCATTACCAGGTGACAAAATGTTTTGACTGGTCCAAAATAAAAGAAGTTGCAGACAACCATTCCTTCTACCTGGGTAGAAAACAATGTGGGTAATGCTGAAATTGCTTGTAAATAGAAATTTCTGCATTTCCCACATTGTTTTCTTGAACTTTTAAATTGAAGGGCATCAAAAAGACGGATTGTATGGTAATGGGTTACAGTATTTTAACCCTTTCCCATTTAATCACTGGTTTTTACGTCCCTGTGATTTTATAATTGATAAAGCATTGTGGAAAAAGAAGAAATTGCTTATTACAAGCAATTTCTTCTTTTTCCACAATATTTTCTACCCTAGTACCTGGGTACATGGTTATTTTCAAATAAAATCAACTTTAAGTTTTCGTCTGCAAACCTCTGAACTTGGACTGGTCTAAAATTTTGCAAAACAGGAAAGGGTTAAGAGTTGCGGAACATGGTGCATTTAAGTTTTTCGATTTGTTGATTAATTCTTTACTTAATACATTTGATCATTTCTTTCCTCATGACTATTGGATGGATGGATGGATGGATGGATGGATGGATGGATGGATGGATGGATGGATGGATGGATGGATGGATGGGTGGATGGATGGATGGGGATTTATGAATGGATGGACAGATGAATAGATGGGTGAAGAATGGATGAATGGATAGATGGATGGATGAGTGAGTGAGTAAGTGAATAAGTGGGTGGATGTGTGCGTGGATGGATTGATAGATAGAAGGGTGGACATAGATGGATAGATGAATGAAATGAAGAAAAGTTTAACTTTTATTGTACTTTATAGTTTCACAGAATTCAGTGGTGTCGATAATGTTTGAGAACTTAAAATTCCAGCTATTGATTTTGGGCATATCGTTTGCCCACCCACTTTCATGACCACTGGTATTCAAGTCCAGAGATATTGAATTAACCCTTGTCATGCTGAACCCGGAATATTCAGGGTTTGGCAGGAGGTCTAGACCAAGAACAGCCTGCACATAAGTGCAGTCTGATCTTAGTAAACACCTCCTGCTTGAACTTTTCCTGCCAAAGTTGTTTATGAAATTGATTTCTAAAAGAAATATTGAATTTTGAACAACAGGTTCTGTCAGCACTTTCAGCCCTTTGATTTTATAGCAATTCAGTAAGGTAATTTATACAGTATGACAAGTGTTAAGTTTCAAGAGCTTGATTTATCTTTGCACATTTAAACCACATAGAATTTTGAAATTCATGTTGAGGTAAAAAATATTATTAAACCCATGACTAGACAACAAAATTTTACACTGGTCCAAATTCAATGATATTGCAGAAGACAGATTTTAGTGGAAGAAATTTTAGAGTTTTTTTTGTTGCTTTTTTAATCTAGGGGTTGAAAACTGTGGATAACGAAGAAATGCCTGCAATAATCAATTTCTTCATTTTCCACCATGTTTTCCAATTCTTTTTGTTTTGTTTTGGGGGCGTCAAAAAGCATTATTGTGTCGGAATGGGTTAAGTATGCTCGTGGAAAAGAAAGGGTACAAACAAAACATCAACTAATAATGAAAGACAACCTTTATGTATATCATTTAGATGAGGCAAAAAATCTCTGTTAATGACAGGCAAAGTTTATGCATCATTTACAACAATAGATTCATTTACATCAAGGGGCGCCATAATCGCTTCACTTGATTTACATATCAAGATACCATCCAATATATTCTGCTTTGTCCCATTCTAAGTGGAATCACAGGGCTTCAAGATTGTTTTTTTTAGGATGTATTACAAGGAGAGGGGAGATGAGAAACTGCTAGTAATAATTTCTCATTTTCAAAATTTTATAGGACCTTATACAATCCTATTCTATCAATAATTCATTTACCTCAATAGTCATGTTCAACCTCTTTAATTTCAACCCTTGGCAAGCTGATTTTTTTTTCTTTCAGAATTGTATTTAAAACATCAAAGGGCTGAAAGCACTGGTATAATTTTGTTGTTAGATTGTCAATATTTCATATTTTTTCTTAATATCATAAACAATTCTGGCTTGAATTAAGAGACATACAGGAGATGTAAAATAAGATCAGACTGCACTTATGATCTTTGTCTATATCTCCTGCAAAGACTGGAATATACTGGGTCCAGCATGACAACTGGCATAAAAATTTTATCATCTGGCAAAAGGACAATGTAATCACACTTCTGTATGAATCCTCTAAAATACATAGTAATAAGGCTTTTATTTTCTAAATAATCTCACCATTTCTTAAGTAAAAAAAAGAGATTGTTAAAAAATGGATATATGTTTATATTGCAGTAATAATCACAATCATATGTTAATCCTTGTCATGCTGTATAAATAACCACACTGAATTGCTGTAAAATGAAAGGGCCGAAGGTACTGATAGAACTTGTTCAAAAATCAATATTTCTTGTAGAAATCAATTTCATATATAACTCTGGCAGGAAAAGTACAAGCAGGAGGTGTAGACCAAGATCTCCTGCCAAACCCAGAATATTCCAGGTTCAGCATGACAAGGGTTAACACAACTATAATTAAATATTTGTTGTTAGTTCACAAACTTGCAGGATATGACAAACCTTTCCTTGGTTGACCAAACACCATCTTTGTGAATATCAAAGTGATTGCCAAAAAGGTAAACCAATGCCGAAGAAGAAAATGAAAGACTCTACAGACTGGTACCAGTATAGTTGAGTTCCCTAATTGACGTGTAATAATGCTAAAACCAGACAGACATGGGATCCAAATTGTAATCATGCAAAAAAAAACAGTTTGTCATTTGTACAGACCAATGCCTCGATATATTAGTCTTTTCCCTGATACAACTGTTCTGCCATTAATTACTTAAGTCTTTTTGTTGACGATTACCATTTATCTTAATTGGGATTATTTGCAATAAAGACACTACCAACATCTTTTAATTCATTACAAGACGACAAATTTTAGAATGGTCAAAATTGCAAGAAGCTGCAGACAACAAATTTTGCATTTTGTGGTAGAAAAAATTGTGTATAAAGAAGAAATTGGTTGTGACAAGCAATTTTTTTCATTTTCCACAATATTTTCCAAAGCTTTCAGCTTCAGGGGCAAGATTCGATTGATTGAATGAGGTTTAACATTACTTTTAACAGTATTTCAGTCATATCGCAACAGCTTAAGCACCTTACCATGGATTCCTGGTATTTCCTATGGTACCAGTACTACCACAACGTCCTTTCAAAGCCTCCAGCTGCTTCTTCAACTTAGGTTCATAACAATCAACCCATGAACTGGAGACTAACTTTGGAACGGACATTCGCCACTGCAATGGATCCAAGCCTGGACCCTAGTCACAGAGTCCTACGTGCTACCACAGTGCTATGGCTGTGGCCCTTAACGCTTTCCTGTTTTTCAAATTTTAGACTAGTCCAAATTGAAAGAAGTTGCAGACGACAATGAAAACTGGATGCCATTTGAAATGAAACCATCCTATGTATTAGAAAATATTGTGGCAAAAAGAAGAAATTGCTTGTTACAAGCAATTTCTTCTTTTTCCACAAAATTTTCTTGATATAAAATCACAGGAATGTAGAATCCCGTATCTGAACGGAAAAGGGTTAAGGTGCGAGAAATAGCAGGATTGTGTGGGAAAGGCTTAAGATATTCATGGCTCAGCACTAAACAGTTGTAACTGCCTATAAAAAATATGGGCAGTTACATCTGTTTTGCACTGACCCATCAATATGTATTTCATTTTCTGTATGAATAAAGAATGGAAGTGGAAAATTGTGAAATAAAAGATCTTGTTTCTGTAATCCTTGTAAAACTTTAATGGCCCTTTGCCATAAAGTTTTAAAGTCAGCACAAGAGCATCAGAGATTAGTGAAAGCCTGGTGTTATGATAAAACTATTGTGTAATAGAGCTTGTGACAATAATTTCTAGTGTTTTAGCCGTCCTCTATCCAGCAAAAATAAATTTGAGACTGGAAAAATTACCATTGGAGAAAAAGTAATTGAAGAGTATGTGACACAAAATTACACATGTACAAGTGTTTTGTATACAGACTAAAGGATTGGCAGATTGATAAACAGGTTGATTCGAGTACCCAAACATTGTCAACTCATTACCACACAACAGAAATTTAGACAGGTCCAAAGTCAACTAAGTTATAGACGACAATTCAAAGTTGAGGAAATCTTATGATTTTTTTTCTCTAGAAAAAATTATGGGAAATAAAAGAATTGGTTGTTACAAACAATGCTTTCCTAATTCTCTTTTCTTGAGGAGCATCTAAAAATGGGCTTGTATGGTAACACAATAAGACAGCCAAATGCTAAAAGGTAACAAAAGCAAACACGCTTCTGACACAACCTTAATTCATTACCAGACAACACAAATTTGGAATGGTCCAAATTCTACACAGTTGCAACAAGTAGTTGATAAAATTTCAAATGTATCTGTCTTTTGGATGAGAAAACATATATACAAGCAATTTCTAAATGTCATACATTGTTTTTCTTTATACTTTTTTCAACCCATTCAGGGACGTAAAATCCAGGGATTAAGCTGGAAAGGGTTAACTCCTTCCCACACAGAGACGCTTTTAAACACCTCCTCGGTATAAAGATTTTGAAAACAAAGTGGAATATGAAGAAATTGCTTGTTACAAGCAATTTCTTCATTATCCACAATGTTTTCCATCCCGAAAGACAAAAAATTTAAAGATTTCATTGACTTAAAATTGTTATCTGCAACTTCTTTGATTCTGGACTGGTCTAAAATTCTATTGTGTGGTATTGGGTTAATGGAATTATAAAAATCTTTTGTCATTTGGGGTAGAAAACATCTTGGATAATGAAGAAATTACTAGAAACAATGGGAATGGGTTAAAGTGGTAAAATGCCAAATTATGTGGGAATAGTTTAACCCATTCCCAAACAAGAAAATTTTAGACTGATCCAAATTGAAAGGAGTTGCAGATGACATTTTAAAGTTTATAAAATTCTAAAAAATTTTCAACTTTTTGGTAAAAAACATTGTGTGACATTAATTTTTTATTGGGAGGGAAAGAAAATTGATCATACACACCAGACTGTATAGAGTAGAAAATCTCCGCATTTGCTCCTTTATCCTGATCGGCCGCCGTCACTTGAAGCACAGACGTACCAAGAGCAGCGGTCTCAAACACTCGACCAGAGAACAGTTGTGACAGGAACATAGGTGGATGGTCATTATTGTCTAGAATGTTGATGGTCACTCTGGTGAAGTTGCGGTTTGGACTGACCCCTTGATCACTGACCATGATGGTCAAGTTATGCTGAACAGCTACCTCTCTGTCTAATGGATTGTTGACAATGACTTCCCCTGAAAACATAACATTAAGTTTTGTCTACACTCTCTCAAGAAAAGTTGCTCTCATTTGTTAAATATTTACAAAGAATTCTCCTCTAATTTGAGGATAATTCCTAAAAAAAAATCATTCTGATAATTGTTTACAGGATGATTATTAACCTGAAATTTAATGGAAAAAAAACCCGATTTTACCTGTACAGAATTATCACTTAGAAAATAAGCTGAAGGACATCAAGATTTGAAGAATTTCATGTATTGGTGGGATTTTTTTTAAACCTAAAGATATAAACAATGATAAAGCCGGCAAAACAAATTTTAGACAAACTACCTAAATGCACCATGCATGCATGAACGTAAATTTACATTGGTTATCAGTGTCAGTTTGCTGTTTTGGGGCTATTCATTTCAGACGATTTGATAATGACACTTGTCAAAAAGTACATGTCTCGACTTCCTAATTCAACAAGTTTATTGAAAAACACAACAAAACTATTTTCATGACAAATGAGGGTGGATGCCAATATCTCACACCTTTTAACCCATCCCCACTCGATCCCTCCTTTTTACACCCCTCAATAAATAAAGCCTTTGAAAAAAATGTAGAAATGAAGAAATTGCTTGTTTCAAGCAATTTCTTCATTATCCACAATATTTTCTATCCAAAATGACAAACAAGAGGACCATGATGGTCCTAAATTGCTCCCCTAAGTATGATGGTTCATTGATTTATGATATATACAAATAAGCAAAGCCTTCTGTCTAATTATTTTGGAGATGTTGTTTAACCCATTCCAACCCAATCCCTCCTTTTTACGCTCCTCAAGGAAAAAGCTTTGGAAAACATTGTGGAAAATGAAGAAATTGCTTGTATCAAGCAATTTCTTCATTATCCACAATGTTTTCTATCCAAAAAGACGAAAAAAATCAAAATTCCATCAACTTGAAATTGTCGTCTGCAGCTTCTTTCAATTTGGACCAGTCTAAAATTTTGCTGTGTTGGAATGGGTTAAGGATTTTCTCTTTTAATCCTAGGTATATTGATGACCCCACTGTATAGCACTAATTTCCTAAATAAGGTAATTCTTTTAAGTATTTTGTTAGAGGGTCAATTCCTATCTAAAATTAGAGATCCCACAGAAAATAGCTAATTTTCAGAATACGGTAATTCTTTGAAGTATTTTGGTAAAGGGTCAATAGCTGATATCATATACCAAATATCAAAGCTCTAGGCCTTTTCATTTTGGAGAAGATTTCCTTCATTACTTCTTTGTAAAATCAGGGATCGCACAGAATTAAGGGCTAATTTTCAGAGTACGGTTATTTTTTGAAGTATTTAAGTAGAGGGTCAAAAGGTGATGATACATACCAAATATCAAAGCTGTTGGCCTTATGGTTTTGGTGAAGGGATTGCATAGAAAAGGGCTAGTTTTCAGAGTACTATGATTCTTTGAGGTATTTTGGTAGAGGATCAATAGGTGATGAATCATACCAAAGATCAAAGCTCTAGACCTTATGGCTTGGGAGAAGAAGATTTTCAAAGATTTCCTTCTTTATTCCTATGTAAAAACAGGGATCACACAGAAAAAGGCTAATTTCCAGAATACGATAATTCTTTGAAGTATTTGGTAGAGGGTCAATAGGTGATGATATATACCAAATATCAAAGCTCCTGGTCTTATGGTTTAGGAGGAGAAAATTTTCAATGATTTCCTTTGTAAAATCAGGAATTGCACAGAAAAGGGTGCAGTAAATCTTTGAAGTATTTTGGTAGAGGGTCAATAGGTGATGATATGTACTAAATATCAAAGTTCTAGGCCTTATGCTTTAGGAGGAGTAGATTTTTTAATAATTGTTTGCGGACCAACAGATGGACGCCTGACAATTAGCAATCACAATAGCTCACCTTGAGCACGTTGTGCTCAGGTGAGCTAAAAAAAGACAACCAGAAGGTGTAGACTAAAATCATACTGCACTTGTTTGCTATCAAACCAGTAGCCTGTCTCCCAGGCTGTGAGTAAGTGTAGGTTTGAAAGTAAGTAAGATAAATAAATCATGCAAGTACATTTCATTCCTTGAATTTACCTCCCTTACGTCTCAAAAACTGACACTGATCAGCAAAACAGAGAAAGATAATAGCTAGAGAAAGAAACTTTTCAAATAAAATATAAGCATCAGTGAGACAGGGAGCGAGTCTATCAAACCGGGAATATTCAAAGATTCATTAGGGTTAATGACAATGCATTAATATTTTGTGCACAATGCATTTTTTAACACCCAGAAGTCTTTTTACAGAATTCTCTAAAATAAATAAAAATAAATCTGAGTTTTCTCTAGTATAACAAAAATCTGGGTTGTATTTAACCGTTACAAAATTTGATTTTCCTCAATGATATTGAAACTGAATTTTGCCCAACTATCCATAATTTTTGTTAGAAAATCTATATTCTGAATTATCAAATATTTAATCTCGAACAAGAATACATAGAAAAATATAAATAATGTTTGCCATATTTTGTTGAAAAGTTTAAATCACATTTTCTTTTACCAACAAAATTTGAGACTAGTGCTAATTAAAACAAGTTGCAGAGGTAAATTCAAATTACATTTAAACTGAAAAACAAGAGCACTGACTATACGGATTCCAATGCTTGGCTGTTCAAGTGCTTGACAGTTGGTAAAATTTCTAGGGTGAAAAAGGAACATTAAAAATGCATTTAACCCACTCCCACACGATCCCTCCATTTTACGCCCCTCAAGAAAAATGCTTTGGAAAACATTGTGGACATTGAAAGAAATGCTTGATTCAGGCATTTTCTTCAATGTCAACAATGTTTTCTACCACTAAAGACCAAGAACTTTAGAATTTCGTCAACTTAATATTGTCATCTGCATATCTTTTTCAATTTGGACCAGTCTAAAGTTTTCTCATGTGGGAATGGGTTAAAGTTATCCTCTTGTTGGCGTATATTGCTATTTGATAATGAACATAATATTCTAAGTTCCAAGTGAATGTGTTTGGTCATACCAAATTGTTAAAGCTATCAGACGATGATGCTGACACAGAAGCAGAAACAAAAGTAGACGCAGAGGCAAACGAAGACCTGACCACAGCATACCTTAGGATTTCTTTGAAAACAGACAAGCTGATGAGGGTCAAATAAATGAAAGAGTGTTGTGACAAAAGGAGAAACTGCTTATCAAAAGCAATCTCTCCTTCTCCAAAATGTTTTTCATAGCTAATTGTCCTCAGAGTGTCACAACTCAGGATTGTGTGGCAAAGGATTACCGGATATCAAAGATTTACACTAATTTTCTCATCATATCAAGAGCTCTGAGAACTTTATTATCTAAATCAGATAATCTGATACATTATTATCATCTCAGCATGAACACTGAGGCTTCCTTCTACAGGTTGAAAATAAATTACAATTGAAAAAACGGAGAAAAAAATGTATGACACAAATTAATGAGGAGTCACACTGATTCATTGCAAAGTTCATCAATGGACGCATGAACATTTAACCAACTTGTCAGGTATTTTAATGAGACATGCAATTAGACAGCATTGGTGTATTTCTGTAAACACATATAATTTTATTTGTTGAAAATTAATGTTTGTTTATATGATGTTTAATGCTCTTTCCTAAAAAAAAATCTGCCATGAGAAATGATTCATCAAACAAATGCTTAGTTATTCTTTTATAGGTAAACAGGGGATCAAATTGTGGATGGATCATGCTCCCCAAAATAAGTCTTTTGTCACAAAACTGTATGCCTTTATTGGACAAAAAACTTTTTATTGAATGCAGCTATAGTTTGAGAGTTCAGTTCACAAGAAATTTGGAATTTTGACAAACATTGAAGGATCTGTTTGGCTTCACAGGCCTGATTCTAGTAAAATTCAATATCATCATATGGTAAAGGGTTAAATATTTTAACTTGACTATCAAAGTTATCAATGAACAAGAGGGCCGTTGGCCCTGGGGCGCTCACCTGAGATAAAGGCTCTTTTTCTTTTAACAGTCTATTTTCATGTTAAGGTTAGGATTATGAAACAAGTGGGCCACAATTACATATAAACACTATGAACTTGGGGATCCAAGTCTAAATTACAAATTCCAAGGCTTTAGTGCTGATTTGAAAGAAGGAAAAAACTTTTTCCATGGGTTATAATTTAAGAAATAAGAAAGAAGTCTGTGAACTGATGCTTATTGCCTATAACCCCCCCCCCCCAGGGCTCTGCCCCTGGGAACCCGAAGATCCTGATTTTAGCTATTTTGAAAGAGGTCAATATACTGATGCTTCATGCAAAATATCAAGGCTCTACGTCTTCTGGGTCAGGAGGAGAAGATTTTTAAAGATTATCTTAAATTTTACTTTTGTTGCCATGGCAACCAGAGTTTTTAATGGATTTCAATTCTTTTAGCTATTTTTGAAGGGGACCACCTAAGGAACATTTCTGCCAAATTTGGTTCAAATTGGCCCAGTGGTTTGGGAGGAGATGTCATTTAAAAAATCGTTCTTTATTTCTATATAAACCCCACCCCCCTGGGGCTCCGCCCCTGGGGACCCGAGGATCATGATTTTAGCTATTTTGAAAGAGGTCAATATACTGATGCTTCATGCAAAATATCAAGGCTCTACGCCTTCTGGGTCAGGAGGAGAAGATTTTTAAAGATTATTTTAAAATTTCACTTTTGTTGCCATGGCAACAAGAGTTTTTAATGGATTTCAATTCTTTTAGCTATTTTTGAAGGGGACCACCTAAGGAACATTTCTGCCAAATTTGGTTCAAATTGGCCCAATGGTTTGGGAGGAGATGTCATTTAAAAAATCGTTCTTTATTTCTATATAAACCCCACCCCCCTGGGGCTCCGCCCCTGGGGACCCGAGGATCATGATTTTAGCTATTTTGAAAGAGGTCAATATACTGATGCTTCATGCAAAATATCAAGGCTCTACGCCTTCTGGGTCAGGAGAAGAAGATTTTTAAAGATTATTTTAAAATTTCACTTTTGTTGCCATGGCAACCAGAGTTTTCAACGGATTTCAATTCTTTTAGCTATTTTTGAAGGGGACCATCTAAGGAACATTTCTGCCAAATTTGGTTCAAATTGGCCCAGTGGTTTGGGAGGAGATGTCGTTTAAAGAAATTGTTGACGGACGACGCACGACGCACGACGCACGACGCACGACGGACGACGGACGGACGCCGGACGAAAGGCGATCACAATAGCTCACTTGAGCACTACGTGCTCAGGTGAGCTAAAAATGTCTCCATACAAAAAATGAAGACCTTCACTTGAGTAGTCTTGCAGAAACAATAGACTGATTTATTTTAGAGTAGGATATATACAAAATGTAAAGCTACATGGCATTAAGCCCCCTTTTAGCATGGTCAGACTCATTGGATCAAAAATTGAAATAAACATTACCTGGGGCATTTAATAAACAACATTTATGTAAAGTAACAAGAAATTTTGGCAATTTGTAAAGGAGGTATTTAAAAATTAATGACCTTCACAATTTGACCTTGACCTTGACCAATGACTATGAGCTTAGTACCAACAGAAAATCTATGTAAAAAGCAATGCACATGTAAAATATGAAGGCTATATCACTTACCATTGTATATTTATGAGAGATGTTAACGTTAGAATTTTCAAAAGTTTGACCTTGAAAAGTGACCTTGATCTTGACAGATGACCTTGAACTTAGTACCAACAGAAAGTCCATGTCATAAGCAATGCACATGTGAAATATGAAGGCTATGTCACCTACCATTGTATAATTATAGACAAAGTAAAAGTTAAGATTTTCGAAATTTTGACCTTGAGAAATGACCCAGATCTTGACAGATAACCTTGAACTTAATTCCAACAGAAAGGTCATGTCATAAGCACTGCACATGTGAAATATGAAGGCTATATCACTAACCATTGCAAAATCATGGCCAATTTTAAAGTTTTAATTTCCCAAATTTTGACCTTGAGAAATGACCTTGACCTTGAATGATGACCTTGAACTTGGTACCAACAGAAAGGGTTTGTCACAAGCAATGCACATGGGAAATATGAAGACTTCATCTGTAACCAATCAAAAGTTATTGCCAATTTTAGTTTTTGTGGAGAAAAAAGACAGTTAACGTAAAGGTAATAACATTAACGCCCCTTTTCCCATGACGTATTTTCTTAAAGGAAAATTCCTGTTAGTTTAAGGTCAAGGGGATCTGATTTTTTCTCAAATATGAAATTTCATGAAATTCTAACAATTAGTCTTGGAGAAATTGGCAAAAAACTAGTTTTTACATTAAGGCCCCTTTTTCCATGACGCAGCCTTGAAATAAGAAAAATAAAAGGCAGGTTTTGGAAATTTTCTAGGAAGATTATATATGAAGTTTCATCCAATTAGGCCGAGGGGTTGCTGAGATATGACTTCGGACGGTAAACAGACGGCCGGCCAGAAGGACAGACAGAAGCACAGGCCGGCGACTATAAGCTTTTAGCATGGTCAGACTCATTGGATCAAAAATTGAAATAAACATTACCTGGGGCATTTAATAAACAACATTTATGTAAAGTAACAAGAAATTTTGGCAATTAGTAAAGGAGGTATTTAAAAATTAATGACCTTCACAATTTGACCTTGACCTTGACCAATGACTATGAGCTTAGTACCAACAGAAAATCTATGTAAAAAGCAATGCACATGTAAAATATGAAGGCTATATCACTTACCATTGTATATTTATGGGAGATGTTAACGTTAAAATTTTCAAAAGTTTGACCTTGAAAAGTGACCTTGATCTTGACAGATGACCTTGAACTTAGTACCAACAGAAAGTCCATGTCATAAGCAATGCACATGTGAAATATGAAGGCTATGTCACCTACCATTGTATAATTATAGACAAAGTAAAAGTTAAGATTTTCGAAATTTTGACCTTGAGAAATGACCCTGATCTTGACAGATAACCTTGAACTTAATTCCAACAGAAAGGTCATGTCATAAGCACTGCACATGTGAAATATGAAGGCTATATCACTAACCATTGCAAAATCATGGCCAATTTTAAAGTTTTAATTTCCCAAATTTTGACCTTGAGAAATGACCTTGACCTTGAATGATGACCTTGAACTTGGTACCAACAGAAAGGGTTTGTCACAAGCAATGCACATGGGAAATATGAAGACTTCATCTGTAACCAATCAAAAGTTATTGCCAATTTTAGTTTTTGTGGAGAAAAAAGACAGTTAACGTAAAGGTAATAACATTAACGCCCCTTTTCCCATGACGTATTTTCTTAAAGGAAAATTCCTGTTAGTTTAAGGTCAAGGGGATCTGATTTTTTCTCAAATATGAAATTTCATGAAATTCTAACAATTAGTCTTGGAGAAATTGGCAAAAAACTAGTTTTTACATTAAGGCCCCTTTTTCCATGACGCAGCCTTGAAATAAGAAAAATAAAAAGCAGGTCTTGGAAATTTTCTAGGAAGATTATATATGAAGTTTCATCCAATTAGGCCGAGGGGTTGCTGAGATATGACTTCGGACGGTAAACAGACGGCCGGCCAGAAGGACAGACGGAAGCACAGGCCGGCGACTATAAGCTCCCCCCCCCCTGAAAATTTTTTTCTTGGAGCATAAAAACATTGAGGAAAATGAAGAAATTGCTTGTTGCAAGTAATTTCTTCATTTTACACAATTTTTTCTCAATTAGTTTTCTTGAGGGGCCTCAAAAAGCGTCATTGAGTAGGAATGAGTTAAAGAATATATTTAAAATTACCATCTTTAAATGATATAATGTTGATTGCTTTTCGGAGGGTAAGAATTCATTTCAAACATCATACAAATCTGTAGTAAACATGAGAAAGAAGCATTTTTGCACTAGGCTGAAAATGCAAATATGACTTTAAGGCTGTTGAATACTCATGTTTTTTTTGTGTTTATCCAAAAACAGTCAAGCTAAAAATAGGTTTCTGCGAAAATAACATCATTCTTTATAAATTGTGTTGCTTACAAGTTGGCTAAAAAATAAACTACAGCTCCTCACAAGATTTCTGACGGATGCAGTAAGCTCTCAATGCATAATTAAAGCCTAGTTTGATAAATAAAGTAGTTTGTACCCAAGATAGGTGAACATAACTCACTTGGTATCTCTGAATGCAATCTTAATTGTTTATGGGTCATTGCTCCTAAATGTTTCATACCCTCTTAATTTGCCAATTAACCCTTTATGTTTCATCAAATCACTTTGTATATTTTTTTTCTTTTTTTATTTTCATTCAGGGGAACCGGTCCAGCAGTATGAGTAACTTTTAAGAGCGGTGTGTGGTATAGCAGTAAATTGCACAGATTCCAATCTACATGTGCAAAATGATTGTGGATCGAGATTTCAGAGTCAAAGATTAGTACTGGTTAACAAAAGTCGGTCTTTCCATAAACATTTCCTACCCATTTGAAGTTAGCTAAAAGCCATATCAACCCATTACCATGCACCAAAAAATTAAGACAGGTCCAAATTGAAAGAAGTTGCAGAAAACAGTTCAAATTTTAGATATATTGAACATTCTTGAAAGAAAACATCAAGGAATATGAAGAAAATACTTGTTGCAAGCAATTTCTTCATTATACACAATGTTCTTACACAATGTTTTCCCATTTTTTTTTCTTGAGGGGCATCTAAAAGTGTTACTGTGTGGGATTAGTTAAACTATTCCCTTCTCAAAATTTGTCCAGGATTCAACAATATAAAGATAATTGCACATTGGATATTAATCAGCATCTCATTCTCATATTCTTGGAGCCAACCTATAGAATATTTCCCAATTTATAACAAATATCTCCATGTCCCATATCATACATAACTCAATTATCAACCATTTCATCTTCAAAGGGAAGCAATATTTTGGTTTATGGGACAGGATTTTCAAAACACTGGCAAATCAAATATTCTACAACTCTTCCATATGTCACTGCAGTGCATTCAGGTCAGAGAGAACATTCATGTAATTGTAAAATATGTAAATGCAGGTAATGAGATGCATAATCTTGGCCTTCACTCATTCCCACACAATCCTGGGTTTTATGTCCTTCAAGAAATAAAGGCGCTTGAGCCCTTGATTTGCTCTTCCGGCCTGAATTTACTTGTCATGGAGGTGGCTTAGTTTTTCTTAAACATAGGTGTCAACTCATACAAAGAAAAAACCCTTCTCACACTATCACACTTTTTGATGCCCCCTAGCAAAAAAGCTTCAGAAAACATTGTGAATTTCTTCTCTCTCCACTATGTTTCCAACATAAGAGGAGAGAATTATTAGATTTGGTTGATTATTAATTGTCATCTGCAAACTGCATAAAATTTGGACCAGTCTTAAATATTGTCATGGGGGATGGGCTCTTGACAAGTTATATAACTACACAGAGTTACAAACCTGTTACTTGGTTAACAGAAGTTTTGATTTTCATGGATTTATGAAATAATTAATCTTAAGATACAAACCAGATTTTAGGTTGATTATCAGAGAATAATTCTTGACAAGTTACAAAACCAACGTACAAACCTGTTTCTGGGTTCACAGAGAACAATTCCAGACTGGTTTCAGAGTTACAGGACTGAGGAAGGGTATAAATCAGCATGTCATTATCAGCATCCAAGGCTGTCACCTTCAGAAGTGTGGACCCAACAGCTGAACTCTCTGGGTAACTACCATTGTAGAACTGAGATTCAAACATAGGACCATGTCTATTACTGTTGATGACATGAATAAAAACCTGAAAAACAAAATCCAGTCATTCATTAAATGTGATGATTATAAAACATTACTCAGCTCTTTTTTTTATAAATCCATTTAAATCTAAGAGTATTCTTAACTTCTTTGATGTAGATAAGCCTAAAGTGGCTTTTTAAACTCTTGTCAAATGAAATTTAATTTTAACAGGATGGATGGATGGATGAAATGATGGACTAAAAAATCTCCAATTTCATCAGCTTTTCATGAACTATTTTCAAATTTGGGAACAGTTCAAAACACCTGTAATTATTTCATGAACTATATTTTTTTCATACATAGTTCATGAACTTTACCCTCATTTTATGAACTTCTCAAACAATTCAAAACTTAACCCTTTCCCGTTCAAATACAGGATTTTACATTCCTGTGATTTTATACTCGAGATAACATTGTGGAAAAAGAAGAAATTGCTTGTAACAAGCAATTTCTCCTTTTCCCACAATATTTTCTACCATATAGGATGGTTTCATTTCAAAAAGCATCCAGTTTTCATTGTCGTCTGCAACCTCTTTCAATTTGGACTAGTCTAAAATTTCCAAAAACGGGAAAGGGTTAACACATAAATTTCATCAACTATTCATGAATTCTTTCTAAAGTTCATGAATCTTGCAGTTAATTAATGAACTATGTTTTTTTGTGTACACAAACTTTGAATTGATGTATGCAACTTCTTTGAACTTGGACCAGTCTAAAAAGAGGTCTAGTAAGGAGGGGTTAAAAAGTGTAGACTTTATCACGTTTGCACTGTTAGACAAAAAGGAAAAAGTCGCTTTTGTAATGGCTCTCAGTTAGGCTAAAAATACTTCTTTCCTCTCATTGCTTTCTCTTCTGTATTATTACTATTATTCTACCATGGATCTCATTCAATTTTCAACTAAAATATCTGTCATCCTGTAATGGGTCACCTTATAAGGATCGCTTAAGAAATTCTTATATATGAGAAAATACCTAAGAGCACTTCTAAATCACTCCTTCCCATGTCATAACCTAATTTAGTAAAGTCAGCCTTGTTTGTTCTTGTACACTTTGACGCCACTTTGTCTTTCATCGACATGCAGCTGTGATAGAATTTGGCAGGCAACATGCACCCATCTTACCACAAACAGACAAAAATCAGGTAAACCATAAACAATAACCCAGCCAGTATGGTGCCAGTCAAACAAGGGGGGATAACCCTTTTTATGACTGCGAGCATGGTGTTTATTATTAATCTAACAATCCTCAAACATTAAAGTTTTATACTAAAAAGTTTCACATGACATTTCAAGGTGTAATTAAATTAAAAACTAACTGTTATATGGAGAAGAAAACATTGCTAGAAAAGGTGAATTTTCTTGATGTAAGTTCTGTATTAGTATTAGATATTTCACCAATAATACCATAAACCCAATGCAGTAGGTACTCATTTAAATCATCTCACTGAGACAATTCAAATGTATACCAAGAACATAGGGTTTCGTTGAGAAATAGGGATTTTAGAAAGTTGTTACCCCTTCTGGGTAGTTGTTTTAATTTAATCTTTCGAGGTAGAGGTTGTCCAGATATACCCTTGTCATTATAAATAAAATCCTTTTCAGAATTATATCAAAATCAAAGGGCTGAAAGCACTAGTTGTGGGTCAATATTTCTTTTAAAAATCAATTCTATAAACTATCCTTGCTTGTAACCCCTGCGAAATGATCTAAAACATTTCTTTCAATTGATGGAAAAATTCTAGAACTTATGACTAGAACTGCTCAACATCTCATCTAGAACAGTTCTTGTTAAAATGTAGAACGTTAAATGAGACATTATTTTTTCAGAACCTATCTAGAAATTAAATTCTAGAACAATTCAACAAAAGTAATCCATAAATGTTCTCTAAAGGTGAAAGAAAAATTCTAGAACAGATTTGTAATGGACTGATGAAGAACAAATATTCAAGTAAATTGGTATTGAACTATTCTATTAAAATTATAGAACACATATATTGTTATTTCTAGAAAAGTAATAGAACAGTTCTTTGTGCAAGTTCAAGAAAATTTTCATAACTATTCCAGAAAAAAGTCTTGTTAAACGTTCTAAAATTTCCTAGAATAATTCCTTAACATTTCTAGAAGAGTGAAAGCGTATCATATTTTAGGGCAAATAAATGGTGCAGACTAAGATCTTGTCTATACTTCCTGCTAAAACAGGAAAATTGCAGATCCAAAGCATTAGGGTCAAGATTAGCAAACAATTCTAAACAAGGAGAAAACCATGAATAAAGATGTCCCCAAGATGATCAGAAAGCAAGCAAAGCTAGATACTTATCCTTACTGGTGCGGGGTATTTGCCTTCATTTCTTGCCTTTTTCGGAATAAACATTGCTCCATTCAACTTGGATAAAGAAAAGCCCCGTATCATCTTTGTAAATTTAAACATCAGAGAGTTTGAAGAAGTCTGTATATCATTAAAGAAATGAATGAGGGGGGATTTCATTGATAAATTTTATTCAAGTTTGGCCTTGAGAGTGTTTTGTAAATACAGCTATTTAGATTGCATGTTAGTGAAACAGGAATTTAGTGGAATTCAAAGCACCCAGTTTCATTTACAGTCTCTTACTTTTCCTTCAAGAAATAATTAATCTAATTCAGACACATGCAAATTTTACCTCCCCCTTCTGTTAGTTTGCCCATTGATGGTTCTTTATAATTATGTTGTATCCAATTCACAAAATATCTTGCTTTTTAAGACCCTTAATAAAATAATTGCAGGAAAAAAATGTGCAAAATGAAGAAATTGATTGCTTCCAAGGCAGACAGAGATGTTTTCAATTCTATCAACTTGAAATTGTTGTCCAATTGTTGTTGAATTTAGACAACTGCCTTAAAATTTTGTTGCTTAATAATGGGATAAACAACAACAGTCACCAAAACAATTGGCAAATGGTGGACTGTATTTAACCCTTTCCTGTTTTGTGAAATTTGAGACCTGTCCAAATTCAAAGTTTTTTCAGACAAAAATCAAAGTTGAAATGATTTGAAAAATAACCATTTGATATAGTAGAAAAAATGTAGTTGAAAAAGAAGATATTACTTGCGACAAGCAATTTCTTCATTTTCTAAAATTAAAGGGACTTTAAAAAGAGGGACTATTAACTAGAAAGATCTATAATACAATATGCTAGTCTCTTTCAACGCAACAAAGTAAACAGATGACAAAATTTAAGAACATGGTTCAAATAGCAGGGACAGGAGTGAGCCTGTGAAATATAATTAAGACCTTTAGCCTTGACCTTGACCTTGGAGTTATCTGAAAATTTGTTTTATTTGGCAAATATTCCCATAGAAAACATTGTTAGAAAAGGGGAACAATTTCTCCTTTCTGTATGATGTTTTTTCTTGAATTAGATACAGAAAAAAATTCCAGACAATCTAAAATTCAATACATTACCTTTAGGGCATCTTGAAGGGCATCAAATAACAGGGTTGTAAGGGAATGGGTTAATATGTTTAGACTCATGAAACATCTTTACACTAACCAGTAAGGATACATTTTATTCCCATCTCATGACAATAAATAATGGAATTCAGGAACATGATCTTAGGTAATCAGGAATGAAAATAAACTTCCTTTATATTGGTTACAGATTTTCAATTCACTTCTAGCACAAAAAATGCCACATTCATTTCTTACTGTCATTTATCATACAATTTCTCTGGGATTCAAAGCAAAAAATGTATGATTTGGATTTTATTCAGCCTTTTCTCCCTTAACCTTTTCCTGTTTTATCCCTGGTTTTCATGTCCCTGTGATTTTTTTATGGAGAAAACATTCTAGAAATAGAAACAAGAGGGCCCTGGGGCGCTCACCTGAGATAAAGGCTCTTTTTCTTTCAACAGTCTAATTTCATGTTAAGGTTAGGATTATGAAACAAGTGGGCCACAATTACATATAAAGACTATGAACCTGGGGATCCAAAAGTCTTAATTACAAATTCCAAGGCTTTAGTGCTGATTTGAAAGAAGGAAAAAACTTTTTCCATGGGTTATAATTTCATAAATAAGAAAGAAGTCTGTGAACTGATGCTTCATGCCTATACCCCCCCCCTCCCCCCCTCCCCCCTGGGTCCACCCCCTGGAGTCCCTAGGATCATGATTTTAGCTATTTTGTAAGAGATCAATATACTGATGCTTCATGCAAAATATCAAGGCTCTATGCTGGGTCAGGAGAAGAAGATTCTTAAAGATTATTTTGAAATTTCACTTTTGTTGCCATGGCAACAAAAATTTTTAATGGATTTCAATTCTTTTAGCTATTTTTGAAGGGGACCACCTCAGGAACATTTCTGCAAAATTTGGTTCAAATTGGCCCTGTGAATTGGGAGGAGATGTCATTTAAAAAAACGTTCTTTATTTCTATATAACTCCCCCCCCCCCTGGAGCTCCGTCCCTGGGGACCCGAGGATCATGATTTTAGCTATTTTGGAAGAGGTCAATATACTGATGCTTCATGCAAAATATCAAGGCTCTACTCCTAATGGGTCATGAGGAGAAGATTTTTAAAAATTATTTTAAAATTTCACTTTTGTTGCCATTGCAACCAGAGTTTTTAACGGATTTCATTTCTTTAGCTATTTTTGAAGGGGACCACCTAAGCAACATTTCTGCCAAATTTGGTTCAAATCGGCCCAGTCGTTTGAGAGGAGATGTCATTTAAAAAATCGTTCTTTATTTCTATATAAACCCCATCCCCCTAGGGCTCCGCCCCTGGGGACCCGAGGATCATGATTTTAGCTATTTTGAAAGAGGTCAATATACTGATGCTTCATGCAAAATATCAAGGCTCTACGCCTTCTGGGTCAGGAGGAGAAGATTTTTAAAGATTATTTTGAAATTTCACCTTTGTTGCCATGGCAACCAGAGTTTTAAACGGATTTCAATTCTTTTAGCTTTTTTTGAAGGGGACCACCTAAGCAACATTTCTGCCAAATTTGGTTCAAATCGGCCCAGTGGTTTGAGAGGAGATGTCATTTAAAAAATCGTTCTTTATTTCTATATAAACCCCACCCCCTGGGGCTCCACCCCTGGGGACCCGAGGATCATGATTTTAGCTATTTTGGAAGAGGTCAATATACTGATGCTTTCTGCAAAATATCAAGGCTCTATGCCTT
Source organism: Fragum fragum (assembly GCA_946902895.1). Lineage (NCBI taxonomy): Eukaryota > Metazoa > Mollusca > Bivalvia > Cardiida > Cardiidae > Fragum > Fragum fragum. The sequence goes on along the minus strand of OX336369.1, from coordinate 58,193,600 downwards.
CTGGGTCAGGAGGAGAAGATTTTTAAAGATTATTTTAAAATTTCACTTTTGTTGCCATGGCAACCAGAGTTTTCAACAGATTTCAATTCTTTTAGCTATTTTTGAAGGGGACCACCTAAGGAACATTTCTGCCAAATTTTGTTCAAATTGGCCCAGTGGTTTAGGAGGAGATGTCGTTTAAAGAAATTGTTGATGGACGACGCACGACACACGACGAACGACGGATGGACGCCTGACAAAAGGGGATCACAATAGTTCACTTGAGCACTACGTGCTCAGGTGAGCTAAAAATGCTTGTCACAAGCAATTTCTACATTTTCCACAATATTTTCTACCCTACTGAATGGTTATCTTTCAAATTAAATCCACTTCAAATTTATAAAACTTTAGTCATTACTTGATGATAGTATTCCAGAGGTTTTTATATTGAAGAGTTTGCAGTAAATATAATAAGTTGCTATAAATATAACAAGATTAAACTATAATTTAACTTATTCAAAATCAATGTTTTCGACTCTTTTGTCTGCAAACAGCTTTGCCAAAAAGTATGCAAGTTTTGTTCTTTTCTAAAGATAAATTATTATATTCTGGGTGTTAAAAAACTGGTTCATGTAGTTATAGGTCAAACATTTTCTATGGAACATTTTAGGGTTATCACAGAAAGAAGATGCAATTGCAAAAATGCTTGGATTGCTCCTAAGAAGCCTCAAGACAAATTCCAAGGTTGCTCCACAAAGGGCAACAATATTGCAAAAAATCTACTGCCTAGCTATAAAAGATGTCAAAACATATTAACAGAGAGAAAACATTATCTTCCCTGATCTTCAATAAAAGAATTTCCAAGAAATATTGAAGTTTAAAATGGTACAAAAACAGCAAAAAACCAAGATAGCTAAAGTAATGAAATAAATAGCAAGTAGATATCAAATATTTTAATGTGAATTTATTTGTTGTGCAAAACTTGAGAATAGCATGAAATCTTAAAAGTGCATTGTAATTCATGGACCTTCAAGTGACAAAAATGGAAAAAGTCTCACAATCTTAAAGGGAAATATAATACTCTAACACAAAGTTTCAAAAGATGAAAAAGTAGCTTAAAGACTCTTCAGACGTCTGGTAAGAATAAGTACCTTAATTTATAGCCTGTTTGTCATTTTTCCTGACAATATTTATTACACCCCACCAATTTTCACAGCTCCATTTTCAATAATCTACAGCAGTAAATTTGTCAGGTCTTTTCTGCTGTAATTGGCGATGACTTCTGTATGAAACCAGAGCTGTTTGAAGTCCTCATTCATTACTTTCTCAGTGAAAAGTAAATTGTAGTGTTCTGCATTTTTTTCTTTTTTTTTAAATCTTCTCCATGACTTGTAAAGGTGAGAGCTCGCCAGAACAGGAGTTAAATGCTCATGCTTTTCCTGTTTAGAATACATTTTGTTTTTATTAGTTTATTATGCCCCTTTGATTGATCTACCTAATTATGGCATGGTGAAGTTTACTTATTCAAGAGCTTCCTTTCTGCCACCTGTACTAGGCAGGATCCCTCATGATCCTGCTTTTTGACCCCCACCCCCCAAAGAAAACAGCTAGGGAAAATATTTACAAGTGGGCCATTTGCCCAAAAGTGCTCACCTGAGTGAGTCGCAACATAGGGCCGAAAAAGTACATGTGACAGAATATTTTAACCCAAGGTAAGAAAACATAAAAATCCTGTCTTTGATATATAATGGAGAAATAACATTTAAACCAAGCTTCAAGATATTTGAGCCATAAGTGTTACCCATAAACTGTATAAACAGTTATACAAAGGTTTGACCTAGTGACCTACTTTTGTATATACAATTAAGCATCATTGTTGCTTTGGCAACCTAAATGTCTTATTCAAATGTAGTTACCTTATTTGGTTTGTAAACCAGTGATATGCCTTTAGTTTTATGTCTCTGTCTTAACCCATTCCCGAAAGTGAAATTTTAGAAAGGTCCAAATTGAATGAAGTTGCAGACGACAAATTCAAGCTGATGAAATTTTAGATTTCTTCAACTTTTCGGAAAACAAACATTGTGTAAAATGATAAAAAATTGCTTGTAACAAGCAATTTCTTCATTTTACACAATGTTTTCCTAAATGTTTTTCTCCAGGGTGTCCAAAAGCGTCACTGAGTGGGAATGGGTTAAAGAAACATTGTTAGATATCTCAGTCAAATTGATGTGTCAGGGGTTACTGGATCTGGCCAGCAATCCATAAAATTTTAATTATAAAATTCTGAAGTGTTGTTATTGACTGAAGTCCATATTTCTTATCCCTATACTAAATGACAAAATTTTAGACTGGTCCAAACTAGAACTTGTCAGGAGGTGACCAAATACCCCCGCCAGAGCCTTGTTTTTGAATAGGGTCTAATTTCAAGGGGAAATAATTCTTGAAAAAGGGGGAATGAAGACTTGAAAATTGCGTGTTGCAAAACTTCCACATGTGGTTAATGTTTGTATAAAGTATTGAAGCAGAACTGAAGGAGGAGTTCGTGACACAAAATTGGTAGTATTTTGTACACAGACAGACTGACACACGGACAAACGGACAGACAGGCTGATTCCAGTATACAACCGTAAACATTCCTAAGTGGGGATATTATTAACAGGAGTTGCAGATGCCCATTTTTGGTTGATAAAATTCTAAAGTTCTTTGTCTTCTGAGATAGAAAACATTGTGGATAATCAATTTCTTCATTTTCCTCAGTGTTTTCCTAAACTGTTATCTTGAAGGGCATCACAAAATGTTATTGTGTGGCAATTGGTTAAAGAAAGTATTGTAAAATTCATGTCACACAGAAGCAGACTGGTGCTCTTTTTCATGCACTTGAACATTAAGATATAGTATATCACAGATAGTAGAATATTTATTGTCAGTACAAAACATATTCACAGCTTCTTTTTTCACTCTAGATAGTAATAAAATTGTCAGGCCCAATTATAGATAATCATAGACAGTCTATATGAAGAAAGATGATAGTGTTATTTCAATTCATGTACTAGGGTGAGTATTTTTGTGTTTCATGGAAAAAGAATAAATCACATCATGTGCTAAATGATGATTAAGTTAAAATGGTTGATGAATATCATTTAAAAGTCTAGAACCAAGGCAAGATTGATAAACTATTTTATATATCTACTTTAGATTTCAAACAAGAGCACCACCTACGGGTGCCTATGCTCAGCTGTTGGGTGCTGGATAGTGGACAAAATACATCTAGAGTTATCCCCCGTGATAGTTTAGATTCTTTTGATAGTGAACAAGTGTGCCATGAGTTTCAAGTGAATGCCTTTAGTAGAAACAAAGATATCACAAAATGTCAAAGATTTCGCACCATGATGATGACAACAATGACACCAAGGCCGAGCTAAAAACATTCCTTGAAATAGTTGGAACTTTTCTCAAACTTTTTCAACAGCAAAAGCAAGTTGATGTGGGTTTGAATTTTTGTTGATAAAGATACTGATGTAGGGTCCTTGCTAGAAATCAACAACCAATGTGAGTTACCTCTTTTATCAGACCATCATTTTGAATTTTTGTTGTATGGTAATGGGTAAAAAGAACACTGTATTCGGATAGAATGCAATAATACATAATTATAATAGAAAGAAGAAAACAAGATTGAATAAATCAAGCCATTTGAAAAAGGTTAAAACTCAAATAAAAGCACTAATCAAATACATCCACTCCAGCTTTACAGGATTCCGGGATCTGAGAATCAAGTAGGCATGCCATAATCCAATCATAAAACAGCATTTTTCTTTTTAACAATCTCCCAGTTTTTCTCCTTTATATCTAGGATTTTAACAAAAAACTTGAAGATAATGAGCTTTTATTGCAGGAATCTTGTTATAAAACACTGATTAACCCTTTACTAGACCACAAACTTGCACAGACCACAGACTTGCATCTCAATTGAAGGATGTTAGAGCTCACAGTCATGAGTCTGCTTTAACCCATTCCCACTCAGTGACGCTTTTAGACACCCCTGAGAAAAAAAGCTTTGGAAAACATTGTGGAAAATGAAGAAATTGCTTGTTACAAGCAATTTCTTTATTTTCAACAATGTTTTCTACCCAGAAAGTTAAAAAATCTGAAATTTCATAAAACTTAAAATTGTCATCTGCAACTTCTTTCAATTTGAATCAGTCTAAAATTTTGTTGTGTTGGAACAGGATAAATAAGCAAGAAAGCATTGAACATAGAGTCAAACATTATGCAGGGAAATAAAAATTTACTTCATAACATAGGCAATTTCTCCATTTGTTAACATTTTTTCAAAGATTCATTCTCATTATTCTAGAAGTGGGGATTATCCAGTAAAGGGTAAACCACTTGACTTTACTGATAATGCCATTGAAACAAAATATGCAAGGAAAATCAACTTCACTTTACTATCTTGCTTTTATCATTTTTGACATGAACTGATTCTTGAATTGGTAATAAAAGTATGCCAATATATCATTAATCTTGGTGGGGTTTTTTTTTGCCCAAAAACCGATTACAACACAATACAGACACACCCAAAGAATAACCTTAAATTACACTTTGAATTATTTGCAATTTGTTTCAGTTACAACCAATTAAGCAAAGCAATCAGAATGATGTTTATGTCTCAAATTTTTGCCTCATGGAATGAAAACACTGTGGAAAATGAAAAATTGATTGAAACAAGCATGATCGAGTGCGATTAAATTTAGATTAGGACTATCAGCAGACCTATTCTGTAGTTATTTAATGAATTGTTAAACCCATTCCAACTCAGTGATGCTTTTAGATGCCACCAATGAAAAAAGCTTTGGAAAACATTGTGGAAAATGAAGAAATTCCACAATATTTTCGACCTTAAAGTTGAAAAATCCAAAATTTCATAAACTTGAAATTGATGTTTGCAACTTCTTTCAATTTGAGCCAATCTCAAATTCTGCCGTATAGTAATGGGTTATTAAGCCATATATAACCATTACCAGACAGCAATATTTCAGAAGGGTGCAAATTCATAGAGGTTTCAGGAAACAACTTTTACTTCATTGAATTTTAAAACTTTTGTCTCATGGGTGAAAACATTGTGGAAAATGAAGAAATCACTTGTATCAAGCAATTTCTTCATTTTCCTCAATGTTTTCAAAAGATTTTTCTCTAGAGGGCATTATATTGTTTCAATGTGTGGTAATGGGTTAAGTTTATATAAAAGGGATGTTTTTGTGGTCCTTATGCTTCGATTTAATGGTTTAGTTGAAATGCCATCAGTTTTTCAAAATAATTTCTGTTTATAAATATCCAATACATTAATGAAAACTGCTTTCATTACACTTCAGACATGAAAGCCAGCTTTAAAAAACCTGTTGACACAGTTTGTCATCAAATAGATTTTGATAGCCAGTCCCATACAAGTTAAATGCAAGTGTAAATACTTTTAAATTAATTTATGGCTTAAAAGACATGCATATTGAAAGACTGATAAAACCCTTTCTGTCACCATGATTGTAGTTGGTTGCTTTTTTTTTATATTAAAGTTTCATAAAATTTCAGTAACAATTTCAATACTTGACGAGATTAACCCTTTGAACATTGGGAGCCCTTTGAGAGTAGAAAAAAGGTGCACAAATTGACAATTAGTGTTTGCCCCTCTAAGAATAATGACAGTTTAACTAATCCTCCCGACTTTTAAACCTTTCAGAATAGCATTAACCCATTCCCAAACAGTGACGCTTTTGGACGCCCCTCATGAAAACCAATTGGGGAAAACATAGTGTAAAATGAAGAAATTGCTTGTAACAAGCAATTTCTTCATTTAACACAATGTTTTCTACCCAGGGAGTTGAAACAATCTAGAATTTCATAAACTTAAAATTGTTATCTGCACCTCATTTCAATTTGGACCAGTCTAAAATTTTGCTGTGTGGTAATGGGTTAAAATCTAAGGGCTGACGGCACTAGAAGCACCATCGATGGAGAGGAGAGACATTTCAAATCGAATTACTAAATGATTAGTAGTCCAGACAGAAATCCTCAGCCCATTATTTTAGGCCTATAGGTATTGTCTAAAGTTGATAACACCATGGAAAAAGGAGTATCATCACACATGAAATTTTTACAGAACTATTTTCGGGTAAAAAGGGTCTAAGCTAATATAGCTGATTGCTACTGTCAATGGAACAATCAATTGGCCAATCAATTCATATTCATTTAGACAGGAAGTTAACACCAAAACTAGTTGACATTTATGTAAGCATTTCATTGGTTGGTAGGCTTAACCCTTTCAATCCTGTGTGGAAGAAAATATTGTAGAAAAAGGAGAAATTGCTTGTTACAAGTATCAAGTTACAGCAATGTAAAATCCCGTGTTTGTACAGGAATTGGTTTAACATCCTAACTTCAGCTTATTTGCAAACCAACCATTTTACTTTTTTGTTCCATGTTACTGGCCATTATTTTGTAAAATCATGCAGTTAACTACCTCCTCTTGAGGTGGCCTAAACAATGATTCTTCAAATGCGGAGTGAAGTTGCCTATTGGATCTCTTTGTTTGTTTGAATGGGGTTTAACGCCAGTTTTACCAATTTTTAAGTCATATTGTGGCAGCTGGAGCACCTAACAATGGATTCCTGGAATATTTCATACCAGTGTCACCAATCATCCTTTCCTAGCCTCCAGCTGCAATCCTACTTAGGTTTACCTGTTGGACCTAAGATGATGCTAGCATCTAGGCATTTCTATTTGACTATAAACCAGCTGTAGAAAAATTTGAGAGGAATTCAGGATACAAAGATATCCGCTAATATCCAGGGTCTACTTTTTTCCTTTCATACAAAAATCTCATTTTAATAACATGATATATAGGGAAATGATGAGGATAATGGACGTTTAATGGTTATTTATACTGTACCCAGGATTTGGCTGGATTAGTCCATTTGACAAAGACGACAACATGTCTACCAAGAAAGACATGGAACAAAATAGACCTGATGGATTGGAAATATTTTATTTCATTAGATCAAACATGTCTTTGAGTGAAAAACTTATAATCAAATTCAAACATGATTTAGATATCAAAATAGATATGTTTGTTATTCATTTCACGCTTTATGAAGACCAAATGACAAATGGATTCAAATTTGATTTTATACTAAAGGATGTAATGGTCCTTCTTGGCAAATGCTCCTAACATGCAACAAACAAGAGCTGTCAGAGACGGATTGTGCTCCCAAATATAACCCCGTCGCAAAAAGTATAAAATAAACAGGGAAAAGGGTTCAGACAGACCGACAGACACAGATGCCTGTAAATACTTGCTATATTCAAGACATGATAAATTTAACAAACATCCATGAGCTAAGACCTTGACCTTGGAGCTATCTGAAAATTCGTTTCAAATGGCACATCTTCTCACAATAGAGAACAATTATGTTAAGTTATTTCGAAATCAATCAATAATCTAAGGAGCTATTTTTAATGTTTGATCTCAAGCTGTGAACTTGATCTTTGAGCTATCTGATTTTTTTTTTCAGATTGCACATCTACTCGTGACTGAGTAAGAACAATTGTGACAAGTTATATTGAAATCCTTCTATAATAGAAGGAGCTATGCTCTTGACATGCTTAGTTTTAATTTTCCACCTTGAGCTGCCACCTTGACCTTGGAACTATATGAATAAATTTGCAATGACCAATCTCCTAATGACAGACAACAATTGTGTAAAGTCATTTGAAATCCAACCATAATTGAAGGATCTATGCTCTGGAAATAATAAATTTTCATGTAAGACCTTAAGCTGTGACCTTGACTTTGGAATTATCTGAAGATTTATTTCAAATTGCACATCTACTTATGTAAGAGAACCATTGTGTAAAGTTATCTTTAATTCTATCCATAATTTAAGAAGCTATGCTCATGATATTGCTATTTTGAACAATTGACCTGTGCCCTTGCCATTGGAGCTATCTGTTTCTTTTCCAAATGGCACACCTTCTCATGATAGAATGATTGTGCCAAGTTATATTGAAATCCTTGGAAAATTGAAGGAGCTATGCTCTGGAAATGCCTAATTTTAACTTTTGACCTTGGGGTGTGACCTTGTCCTTGAAGCTATCTGAAGGTTTGTTTTCAAATTACATATCTACCCATGCTAGAGAATAATTGTGTAAAGGTATTTCAAAATCTATCCATAATTGAAGGAGCTATACTTTTGAAATGCTTAATTTCAGTGTTTTAACCTTGAGCTGTGACCTATCTGGACATCTTTTTCAAAATGATATATCAATTCATTATAGGCAAAATTGTACCAAGTTATTTTGAAATTGTAGGAGCTATGCAGTGAACAAGGTCAATTTCAACCTTTGACCTTGAACTGTGATCTTGACCTTGGAGCTATCCAAAACCTACAAAAATACCTTGGCCCAATATCATAAGTAATTCACATGTGAAGTTTTGTCCAATTTTGCGAATGGGTTGTGGAAATATCAGGCGGGCCGATAGACAGATCGGCAGTTGTATGCACACTCTTTTGGGAGCATAAAAAGTTAAATGGTTGGTTTGTGACCTAAATGTTGTAATTACAGCTTGAATAACCTGTAGATAAGGCATTAAAGTTGCAAAACCAACAAAATAATGAACATAAATGTTGGTCAAAGTCTGAGTACATTATTCACTTTTGTTCTTAAATGAAAGATTTAATTGGTTGATTGATTCTTTGATTGACACCACAATCCATCATTTTTATATTACAATAAATGTAACTTTAACAAGTATAATGAAAAGTAATTGTTTCAGCTCACTCATGTTGAGCTGCATAATTGTAATTCCTTTCGAAATAGCCATCAGGTTTCATTTGAACATGTTTTACCAAATTGTAACTAAACTATTGATAACCAGTTCAATATTTTAGCAACCATTATGGACAAAAGAATCATGAAATCTTGTCCTTCTGGACTTCTTTCAAACTGCGATTGGATGAAAGAGATACAAGCAATAGATCATTGATTGACAACTAAAGTGCTCAAACTGCTGCTCAAACTGAAGTTAATCCATTTATAGACATCAAAATTTTTGACTTGCTGAAATTTAAAGTAGTTGCATTTTATAATTTTAAGTTGGTGAAACTTAAAAAGTATTCATCATTTCATGTAAAACCATTAATACAATGAAGAAATTGATTTTAAAAAGCTATTTTTTTCATTTTCTAAAATGCTTTTCTAAGTTTTTTAACCCATTAAAATCAGAAACCCTTTTAGACGCGCCCAAGAAAAAAAGCTTTGGAAAAATATTATGGAAAATGAGAAAATTGCTTGTTACAAGCAATTTCTTCATTATCCACAATGTCCACAATATTTTCTACCTCAAACATAAAAAAAAAATCCAAAATATCATAAGCTTTGAATTATTGTCTTCACCTCCTTTCAATTTGGACCAGTCTCAAATTTTGGCATCTGGGAATGGCTTAAAAAATTAGCTTATGTGAACTCGCTTATACTTACAGAGCAGTTATCAAAGTTGACGCCATCTGTGACTTGTATAGTCAAGTTATAGGAACTCTTCATCCCCCAGTCTAGCCGACGTGACACCATCAAGTTACCAGCGCTCAGACCAACATAGAACTGTTTGTATGGGTCACCTTCTGAAATAAAGAAATATCCAACATCTTTAAGCAGAATTGACATATTACAACATAATCCTTCATTTTTCTTTGCTAAAGAAATATAGCTGTTGAAATCATTGTTAGAAAATGCAATTGTAACAAGGAATTTCTTCATTTTCCACATTATTTCCCTGAACTCCATTCTAAACCCTTGTCATGCTGGAATTAAAATCCTTCATAAAATTGATTTGAAATCAAGGGCTGTTAGCACTGACAGATCTTAATGATGGTGAATAATTCTTTTGAAAATTCATTATTTAAGCAACTCTGGCTTAAAGGGGACAAACAGGAGGTGTAGACAAAGATCAGACTGCACCCATGTGCAGACTGATCTTTGTCTATACCTCCTGCCAAAGCATTGATTTTGTTCCTTGATCCTATTGACTGGATGCATGCCAAAGATTACCAATACTGATTTTTAATATATTTGTTCTGATTTTCTCACATACTTTTTGTAACTTAACCCATTCAATGACATCCATCCAAGAAAACAATTGGGAAAACATTGTGTAAAATGAAGAAATTGTTTGTAACATTTTCTTCATTTTACACAATGTATTAAACCCAGAAACTTGAAGAAATCTAAAATTTCAGCCAATTTAAATTTATGTCTACCAACTCCTTTCTATTTGGACCAGTGTAAAATTTTGTTGTCTGGTAATAGGCTAACCCATTTCCCTATGGCAAAACTTTGGCTTTTTTGAAAGAGGATAGCCATACAATATTTCAAAGTTTGGTTTGAAAATTAAAAACTATGTAAGGTATAGCAGTGTTCAATCTAGAGGGGGCCATGGCTAAAATGGCCCTCTAAAATCCAAAATGACCCCCTTCAAAATGAAGACTGGGCCCAAAAGGCACACTTCAATCACAGATTCAATAAGACTTCTCTGAATGAAGTCATGGAAATAATGTCTTAATTTTTTCTAGTAGATTTAATATGTTCAAAACAATATACTTATTATCAAATTGTTATGGTTTGTTACATTTAAAACCTTGTAATTCAATAGTTTGTCCATGTATTTGTATTGCATGGCCCCCTTGACCAAGAGCCATGGGCCGATTGGGCCCCCTATGAGACAAAGCTAGATTGAACACTGGTATAGCAGTGTGAAAAAAATAGAATTTGTTTGTTACAAGTAATTTCTCCTTTTTTACAATATTTAATAAAGCTATATTTATTCGGGGTGTCAGGATGTCCAATTGTGAGGTAATGGGTTAAACTTCAATTGGGTGCCATTAACATCAATCACTTAGACAGTATGGTATGTCTTCCATCAATTTATGCTAATCCTTTCCAATAAATCATGATTAAGGCTAGATTTAACTGAAAGGTATGATAAGCAATTCTGGCTTTACAAATTGTTACTGTAATGTTTTAACTTTTGATTATACTCTTATCAAGTTCTGATTTCATTTATTCATAATTATATTTAGTCATTAGCTTTCAATTACCTAGAAATGCAGCCTGATCCTTAATCTACAGACGACAAAATTTTTAAACTGGTCTGATTTGAAAGAAGTTGCAGATGACATTATGAAGTTGATGATTTTTTAGAATCTTTGTCTTTTGGATAAGAAGCTTTGTGGTTGTGAAGAAATTGCTTGAAACTGAAGCTATTTCATCATTTTCCAAAGCTGATGTCTTGGGGGCAGTCCAAAGCAGGCTTGTGTGGGAATGGTTTAATATATTTTCTACATGTTTGCTCTCACTGCACGGACTATTTCTCTAGAAATTTCTGCATGACCTCAGTCGTTCAACCAATTACCTGACAAAAAAGTTTCAGACTGGTCCAAATAGAAAAAAAGTTGCAGATGACAATTTTGAGATAAAGGAATTCTGAAATTCTTTGTCAATTAGGGTAGAAAACATTATGGACAATGAATGTTTTTGAAAGCTTTTTTCTTGAAGGGCGTGGGATTGTGTGGGAGTGAGTTTTTCTTTGTTTCCTTAGGTGTTTAATTTGTACATCCACTACCCAACATTTTCACTTTAGACCAGATTCATTTATATATTTCTGAAAAGATCCTATTGCTTTGACAAGATTCAACTTGTTTGAATACCATTCCCCCCATTCCCACACAAAAACACTTTTAAACATCCCTCAAGAAAAACAATTGGGGAAAAAATGTGGATAATGAAGAAATTGTTTGTGACAAGCAATTTCTTCATTATCAACTAGGTTTCCTAATAAAAACCACAAAAAATCTAAAATTTCATATATCTTAAATTGTCCTCTGCACCTCCTTTCAATTCGGACCAGTCTAAAAATTTTGCCATCCGGTAATGGATTAAATACCAAGAACTTACTTAGGATTACAGGCGATACCTTGGGGGTGAATACCATTCTCTGTTTCTATACAGATAATCAAGGTTCATCTTTACCCATTTAACTTATTTCTTATGTATAATAAAATCTCAGAGACTCTTACTATTGAGTGAAGTTTCATGAAATAATGATTTCTATACTTCACTGACATATTTATATATTTAACCCATTACCAGACAACAAAATTTTAGACTGGTCCAAGCTGAAAAGAGTTACAGACCACAGTTTAAAGTTTATGAGTTTTAGATTTTTTCCACTTTCAAAAAAGCATTGTGGAAAATGAATTTTACATCCTCATAATGCAGGTTGAAAAGTCAAAGTTTTGTAGCATAAGGTTACCAAGAGTACTTAACTCATTCCCACTCAGACACGCTTTTACACACTCCAAGGAAAAAAGCTTTGGAAAACATTGTGTAAAATGAAGAAATTGCTTGTCACAAGCAATTTCTTCATTATCCACAATGTTTTCTATCAAAAAAGATGAAACAATTCAAAATTCCATAAACTTTAAATTGTCGTCACTTCTTTCAATTTGGACCAGTCTATTTTCTTTCCATATGGAAATTGTTTAACCCATTCCCACACAATGAAGCTTTTTGACACCCCTCTAAAAACAATTGAGAAAACATTGTGTAAAAAGAATTTCTGACAAGAAAGTTGAAACAAGAGCATCGCATACGGGTGACTATGCTAGGCTGTTGGGTGCTGGATAGTGGACAGAATGCATCTATAGTTATCCCCCTTGATAGTATAGGTTGCTCTTTTGATGGTGAACAAGTTTGCCAAGTTTGAAGTGAATGCCTTTAGTAGAACCAGAGATATCACAAAATGTCAAAGCTTTCGCACGACATAAATAACAACTACGACAACGACACCAAGGCTATCGCAATACATGGGGTTTTCTCGGAAAACAGCCGAGGTAAAAATCTAGAATTTCATTAACTTTAAATTGTTGTCTGTAACTTCTTTCAATTTTGACCAGTCTAAAGTTCTGTGGTAAGGTAAGGGGTTAATAAGCAATAGATACACGCTAATTGGTTGTAACAACCATTTTTTGCAATTTTGTAAGTTTTTGTCAACAAGTGACAATTATATTCCTGTTGAAGTAAACAAGGCTTTAAAAGACTCAATATATTTTAAAGTCCTACAGATGAAGTTTAATGAAATGTATCAAAAGTTATTAGCATGAACTGCTTCCTTAAATTTAGCATATCATGGCAAACACTTAATGTGAATCATGGCGGTGATGAAAAAAGGGTCTTTTAATATATGGGTTAGAGGTTAGAAACATGAATTAATTCTAGAGGTTGATGATCTAAAACAGATTACCCCTCTAATTAAGTGAGCCCACTGTGGTAGAGTCATAGAGTAAATATTTTTTCAACCCTGCCCTTGTACCTAAGAACTAATGGAGCATTTATGAAATTATAATTCAATTTTTAGTTTCATCTATCAGAAAAAACCCGTTCTGATTGGTCAGTAAAAAATAATTCATAACTCAATGAACAAAATTTTGAGCACACGGCGATTTTGTATGCCTCCACACAAAATAGTCCCATACAAAAAGGTATCAATTTTGTAAAGCTTTTGTTTTTTTCACTCAATGCTATTAAATTGTAAAAAATGAAGAGAATACTTTTTCTTTTCATGGAGGTATAAACCGAAAAACCTAATCACACAATGTATGAATCTGATTCCCATATTCATAGTGTGATTAGGTTTTTCGGTTCATACCTCAATGAAAACAAAAAATATTCTCTTCATCTCTTAATAGAATAAATGCCATCTGATAATTAAAGGAAGGCCCCGCCCACTAGCCTCTGACTAAGCAGTTCAATGGGTCCCTATGGCGATATATGGAGTCATCCCCCTTGTCATTTACTTCCCTTAACCCATTCCCGATCAGTGACGCTTTTAAATGCCCCCAAGGAAAAAAGCTTTGGAAAACATAGTCAAAAATGAAGAAATTGCTTGTTACAAGCCATTTCTTCATTTTCAACAATGTTTTCTACCCAAAAAAGACGAAAGAAATTAAAATTCCATCAGTTTGAAATTGTCGTCTGCAGCTTCTTTCAATTTTGACCAGTCTAAAATTTTGTTGTGTGGGAATGGGTTAAACTGTGGGTAGTTTTGGTCTTTATTTGTATGCAATCTATACACAGGAAGATGCAAGAATTAATAACTTTAAAATTCAATGTCTTTCATCTTATCAAAGGTATTGAAGTTTTTCCACCTTATTTCTGGAATTGTTAAAGCTCCATGGTCAGTTCATTTGAAAGCTAAAGCAAAAACTCATGGTGACAAAGATTTATAGCAACTTTCAGACAAATTTCAGGACCGTCTATGGAAAGTGTTGGTTTTCAAGGAAATATATACAATAAAATCTCTGTCTTTATGTAACATAATGGATTAAATCGAATTAATTTCATTTGAACAGATTAACATTATAGAGAAAATTACAATTTATCTCTATCTAATTTGTCTATAACAAGATTTAATCCTATGAAACAACTTTGTTGTAGGATAAAATCTCACCAATAAAATACTGATCCAGACAACTTCATTTATTTAACTCATTCCCACAAAATAAAATTTTAGACTGGTTCAAATTGAAAGAAGCTGCAGAGGACAATTTCAATTTGTTGAAATTTAAAAAAAAATCATCTGTTTGGACAGAAATCATTGAGGATAATGAACAAATTGCTTGATACAAGCAATTTCTTTATTTCCCCCAATGCTTTCAATTTTTTTTCTTTAGAAGCCTAAAAAGTAGGGATTGTGGGGAAATGGGAAAACAATTTCCACAAAATTCCACATTTTACGAGTCTCAAGAAAAAAAGCCAAGTAAAATGTCTGGATTTTAAACAATGTTTTCTTTCCAAAAAGACTAAGATTTTCAAAATTTCATATTTTTGAAAAAAATGTAATCTGCAACTTGTTTCAATTTAAACTATTCCAAAGTAAAGGTTTAGAAACTTAAAGTTTTTTTCAAGTGTGTAAAAGGTCCATAAATACACATCATGTTGATGATCATTCCAGTGCAGTGCCCAGTTTTATTTAACCCTTTCCCACACAATAATGCTTTTTGAAAGCAATTGGGAAAACATTGTGTAAAATGGAGAAGTTGCTTGCTACAAGCAATTTCTTCATTTTCTCCCCTAAAGTTGAAAAAAATTGCTAAACTTTCATTAACTTAAACCCATATCTACCCTCCCAGCAAGAAAAAATAGTTGAAATAAGCTATTGCTTATTTAGTCACTAGAGCAAACAAGGGGCTTTTTAATATCGGTATGCAAAAGCAGGGTATGAGTAATGCTCTCAAGAAAGAATATTTTGTGTATTTCTTGTCCATTTTAATTTGTGTATGTTTACTTCTTGAAATCGAGACAAATGCACCCGATTCTTCAATGGAAATCTTCTCTAATCTTCAGCATTGACTTTTATATGCACAGGTGCTGAGGACTAAACTTTACCGATGATTTTTTTTAATTTTCGTGACCTATAGCTAGTTGTTTGAATGACTAGCGAAAGTTAGAACGTCATCACTGATGTCATAATTTGATGTAAACAAACCTTAAATTGTGGTGGGTCACATTTTAAAACATTGTAACTTCTGTCATGAATTGTAGCCTTACTACGTCCAATAATGTTGATCTTATGATTTCAATTGTCATATTCATTTATGCTTTTGGGCCTGGAGTATGGTTTTCTTGTTAATTTTATAGTGTGCCTTAGGGCTTTAACCCATTCCAACTTAATCCCTCCTTTTCACGCCCCTAAAGAAAAAAGCTTTGGAAAACATTGTGGAAAATGAAGAAATTGTTTGTGTCAAGCAATTCCGTCATTATCCACAATGTTTTCTATCCAAAAAGATGAAAAAAAAAATAGAAATTACATCAACTTGAAATTGTCGTCTGCAGCTTCTTTCAATTTTGACAAGTCCAAAATTTTACTGTGTGATAATGGGTTAAATCGTCATCTGCAACTGCTTTCAGTTCTGACCAGGCTTAAATTTTGCTGGTTCAGTTGCCCTAAACACTGAACCACGCAATTTACCTTGCACCTAAATCATTTTGTTTGTTTGAATGGGGTTTAATACCACTTTTAACATTATCTCAGTCACATTGCAGCAGCTAGAGCACTTAACCATAGATTCCTGGTATTCATCACACCAGTAAATACCACTACATCCTTTTTGAGCCTGGACCAGCTGCTCATCTCACTTAGGTTTACAATTATCCACAACAGCACTACCACTACATCCTTTTTGAGCCTGGACCAGCTGCTCATCACACTGAGGTTTACAATTATCCACAACAGCACTACCACTACATCCTTTTTGAGCCTGGACCAGCTGCTCATCTCACTTAGGTTTACAATTATCCACAACAGCACTACCACTACATCCTTTTTGAGCCTGGACCAGCTGCTCATCACACTGAGGTTTACGATTATCCAGCCATTGGTGGGAGACAAATGTCACACCATACTGCCATAATGTGACTTAAGTTTTGCTCTGTATACACATGCGGACCCACAAAACAGGTTACTGTCTACCCTCATTGATCTTAGACAAGACTGAGATATAAATATAAACCCATTACCAGATGGCAAAATTTCAGACTTGTCTGATGTGAAAGGAGACGCAGACATTAATTTAGCCGCAGCCAATGATATAAAGTTTAAAAACTTTAAGATTGCTTTCTTGTTGCAAGCAATTTCTTTATTTTGTAGAATGCTTTCTAATTGTTTGTTCCGTGAGGGGTGTCAAAAAGTGTCATTGAGGTGGAACCGGTAAAACTACGATAGATTGCAAAATATAAGGTTAGGATAGTGGATCAACTCTCAAACAACATTGCTTACCTTATGTTTATAAAATATTGCTTTGTCACCTAAGCCCAAATTACACAGATCTGCATATTGGTAAATCAATTACTTTATGATTTTAAATCCCTAGTTTACTTTGGAAATGAAGTTGTTATTTTAAAACAGATTATCATGTCTGACATCTAAAATCTAATAATTCAAATCAAATCAAGACTGCTGACTCAGCATTTCAGACTAAATTTTGATCATCAGGGTTTCAATACTAACCTAAAATTTTAGTCTTTTAACTCTATATATACATTCAAAAATTCAAACATTAATTAAGATCTAGAAATTTGCCACAGACATTGATGCCCCCTAAGTGTTTGTCAAATAACCTTCAGCTTTGACCTTGAACTTGGAAGTATACAAGATAACTTTACACATGATACTTAGTACTCATTAAGGGGAACAACTGTGTAAAGCTAATCTGATATCCATCAATTAATGTAGAAGATATGCCCAAGACCCATACAGACCCTCCTAACACACACAAAATTATTTCAACCCAACAGCTTTTCCATTTCAAGTTACAAGTAAAAGGGTTATTTCAGATTTCAACTAGATCCCTAGTAATAAATGAAGGTAATTTAAATGACTTGGTTGATTATATGGGGTTTAATGCCACTTCAACAATATTCCAGTTATATAACATCTGCTGTTAAATTAAATTGTTAACATTATAAAAACTGCTTTCCTTGCAACAACAACAACAAACAAAATGTGCTGGTCAAACACAATGGCCCTATAACACCCTTTTTCAGACATGTGACCTTGATAAGTGACCTTGATGTTGTCACAAGACCCCAACCTAGGTTGTGTATTTTTGTCTATTTTTGCAAAGTCTGACCTTAACAAATGACATTGACCTTGTCACATAACCTTGAACTTGGTATCTGCTGAAGAGTAATGTATCTCTACATGCACTTGCACTGACACGGAACAAGGTTATTCTATATAGCCATTGCCATTATTTGGCAGTGTCATAGAAAACATTTTTTTTTTCTAAGGCTTGCTTGAGGACAGACAGAAATAAGAACAGACACATCTTTCAATGCAGGAGCTAAGAGATGTTTATGATTAAAGACAGTTGATGTATTATAAGTGTTATTTATATCATATTTAGTCAGAATTAATTAATATTTATTTTGTGGAATGGTATTTACAGAAGGAGTAATTTATAAGATTTCTGTCAGATGAAATCAGGACATTATAAAGGTAGGGCCAGATGGTGGTATTTGATGTCCGATTTGTTCAAATACGGATGAAGTTATATTTATGAAACCCTAACATGCGAAATAGAGTCTTAATGGAACTTGTTTTTAACTCATGTCATGCTGGACCCAGAAATTTCCTGTTCTGACAGAATATATAGACAAAGATGAATCTGTACATATGTGCAGTCTGACCTTAATCTACACCACATGTTTGCTATTTTCAAGAATTAAATCTTTTTTTCAATCTTTGACCCACAACTATTGTGATTCCAGCGCCTTCAGTCCTTTGATTTCTATGTAATTCCAATAAGATTTTTTTTTGAGATGACAATGCTTAATCTAAAAGCATTACCATTTTGCTATTTCATTTTAACTACATTACATATAAGCTCTGGTCCACCTTTCAATGTCAACTACTAACCTATCTTCCTATTGATTGATTGATTGAATGGGATTTAACGCTGCTTTTAACCGTATTTCAGTCATATTCTGGCAGCTGGAGCACCTAACAATGGATTCCTGGTATTTCTCACACCATTACTACCACTACATTCTTTCCTAGCCTCCAGCTGCTATCCCACTTAGGTTCACGATTATCCACCCATTGGTGCAAGACAAATGTCGGAAAGTCTAAATATGTGCCGCCGCCAGGGCCTATCTTTCAAGCGAACATTACTTTATCCAAAAGACAAACTGTCTACAAGATCCGAGACATTATCAAATGCCCATAGGTTAGCAAAAAGCAATGCTGACTTTGAGCAAATCAGTAATGGGCCATCATAATATTGTATCTATACAGCCTGAATAAAGCTTTAGATACAAAATATTTAGACCCCTACAGGTGAAGTGCTAAGGAAGCAATTTCTTCATTTTTCACTGTGTTTAATATCCAGAAACTTGAAAAAAATAATATAAATTCAAATTAGCGTCTACAATTTGCTTTGAATTTGGATCAGTCTAAAAATTTGTTGTCTCGTAATGAGAGAAAAAGCAAAATTGTTCAACAAGCTAATCAACCTGCAAACAATCCTCTGCGAGCCAATTTTTCTATTAGCAAAAGTAAAATTCACAAGTCTGAGATGGAGAGAATTTGTATTAACAATACGGGTCTTTTATCATCCACCAAAATGACATCGATAGAAATTGTATAGATCCACGCTGACTATGATTTAATATGATTGCTCTTTTATCCAAACTTATGGCAAATCAAATCATATCACATTGGTCTAGACTATAAATGGGTTTTTCTGTACTTGTTGTTTGTGGGGGTCCAAAGAGTTTTCCTCAAGGCAGTTTGTTAACCCTTTACCAGACAGCAACATTTCACACTGGTCCAAGTTGAAAAGAGGTGCAGACAGCAATTTCAAATTAAGATTTTTGGAAAATGAAAAAATCACTTGGTACAAGCAATTTCTGCATTTAACAAAATGTTTCCCAATATTTCGATATCGAAGCATTAGTTTGATAGCCTAAATAAACAGAAAAAAGTTCTGAGGTCTCTTCAAAGTTGAATATGTTCAAACTCCGACTGGAGGCTTAATACTTTCCTGTTATGTAAAATTTTAGACCTGTCCAAATTCAAAGGATTCAAACGAAAATTTAAAGTGGAATCAATTTAAAAAATAACCATTCAGTAGGGTAAAAATATTGTGAAAAAAGAAGAAATTGCTTGTTACAAGCAATTTCTTCTTTTTCCACAAAGTTTTCTCAAGTATAAAATAACAAGGACGTAAAAACCGGTGATTTAATGGGAAAGGGTTAACCACTATGTCAATTGCATGCCTACGCCATAAAAGTAGTTCTTATGTATTTCAGGAATTTTAAAAACTTAGCCTTCAAGTTCTTTTCCTAGGTATTTTTTGCTCACTTGAGTATTTCGTGTTCAAAATGAGTCTGATCTTCCGTCTTCACTATGTGCACCCAGTGCTCACTCGACAACCCATTGATGGGTGTATCATTCATGAAACATTCCTTATAAGTTACAACTAATTTTTAACCCTTTCCTGTACAATCACTGGTTTTTACGTCCTTGTGATTTTTATACTTGAGAAAATATTGTGGGAAAAGAAGAAATTGCTTGTAACAAGCAATTTTTTTGTCTCCACAATATTTTCTACCCTACTGAATGGTTATTTTTCAAATTAAATCCCCTCTTAATTTTCGTCTGCAAAACCTTTGAATTTGGACAGGTCTAAAAATATTTAAAACAGGAAAGGGTTAACCCTTGAAATGCTGCATGCTGCATTATCTTTACATTTCATTAAGATCAAAGGGCTGAAGGCACTGGAAGAATTTTCTTTTTTTATTTTGAAAATTAATCTTATAAACAACTCTGGCTTAAAAAGAAACTTCAGGTGGTGTAGACTAAGATCAGACTGCACATATGTGCAGGCTGATCTTGGTCTATACCTCCTGCCAAGACCGGAATATTCCAGATTCAGCATGTCAAGATTTAAAGTTGTTACGATCGAAACATGAAAAGTATATCTAAAAGAATGAAATGTATTCAAATTCATGAATTCCAAAAAAATCTTTAAAAGCATAAATTTCAAGTTTTACAGTTAGGTATTCAAAATGACAGAAAAAAACATCACCATAAAGTTTATGTTGGTTGTTGTTGCATGAAATTGATGTAATCATTTAGATAACAACTGGCAGAAATGAGGTAGTTTGTCTATGTTTTGAAAATTGAAAATAATTTCGGAGATTATGAAAATGATGATTGTTGAATACCTAAGATTCCTTACAGATTTGTGCATTTCTTTGTACTTTTCATTTCTTTTTGAAAATATTTATCATTTACACATTTACCACACTATCCCATGTTCCACTTACTGAAGAAATATAAGCATTGTAAAAACAGTCGGAAAAATTGCTTAAGACATGCATTTCTATTTTCTAGAAACATTTTCTATCCACTTGAATGGTTGTTAAAGGACAATTTCTACCAAGCTAACAAATATTAATTTTGACCTTCAGCTGTGACCACTTAACCCATTACCAGACAGCAAAATTATAGACAGGTCCAAATTTAAAGAAGTTGCAGGTGACAATCTAATGTTTGTGGAAATTTGGATTTTGTAAACTTTCTGGGTTGAAATAATGCGAAAATGAAAAAATTGCTTTGTTAAAGCAATTTCTTCACTTTTCACAATGTTTTTCCAATGCCTTTTCTTAAGGGGTGTTTAAAAGCGTCATTGTGTGTTGAAATCCATGAATGAGTTAATGCTCCTTACAAGCTAAATTAATGAAAAAACAAAAAACTTTTACATCCAGCTTTGACCTTGACCTTGAAGATATTGAAATTATTCAAGTCAGTATTTAAGAAATGACAACAATATTAGTTTGGATGAAAGTAAGAGGTTGCAGATAACAATCAAAGTCTGTTAAAGTGAAAGTTATGCAGTTTGGGTTTTCTTTTATTATTTTTATAGAAGCGATGTGATAAAAAAAGACATTACGCATAACAAGTAATTTCTTCATTCTTCTGTTTTCTCAGTTATTTCCCTTCAGTGTGTCAAACTGCAGAAATGTGTGGTCATAGCTTAGCCCATTACCAGAAAGCATAATTTTAGACTAGTCCAAGTTGAAAGGAGTAGCAGACGACAACTTAAAATTAATGAAATTTTAGATGTTTTCAAATTTCCGGGTTGAAAACAATGTGCATAATGAAGAAATCGCTTGCTTGGTTCAAGCAATTTCTTTCATTTTATTCAATATTTTCCCAAATTTTATTCTTGAGGGGCGTCAAAAAACATCATTGTTTGGTAATAGGTTGAATCACGTAGTCTGATCAATATCCATAATGCAAAGTGTGACTGTATTCGATGATAATATCCTGAGTCTGGCTAAAACCATTATTTCTAAAGCCTTCCTTGACTGACCATGTCAGATTGTCTCAACTTTTATTAATAAAAAATATATTTCATGGGAGTGTTCCCTTGGGAAACATAACTTTGTATGGCTTCCACAACCAATCCTGTTTCCATTCAAAGATCTGCTGTCTCTTTAGGTGACTTTTCAATTAGCCTGTCACAAGGTTCATTCATTCATAATGGGCTGCCGTCATAGTGCAGTCGGTAGCGCATAAGACTCCCAATGTTCAATCATGGGATGTCATGGGTTCAATCCCTGGTAGCGGCACATATTCTTTCTGACATTTGTCTCTCACCCATGGATGGATAATCGTAAACCTATAAAGTGGGATAGCAGCTGGAGGCTAGTAAAGGATGTGGTAGTACTGGTGAAAGAAATATCAGGAATCCATTGTTAGGTGCTCCAGCCGATACAATATGACTGAAATGCTGTTAAGAGTGGCGTTAAACCCCATTCAATCAATCAATAAAAAAGAGACAGAACTAGCAATACCTAAGGTAACTACAGTTTATCTACAGATATGCCACCTATAATTTTGAATTTCTTGTACTTTTCCTGCCAGAGTTGCTTTTGAAGTTGATGTCTGACAAAAATAGTTCTATCAGTGCTTTCAGCCCTTTGATTTTAAAGCAATTCAGTACGGTAATTCATACAGTATAACAAGGGTTAATCCCTCAAAAGCATGCCAGGGAAGTGCTATTTGTAACAAGCAATTTCTCCTTTTTCCACAATACTTTCTACCACATGGGATGGTTTCTTTTCAAATGGCATCCAGTTTTTTATTGTCGTCTGCAACCTCTTTCAATCTGGACTAGTCTAAAATTTCCAAAAAAGGGAAAGGGTTAATTGACTCATCACTCCACATCCTAATGATTATGCAGTCACTTCTTTGCAAGCAACTTTTATTTTACTAGATACAGGGACCCTAAATGATTGATTGATTGATTGATTTATTGATTGATTTACTGCTGGCATTTCAGGATTACTTTGGCCTAGTAAATTTGAGATGTTTTATCAGATAAATTGGGTTCATTGATGGACAATATTGATATAACTGTAGGTGATATGTTCTGAAGTGTTTCAAACTTGTTAAATCCTGGATAAGGGAACCATGTGGCCACCTACACCATCAAGTTTGGATAAGATAAGATTAGATCAAACTAAAATGTTTGTACCAAAAAATAGACACATTTTACTAATTAAATTGTGATCTCTTCAACATAAATTTTAGACTGGTCAAAATTGAAAGGAGTTGCAGAGGATAGATAAGTTTGTGGATTTCATCAACTTTCTCAGTAGAAAACATTGTGGAAAATTAAATTGCAACAGTGTGGGAATGGAATTCATCATTATTCTAGTGATATTTCATACTAAATGAATTAATCCATAACTATTGCAATTAGCAAATTGTATGTTAACCATATTCCAGTTTTGGCAGGAGGTGTAGACAAAGATCAGCCTGCACATAAGTGCAGTCTGATCTTAGTCTACATCGACTTCTTGTACTTTTCCTGCCAGAGTTGCTTTTGAAGTTGATGTCTGACAAAAATAGTTCTATCAGTGCTTTCAGCCCGTTGATTTTAAAGCAATTTAGTATGGTAATTTATACAGTATAACAAGGGTTAATCCCTCAAAAGCATGCAGGGGAAGTGCTACTTCAGCATTTAATTTAAGGCCCTACCTTGCAATTTAACCTATGTGTTCTTCAGCAGTTGGCAATCTTTGCATTAAGTTTGATGGACCTTTTTTCATAAAGATAATACATACTTAATTCTTATTGTTTTGGGGGGATTTTTAAGAGTATACACTATTTAACAATATGGTATTTTGACACTAAAATTCTTCATCATTTGTTTTGGTTGCCATGGAAATTTGACACTTTACAAGGATGCAGCTGTCATAAATACTTAATAGTGAGGGGGTAACAGACTGCATAATTACCAAATTAGGCAGTTTTATTTAAAATTAAAGAAGTTTTTCGTGACAGTGCATGTCTTTAAGAAAACATAAACCAGTTATTATTTTGAGAATCACTTCTCCTAGAAAAGACATATTTATCTAGTAATTATGTTTGTGATAACAACTTATGTCACAAACAGCATATTTTTGTAAACTCTGATATTACCATAACCCAACCTCACACAATAAAAATGTCGATTGGCCAAGATTCAAAGAAGTTTCAGGTTGGATGAACTTTAAAAATCATTGGTTTTCGTGGTAGAAAACATAATGAATATTGAAAAAATTCTTGTTACAAGCGATTTCTTCATTGTCCACAATGTTTTCCAAAGCATTTTACTTGAGGGGCGTCCAAATGCAGGATTTGTGTGAATTGATTAAATGATGATTTACCGATTTAAGCAGTAACTTAGGGAATGATGCAAATTATCTGTAAGACCTTAGCATTATTAATCTCGTTGAAAATAACTACCACTGTTGCATCAGAATTTTCTATTCCAATATTTCTTTCCAGTACAATATCTTCAATTTCAATAATTTTTCAGAGGGACATGCAATTTCACAAATTCTTAAGAAAAACAATACTGTTAAGATTTGTGCTGCCTGATCTTAGTCACCATCACCTGTTTGACATTTTATGCCACATCTGTTTATATAACTGATTAACAATAATATGTATATATATATATATATATATATATATATATATATTGACCCACAGTAAGGGTGCTTCAGTACTTCAGCCCTTTGATCTTAGTGCAATTCTTTACATAGACGCAAGGGTTAAGGTTTACATTAATGACAATGAGGAACAAATTAATTCATAGGCTCCCAGGAATTTCTTAATTTTGACAAAAAAACTTCTTTTCAGTAGCTATTAATATTTTCACTGTTCACCTTTAATTATGTTATCTTTATTGCAAAATACTTTAAATCTGCATAATTTTTGTGTCTGGAAAGGTAATCAAATCATGAATACCATCCAAATTATATTCAAGCTCAGCTTTCAAAATGCAATAAATGTAGACCTAAACCTAGACCAATGACCATTTAATAGACTAAACTCTTGTTTTTACTACCACTTAACTTTTTATTCCAATGTTAACCTTTCAGGAAATGCTAAACGTCTATGAGCAAAATTGAAGTTCGTTGAACTACCAAGGTTTAATCCCAGAAATAGTTCTGAACTAAAATAAACAGCATTATCTCATTCCTACACAATCCCACTTTAATAACAGGCACATCAAGGCCCTTCGGATAACGAAAGAATTGCTTGTAACAATCAGATAAATGCATCTTTGAATTATATATCTGAATACATATCCTGTCTTCACAAAATTTCATTTAGATCTACTCTGTGTTCAAATATTTCCTCAACACTGAAAGAACAAGCAGGCAGTGTAGACTAAGATCAGGCTGCACATCTGTACAGGCTGATCTTAGTAGCATTTGTCAAAATAGAAATATTTCGGGATCAGCATGACGAGGGTAAGTGAACATTCCAATAATTGCCGAAATGTTTAAACCCTAATGTTTATTTTCAAGGTACTCACCTATGATGGAGTAAAACAGATCATCCACGTCATTATCATAGGCTTGTAATAGTTCTACAAGGTGACCAACAGGATCGTCTTCCATCACACGCTTTACGACTCTTGGAGTTACAAACCTTGGAGGATTTGGGGAAGATTTCAGTCGCTCAACAACCTCTATTTTGACACGAACAGTTGTCTTGCGTGACTTTTGACTTCCGTTATCTGAGGCTCTCACCTTGAAGATGGAAATATCAATAATAAAGTAACACCCATATGCTTATAACTAGTACTGTCACATTGTGGAAAATTGATGGATCGCTTAACCAATTCACACACAGTGAAATTCTAGACTGCTCCAAATCCAAGAAGGTCCAGACATCAATTGAAATTGTTGATTTTTTTTTTTAAATCTTTTGTCTTTTGGAGTAGAAAATATTAAGGATAATGAAGAAATTGCCACAATGTTTTTCAATGATTTTATATTGAGGGATGTTTAAAGGCGTTGTTGTGTGGGAATACTTTAAATCATTCAAAAATTTGATAGGCTTATCAATTCATACAATTAGACAGAATATACTGTATCACAAGGAGCTCCAATACTTGTGTAATGTATTTTCAATGGCCCTTTATGCCCTGACCATATTACTTATTCCTACACAATCCCTTTTATTAGGACCCTCAAGAAACAAGAGGCCCAGTGGGCCTTAACGGTCACCTGAGTAAAAGAGCACCAAGACAAGTGATTTTGTTTGAAAGAATTAGAAAAAGGTTTGGTTGAAATCCCCTCAGTAGTTCTTGAGAAGAAGATGAAAATGTTTAAAAGTTACCAGAAATGACCCCCTTTTGGTCCCCATTTTAGGCACCCCTGACCTCCAGCCTTTTTATTTTCACAAATCTGTATAATCAGTACCCAATGATGCTTTTCACCAAGTTAGTTTGAAACTGGCTTAGTACTTCATCAGAAGAAGGTGAAAATGTGAATTTTTTAACATGATGAACTTTGACCTCTGGGTGTGGCCCCATACATGACCCCAGGGACATGAATTTCACAATTTATAATATACCTGTCCTAGTTGTCATGCACACAGAATATTTAAGCTCTGGCATTAACGGTTTATTAGAAGAAGATTTTTAAAGAAGTACCAAAAATTACCCCTTTTTGCCCCCTATTTGGGCCCCTTTGACCCCAAGAACCCCTATTTTCACAAACTTGAATTGGCATCCCCCAATGATGCTTTCTACCAAGTTTGGTTGAAATCCGCCCAGTAGTTCTTGAGAAGAAGATGAAATATTTAAAAGTTACCCCCTTTTGGTCCCCATTTTAGGGCCCCCTGACCCCAGAGCCTTTTTATTTTCACAAATCCAAATAACCATTACCAAATGATGCTTTTCACCAAGTTTGTTTGAAATTGGCTTTGTACTTCATCAGAAGAAGATGAAAATGTGAATTTTTAACATGATGAACTTTGACCTCTGGGTGTGGCCCCATACATGACCCCAGGGGCATGAATTTCACAATTTGTAATATACCTGTCCTAGTTGTCATGCAAACAAAATATTTAAGCTCTGGCATTAACGGTTTTTTAGAAGAAGATTTTTAAAGAAGTACCAAAAATTACCCCTTTTTGGCCCCTATTTGGGCCCCTATGACCCCCAGAACCCCTATTTTCACAAACTTGAATTGGCATCCCCCAATGATGCTTTCTACCAAGTTTGGTTGAAATCCGCCCAGTAGTTCTTGAGAAGAAGATGAAATATTTAAAAGTTACCAAAAATTACCCCCTTTTGGTCCCCATTTTAGGGACCCCTGACCCCCAAGCCTTTTTATTATCACAAATCCAAATAACCATTACCAAATGATGCTTTTCACCAAGTTTGTTTGAAATTGGCTTTGTACTTCATCAGAAGAAGATGAAAATGTGAATTTTTTAACATGATGAACTTTGACCTCTTGGTGTGGCCCCATACATGACCCCAGGGGCATGAATTTCACAATTTATAATATACCTGTCCTAGTTGTCATGCACACAAAATATTTAATCTCTGGCATTAATGGTTTATTAGAAGAAGATTTTTAAAGAAGTACCAAAAATTACCCCTTTTTGGCCCCTATTTGGGCCCCTATGACCCCCATGACCCCTATTTTCACAAACTTGAATTGGCATCCCCCAATGATGCTTTCTACCAAGTTTGGTTGAAATCCGCCCAGTAGTTCTTGAGAAGAAGATGAAAATGTTTAAAAGTTAACGGACGACGGACGACGGACGACGCACGACGGACGACGCAGGACGCACGACGACGGACAAACGATGATTGCAATAGGTCACCATGACCATTCGGTCAGGTGACCTAAAAATAATGCTACACGATTATGATTGAATGATTGTGGCTAAACATTGATTGCTTTTCAGTTCTGAATGGATAGACCGCTTTCTTTGTATGATGCGACCATTCAATCAGGAATTAATTTGAACAAAACTAGACATTGTTGCAAAATAGACTAATACCCCCAACAGCGCTTAATAATATACAAGTGCTATTCACCAAGGGGCCATAATCAATGGACCATAATAAAAAAAAGGGTATGCACATGTCTGACTTATACCGAGTCTTTCTGTGAAATTTGAATCAAATCTGTCCAATGGTTGCTGAGAAATTGAGCGGACACGATTTTCACCGAAGGGCCATAACTCCGTCAAAAATCAATGGACCGTAACCAAAATGGAATATGCGCATCTCTGCTTGATACTGATTATATCAGCGAAGTTTGAATCAAATCCGTCCAATGGTTGCCAAGAAATTGAGTGGACACGAAAAAGCTACAGACAGATGGACCGACCAACAGACAGTCGAACTGACAAGTTGACTTCTATATACCCCCAAATATAATTTTGGGGGGTATTAATACTGTTATAATTTTTAAATCTAAATTACTGAAATTAATTTAAACAAAATATTAATACTACTACTAGATACTACTGGATTGAACGCTGATTGTACGTGATTGCCTGGAATGCGATTGAAATCACTGTCAAATTAACAGTGTTCTGTATTGTTACCTGTTAATCTGTCAAGAGTAATAGACTGGGCTGAGCCAGACAGACTGAGCCACAAACAGGAAGTTCCACTTGATATTAAACTGCTTTATTTTGCAAGATTTATGGCCAGGATCATGTATGAAAAAAGTAAAATGGTTGGCTGGCAATCTAAACATAAGAAATCGCTGTAATTACAATGTTTAAGTCGCCAACCAACAAGAATGCCTCACATAAATGTAGACCAATGTCAGAGTTCAAAGTTCCCTTCCGGTCTAAAAGAATGATCTGATTGGATGATCGATCAGTAAAGAAATTATACGCACTATTATGTGATGAGTGTCTCCCTGTTTAAGATCAGCAGTAGCATAAAGAACGCCAAGTTTTGGGTGGATCCTGAATATCTTTTGATCGTCTTTTCCATATCGTATATCAAACGACAATTCACCGTTTGGACCTGCGTCTTCATCCCAAGCCAGAACTTGAAAGACTTCAATGTCAAGACCAGTGTACAGTGTTTCTGGCATGTACAGACGATACATTCGCTCACTAAATTGTGGACGGTTATCATTTTCATCTTCAACATGAACATAGACTCGAGTCTCATAGCTAAGAGCAGGTTCTCCATTGTCAGAAACTGTAACCTGAAATGATTGAATAAAACACATAATAATGACGCTCTTAAATCAATTACCAGACAGCAAAGTTTTAGACTGGTCAAAATTAAAAGGCGTTGCAGCAGACAATTCAAAGTAAATGAAATGTTAGCTTGTTCAGCTTTCTGGGTAGAAACCATTGTGGAAAATGAAGAAATTGCTTGTTGCAAGCAATTTCTTCATTTAACACAATGTTTTCCAAATTGTTTTTTCTTGGGGGCGTCCAAAAGCGTCACTATGTGGGTATGGGTCAACCATGTACCTGATGGTAAATTTTAGACTGGTCCATTAATAGAAAAATGTTGCACACCACAATTTAAGTTTATGAAATTTTAGATTTTCTAGACATTCTAGGTAGTAAACATTGTGGAAAATGAAGAAATTGCTTGTTCCAGGCAATTTCTTCATTCTACAAAATGTTCCCCCAGTTGTTGAGGGGCATCAGAAGTGCCATTGTGTTGGAATGTATTAAATAATGATTTCTACCATTATTATTTTAGCAGATGCTCACAAAATCACACTTTTTTATGCCACTTTAGAATAAAGTTTGGGAAAACTGTCGTAAAAAAATAAAACTGCTTATTTTCCCTTTTTAGCACTCTATAAGATATTGTCTGACACTTCTTTGAAGTTTGATACACTAATATTCTGATATCGAAAAGTTAAAGTCATTACCACAAATTCTCTCTTTTTACACCACCCCCAAAAAAAACATTGAAGGAAAGACTGCCTGTGATAAGCAATCGTTATTATCCACAATAATTTATACCCAAATATACACAGAGTTTTAAATTTCTTCACCTGAAAATTGTTGTCTGCAGCTCTTAGAATTTGGACTAGTCTAAAATTCTATTATATGGTAATGGGTTGAAGCTTCAGACAAGATAGGGATGGTAGACAAGGATTCATCCAGATGGTGTCATTGCCAGAAAACTTTCAAATAGATTTACATGGTTTGTCCATTTCTAAAGGATGGTATTATCCGTAAATAGTAGAACCAGAAATTGATTGCCATGGTAACAGTAAATCTACCAAAAATTTGTGGATAAATGGACATTTGGAGCAGAAAAATGTCTGCTTATAGGAAATGACAATCAACAAGAAGTGAAGAATGCAATTATACATTGTTTTAGACTTGCATTAAACTTGGTCATCAGAAAACTCCAGACTTTACTGTGTAAGCTTGTTGAATTTTGAAAGCAATACTAAAATTATCTAAAATTTGACAGCCCTCATAATAGACAAGTTAACAGCATGGAAGAAAAATATTTTCAGAGGCTTCCTATTCTATCTCTATGTAACATCTGTGAACCCAACACAAAACATTGGACTCATGTTGATCCCAATTTAACCTTTGTCATGCTGTATGAAAACTCTTTTGAAATTTTAAAAATCAGAGGGCTGAAAGCTCTGGTAGTACTTGTTGTTCCACAATCAATAATTAATTAATTTCATAAATACCTCTCGCAGGAAAAGTACAAACAGGAGGTGTAGACTAAGACCAGACTGAACTTATGTGCAGACTGATCTTTGTCTATACCTTCTGTCAAAACCGGAATATTCCAGTTTTTGCATAGCAAGGGTTAAGATAAATCTATGCCTTTTGGTTTGGAAGTGTTTCTTCTTTTGGTTACCATTGCAACTAGAGCTCATCATGGATTCCAACTCTTTGAAGAATTTTGAACATGTGTGACATATTGGATTTTGGTTGAAATCCATTTGCTAGTTTATTAAAAGATTTTTTAGTGATTGTGAATGCGAAAAGAAAGACAGACATAAAGAGAGATGGATACAGAACATTGATCAATAACAAGAGCTCATTCTAAGCACTTTGTGCTGAATTAGAAAAGGTCAAGCACACACAAAGGCAAATAGACAGATCTATGGACAACCTGGTATCTGCTGCAAATCTGGGGCAGGAAAAGCATACTGACCGAAATATCAAACCACCAATGAGCAGCTACCAAAGTGTTGTAACTACAGGTTTATCTAAAGTGATGTTACATTTTTTTGTTAGCCAAACCTCAAAATACTCTAGAAAGCATTAATCTTGTAGGATTAAGGAGGAGAAATTTTGACTCTGAGAGGATTAACTCTGGATTAAACACATCCTGAATAAATTCTTTAATATCACTTTCTGATGAAGAATCCACTCAAGAACTGACAAAACTGATCAAAGAGTGATTCTCTTTTGTATCATGTACTTTTACTAGTGTAAGCTAATTTAGTTTGGAGAAAAAAAACTCATAAAAATGGGAATATCATTATAGATCCAGGCGTCACAGTGATAAAAATTTGCATCAGTCAAAAGGGTCAGGGGTCATTTGCGTTTAGATACAATAAGAACAGTCTGTGTGACTTGACACATATGCCAAAGCAAATTATCACATAATCTATTGCTTAACCCTTTCCTGAACGACATAATTTTAGACTGGTCTAAACCTCCTGCATGCATATTCCTTTCTCAGCATAATGAGGTTTAACACTTTTATGTCTTCCTGTCATTTGTTGGCCATGTTTGGAAATGAGAAATTGTCCAAGGTGAAGAGAACTGGGATGAGAGAAACAAAAGATATTTGAATGAATAGCTTCAAGTCAATATGTAATCAGTGCTAATATTATAAGATATCTAAATTACAGATGATTATTTAAATAATTAATCAATTATTTACTAATTACCCTGTGGCATTTTGCCATGACATAATTATAAACAAGATTTGACATGGACCTTCTGTTTATCCCTCATGGCTGGACAGATTTTATAAAACCTTTTATAAAGGCATTTTTTATGGCTAGACAGATCTCACACCACCCCTAACTGGTTCCCAGTTTTTCAGTGTAAACAACCTTCATTGATGAAGACATATTAACAACATTTTTATTACAATTTTATTGCTCTGATTAAGATCTATGTGGTAATCAGTTTACCTTAGAGCAAGTTTTATGGTGTTTTACTGCATTAGAAGCTGTAATGACCAATATGGCCTCAAACCAAATGGTAACCAGCCAGTGACAAGATGACCACAGATCGTCCACAGTCATTAAAATGTTAATGATGACCTCAAGGCTTCTTTTTCATATCACCTGCATATATTCACTCTTTTTGCTCAAACTTTTTGACCACCTACTAAAATTCCTTTAAATGAAAAATGATGCACCTTGCCAATAGTTCCAAATTTATTCTTTGATTCTGTTCTAGAAATCCTCTTTCACTCATCTCTAAGAATATCACTAAAGATCATTTCTAATGCTATGCTAGAATTCAGAACAGAAGAAAAGTCCAGAAAAATCTCTTTTAATCAAAGTTCTGAACAGGTTTACTACAGCTGTTCAAGTGGATATGTAGAACAGTCTTGGAATTTTGTTCTAGAACTATTCAAAATCTTTTTAGTTAGTTTTTTAGATGAAATTTCTCTGGGGATATGTTTCATCCTTTGTTGGAAAATAAGAAATTCTTTGTAGCAAGCAATATGCAGTTTTCTCACAATGTTTTTACCTTATGTGGGGCTTATCCTTCAATTTAAGCATACTTTGAAATGCCAATTGCATATTCTTTCAATTTTGACTAGTTGAAATTTTTGTCAGTTGGTATTGGGTTATAAAAAAAAAACTCTGAGACAACAGATACAGTTTTTGAGACGATTCCATTCTGGATAATGTGAACAAAAATACACAATTTTGTATGCATAAAGGATTAAAATGAATTCATTAACTCAGGAAAAGTATCTAGTGGCCATAAAATCTGGACATTTGATCCAAATGGTGACCCTCATTGTTATTCCATCAATTCACCTGGTCAAGAGGACACATTCCCAATGGTCAAAACAAACTTGACATTACAAGTATTGTAAATGAGACAATCAAAAGTCATCCTAAAATCAACATGGCCATTATCACAATAAAAAAATCTTCATATCATTCAAAGTACCCCAATATTCTGTGTCATAGAAGTTGCAATTTAACCCATTCCAACACCGAGGAATTTTAGACCGGTCCAAATTGAAAGGAGCTGCGCAGACGACAATTTCATGTTGATGGAATTTTAAATTTTTTCGTCTTTTTGGATAGAAAACATTGTGGATAATGAAGAAATTGCTTGATCTAAGCAATTTCTTCATTTTCCACAATGTTTTCCAAAGCTTTTTTGTTGTGGGGCGTAAAAAGTAGGGATTGAGTGGGAATGGGTTAACCTCTTAACCCATTACTACATCAATATTTTAGAATGGCCCAAAAGATGCAGATAGTTACAATTTTAAATTGACGACATCTTAAAATTCTTGGTATTTTTGTGTGGAAATGAAGACATTGCTTATCACCAGCAATTTCTTTAATTTTCACAATATTTCCAAAACTTTTTTTTATCATGAGGAGCATAAGAAAGTGGGATTGTGTGATATGGATTATTAATATTTTTGAGAAAATGTAAATTAAAAAATTTGAATATCTAGTTCAGATTCATCAATGAATGATTATGTACATATAAAAACTATGCTATAACATATGACTACTACATTGTATGACACTCTTAAAGGTGGAGCCACTGCTTTGCTCAGTTGGCAGCGCATCAGAATACCAATCTTCAATCATGGGGTGTCATGGGTTCGATCCTAGCGGTGGCACATATCCTTTCTGAAATTTGTTTCTCACCAATGGGTGGAACCTAAAAGAGAAAGCAGCTAGAGGCTAGGAAAGGATGTAATGGTGGTTTTGCTGCGAGATATACCAGGAAGCCAATGTTAGGTGCTCAAGCCGCTGCGATATGACTGAAAAATTGTTAAAAGCGGCATTAAACCCTATTCAAACAAACAAATCTTAAAGGTGGAATGTTTATCAAGTGCTGGATCCTGTTGTTTTCTTCCAGATTTCCACAAGCACTTCCTTAATGGTAAAGTCTGCACCAATTATATAAACTTATTTAGTGTGACATGTATGGGGATATCCAAATGTGACAGCAGGACAAAAGTCTTGAATAACGTTTATACAAGGAGAAGAGCCTAGTAGGGGACACCTAGCGAAATTGCTGATTTAACCCTTGTCATGCTGAACTCCGAATAGTCTTGCTTTTGCAGGAGGTATAGACAAAGATCAGCCTGCACAAGGCAGATTTGTTTATGAGAATAATTTAAAAAAGAAATTGTGACTATACAACTAGGGTTTCCGGAGCTTTAAGCTCTTTGATTTGGATGCAGTTTTTAAAAGGATTTTATTCATCATAAAAAGAAAAAGAGTTAATGAAAATATTTAAGGTATCAAAAGCAACACTTGCTGCAGACTAAATGCTTGGCTGAGTGAAAATAAAATATAAGTCAAAAATTGGCATTAGCCTTAAGCATGATAACCTCCTGTGTAGGCGTGTAAGAAGTGAACCACATGACGCTTTTTGACCCCCCCCCCAAATGATCAGGAAAACATTGTTTAAAATGAAGAAATTGCATGCAACATATAAGTTCTTCATTTTCCATAATGTTTTCTACTTGGAAGATTCAGCAAATCCAAAATTTGTTGTCTGTAAACTCCTTTCAGTTAAGACCATTCTAAATTTTTGACATCTGGTAACTGGTAACAGGCACAACACCATGACAAAAGTTCTGATAATCTTTGGCCAATGGAGCTTAAAATGCAATTATAGTAACCCTCTTTGACTGAATAAATTCCTACTTTGATAGGGAACATAATGTTCTGAGTTTCAGTAAAATATCTTTCGTGTAACAGAGATACCAGATGATTGTCATTTAAATTTACTATGTCAAGTCAAGGCTTTTAAGCAAATAATATTTTTTGTTTTTTAATTCAAACATCCCCCCCACACACAGAGCCAAGTTATAAAAATTTAGGAGCAAAAATGATATCTAATTAGAAGTTAGCTTCATGGGTTTACTATACATCAAGTGTGAAAGCAGTGCAAAAATCTGGAATATCACTAACACAGAAATCAACAAAGTAGGGGGTAACCTTGGGAGATATTATGGTTTCATTAGATCATGCTAGGAAAAACTTTTGCTCTAAAGATTTGTTAACACTTGTCATACTGAACCTGGATTATTCAGGTTTTAACAAGAGGTATAGACAAAGATCAGACTGCACAAAGTGACTAGTCTACATATCCTGTCCTTTTGAAACCTGAGTTGTTTATGAAATTAATTTTCAAAAGAAGTATTGACAACTGAACAAGTACTACCAGAGCTTTCAACCCTTTGATTTTATACAATTCTGAAAATTTCTGGTACAGACAAAGCTTTTTTTAAGATTCATTAGCTTAACATTGTTGTCTGCAATATGAATTCTTTATATTTTGATCAGTCTCAAAAAATTCTGTCTGGTAATGGAAGCTGGTAACAATATTCCTAGTGATTTGTAATTTGAGATCCAGGGCTCTTATTAAGGATAAAAAAAAATAGTGTAGGTAAAGAAGGAATTGCTTGTCAAGAGCAGTTTCTTCTCTCCTTGTCAGTTCTGTGAAAGTAGAATGAGAGAGCATTAAAAATAACTGAGTTAAAGCAGTTAACATTGTGTTGATACCACTCTGTTTGTCTGTTTTTCATCAGACACGGATTTACCTCTAGGACATTATTTCAAAATATTTATGCAATCTGGACCCATAAAAATCCTCCATTATATTGCTAAACAGATATGGCTTAACGCCAGAACTTTCTTGTGAAATTCCTTATGTAAACTAAAATATAACATGTCAGGTTGCTTTATGCCTTAACCTTGGGAGTTCATTCATAATTTAGGTAATAAGAGGGCCAAGATGGCCCTAGAT
This sequence comes from Fragum fragum, assembly GCA_946902895.1. Taxonomy (NCBI): domain Eukaryota; kingdom Metazoa; phylum Mollusca; class Bivalvia; order Cardiida; family Cardiidae; genus Fragum; species Fragum fragum. The sequence goes on along the minus strand of OX336369.1, from coordinate 58,157,698 downwards.
CGTTCACTGGAGTAATCTTTTAATTGAATGAAAGAGACAATAAATTTCAAAGCAGGTCTTATATTTGAAGATAAAATAGAACAAAGGAGTTGTAAATTCCTACAAATATCATTTTGAAAGAAAACATCCTTTTGACACACCTAGCAAGAAACCTGACAAAGTTTCATCAAGGTTTCATCAAAATTGGAGCCTCCAGAGTGTACACTGTGATTGCTGATTATTGTTTAACCCTTTCCCGTACAATCACTTGTTTTCACGACCCATAGGTTTTGTATTGGAGAAAACATTGCAGGGAAAGAAGAAATTGCTTGTTACAAGCAATTTCTTCTTTCCCTACAATGTTTTCTACCCTTTACAGTGGTTATTTTTCAATTTAAATGCACTTTGATTTGTTGTCTGCAGCCTCTTCTAAATTGGAGCAGTCTAAAATTTTGTTGTATGGGAAAGGGTTAACCCATTCCCTCACAAAGACACTCTTTGAAGACTCTCAACTAAATTGCTTTGGAAGACATTGTGGAAAATGAAGAATTACTTATTGCAAGCAATTTCTTCATTGTCCACTATTTTCCATCCAAAAAGGCAAAGATTTTCTAAATTTCAGTATAATGAGATTGTTGTCTGCAACTGCTTTTAATTTGGACTGGTCTAAAATTGTGACATTTGGTATTGGGTTAACCCTTTTCCGTTCTAGATGGGGGGTTTGCAAGCATAACATTCTGACCAAGTTTCTTCAAGATAATTAGCCAAAAATGTAGCCTCTAGATTGAAAATGTGAAATTTGCATCAAAGTCCCCTTTCCAGCATTTTCCAATAGAATAGTCCTATTTCAAAAAGATTCTTATAGCTTATGACCCAACAAATATTCTAGTCTAGGTTCATCAAGCTAAAATTGAGGTATTTAGAGTGTCAATTGTGTAATTACCATCAAGGTCACTTTTCCTGCATTTAAACCCATGCTCACTCCACGAAAGTTTAGACAGGTCCATATTCAAAGAAGCTGCACACGACAATTTCAAGTTGGAAACTCCTGATTTTTTTTTTGTCTTCCAGGGTAGAAAACATTATGGATAATGATGAAATTGCTTGCAAATAAGCAATTTTTTTCATTTTCCACAATGTTTTCCAAAGGTGTTTTCTTGGTGGTCATAAATAAGCAGGACTGGGTTAAATTTTCCAACTGTTATTACCAATTTACATTGGTTTCATCTTATAATGTCACATAAAATTATAAACATATTTCATCAAGAATGAGATGAAATTTTAAACTCTTCTGAAATGTTGAGTGACACTATCATATAATTCCTCTACAGAATTGCATTAAAATAAAAGGTCTAAAAGTACTGGAAAAAACAATTGCAGGTTAACATCTATTTTGAAATTTTTCTGATGAACAGCTTTCACTGCCCAAAAGGGACAAGCAGATGGTGTAGACTTATCAAACTGCACATATGGGCAGGCTGACATTGTCTTTACCACTTGCCAAAGAAGGAATATTCCATGTTCAGAATGACAAGGGTTAATTCCCCCTTTTCCTGTATTTGCAACAGCACCTCCTAGTTTTCTATAGGGTTCATACTGTTGACCTGAAATAATTCTGACAGAATTTCAAAAGGATCAACTGAAAGTAGTGGCCTCTAGCTATGTAAACACTCAAATGGTTGGCTATAGATGGCATGTACATGTATGTGAGAGTCCCAAGAAAATGTAATTATATGTAATCTCATTATGAAATTGATCTTTGATAGCTCATACAAACTTATTTATCCATGTTTAACTCCCTACTTTTTTTCAGAACTTTAGACCTGTCCAAATTCAAATGGGTAGCAGATAACATTATTAAGTAAGTACAATTCAAAAAGTAGTAATCACATTTGATATAATATAGCATGGGCAAAGAAGAAATTTTAGATTGGTCCAAATCCAAAGAAGTTGCAAATTGGTTGTTGCAAGCAATTTCTTCTTTTTCTACATCTTCTCAAGTATGATATCATAGGGACGTAAATATCAGGGATTTTACAGGAAAGTGCTAAGCTTACAAGAAAAGAATGCTATGTTCTTACTTAATTTGATATGTGCTTTTCAGATTTAAAGGTCCAACTATTCCAAGAATGATGTAAAAAAGTCTTCATTCAAAGAAAAGAGTATTTAATGAGAGCGACTTTTTGCTGACCTTTTTGGCAAGGTTCGTAACACAGACCAAATGGACCGTCAATAGCAAGGTATCTTAATTTGAAGTTCAGTTAAATGTGTGCCAAAAATAAGGTTATTATCAAATACTTTTCATCAATCTTCACACCTTTTTTCCCTCATTTTTTCTCTTTATTACCAACAGAGATGGGCTATTTGCTTTTTAGCCAAGGGATTAAAAAACAATCATCTAGCTATTTCACATTGAGATTGATGCTTGATGCTTTCAGAAAGTAAAATAGTATACCTCAAAATGTTTATAATAACATAAATTGGGCTCAAAATCCTATCTTAACCCATGTCATGCTGAACCAAGAATACATTTCTTCTGACAGGCGATATAGACAAAGATCACATAAGTGCAGTCTGATCTTAATCTACACCACCTGTTTGTAACTTTTAAGTCAGGATTGTTTTTTAAAGTTAATTTTCAAAACAAATTCTGACCCAAAACTATTTCTTTCAGTGCTTTCAGCCCTTTCATTTTCATGCAATTTTGAAAAGAATCTATTTAGCATGACAAGGGTTAAGTTCTTGGCACATAGTGTCAATGTCAGCTGGTTGGATTCAAACTTGAAGTCATGCATTTTTTCCTGTCTTAAAATTTATCTTATAAACTGATTACATTCTCTTCAAAGGACTGCTGGAGAGGTTATAGGGGGTGGGGTGGGGTTTAATAGTTGTGCAAGTCATCATAACTGATATCTGATTTACTGGATATCAAAAAGATTCCAACCAAACAGGTATGGAAGCAACAAGAAACCAAAGTAAGAAATATAAAGATCAAAGAAGCCAACCTAGCATGGGGCTAGAACAATTATTATTGTAAACTCACGACCACCTTGTTTTAGATGGGTTACATATTGCTTATACAGACTCTGGCCTCAGAAACAGGTTATAGTTTCATTAAGGAATTAATTAAGCTATTTTCCAGGCATATAAATACTGTTTCTTACTTCAAAGGGCTGAGAGTACTGGTGTGCAGTGAGCCAACAAATTGTTTACCTAAAAAAATGGTGCTGACAAAGCTACATTTGTTAAGTTTATTATAATACTTCACTAAAATGCCTAAATTGTTATTATTTTATTGTGTTCATTAAGAGAAAACAATTGCCCACGGCAAATATTAATCCAGTTAATTCAGGTATTATTCTGGCATGTTATTTTGTTTTTCGCTTCAAAGGAACTAGGTACCATTAGATACAGCTAGTATGTTTAAATCTTTTCACAAAACTATTCTTTTTGCTGTAAAAATATTTAGATAGCAATTAATAATACATCTGCCTGTATAATTATAACAATTTACTTATGCAAAAAAAGCATATACTGCTGGTTCAATAACCCAAACTCTGCTGAACAACAGTAATTTAGGGTTAACCCATTACCACACAACTGGTCCAAATTGAAAGGAGTTGCAAATGAGATTTTTGAAATTTTAGATTTTTTCAACTTTCTAGGTAGAAAACATTGTTGAAAATGAAGAAATTGCTTGATACAAGCAATTTCTTCATTTTCAACATTGTTTTCCCAGAATTAGTTTAGTTTATACTAATTTATTTTAGTTCGATTGCAACGAAAGCCTTTGGCTTTTAGAGTCACTTTTGAACACTCAAAACCCAGATGTTTTCAGGTCCCTGAAAGAGAGCACTGTGGTTTTAACCCACTGCTATCCAGTTCTACAGCTAGATAGACTGGAGCTGGCTATTAACTGGTTTTCCCAATTGTTTTCCTTGAGGGGCATCCAAAAGCGTCATTGGGAATGGTATAAGATTAGGACAAGCCATAGTTTATAGGCTTCACCAACTATATGACAATATAAAACCTGAAACTTCCATACTATAAGGACTGGAAATTGAAAATATAGAAGAGTTCACATCCCACTCAAAAACTACGTGCCATGGTCATTTAAAGATTATTGCAGCTTTTATTGGTTTCAAGTTTCCTGCAAAAAAAACAGTTAAAAACAGAAGATGATATTAGGGCACTCTAAAACTGCTTAACAGTGCACCATTAATTCATTCTCAGTGCAATAATCCATTTCCACACAAGAAAGTTTAGACTGATCCATATTGAAAGATGTTGAGAACAATATCAAGTAGATGAAATTTGAAAAAAAAAATCTTTTGGGGCAGAAAAAAATGTGGATTCTGGAGAAATTGCTAGTTACAATAGTTACAAGCAATTTCTTCATTTTCAACAATGCTTTCCAAAGCTTTTTTTGGGAGGGGGGGGGGGGGTAAAAAAGGCGGGATAGTGTTGGAATGGGTTAAAATGAGGTAAATTGCAAAAGAAAATTGAACATATGGCAAAGGATATTTGATCATATAAGTACATTAAATGGCAAAGAGTACATAAGTATAACTTATAACATGTTTTTATTCCAGGCAAAATATATGTGAAACCAAATATCTCTAGGCTGATTGCAATTATATTAGTGAATAGCCCTATGGAAAAAGTTGAAAATACATGTTTATTTATCTACATATAATTGCAATACTTCAAAATAGAGTATTTTCATTGGCCCAAATCGTATCACGTGATCAAATCAATGGCACTTTATACCTCAATAAAAGACAGAACTATTTTCGACAAAAATAGAAACAAACAAGGTCAGGGATTTCCGATATTGGGAATTCACTTCCAAGAAATACCAAACTTGTTTTGTTACTATTTATAGTCATCACCTTTTGAATTTCGATTTCCTCGAATTCCTTTATACTTCCATGGATTTTCAATAAATAGCTAAACAAATAGTGTCCTTATAACAATTATAATGTTCGTTTTAAACATGAAGATTTCGAAAAACTCACATTTATTAGCCGTAAATCCGAGATGTCGAATCGGCTTCGTCACATCAGCATGCATCGTGTCCATGTGGTAGGTTTATATTTCTTGTCTATTACAAAGCATCTATTCATAATTCTAACTGTTATCGACCCAGATATCATAATTTACAGAGTTTAAAGTTAGTATTTCCTCATAATAATTCCAAATAAATCCAACGAATGTTCGAATTTCCATTTCAAAAAACCCAAGCGACGAAACAAAATGTCCGCCGTTACAACGACTCGAGCGATAAACTGTGTCAATGTATCCATACGCCTGTCAAATAAAAGTAACTCCGCCCACAGTTCGTTTATTTGTTTTTATTTTCATCTCTCTATCCGTTTCGGATTTGAAAATAGACGTATTGCAATTATATGGGCTGAGTGTATTTTTCACTGCGTTTATTGGAGTAAAAAGTGCAATTACCTTAGCACATGGCTTAAACATAACGCCCTACGGGCGTTATTTGCCATGTGCTAAGGTAATTGCACTTTATACTCCAATAAACGCAGTGAAAAATACACTCATCCCTATAATATATCCATTACTGACAAAAAGAAATTTGGATTGCCTATATCCAAAGAAGTTGCAGATGACAATTCAAAGGTTGTGCAATTTAACCCTTTCCTGTTTTATGAAATTAAAAAATTAGACTGGTCCGATTTGAAAGAGGTTGCAGACGACAATGAAAAATGCATGCAATTTGAAATCTGACCATCCTATGTGGAAGAAAATATTGCGGGAAAAGGAGAAATTGCTTGTTACACAATGTTTTCTCAAGTATAAAATCACAGTGACATAAAATCCCGGGTTTGTCCAGGAAAGGGTTAAAGTTAAATGTAAAAAATGGTAAAAGACATTTTGATAAAAGAAGAAATAGTTATCGTAACAGGCAATTTCTCCTTTTCTCACAGTATTTTCTGGCGCTATATTTTCTCAGCATGTGCAGGTTGATCTTTGTATATACATCCCATCAAAAAAGGAATATTATGTGTACAGCATGAGAAGGTTTAATTTCATAGCCATTGCAATCATTACTATGGACTCCCCAATTTCATGTGATTGAAAAAACACTTAAATTGACATGCATTATACTTCACAAGGTGTTATAAAAATAAAGATCAAAGGGAAATCATCTATCATGATGACATGTACATCAAATTGACTGAATAACTAAATAATCTATGGATGCAAGCCAAATTATTGTAATTTTCCTTCTTCCAGGAAAATAACTTGCACTTGGCTGGTCTTCGTTATTTATTAACCCATTACCAGACAACAAAATTTTAGACTGGTCCAACTTAAAAGAAGTTGCAGATGCCAATTTTTTGATGATGAAATTACATTGGGATAGAAAACATTGTTGATAATGCAGAAATAGTTTGTAACCAAGCAATTTTTTCCATTTTGCAAAATCATTTCCGAAGGGTTCCTTTTTTGGGGTATGAAAAAGTGACATTGTGTGGGAATGGGTTAAATCTCTAATATTTTTTCCCTTTTTAACTTATATATAAAATACAAGCATTAAAGACAAAGTGTGCAACGAGAAGATTCAGATTAGCCTCAGTGCATAAACACAGTCTGATCAGTAACCCTTGTCATGCTAAATTAAATCCTATTTCAAAACTGCATTAAAATCAAAGGGCTGAAAGCACTGAAAACACTAGTTTCGGATCAGCATTTCCTTGTAAACAATTCTAACTTAAACTGGACAAACAGGTGGTATAGACTAAGATCAGACTGCACACATGCCAAAACAGAAATGCTCCAGGTCCAGCATGACAAGGGTTAATGTATACTTAGATGTTAAGCACAATTCATTAAGAATATAATATTGGCTGTCTGGGGCGCTCATTGTCTTTCCTATATCTATATATCATATGTATTATGCCAAATTGTTGGAACTGTGTGACACGAGGGCTCATATAATTGACAAATTGCTGGCCCCGCCCACTGTCTCCACTGAGCATACCAACTGACTCCAATGGGAAGTTCCACTTCGATATTAAATTGTGTTATTTTTCGAAATTTATTGCCAATAACATGCAACAAAGTATTAAAATACTTATTCAAGCTAGGATTACATAGTTTATGTCATCAAACCAAGTAAAATGCTTCACAAAAATGTTGGCAAATCCAAAGTTCAAAACTCACTTCAGTACTTAATGTATGATTTGATTTGTCTATTGATTCTTTGATTGACAGCTGCAATTTATCAATCTAATAAGGCAAAAAATCTTGTGTGTGTGGTTCTCTGAATATTGCCTGTCTCACTTGAGTCAATACATTTCAATTGATGGATTGCGACTGTCAATCAAACAATCATTTGACCAATCAAATAATTCAAATACAAAAGAAGTGAACTTCGAACTCCGATATTGGTTGACATACATTTTAAGACTTTTTACTAATTCAAGCTGTATTTACAACATTTAGATTGCCATCCAAAGATGTTTGCATTTTATTGTATGCTTTACAAATAATGTAGTTTGTGATCTCAGTCAAGCTTCCTTTAGGAGTTCAGTGGGCAGGACCAGATTCCATCAATTTTGGTCCTATTTCTGTATTACAGGTCAAAAATAATTAAACCTTGTGATGCTGTATAAATTACCTTACTGAATTCCTGTAAAAACAAAGGGCTGAAAGTGCAGACAGAACTTGTTGTTCAAAAATCAATTTTTCTTTTAGAAATCAATTTCCTAAACAACTCTGGCAGGAAAAGTACAAGCAGGAGGTGTGGACTAATATCAGACTGCACTTAAGTGCAGGCTGATCTTGGTCTACACCTCCTGTCAAAACCGGAATATTCCGGGTTCAGCTTGACAAGGGTTAATCTATGTTCTAAATTCCTACAGACACTATAGGCTATTCTTCAAACGAATACCTCCATCTAGATTTATGGTGTTGAATGTACTAGTATACTGGCTATAAGATGCTTTTGAGGGCATTCAAACTCAGCACCTAAAGCCCCACAAAAGCCATCAAAACAAAAGATTGCCAGTTTGTACATTCCAGTACAAGATATTTATGACATATACATGACCATATTCTTGCTTCCCTTTGAAACTAAGAACGCCATTAATCTCCCAAAAAATGGCTGTGGGAGATAGCTTTGCTTCTTTTATCTTCCACCTGAAGCAATCTAGTTGTTAATTGGACATTTATTACTAATTATAATACATAGGTACATGTACACCAACAAACAAATATGATTAATCAGTCCCTTGCTTCAACCTTAACCCTTTCCTGGTTTTTTTGAAATTTTAGACTGGTCCAAATTGAAAGAGGTTGCAGAGGATAACGAAAATTGAATGCAATTGGAAATTAAACCATCCTATGTGGTAGAAAATATTGTGGGAATAGGAAAAATTTCTTGTTACAAGCAATTTCTTCTATTCCCACAATGTTTTCTCAAGTTAAAAATCACAGGGACGTAAAATCCGGGGTTTGTACAGGAAAGGGATAATCATCCAAAAGCACTAATACATGAATACAATTGGATGCAGTTATTGTTGGAAGAATATAATTATGATATTGAAAGAGTTTATACTCACTATGAATATTCCTGTTTTACAAAATTTTAGACCTGTCCAAATTCAATTGTTTTGAAGATGAAATTTAAGGTGGCTTTAATTACGTAGGATAAAAAATATTGTGGAAAAAGAAGAAATTGCTTGTTTCTTCTTTTCCCACAATGTTTTCTCAAGTATAAAATCACAGGGACGTAAAAACCAGGGATTGTACAGGAAAGGGTTAATGCAAGACTTTCCTTTGTTTGAATATGTTGATGTATACCTAGCCATTAACAGAATCGCACTTCCTCGAATTATGTCTGGATTTTTGCTTAAGAGTTTTATGGGGTGATGATGTATTTACAGTCATGCATGCATGTTCAATAATACCAGAAAGTATGCAAAAAAAGAATACAGAGGAACACTTCATTTAATAAATCATGCTTAGTTCCTGGGTAATATGGCAACCTGCATATAGACATGTATTCCCTTACTTATGATACACAATTCGAAACAACTGCAGAAGAGTTTATGATATTATTTCTAAAGTGACAAAACTTTTATGAAATATATTTTAAAAAGGATTTTGTGGCAATAATCATCAAACTTCTTTGTACTCTGAGCCTCAAAGAGACATTCAAAGAACCAAAAATTGTTCACAGGTCAAAACTGTCAAATATGATTAGATTCCATGTCAATTTTACTTTCGGTTACTTTGTCTGTTTAAAAAATGAGAATATTGTATTAACTTTTTTAACCCTTGTCATGCTGAACCCGGAATATTCCGGTTTTGGCAGGAGATGTAGACTAAGATCAGACTGCACTTATGTGCAGGCTGATCTTAGTCTACACCTCCTGCTTTTACTTTTCCTGCCAGAGTTGTTTATGAAGTTGATCTCTAAAAGAAATATTGATTTTTGAACAAGTTCTATCAGTGCTTTCAGCCCTTTGATTCGCCAGCATTTCATAAAGGTAATTTATACAGCATGACAAGGGTTAATGTCTAATCAACAGAAAGATCACAATTTCTTTAACCCTTTACCAGATGACAAAATTCAAGATTGGTCCAAATTGGAAGAGGCTGTTGCAGACAAAAATTTCCAGTTGGTTAAATTTAAATTTGCCTTTAACCCATTCCCACTCAAGCCCTTCTTTTTACGCCCCTCAAGAAAAAAGCCTTGGAAAACATTGTGGAAAATGAAGAAATTGCTTGTATCAAGCAATTTCTTCATTATCCACAATCTTTTCTATCCAAAAAGACAAAGAAAATTTAAATTCCACCAACTTGAAAATATCGTCTGCAGCTTCTTTCAATTTGGACCAGTCTAAAATTTTGTTGAGTTGGAATGGGTTAAGGATGAAAACTTTGTGAAAAACAAAGAAATTGCTTGTATCATGCAATTTCTTCAATGTACACAATGCATTCCAAGGCTTTGGTCTTGAGGGGTGTCAAAAGTGGGATTGTGTGGGAATGGACTGTTTTTTTCTAATTCACCAGAATAACCATACAAAACTACTCTCCTGGGTTTGTGTTCTGTAGAACAGGTTCAGGAAGCTACAAATGATCCAGAAGTATTTTTTTTACGTTTGTTGACAAGCAAAAGGTGAAAACCTCCAAATTGCTGACAGAGATAGAAAAAACAGGTAAATATCTCTTTAGTGCTGAATGCAAAAAACGGAACTTTGAACTGTTTATTATCAGATTTTTATGCTAACTTCATTCTGGAAAATCTTACTTATACACATGTGAAGTTGTATGATCCATTTTACCCAATCCCACACGATCCCTTGAGAGCTTTGGAAAACATTGAGGCAAATGACAAAATTGCTCGTATCAAGCAATTTCTTCATTATCCACAATGTTTTCTATCCAAAAAGAAGAGAGAAAAAATTCCATCAACTTGAAGATATTGTCTGCAGTTTCTTTCAATTTGGATCAGTCTAAATTTTTTGTTGAGAGCGAATGAGTTAAGTAGCATCACCTTGAAGAATTTATCATAGTTTTCCAAGAGTTACTATCATGTTATTCATGGCAAACATGTTTTGTTATAGGACTCTGACATAGTCAACATTACCAGGATTGGTACTGCCATAATATCCACTGCAGCTGGCAATGGTAATGACCACCAAAGTTTTTCATGTTAGACTTCATAAGATGCAGTCTGCATCAAAATTATCTATCAAGGCTAGATATTTGACCATTTTATGTTGACATGTAACCGACTTAAAATTTAATTATGTTATGCTTAAGGACTTTAAATCTTAATTATGTTATGCCAACAGACTTTAAATCTTGATTATGTTATGCTAACAGACTTTAAATTTTAATTATGTTCAGGGTTTTCATTAATAACTGATTGTCGATCTAAAACATCGGTTGAAATTGACTTTTGATCGGTTGTTTTCGCCCGATTTAAAAATATCAGTCACGTTTTGTTTACAAAATAAATCTTTAATGCGATAGAAGTTTTCACGCGACACAGGTGAGATTGTACCCGACCACCAGTTTATTTACCACGAAACCCGTCTAATTTGCGTATCAATGTTACGAGGCCTATCATTTGATACTTTAAACCAGTCATCCAATCATATACAACGATATGAAATTGCGTTCACATGTTGGTAAACATGGACGCCAAACTAACTAAAAAGAAACAAGAGGCCCAGTGGGCCTTAACGGTCACCTGAGTAAAAGAGCATCAAGACAAGTGATTTTGTTTGAAAGAATTTGAAAAAGGTTTGGTTGAAATCCCCTCAGTAGTTCTTGAGAAGAAGATGAAAATGTTTAAAAGTTACCAAAAATGACCCCCTTTTGGTCCCCATTTTAGGCCCCCCTGACCTCCAGCTTTTTAATTTTCACAAATCTGTATAATCAGTACCCAATGATGCCTTTCACCAAGTAAGTTTGAAATTGGCTTAGAACTTCATCAAAAGAAGATGAAAATGTGAATTTTTTAACATGATGAACTTTGACCTCTGTGTGTGGCCCCATACATGACCCCAGGGACGTGAATTTCACAAATTATAATATACCTGTCCTAGTTGTCATGCACACAGAATATTTAAGCTCTGGCATTAACAGTTTATTAGAAGAAGATTTTTAAAGAAGTACCAAAAATTACCCCTTTTTGCCCCCCGATTTGGGCCCCTTTGACCCCCAGAACCCCGATTTTCACAAACTTGAATTGGCATTCCCCAATGATGCTTTCTACCAAGTTTGGTTGAAATCCCCCCAATAGTTCTTGAGAAGAAGATGAAATATTTATAAGTTACCAAAAATTACCCCCTTTTGGTCCTTATTTTAGGGCCCCCTGACCCCCCAGCCTTTTAATTTTCACAAATCCGAATAACCATTACCAAATGATGCTTTTCACCAAGTTAGTTTGAAATTGGCTTTGTACTTCATCAGAAGAAGATGAAAATGTGAATTTTTTAACATGATGAACTTTGACCTCTGTGTGTGGCCCCATACATGACCCCAGGGGCATGAATTTCACAATTTATAATATACCTGTCCTAGCTGTCATGCACACAAAATATTTAACCCATTCCAACTCAAGCCCTCCTTTTTACGCCCCTCAAGAAAAAAGCTTTGGAAAGCATTGTGGAAAATGAAGAAATTGTTTGTATCAAGCAATTTCTTCATTATCCACAATGTTTTCTACCCCAAAATACTAGCAAATTTAAAATTCCATCAAATTTAAATTGTCGTCTGCAGTTTCTTTCAATTTGGACCAGTCTAAAATTTTCTTGTGTTGGAATGGGTTAAGCTCTGGCATTAACGGTTTATTAGAAGAAGATTTTTAAAGAAGAACCAAAAATTACCCCTTTTTGCCCCCGATTGGGGCCCCTATGACCCCCAGAACCCCTATTTTCACAAACTTGAATTGGCATCCCCCAATGATGCTTTCTATCTAGTTTGGTTGAAATCCCCCCAGTAGTTCTTGAGAAGAAGATGAAAATGTTAAAAAGTTAACGGACCACGCACGACGCACGACGCACAACGACGGACAAACGATGATTGCAATAGGTCACCATGACCATTCGGTCAGGTGACCTAAAAAGCCTCAACTGAAGACAACTGTGGTTTCTTCGACTTTGCATTTAAAAAGGACGATGATTTCGATAAGTTTAATTTGACATATAATCATTTATGAGCTTTGAAGCGTATTGTGTGCGTTATAGTGTAATTTGGGTCAATTAATGCGTCTTATAGACTTGGTATTTTTATCCTCGAAACTTTACAGTCTCTTACCTTATTGCTATCACATTTCAATGGGATAAAAAAGACCATAACTTGTAAATGGTGCATTGAAATAATTATTTAATCATGAATGTCCTGTAGTTTGAGAATTTTCTTGACTGGATCTAGGCAGTGTTGGTAAGTATTATCAATTAAATGAGTTAAAAATGTAAGAAAATTTGCAATGTAAAACAAAAAGGAGAGCTCTCCAAATGGATTGGGAAATACCTTAACCCATTCCTACTCAATCCCTCCTTTTTACGCCCCTCAACACAAAACCTTTGGAAAACATTGTGGAAAATGAAGAAATTGCTTGGATCAAGCAATTTATTATTCATCCACAATGTTTTCTATCCCAAAAGACGAAAAATGCAAAATTCCATCAACTTGAAATTGTCGTCTGCAGCTCCTTTTAATTTGGACTGGTCTAAATTTCCATTGTGTTGGAATGGGTTAATTCTTTTTCAGCCGGGGGGGCTTCGCCCCTCTGGACCACCTACCAGGGTGTTGCCCTGGACCTACAAGGGGGCCTAAGGCAGCCCCCTTGTCCCCTGGCCAATCTGTTGGTTTCCAAATTATGTCTGTTGTTCCAATACTTATTGAAAACCCTGTATGTAATGCTAACAGACTTTAAATCTTAGCCTATTCCCATTCAGTGACGCTTTTGGACGCCCCTCAAAACAAACAATTTGGAAAACATTGTGTCTAGCTATCCAGAAAGTTGAAAAAATTTAGAATTTCATGTACTTTAAATTGTTGTCTGCAACTCCTTTCAATTTTGACCAGTCTTAAATTTTGCCAACTGGTAATGGGTTAAATGCATGACAATTTAAAGTTGATGAAATCTTTAAAATCTTTGTCTATTGTGGTAGAAAATATTGCAGATAATGAAGAAATTGCTTGTAACAAGCAATTTCTTCATTTTCCACTATGTTTTCAAAAGCTTTCACATTGAGGGGTGTTTAAAAGCATCATTGTGAGGGAACGGGTCAACATGAATTTTGAGTCTATTCAATTGTGTATTCAAAAAAAAACTGCAAATGCACCAAATTTCCCATGCTGCTGTTGTGCAAAGTTCATCCAGTCTCCAAGAAGAGAATTTAAATTAATTTAACATTACAATAATAATTACTTTTTGTCTTAATTGATGAACTAATTGTGTTTTAGACCAATTGATAATTAAAACTTAACTTTGTTAAATTAGACTGGCACTGAAATGATACATCTCTCTAGAGAGATGACGTACCACTTGAATTAATAGTTAGCTTAATTTCTTTAAATATCTTATCAATATTGATAAAAAGTTATGAATGTTTCAAAATTTACACATTTCTACAGCAATATCATAATTATTAAAAAATCTTCTTGCGAATAAAAATATAACAATTATTATTTTTTATTTTTTCAAATTTACTTTGGGTTATTTTAAATCTCTTAAACATTCAGATTCCTCACTTCCTTTGATCTTTAAACTACATGGAGGTATTACTGCAGCCTATCCCATTACCAGACAACAAATTTTAGACTGGTCCAAAATGAAAGAAGTTGCAGACAACAAGACTGAGTTAAAGAAATTTTAAAGATTCCTGTCTATAGCTGAAGACAATAATGAAGATAATGAAGAAATCACTTGTAACACTCATTTACAGGTATCTAAAAGCATGATTGTGTGTTCAACAATCAATTGATATAGCTGGATGAACAGCTAGATGTGAAAATTCAGACCCATATGATTTTACCAAATATGGTAACAGAAGACTATGAGAACCGGCCTGACAATACCTATACAAGAAGTGTTCGTCAAGCATAAAATGGTCTAACAAACTGCCATACTTCAAACATGTGAACTGAATATTTGTCCTTTGCAGTGTACCTTGACCTTGGCAGATTACCTTGAGCTTTCTATCCCTCAAAATGTTTTACCAAAAGGAAAACTCCTATGAAAGTCCCAGAACAAGCCAATCAAAAGTTACAGCGGGTATTTTGTGTTGACAGACAAAAGTATTACAGGCAAATGAACAGATCTAAAGATATACTGGTGGAAGGGCATAATGATGTTAAGACTTTTGTTGCATTTTCTTAAACAGATAAATTACATTTTACCAAGAATTTCTATATTCCAGACAGATTTCCTAAAAAGGACGACAAAAACTGCCGTAAAATATCAAGCCTGTCAACCTCAATTGCAGTCAGGGTTCTCTCAGTAATTGAACATCGATGATCTATTATTCCGAATCATCAGACAAAATAGCACTTAGCTCTTTCATATAAACTTGTATTGCTGTCGATTGGGAAGTGTTTTCACAGACTGTGTCCGACAGTTGGAGGACAATATTTAAACAAACAGTTGGTGGTTTGGATGGCTCATCCAATTTCACATACAAATGCTGCTTAAACAGTACAGGCAGGTGGTGTAGACAAAGACAAGACAGCACTTATGTGCAGGCTG
Source organism: Fragum fragum (assembly GCA_946902895.1). NCBI lineage: Eukaryota > Metazoa > Mollusca > Bivalvia > Cardiida > Cardiidae > Fragum > Fragum fragum. The sequence goes on along the minus strand of OX336369.1, from coordinate 58,142,481 downwards.
ATCTTTGTCTATACCTCATGCCAAAACAGAAATATTCCGGGATCAGCATGACAAGGGTTAATATGATGGAAGCAGCAACATTGTTTGCCGGAACTTTGACAAATTGTTATTTCACTGTTGTTATTATCATTACTACTAACCTGAACAAAGAAAAACGTTTGCTACCAATCAAGCAGTATATAGCTCTTATAGCATTTTTGTAACAAGAGTGCCATACTAACAATATACATTGTCACTATACCAGACAACAAAATTTCAGAATGGTCCAAATTGATAGCAGTTGCATACAAATTTCATGTTGATGAAATGTTCAATTTTGTTTTCTTTTGGGGTAGAAAAAATTGTGGAAAATGAATAAATTGCTTGAAACACGCAATTTTCTTCACTTTCCACAAGTTTGCTAAACTATCTTTTCTTGAAGGGTGTCAGAAAGTGTCATTGTTTGTGCATGGGTTAAGCCCCCCTTTTTTTATACAACCTAATATGGTAAAACCCCGGCAATGTGCGCAAGGTCAGATGACTTGGAGCAGTATGTGAATTCATCCATAAATGTGGGAGGAGATGTGTTGACAAGAAATTTAGGAATACCAAGAACATTATAAGTAGTTGACAACCTGTTCTCATGACAAATGAGAACCATAACACCCTGACTCACACATACACTTAATGTCACGCTGAACTTGATATATTCCTGTTTGGGTATGAAGCACAGGCAAAAATCAGCCAGCATGCACATATGTGTTGTCTGATCTTAATCTACATCACATAATTGTCTCTATAAAGCCATAGTTCTTTTAGTAGGTAATTAATCTTGCAAAAGAATTATTGACCGTTAAATGGCACTTCCAGTGCTTTCAACAGTTCTTTGAGGCTTTAATACAATTTTGAAAATAAAAATAATAGTGGGGTTGTAGACAGGAAATTGAAAACAGAACTGAACCCTTGTTGTTGCTAAATGAAATTCTTGTTCAAAAATGCATTAAAATCAAAGGACTGAAAGCACTGTAGGTCTAGTTGTCAGTGTCAATATTCAGGTTGGAAATTGATCTAATGAAAAAATCTAGTAAAAAAGGATAAGCATGTGGTGAAGACTAGGATCAGACTGTGCATGTGTTGGCTGATCTTTGTCTATGCCTCCTGCAAAAACAGGAATATTCCGTGATCAGCATGGAAAGGGTTAAAATTTGATTTTCAAGCAATCTAGTTAATTCTTTCATTTTTTGTGTAGAAAATATCTAGAAATGTTCTTCAAATCAGACAGGATAAGCTGTCATTATCATTCAGAAAAAATAAGACAAAAACAGATAATTACTAGCGTTTGCTCCCTGAGAAATCAATAAGTATAAATATCAAAGTCTGGACAAACAGCCATCAAATTCTGATAGAAACTGGGAGAAAAGTTCCCTTAACCCATTACACCACCACGGTTTTTTAGACTGGTCCAATTTTGAAAGAAGTTGTAGATGGTAATTTATAATTGATGAAATTTTAAAAATCTTTGTCGTTTGGAAGAGAAAAACAAAGTGAGTAATGAAGAAATTGCTTGTGATAAGCAATTTCTTCATTTTTCACAATGTTTTCCAAAGCTTTTTTTTCTTTTGGGACGTCCAAATCCAAAAGAGTCATTATGTGGGAATGGGTTAATATTTTTGTAACAATTTTCCTATGTTGACTATAGTAAACTCAGGTAATTGAAAGTTTGAGTACTACTGCCACAGATTTTTTTTTTGTATAGCAAGATCTCTTTACCCTTCTCATGCTGAACCTTGAATATTCCTGCTTTTGCAGGAGGTATAGACAAAGATCAGCCTGCACATATGTGCAGTCTGTTCTTAGTCTATATCACCTGCTTGTCCCATTTAAACTAGAAGTGGTTTGAAGGTAAATTTTCAATTTAAATACAGGTGTATTGACCCATAATTTGGTGCTTCCTATGTTTTCAGCCCTTTGATTTTGATGCATGACAAGGGATAATGCAAGATAAACCTAGCCAAATTTCATCAAGTTTGACTGAATGGTTAAGGTAAAGGTGATTATTCTTTGTTTGAATGGGGTTTAATGCTGCTTTTAACAATTTTTCAGTTGTATCGAGGCGGCTTGAGCATCTATTAACAATGGATTCCTGGTATATCTCACACCAGTACCACCATTATACATATCCTTTCCTAGCCTCCAGCTGCTATCCCACTTAGGTTAAAGATTATCCACCAATTGGTGAGAGATAAATGTGTGAAAGAATATGTGCCTCCTCTGGAAAAGATGATTAAATAAATGCTTATGGGTGGATACTGGACACCAAGTGTGATCATCAGAGCTCACCTAAGCCCAGAGAAAACACATGGGTTTGAAAGTGAGAAACTGTAAAACTTGTAAAACATGTGGTTTTAATGCATCTGAATTTTTGCAGGGAAATGGTGGTCACCATATTGATCTGGTCATCTTGGTACTGGTCAAACTGGACATTAACACAAAGCCAATCTGTTACAAACTGGTCACAGCTCTAGATTTAATTAGCAGAAAACTGATACAATGAGATGGGCTAGATATGCCTGAATATGGGAGAATTCACTTCTTGTAGTGATTATTTTTAGGAAGCAATTTGATGTCACCGAGTTTACTAACTCAAGTAGCTTGAAAAAAGTACAATTTCAATGTAGCAAACAGTAGACAATCAAATGCCAGCTTGCTTTGACTTAAAAAAAAAGGCTTCCATTCAACTGTAAGATTATCTTAACCCATTCCAATACAATCCCTCTTTTTGACACCCCAACGAACAAAGATTTGGAAAACATGAAGATAAAATAAGGAAATTTCTCGTTATAAGTCACATTCCATAATGTTTTCCAAAGTGTTTATCTGAAGGAGTATAAAAAAGCAGGATTGTGAGGAACAGGTTAAATTTAGTTCTTAACCCATTACCGCACGGTTAAATTTTAGACTAGCCCAAATTTAAAGAAGTTTCAGTAGACAATTTAAAGTTTATGAAATTTCGGATTTTTTTAACTTTCTGGATCTGGATAGAAAACATTGTGGAAAAATAAGAAATTGCTTTTAACAAGCAATTTCTTCACTTTCCACAATGTTTTCCAAAGTGTTTTCCCTTGGAGGCGTTTAAAAGCGTCACTGAGTGGGAACGGGTAAAAGATTTTAGTCAGCATAAGAAGGTTTAAACTGATAGCCTGTTTGAAACCCTAGACTTCCTCTTATATCTGATAGATTGCCTCTGTTAGATCATTTCAAACCCCACAAATAAATATACAAGGGTTTATACAAACAATGTCTGCAGATTCAATTTGCAAGTTATTCCGAGGATAGGAACTATGTTTTTTTATATTTCATTCAAAAAAAAGTTGTACATTAGGTTAGATATACAACAGATAACAGAGTATTGCATGTTTAATTCATTTACAAAATCGACAATATCTGCTATAAGATGTTTTCTTGAGTCTTTCTCACAGAGAATTTCACAAATTCGAAGTGAATTTTACGCTAAGTGTTGTATACAAGTATACTTCTCAATACATTTTCAATGAGAGGTAATGTTTACTTTGATCAAGGAAAAAAATTTCTTTTGTCTTTCGAAAGGAAATACTAATATAGATTTGAAAAACAAAAACACAATAACATGGAAGCAGTGTATCAAAACCAGAAAATTAAAAAGTCATGCTTTCCTGTTAAAGAAAAACTCTGAAATGATCTTCCATATTCTTAACAGATGTACCCTGAATGAAACTCCATCAGGAAAATATCTTTCAACACAAATACATGGATTGAACTCAATTTGTTCAAGGTCAAGGAAAGAAAGACAAGGAAGGAGATACAAAAAATGTTGATATCTGTTTGCTTGTATCAATCTTAAAGCCACTTTTCACAATAAAATACACTCAATTTTATTGACCTAATAATCCTACACTTAATCCTGCTTTTTTACAACCCTCAAATATATTTAAGAAATCACCTTTTGATTTTAATTAGAAACTTCTTATTATATCAACAACTCTAAATTGTGTCTGTCTGAATATCTCCTAATTAAAACTGAACATCTTAACCCATTCCCACACAATTCTACTTTTTTACATCATTCAAGAAAAAGAGTTTGAGAAAAAATGGACAATGGAGAAATGGATTGTAACAAGAAAGTTCTCCTCTGTTCACTATGTTTTCTCTTCTAAAAGACAAAGATTTTCAAAATTCTATTGTCTGCAACTTCTTCGAATATAGACCCGTCTAAAATAAATTGTCTTGAAATGGGTTGAACAAGATATGACTCCTCTTAACTGTCATTCCTTGAAAACAAAATATTAAGAATTAACAAGAATTAAACATGATTTAGTTTTCTTGCAATTTTGGCACTGCACACATTATATTGTAATTTTAAACATCATGTTTATTGCAGTTGGTAATACAACATCAATCCATTTCTATCTTCCTGCCTCTTATCGTAATTGCTTTATCAGACCTAACCACTAACTTGCACCCATGTTTTGTGAGATGTACAGCAAAATTAAAATCTCTGATAAGCTTTTTATTACTGATCTAGATATAATAAAGTCATTCATTACACTACCTACCTTTGAAAACTCTTAACCCATTCCCATACAATGATGGTTTTAGACATGCGCCCCTCAAGAAAACAATTGGGAAAAACATTGTTTAAAATGAAGAAATTGCTTGTAACAAGCAATTTCTTCTTTTTACACAATGTTTTCTACCCAGAGTGATGAAAAATCTAAAATTTCATCAACTTTAGAATATTGTCTGCAACTCCTTTCAATTTGGACCAGTCCAAACTTTGTTGTCTGGTAATGGGTCAAGGGTATAACTTGGAGGGCACAAATAGCCTTGCCAGTACTTTTGGGTGCTGGATAGTGGATAAAAAATCTAAGTCCAAAAAGGGGCATAATTCTTAGAGAAATGCATTTAGAATTACCTGCCTTCCTCAAGGCTTGAAAGTATGATTAGCTCTTCTTGTTACAGTGAATATATATTCCAAGTTTCAAATAAAGGCCTTCAGTAGTCCCACGGATATAACAATCAGATTTTGCACGACAACAATTTAAAGGCAGAAAACAAGGCTTTGACAATGCTGAGCTTAACATTTAGAGCAACTTTGCCATCTTTAGCTATAGACTGCTATTTCTATAGGACCAACAGAGTTGCTTTCACTCAGTTATACTTTTTGCCACTTATATCTTCCGAACTTTTGTGTATGTTATACAACAGCCAATATGTAAACATTTCAAATACAAATGGAAGAATAAGACAATTATCATGACAACTCAAAGCAAAAACATTTAAGAACATGTATTGGATTTGTATCATTTATCTTCACTTAACTGTAGTATTTGGCTACATGTGCTATGCCCAGTTGTTAAGCATAATATTAAAGACCTCAGTCAAATATTAGTTGAGTCTTTTTACTAGGGCTCCAACATCCATAATCTCATGGCTGAAATCCAGTGCTTTGGGCTAATAGGGCTGACAGAACTTCTGCTATGTAAAAACTATTTTGTTATATCTTTTAACTGACAGGCAGAAACACAACCACATTAAAAGAAACTACTGAAAGAGCTTTCATTAATGTTTTAAAAGAATGTAAAAGCAAAGTAATTATAAGCATGTTTACTCTAGACATTATGAGGTCAGATCATGTTATTTATGAATGAAATAAGTTATCCCAGTTATTCTTATCATGGTGAGCATTCCAACACCCCACCTGTTCATATACAGGTAATATTAATGCTGAAACAATTAGGAATAGTTATAGCCAATCACCGTCAAAAACCAACACAAAGGTAACAATCAAAAGCTGCAGATAAACAGGGCCAATATCTAGTAATCTATTCGTTATTTGAGCACTCAAAACATGGCTCATTTAACCCCCCTGTGCAAAAACAATTCATACATTGCTGGATGACATCCACTGCCTTCTGACATGACAGTTTGACTTAGGTTATTAAGAACGTTGTTTTGTACAATGAAATGTCATTAAACTATACTCAAATTTCCAAACTATCCAAAAAATGCCTGACATGAATTTCTGAGGTCAGCACTCACTTTTGATTGGTCAAACTGTTTTTTGATAGATTATGATGATCAGTCAATTATCACTTCAAACAAAATATGTCCTACAGAAGATCGAAACTCTGCATTACATCAATGTGTAAGGCTACAAATGAATCTTATATAAAAACCTACAAATTTATTGAGACAGAAAGCATTCCTCAAGATCTTAGAATAGTAGGTTTCAAGTTTTCTCATGAGAATCTTCATGACATACTTGGACATGATAAGTATCAAAGTTTTATCTAGGTCAGCTAAATGTAATTACCAGATAGATTCTACAGGTAAGCCTGACAGTGGCCAAAGTTACCTGTAGCCCCACAGATGTTGTCTTCTGCCATAACCAACTGACTTAGGTCTAGTAGCAATCTCTAACATTTACTTGTAAATAAATGTCAAGATAGACACCATTGGAATGACAGATATCTATAACATTCATAACTACCTCAGCCTGGGGTTTCTGCTATTAGAACCTGGTCTAACAGAATCATGCTATAACAAAATTTGTAGCCTACGACATAAAAGATATATATTTCTTATATTAGTTGTCATAAGCATTTTCTTCATTTTCCACATTATTTTCCAAAGCTTTTTTTCGTGGTAGGGTGGCATCCCAAATTAGGGTTGTGTAGGAATGGATCAAATCTATCCCCTTTCACAATAATGGCTTAATAATTTTTAAAAATTGAAATACTTTATTACATAAATAAAGGAATAATCCCATTCAAGATTTATTTGTATCACAGAATCTTTACATCTTGATATTATTTTAAGTATACGCCACCTGGCTAATATGAAGTCATGATAATAAATACAGCATTATCTGTTTGCAGCTGCAACATTTTTTGACAGAGATATCATAGCAAATTTGCATTTCTAACCTACAAGAATGTAGATAATGCACTATGAATCTGAAATATGGGGCTGCTGCATAGAATAGAAATGGAAACTTCATTATGTATAAATAAATCAATATAAAAGAATCATTTACCAGATTTATTGTACACATTTACCCATTCCAAGATAATCTAGCCTTATTACGCCACTCAAGAAAAAAAGCTTAGGAAAACATTGTAGAAAACAAAAAAATTTGCTTAGAAAAAGCAAATTATTCTTTTCCCACAATATTTTGTTCTGAGAAAGACAATTACTTTTAAAGTTTCATTAGCAATATTGTTGTCTGCAATTTCTTTTAATTTAGACCAGCCAAAAATTTGTTGACAAGTGATGGTTTAAATTTGGTATAAGGGTCTAGGAAATTTTATACAAACTTAAAGAAGTATATGAGCAAAAGATTTTTGGACTGATTTTTTATCCATGTGAAATACCAGCACAGACCTTAAGACCTGCATATCAAGTCTAACTAAAACTCCTTTAACCCTAGTCATGCTGTATATATTACCTTACTGATTTGCTGTCAAATCAAAGGGCTGAAAGCACTGATAGAACTTTTTGTTAAAAAATCAATATTTTTTTAGAAATCAACTTCATAAGCAACTCTGACAGGAAAAGTACAAGCAGGAGGTGTAGACTAAGATCAGCCTGCACCTAAGTGCAGTCTGATCTTAGTCTACACCTCCTGCCAAAACCGGAATATTCCGGGTTCAGTATGACAAGGGTTTATTCAAGCTTAATTGTAATTCTCAAAATACCAAGATAAAGTGTTTAGAAGTAATTGAAATTGTTGTAATTACTCATCCTACATTTTTATCTTGTAAACTTTATGTTTTCTGTGTTTTTACCTTCTTGGGTGATTTACTCTCATAGATGGATCTGCTATGAGGATCTCATTCCCAATCATAGTTATGTAAGAAACATCAGAAAATCAATAAAAAGATATTCATCACCGCCATAGAACTGAAATAATGTTGAAAGTTCTATACTAACAATCAGTTCTAAATTAATTTGTTGTTTTCAAGAGGAAAACATCATTTCGATCCTCATAAATCTTTATCTAAGCAAGCCAGGGGAAACAGGATTAGAGAAGTATCAAAGCCAGAATCGCTCATCAGCAGTTTGCCAGTTAGATTGTCTATGATAACAAAATATTTCACAAGATTTACTGTCATGATCTCAGCACTCAGGCTAATTGAAGATAAGTTTCTAACCTTGCCAAAACAAAATGATTGACTGAACGTGTTCATACTCATTTTATACTGGTTCAAAACTACTAATAATTGCTCAAACCTTTGAGAAAACAAATATTCATTTTTTTTTTAAGAAAAATTAATATTTCTACAATCTTATCTTATTTTCATCTTATTGTCTTATCCTTTTATCTTACTGTTTTATAATGTAATCCTGAAGTCCCTTACTTAAACATTGACAGTGCAAATAAAATATAAAATATTAACATGTTGTAGTAGTTTTATAAACCTGTGAGAGGAAAGCATTTGATATTTTTTTCAAATTTAGACCATTTATGCTACGGATACAAAAATCAACAAATCCTTGCATACTTATATGAATAGATCATCTATAAGAATAAATCTTGTACATAAAATTCATCAAAAATGGATTGGCGGGCTACCTGTCTTTCACAACAAAGTATAAATAAACAGACAAATATATGGATGATACTATTACAACAGAAATATTTTCTTGCAGAATGGTATCCTAGCAAATATTTAAGCCTTTCCTGTTTTGCAAATTTTATACCTGTCCAAATTCAAAGGTTTTCAAAGGAAATTTAAAGTGGCTTTAATTCGAAAAATAACCATTCAGTCGGGTAGAAAATATTATGGAAAAAGAAGAAATTGCTTGTTACAAGCAATTTCTTCTTTACCACAATGTTTTCTCATGATCACAGGGACGTAAAAGCCAGGGATTGTACGGGAAAGGGTTAAACATTCATTCAGAGAAACGGGAATACTACATTATTGAAAGCCCAACTGTTGAACTCTTCCTTACTTAAACCATTCCCACACAGTGATGCCGTTTGATGCCCCCCAAGAAAAACGATAGGGAAAACATTGTGTAAAATTAAGAAATTGCTTGCAACAAGCACTTTCTGAATTTTCCACAAATTTTTCAACCCAAAAATTGAAAATTCTAAAAATGTATAGACTATGAATTGTCATCTGCAACTTCTTTCAATATGGACCAGTCTAAATTTTAACATCTCGTAATGAAGAAATTACTTCTTACAGTTCCACAGTATTCAACTCAAAAAGATAAAGATTCTTTTTGAAATTATCAACTACAAATTGTCATCTGCAAAATCTTTGGATTTGGACCAGTCAACAGTTTTGATATAGGATTATTTCTCCACGGTTGCCCTAATTTATCTTGTCTAGACAGTCCCAATAAGTCAGGATGACACAATTTAGATAATGCTCTTCTCATGTTATGGACCTTTACCTACTTAACCAATTCCAACACAGTGAAATTTTAGACTGGTCCAAATTGAAAGAAGTTGCAGACGACAAATTCAAGTTAATGAAATATTAGATTTCTTCAACTTTTTGTAAAGAAAACATTGTTTATTATTTTTACAAGCAATTTCTTCATTTTACACAATGTTTTCCCAAATGTTTTCCTCAAGGGGCGTCCAAAAGCGTCACTGGGTGGGAATGGGTTAACCCATTCCCACACAATCACTCTCTTTGACGCCCCTCAAAGTATAAAGCTTTTGAAAACATTGTTGACAATGAAGAAATCGCTTATAACAAGCATTTTTTTCATTATCCTCAATGTTTTCTATCATGAAATACAAAGATTTATAATATTCCACCAACTTGATAATTGTTGTCTGCAACTTCTTTGAATTTTGGCAAGGCTTAAATTTTGTCATGCGGGAATAGGTTAACACTTACCAGATGACAAAATTGTAGACTGGCCTAGTTTGAAAGCAATTGCAGATGATAATTTCAAGTTGACAGACTTTTAATTATCTATTTTTCAGGGCAGGAAACAATATGTAAGATAAAGAAACTGCTTGTAACAAGCAATTTCTTCATTTCCTACATAAAACTCTTTTCCTGGGAGTGATGAAAAAAGGCAGGATTGCGTCAGATGATTAGACAAACTTTTAATTTCCCAATCCATAAACTGATCCATTTCAAGATCAACCTTATGTAAGATATCACAAACTTTCACACATGAAACAGTTATCATAGATTTGAAAAGATTAGACATTTCTTAAACCATTCCCACACAGCCACGCTTTTTTATGCACCCAAACAAAAGAGCCTAGGAAAACATTCTGGGAAATGAATGAGTTGCTTGTCACAAGCAATTTCTCAATTATCCATAATGTTTTCTACCCTAAAAGACAAATACTTTAACTGTCAGCTGCAACTTCTTTGAATTCTGACCACTCTAAATTTTTGCCATGTGGGAATGGTCAAACCAAATCTAAATTGAACAACTATACATGCAGTCAGGAATCAGTATGTTTTTTTAGGATAAGCATCAGGAAAAAGATCTGAATGAGGCCTCACTTTTCATCCCATATTTGGTAAAAGCACCCATTTATTGATACTTCAAGGTTTCTGTCATCAATTTCCTAGTGTAATCAGTCCTTTAATTAACTGTAACCTTTCCACTGTCTTTCTCATTACCTTTATACTGGTATAATGGCAGTTCCTCATCTGTCAATTATCTCTAAAATCGTCATATATGATATATGGAATCCAAAAAGTAATTGATATTCTATTTCACAAGTAGAGGCTTTGAGAGCAAGTATGTAAAATAGGTATGTCACCTTTTTATCCCATGTGGGTATGAAATTTTTTTAACCCCATTAGCAGAAACACAATCAAAGGATTTTCAGACAACACTTTAAAGCTCATAAAATTTTAGATTTCAACTTTCTGGGTAGAATACATTGGTTCAAGCAATTGCATTATTTTACACAATGTTTTATGAATTATATTTCTTGAGAGGTGTTAAAATGCACCATTGTGTGGGAATGGATTTACTGCAATCATGATTCACCATTTTTGATGCAAAAACAGGTCTAAATATGAAGACAGTATTGCTTATGCCTTCTGTCTTTTTGTGAAATAGCTCCATTTGTTACAGCTCTGTAAAATTATATCATTGTGACATGAGAGGATTCAACTTGGACAGGTGAAATAAAGTTTTATCTACATGTCCATGGAATCCTCATCACTTTTACCCATTCCCCTCAATCATGCTTTCTAAGCCCCTTGAGAAAAAACTTTGTAAAATGTTGTGAAAAATGAATAAATTGATTGTTAGAAGTAATTTCTTAACCCTTGTCATGCTGATCCCGGAATATTCCGGTTTTGGCAGGAGGAGTAGACTAAGATCAGACTGCACTTATGTGCAGGCTGATCTTAGTCTACAGCTCCTGCTTGTACTTATCTTGCCAGAGTTGTTTATGAAGTTGATTTCTTAAAGAAATATTGATTTTTTAACAACAAATTCTATCAGTGCTTTCAGCCCTTTGATTTGATAGCATTTTAGAAGGTGATTTATACAGCATGACAAGGGTTAAGTATCCCCAATGCTCTCTTCCCCTACAAAGACTTTTCAATTTCGTCCACTAGAAATAGTTTTCAGAAAGTTCAATCAATTTGGACCAGTCTAAAATTGTGTCATCTCTTAACGAGTTAAATCAAAATACCAAGCAGGAGCCTGGAATATAAGCCATATTAACAATTAAAGAGGAATGAAATTACTTTCAAATTGTCAATTATTAGGTTTATTAGGTCCTGTAATCCATTACAAGATGGAAAAATTTGAGACTGGTAAAAATTGAAAGGAGCTGCAGACGACAACTATAGAATAAGAAATTTTCATCTGTCTGGTTAGAAAACAATGTTTTTCATCATTTTTCTTGAGGTGTGTCAAAAAGTGTCTTTGTATGGGAATGGGTTAAACCGAAGTGACAAGCTGGAGCCTGCAATATCAGCCATATTAACAATTGATATGGTATCAAATTACTTTCCAATGGTCAATTATTGGGCTTATTAGGTCTTTTAATTATCCATGACCTTTGCATTGTCCTTTATAATCACTTTTACAAAACTAATTACTAAATTTTGTTTGATTTGCTTCCTAAAACCTTGTGTTTTTTCTCCCAATAGTGTTTTCTATATTTCTTCTTTTTCTCCATTGTTTTTAACCCAGAAATGGAAAAATCTCCTTTCAATTTGGACCATTCTAAAATTCAGCTGTTTGGTAATGGGTTTGGAGTGGGCTGAATAAAGTGCTTCTGCACAATTCAGGTTACAGGAATGAAGTGTGCTTGCCAGAGGATAATTTGGTTCAAACTTTGACACACTTACTCTTAAAACCATTACCAGACAGCAAAAAATTAGACTAATCCAAATAGAAAGGTGTTGGTCTGGTAATGGGTTAAGAAATAACAACAATATCTTGCAGACACAGGACCTCGAAGACCTTCCGAGTAAACTTTGGAATCAGAGCGTTGTTGTTGTGTATTGAATATCCCACTTGTGAAAGGATACTAGATCTACAGATTTGTTCATCTCAAACAATCATGAAGATTCAATAGAAATCATATTTTGGTGACAATTCTATCTTGTTGAATGCTGGAGAATGTGTTTCCAGGGCAAAATCAATATGTTTTCTGGAAACAGTTGGTCATAAAGCACAAGAAGAGAACCATAATCTCGGAGTGCTTTTCTCTTGTCTATCTGTCCATTTAACCATTAACCACACAATCTATTATTTTGCGGCTTTGAAGAAAATTTCTGAGGAAAAACATTTTGCCACCGAGAGAAATTGCATACAATTTCTCTTTTTTCTATATTTCTTAATCAGCTTTTTTCTCCACAGTGCTTTAACTCATTCCCACAAAATGGCGCTTTTTGACGCACAAAGGAAAAATATCTTTGGAAAAAATTTTAGAATTTCTTTATCATCCACCATATTTTCTACCCCAAAAGTGAAAAAAAAATCCAAAATTTCATCCACTTAAGTTAGTCGTCTGCAACATATTTGAATTTGGACCAGTCTAAAAATTTTCTAGTAATGAGTTAAAATGCAGGTTTGTATTGTAACGGGTTAAAACTATCTTTACATTACTGCACTGTCTAATGATCAAAAGAAAAGAAAGCTTCCTATTATCTCAGCATGACCCTCACCTAAATGACCTGCCCATGACTAAGGTCAAACCCCTAAAATAATCATTGCCACCCCCCTCTAGGGTCCATGATTAATGGATATGCCAACTTTACACTTGATAGCATATTCATATATATGCTGGTCTTAACCAATTACCAAACAACAAAATATCTTTGAATTTGGACCAGTCTAAAATTTTGACATCTGTCATTGTGTTAAGCCTACCACTTTTAGCCTTTTAGTTGGAAGTCTATTCCACTTGGTTAAAGAAAGCAATATTTGCACCATAAATAAAATCAAAGTGCTGAAAGTACTGTAAGCTAGCAAAGCATGGTTTGTTGTAGTAATCCTCTTTGTCAAAGGTTATCTGATAAATAAACAAGGTTATAGTAACCAAGAATTAACCCATTACAACATGACAAAATCTAAGACTGGTTCAAATTGAAATAAGGTGCAAACAACATTTTCAAGTTACAATTTGGTAGAAAACATTGAAAAAAATGCTTGTTACAAGCAATTTCTTCAATGTCCACAATGTTTTCCAAAGCCTTTTTCTTGAGATGCTTAAAAAACAGAAATGAGTGGGAATGGATTAGATAGCCTTCTTTTGAAAGAGTTCACTATTACATCAAAACTACTTTTTAAGGCATAGGCATTCAATAGATTTAGTGGTTAAGCCTCCAATGGCAGTTTGCACTCGTTGAACTTCGAGAAGACCTCAAAATTTTGTTATGTTAACTTAAGCTATCAAAGCTGACGCTTTGCTAGCTAAATATGGTCAACATTCCCTCGAGCCTCATGAATGACCTTAATCTTAAGCCAGTGACTGAAGTTCATTAAGGTGACTGACTTTTAGCTAATTATTCTGTCAAGCTGACCACTCACCAAATGGACATCACTTAATGCTGTCTGTCAAAAATCATGCATCCCATTTGACTAAGGACTCTCTATAACACTTTTTTTACGCCCCTCCAAAAATCAGCTTTGGAAAACATTGTGAAGAATGAAGAAATTTGCCTATAATATGCAATTTCCTCATTTAATCCAACAATATTTCCTACCAACAAAGACATTTCTTTTTTGAAATTTCATTGACTTGAAATCGTTGTCTACACTTTCATACAATTTTGACTAGTCTAGAACGTTGTGGTTTGGTATCAATATGGCTATAGGTGAATAAAAAGCAGTTGTCGACCTACAAATATTTCAATTGATAGATTACTGGCCCCTCCCACATACTCCGCTGGCCACACCCACCGTCTCTGACAGGAAGTTCTGCTCCAATATCAGAATAATGTTATTTAGCAAACTTTATGATAAGTAACATGCAACAAAAAAGGTAATGGTTGGTTGGCAACCCAAATGACGTGATTACAGCTTACTCCAGCTGTAGTTATGATGTTTAAGTTGCCAAACTAACTAAAATGCTTCACAAAAATGTCAGCCAATGTTGGAGTTTACAATTCATTTCTGGTCTAAATGAATGATTTGATTGGTCAATTGATTCTTTGATTGTCATCTGAGATTGGTCAATTTCACACAATATTCTAGGTTTGTATGTTTAGGAATATAAAGGAGTCATAAAGCAGAGAGAATCAGAGGTCATCCAAATGCAAATTTTTCGCTAAATCAAATCATATCCCAATTTCATCAAGATGTCCAAATTATGGCCAGGCTGTCACTCAAGTGCAAAGATCAAATTAATCAGAACAACAAATTCCATATCAAATCTAATCGGACATTTTCGACAATTTCACAGATGACTTGAAAAATCCACCGACAGTTGACTCATCATCAATGACCCCTGAGGTCACACAATGGTTTTATTTTGGTTAATCCCATTTATGGAAATAACTGGAGATCAAATTACTGCTTGTGAATTTATATGCAAAACTGAACATCAATTAGAAATCGCATGTTAAACCACATCTTTTTACCCTAAATTTTTCCTCTTTTAACCCATTCCAACACAATGACATTTTTTGTTGCCCCAAGGAAAATAAACCTTGGAAAACATTGTATATATTCATCCAGGCTCGGGCTTGCTCAAAAATATACAATGTGGCCTAATTTGGCTTTCTACTTCTCAAGTCTGCTACCTCTAGATCTGTGCCACCCATGACTCCTTTGTCAGGTAAAAGAAGACTTTCAAAGAGCTGAAATGTTAACCCTTGTCATGCTGAACCCAGAATATTCCCGTTTTGACAAAGATAACCCTGCACATATGTGCAATCTGACCTTTGTCTACACCACCTGCTTGTCCATTTTACCCTAGAGTTGTATTTAACCCTTTCCTGTACAAACTCGGGATTTTGCGTGGCTGTGATTTTTTACTCGAGAAAACATTGTGATAAAAGAAGAAATTGCTTGTAACAAGCAATTTCTTCTTTTACCACAATATTTTCTTTCACTTAGGATGGTTTAAATTAAAATTGCATTCAATTTTTATTGTTGTCTGCAACCTCTTTCAATTTGAACCAGTCTAAAGTTTCAAAAAACAGGAAAGGGTTAAGATGAGTTTTAACCCAAAATAAGTGCTTCCATTGATTTCAGTCCTTTGATTCTTAAAGCAATTTTGTAAAGGATATAATTCAGCATGACAAGGGCTAAATGCTGTTTAGTTTTTTTTCTCAAGTCTTTCAAGGTAATCTTTATGGCAGTATATGTAGAATTAACCTGTTACTGAAGGATAATCCATCTAAGTTTGTGTTTCAAACAATAAACCCTTTGTTGATAAAGAACAGTGTGCATTACGTTTCACTGATAAGTTTCATGATTGGGAAGTTTTTTGTTGGGAAGGTCATCTGATATATTTCTATTGTTATCAGCAGTAAAGTTTTTGTTGCTCCTGAAATATGCTACCTATTTCATTCTACATTTTCAACATCAAATGAAAATTTGGTATGTATTATATCAAACTATGAGAATAAAGAGTATCATTATGTAGGTGTTTATATATAAATATGTGCGCTTACAATAGTTTTGTACGGAGCCCTATAGACTTAATGAAATATTTCTGGGATGTTTAGAAACATACAAAGCCAGAAGCTTCCCTGTTTTCAGTGTGTGTGCCCTAGAAAGCAACAATTAGGTTTGCTATGAATGCTAAACCCATTACAAGATAACAAGCTACCAGTATTTTGTCACTCAAGTATCACAGTTGACCTTTTGATCTATGTTACCCAAAACAATAGGGAACCTCCTTGGGTAATTTATTATAACATTTGTTTGAAGTTTCAAGGTTCAAGGTTGGCCAATCAGGTAGAACACAGAAAAAGTGTTCAGCTCAAATGTGACCTTGACTTTTGACCTACTTTGATCATTGGCAACAATTGTATTAAGTTTCATAGTTGTATAGATCAACTGGTTCTAGAGTCTGGCTCAACATAAGTCTATTTTTCAAAGTATTGATACTTTGAAGAATATATGAAAAGGGTCACAATGTGATGATATATCAAATACAAAAGCTCTAAGCCTATAGCATACTAATTAAGAGAAGAGGATTTTTAACCCTTGTCATGCTGAAACTGGAATATTCCTGTTTTGGCGGGAGTTAGATGCAAAGATCAGACTGCACATATATCTGATCGTTGTTGTAATACACCACCTGTTTGTCCCTTTCAAACTAGAATTGTTTATAAAACCAACTGTCAAAAGAGATATTGACGTACAGTACTTTCAGTCCTTCAAATTTAATATAATTCTCAATAAAAATTTATTCAATATGACAAGGATTAAAGATTTTACTACTTATTCCTTTGTAAAATCTATTATCTCACAACATAGGGCTAATTTTCAGAGTAGTGTAATTTCTTTAAAGTAATCAGTAGAGGAAGTAGAGGGTCATAAAGGTGATGTCATGTTTCAAATATCAAAGCTCTAGGCCTTCAAGTTTGGGAAAAGAAGATCTTTTAAAGAATTCCTTTTCTATTCCTATATGAAATCTGGAATTGCACTGGTAAAGGGCTAATTTGTGTAAATCTCTATAATATTTTTGGTAGGTAATTAGGCAATGATATATACCAAATAAATACCGCTTTAGGCCTTGTGGTTTTGGTGGAGTAGCTTTTTTAAGTTTTTTCACTCCATTGCCATGAAAACTAGAATTGTACATGGATCTCAATTCTTTGAAGACTTTTGATAAGAATTGAACTAATGTTAATTTCTCTGAAGTTTAGTTGAAACTCCATGGTAAGTCTGAGAGGAGAGGATTTTGTAACTGTGGATGGACAAACGGACAGAAGGATGGACGCCTGACATTGACTGATTACAATAGATCACCCAGAGCACTATGTGCTCAGACTAGAAATTGCAGACATAATTTTCGGTTCATGAAATTTTTTATTTCTTTTTAGTAATTTGGGGTAGAAAACACTGTGGGAAATGAAGAAATTACACTTTTTTTTAAAGCTTTTCTCTGTAGGATCATAAATTAGTGGAACTGTGTAGAAACTGGTTATTAGCTGCTTTCAAATTCTGAGACATTATGCTTTAAAAGAACTGAAATTTTCAAATTCTAACAGCTGCAGGCAAAAACCAGCACATCTGCAACACAATGCATAGAGAAAACTCTGCTTAATTAATTACAGAGTGAAGTCAATGAGTAGTTAGACACAGTTTTTCACCGTCAGAGATTGATCAGAGTTCAATGAGAATTGACATAAGATGGCTGTGTTTTTTCCCTATTGTATTTTTTTTGTCTTAAATTGTAACTCCCCCATATATTTCAAGGAAAAAGAGTAAAAAATATACTCTGTCTTAAAATATAATCTTGCAAAATTGACTGCAGATGTGGGTGTTACTCTAGGGGTAGAATGTGGCATGATATTTAACCCTTTCCAACTCAATCCCTCCTTTTTACGCCCCTCTAGAAAAAAACTTTGGAAAACATTGTGGAAAATGAAGAAATTGCTTGTATCAAGCAATTTCTTCATTATCCACATTGTTTTCTATCCAAAAAGACAAAAAAATTCAAAATTCCATCAACTTGAAATTGTCGTCTGCAGCTTCTTTCAATTTGGACCAGTCTAAAATTCTGCTGTGTTGGAATGGGTTAAAAAAAATGCAGGAGTTTTTGCTAGATATCACTAAGGAGCATAATGCTTGGTCCCTTACAGAATCAACTCTGACCTCTTTGGAACATTTTTTTTATTATTAAAAGCTCTTTCTTGACTTTAAATTCTTGGTACTACTAGAGATGTGTAAGAGACAATGATGCCCTCCCATAATTGCTCAGCACATGACCTTCAACTCCAACCTTGACCTTGAGAGTATCCAACACAACTTTTCACATGACACTAAGTATTCTTTTAAAGAGAAACAACTTTGTAAAGTTATTTTGATATCAATCTATTTAACTAGAAGATATTCTCTGGACAAGAATTGGACACACACACATATCAACACTCAAGGACACACTTAAGACATGAAGAGAATATTTTTTGTTTTCATGGAGGTATGAAGCGAAAAAACTAATCACACCGTATGAATACCCGAAAAAGATTCATACATTGTGTGATTAGGTTTTTCTGTTCATATCTCTATGAAAACAAAAAATATTCTCTTCATTTCTTATAATTTCATAGCATCGAGCGAAAAACCCAAAAACTTTACAATTCTTTATACCTTTTTGTATGGGACTATTTTGTGCGGAAGCATGCAAAATTGCTGCGTGCTCAAAATTTTGTTCATGGAGTTATGAATAATACTTTTCAACCAATCAGAATGCTTGTTTTTGATAGACGAAACTAAAAATTAAATTATTCACACATGGACAGAGGTAACTCTATATGCCTATGACCATTACATGGTGGAGCCTAAACACCAAGCAGCAGATTATTAAAACAATTTCTCATGAACCCTTGTCATTCTGTATAAATTGCCTCACTGAATTGCTGTAAAATCAAAGGTCTAAAAGCACTGATAGATGTTGTTGTTCACAAATCAATATTTCTTTTAGAAATCAATTTCATAAACAACTCTGACAGGAAAAAATCAAAGCAGAAGGTGTAGACAAAGATCAGACTGCACTTATGTGCAGGCTGATCTTAGTCTTCACCTCTTGCTAAAAACTGGAATATTCCAGGTTCAGCATGACAAGGGTTAAGATTTTCTTATTGAGAGCATCTCAAAAATAAATTTTACAAGCAAAAGCTGCGATCATCAAGTTGTTATTTCATTTCCTTACATCCTTCTTTTTCTTATCCCTCATAAAACATATCGGAAAATATTGGGGAAAATGGAAAAAAATGCTGGTGAAATGCAATTTCTTTATTGTCCACAATATTTTTGCACATGAAAGATAAATACTGTTTAAACCTCACTAACTTGTAACTCCTTTGAATATGGACCAGTCTAAAATTTTGTCAGCTGGTAATTTGTAAGCAATTATCAAATGACAAAATTTAAGACTGATCCATATTCAAAGAATCATGTGAAAATCTTAATAATCTCTGTATTTTGGGTGTATTTGGGTTAGAAAACAAAGAAGATAATGGAGAAATTACTTGTAATAAGCATTTACTTCAATTTCAACATTGTTTTCCAAAGATTTTTCCTTAAAGGGTTGGGGGCATCAAAAAGCGGGATTGTGTAGGAATGGGTTAAGCAAGGTGGGTGTGCTAGCAGCTACAATGTTGCAAAAATTGAATTTTTCACCCTTTCATCTTGTTTATATTACTACGGCCATGAAGCTGTCTATGTATACATATAAACACCTGCAGTTGTATACTTTAGTAATGCCAATTTTAGACTCCATCCATAAACAAATACCTGCTTGTGCTAAATTAATCAGCTGGTTCAAAATTGCAGATTAACTCATTACAAAGAAGTTGCTGCAATTTCAAAAGTTTGTCTTTTAGAGCAGAGAACATTGGTGGAAATGATTCAAACAATTTATTCATTTCCAACAATGTTTTCTCTAGCTTTTTATCTCCCGGTTTGTGTGGGAATGGGTAAAATGGTTTTCACCTGTTTTTTCTTAATCCATTTTTAATTTAGTCCTATTATACTGATTTTTTTACAGGCTTTTCCAGTCATTTATTTTTATTGATGGTTGTGTTTGCAAAATGAATAGACTGCAATAGGGAACTCATTTTCCATAATGTATTCTACCCCTTTAAAATTCCTTCACTCTTAAATTGTCATGTAACCAACAAGTGGATAATTGGAAACCGAAGTGAGATAGAAGCTGGAGGCTAGGAAAGGATGTAATGGTGGTACTGGGGCGAGATATACCAGTTGTCCATTGTGAGGTGCTCCAGCCATTGCAATATGACTGAAAATTTGTCAAAAGCGGCGTTAACTCTATTCAAACAAACAAACTTTTATTGTCATTTGCAATTTCTTTGAATTTGGATCAGTCTAAAACCAAGAGCTGTCAGAGACGGATTATGGTCCCCGAATAAGTCTTTTGTCACAAAACTGTATGCCATTATTGCACAAGAAACTTCTTATTGAATGCAACTATAGTTTGAGAGTTCAGTTCACAAGAATTTGGAAGTTTGACAAAAATTGAAGGAATCTGTTTGGCTTCACAGGCCTGATTCTAATAAAATTCAATATCATTATATGGTAAAGGGTTAAAAATTTAACCTTGACCATCAAAGTTTTCAATGAAAAATGTCTCCATACAAAAAATGAAGACTAACTTGAGTAGTCTTGCAGAAACAATAGACTGATTTATTTTAGAGTAGGAAATATACAAAATATAAAAATTGCAATCACTTATCAGTTAGAATTTGACCTTGACCTTGACCAAGAACCTTATCTAAGTTTCTGCTGAAAGGTCTCGTCACAAGTAATAAAGATATGAAAAATGCTTAAATATGATGGCTATATCACTTACCATTGCAAAATTATGGCCAATTTTAAAGTTTTAATTTCCCAAATTTTGACCTTGAGAAACGAACTTGACCTTGAATGATGACCTTGAACTTGGTACCAACAGAAAGGGTTTGTCACAAGCAATGCACATGTGAAATATGAAAACTTCATCTGTAACCAATCAAAAGTTATTGCCAATTTTAGTTTTTGCAGGGAAAAAAGACAGTTAACGTAAAGGTAATAAAATTAAGGGCCCTTTTCCCATGATGCATTTTTTTTAAACGAAAATTCTGAAATTGCTGAGATATGACTTCGGAAGGAAGGACAGACAAACGCACAAGCCGGCGACTATATGCTCCCCCCATAAATATGTTGGAATAGATTTTATCTTATTGTTCTCTAGGATGGACAGACTGCCATAATGATGTGAAAAGAAACATCTCTTGATTCTTCTTCAACTTAAAATTCAATCATTTTGCATCTATTACTCAACTTCAATACTTTTTGATTGTTTGAATTGGGTTTAACACCGCTTTTAACAATATTTCAGTCATATTTTCGGAGGCTGCCGAACAATGGATTCCTGGTATTTCTTACACCAGTACTACCACTTCATCCTCTCCTAGCAGGAGTGCAGCTGCTATCCCACTTAGGTTTACGATTATCCAACCATTGGTGAGAGACAAATGTCAGAAAGAATATGTGCCGCCGCCAGGGATAGAACCCATGACATCCCATGATTGAAGATTAGGAGTCTGGCGCACTACCGACAGCGCTATGAGGGCAGATTCTTCAATAGTTTGTACCTAAAACCCAAAGAATGTTTCATTTTATTTTCCCATTAGCACACAACAAAATTTCAGACTGCTTCAAATTTAAAGATGCTGCAGACAACAATATAAAGTTATTGGAATTTAAAACATATTTGCCTTGTAGGGTAAAAAACATTGTGGTAACTGAAGAAATTGCTTGTTACAAGCAATTTCTTCATTTTCCACAATGTTTCTTTGGGGACGTTAACATCTGGGATTGTGTAGGAATGAATTAATGTACAACTTATGTTTACAAGTAGCAGCATCCAACTTGGCTTTCCCAATCTGCAGACACTTCGCTATATTATTGGCAAATTTCAACCTAGAATTGTCACAGCATTTTGTAACTCAAGTGGCACAAATGACCTTTGACCTATGTGACCACCAAACAATAGGGTACTTTCTTGGATCAATGGCAACAATTGTATTAAGTTTCAGAGTTGTAGATCATATTGGTTCTAGAGTTAGAGCACTGAAGAATGAAAAATCTTACTGGCAGACGAAAGGATGGATGAACGGACAGATAGACAGACATGGTTAAACCAATATACCTCCTCTAGTTTGAAGGTTGGGGGTATAATTAGATAATATTCAATGAGATTTTACTGCAGTAACAATCAAACACCTGGCAGGATTTTTTAATTCATACAGGAATGACACTTCACTATAATTCACTGCAATACAATATCAGCACATTTTTCAACTACTTAATCTATCGATATATTACAATAACTGCATATTCTAAACCAATTAAAATGTCGCAACAATGCATTTAACCCATTCCAACTTAATTCCTCCTTTTTACGCCCCTCGAGAAAAAAGCTATGGAAAACATTGTGGAAAATGAAGAAATTGCTTGTATCAAGCAATTTCTTCATTATCCACAATGTTTTCTATACTAAAAGACGAAAAAATTCAAAATTCCATCAACTTGAACTTGTCGTCTGCAGCTTCTTTCAATTTAGACCAGTCTAAAATTTTGTCAAGTAGGAATGGGTTAAGCTGTAGCCTGTTACCAGTCAAGAAAATTTTAGATAGGTGCAAACTTGACCCATTTCCTCATAATCCTGCTTTTTATAACCCTCAATTAATAGAGAAAGAAAATATTTTGGCGAATAGAGCTTAACAGTAACAAGCAAATTCTTCATTGTCCACAATGTTTTTCTACTCAAAGACAAAGAAATTTTGTATTTCAGCAACATCAAAGTGTCGTTTGCAATTGTTTCAGTCTAGACCCAAGTGTGAGGTTTTGACTTCTGATAATGAATTAACCCTTTCCTGTTTTTCAAAATTTTTGACTTGTCCAATTTTAAAGAAGTTGCAGACGACAATTAAAAGTGATGGCAATTTGAAAAGTAACCAACCTACAGGGTAGAAAATATTGTGGGATAAAGAAGAAATTGCTTATTACAAGCAATTTCTTCTTTTCCCACAATATTTTCTCAAGTATAAATACCCAGGGACGTAAAATCCAGGGATTAACCAGGAAAGGGTTAAAGAAGTTACATACCACATTCAAGATACAAAATCAGACTGATACCATACATATAAACATGCAGTCATATCAGTAAAATTTGCATCAGAAAGGGTAGAAAATATAGTGTGTAAAGAAGAAATTGCTGATTTTGTTTGTTATGGGTAAATCCTTCTTTTCTCACACCTTTTTCCATTAACTTAATTTCTTCATTACATCAAGATGCAATATTGTTTGGTCACAAGTTAATTCTCTGTAACTCACCAGATTACAAAATTTAAGAGGTCAAATGAAATGGATAACTTAATTTTGTAATGTGACTTTGACTTTGAAGCTATAAGCATGAATCGTATACACAATTAAGGTAATTTTTACAGAGAACAAAAATCTTGATAAGCCCATCCAACAA
Organism: Fragum fragum; assembly: GCA_946902895.1. Classification (NCBI taxonomy): domain Eukaryota; kingdom Metazoa; phylum Mollusca; class Bivalvia; order Cardiida; family Cardiidae; genus Fragum; species Fragum fragum. Next base: position 58,118,840 of record OX336369.1, on the reverse strand, counting down.
TACATGGTAGGGGCAAATTCAGACAAATTCCTAGACTAGAGATGTTGCCAGCACTGTGGAATATAGATTTTCTATCTACATTTTCCGATTATTTTAGACTTATGGGACTTGCAGTTTCATAATATTGTGAAGAAAGTGACACCTGCCTCGTAAATTTTAAAATTTTCTTTCTTGGAAACTACCTACTTAGAAAATATTTGATAGCAAATGACATAATTCTAGGTAACCCTTTCAGTACTCTTGAACTATGTTTGTTTAACTATAATAAAAGAAATTTTGAGGTCTTTTGTTTAAGGAAAAATGCATCAAATTTGAAAAGCACATAATTACATTCCACATGTGGCCCTGTTAGAGAATGAAACTTATTACATTAATGGTGTTGTCACAGAAACAGACTTGATCACTGGCTACACAGTCAGTTAGTATGTCCCTTTCCTTTGGTAAGGCATATTTCAGAACCTTCATATAGTATCTAAGTGATGTTGTTAAGAAACACGCAAATAAAACTAAACTATCACTAAATGTGATTAATATCCGAAACAGCTCCATTTCAAAGAAAAAACATTTTGTCACAGGAATAGAGCCTTTTTTCAACAAATTACCACATCTCGAAGCAAAGTCAATTGACCTTACCAAAAATGATACATGCACATCTTTGGTTGATACAAAGTGCACATGTGAAATTTGAATCAAGTCCATTCAAATCCATTCAGTAGTATAACAGAAAATGAATGAACAAGAGTTTTCATCAAAGGACCACAACTCTGTAAAAATAAATGTACTGCAACTAAACTACAATATGAATATCTCTGATTGACACTAAGTCTATATGTAAAATTTGAATCAAATTCATGTAGTTGTTGCTGAGAAATTGAGAAAATAAGTACAAGAGGACCATGATGGTCCTAAATCGCTCACCTGAGGCATCTGCAAATTACAGTACTTTTTAGTATAAAAAAGACACAACTTGAGTAAAAGAAATAAAACAAATATAAGATTTTGGGCTTTGTACAAAACAATCCAGTAATGCTTTACAATAAGAATTAATGCCTTTGTCTTTATAGTTTAATCCATTACCAAACTATCCAAAATTTGTCACCCTCAGGGAAAATAGGTTTGGAAAATACATAGTGAGAAAGGGAGTGGCAAGCAATTTATCCATTTCTAACAGTGTTTTCTACTTGAAATTCTTTGTATTTAGATTTCAATCAAACTCTAATTACTGTCTGCAACTTCAATGGGTGTAATTTTAGCAACCTTGGTAGAGAACAATCTGGATGTACTATAAATCAAAATATGAATGCATTACAACTTATACATGAGGAGTGGAAGATATTTGAACATGCTCTTATTGAGCGTTTTTCATATCTTTGGATACCTTGGGAAGGGCCATGTTTGTCAAAGGATATAAACATGGTAGATAACAATAATGTTATCCTTTGTTTTTAATGTAAATGTTCTAGAACCTATATTTAAGAAGAATTCTTTCAATGCAATTTTAGACCCCAGGAGCAGAGACATTTTCATCCTAAGAGCATATTTTCCTGTTGCATAGTACAAAATTATTTTGTCATGCTACATATCAAATATGTATGCCCTTCACCTTATATTTCAGGAGAAGACTTTTGATGTTGCTCTAATTGGGTGTTTTCCAAAATTTTTGACCTATGGGGCAGTGCCATGTTTTATCCAAGGGCTAAGATTTTAGCTAACATGGTAGAGAACTATCTGGATATGCTATATACAAAATATGAATGCCTCAGACTTTGTAGATTGGGAAGAAAAGACTATTGAACATGGACTAATTGAGCATTTTTACAAACTTTGGACACCCAGGGAAGGGGTGTTTATTAACCTACAGGCATAATTTAATCAAAACTGATAGATAACAGCCAGGCTATGCTACACTCAAAATATAAATGCCCTCCTCCTTAAAATGAAGGTTGTTTTTTTCCAGCAAACACAAATTTTGCGTTTTTTCCCAATTTCTGACCCCTAGTACAGGGCCCTTTTTGACCTGAGGAAGACAACTTTTAGTGATATAATACAAAACCATCCAGTTATGCTCCATACCAAATATAAATATCCTAGACCTTATAGTTTAAGAGGAAAAGTCTTTTGAAATTGCCCTAATTAAGCATTTTTCCAAACTTCGGACCTCAGGGGCGGGGCCATTTTTGACCCCAGAGAATTTTTTTTTTAAAAACTTGGTAAAGAACCATATGATTAAGCTCTATATAAAAAATAAATGCCTTGGGCCTGGTAGTCTTTGAAAAAAAAGACAAAAAAGATTTTCTAACATTTCCCATTTTCATATGCCACGCTTACAAGATTTTTTCACAGAATTAAATTCTTTTAACAACTTTTGAAGAGCTTCACCCAAGGAACATCCCTGCAAAGTTTCAGCATGATTGGCCAACTAATTTAGGAGGAGAAGATTTTTAAAGATTTTTAAAGATTTACTTAAGATTCCCATTTTCACATGCCGCGGCAACCAGAGTTTTTGACGGAATTAAATCCTTTTAACAACTTTTGTAGAACTTCACCCAAGGAACATCCCTGCAAAGTTTCAGCTTGATTGGCCTACTGGTTTAGGAGGAGAAGATTTTTAAAGATTTTTAAAGATTTACTTAAGATTTCCTTTTTCAAATGCCGCGGCAACCAGAAATTTTGACGGAATTAAATTCTTTTAACAACTTTTGTAGAACTTCACCCAAGGAACATCCCTGCAAAGTTTCAGCTTGATTGGCCTACTGGTTTAGGAGGAGAAGATTTTTAAAGAAATTGTGGACGGATGGACAGACGGACGACGGACAACGACCGATCACAATAGCTCACCTCGCACTTTGTGCTTAGGTGAGCTAAAAAGGCTACAGACAGACTGACCGACCAACTAACCAACCAAACAACAAACTGATTCCTATATATCCCTAAGCAGAGTTTTTTGTGGGGTATTGCTTAATGCCTAAATGTGTATTATCAAAATAGTTTAGAATAAGCGAATGACATAGCACCCACTTTGTTCAACATGGTCGCTAATGTGATAAAAATCATTAACAAATTTGACCAAAATATTGAATTTTGAGATCAAAACATATTGATTACTGCTTATTGAAGCTTTTGTTGCAATGTTTTACTCAATAACCAACTTTATCTAATTCCTTTTGGCTCAGCAATCCCTCATTCATCTACCCTTCCACACAGTGTCCTTAATCCTCATGTTTAGGCTGCCTGATATTTGAAATGCTGACAGTGCAAACAAAATTTAATTCAAGATAAATAAAAATCAATGTATATGTACTAAAGGCAATAGAACCCCAAGAGACAATATAAGTAATTTATTTACAAGGCCTATATGACATTACAAAGGCTTCCATTTCAAATTTTCCATTAGCACAGATATCTTGGGAATTTCTTGAAATTTTCTGAAACTGGAATCATAGCAAATTGTATAATTTAGGACAATTTGGGTAAATCCCCCCCCCCCAAAAAAAACACTATGTACAATTAAACCTCAAAATGTGACCTTAGACCTGAATAAATCATATTCTCTTCTTCTAATGAAGTATATTTTCTTTTCTTTTTCATTATTTAAGATTCAAAAGCTCTGAAAAAATAACTAGAGAGCCACAGTCACAATATATACCACCAAGTTGAGCCCACTTTTTTCTCTGACACAGCCAAAAATGACAAGAACGGACAGTATAGACATGGTCAGGTGACTATAGGAATATTCTTTGAAAATTTCATTCAATTAGGTCCATAAATGTATAAGGAAATGTGTTAATCCATTCCCACATAAACCTATTTTGTTACATCTCAGACGAATTGAAAGAATTTCTCCATTTATAACAATGTTTTCTCAAATCTATTTGAATTGTCGACTTCTTCCAATTTTGACATAAGATGACTGGATGTATGGCCTGATGGATCACCAGACAGACAGTGGAACAGACAGGTTGATACTAATATACCTCCATCAAAACATGATTAGAATTATCTAATTCATTCCTTATTATAAAATTTACCACACTGTAATGCTATTGGATGCAAGAATAAGAATTTGGAAAACGCTGCAATTTCTTCATTCAACACTGTTTTCTATCCAGAAAATTGTAAAAATCTATAATTTCATGAATTTTGAATTGTTGTCTGCAACTCCTTACAATTTGGACCAGTCTAAAATTTTGCTGTCTAGTAAATTGTTAGCTGAAATACAGCTCCATTCAAGATACATGAACAAATGTTTTCAGAACCTGAAGGAATGTAAATACCAAATTTTAATCTCCCCAAACGAAGTGATGGCTCTTATTCATAATTGGCCAATTCGGACATCAAAAGCAATTGGAGGCAAATTTGATGCAGTTAAATATGGAGAATTATCCATAACTAATTTTTTTATATGGCTTTTCCCTGTGTTTTCAAAGCCCTTTATTTTGACAATGAAATATGTATTTTTTTCACTTTTCCTATCAAACCAATTGAACTATGATAATTGTTCTTTATATATACTTTATTGATTGATTATATTAAAATGAGCTCTTATTAATTCAATAACTAATAGAAATTTCATTTTAGATGATGACTTGAACATTTTTCCCCATTCTGTCTTTCCAAAACTGTTAGAAAAAAAATGAGCCTCCGCGAGACATTTTCAACATCAATAAGAGTAACCAAAAAAGATGAGTAGATAATTATGAATGGTTCAGGGTAAAACATTTGCATCTGCCTTTATGTTTATAGGCAGTTACAATTATTTTGCGCTGAACCATCAATATGTACTGTATTTTCTCTTTACAAATTTAACTCTAAACTACGAATAAAAACTGAAATGTAGAAAGTCTACTAACATCATCATCATAATTAGCTTTCACTACATTCCCTTGCTATTACCATTCCTGAAATTTTCAGAACCAAAGAAATCAACAATAACTAACAATTAATCATGGAGCAAGCACTATAATGTTCAACAAAAAGCACATATGTCCATTGGGACTGTTATTATCCAGGCTTTTCAATCAATGATAATCAGATTAGAATCTCCTGCCTTACAACATGTTGATACTTAACTGGTCAAGTCTTTAATTTTGTTTTTTTTCTGTCAGTTCTATAAGATATGTAAGAACTATAACAAAGTGCCTTTATTTTTAAAAGCACCCAGTTTTATTTTACCCATAACAAGACCACAATTTTGAGTTGATGAAATTCTAAAATCCTTATGTAGAAAACATTGTGAAAAAATTGATAATGAGGGCAATGATTTTTCAAATTTACTGATGTTTCATGCAAAATATCAATTTTTGAGCTCTACTCATTCAGATTTTTTAAATTTCTCTTTTATTGCCATGGTAACCTGAGTTTTACATGAGTTTCAATTCTTTTAGCAGTTTTCAAAGGGTCCACCGAAGATCCACATTCTTGCTAAATTTTTTTTTAACTGGTAGTATAGTCAGTGTTGTTTGGGGGACTGTTTTCTTTCAAAAATTCTTCTTATTTCTATAAGGTACCCATTCCCCTGCAGCTCTGCTCATGGGGGCAACTAAGCAATATTCCTGCCAAATTTGGTTGACATTGGCTGAGTGGTTTAGAAGAAGAGAAGATAAAGAAATTATTGACACAGGTTACAAAGCTGGACTGAATGTGATCACTAAAGTCTATGAACGTTAAAAATATTCAATGTTTTTTATTTCACTTCCAAGCCCTGTTTCATATTATAATTATAATAATTGTACTAAAAAGTTCTCATAAAAGTTGGTACCAGATTTTAGGGGCTATCAGTAATTCTGTACAGTAATTCATGGTGGATGAATATTGCCAAATATAGGGGTACTAATGAATTCAATTGAGCTGTAAACATTCTTGTATTGCAAAGAAATCCCTTGACAGACCACAGCAATGCACCGGAAAATGGCAATAAAATATGTATTTACACAGCGATAAATGCAAATTTGCACACTTCCTGTATCAGGCCAAGAGATGAGAGAAACGGGTCAGGGATAATCATGAGATCAATAAAATGTTATCTGTATCACCTAAATAAATGTCAAATCATTCCAACGTCCCTTATATATGAAAATGTTTGAAATAAATTAACCCTTGGCATGCTGAACCCAGAATATTTCTGCTCTTGGCAGGTGACAAAGGTTAGATTGCACATATGTGCAGTCTAATCTTAGTCTAAACCACCCACTGGAGCTATAAGCCAGCAATGTTAATCAGATTATTTAACAAAGGACATAATTATAGACCCTAAATCTGGGCCTTTCCACTTTCATTCCTTGGATTTTAACAAATTCCCAAACAATCATGCTTTATGACGCCCTCAAGAAAAAAAGCTTTGGAAAGCATTATGGACAATGATTATCCACAATGTTTCCAACCTTAAATGACAAGAAAACTTTACGATTTCATCAACTAGAAATTGTTGTCAGCAACTACTTTGATTTTGAACCCTGTCTAAAATTTTGTCTTGTAATTTTGGGTTAACGCCATTCGAGAAAGATTCTTTAGCATGACAGGGGTTAAAATCCTCTGATAGGAAGTTAATTATTAGCACTTTTGCTCTGAATGAAGACTTACATTAAAAATCCAACATGGACTGACACTGAAGGGCATACTTGTAGTTTTAACTAGTTGCAACCAATCAAAAGGAAAAGTCGCAGCCTATGTCATTAATTCTAAGACCATTTAACCCATTCCAACTCAATCCCTCCTTTTTACGCCCCTTGAGAAAAAAGCTTTGGAAAACATTGTGGAAAATGAAGAAATTGCTTGTATCAAGCAATTTCTTCATTATCCACAATGTTTTCTGTCCAAAAAGACGAAAAAATTCAAAATTCCATTAACTTGAAATTGTCGTCTGCAGCTTCTTTCAATTTGGACCAGTCTAAAATTTTGCTGTGATGGAATGGGTTAATCCTACAGCAGACTACTAAACTTGGCAAAATGGATAGAAGAGGTCAGTGAGGATGACAATTTCAAACTGATAAGAATTAAAAACTCTTTGTCTTCCAGTGTAGAAACCATATCAATATAGCACATAATGAAGAAATTGCTTGTTACAAGCATTTTTTTCTTTTTTCTAAAAAAAATCCCAACGTTTATTTCTTGAGGATCAGAAAAAGCTGGATTTTGTGGTAATAATAAATTTAATGGAAAATCTATGACAAACTTTATAAAAAATTGAGAAATTGCTTGAAACCAGCAATTTCCTTTTTTGCTTTTTTTTTAAATTCTATTAACTTGAAATTATGGTCTGTTACTTCTTTCACTTTATACCAGTCCAAACTTTTGTCCTCTTGTAATGGCTTAAAAAGACAACTGAAATGAGGACCCACTACATAATTAACCCATTACCACACAAGAAAATTTTAGACTGGTCCAAATTGAAAGAATTTGCAGACGACAATTTAAACTTTATGATTATTTTTATGTTTTTGTCTTTTTGGAAAGAAAACATTCTGGTAAATGAAGAAATTGCTTGTGACAAGCAATTTCTTCATTTTCCACAATATTTTCCAAAGCTTTTTTTCTTGTGGGTGTCTAAAAGTGTCACTGAGTGGGAATGGGTTAATCGTTTGATGAGAAATACTGTTTTTAGAATGTCATCTCAAGCTCTTGGCTAACACAAAATCGACAATAACCTGTCAAACTGTAATAAGTCACAAGTTCAAACAAATTCATCATCTGTAACCCCAGTCCAAAGTTCATTGAAGAAATCCATCATGATGAGAAATAAGTCATTAGTTATTAGGAAAAAAATTATCACTTAACTCTATAAATACTATTAACTTATCCCATCTTTGGATACAGCTAATTAAATCAAATCATTACTAAACAGCAAAATTTGAGAACAGTCCAAATTGAAAGGGGTTGCACAAAACAATATAAAGTTTATGAAATTTTATATTTTTCAACTGTCTTTGTTGAAAACATTTTGTGAAATGAAGAAATTGCTTATTGCAAGTAATTCCTTCATTTCAAACAATGCTTTCCCTTTTGATTTTCTGAAAGGGCATTAAAAGGGCATTAAAAAAGCATCCTAATGTGGGAATGGGTTAATGTTTGTCCACAATAAGCCAATATGACTGTGACTGACTTTGAACCCCTGTTAACCCTTGTCATGCTGTATAAATTACCTTACTGAAATGCTGTCAAATCAAAGGGCTGAAAGCACTAATAGAACTTGTTGTTCAAAAATCAATATTTCTTTTAGAAATCAACTTCATAAACAACCTGGCAGAATAAGTACAAGCAGGAGATGTAGACTAAAATCAGCCTGCACATAAGTGCAGTCTGATCTTAGTCGACACCTCCTGCCAAAACCGGAATATTCCGGGCTCAGCATGACAAGGGTTAATGATGGAGTAACATTAGACAAACTTGAATCATAATAAATCAACATAGGCCTGAAAGAAATGTGTTCTTTGCATATATGTATTGAGTTATTCATTTGCAAAGCTCAGCTACTTCCTATGTGTTTCTTTAACCCTTTCCTGTTTTAAAATTTTCTAGACCTGTCCAAATTCAAAGGTTTTGCAGACGAAAATTTAGAGTGGAGGTATCACTAGTGCCAGGCACAAGGTCAATCCCATGAGCCGAGTGTCAGGCCCTTTAGGGATCATAGAGCTCACACCCAAGGACATACCAATGAGCACAATGCCAGGCCCTTCAGGGATCATAGAGCTCACACCCAAGGACATACCAATGAGCACAGTGCCATGACCATGAGCACATTTCCATGACCATGAGCACATTTCCATGACCATGAGCACAGTGCCATGACCATGAGCACAGTGCCATGACCATGAGCACAGTGCCATGACCATGAGCACAGTGCCATGACCATGAGCACAGTGCCATGACCATAAGCACAGTGCCGTGACCATGAGCACAGTGCCATGACCATGAGCACAGTGCCATGACCATGAGCACAGTGCCATGACCATGAGCACAGTGGAGCAGCATGCAGGTAACCCATTACTAGACAACAAGAATTAAAACTAGTCTAAAGAGAGAGTTCCAGAAAACAACTTCAAGTTCATAGCATTTCACAATCTTAGTCTTTCAAGGTAGAAAATATGGAAAATGAAGGAATTGCTGTAGTTACAAGTGATTTCTTCATTGCCCACAATGTTTTCTTAAGCTGTCTCCTTGAAGTTGGTAAAATTTGTGGGATTGTGTGGGAAAGGGCTTTACCAATGGCTAATCAACTTCCCTCCCCAGCAGAGTTCTATTGAGTCAAATTGTTGAAAGATCAAGGGTAAATTCTTATTACATAACAGCAGCAGAAAAAGATCACCCATTATCTCTACATAACAGATAAGTCTGTAGAAGACAATTCTTCATTCTGCCTAATTCTAGGCTTTAATTCAAGAATCAATGACATTGCCACCTTAAAGACAGATCATTCGGTGTCTTATACCAAAAGTTTCTTCACTTACTAGTTCAAAATTATACTTATTACCTGAATCACTCTATATTATATCATTTCACCTTTTTCATTAATTTTCTGAACATCACTTAACTGTTGAAATTTTACTATTTTGATTTAATTCTGGATTAACTGAATTCACACTTTCAAAGAATCAATTTGCTTCAATTTTAAATAAATCTACTATATTTCTTCAAATAAATCTCACCAGCCACAGTGCAAAATGCTAATCTGGAGCTTTTTTCATTCACATTTCCATCATCATTTTCTTTGGGAAAACATTTAGAAAAAAATCAACATCTTTCCAAGTCTTCGATAATGATGCAGATTTCTGAAGGTGTTTTTAATTCTGAGTCTGATTAAGATGTAAGCCTCTATAAGTTTTTGAAATTTTTGGAATAGTTTTGATAAAGTTTGGTGAAGTTAACCTAAATTGATTTGGACATCACTTCAATTTCATTTTACCCCACTTATGATTTAAAACACTGAGTGCCAATGTATCTTGCCATTGTTACCATCTTTTGAGTGTACGTACAGTCAATCTTTATTAAGCAACAACTTTCATTAAGCAACCATAATCAAATTCTTATTTCCAAAACCGACAACTCTCAAGGATTGGATGTATTTGTTAGAGAAAGTTATTGCAACTCAATCCTATGTTGTAAGAGTCGTCTCAACTCTAATAAATATGAACAACGAAGGACTATGTGAGAATTCTGCAATAATAACCGTTCTCTCGAGCAACTTCTTTTTGGCAGTCCCTCGACTGGCAGCTTAATATAAGTTTTACTGTACTATTAGTACTTTACAGGTATTGTACTGGAGTATTTGAACTTATTGATTCTTGCATGGCAGAAGCCATAAAATAGTTGTCAAAATGTGGTATAGTTGGAGCGCACTAGCATGATTCAAGCAGCTTAACAATGCTGAAAATCACAAGATTTATATCCTAATATTCTGTAAAATTTCAGTAAAGAGTTCAAATCTAGGGACCTGTCACCCTAATCAGGTTGAAGATATATTTAGAACAGAAAGCAACAATATCCAAGGAGAAATTCCAGCGGAAGAGAAATAGCACTTTCTATTGGATTGTCAAAGTTCTGGTGAAGGAATATCATCTTCTATTGGATAGCGACTGTTTAACCTTTGCACCTTTTAACTAAAATTAAAGATGTTTGGTGCTGAAATGGAATAATCGGATACTTCTTAAGCACTAGATAAACATCTTTCTTGCATCTATTTTGATCATAGGATGGTGTGACAAACTTGAAAATTTCTGTGGAATTCAAAAAAATGTATAAAAGATTAAATTTCCTTCAAGGTCAAGTACTCATGACACATGAGTAATAAATACAAGATTAGACAAAAATTTAAGTAAAAGTATTTACTGATAATAATATATTTAGTAGTTTTTTTTTTATTTTTTTGTTAACCCGTTACCAGATGACAAACTTTAGACTGGTTCAAATTGTAAGGAATTGAAGACAACAAGTTTAATTCTATATAAATTTAGATTTTTCAACTTTCTAGGTAAAAAACATTGTTGAAATTGAAGGAATTGCTTGTTGCAAGCAATCTTCATTTAACATATTGACTTCCAAATTGTTTATCTTGGAGAATTAAAAAATGTCCTTATGTGGGAATGGATAAAGCATGGGACATATCCAGAAAAAGAGTCCTGATTCAACTTACTAATGTCTTAACCCATTCCCACTCAACAAAATTTTAGACTGGTCAAAGTTGTGAGGAGTTGCAGATGACAATTTAAAGTAATAGAAATTTTAGATTTTTTCAACTTTCTGGACAGAAAACATTGTGTAAAATGAAGAAATTGCTTGTCACAAGCAATTTCTTCATTTTCCATAATGTTTCCCCAGTTGCTTTTCTTGAGGGGCGTCAAAAAGCGTCAATGTGTGGGAAAGGGTCAAACCTTTGGTGAAAAGAAATAGAAGTAAAAATTGTCTTTGAATGTCATTTTCAAATTTTGGCAGTCTATGACATATTAACTAACAAAAATGTATACTGGTCAATATCAAAAGAATTTCCAGACCACAAAATGTTTGAAAATTGAAAAATATGCATGAGGAGGGGTACATACTGTTGTAAAAAAGGGATATGGCTTGTTATATGCAACATCTACTTTTCCAACAATGTTTGTCTTAGTTACATTTATTCGGGGCATCAAAATGCTGGAATGTGTTGTAACGGGTTAGACAGTAAAAGATTTCGTTACAGGCACTTCATCTACACAGTATGTGGTCATGACCTGAGATGGCAATTTCGTCAAGACGTCACACAAATTAGCACTACATGAGACGATTATAATGATGCAGCAAGGTCGTGTTCAAGGATCATTTGGGAAGTTCTACACGACGTAATGACCATAATTACATCCTCCACAGACTCATGATTTCGTTTTTCATGGCCACTGTATAATCATACTGCAGCAATCAGGTGATGACAATGCGACTACATCATGGCTCCTCTACAACATTTACAGTAATAATTATCATAGGCTGTCGCAGAAAAAATAACATGTCACATTGCAAGTGTAAAGATGCCATAAACATTGAGTTACTGTATGACTGTCAACCTATTCCTACTCAACCAAATTTTAGACTTGTCTAAATTCAAAGAGGTTGCACACAACATTTTTTAAGTGATGAAATTTTGGAAACCTTTGTATTTGTAGGTCGGAAAACATTGTGGATAATGATAAAATTGCCCTTTTTATGCCAGAGTTTGGTTGTAGATTTCATTGGAATGAAATATTTAGGTCTTTCAGTACCTTAGGTTATACAAATTTATTTTAGCTTGATTGTGATAAAAGCTTTAAGCTTATAGAGTCCCTCTTGAACGCTCAGAATCCAGATCTTCGAACACTCAGAATCGAGATCTTTTCATGAGAGAGGCAGTGGCTAAAAATCATTGCTACCAAATTTTACAGCTGGGTAGACAGGGGCTGGCTATTAATTGTATTGCCTATGAACACAACAGTGGGACTCGAACCTGTAACCTTTATATCACAAGCCAAGTACCTATACCTCTAGTTCATGGAGGCCGTCAGTACTTGCAGTCCTTTTATTTGAATGTGTGTCTGGTGATGGACTTAAGCATGACAAATAGTCAACAATAGTTTGAATGTGAAGGACTGGCCGCAGTCTGTTTGGACCTTAACCCATTCCAACACAGTGGAATTTTAGACTGGTCCAATTTGAAAGAGGCTGCAGACGACAATTTGAAGTTGATGGAATTTTATTTTTTTTTCATCTTTTGGGATAGAAAACATTGTGGATAATGAAGAAATTGCTTGTAACAAGCAATTTCTTCATTTTCCACAATGTTTTCTAAAACTGTTTTATTGAGGGGCGTAAAAAGGAAGGATTGAGTTGGAATGGGTTAATGTGTAACATTTTTTCCACATGCATGTCTCTTTAATCTAAGTTAATGAATTGTGGCTAAGTGCTAAACAAAACTCTTATTTCAGAGACATCCCTGTTCAATCTAGAGATTGAGAAAAGTACCTGTTCAGATAGACTAGCTGCAGTAATTTTTGTTAGAACTAGCTTTAATGTTTAACATTTTTTCCTCATGTATGTATCATTAATCTAAGTTAATGTTGTGCTGAACAAAAACTCTTCTTTTAGAGTCAAAGGACTTTATTAACCTATGTCATGCTGAACCCGGAATATTCCAGCTTTTGCAGGAAGTATAGACAAAGATCAGCCTGCACATAAGTGCAGTCTGATCTTAGTCTTCACCTCCTGTCTATTCATTTCAAACGAGAATAGTTAATGGAATTATTTTTTCAAAAGAAGTACTGACGATGGAACAACTTGTACTACCAGTGCTTTCAGCGCTTTGATTTTAATGCAATTCTGAAAGAAAATATTTTCAGCAAGACAAGGGTTAAAATCCTTCTTCAACCTTGGAAAGACTTAATTCCCTTTACAAAAAAAAGTCTGATAGCCAGACTAGAGCAATTGGTGGAGGATTGTTGAAGATCTATTATGGCCACAATGTTCCAGACACAGTTGATCTGGGAATGATAGTTGAAATGAGTGACACTTCAATAACAAGTATAGTTAGGATTTTTTCTAAAATGATATGATGGTACAACCATTGTATATATATCGTCATTAGGCATGCAAAATGCTGTAACTACAGCTTAGATAAAGCTGTGGGTACGTCATTTTGCTCTCCAAATGAAACTATGATTATATAAGCTAGCTGTGATCATGGTTTGATCAAAGTCAAAAAGTGAAAATAAAAACAACCCTGTAATAATTTATTATCATTTGCAAACCATGTTTCAACAGTGATCCTTTTCAAGCCTTGATCATGATCAAACATCATTCTAGAGCTAGCTATCATGAACATGTTAGAAACATGGCTTAACTAGGAACATTGTAAATCCAAGTTCAAAAATGGCCAGGATATATCCTAAAATAACCTTATGTAACTCTGATATTTGACTTTGAATCAAGCTTCCTGTGATAATATTTATTTCAAAGCCAAAGCATACTATTTTCATATCATAGCTGAACCAGGGTAATTTCATGACAACCTTCCATGATATAGGCTTGTTATGGCCTTTGTAATATCCTGGTCAAGCCATGTATCAGTTAAAGCCATGTTTCAACATGGTAAAGCTTTTTATGGCCACTTCAATAATGTCCATGGATGAACCAAGATTGTCACTGATAAACATATGGTCATCCTTGCAGGGAATGATAAAATCTGGATGAATGATATTACTACATGAAAATTTATATTTGCCTTGAATTACTTTTGAATTTTAGTCTCCAATGATTTAACCCATTCATACACAATGATGCTTTCGGATGCCCCTCAAGAAAAGTGCTTTGGAAAATATAGTGATAAAGAAGAAATTGCTTTCTAACCTGTCAGGCGCAAACTGGTGGCAAGGACTAAGATCAGACTGAATTTATGTACACGCTTATCTTTGTCTTTTCCTCCTGCCCAAACAGGAATATTCTGAGCTCAGCATGAATGTTCCATCTTGGTGTTCATCAATGAATGTTTTCCTTATTTTCTTGGTAATGCACCAGACCGAAATATAGGCAAAGAACCAGGTGTATTTATCAGAAATTGTAATTTTCTATCTATTTAATCAGAATCTTTCAGAAGTCTGAGAAATAGTTCTCTTTATTCCCTCATCCATTATTTACACATTGATTCATTATTTACACATCATTGTCTAGACCTTTTACATTTATGATCTAAGATTTCCTCTAAAAGTTATGCACAGATCCAGATTTTTTTCTGAGGGGGGGTGGGGGGGCCTGAAAATGTTAATTGATTGAATGGGGTTTAACGCCTCTTTTAACAGTATTTCAGTCATATGGCAGAGGCTGGAGCACCTAACAATGGATTCCTGGTATATCTCACACCAGTACTACCATTACATCCTTTCCTAACCTCCAGCTGCTATCCCACTTAGGTTTACGATTATCCACCAATTGGTGAGAGACAAATGTCAGAAAGGACTTGCTGCCACTGTGATCGAACCCATGAAACCCCATGATTGAAGATTGGGAGTCTGGTGCTCTACCAACTGCACTTTGATGGCGGCCCCCTGAGAATGTACTTGATTTTATAATATTTGTCAGTTGGTGAGCAAAATGTTGTACCTACAGCTTAAGCAAAGCTGTAGTTATGACATTTTGGTTGTCCATTGATAATATGGTACTTTAATTTCCGAATTTTCCTAAGTTTAGAAACATATTTTTACCAAATTTTAGGGGTGGGGGTGTTGACCCCTGGTCCTCCCTCTGAATCTGCATATGTTAGTAGAACAAATAATTGAAGATCTTGATGTATGTTAATATTCATGAATAAGTCTTCCAATTCTTAATTTGTTTTTCTGAGGTCCCTGGTTGTTAAATGCACCACTCAGTTTTGATGAAACCAACTCTTCTTTATGCTTAACTTTGACCCTGATAGACGGGCTAGGTACATTTGTATATAAGAATTATTTTGGGTGAAAGGAGAAAAAGGTTACCATGGTAATAAAATAGTCATTAATGAGACAGTAGCATAGACAAATTTTGATGAATGAGGGGATTTTTGTCTTTGTTTTACAGACCATTTCAACACTTCAAACAACCAAATATAACTCATCCATACCAACATGAAGAAGTGGATCATCTGGCTTTATTTTATTGCTAATTTTGCTGTTAATTTCATTAGCAATTGTATTAAGTCACCTTGATGAAATGACTTTCTAAAGTTTTGCAAAGTAGTAATTCTGACAGATTATAATCCTTATGATGGAACCATCTAAACAAACCAAAGGTGTTATAGTCCACTTTCACAATCAATTTCATTCCTCTAGAAGACTTTTAATTTAACCCATTCCCACACAATGAAATTTTAGACTGGTCCAACTTGAAACAAGAGGACCATGATGGTCCTAGATCCCTCACCTGAATTGTCTGCTGTTAAAAAAATGCAACTAGAGACAAATAACTATAACCAGTTTCATGAAGATTGAGCCAAAACTATGACTTCTATATTGTAAACAAAGAAATTATCATTAAGGCCCCTTTTCCTGTATTTTCCAATAGAATCCTCCTATAATCAATAGGGTTCATCCTCGTGACCAAACAATTATTTTGACCAAGTTTTGTGAAGATAAAACCAAAATTGTGTCCTTTAAAGTGTAAACAAAGAAATTGTCATATAAGGCCCCTTTTCTTGTGTTTTCGGAAAGATCCTCCAATAATCAATAGTGTTCATCTTTATGACCTAATAATTATTCTGGCCTAGTTTCATGAAGAATGATCCTAAATTGTGTCCTCTAGACTGTAAACAAAGGAATTGTCATTAAGTGCAGTCTGATCTTTGTCTATACCTCCTGCTAAAACTGGAATATTCCAGGTTCAGCATGACATGGGTTTATGAAGCTTCCCCTAAAAATTTCCCTCAAACTATTCTTACTTTGAATATACAGCCTTTTTTGCATGTGCTAAAACAGTTAACCAATACAATATACAAGTATTGCTAATAAATCATCCAAACATTTACTGTAGCACTACAACCTGCTGTATCAACAAAAGATATAAGAAAAAACAAAGGCTTAATTGGTTCCAGAACTCTGACCAATCAAAACAACTCGACCAGTTATTTATGTTACATAACAGATCAAGACCACGTATGATCCATACAATCAACTTTTCTAAGAGGCCCCATTAACCAACTAAACTTCAAATCTGTTACTTTAACCCTTTCCCATTTTACAAAGTTTTAGACCTGTCTAAATTCAAAGGATTTGCCGACGAAAACTTAAAGTGGATTTAATTTGAAAATTAGCCATTCAGTAGGGTAGAAAATATTGTAGAAAAAGAATAGCTTGTTACAAGCATTTTCTTCTTTTCCTACAATGTTTCTCAATTATAAAATCACAGGGACGTAAAAACCAGGGACTGAACAGGAAAGGTTGAAGATATTTAACCATACCATAGTTAGTCTTTTTACACCTTTTTGCATCCCTTTTGAAAATTGATCCAGTAGGAAAAGCAATGTCTGCATCTACCATCAATTTGGACCAGTCTAGCATTTTGTTGTCTGGTAAAGGGTTAAATGCATATATTTTTGTGGTCATTCATCCAAAAGTCAGTTTCATATCAGGCTTATAATTATGCGTTATCATAACAACTAATCCAGAAAAAAACATAGGAAGAATAATGCTTTGTTGGATTCTTACATCTATCAACAGGCCAAATTTCTAAGATGGTCTGCTTAACATCAAATTCTTAAGCCAATGACTCCCTGCTTAACCCATTGCCAGATGTCAAAATTTTAGACTAGTCAGAATTTAAAGAAGTTGCAGATGACAGTTCTTAGAATTTAAAAAATCTCTATCATTTTAGGTAGAAAACATGTGGATAATGAATAAATTGCTTGTCACAAGCCATTTTTTTCATTTTCCACAATGTTTTACATAGCTTTTTCCTAAGGGGGCTTCATAAAGCACCATTATGTGGAAATGGGTTAATTAAGTAATACTCTCTGAGACTTTTGACTCCATCTAGAAAAATTGATCTCTTAACCTTTTCCCACAAAATCCATCTTTTTTAATTACAGCCTTAACCCATTCCCACACAGTGACACTTTTGGACGCCCCTCCAAGAAAATTAATTTGGGAAAACATGGTGTAAAATGAAGAAATTGCTTATTTTCCACCATGTTTTCTACCCAAAAAGTAGAAAAAAACTAAAATTTCATAAACCTTAAATTGTCATCTGAAATCCCTTTCAATTAGGACTGCTCTAAAATTTTGCTGTCTGGTATGGGTTAAATGCTTAGGAAAACATTGGAGAGGGGCAGTTCTTCAAAAAAGATACAGATGTTTAAATTTCATCAACTAAATTATGTTGTCTGCAACTTCTTTGATTTTGTCATCTGGTAATGGGTTACAAATACAGTATCGCTGAAATGAACTTCATTAAAGCGTACACGTAGAACAAAGCACACAATCAACAAAAGGACAAACCAATTCCATGTCTTCAGATCGTGGAGATAATGGAAAATAATGAAATTCTGCGTTCCACACAAAAATGACCAGAAACATTGTACAGTTTTGTTGAAGGACAGATTCCATTTCAATGCCCATAACATGATCCCGTCAATTTTGGTTGAAATCCATACACTGGTTTCTGAGAAGAAGAATTTCAAAGATTTTATCACATATGATCTATATAATAGAGTCCTGCCCATTAAAGCAATGTTTTTATTCCAATCAAAATTCTTTGAAGGAATCTGATAGAGGTTCACCATAGGATCATTTCCATGAAATTTGGTTGAAAACCATCTACTGGTTTCTGAGAAGAAGATTTTCAAAGCTTTCACCATATTAGCCCTGCCCATTTAAGCCAAGAATCATTTCTGTAAAATTTGGTTGAAATCCATCCACTAGGTTCTAAGCTTTCACCATATATGAAATTTGCCCCGCCCATTAAAGCCATGTTTTTCATCCAATCAAAATTCTTTGAAGGAATCTAAAAAAGGTTCACCCAAGGATCATTTCTGTGAAATTTGGTTGAAATCTGTTCTTTCTGAGGAGAAGATTTTCAAAGTAAAAGTTTACGGACAGACGAACGGACGGATGGACTGATGGACACAACGCACGAAGGACAAAAGGACATGACAATAGCTTTCAGCCAGTGGAGCGAATAATCATTCAGTAGGGTAGAAAATATTGTGGAAAAAGAAGAATGTGTTTGTTTCAAGCAATTTCTTTTTTCCCACAGTATTTTCTGAAGTATAAAAACACAGGGTTAAAGAATAATTATAAGGCCGAGAATTCTTGATAAAGAATGAGAACTAATGATGAATCTCAGGTAGATGGTTATTCTGATTAGGAAAACTTTGTTGGAAGCAACCAAACTTTTTGTGAATGCAAATAATTGTTTTCTATTTTGAATAGGGTTTGGTGCTGCTTTAAACAGTGTTTTAGTTTAGTGAGTTAAAACCTTTTCATTTTACATCAAATGGAAAAAAAGTTCTTCCAACTTGGATTATTCTCTCTAAATTCTAGTACTTGAGCTGAATGTGCAGGTCATTCAAAAAAACAAAATCAATAACTGCTCCCGGAAATCAAACTCGGGACCTCTTAATCAGGAAGCCAACTCTCTAGCCCTGGACCATAGACTTGATATAAACTCTTAACAAATTTCAGTCATAGCACTTAGCTTAGACTCTTTATAATGCAAAGAGAAAATACATTTTGCTTTACACTAAGGCAGAAATTGGTGTTGGTAAGGATATTAACCCTTGTCATGCTGTATAAATTACCTTACTGAATTGCTGTCTGATCAAAGGGCTGAAAGCACTGACAGAACTTGTTCAAAAATCAATATTTCTTTTAGAAATCAACTTCATTAACAACTCTAGCAGGAAAAGTACAAGCAGGAGGTAAAGACTAAGATCAGCCTGCACATAAGTGCAGTCTGATCTTATTCTTCAGCTCCTGCCAAAACCAGAATATTCCGGATTCAGCATGACATGGGTTAATTGTTTGTATCAAGCAGTTTTTCTCTTTTCTGCAATATTTTTCAAAAATAAATAACCTGACGGTCATGCCATCTGTATGGGAAAAGGCCTTAATTAGATTTCTGTGTTTGGACCTGTTGAAATACCCAATCAGAACTTGGTGTTACTGTCCAGGGAAACAAGTTTTACAAATGAATCAATCATCGAGGGGATAATGAGAGGAAGAACACTCTCTACATAATTTGAAGCTTGCATGAAATGCCAATTTCATGGTGATTGGATCCAAATAAATCCTGATTTCTGGACAATATTCCTGCTTAGCAAACTTATTCACACACCAGTACTACCACTACATCCTTTCCTAGCCTCCAGCTGCTATCCCACTTAGGTTTACGATTATCCACCCATTGGTGAGAGACAAATGTCGAAAAGGATATGTGCCACTGCCAGGGATAGAACCTATGACATCCCATTATTACAGATTGGGAGTCTGATGTGCTACCAACTGCACTACGACTGCTGCTAGATTCTACCAAATACAAATCATATTATAATGACTTCTATCAATATTTATAATACCATTTGGCTAGAAAAACCTCTTTTCTAAAGCGTAATCTATTCCAACATAATACAGCTTGTTTACACCCCTCAAGAAAAAAAAATTGGAAAAATATTGTAGAAATACTGAAAATTCTTGTTGAAAGCTATCTCTTCATAATACTTTCTCTACCCAAAAGACAAAGATCTTTGAAATTTCATAGTCTAAAAATTATTGTGTTCAACATCTTTGAATTTGGATCAGTCAAAGATGTTACCATCTGGAAAATGGTTAAGTTAACTGTATTCTTAAATGGTGAAATTTTTTAGCAAATTTTACAATCTTATCACAAAGTAAGATCTGTCATCAATTCTTCATTGCAGTTAACCCATTCCAACACAGTGGAATTTTAGACCAGTCCAAATTGAGAGGAGCTGCAGACGACAATTTTAAGTTGATGGAATTTTAATTTTTTCATCTTTTTGGATAGAAAACATTGTGGATAATGAAGAAATTGCTTGATCCAAGCAATTTCTTCATTTTCCACAATGTTTTCCAAAGCTTTTTCGTTGAGGGGCGTAAAAAGGGGGTTTTGAGTGGGAATGGGTTAAGGGATCACAAGACTCACAGAAGACAATTGTTAGAGTGAGTCTCACTTGCAAAACATGCTTGTGTTAACCCTTTCCATTTTTTTTCAAATTTAAGAGTGGTCCAAATTGAAAGAGATTGCAGATGACAATGAAAATAAGATGCAATATGAAATTAAATAATCCTGTATGGTAGGAAATATTGTGGAAAAGGAGAAAATGCTTGTTACAAGCAATTTCTCCTTTTCCCACAATATTTTCCCAAGTATAAAATCACAGTGACGTAAAATCCATGGTTTGTACAGGAATGGGTTAAAACCTATGACCAGACTACAAACTTTTAGTGTTGCACACGTTAATTGAAAATCCTTGAAATTGTAAGGATTGACAATAAATTGTGAGAAAAGGGAAAATATGATTGTTATAAGCAATTCCTCCTTTGCTTAAGATGATTCTTAAAACTGTTTTTCATTATTGAGTCAAAGTACTTGGTAAGAGATTATGTTTCTAAAAATCACAGCAACAAACAAAACAGCAAATCTGTTTTGTGGGGTAAGATAATAAAGTACGACAACTTACCTCAAGTTGATGCACAGCCTGCTTCTCTCTGTCAAAAGATTTTCCTGTGGTTCTAATAATTCCTGAAAATAGACAATATGTAATTCCTAAGGAATTTGATCAAGCCTTTAATGGAAACCAAAATAATAGATTAATGCTTTATAGTAATTATTGTCAACAAATTTTAGTCAAATATCTAGTTGTTTGTTTGTTTGTTGTTGTTTGTTTGTTGTTGTATTTGATTCCACGGAAATCTAGTTCTTGTAGGCAAACATTTTAAAAGAAATGCTTCTGAATTCCAAAGTGGACAGTTAACTCATTTCACAGAAAAGGACAAAGTGGCACGAGAAATTTTTCCCAATATATTTGATCTGATATACTCAAGGGAGAAATGAGCAGAATCTGATAGTGCCAAGAAACTTCTCAAGAACAAGTTTACAGAGTAACAAACACCCAAACTATTTTAACCCTTATCATGCTGAATTAAAATCCTATGCAGAATTGTTTTAAAATCAAAGGACTGGCTGTACTAAAAGATCTTATTGGGTGTCATTATTTCTTTTGAAAATTGATTATTTAAACAACTCTGACTTAAAGTGAACAAACAGGAGGTGTAGACCAAGATAAGACTGCACTTATGTGCAGGCTGATCTTTGTCTATAACTCCTGTCACAATAGGTTGAGCATGACAAGGGTGCAGGCTGATCTTTGTCTATAACTCCTACCACAATAGGTTGAGCATGACAAGGGTTAAGTGTTTCAATATTAATGTTACTAACGATAACCTCATAAATTCTAATCTAGTTTCAGTCTTTTCCCTGAAAACTATGTTTCTTATGTCATCAAGACATCAAAATATACGGATCAGAGATGGATTATGCTTCAGGATATAGCCCTTTCACAAAAAGTGACTATATGCTCGCCCTTCTCCAGAAATGCTTAATTTTAACATTCGACCTTTAGCTGTGACCTAGGAGCTATTTGAAAATCTGTTTCAAATGTCACATCTATCCATGATAGAGAACAATTGTGCACAGTTAATTTCGAAATCCATCCGTAATTTTAGTAGATATCCTCTGTAAATGCTTAATTATAACAATTGACCTGGAGCTGTGACCTTGACCTTTCTGAGTATTTTTCAAATGGTACATCTATTCATAATAGAAAGTAATTGCACCAAGTTATATTGAAATCCATCCATAATTGAAGAAGCTATGCTCTGGATATGCTTAATTTTAATGCTTGACCTTGAGCTGTGACCTTGCAGCTGACTGTTTTTGTTTTTCAAATGGTACATCTACCCATGATAGAAAAAAATTATACCATGTTATATAGAAATCCATTCATAATTGAAGGAGCTATCATCTGGACAAGGACAATCTTAATGTCTGACCTTGAACTGTGACATTGACCTTTGAGCTATCCAAAAACAGGGAAAAATGCTTTGACACAGTATCATAAGGAATAGACAAGTCCAATTCGACCCATGGGTTGTGGAGATTTTGTAGCGGACAAACAGAGGGAAATGACAGAAAGACGGATAGATAAACAAAGCAGCAGCTACATGCTTGCCCTTCATTATCCACAATGTTTTCTATCCAAAACGACAAAAAAGTTCAAAATTCCATCAACTTAAAATTGTCGTCTGCAGCTTCTTTCAGTTTGGACCAGTCTAAAATTTTGCTTTGTTGGAATGGGTTAATAGATCTTGTCTAGAGGATTTGAACCCATCCATCCACAATAAAGTCACAGTGCCAAATCTCTGATTTTTTTCCTTTATACAATATCAAACAGTTGTTAGCAGATTAATGTTACCATAGCTACTGTAAAAGTGACAGTTGCCACCATTCAAAGGCCACAAAATGTGAGATAAGACATTTGTTTTACTTATTTATCTATTTTATGTCATGCAATTGGACAATCATGAGTATTATGTGTCTATGTGTGAAGAATTTGCCATTTTATGAACTCTTGAGACTTTTTCTTTCACTGCACTAATATTAACCGAATACCACACAACAAATTGAAGACTGGTCCAATTTGAAAGGAGTTGCAGACCACATTTCAAATTGTTCTGAAATTGGAAATATAAGAGCTAAATTGGGTTTGAAATATCGTGAGAGGAGAAATTGCTTGCTGCAAGCAAATTTTCCTTTCCTTACAATGTTTCCAATGATTGTATTGCTTCAGGGCGTCAGATAGTGTCATTGTGAGAAAATGCAGTCTAAGCATTTTCACTTTTTACAAAATCTAATCCTCAGTTTACTCCGGTTTAACTACAGAAAAGGGTACCTGAGACTTGTGCTATAGCCACAATACATAAGTCTGAATCCTGTCCTTCCACCATTGATGTCATTTTTTAACCTATTACCAGATGATAAATTGAAAGAGGATGTAAACAAGAATGTTTAGATTAAGAAATAAGTGATGCATAGGTAAGAAAACATTTTGCAAAAAGGAGAAATGCCTGTAACAGCAGCAACAACAGCAAAAAAACTCCCTTTATTTCTTGTACTGATTTGCACACTTGGCGTAGCAATGCTTGTTGGATTGTGAGTTTGCTATTTAACCCAGATTTAGGATCAATCTTTTTTCCAGCTGTATGGGAGCTTCGGCTCCGATTTTTTTGCATGTGCTTAGGGATCCCGAATGCCTACCTATGTACCAAGTTTGAGCTCAATCGGAGTCATAGCCAGAAAACCAGAAAACAAAACTTAAGCAGGTCAATATTGGAAAAAGTTTCTCATGACATCATTTTTTTCCATAATTGGTTCTCCTTTGATCCTTCTGCCACTATTGTTTATCAGTTAATTTTCTCAACTGCATCGAAATGTTGGATTGAATGGTGATTGGTTTAAGACCGGATAAAAATCTGTGTTAACCAAGTCAATCAGATGATAAAATCTCCATTCACAAAGCCAGTCTCTTGTGAGTCACAAAGGGTTAATAAATGATGGTAGCTAAAAGTATTTATATTGGAATGTTTTAATCTCACCATCACAATCTGGCCATAAATGACCAGTGCACCATATTGGACTGACCATCTGACCTTAGATGACCATTGGCTATATTACTCTTCTTCAAAACAAAACCTTTTCTACAGCTTCCTTCTGATTTAAAAGCATCAAGCTAGTCTATTTGCAATACATAGAAAAAACAGAAAAAAATAGTCTCATGACCGACAGACAAACAATTTTAGGCTTATCCAAGTTGAAATAAGTTGCATACAACAACTTTAAGTCAGTGGAATTTAACACATCCTCATCTTTTCGGGTAGAAAGTATTGTGGACAAGAAGAAATTGCTTGTTACAAGCTATTTCTTCATTGTCTATAATGTTTTCAAAGTTTTTCTGCTAAAGACAGTAATAAGGCAGGATTGTGTGGAAATGAGTTGAGCATTCTTAACCCTTGTCATGCTGAACCCGGAATATTCCAGTTTTAGCAGGAGGTATAGACAAAGATCAGACTGCATGTAAGTGCAGTCTGATCTTAGACTACACCTCCTGTCTGTCCTTTTGAAACCAGAGTTGCTTATGAAATTAATATTCAAAAGAAGTATTGACAACTGAACAACATGTACTACCAGCACTTTCAGCCCTTTGACTTTATACAATCCTGAAAAGGATTTTATTCAGCATGACAAGGGTTAAAAATAACCATCATACTGTTGCTGTGACTGCACTTATAATACTTCATATTATTTATGGTTTACCACACATACAAGAGTCTTGCCTCAACATTGGAATGGTATGAAAACCAACAAAATTATTTGAGATTGTTAAACTCATATTTCACTCTGTTTAGAGGGGTGAGAGTTGCATTCTGGGATCCTACCCTCAGCCTAGGCAATATCAGTCTGATTGAAGATAATTGGACGGTTTGACTGAGGTATTAGAAGACATTATTGTGCATAGCATATGATCAGGAACATAAAACAAAAGACAAATCCTGGGTGAATGAGCGGAATAATTACTTCAGCATAAATAAGCTATAGTAAGGAAGTTTTAGATTGTTAGCATTTTCCAGGCAGCAAAATTTTAGATGGGTCCTAAGGTTGTGATTGGATAAGCCAAAAATTCATATTGTCACTAAAGCAAATTTTATTTCATATCAGATAAAATTCCTTGTAAATACAAGCATTTACAACAAGTTTGGGAAAGATTGAGCCCAAATTGTGACCTGTAGAGAGGTTCAAGGTAATTGTAATTAATGCCCCATTTTCTTGATATGAGTAATATTGTTACAATAATTAATAGGATTTTGCCTCAAGACCATACAAACATTTTCAGCAAGTTTGTGAAAGAATGAGCAGAAATTATGACCTGAAAACAATTTAAGTTTAAGAAATTTTAAGCAAAATTTTGACCTCTGACTTGCATCAAGGAAATAATCAATAAGGCCTCTTTTTGCATGATATTGGTCACATGTTTTAAAAGGAACCTTTCTCATGACCATAAAAACATTTTCAACAAGTTTGAGAAAGATTGGGCCTAAATTGTAACTTCTTGTAACTTCTAGAGAAGTGCCAAAAATTGCCAACAAGGTTTCTTTTTCTGTGTCATTGGCCATATTTAAAACGGCTTTTCCTCATGACTACACAAATATTTTCAAAATGTTTGAGCCAAAATTGTGTCCTGGTGAGTGGTAACACTGAATTGCTGATGATGGACAACACACAATGCAATTGATTGACAACATTCAAATACAACAAAAGCTCAATGTGAGTATGTCCTGCATGGTGAGCTTAAACAAACAACAAACACATTTTATTTCTAAATTTGCAACAAAAACTGACAAAAGTTCACCTGAGTGTATATAGCCATCAGCAAAAACAAGCTATTGTCAAAACCAGGGCATTTGTAATGGTCAATTAAGCCTGACCAGCCATAAAACAAATGTAAAGGACTTTATCTTGCACCATGATTGTTTATGTACAAATTTTCCTGAAATAATATTTCAAACAAAAAATCCAAAAGTAAGTTTTTGTTAGGTTCAAGGTCATCTACAAAAGTCAGTATCATTTTAACCATTACCACACAATCTCATATTTTGACGCACTGAATAAAGTATTTTAAGTCATGGATAATAATTGAGAGAAGGAAACAATGCTTTTAACAAGCAATTTTTCTTCAATTATGATTGCTTCAAACCTATTTGACACTCATTTTCAGATTGGATGCAATTGGAACAGTCCTATGGTCTGTGATTTTTTCAAAATTTAGACCAGCCTAAAATTTGTCAAGTGAAAATTGCCCATAAAAGGTTTGCTAATGCATGATATATCTATCCAAAACATGAGCCATGTCGAACATGGCCATCCACCGCTATGAAAGCTTGATAGTAAATTGAAGCCAGTAAGATTTAGGCTTCTTGTGCACTGCACTTCTTGTCAATGAGTTCGATGATAGCTATCATACTTTCAGAGATATGCTCTGGACAAAATCTAAGTCTTAAAAACAACAAAGGGCAATAACTCCAAATTTTTGCAAGCAAGAGTTGTGGGTCTTGTGCACTACTCTTCTCCTCAACAAGGTCTATCCACCTATGACGTTTCAAGTTTAAAGCTTTTATACTTTCAGAGATATGCTCTAGACAAAATCTAAGTTTTTAAAACAACAAAGGGCAATAACTCCTAATTTTTGCAAGCAAGAATTTTGGTTCTTGTGCAATTCACTTCTCCTCAATGAGATATATCCATCTATGAAGTTTCAAGTTGATAGCATTTTTACTTTAGGAGATATGCCCCGGACAAATCTAAGTCTTTAAATCAAAAAGGGCAATAACTCTAAAATCATGCAAGTAAAAGTTGTGATTCTTGTACACTGCACTCCTCCTCAATGAGATCTATCCACCTATGAAGATTCAAGTTGATAGCATTTATACTTTAGGAGATATGCTCCGGACAAGATTAGTGCTTTTCTAAGCAAAATATTAACTCCTTTAGCTTCTTGAAGGCTCGTCAAAGTATACAAATTAGTTAAAACATTTTTTTATTTCTTTCAAACATTTACAACACATGGTGCACCAATTTCATATCAATAAAACCCATTTTAAGACAACAAAATGTTAGACTGGCCCCAAATGAAAGAAGTTGCAGACTAAAAAAATCAAATTAATGAAATTTTAGATTTTATCAACTTTATTTGTAGAAAGAATTGTGGAAAATGAAGAAATTGAGCTGCAAGCAATTTCTTCATTAACACAATGTTCACCCAATTGTTTTTCTTGAGGGGTATCAAAAAGCATCATTGTGTGGGGAGGGGTTAATAACAGAAGCCAATCATTGCACATCTGGTAGAAGGCCACATTCTGTCTGACCCAAAGGCTTCATTTACATTTAGAAAGGCTATCTAATTGTTGCAGTCGAGAGAAGAAATGCCGTATTTGACCTCTGCGTCTGCATTAAGACAAAAATAGATTCAAAGCAGAAAGTAATTGGTCTATTGTCTATCAAACCCAATTCGATACAATACATTTTCTGCACTATAAAAATTGAGTCTTTATTAGCAGCTGATGATTTTGTGTCTTTTTTTCTAAGAATATATCACACCAAAATTCCCTGTTTGTGTGCTTCCTTTAGGCCTCCATTAAATAATTCCCAAACAATGACACTTCTTGACATCCCACAAGAAAAAATATTTGGGAAAAAATTGTTATAGAAAAGAAATTTGCTTGTCACTGGCAATTTCTTCTTTTTCCACAATATAATCTACACTGAAAGTTGAAATAATCTTAAATTTCATAAACTTTAGATTTAAAAAAAATTAAATTTTGCTCTAACTACTGCACCACCGAACACAAACATGTACTAAATGCTATCAAAGTTAGAAGAAAATCATTTTTATGCGAAATTGTTGTGATAAGATTGCATGTACAATATTTTAAGTCAATCCAATTTCAACCAAGGAAAACCTTTTTTTCTTCTGAGTATAGGTTTCTTGCATATAAATCAGACCTTCCTAATATCAGGGGTTGTATCGCTTGTCGTGTTTTACCATATTTGACCATAAACCAAGATAGTCGGACATTGATTGACACCCTAGTACAAATCCTCTTAACACTTTACCACACAAGATAGAAACTGAACTGAGAAAGCTTGTTTATGGCTCATTTGGAGTTTTGTCATTGGTATTCTAAGTAATAAGCACTCTATATCGACGGAGCAGAGAAAGCTGAATGTACCATCTTATTGCAAAGCCATTGAAATGCATCTATCAGCTACAATTCTATATTACTTTTTAATAATATAATTTTATTCAGGAAACAGAGGCAATTTTGTCTGCCTATCAACATACCACATATATATATATATTTTACAAATTATTGTTAATGATGGATTACTGATTTTATCATAATTATCATATTTTAACTTTTTTCTCAAATCTTAACAAGAGCAGGTTTCTTGAGACTTAAAGGTGAAAGGTGTGCAAATGATTATATTTTCTAAGCCATTATAAATATTGTATATTCCTATCAAAGTAGATAGTCAGCTAATCACTGTAATTTCTTTTAGAAAAGTATCCCTTTCTGTAAAATATGTGAATGACAATAAAATAAGATTAGTTTTACCAGAATTTTATACTACCATTTGATTTCCCTTTTTGTACAAGACTATGATGAAAGTTAGATACAGAAATACAAGTTTTAAATGTTTCAACATCATTTGCTCAAACCACCTCAAAAAATTCCTGGTAGACGGGAGAAAATATTTCTTTAAGACACCTAATGTAAACAAAGAACAGAATATTGAGAAAAGACAATAAGAAATGAAAGTCCAACAATTTTGTCTTCATTAACCATGAAGGGTAAAGAGCAGAGAAAACTCATTAATATAAGCCCCAGTAAATTTGATGCATAGCTTCAGTCTCTGTCCAATTTTCAACAGTTAATAGCAAAACAATTGCATCTTTTCCCAGTAGGAATGTTCAAGTGCATTAGTCAACGGCTTCTATCCTCATAGAATTACACCTTCAGTTTTTGAAGTACAAACATAAGTTTTTTATGATCTGTCAATCAAAAGGGAGCAATCTGAGAAGTTGGAGAAAAAGATAAAGTAATGTCACACTTTATCAATCAAGGATCAAAAGTGTTCAATTAAATTTTTGCATTATAACATCATGGATAAGAAAACTTTATTAGCAAACATAAAATGACTGATCACTATCAACTCCTTCTGACCTCTGATAAGGCAATTTTCCTTCTGACCTCTGATAAGGCAATTTGAATGAGATATCAAAAGACGTTCATGGACATGAAACAAAGCAAATCATTGGTTGGCTTCCTAAATGTCAGCTGGAATTAGATCTAGTCCCCAAACAAGCACAAATGTTGACATGTCAGCCGATTAGCTCAGTTGGTAGAGCACTTGACTTCAAACCTCAAGATCACAGGTTTGAGACCTGGGCTGACCTTATAAACTAACAAACTAATTGTCTTTCGGATGAGACGTTAAACCAAGGCCCCGTGTGACGATGCTAGCCATTGAGCACGTTAAAGAATCAGGCGGCGCTCTCAGCAGTTTCGTCCTGTATCCTTGCAATATCCCCCGTAACAACTAACCGTCTTCTGTGGGCTTCACTCATATGGGCATGTGCTACGGTAGCGACGTCAAATAAACGAAAATACACAATATTGACATACATGCTGGGGCTTGCCATTCACTTCAAGTCTAGATGAATAATATGATTGTACAATGAAATTTGTTAACAACAGTATTGATTTGTCAATCAATGAATTGCTAGCCCTGTTAACTCACTTGAAATTTATTATCAGAACTAATAAAATTTATTCAAAAAGTCTAAGTATATTAAGGATAACAAAAAGATCATTCCTGTGATATTTGGTTGAAAACTATCCTCCAGTTTTGGAGAACATGATTTTCAAAATTATCACTATATAACATATATGAATATTAGCCCTTCCCATGAAATCCATGTTCTTTAATGTTCAAAATTCTATGAAGGAATCTAAGAAATAGTCACCAAAATTTTTAAAGTAAAAGTTTACCGACAAACCAACACTGATGCGCGATGGATACTCTACCATGAAAATAGCCTGTTGGCTATCAGCCAGTGGAGCTTAAAAGCATAGCTTACATGTTTTTTTTCTGAATCAACCAGCTTTAAATGTAGGCTTTTTTTTTGTAAACTTGATAACCATACAGACACTCTTGAACTTTGATTTTTCTTGTTAACCACATTTCTTCAAATGTTGCAGGTGCAATATAAAGAACTCTTGAACTATTTTTAAATCATAGCACTTGAATATAATCACGTTTTCCTAAAAAACACTAAAAACACTGTATAATACAGTGTTTTATAGTCAAACAATGCATAAACCCTTTCCTGCACAATCCCTTGATTTTACATCCTAGTAATTTTTTCCTCAAGAAAATAATGTGGGAAAAGAAGAAATTGCTTGTTACAAACAAATTCTTCTTTTCCCACAATATTTTCTACTCTATAAGTTGGTTACTTTTCAAATTACACTCACTTGTAATTGTCATCTGCAACTTCTTTCAAATTGGACAAGTCCAAAATTTTGAAAAACAGGAAAGCGTTAAATAAATCTTTTTTTTTAAAAAATATTCCAAATACAACATAATGTTTGGGATTATGAAACTAAAGAAAGACTCATGTAACTTAAAATGGATAGAGGGCTTCAAACTGCTCTCTTCATGACAAATATTTGTGCAGAGTTTGAAGGTCCTAGATCAAATGGCCTTAGAGACTGTTTGAACTCTATCGTTACATACCAACAGGCTTACTGACATCAAAATTGTTATTCCCCTTGTTCGTGGGCAGCAGGCATGTACTGTATTTGGCTACTGGTATTTTAAATACATTACCAAATTTTTTGATAGGTAATTTTCTATTCACTAATCAAAAGTATGAATGCATTGACAGACTGGCAAGTAAATACTACCAACAGAAGGCAAATTAGTTGACCCATTAATTACCAAAGAATCTCTCCTTTCTACTGCTCTCAAGAAAAATGTGGAAAAAATTGTGGAAATGAAGAAATTATGAATAACAAGCAATTTCTTTTTTCCCACTATTTTTTCTCCCTTAAAAAGACCAAAAAGAATTCATCAACTATAAATTGTTGTCTGCAATTTCTTTCAATTTGGACCAGTCAAAAGTGTTGCTGTCTGGTAAAGGGCAAATTCGTTAAAACTATTGTAAGTGCCAATACATTGTAAATGCAGCTATGATGCTTTATTATCCATAAGAATTCCACAACAGATCATAACTATGACAAAGCAGCAAAGAAATAATTCAAAGCAAACAAACCAGCCCATGTCATAACATTACAGTGGAGTCTCATAATAATACAAGAATTAAAATGAGATGAAAGAGATTAGGTGAAAGATTTAATTTGTTAATGCAAAACTAGTGCAAGGGGCTATAATGAATATGGAAATTTTAAACAGTTTATCACTAAGTCCCAAATTCATTTTTTTTACCCAGTCATATGTTTTATCTGATGACTTTACAAACTAAATACTGCAATGCAGGGGATAAAATCAACAAATATTATGGTAAACAAACAAAATACAATATCCCCTAAAAATTGCTAACATCTTAAAAGGGGAAGGTCATTAATTAACTCCAACACAGCCCTACTTTTTTGCCCTTTAAAGAAGAGGCTTTGGAAAACATTGTAGCAAGCAATTTCTTCACTATCCCAAAACAGAAAAAGATTCTTAAAATCTTATCAGATATAAATTGTTGTCTGCTAATTCTTTAAATTTGGACCCTTTTGACATTTTATTGTTTTGTTGTGTGGTAATGGGGATCTACCATAATCACATCAGTCAGCACTTTGCTGCTAGCAGTGCTACAATATGCTGTAAATTACTGATATATACTTAACCCTTGTCATGCTGCATAAATTACCTTACTGAATTGCTGTCAAATCAAAGGGCTGAAAGCACTGATAGAACTTATTGTTCAAAAATCAATATTTTTTTAGAAATCAACTTCATAAACAAATCTGACAGGAAAAGTACAAGCAGGAGGTATAGACTAAGATCAGCCTGCACATAAGTGCAGTCTGATCTTAGTCTACACCTCCTGCCAAAACCGGAATATTCCGGGTTCAGCATGACAAGGGTTAATCAATCCAATATCAGCAAACAATAGCAGCAAACGCAATTGGTCCAATGTTTTCTCAAGTCTTCACCCTTGTCATGCTGAACCCGGAATATTCCGGTTTATGCAGGAAGTATAGACAAAGGTCAGCCTGTACATAAGTGAAGTCTGATCTTGGTCTACACCTCCTGCTTGTATTTTTCCTACCAGAGTGGTTCATGGAATTGATTTTCAAAAGAAGTATTGATTATTGAACAACAAGTACTATCAGTGCTTTCAGCCCTTTGATTTTAACACTTTTTTCTTAAGGGATTTTATATAGCATGACAAGGGTTAAAACACAGGGATGTAAAAACCAGGGATTAAACAGGAAAAGTATAATCAGTGAAAATGAGGCGGTTTAAAGAACTGGAATTTTTACCCCATCCAAAATTTTTGTCACCTGAAAAATGAATTTGAGAAGCCATCAAAAATTATGATAATTAAAGTGATGAAGCATATTTCGAAATACATAAATAATCATCCCCCCAAAATAAGCCTTCAGGTATAATTACCCAATTTCATTTGACAAGGTGGATATTTTTTTCTTCTGTAATTTTCACTATTTTTAAGCCATTACATCTAAGCATGACATGCTGGAAATATGTTTTCTCATCATAATAATTTTATTTTCATACTCTTCATTTCCCTTTATTCTAAATTTATCACCCTTGTAAGGCAATCAAGTGACTGGACTTCATATAGAAATTGATTGCTTTTGATAACAAAAACCATTATTGTTGTAGTGATGACCCAACCCCTTGTATTTGACCAAGTAGAATAGTTGGTTGCTGACCTAAACATTGTAACTACAGGTTGAATAAGCTGTCATTACGACGTTAAAGTCGCAAAATGACAAAAATGTTTCACTCAAATTGGGTCCAATGTCGAGTTTTAATCTCAAATCCGGGTTGACTGAATGATTTGATTGGTTCATATAGTCCTTGATTGACAGCCAGGATTGGTCAATTACTTTGAACAAGAGAGAATGTTGGCAATTAGGAAGTTATGTGTTACAAGCAATATTTTCTCTTTTCAACAATGTTTTCCAAAACTTTCTCTTGGGTAGCATATTAAAGGGAGATAGTGTGGGAATGGGTCAAACATGGGTAATTGCTACACTTATCCATATTGAATTCATGGATGATACCATGCTTTAACCCTTTCCTGTTTTATGAAATTTTAGACTAGTCCAAATTGAAAGAGGTTGCAGACGACAATGACAACTGGATGCTATTTGAAATAAACCCATCTTATGTGGTAGAAAATATTGTGGAAAAAGGAGAAATTGCTTGTTACAAGCAATTTCTTCTTTTTCCACAATGTTTTCTCGAGTATAAAATTACAGGAACGTAAAATCCCGTATTTAAACGGGAAAGGGTTCAACAACAAGAGTACCAAAGTCACAACATATGCCGCCAACTAGCCAAGAAATTTTGCATTAGGCCAAATTCTCCTTTGCGCAGCCCAAAATGGCAAACCCCAACATTACGCCAAAGGTCAGGTGACTAGGAACATTGTGTGAAAATTCCATTCAAATTTGCTGATAAATGAAGCTGAAGTGATTACAAGATGTGGACAGAAGGACAAACATGATGGTCAGACACATGTTGGTGAAGTGATTACAAGATGTGGACAGACTGAAAAACATGATGGACAGACACATGTTGGTGAAGTGATTACAAGATGTGGACAGACTGAAAAACATGATGGACAGACACAGAAGATGATACCAATTTATAACCACCTTAGGGCATATTAAAAGGCACTCAATGAGGCTAATGTCTTTAATACCATTCGAAAGAAGATGAATATTATTGAACAAAGACTTAATTTGTGAAACATACACATAAAGTCTCATGATAAATTGTTTCTCCTGGTATTCAATCATAATTTTTGCTTATTCCCTGTATTTGCATGCACCAAGGAGGAAGTACGATTGATAAATTGCTTTTTAAAAACATGGCAAAATTATTTCCTTTTGTATTAGAATCTTTCAACAATAGCAAACAATATGCAATATATACTGACTATATAGCACCATTTGAAATAACAATATTTGAAGTTGTTTCTATTTAGTTTACACACTGAGGAACCCAAAACTTACTTATAAATCTCAATTATGTTAGAATTAAAACAAAGTTATAGTTTTAAGAGGAAAAAGCATTTGAATTTTCATAGATATAAAATTTCATTGTCTAACAGTGGATTAGACTAGATCTATCACACATGTAAAATGAGGTCGCTAACAACGGAACAATGTCACATGACCTGTAACGGTTGTCCAAACATAATTGTCCATTCAAGTGTCAAAATTAAAACCCATTAATTTATTATATCTGTGACATTTGGGTGGCATTATCTAATCTAACAGTAACACCTACATGCTATATTGGCAAATTTACTTTATTTATACTTAATCAGAAAATTAGTTCCACAGCTGTGGTGAAAAAAAAGTACATACTATCTGATTCTATAAAATATAATAAACAAAATACAATACTGTATTGTATTGTATTATTTTGTATTTTGTATAAAATATATACTTATTTCCAGAGCAGAAGGAAAAAGAGTCTACACTATGAAGCTTAAAATTAGGACATTGAAATGACAGGAAATTTTTAAATTTATTTTTGAATACATTCTATATAATATAATTCATATACAACTACTGTCCGAGGGCAACAGATACTTTGGAATTACAGTTTCTCAAAGAAACCAAATGATATCATTAGCTAAGTGTAAAAACATCATAAGTGTCTATACTTTGTATAGACACTTATGATGTTTTTGCACTAAGCCACCAATATGTCATTGATGTTTGGTGAAGCTCAAACCAAAAGGCCTGTAGACTGAGCTACAAGGTTAGATCATTGGCAATCATCTTGTGTGGTCCATGGCATGTATAGGCTTCTTTTATTAGGTACAAACTAGTAACAGGTTGCATAAGAAGTGTTTTATTATAACGACAGGCCATTGCATGGCCTTGCATTTATTAATGATAAGTAGGGGTTAACAAATATTCAGATAGTTGGAGGCAACTAATAAACTGTCCTTGTTTTGTATTTCAATATTAATGAAACACAGTGGGTGGTATATAGTTTGCACTTATATACATAAAGACCTGCAGAGGTATGCGACCTTTCAGGTGGTTTTAAAGAACATTACCCCTGGGAGGAACAAAAGTATCAACCCTGCTTAGTCTATGCAGACTGGCCATGGTTAACCCTTATTATGCTGAGCTCGGAAAATTACGGTTTGGGCAGGAGGTATAGACAAAGATCAGCCCGCACATAAGTGCAGTCTGATCATGGTCTCCACCTCCTGCTTATACTTTTCCTACCAGAGTTGAAATTGATTTTCAAAAGAAGTATTGATTATTGAACAACAAGTACTATCAGTGCTTCTAGCCCTTTGATTTTCATTGCAATTTCTTAACCCATTCCCACACAACAAATTTTAGACTTGTCCATATTGAAAGAAGCTGCAGACGACAATTTCAAGCAGATGGAATTTTAATTTTTTTCGTCTTATAGGGTAGAAAACATTGTTGAAAATGAAGAAATTGCTTGTAACAAGCAATTTCTTCATTTTCAACAATGTTTTCTAAAGTTATTTTTCTTTTGGGGTGTTTAAAAGCATCACTGAGTGGGAATGGGTTAAGGGATTTTATACAGCATGACAAGGGTAAAGGCTTTTTGTTTTTGGCAGATTTTCTAAATCTACTAAGGTCATTCTATCTTACAATACATTCATTTTTGAAATACTATCTCTGCTAGATTCCATCTCTTTTTAACCCCTCCCTGTTTCTTGAAATTTTAGACTAGTAGTAATTCATAGAAGCTGCAGAGGACAATAAAATTGGATGAAAATTGACATGAAACCATACAAAGTGGCAGAAAATATTGTGGAAAAAGGAGAAAAAAGGACAGTATAGATTATTCCAGAGCAAATATGATCTTGTAGAAAATAATGTTTGCAAGACTGTATTCATTGAATACCAGTATATGCACCCTATAGACAAATAGTAGTTTTGCACTCAAGCTCATTAAACAGAAGGCATTTTCTCCTTGCAGCATAGACTTTGTACATCCCTATCATAAACTTTGCTCGTGCTTTCAAGTCTCTTGTAAGTGCCAGGTAGTGAATCCCTCATACCAAACAACAAACAAAATATTAATAAGCTTAATAACAACAACAAAGTAGGCAACAATAAAGAAGCACAACAAATACTATGATATAAATTCCCTTGTTTGATCAGTCTCTGAATTATTTCATGCTTGTTTATACTAATGAGTTTAAATCTGTTCAAGTTTACAGAAATTTAATTAATCTGCATCTAGAAAACTTTGTCCAAAATAGGTACATATTATGAAGAAATTTTGCAAAAAAAAAAATGAAAAGAAAAATTACCTCTAATATAAACTAGAGGTGCTTAAGCGCCTGTATCGCTCCACAGGCATGAATGTACTGATTAAGCAATTTTATCCATTAATTTAGAATAAACTGAATATAATGAAAATTAATCTAAATCATTGAAATCTTTGAAATATTTCTAGAGAACCATTTCAAACTTTTCATATTTTTTACAAAAGTCAGGTCAAGTTGTGTAAAATTCATAATGTAAATTTTATTCAGTTATTTTTCAAGTTGGCTTTTGTTTGTTTGAATGGGGTTTAACGCCGCTTTTAACAATCTTACAGTCATATCGCGGCGGCTGGAGCACCTAACAATGGATTCCTGGTATTTCTCGCACCAGTACTACCACTACACCCTTCCCTAGCCTCCAGCTGCTATCCCACATAGGCTTACGATTATCTGCCCATTGGTGGTAGACAAATGTCGGAAAGAGTATTGCCGCCGTCGGGGATCGAACCCGGTTCAAGTTGGCACCAATACATTCATTTTAACCCTTGTCATGCTGAACCCAGAATATTCCGGTTTTGGCAGGAGGTGTAGACCAAAATCAGCCTGAACAAATGTGCAGTCTGATCTTAGTCTACACTTCCTGCTTGCACTTTTCCTGCCAGAGTTGTGTATGAAATTGATTTCGAAAAGAAATATTGATTATTGCACAACAAGTTCTATCAGTGTAGTGCAGTCTGATCTTGATCTACACCTCCAGCTTGTACTTTTCCTGCCAGAGTTGTGTATGAAATTGATTTCTTAAAGAAATATAGGTTATTGAACAACAAGTTCTATCAGTGCTTTAAGCCCTTTGATTTTACAGCAATTCAGTAAGGTAATTTATACAGCATGAAAGCTGAAAGCACTATAGAACTCATTGTTCAAAATTCAATATTTCTTTTAGAAATCAACTTCATAAACAACTCTGACAGGGAAGGTGTAGACTAAGATCAGTCTGCACTTATGTGCAGGCTGATCTTGTCTACACCTCCTGCCAAAACCGGAATATTCCGGGTTCAGCATGACAAGGGTTAATGTTACTAACTTTGCTTCACCCCTGATGATTTTTACTTTCTGTGAGGTGGTAGAAAGAAACAACAATATCAAATTTGATATGTATACCACCTGACTATCAGTAAGTAAAGCAAATCAACCGAATCATAAGCTCCCCTTAACAGTAATAGAAAACCCATAAAATGGATAATTTGAGGTTACAAAAAACAACTAGAATCAACTACATTATTTTCAGCCTATACAATGGTATATAATGTGGTAACAGCTTCTGTTTGAACAGGGGGACTTCAAGAACGTTGATTGATTGAATGGGTATTAATGCCACTTTCAACAGTTTTTCAGTCATATCACAAACAGGCTGCAGTCATAGCACAGTTGGTAGTGAATAAGACTCCAAATCTTCAGTCATGGGGTGTCATGGGTTCGATACCAAGCGGCAACACATATCCTTTCTGACATTTGTCTCTCACCAACCAGTGGATAATTGTAATCCTAACTAGGATAGCAGCTGGAGGCTTAGGAAAGGATGTAATGGTAAGTACTGGTGGGAGATACACCAGGAATCAATTTGTTTGGTGCTCCTACCAACATGATATGACAGAAAAAGTGTTAAAAGCGGCATCAAATACTATTCAATCAATCAGTCATTTCCAACAGCGTTCTCTTCACCAAGAATCAAAGGTTATCAAAATTTCATCAACTAAAAATTGTCACCTTCAAATTCTTTGAGTCTAAAACAATTTCTGTCTGGAAATACATTACTTCATCTTTTCTACATTAGCACTGAACTGTGTTGACAGATCATCATAGTAAAGATTATAAATTATATTTCCAAGTTGCTCCTGAAACATTTGGCTTATCTGGTAATTGCTTTTGCAGACATTTGGATCAGGCTCACTGAATATGCTTACATTTTTCAAATGGTTGTATTCCTCAGGGAACTCATGGAAAGGTAAACTGAATGCCAAAGGGAAACAGCTTGGATAGTCGAGTTATCATGAGAATGGTACTTAAACTAGATGGTTGTCCATGGAAAGCTGCTGTCGAGCAAACAAGGTTTTGACCATAAACTTGACCTTGACCATCAATTTTAGTGTTTGACCTTGAGCTTTGAAAATGAACTTGAAGCTATCAAAAAAAATCTTTCAAATGGCACATCTACTCATGATGGAGAATTATTGTACCAATTTATTTTGAAATATCCAATAATTGTATGAGAAATGCTATTGGCAATCACAATTTAAGTGTTTCACCTTGAGCTGTGACCTTGACATTAGACCTATCCCAAAAATTCTTTCAAATGGCATATCTACTCATGATGGAAAAAAATTATGCTGATTTTTTTTTAAACTCATCCATAAATGTAGGAGTAATTGTCCGGACAAATTCGGACGGACAGATGGACAGAATAACAGACAGACTAACACACATACACCATCTTGTCATAGTGACAACTATGTCTCGCTCACCACAAGCGGGCTCAACAAAAACACCAGCATCTTTCAGTATGAAATCTACTTTTTTTGTAATTCATAAATCAAATACAGAATGTGTCTGTCAATTAAAAAATAGATAGAGCAATCAAATCATACATTTAGATGGGAAGTGAAATTTTAACTTCAACATTGGTTGACATTTATGTGAAGCATTTTTGTTGGTTTAGTGACTCCAAGGTCATAAGTACAGATTATTAAAGCTGTAGTAAGGATGCATAGGTTGCCAATCAACCAATTTCCTTTGTTACATGCTACTGATCATATATTTTTTCAAAATAATTCCATTTAACCCATTCCCACACCAGTGACGCTTTTGGACAGCCCTCAAGAAAAACAATTGAGAAAACATTGTGTAAAATGAGGAAATTGCTTGTAACCAGCAATTTCTTCATTTTCCACATTGTTTTCTATCCAGAAAGTTGAAAAAATCTCAAATTCCATACACTTTTAATTGTCTTCTGCATCTCCTTTGAATTTGGACCAGTCTAAAATTTTGCTGTCTGGTAACTAATACCTTAGTTAATCTTCCTGTCAGAGGTAGGATAGGTCCAGTGATGCACATCAGCATGATATCTTCTCCATGTAGGAATCTTGTTAAAATGCTGTAGTGCTGAAGTGCCTTTTCAAGTTAAGTATAATGTAAGAATGGTTGTCAAAGGCCAAGCCTGCTAAGTTTGAACTTAAGCTTTGACCTTGCCCTTGAAACTTAACTGGAACAAATCTTCCAAATGTCACATTCTGCTCATGCTGGAAACATTTGTGCATACTAATATTAAAATCTCTCAATAAATAAATAAAAATAATCTGAACAAAAATCCTACAGCTGAGGCCTTGACCTACCTGAAAAAATATTCAAGTGACACACATCGGTACTAATGGAGAATAATTGTGCCAATTTATTTTGAAATCATTCCATAATTAATTGTTGACGTTGTTGTCCTCACAAATTCAGACAGAAGGCCTAATCAACCCACTTACCAACACACTAATGCACATAGATCGACCTGTCATTGTGACAACTCTATCTGGCTGAATGCAAGTAAGCTTCACCGGTATCATATCTTTGTCCAGTCTAGCTGATCTAAAGCTAGAATCATCAGTTATAAAAACATCTTACTATCAGCTTGAAAGACATTTTGATGATCTCAATTATTGAAATTTGTACTAGAACAACTTTAACCCATTCCAACTCAATCCCTCCTTTTTAAGCCCCTCAAGAAAAAACTTCGGAAAACATTGTGGAAAATGAAGAAATTGCTTGTATCAAGCAATTTCTTCATTATCCACTATGTTTTCTATCCAAATAGACGAAAAAATTCAAAATTCTATCAACTTGAAATTTTCGTCTGCAGCTTCTTTCAATTTGGACCAGTCTAAAATTTTGTTGTGTTGGAATGGGTTAAGGCCATACTTTAAGGACAACTTCTTTTTTTACAAAGCTGTCTTTGTGCGGGTGGGATGGAGAAGTGAGAGAGTGGATATAACGAGTCTTCATTTTCTTTTTCATCTATTGTCCCATTGCCAGATGATAGAACTTTAAATTCTCCCAAATTCAAAGATGGTTCAGATGACAATTTGTGGTTGATAATTTTTTTGAAAATAATAGTCTTCTGTTGTTGGAACCATTGTGGCCATTGAAAAAATCACTAGTAACAATCAATTGTCATTTCCGCAAATTGTTTTCTAAAGCTTTGTGCTTGAGGGGCAAGATTTTGAGGAAATTGGTTAACTATCACTGCAAGAACTAAATGTAATTGTTTTTGTTGGCAGCCATAAACTCTTAAATTTGATAGTTAGGAGAAATGTTTATTTCTAGATACACAAAATCAGGTGTTCAAACTATTAATTACATTTCATTACATCAATCCAACATTAAATCAAACCCTGCACCAAAACTGTAATAACTTTTTGCATTTTTCATTATTCTTTTATTAACCCTTTCCT
Organism: Fragum fragum; assembly: GCA_946902895.1. Classification (NCBI taxonomy): domain Eukaryota; kingdom Metazoa; phylum Mollusca; class Bivalvia; order Cardiida; family Cardiidae; genus Fragum; species Fragum fragum. The sequence continues at coordinate 58,077,713 of OX336369.1, read as the reverse complement.
GGATAAATCCGGGATTTTACGTCACTGTGATTTTATACTTGAGAAAACATTGTGGAAAAAGGAGAAATTGCTTATAATAAGCAATTTCTCCTTTTCCCCCAGTGTTTTCTACCACATAGGGTGGTTTTATTTGGAATTGCATCCAATTTTCATTGTCGTCTGCATCCTCTTTCAATTTGGACCAGTCTAAAATTTTCTTGTGTTGGAATGGGTTAAACTGAGAAAACATTTAAAATATTTCCACACAATCCCACTTTTGGACACCCCCGAAGAAAAAGGCTTTGTTAAAACATTATGTAAAATGAAGAAACTGCTTTATACAAGCAAGTTCTTCATTTACAACAAAGTTTTCTATCCTAAAAGACAATTTTTTAAAATTACATCAGCTAAACATTGTCATTTGGTAATGAGTAAAAGACCATTGAGAATTTGACTAATATTTCACTGTTTCTTAAACTAGAACTATACACAGTCGCACATTTTTACATTGTGAGAACGGGAGAAATTGCTTGTATCAAGCAATTTCTCCTCTTCTTATGCTTTCTACCCTATGAAGCACTTATTTTTCTGTTTCCACTGACTTTGAAATGTACCAGCAACTTCATTCAATTTGGACCAGTCTAAAGCTTTACAAGTTTGTTATCTGATAATTGGACGAAAGAACAGAATATAGCAGAAACACTTACAAATGTTCTTCCATTCATGAAAACACGATAATAGAAACACATTTTTCATACCCTCATCACAAATAAATCTGTAAGGTCTACAGCACATCTCAATCAAAACCACATGTTTTTACAAATTACAGAAAGTCTGGTAGGGATTATGTAATAATTCTAACATGTTTCAAACAGACTTTCTGATAAAAAATGTTATTCATCAAATAGTCAGAAACAAAACTAGTATGTAATGAAAGTCATCTCACTCCGCCCCCCCTCCCCAAATTTCTTTGAACAAAACAAACAACGTAAAGCAAAAGCACTTTTGAATAGCAAATTGCTGCATCAAACAATTTGTTTTGTTTTCAATTTCAAGATATCTCATTTTTTGTTTGAATCATGATAAATTAAGCTTTATTCAAGTACCGAATGACAGGTGAGCCAAACACTTCTAGGTCACATCTCTTAACCCTTGACATGCTGAGCCTTGGATATTCCTGTTTTGAAGGGAGACACGGACAATATGATCAGACTCCACATGTCTATACTACATGTTTGTTCTTTTCAAGCCAGAGTTGATTTCAAACATATTAATCAATTACTAGTTATTCAAACTCTTTCAGCTATCTGATTTCAATGCGAATCTGAAAAGGGTTTTATTCAGCATTACCTGGCTTTAATTCATTCCAACACAATCCCTCCTTTTTAAGTCCCTAAAGTAAAAAGATTTAGAAAACATCATGGTAGCAATTTCTTCATTGTCCACAGTGTTTTCTATCGAAAAAGATGAAAAAATTAAAATTCCATCTTTTGAACTTGTCGTCTGCAGCTTCTTTCAATTTTGACCAGTCTAAAATTTTGTGTGGGAACAGGCTAAAACAGGACAATAAAACAGTTGACCACAAAGGATCAGGCAGGATTCGAACAGTCTACTTGTCAGCCACTGGTAATTTTACCCCTTATCATGCTGAATAAAATCCTTGTTCAGAAATGAAATAAAATCAGAGGGCTGATGGCACTGTAGGTCTGGTTGTCAGGGTCAGTATCTAGTTTAGAAATTGATCTCAAGACAATTCTAACTTAAAGAGGACAAACAGATGGTGTAGACAAAGATCAGACTGCATGTGCAGGCTGATCTTTGTCTTTGCCTCATGCCAAAACAGGAATATTCGGGGATCAGCATGACAAGGGTTAAGGTTCCCTAGCCATGTCAGGTTAAACCTGCCTCAACATCAAATAATTTGTAAACACTTTATGTCTGAATGAAAAATTCCCTTCAAACATTTAAAGATTTCAAATAGAGTCTTACAACACACACTCATATGTATGGACAATAAGACATAACTTTGAACAATCTGCTTGGATTGATCAATACCACTGAGGATATATTTCAATTGGCTTTTATCACCGTAGCAGACTTTATATGGACAGAACAAGGTGCTCTAGACTTTACATTAACCTAGAAACTTTCCAAAGCTTGTCATATTCAAAGAACAGATAGTAACGTGGTCTTGAAAAATTGCTGCTGGAAGACAAATGTACTAACTGATGACCTTCAAAAAGGACCTTGTCAGAGGAATTTTTCCCCAAAACCTTACTTCATCTTCAGGTCATGAAAATTAATTTTCAGTTGTGCTGAGAAATGATTAAAATACAACATTTTATGTAACCCTATCAACCCATTCTTACACAATCCTGATTTTTACAGGCCTCAAGAAAAAAGCCATGGAATAATCTTGTGGAATACAAAGAAATACAAGCAATTCCTCCATTTACCTCTATGTTTTCTACCCAGAAAGGCAAAGATTTTGAAAACATCATCTACTTGAAGATGTCATGTACAGCCTCTTAAAATGTGGACCTGTCTAAAATTGCCTCATGAGTTAATGGGTTAAGCCTAGCCTAGCCAAGGACCACAAGAAGCTGGCCCATTTCTAGTGTCAGAAGGCCGAGTCTATTCTACAAGTCACCATCGCGTGTTACTCTTCCACAACTTTGTATAATAATTATTTCATTTCTGTCAAAATGATACCCCCTGTGGCCTTTAATTCATGTAAGACGTGTAAAATCACTTAAAACATTCTACATCAACTTAAGTAAATTGTTAAACTGACTTGTCAAATTTAGTAATTTCCTTGTAAACCCTTCATTTTATCTTTAAACACACATCCAGACAACTAATCCTTAGACTGTTCTGAATTGAAAGTGGATGCATGCAGACCACATTTTAAGAGATTTAGAAAAAAAGTTGCTTGGTACAAGCCATCTCTCTCTGTCTCACAATGTTTTCAAATGTAGAATTGTGTACTTATAATGGGATGTTTCTAGTCCTCCCTCTATACAATAAACAGGCAGCTTAAATCTGCCCATCTTGTACATTCTGATCAAAATCTTCACAATGCCCTCTGTAAATGTAAAACTTTTATTAACCCTTACCCGTTTTAGGAAATTTTAGACTGATCCAAATTAAGAAAGGTTGCAGAAGACAATGAAAACTGGACGCCATTTGAAATGAAACCAGCCTATGTGGTAGAAAACATTGTGGAAAAAGGAGAAATTGCTTGTTACAAGCAATTTCTTCTTTTTCCACTATGTTTTCTCGAGTATAAAATCATAGGAACGTAAAATCCCATGTTTGAACAGGAAAGGGTTAATTACCTGACAACAAAAATCTAAACTAGTCCAAATTTAAAGAAGTTGCTCTGACCACAACTTAAAGTTAACTCATTCCAACACAAAAATATTTAAGACATGTCCAATTTCAAAGTATATATAGGAAGACAACAATTTCAAATTGATAAAATGTAAAAAAAAAAAAAAATGTCTTTTGGGGTAAAAATATTGCGGATAAAAAATAATTTGTTGTAAAAAGTAATTTCTCAACTTTCCAACATCTTTTTCATTTTGGGTAGAAAAAATTTTCAGATAAAAAAGATGTGTTTGTGAATCACAATGCCCCAACAACAGGACTAAACGTTTGGCAATGGCATGAGACCTTGACCTTATAACATGACCTTGACCTTGATGTTAGGCAATGCGTATGATGGAGATGTATTAACATGCCAAATATGAGCATTGTATCTGTCTGTCTGTCTGTCTAAAAAGCTTAACCAAAAAACTTAATATTGCCAGTTACAACCAGCCTAGTCAAGACAACAGTAAAACAATATGCACCCGATCTTTTGATGTGGGGGCATAAAAAATGCTTGTAAAAAGTAACATTTTCATTTTCCACATTGTTTTCTAAGGCTCTTTTTTCTTTGGGGCGTGAAAGAGTGATTATGTGGGAATGGATTGATAGAACTCTATCTGTGCACTGCTCGTATATGCAATTTCTTTATTTTCCACATTTTTTTCTTAAACTCTTTTCTCTGCAGTCCTATAAAAAGCAAAATTGTCTGGGAATTGGTTCACTAAATTCTTTGATTTCAGAAAAGTTTATGAGCATAATTATTAAAAGATCCCATCAAGTTTTAACTTCTAAGCACAAATGTCAACTTCAGTGACCATTATATAGCTCTGGAATGATTATTCTAACTATGCTTGTGCAAGCTTGCAGGCATAAATCAAGCATGCACTAGATTGCCTAGCTCGTGCTAGTCAGCAGCAAGCTAGTGCTATCTTGCAAAGCTCACACTAGCTAGCAGCATTTCTTATTTAAGGTTGTACTAGCATGTGCAGTCTACTTCGCTAGCACTGACAATCTTTATTTTCATGGAACAAGCTTGCTTGTCACAATTTTGGTTTGGGTAGGCCAAACACAATATACTGGATCAATGCAGAAATTAAATCAAAGTAGCAAACCCTTCACTAAATGAAAAGAATATTAAGAATACAAACTCAAACATATCACATTGGTACCAAAACCTTGTAACTACAGCTGATAATTGAGTTGGAAAGTTCTTTTTATATTAGGTATAGAAGAGCTAAAATCCTATTTCTCTCACAACACTAGTGATTGCGTGTAAGTAGACAATGGCAAAAAGCCACAATAAACTTGAGATTTTTTCATTCTGATCAATGTGATGTTCGCTTCGATGGATATCAAGGTGACATGACCCATCATTTATGTATACTTTGGCGAGACAACTTGTTCCGCCTACAAATGTATCATCCTGTTTTCTGTGAATATAGCTTTTTGGTTTTATTGTCATCTGTTTAGAGGGTAACATGATTCATTGACCACTTTTCTTTACTTCTCCTAATCGGCTACTAAATTCGGAAAATGTTTTTAAAAAATCAAAATTGCAGCTTTTTTTTATGTCGGCTGTGAGTCAATTAGCACAAAATAAAATACTTAAATAGGAAACATGTAGCCAACAACATATGATATATCATAACCCATTCCAAGAAAACAAAGTTTTAGACTGATCTGATATGAAAGATGATGCAGTTGACAATTTCATGTTGGTATAATTAAAAAAATCTTTAGTATCTTTAGTCCAAAAAATTTACTTTTTACAAGCAATTTCTTGATTGTCTATAATGTGTTTCTAAGTATGTATTTTGTGGATTGTGAAAAAGTCACAGGATTGAGTGGGAATGGGTTCAATCAGTAAAGTTTGAATAAGAATGGACAGGATATACTGTGGGAAAGAAGAAAATGCTAAACCAACATTTTCTCTTTTCCTTTATCTCCCTCCACTTTCTTTACATGCCAAACCAGAAGGATTTTGTGGAAAAAGGGGTTTTGTGGTATTAGGTGAGCAATATTTTGAGTGTCTGTTAAACTCCAAACAGTTCTAAATATGTCCAGGCAAACAAAAATTATATCAACGTGCTTTAACCCATTCCCACACAATAAAACTTAAGACTGGTCTAAATTGAAAGGAGATGCAGACAAAAATATAAAGTTTATGAAATTTTAGATTTTTTTCAAATTTTTGGATAGAAAACATTGTGTAAAATGAAGAAAAACAAATTCTTCATCTTACTCATTGTTTTCCCAAATGTTTCTGTAGAGGGGCCTCTTAACCCTTTCCTGTTTTTTGAAATTTTAGACTGGTCCAAATTGAAAGGTTTTTTCAGATGACAATTTAAAGTCCAACTTATTTGAAATACAATCATTCAGTAGGGTAGAAAATAATGTGGAAAAAGAAGAAATTGCTTGTAACGAGCAATTTCTTCTTTTTCCACAATGTTTTCTAAATCATAAAATCACAGGGACGTAAAAACCAGGGATTAACCAGGAAAGGGTTAAGGGTCACTGTGTGGGAATGGGTTAATGAAACTATAAATGAGGGATTACTGGCCATGCCTACTGGTCTCTGACATTGGAGTTAAATCAAGGTAATTTGAGTTAGACTGAGGTAATTGACCAATCACTGGCCCAGCCCACTTACTTCAATGGCCACTACCACAGACTTCGACAGGAAGTCCTGCTCCGATTTTGAAGGGCTTTATTTTGACAAATTTATTGCCAGCAACTTTTAACAAAAAAGTAGAATAGTTTGTCGGCAAACTAAAAATCGTAAATACAGCTTGAATAAGCTGTAGTTATGACGTGTAAGTCACTAAACCAACGAAAAGGTTAACAAGGGCAGATAATTCAGTATCAACTTGACATATCAAACAAATATTAGTCCTAAGCAGAAATAGAAATCATACAGAGTCATTGTGGCAAGTTTCAGTTTATTCCCATTCAAAATAGAGGAGAAATTAAGCTCACAAGAAATAAAGGGGTTTTTCGTTCAATTCAAGGGCAGATTATTCAAAATAACTCAAGATAGACTGGACTGATTTGAATTTCAAAGGTCTAATGCACAACTAGACATCATAGGGAGTAATTGTGCCAAGTTTCAGCTCATTCCCATTGATGGTATAGAAGGACTTGTGCACACAATAATCAGTGATTTTCGTTCAATTCAAGGGCATATAATTCAAGATAACTCAAGAATGACTGGAGGAATTTGAATTTCAAAGGTCTTATGCACAACTAGACATCATGGGTAGTAATTGTGCCAAGAGGCAGCTCATTCCCATTGATAGTTTAGGAGGAGTTGCGCACACAAAAAATCGACAACGGACGAACAGACACACTGACAGACAGACAGGCGACGGACGACCGGGCCATAACATAATATGACCCTTTGGGCGTATAACAAAAATGAAGGCAAATGTCAGAGTTGGAAGCTCAGGTCTTGGCTGAATAAATAATTTGATTGGTTGGTTGATTCCTTGATTGACAGTTTGGATTGACCAATTGGAGTTACACTGAGGTAATCTTATAAAAATTGTGGTTGAGGGAAATACAGCTTGAATAAGCTAAGCTAAAGTAAAAAATTTCTTAGTTCAAAGTTCACTTCTGGTCTAAATTTTTTTTGATTGGTTGATCAATTTTTGGATTGACGGCTGCGATCTGTCAATTATATCTTATATACAATATATACAATTGTACTTCACCATTCTTTCATCTTGATTTTAATTTCCTCTGTGTAATCTGTGGTTCTAGCTTACTCATGGAATTGTAAGTATAAGTTTTAACATATTTTTCTATAGTCTTGAAAGATATTGTACCACAAGTAACAATGTCATTATGTCACAATGTTTAACCAATAACCAGACTTGCCCAAGTTGATGACAGTTGAAAGTCTATGAAATTTTTTAATTTGTTCAACTCAATAGAAACTATTGTGGAAAATGAAAAAAATGCTTGTTTCAAGCAATTTCTTCATTTTCCACAATGGTTTCCATATCATTTTTCTTAAGGGACGTCAAAAAGTGTAATTGTTTAGGTCAAAAATCTGTTAAGTTATGGGTCTGCAAAAGCAAACTCAAAACTAGAAATGTATCACAGACATGGATGCACCTGCTTGTCACATGACCTACAATTGTGACCTAAGAACTCGGGTTATATCCAACAGTTCTTCAAGCAAGGCACTATAGCACTCAACAAGGAGAACAACTGTGACAGATTATTTTGCAATTTATCAAACAAGAGCTATGTCGGACATAGACATCCCCCGCCGTAAAAGCTTGATAGTAAACTGAAGCCAGTTAGATTTAGGCTTCTTGTGCACTGCATTTCTTCTCAATGAGTTCAATAATAGCTATTATTCTTTCAGAGATAAGCTCTGGACAAAATCTAAGTCTTTAAAACAACAAAGAGCAATAACTCCAAAATACGCAAGCGAGAGTTGTGGTTCTTGTGCACTGCACTACTCCTCAATGAGATCTATCGACCTATGAAGTTCCAAGTTGATAGCAATTATACTTTCAGAGATTTGCTCTGGACAAGTTTAGTGACAGAAGGACGGAATGACGTACAGAGACCATTACTATATCCCCTTTGCCAAAACGGCGGGGGATAATAATGTTGATATGCACCAAACAAGAATTGGACACACACACATACACACAACACACTCACCCACATAACATGTAACGCACACTCAAACACAGACAGAAGTATAACTATTTTCCCGTTGCCCTTACATGGCAGAGCATAAAAAATTCTACTCCCTCTTCATGAATACTTTGAATACTGAAGTAATCAAAGTAAGAAATTTGCATCAAGTGACCTTAAAAAGTTATTTAAGAGAGTATGAACACTATCTTTTATTGTCAAGATCAAAGCACTGGTATTCATAGGTTTGCACCTTATTAAAATTAATCAGGTAATTAAAATTTCAATCCCAGACTTATGACAAGGGGGACTATCATAACACATCAGTTGACTATCATTCAAGGACTGGCTTGATCAATGATACATCTCCATTTAAGGCCCATTTACACATTTACGATTTTCTCTATGATTCACCAAGATTCACCAAGATTTCTCAGGGTCAGAAAAATCGTGATGGATCGTGATAAATTGTGGCAAAAAAGTAGCTCTACTATTGAGTTTCCCGAATCATCATAATTTATCAAGATTCACCACGATTCTACTACGAATCACCACGATACAAGACAAATTTACAATTCTTGGCAAATCGTACCGGCATCATAGCTAGAAATCTTGCATGTCTAAACAGGCATTTAGGAAATGGAAAAAAAATATTTCTTCATTTTCCAGCAAGATTTTGCAGTCACCACACAGCCTTTCTTGCCAAATTACACTAAAACATCAATTGATTATAGCAAAAACTATTGTAAATGCTTTTCTATCTAAAATTATTACAATTCTTTTGCTTTCACAACTCTAAATTCATGTAAATGATCATGCAGCTTGTTTATGTTTGGTTTAAACCTGCCCTTCTTACTTAAATATACTACATTGGGATAAATTTTCACTTGTTTACAAACAAAAACTTCAAAATTACAACATTGCCCATTATGTAGTTTCAACCAATTAGTGTCATTTGGTCTCATGTCAAGTGTTCTCACCTTATAAGTCATGAAACTTTAAAATTCTGCATTAACCCCCTTACCAAACAGCCTAGTTTGGGACTTGCCTAAATTCAAAGCAATTGCAGACAACAATTTCAAGCTTATGAAATTTTATATTTTTCTTTTACCTTTCTGGTAAAAAACTCGTGGATAATGAAGAAATTGTTTGAAACAAGCAACTTCTTCATTCTCCACAATGTTTTCTGGAAAAAAACTTTTCTTTCGGGCTCTCAATGAGCATCTATGAGTGGGAATGCATAAACTGAGTATAGACACAGACTGGTCTTCACCTAGTGACAAATTATCACTGTTGGTCTATTTCAATTTGTATGTAATAAGGCTTAATCAGCCCAAGCCCACACAATCCCACTTCTCTTTGATGTAAAAGCTTTGGAAAACATTTCAGAAAATGAGAAATTACTTGTAGCAATGTTTTCTACCCCTAAAGACAAAGACTGATTTAGTTTCATCAAATGAAAATTGTCATCATCAACTTGTATGAATTTGAACCCTAAACCCTTGTCATGTTTTTTCTTGAGATACTGCAATTTCTTCATTGTCTACAGTTTGTTTTTTCTTGAGATACTTAAAAAGCAGGATTCAGTGGGAATTGATTAAATAGCATGCTTTTGAAAGAGTTCACTACAATTTGAAAAAAGATTGCAATTTTCATAAAATAAACAAGAACTACTTTTTATGGTGTAGGCATTCAATGGATTTAGTGGTTAAGCCTTTGCACTAATTTGAACTCTGAGAAGACCTGAAAATTTTGTCTGTTAACTTAAGCAAAGCTGACACTTTTCTAGCTAAAGAGAACACAGATATAAAGGTTCATACTAAAGAGTTTTAAAGAGCATATCACATGGGATACATATATCTTTTCCACTGACACCAGATGAGTTTTTGGGGAGGCTTCATTTACACTGAACTGTCTTATTTAACATGTTTTTTTCCTAGTTTTTTTCCCAAAGATCAATACTTATTAAACCTTTTCCATTCGTCCATCAATGATTTGGAATATGTTCAAAACTGGTAAAACAAGATATGTAATCCCACAGACTGTCAGTTTTTTTAAAAAGATATCTTGATATTTGACACTGACCTTAATAAAAAACAAACTTGATCTTGGTACAAACAGTAATGTCACGCCACAAAGAAATACAGAATTCCATACACTCAGCATTTGATGTAATGGTGATTTTATTTCATTCTATTTTACACAATATGACCTTCATGTTTGGGACCTTGGTATTAACAAAAAGGTTTGGCACTTGTGAAATATGAAATTCTAGTAATTACCATTTCAACAAGATGTGTTTGTGAAACACTATGCCCCCTACACAGGAATTCTTTAGAAACGGGAAAAGGGTCAAAATTTTGACCTTGACCTTGATGAAATGACCTTCCCCAGTTGCGCCTTGTTGAGACCTATCTACATACCAAATATTAGCATTGTAACTTAATCAGGGTTGAAGTTATAGGAAAATGTTTAGTTGGCAGGTTAAGTTTGCAGACAGAAAGACAGATGGACAGACAGATGGACAGACAGACAGACAGACGGCCCGGTAAAACAATATGCCCCCGATTTTATTGATGCAGATGCATAAAAATTATGGCTGATATTTAAGATTTTATTTTGGACAAATGTAACCTTAACCTTGGTAAATGACCTTAGATCTCATTATCAACAGGAACAACTTATAACAAAGTACAAGGAATACACAGTCATGTGATCTTGTGAAATATCAAAGCCCTAGTAATTACCAATAAAGCTATGGCTTCAATGTTTAATTTTGAACTTTGTAGTAGTAGACAAGGTGGAGGGTTAATTGCAATACTGTTCTAAGTGTTTATGCATGGTATAAACAAGAGGAATATGAAGGCCCTAGCACTTACCCTTCAAAACGTATAGCCTATGTTAAAAATTTCATGTGGTCAAAGAAACATATGAATGGACGGACACCAATGAATCTACCAATGAGGGTACAAAAAATACATACGTTTTACATTAATGGACATTATGCAAATTAATACAAGATTCCATCCTTACAAAAGTCAACCAGTGGAAACAGTTTTCCAACTGTTTATTTTACTGGGTTAATATATCCAGCTTCCTGGTTTTCAACACCCTGCAAAAGAAGACACTGAATTTGACAATCCAAGATTTTCCTTAGGTTTTGTTTGCATATATATCTGCTTTAGCACTGCTTTGTTCAATATTTCAATTAAAATAAAGGTGAAGTTCACTTATTTATGTGCTCTTTGGGTTCACTGGTACAGTCAATTTTGTGATGGTCGCTTCGAAAAGATTTACAGAATTTAAATTTTACACTGGAGATCAGTAATATCTTAACCCATTCCCACACAATCTTGCCTTTTCATGCACCTCAGAAAAAAGCTTGGTAAAACATTGTTGAAAATGAAGAAATTGCTTGTTACGAGCAATTTCTCCATAATCCACAATGTTCTCTATAACAATAGACAAAGAAATTTACAATTTCACCAACTTAAAATTGTCCCCTGTGACTTCTCTCAATTTGGACCAGTCTCAATTTTCATTGTGTGAGAATGGGCCAATGAATGATACACCACAACAGACATTTATAACATCCTGATAAGGCAACTACGACCTACAAAAAATTGCTAGCTACAGGTGTCTTCCAAACAGCCCATTCCTGTTAGAATGAAGGGATGATGTCCCAGAAGGCCCAAGATAAGTTTCCTGAAAATCCTGATTGTATTCAGCTAATTTGGTCAGCTACAGTGTCACTAAAACTGGCTGTCACAGTCTTATTTTCAATTAAATACCCTTCACAAACATTATTCTTTTAACTGTTCTCTGTCTGTAAAAAAAACATGCCCCCTATCTTTCTACACATTGTTTCTCTTAACTAATCTTAAGTTTTAGATGAGGCATTTCTGTTTTGTAATTCATACTATTTATATTACCAATCACCTTTATAACAACAAATTAACTATTTGGAGAACAAAGTGAGCTGTTATATTAACAAATTTAACCACATAAAGATACCTTTGTGAAATACCAATATGCCCCTGTAACAGCATTTTTTCAGAAATGTGACATTGATAAGTGAACTTGACCTTGTTGGTTGGCATTTATCTTCTTATCAACTGATATCTATCCAGGCACGGAACCTTTGTGCTAAATATGGGCCAATATTGATGTTTGATTAACAGTAAAATAGTAAGTATTTCTGTTAAGTATACTATTTGGAGACAGACCAAAACAGACAGACAGATGGACATGGTTAAAACAATATGCCCCTGATGTTATGACTACAAAGTTAACCCTGGTCAAAACCACAATGTTAACCATGATTACTACCTGTCATCACCATAGTTATACCAAAGTTATAAATAACCATAACTGCACACATAGAGTTAACCATGGTCACTGCTACAAAGCTAACCATGGTTACAACCCAAAGCTAACCATATGATTACAACAACTGAAAGTTAGCCATGATTACAACTGTTGTCAAATACACAAAGGTAACAGCCACATAATTAACCAAGACTACAGAACAACTCGACCCTTGTCATGCTGAATCATTAATCCTTTACAGATTTTCCTCAATATCACTGGAAGCACCAATTGTAGGTTAATATTTCTTTTGAAAATTTGTATTGCAAACAATTCTGGCTTAAAAGGGACAAGCAGGTGGTGTAGACTCAGATCAGACTGCACATATGTGCAATCTAATCTTTGTCTATACCTCCTGCCAAAACAGGAATATTCAGGTTCAGCATGACAAGGGTATTTTTTTATAATGATATTAACAATCCCACAGTATAGTTAGGCATTCTTATGATCTCCAAGTTAAGCATTTGACTACAGCTAGAAAATTTAGTCTCTGCAAAAAAAGGATATAATATTGGTGTCTCAGATGTTCTACAGTAAGTATCAGAGAGTTTTATCGTTTTTCACTAATTTGGTTTATGCCTTTGTCTTTTATCACTTAACAACTCCCTAGAGCTAAATTGTAGTTTACCCTCTTGTTTCCCTTGGAAAATCTTCTTGTTTCTCTAACCCACAGAATCCCCTCCAAAAAGCTTAGGTGAAAATATTGGACAAAAGGTATTGCATGTAACAAGCGCTTTCTTCACTTTCCAGCATCATTTTTCCACCATAAAAGACAAAGAATTTTAAAATACTATGTCTATATTTTTTGTGTGTGGTAATGGCTTAAGAACAGTTCTGTGTCCACAATGGTCTTGAGTTCCTTCAGCTTTAACCCATTCTCAAATTTTAAAGTTTTCCATTTATAAATACCATTTATCTAGCCATTCCTCTACTGTATTACTTACTACACAAAGCTCATGGTTACAAAACCTTGACTTTTCATGGTTACAAAACCTTGACATTTTGTTGTCCTGAGCTATCATTTGGATTCATCCTTCATGAATATTTTAAAGCTTATGATGCAAAAGGAGATAAGAGTTAAAATGACATCATATTATTTTCTTGCTAAGAAAATACATTTCTGACACCACAGAAAGCAAAATTTAATTGGTCTCTGAATTAGTTTTAAATGTCAAAAGCAGATATTCAACTTTTAAAGAGAGAATTTCTTCAATTCCATTTGCACTTAGTGAGCTTAGAAGTCTGGTAACTATCACACCTTTTAACCCATTCCAACTCAAGCCCTCCTTTTTACGCCCCGCAATTCAAGAGCTTTGGAAAACATTGTGGATAATGAAGAAATTGCTTGTATCAAGCAATTTCTTCATTATCCTCAATGTTTTCTACCCAAAAAAAGACGAAAGAAATTAAAATTACATCAACTTGAAATTGTCGTCTGCAGCTCCTTTCAATTTGGACTGGTCTAAAATTTTGTTGTGTGGGAATGGGTTAAAACAGACTTCATAAAAATGAAAGTGTTTAATGCCTTTTTTGCTTCATTTTATAACCAAGATTAGACCTTAAATATTAACATTCAGTCTTACACTAAAAGGGCAGTTTGGTAATGCTTTCATTACACATTTAAAGTTCAAATTACTTCCCTTTAAATATACCCAATTCAAGTATGGGTAGACCTATTAGGCTCACAGTTATCGTCTTATATCTCCAATCACATTATTTGAAATCTTTCCTTATTCAGGTAAAGACTGTAAATATTTAATTGATATTATAATTGTAAAATATTCAACATTTGTAACTCAAAATAGGTAAGAAGTTGCAATGAAGAAGTGACTGGGGGTTAGAAATGACATCAAATATCAAATAATTCACAGGACACTCTCCCTAAATTGGTTTCTATGTTCCTTAAAAACAATTTAACCATGCAAACACTTACTATGATTCTTATACAACAAGGGGAAATTTTCATAAGATTTCTTCCTTGAAAATCATAAAAATGATGCTTAATGCTTTGAATTTGGTAGAAAGAACAACAGTTTCAAGATTTATATTGATAATAATATCAGCAAATTTAAAGACCAATGAACTTAACCAATTTCTACACAATACAGCTTTTTGATGCCCCCTTTGGCAAAAAATCTAGAAAATTTAGTATAAAATGAAGAAATTGCTAATGTTACAACCCCAATACTATAAATTGTCATCTGCATCTTCTTTCAATTTGGACCAGTCTAAAATTTTTCAACTGGTAATAGGTGAAATAATGACTTGTCATACCAGACTGGCCTGGGTTGAAACTTGTGCACCCTAAAAGAACTTATACAAAGGCATTGAACTCTGGTATCAAAGATGTCTTTACTTTGAATAAATCATGCCGTTTCAATCAAGCTTTATTTACCTCCAGGTGTTAATGGTAAATAAAAGTATAATAAAAGTAACTATTGGTCAAATACTGGTCAAATGGTCAATACTCATAGCCATCAATGGACATAAAGATATCATGAAATTCCACTCTGTTTATGGTTTGACACTCTTTTACTGTTAACTAAATGAACCATTATAGCAGTTCATAAATGAGCATTTCATGTTATTTATCTAAGCTGTAAATATTGAGCTGGTCACTTTTAATGGATCTAGATATTTTTAAACTTTAACAAGGCCATTGCACTTTATTTCTTTTTGGAAGTAAACAAATGGCTGTATGAGAACTTGTTGAAGCCTTAATGAAAGCTATCTGTAATTTAAATGAAATGTTTGAATGAGACTTTCTTTCATGAAAGGACGCAATTTTTGTTCCATTTCACTGAAAATGTGCAGGATTTGAATACAGTTACTGACTGACTACAGTATTAAAAAACGATGAAAAACAAGAAATTGCTTTTAAAAAGCAATCCCTTCATTTTCAACCTTGTTTTCTTCATATTTTTCTTGTGCACTGCAAACAATTGGAATTGTGTGGGAATGGGTTAAGGTTGAGGCTTATTCACTAAAGTTGTCTCTAGAAAAGAGAGACAATATGGTTTATTTTGAATTCTGTCTCTGGTATATCACTCCCTAACATATCCTCAATTATAGCGATATTTTTGCACCGGAAGTGATCTTAGCATACATCACCATACAGAGTGCAAGCCATCTGATTTTCTCATAGACTCCTGTGTGAGAAAAACATCAAAAATTGTCAGCAAATTGATCTATAAACCATGAAAGATTACATAACAACTCAATTAAGGGACCCCTATGAACTTTTAAAATTTGATGTTAAAACACAAATATGTGAGCAAATTTTCTCCTATATAAAGTAAAAATTTTACACCATTGGAATTGAGTTTATGCTAGACCCTTTCACGTTTTGAAAATTTTAGATTTATCCAAATTTAGAGAAGATGCAGACAACAATAAAAATTGGATACAATTTGAAATTAAACCATCCTATGTGGTAGAAAACATTGTGGGAAAAGAAGAAAGAGCAAATATTGTGGTCAAACTTGTTTGAGAAATGACAGGGAGCTATGGTTAGGTGCACCAGCCACCATGAAATAACTGAAATACTGATGAATCTATGCATTAATCAATCAATTAGCTGAAATCTAAACAGAGTTTTAGAATCAGAATACTCCTTCCTCCATTTGGATCTTAAATCATAAGAGAGCCAAATTATCCCATGAATTAAAAACAAACATTGTCGTCAGCTAACAAAGAAGAAAATATCAACAAAAGTCCAACAACAGACTTAATTCAAAGTCAAAAAAGGGCAATATTTACAAGTTATATCTAGCAAGGATATCCACCAATAATTTTTATAACTGGGATACCTTTTATCAGTTTAATATTGAGATTTCATTCATGTGAAATGTTCAATGAATTCATATCAATACACGAGTCCAAATGTAAGGCTTATAGCTCTAGACAATTAGAGCATGGGTAAAGTTTCCCATTAAGCCTCAGTGTCAAAAAGGTTGAGATAAAATCTTGCTTTTAATTCAATTGAAAAACTAAAAATACATAAATGTTATCTATGCAATAATGAAGAAATGTAAAACTCATTTATTACTTAAACCCTTTCTAAATATATATATACATTTTTTTTATTCAAATTTTTTTCCCTTCCCTTATTCTAACCCATTTCCAGATGACAGAATTTTGGACTGGCCTAAATCAAATGAAGTTCCAGATGACATTTCATGGAAGGCTAAATTTTGAAAATAAGTGCCAAATGGCTTAAAAAAAATTATGAGACTTGAAAATCTCCTACAAATTTTTCCGTAACAATATTTCTTTTGGGTGTAAAAAGTGATTCTTTGTGGTAATGGGGGTAGTATAGCAGGTAAAAAGCTTGTATGTCAGTCAGATATAAATCATTTCAATCAATTTAATCAGGGACTCTAAACATCTCAAGGACAAACTACTGATATAAGCCCATTGGCCTTTTACTTGCTTACTGTCTAAACCCTTTCCTTTTTTCCAAAATTTTAGTCTTATTCAATTTATAAGAAGTTGCAAACAACAATTAAAAGTGAGGGCAAATTGAAAAGTAGCCAACAAATAGCCCTTGTTACAAGAAATTTCTTCTTTTCCCACAATGTTTGTCAAGTACAGAACAACTGAGGGACCTAAAAATTAGGGGCAGTAAAGGAAAGGGTTAACCTGTAGTTACACATCATATGAGATTCGAACTCCCTACCCCAGGACTGAGAGCATAGTGCACTACAAACTGAGCTTACCGGTTTGGGGCTATTTTGAGCGCGGACAATACCCAAACTAAAGAGATTGACTGTCTAACTAAATTATGATTAAGAGATTCAATTTCATCCCAACACATAAATTCCCTTCCGGGCCTCACAGATTAAGGACGCAGCAGACAGCGGCCAGGTACATCATAACGAGGCAATTAGCGGTCAGGAAAAGACGGGAAAATAAAGTTTCTTTGTATAGTTCCCTTAATAATTCAGAAAGATGAAAATGACACTGAGTGATAATTGTGATTTGTAAAGTGAAGTAACAATGTGTCAAAAAATTACCGTTAGTTAAGAACACGCGGCGAGAGTGATAAGCCATAATTTCGATTAACAGGATTTATTTAATGACAATGAAGTGAGATCAGAACGGTTCAGGTAGGATCTATTTTGTTCTTATATTCAAGTGAACTAGCCACTTTTTCCTTTTACTGGAAAACGCCAAATTGCCGTTGGATTACTGAAAAGGATACCACTTTTCACCAACGAAGACGCTAGGCCATTGAAAAGGATACCACTTTTCGCCTGCGTTTTTCAATCAAAAATAGATTGTTGCGTAACCGTTGGATTACTGAAAAGGATACCACTTTTCACCAACGAAGACGCTGGGCCACTGAAAAGGATACCACTTTTCGCCCGCGTTTTTCAATCAAAAATGGATAGTTGCGTAACCGTTGGATTCCTGAAAAGAATAAAACTTTTCTCCAACGAAGACGCTGGGCCACTGAAAAGGATACCACTTTTCGCCCGCGTATTTCAATCCAAATTAGATTATGGAGAAACCTTTGGATTACTAAAAAAGGATAGCGTTTTCACCAACAAGACGCTGAGTCATTGAATGCATACCATTTTCGCCCACGTTTTTCAGTCGAAATGAGAGTGTTACGTAACAGTTGATAACAGAAACAGATAGGCCTACCATTTTCACAAACGAAAGCATTATACTCATAAAAACACGTATTTCCGCCGACGCTCGATTGTTGCATAACCGTTGGTTAATTTTCGTTAATTGAAACGAACACCATGTTACACCAACGAAGACGTTGGACTATTTAAATGGGAACCACCCTTCACCAACGCATTTAAGTCAATGGTAGATTGTTGCATAACCGTTGGGTTACTGATACGGAAATCACGTTTTTTCAACGAATGTTGGACTATCAAAAATGCATCAACTTTCTCACTCTAACATATTGAAGTCGACATTACATTGGTGCATTGGTTAACTGTCAAGAGGACTGAAACGGGAACCACGTTTACCTTACCCTTACGTTGGGCTATTTAAGTGGCTACACTTTTCATAGATGTACTAAGATAGATGAACATTACATAATATTGGTTTGTCGACTTCCTGAAACGGACACCACGTTTCATATGACCTCTTACGCTTGTTTGGTTTAAGATGGATGTCCCGAGTAGCAAACTTTGTTTACATAATTAAAATCACTAGATTGTAAAGTATTGGACAATGGAAAAATGCAATCCACCATCCCCCCTTTTTTTCCACAATAATGGCACAAGTTTGAATTGCTGCGAGCTTATTAACTTTGGGAACACGTTGAACGTTTTATTTGATTCTCATAACAAAATACATCATAAGATGTTAAACATTGAACCAAATTTCTATACGCTTATACGACATAAAGGGGCTAAAAATGAATTGTCGTTATATCCTTTAAATAGCTATACCAAGATCTAATAAAGATCTGCGAAAAAGGTGTTCTTTAGTTGTAACAACACAGAGCTTCGGAAACATATCCGATCCCGATTCGTTACTTATTACCAGTATCTTGTAGATTAATAAAAATAGCTCGGATACTTAAAACCCTAGAAATGCGTTTGAAGTTTATTCGAAATACTGGTTTCGATAGATTTCAAGACACAACTATCCCTTTTACGAATTGCACACTACTAAATTATAACAACCTACAGTAGTAGTAAGCAGTTCTTTAATTCTAAGCGGTTTTAGCCAGAGATTCCGTCACCATTCTGAGGCTAAGGTTCACCATATAGATCTACTTTTTTGATCTTCGAGGGATCACCACTAAAGTTGGCAATACGCCAGTGTAGAATTGACGCATTTCTGAAAAATATAGGCGTTGTGCACTACGTCGTCTGCAAGTTTTAGAGGCGAGATACTGCATGACATCGACTTGATAACACAATACACGAGTGTGTATTTTAAACGTGATGCCAGCCCAGGTTATTTGGGGATAATGACCGGGGTATTGAGTGACCCCAAACAAAGGGTCAGTTATCATGGCTAATTGACGGAATTCATTCCGGAGGCCCAGCCAGGGAATACAACAGATTTGTTGTTTCGTGCATTGTGTAATTTAGAAGCTTATGCCCTTGCAAAAGAGATTCAAACGCTGCTTACATCAGGTTGATTTCCTCTGAACAGATTATTTTACGATTCTTAAGCGAAATTTGGTGTCGGTAAACGGCACGAGCAGAGTCTTGGTGTCAGCAAAATAGTGTTTTTTCTATTTTGACAAAACAAAGGAGGGGGCAAGACCAGAGACACAGTCCGAGTTCAACAAATCCCAGATAGACCTCTTCCCACTATAACAATAATGATAATAATAATGAACATACCGAAATGAATAAATGGAAACTAAAAAAAGCAGACAATACAACTTTTTGTGGGTGATATTACTTTTTAACAACCGTAATAATTAGATACAACGGATTCCACAAGTAAAGATTTTCTGTCCTCGAGTACGAAGATGCTAGTTTTGAACTGGTCGCATTAGATGCAATATATAACTTTCAAAATTTGGACTAGGACTTCCACTCAGTCTGATGCAGCTCATCATGCCGACGTTGTCTTGCATGACTTAACGGCACTAATTTGCAGTGAATTCTTGATTTTCTAGTCACAGTTATGGATTTCTTCTCGGTGAACGAACTACCAAAATCCCAACAGGAACTGCCAGTTATCAAATCAATTACATTATCCCGAAAAAAAAAAGTAATACCATAAGGCAGTTTATGTTAAAACAATTAACCACTTTGCCTATCAGTACATTACCGGAGTTTTACTGTTAGCTTTTCGCATTCTTTTCTTCGGACCTTAATTGCAGTACTATAGTACTCGATCTCGGTGAAGTCAGTAAATATACAGCACGGACTGAAGTCGACTCTTATTCGCTTTTCCAATATCAGTTCAAAATATGATCTATGATTTTCAAATTTATGGCCTTCTTCAAGTTCCTCAGATATATTCAGTTCTAGATTGACGACTGTTTAATGGAAAATAAGATTAACCGACAATAACATATCTTCAATGCCACTCAAAAATTTTTAAAGTGCTTAAGTCGACCATTCTACCGTAGGAAATTATCTCACTTACTTAGAAGATTAAAAGCTAGCCCATCGGATTTTTAGCTTATTAGGTTGAATATACGCCTTAAATTGATCACGGATCATCTTTGAAATGACATCACGAAAACTACAAGATCCTTATGAACACACGAAAACTACAAGAGCTTTATGAACGCACCAAAACAACTATAATATTCATAGAGAGAATGGAAATGCCTTTCTACTACTCCCATATATTACAGAAAAATAAATAAAAAATAAAAAGCATTGTTGTACGCACTTGCATGTTTTTATAACATTGAAACCGGCTCCGTATACAATCTATCTGACGGAATCAGTATATCAGTATGTTTTATTAGTATAATTTCATGATTTAGAATAGTATAAGATTATAACAAAACAGTGTGTAATTTGTATAATTTCATGCATAAACAAAGGGAATCTCCTAGAAATGCTACTTGTTTCTGATAATTTTAGAAGGCACTAAATTACAATTTATGTAGTTATTAATTGTGGCAATCCTGTCTCTTGAAGTTAAAACATGAGTCATTGGTCGAATATAGTTCTACAGGAACTGAAAATCGCATACATTATAGCACAAGTATGGTGTTCAATCTTGTTCACAAATAGAGCTATCATGTTGAAATATTACATGAATTCTTCAGAAGGACGATAAAACGCATGGTCTTACAGAAACACATTTAATTAATAGTTCTCAAATGACCTTTAAGTTTTGTGACTAGGTCCGAGCAAAAACGACCAATGGATCATTGTTCAGGTCCATGCCAAAAGGGCCATGAGACCTGTTCCGTTTTATCATGGGAAAACGTATCGCGCTATATTAGTCAAAGAAATTATCAAGACATCGGCATTTTGGCATTGCCTTAGGGAGTGAATACACACAACACAAAATAATTTTGAAATCTTTCAACTTTCATTCTCCTACAACACTGTTGTGTAAAACATTTTTATACTGTTCTCAAACATACAGGACCTGGTTGTGCCAGGAAGTACTTTGTCAAAACACACTATAACAGGAAGAATGTAAAATTCATTGTAAAACCTGATAAAACAACATTCTAATATGTTTGTTTTACTTACTATGAGGAAAGTTGATACATAGGATATACATGTATATATGTTGTGCCCAATCTTGAGAATTTGCCCATTCTTAAGAACGGGCAGACACATTTTACCCATTCTTAAGAATGGTCGCCCATTCTTAAGAATGGTCAATACGGTTTGTTTCTGTTATCGAACGCGTTTTTTCGATCAATATCGATCAATATATTAATGAATCGACCAACCAGTCGTCAATCGATTACTGGATTAACCTATCACTGAATAATTGGTATATCAAACCCTGCGGGTTGAGATACACAAAGCGAAGAGCTTTCACTTCTACAGAACACAATTTTGTCGCACTTCTCTACCACATTCGGAGCAGCTCGCACCCCGAGATAAATGAACAGGTTTAAATTTTTTTAACTTTTACAAGTTTCTGTTCCAAACTGGAGTCTAAATACTTTAAATAGTCAAGATTTATCACCTTGTGATAGATAACGCAATGTACTCATTATCCGTCAGGTCGTACCCGAACTATTTCGTACCGTTTATGTTGGGTGGGCGTATTGTATCTATCGCTAGATTTGTACTCGTTGTTTTATACTTTAGTGTACAATCCCAGGTTTTTACGTTCCTGCGATTTTATACCTGACAAAACATTGGGGGAAAAGAAGAAATTGTAACAAGTCATTTCTCCTTTTCCTACAATAATTTGTACCTTGTAGAATGATTGCTTTTTAAATTGCACTCTCTTTTAATTGTCATCTGCAACTTCTCTGGATTTGGAAAAGTCTTAAATTTTGAGAAAACCAGGAAAGTGTTGAGGTCTTTTTGGCATGGAATGGTTTTAGAACTGTTGCCTTTTACTTATTAATGTAGTGCCCTTATCCTATTGCATCATATATGGAATTAAATAGCATTTGATAAAGCCATAGCCTGGGTGGTAGGGTATAATGTCTATGTGTGTCCATCCTGGTCCAAATAAAGATCCGGGTTCTACAGTTAAGGAAATTATGGAATTGTCAATTAACTCTTTCCTGTACAATCCCTGGTTTTACATCCCTGTGATTTTATACTTGAGAAAACATTGTAGAAAAAGAAAAAAATTGCTTCACAAGCATTTTTTTCTTTTTCCACAATATTTTCTACCCTTCTGAATGTTTATTAATTATATTAAATCCACTTTAAATTTTTGTCTGCAAAACCTTTGAATTTGGACAGGTCTAAAATTTTGAAAAACAGGAAAGGGTTAATGCCTGGGAGATAGAGTATAATGTATGTGTAGGTCCACCCGAGTCAAATCATGGACAAGGGTTCTGCAAGTTAAGGCAAATTAATATATTGAAAAGATGAATGAATTTGAAAAGTCTTTTGAATGGTATAGATCAGGATGGAAAAGGTTTGATTGTGTGAAAAACTTACAGAATGTTGAAAACATGAAAAAATAAGACCCATTAAAACTGCATTTCAATAAGTCACACCGTCACTTAAGTTTTGTCTTGACCGATTATTGATTGATTGAATGGGGTTTAACGCCACTTGTAAAAGTATTTCAGTCATATCGCAGCACATATTTATTGAACTGACTTCCCTTACATTTATTTTAAGCCACTTTTGATAGTACTTCAGTCATATCATGGAGGCTTGAGCACCTACCCCTAGATTCCTGGTAATTCTCACACTAGTGCAAAAACAACATCCTATCTGTGCCCCCAGCTGCTCATTAAGACTTAGGTTTACAATTATCTACCCATTTGTTGGAGGCAAATGTCTGAAAGGATTTTTGTCCCAGCCGGGATTGAATTGCGATCTCACAACTGGGACTAACTGAGCTTTAGCCGCAGTCCCAAAAAAGTTATACTGTAATAGGCAATATACATGGCAATGTGTTACAGTGTTTTCAATAGTCTTTATTTAAAGCATCAAAATGTAGAGTTGAGTGGGAAAAGGTTCAAGAGCACATGCCAATTGACATGCATTGTACTATCCAGTTAGCGAGCTGCCGTCATAGCGCAGTTGGGAGCGCGTCGGACTGTCAATCTAGAAGTCTGGGGTTCGATCCCCTAAGGTGGCACTCATTTATTTCGACTATTTGTTTCTCACCAATGGGTCGATAATCGTAGACCTATGTGGGATAGCAGCTAGAGGCTAGGAAAGGATGTAGTGGTAGTACTGGTGTGAGAAATACAAGGATTCCATTGTTAGGTGCTTCATCCGCCGCGATATAACTGAAAGATTGTTGAAAGCGGCATTCAAACAAACAAACAATTCAATCCAGTTAGCTCAGTTTGTAACACACTTTTTGCTAAATTCACAAGTTGTGAGTTCTATCCCCAGCTAAGCTATCACTCTTTCTGACATTAAGTTGACAAAAGTCATTTTGACTTTGTCCTTTCTGTATCTCTCTCCAATGTAAAATATTTATATGATTATAAGTAGTTCCCTAAGTAGATGAGCATTTGGTAGCCCATATTCATTGTCCCGTTTCACTATTGAGAAGAATGACAATAAGCCATGGTTTAGACTAAGGTGACCAGTTTCTGCATAATAACTGAATAACTGTTGCAATGGACATTAAGTGAGATACAATCAATCCAAATGAAATGGATTTAAATCTATGCAACAAGGAATTAAAAATACATGCTTTAACCCATCATTAAAGATTGTGCAGTTGTGTGGAAATACAGATTTGCTCTACTATGGGCAAGTAAGACATTTTACTTTTCCAGAATTTAAACAAACTTGTCTCCTAAAAGGTGAAGAGATAGATTTAGAGAAAAAGTTGTTGTTAATGAAGCAAATGCTATTTCCTTCACTTACATGAATGTTTTACACCCTTCAATATAGAATCATCATAATTTCCCAATATATAACAATTTTTCTTTCACCCATTTCCAGATGGCAAATTCTTAGACTGGTCTGAATTGAAAGGAGTTACATAAGACAATATAAAGTTTATGTAATTTTAGATTTTTGTTTAACTTACTGGGTAGAAAACATTGTTGAAAATAAAGAAATTGCTTGTTGCAAGCAATTTCTTCATTTTCCACAATGTTTTCCAATTGTTTTTCTGGAGGGGCATCAAAAAGTATGACTGTATGGGAATGGGTTAAGATTTGTTTTGTACCATTCCAAGATATGCACTGGTATTTACTAGTCCTTCGGCAAGTTGCCTTGATCAATGTACTTTTTCCCAAGTTTTCAGACAAATGGGCATGTGAATTCCACACCCATGAGTTTGGACCATCAAACCTTGGTGAAGAAGAACAATTTTTCAAAGGGGTCTTGCATGGCTAAATGGTAAGGTCTGCAGATAAATTGTAATCAGCAATAAGTCAAGGATTATGGCTTTGAATCCCAGCTGCACCACTGGTCATGCTGGTTTGTCCTTGGGCAAGACATTTCAGGGCTCAAGCCTAGCACTAGTGGTACGCAATAAATAAGTGAACTTTACTGTGAAAGAATATTCAAGTTTTGCACATTCTCTTACATGCAAGGAAGATCCTTGTATTGAATGTCATAAAAAGGGGCCTTTACCCTTTCCTGTTTGTCAAAATTTAAAACTGTTCAATTTGAAAGAAGATGCAGACAATGATAAAAAGAGAATGCAATTTGAAAAGTAACCAACATACAGGAAATTATTGTGGAAAAGAAGAAATTGCTTGTTACAAGCAATTTCTTCTTTTCCCACAATGATTTTGCCAGAATGAAACCATAGGGACCTCTAAACCAGGGATTTAACAGGAAAGTGTTAATGATAATTGCCTTGTTATGGCTTACAAGTCAAAAATCTTGGATTAGTCTATGTGTTTTATGCTGTAGGGGAATTCCCAATCTTTTTTTTAAGCTATGGGGAAGTCCCACTATCAAATATAATAGCATATTACACCCAATATCAAGAGGAACTGGGCCATTTATACAGGTTAACAAAATTTTCGACAGATCCAAGTTAAAAGAAGTTGCAGACAACAATTACATCTTGACTTAAATTAGGATAATCTTTGCCTTTTGGGTAAAAACTTTGTAGATAATGAAGAAAATGGCTTATAACAAGCAATTTCTTTGTTGTCCACAATGTTTATCAAAGCTTTTTAAATTTTGCAAGCAGAAACTTGGCCTAAAAACTTCAATGTCGAAGTTTTTGAACATAAGCCCTATAATGTCCATTCCAATCATGGAGTTATTAACCCATTACAAGGCAACAATATTTTAGACTGGCCCAATTTGAAAGAAGTTGCAGATGATAATTCAAAATTGGTGCAATTAAAAAAATCTTCATCTTTTAGGGTAGAAAACATTGTGGCTATTGAAGAAACTGCTTGTCACAATTAATTTCATCATTATCCTCAATGTTTTCCAAAGCTTTTTCCTTGAGGGGCATCAAAAGGTGTAATTGTGATGAAATTGGTGAAGAATGAATTCTTTAGAAATTACATCTCCTAAAGCAGAAGTCCTAAGAGCCTGTAAATTTTTTATTCAGAGGTTTTCTGCATAAGTTCCTAAATTATATTACTCAGAGTACAATATAAACTGTGTGTTTAAGTTCCCTTGACTTCACAAAAAGATTCAAAAATTGTCTTCCTTGAAAACAAGTACCAAGTCTTCAACATTTTACATGCAAATTGTTGCCTTATGGAACCCTACTGCAATACTATAAATGATTACTTCTTTATCAATATATATAGGTGAAACTAACCATTAGAGTACAACCAAACTTCACAGAATGAGCCAAAGGTCATGCTCTTTCAACATACTTCAAAGAATTGATATCAATGAAGAACACTGGTTGCCATGCAACCAGAAGAAAAATCTTCTTCTCCCAAATCACAAGGCCTAAGGCTTTGATATTTGGTATGTATCAATGCCTATTGACTATCTACCAAAATACTTCAAAGAATTACTGTAATCTGAAAATAAGCCCTTTCTGTATCATCCCTGATTTTACAATGGAATAAAGAAAGAAATCTTCTCCCAAACCATAAGGCCTTGAGCTTTGATTTGATGGGGGAATCTAAAATCATCACTCTATAAAACAGATTTAAATTTTGTTATCTTTCATTTATTTTTGCCTACATGAGTTATATTGGGATATATGCTGGTTAGATTGATTAATTGAATGGGGTTTAACACCCCTTTTAACAGTATTTCAGTCATATTGTGACGGCTGGAGCACCTAACAATGGATTCCTAGTATTTCTCACACCAGTACTACCACTACATCCTTTCCTAGCCTACAGCTGCTATCCCACTTAGGTTTATGATTATCCATCCATTGGTTAGATACAAATGTCGGGAAGTATATGTGCTGCCGCCTGGGATCCAACCCATGACATCCCATGATTGAAAATTAGGAGTCTGACACGCTACAGACTGCGCTATGACAGCGGCCATATGCTGGTTAGAACAGTATATCAGTAACATTCAATGGGCTTAACCCATTACCACACAAATGACGCCTCTGACGCTCAAGAGAGACAATTGGAAAAACATGGTATGAAATGAAGATTTCTTCATTTTGCACCATATTTTCTACCCAGTTAGTTGAAAAAGTCTAAAATTTAATGAACTTTAAAATGTTGTCTGCAACCCCTTTCAATTTGGGCCAGTCTAAAATTTTTGTCCTCCGATAATGGTTTAATCATGCATCTACATAGTGCAGACAACAATGTGGTTAGATGCAGTTTGAAATGAAATCATTCTATGTAGTAGAAAATATTATGGAAATAGAAGAAATTGCTTGTTACAAGCAATTTCTTCCCTTTCAACAATCTTTTCTCAAGTATAGAATCACAGCAAGGTAAAATCCCAAGTTGGAACAGAAAGGGGTGAGATAGTAACAACATACCAATTGATTTAGTATATCATTGAAAGCATCTTGTTATAATACTTATTTTTGCCATTTCAATTTTAAGATTACATGTACCTTTATTTTCACTTGTATGTCAAATTAGAAGTTAACTCATTTAACTACTTTGAAGAGAACAGCTATATTGAAGTCAGTTGTTTGTTTGTTTGTATGGTAATTAATGCCACACTCTAAAGATCTCTAGTTATATCATCACTTACTCTGGTTTTAAGGCATTGCAATTTTAAACTTAGAGAACATTGTGGGAAAAGAAGAAATTCTTTGTAACAAGCAATTTCTTCTTTTCCCACAATATTTTCTACTAAGTAGATTGGTAACTTTAAAATTGCAGCCTTTTTATATTGTCTCCTGCAACTTCTTTGAATTTTGACAAGCCTTTACTTTTGAAAAAACAGGAAAGAATTATTAGAGTAATTATGAGCTTCCTCCGTATCAGTAAATGTAGGCTTGGCCTTTGAATATCTTGCCCCAAAACATAGATACCTATGTGACAAGCAGTGCAGTCATAGATATTCGAACCTGCAACCCTCATTTTCTCTCAGATTTATAGCCTGCCACTACTGAGACATGCAAAACCCTTGGTGGATTGTTAGCTAAACAGGCTAGCTATGAGGCTTATTTCTGCTTTTTTTTTTCATTTAACCTATTCCTACACAATAACACTTTTGGATGCCCCTCAAGAAAAAGAATTGGGAAAACATTGTGTGAAATGAAGAAATTGCTTGTTACAAGCAATTTCTTCATCTTACATAATATTTTCTACCCAGAAGTTTTAAAAGAAATCTAAAATTTCTCAGATTTCAAATTTTTGTCTGCAACTCATTTCAATTTGGACAATTCGAAAGTCTTGGCATCTGGTAATGAGTTAAATATGAATTTTTATTCCACATGGATTTGATATACGGTACTTGCATTTGGCCTGTAAACATAGCTTATTTTATATTCATTAAATACTCATCCAAATATTTAAATACTTTCTTTCTTTTTTATTTATTTGTAGTTCTTATTTTTTTCAACTGTATCTCAGTTATATCAGGGCAACTGATGCACCTAACCATGGCTTCCTGTTTTCCATACCAGAACATCAACATTCAAGGAGCTACCTTATAATGTCAATGAAGAGTACTTTTCTTTTGGCCATTGGTGAGAGACAAATTAATCACACATGCAATGACACATGTTGAAAACAAATAAAGCTGATCTGTGGTTCAAACTCTTGACCTTTGGTTTCAGGATCAAAGTGTGTTACTGACTAAGTTTAAACTGAGTTTGGTTTTATTAGCTCACTATACAACGAGGTGCTCATGGTGGGATTTTTTGATTGTTTAATGTCCGGATTGTCCTCTGGTTGTATGTTGTTGTCATTCATTGTCAATTCAGTGAAACACTCTACAGGTCACAGTTTTGGTGCAACCCTACTCAAATATGCTGGATTTTTTTAAATTGTACTGTTGATGATTTCAATTTTAAATGTTGACATTCCGTCCAATATCAAGGGGGAGAATTGTAATAATGGCCATGTCAAGGCTACTGCTCTACTGTTGCAGTTTGGGGTAAATCTTTCTAAAACATGCTGAAAATGTTTGTATTGTCATATGGATGATCTCTATTTACCCATTACCAGATGGAAAAATTTAAGACTGGTCAAAATTGAATGGAGTTGCAGACAACAATTTAAAGTTTATGAAATTTTAGATTTTTTAACTTTCTTGGCAGAAATCATTGTGAAAAATGAAGAAATTGCTTGTAACAAGCAATTTCTTCATTTTACACATTTTTTTACAGTTATTTTTCTTAAGAGGTGTCCAAAAGTGTCATTGTGTGGTAATGGGTTAAATAATCATGGTTCAATTCTGCCTATACCAGGGGAAAAGCCAATTTCCTTGTTCAACTCAACATATAATCCTTTTGCTCAAGCCTGCTGAAAATGTATGATTGATGCCTATGGAACATGGTAACATTACATCTATTGTTGCTCGAAAAGGGGCTTTAATGACTAATTCATTGGTACTGCACTATAGATCATAATTTTCTGCTCAACTGGCTTAAAGCCATGGGGTTATTGACATGGCTTGGTGTCTGTTGTGCATCCAGTAATCTCTCTGTCAGTAAGTTTTACTGTAAAAATCCTCTCACCAGAGTACTGATCTGAATTCAACAAAATTCACTGAAATAATCCTTGGGTGACTTTTTATCAGATTCCTTCAAAGAATTTTGATCAGATGGAGAACATGGCTTAAATCGATGGAAACATTGTATGTTGAAAGCTTTAAAAATCCACTCAGAAACCAGAGGATAGATTTCAACCAAATTTTGCAGGAGGGATCCTTGTGTGACCCTGAATCAGATTCCTTAAAAAGAAATTTGATCAGATGAAAATCATGTCTTTAACCCATTCCCACACAATGACACTTTCTGTCACCCCTCAAGAAAGACAAATGAGAAAACATTGTGTAAAATGAAGCAATTTGCTTGAACAAAGCTATTTCTTCATTTTCCACAATGTTTAAAAAAAATTGAAAAATTAGAAATTTCACAGCATTCAATTTGTTGTCTGCAACTCTTTTTTAATTTGCACTGGTCTATGGTTAAGGTTTAATGGGCAGGGCTAATTTCCAAATATGGTGAAAACTTTGAAGAAACTTTTTCTCAGAAACCAGTTGATTGATTTCATTCTTATTTCACAGGGATGAGCCTTTGGTGACTTTCATCAGTTTATTTTAAAGAATACTGATCGAATGAAAAATGTGGGTTAAATGGGAGGGTCTTATTGCCATATATGGTAGATAGTGAAAACTTTTATTTCTTAGATACAAGTCGACTTATTTTAACCAAATTTCACAGGAATTATCCTTTGGAGACCCTTTATCAGATTTCTTCAATGAATTTGATTGTATTAAAAGCATGGCTTTTTGCTGGTGGGGGCATATTTCCATATATGAAATATATTCTGAAAACTTTAAAATCATCACAGAATCCTGTGGATGGGGATTTTTAACAAAATATCACAGGAATGACCTTCAGAATGACTCTTTGTCAGATACCTTCATATAACCTTGGTCAGTTGAAAGACATGGCTTTTATGTCCATGGCATAGAATGGATATTTTGAAAATTTTGTAAATACCTTTTCATTTGAATGAATTTTATATACCTTAACTTGACTATTGTAAAAAAGTGAAAATTTTTAAATGCTTTTGTAGAGCTATTTCAAAGAATTCAGAGCCCAGATTTATTTGCAAGATATGGCAAAGGTTATTCAGTTTATATTGAAACCTGTTTCCACGGAAATATTGCTTTGGATAGCATGTCAGAATCCTAATCAGCTAGGGTGTTCAAGGTTCGGTCCTGGGTTTGCGGCAAATATGCATTCCCACATTTGTGAAGGCTCGGAAAGGATGTAGTTATCGGGTGCTTGTGAGAAATTCTAGGAATCCATGGTTAGATATATACATGTATGAAGTATTGTTCTGTCTTAGAGGCAATGTAATTGTAACTACTCATCTAATCACCCTTTTTGTCCATTATACTTATGAAACAAGCTTAAATGTTTGTGTAGTCACCAAAATGGCCCCTTTATAAAGGGATGGTTACTTTAGTAGAATAGATGACACAAGTGATTTAGTATCACATGTTACTCTAGTTTGTAACCGATTACCACATAATTTCACTTACCGCCCTGAAGAAATATGATTAGGAAAAATTTGAAGGAAAAGGAGAAAATGGCTTGTAACAAGCAATTTCGCCTTTTGCCAAATATTTTCTACCTTATTTGGCGCTTATTTCCAATTTGAGTAGACTTTGCAAAATTTTCTGCAGCTGAATTCTTTCAATTTTATACATTAATTAACATTTGTCTGGTAATTGGTTAACCCATTCCCACACAATAGAATTTTACAATGGTCCGAAAAATGAAAGAAATTGCAGGTGATAATTCAAACTCAATGAACCTTTAGATATTTCATATTCCTGGTTATATAACATTGTGGAAAATGACGGAATTGCTTGTTACAAGCAAATTCTTTATTTTACACAATGTTTACCAACTGTTTTTTAGTGGTGTCAAAAAGCGCCATTGTGTGGGATTGGGTTAAAAGGTGTTTTCCTTTACGGTGCTGTCCGGTGATCTTGCGCATCTAAAACAACTTCCATAGGGGTACCCCTTCCATAGTGCGCAAAATCACCGGACGCACAAGATCACCGGACACGGCTACCGTTTTCCCCGAGGCGTAAAACCTCTAATTGTCACGGTTACAATTCGTTGAATAACATCACACACTTACTTATGGCACACATGCCTTATTTTTAATCAAATGACGGGTTTACACGCTAACAGAATACGGTAGAAACAGTCATAGTGACATCGCCATTTCTTAAGGATTGGCTGCGTTCCGTCTTCGTGTTTTCTAAGATGGAAGATCGGTGTAGCTTCCAGAATAAGAATACGTAATTTTAGATCTTATTGATCTTACAAAGACAATATGATCATGATATTTTATTTTGCCATGGGACGACCTTTTAAAAAGATTAATGGTTCACCGGAAGTTATGTCGAACGACTGTAGTGAAGCCGTATCGTAGTTGTTTTTTTTATAATAACGTTTTATAATGGTATATATTACGATCCACATACATATAAAATGTTCTAAAATTAATATTTCCTACAATATTAACAACGAATAGGCCTGTTTTCGTATTAAAATCGACGTTTTGCCCATTCTTAAGAATGGGCAAAGCCTTGATTTTACCATTTGCCCATTCTTAAGAATGGGCATTCTCAAGAATGGGCACGACATATATATCTCCTAGCCTCAGGTTTACTTATACTTTCTTCGCATGCAAAATATATTCGTTTCACGACTACTTTTAAACATCTTCGTAGAAATTCATTGATACAATGAATAACTAGCTTGAAAGTCTATTATCTAGGATTAAAACTAATTCTCATTATTTTCTTATATGTTTCTATTATATAGATAATATTATGCCTGTTTTTATTTTCGTACGCAATATATCAAGAAATTCACTCTAAACTAATCTGTGAGGCCCGGAAGGGAATTTATGTGTTGGGATGAAATTAGATGATTAAACGAGACTTACCTTGGTAAGGTGAAGTTTGGTCATAATTTCATCCACCACAAAATTCCCTCCGGGCTCACACGCCCACCCACAACCACCCGAAAACCAAATTTCTTAATGATATTGCGTGTCGTTCACTTACGCTAAAATATGATGTACCTGGCCGCTGTCTGCTGCGTCCTTAATCTGTGTGAGCCCGGAGGGAATTTTGTGGTGGATGAAATTATGACCAAACTTCACCTTACCAAGGTAAGTCTCGTTTAATCATCTAATTCCTTTTAGCTAGCAAAGGTCAACGAGTGCAAACTGACATTGGAGGCTTAACCATTAATCAGGTGATTGCATACACCATGAAAAGTAGTACTGGTGTATTGTAAGATTATTACTATAACTCTTCAAATTGAAGTGCAATCTTTCAAAGGCATGCTATCTAACCCATTCCCACTAAATTCCGGTTTTATTAAGCATCTCAAGAAAAATGCTTTTCAAAACATTGTGGACATTGAAGAAATTGCTTGTAACAAGCAATTTCTTCAATGTCCAAAATGTTTTCTTCCAAATTCCACTATCTTGAAATTGTCGTCTGCAACTTTACAATTTGAACCAGTGAAAGATTTTGACATGTTGTAATGGGTTAACTTCTGGGTTACTTAAACCTAGTTTATTTATCTGATCACCTTTGATAAAGAGGATTACTTAACAAAACCATGCTTTGCTAGCTTACAGTATTTTCAGTACTTTGATTTTAAATATTCTATCAATAATACTACATCATTATCTTCTTTTTTTTGCATTCTTGTCATTCCTTGCCATTACTAGTACAATGAAATCCTGTTAACAGCAACTAAATTTTTTCAAGATGCTTGTTGCAAATAGCCAGACATTGCTATTAACACATATCATGTTGATCCCGGAATATTCCTGCTTTGGCAGGAGGCATAGACAAAGATCAGCCTGCACATATGTGCAGTCTGATCTTAGTCTACACCACTTGTGTGTCCTCTTTAAGCTAGATTTGTCCATCAGACCGGTTTCAAAACTAAATACAATGTATTGACCCTGACAACCAGACCTACAGTTCTATCAGCCCTTTGATTTTAATGCATTTCTGAAAAAGGATTTTATTCAGCATGACAACGGTTTAAAGTAACAATCTAATGTTAGTTCATCAGCAGCAATGATGCAGTGAATTGCTATTATCAGGGTTTCAATGAAGAGGAGTTCTCAATACTAAGTTGGACCTCTGAAGGGATGTGCACAAATGGATTAGATAATTATGCAACATAGAAATGGTCTCCAGAAATATCTCGTCCACAGTCCAATAACCACTAACACACAGGTCCCTGACAAATTCAATGAATATGTTGCAATCTCTGTTTCTGTGAAACACCAAGTTGTTTATTTATACAATTAATTTATCATTTTGCAAAAAATGGAAAAAGATTGATGGTATTAAACAGGAATGACCAGAGGTTATCAAAAACTTAGTGAGCGGAATAACAACATCATTGCAATAACCAGGTTATTCACTGAGCTGATTTGTCCTACTTAATTATCCTTTGTTATCTTGTCTTGGTCTTTAACCTTTTACAATAAATAAATTAAAATTTCAAAATAAAGAGAGACAAATTTAAGCACAAATCTGCCTGATATTTTGAATTAGAGGCAACCTTATCTTAACCCGTGTCATGCTGAGCCTTGAATATTCCTGCTGGAGGCTTAACCACTAAATCCATTTAATGCCTGTGCCATGAAAATAGTTCTTACATAATTCAGGAATAATGAAATTCTGCCTGCAAGTTTATCTGCTAGGTATTTTTAGCTCACTTAAGCAAATCGTCTTCAAAATGACTCTGATCAGAGTCTTCAAAGAAGTTGCAGACTAGAAAACAATTTTCACATTGTTTTCCAGAACTATTCTCTTGAGGAGCGTAAAAAGGAGGAATTGTGAGGTAATGTGTTAACTCCTTTGTTACTCCAATCTCGTATATGTATCATTGTAACCTTTTGCAAAGAAGATTACATAACAAAACAAAGCTTTGCTTGCTTACAGTACTTTCAGTATTTTGATTATAATATGCAGGTGACAATAATATACCTCTGTGTAATTAAGTGAACAAAATTATATAGACAAACAGACAAATTAGATCCACTTGGTTATGTAGTGCACTTGTGCTGTTATACAAGAACACCAATTAAGTGCAAACTTACATCAGCCTTATCATGCGCAGAGTCTGATCAGAGTATTCATTATATCCCTTACAGATTCTGACTCAAAAACAATCTCAGCAAATATACTAAATACAGTAAGTGAACAGCAGTCTAGGCTGATCAGAGCCTGCTCTTCACTCATTTGTGAATTGTTTGAAATATCAATCAGGAACAAATGCATATTACCCTTTTACCAGATGGCAAAATTTTAGACTAGTCCAAATTGAAAGAAATTGCAGATAACAATTTAAAACTTATGAAATTTTAGATTTTACAATTTTCTGACTAGAAAACATAGTGGAAAATTAAGAAATTTCTTGTTTTACACAATGTTTTCCCACTTGTTTTTCTTGAGGGGCGTCAAAAAGCGTAATTGTGTGAGAATGAGATAACCCCTTCCAACAGAAGGATATTATAAGATGCACCTCATGAAAAACAATTGGGAAAACATTGTGGTGAATGAAGAAATGCTTGCAACAAGCAATTTCTTCCTTTTTCACAATGTTTTCTACCCAGAAAGTTGAAAGAATCTAAAATTTCATAGACTTAATATTGTCGTCTGCAACTACCTTGAATTTGGACCAGTCTAAAATTATGCTGGCGGGTAATCCACTAGGTTCAAAAGCAGGGAATATGGAGTAAAATGTTAACTGATAAGCTGTAATTATGATATCACCCTTGCTTACTGTGTAACCTTAATTAAATTTCTACTTCAATGAATGAAATGATGAGCTCACTGGTTAACCTAGTCGTTTACTATAACCCTTTTCAGTTTAACCCATTACCACATGATAAAATTTAAGACTAGCCTAAATTGAAAGATGTTGCAGGCAACCATTTCAAATTGGTTAAATCCAGAAAATCTTCGCCATTCAGGATAAAAAACATTAAGGACATTAATTGATAGAATGGGGTTTAATGCCACTTTTATCAGTATTTCAGTCATGTCCCGGCAGCTGGAGCACCTAACCAAGGAATCCAGGTATTTCTCACACCAGTACTACCACTACATCCTTTCCGGACCTCCAGCAGCTCATTCCACTTAGGTTTAAGATTACCCACCCATTAGTGGGAGACAAATATCAGAAAGGATATTTGCCGTGGCTGGAGATCGAACCAGGAACCCAATGACTAGGAGTCCTACGTGCTACCACCACGCTATGGCTGAGGCCTTGTGGACAAACTATTTCTGCAATGTCCGCAATGTTTTCCAATGCTTTTACAGGAGGAGGGTAAAAGGAGGGGGGTAAAAAGTCGAATTGTGTGGGAATCTCTTGTTTTCACAGCACTCAAAATCACCTAATTAGGAAGATGTTTAATATACATGTACTAAATTCTACAATTCAAATCTTGGATGGTCTTATTACAAGTATGACAACTGTCAAGTTAGTTAGGATGAAGTCCCTTTAATGCAGAGAACGAGAATTGTATGAGATAGGGAAGCATCCATAAACAGTCTTCTTGGACTTTTAATGACATGACTGCCTCTGACCTATAGAATATTCTCTATAAATCTAGAAACCAGGAAAAACTATGTTTCTAGACATACATCATACTTTCATATTTCTGGAAAATTGAAGAGGATAACCTTTTTATAATAATCATTTAGAAACAAATTAGATTATAAAAAAACAATGACAGTAGTTAAAATAACACATAGGTATATATCAATACATATTCATGTTAACCCATTCCCACACAGTGACGCTTTTAGCCCCTTAGAAAAACAGTTGGGAAAAACATTGTGTAAAATTAAGAAAATGCTTGTAACAAGCAATTTCTTCATTTTCCAAAATGTTTCTACGCGAACAAATGAAAAAAAAAATCATCAACTTTAAATTGTCATCTGCAACTTCTTTCAATTTGGACCCCTCTAAAATTTAGTGTCTGAAAGCCACTTATAATGTAATTTGATTGCACACACAAAAGATTTGTACAGTGTAAGCATTAGCAGTCATCAAGTCATGATTTAGTCCTTCGGGATTGTTAATTCCCCTTCACATAATTCTGATGAGCATGGGTCACTTGCTTTCATAAATCAAACCAATTTTATGATCCCATTGGGCATAATAATGCCTTCCCTTTAATGACCTGGGGCAGCTGTATTCGACAGTTTAATTTCGGACAGAAAAATACATTTCATGACCAACAACAACCATGGATTAATGGATTAGATGGCTAGTTGGAAATAATTGGCCAACTTCTCAGAGAGCAAGGTTTTATACCATTTTAAGCTTTAAATCATGTTTTTTTTACCAGAAAAAGAAAATTTGTATTGTGAAAAACATATCAAAAGAAGAAAATGCAAGTTACTAGCATCTAGCCTTTTCCCATGTTTACAACCTATATAATGCACTAATTTACCCATTACCAGGTGACAAAACTTTCTACTGGTCCTAATTCATAGATGCAGACAAGTCCTTAAAATTTAGTTTTCTTTAGTCTTTCATGGAGTAGTGTGGAAAATGAAGAAATTGCTTGTGAGAAGTAATTTTTACATTCTCATGAAATATTCCAGTTTCTTGAGGGTTGCAAAAAAGCAGGATTGCTTACAAAAGGGAATTAGTATGAAAAACACTACATTCTTTAACAAAATTAAATCAAAATCAAATACTGCATGTTTCCTCATAGCTATAACTAATCGGAAATCCGAAATAATGGATAGGCCACAATTTACACCCAATATTGGATAAGGTTACAAAACCATTACAGAATTAATCTGCAACATTCTGCATGTTATCAAAGTGCATTTTCATGCATTACATTCTGAGAGAACCTGTTGTTATATTGGAAACCCCGAGCTTTCCGATATCCAAACACAGCAATATTTTACAGAGATGGCAACACAACCTTAAAGGGAAAAACAGAGCACCCCATGGCAACAGTGTTGATTCCTTGTAATGAGATTTTTTTTTCTTGAAGTTTCCCGGATTTTACAGATGAGAACAAGACAGCATCTTCCCCTTTTCTAAATCCTTCTTTTATGGTTTTGTTTACCACACAATAGTACCCCATGATGTGAAAAAAAAGTGTAGGTTTAAGAGACAGTGCTTGTAGCAGTTTCTTCTTTCCTCACAGCTTTTCCCTTGTCCTGCTGAGTACTTTTCTTTTTCACAAATTTAAAATTTGTAGAATTTAGATCCACTTTATGATCAAATATTTCCAAAAAAAAAGCAGGTGTGAAATTTGTCACAGAGTCTTACTTTAAGACCCTTTGATCAATATGGAAAAGGGAGAAAAAAATTCCACTCTCATATTTCATCAAAGCCTTGAACTGATATCTTTCAAATCAATTCAGACGGAATTTTTAGAATCATTTACAAACCAACTCCTTATTGAATTTATTATAAACCCATCCCCTGATTTCCATTTTACTATAGGGACTCTCACAGCACCAAATTCAGAAAATCTGGAAACTTATTACCCATTCCCACACAATGACACATTTTGACACTTCTAAGAATAACAATTGGGAAAACACTGTGTTAAATGGAGAAATTGCTTTAAACAAGCCATCTCTTCAATACACACAATTTTTTCTCCCAAAAAGTTGAAAAATCTAAGATTTCATAAACTTTGAATTGTCAAACCTGTAACTTCTTTTAATTTGGACCAGTCTAAAATGTTGTCATTTGGTAACAGGTTAACAGGAACAGTAGAAGAAACAGAACACTAAACCAAAGCAATATGTCTAAGAACTGTCTTCCATTAATGAGTTAGGTTTAATTAAGACAGTTCTTCCATTAATTGATAATGAAAAAAGAAAGGTGGTATTTACTCCCAGGGAAATAGTCTAGAATAAACCCTCCAACATGCATGGCTTCTGTTACAGTTTTTCTCTTTTTTTTAACTTAACCCAATCCCACTTTCATTTTTCCCTCTAACCCTTGATATGCACAACTATATTATCACTAAATGTGATTAATACTGCCTCCAAATAGGATTCATTTCACAAAAAAAATATAAATACAATAAAATATTTTTCAACAAAGGGTTATAACTCGGAGAAAAGTAAACTGATGTCAACCAAAATAGAAAGTGCACATCTTTGCTTCATGAGGAATGTTTGTGTAAAAATGTGTATCAGGTACAACCAGCAGTTTAGTAGAAAATGATTGATTGATTGAATGGGGTTTAACGCCACTTTTAACAGTATTTCAGTCATATCGCGGCAGCTGGAGCACCTAACAATGGATTCCTGGTATTTCTCACACCAGTACTATCACTACATCCTTTCCTAGCCTCCAGCTGCTATCCAACTTAGGTTTACGATTATCTACCCATTGGTGAGAGACAATTGTCGGAAAGAATATTTGCCGCCACCGGGGATCGAACCCATGACACCCATGATTGAAGATTAGGAGTCTGGCGCGCTACCGACTGCGCTATGGTGGCGGCCTAGTAGAAAATGAACTGACAAGATAAAGCTACGAACCAATTGACAAACTGACTCATATTTTCCCCCATAATGGTTTTGTGGAGTAAAATGAAATCCACCCCAAAAATTCATTTAAATACTAGAAAAGTGTCACAGACAATGTACTTGTCACAAGACCTTAAGATGTAACTGTGAACTTGGGAGTATCTAACACAGCTTAACACATGACCCTTAGAACTCTTTAAGCCTTTCCTGTACAAGCACTGTTTTTTACGTCCTTGTGATTTTATAGTTGAGAAAACATTGTGGGAAAAGAAGAAATTGCTTGTAACAAGCAATTTCTTCTTTTTCCACAAATATTTTCTACCCTACTGAATGGTTATTTTTTAAATTAAATCCACAATAAATTTTCGTCTGAAAAACCTTTGAATTTGGACAGGTCTAAAAAGTTTTAAAACAGGAAAGGGTTTACGGGTAAAATCTGCAAAATTATTTTGAAATCCATCCATAGATGTAGAAGATATTCTTTGGACAAGGATTTGTCATGCACACTAACACACTCACACTCAAGCACAGAAAGAGGTAACCCTGAAAGCTCTTGGAGCACTAATTATTTTGGGTTAACTTTTAACTATTTTGAACATTTATCTAACAAACAAGTCTGGTTTAAAAGGAACAAGCAGACTAAGATTAGACTACACATATGTGCAGGTATATCTCTGTCTTTACCTCCTCAAAAAACAATTATTCAAGATTTAAAAAATCTGAGCTGCACCTTTAAAAGCTTAATAAGGGAAGCAAGAAATTTAATTTTGAATAATGTCAGGATTTGCTTCCAGGAGAAAAAATGGGGATCAAATGTCATAAAGATTAACTTTTAAGAAGGTCAGACCAGGAATTATAGCAAACATGCAAACTCTGCGACAAAAACTGTATGATATCGATGATGTCTAGGTGAATAGAATATTTTTTGTTTTCATGAAGGAATGAACCGAAAAAACTAATCACACTGTATGAATATGCAAAGCGTATTCATATATAAATGTGATTAGGTTTTTTGGTTCATACTTCAATGAAAACATAAAAATATTCTCTTCATTTCTTATAATTTAATATCATAGAGCCAAGAAAGCAAAGACTTTATAAATTTTGATACTTTTTTGTAGGAGACTATTTTGTGTGAAAGTATACACGATCGCTGCGTGCTCAAATTTTGTTCATGGAGTTATGAATAATTTTTTCAACCAATCAGAACGCCCGTTTTTGATGAAACTAAAATTAAAATTATAAATTAAATGCCACTTAAATTCTTTATTCAAATACTAAGTAGCCTCAGTTGCAGATGTGATGCAAACCCCTATTCGAATTCAGATTCAAAATCAAAGGGCTAATAGAACAAGGTGCAATTGTTGTGGGTTAATCATTCTTTTGAAGATTCATGTTTTAAGCAAGTGTGAATTAAGACTGACATGCAGGAGGTGTAGACTAAGATCAGACAGCACATATTTGCAGGCTGATCATTGTCTATACCTCCTGCCAAAACAAGAATATTCCAGGTTCAGCATGACAAGGGTCAAGAGATGTTGGATGCCACTGCCCCAACACTGATGATTCAAACAACCAAGGTGATGATGGTCAATGCTTATTTCAAAACAGTGCAACTAAACCGACTTACCACTGTCAGTGTCAATATGGAAGTAGTTATCTGGGTCATATCTGGATATGTTGTAGGTTAGAAACTGTGCTGGACTTTTATCTAGGTCAAAGGCTTGAATCTGGGTCACAAAAAGTCCAGAAGGTGAATTACCCTCTGGAACAGAGCCATAATACACAGGGTTCAAGGTCATTGGTATGTGGTCATTTGTGTCCTTGACCTCTATGTAAACTTCTATATGGGATTGTAGTGGTACCAGCCCATGATCTTGAGCATACACTGTTAACCAGTAGTGAGTGGCTGTTTCCCGGTCCAGAACTTGACTTGTGGTGATTGTACCTGGAAAAGAAACAATCATAACTTTATTTTTTTACATTTATTTTACAAACTTCTGTCTTTTACCACTTACCAAATGAAGTCCAAATAGAACAAGAAATACAGCGGACAAGAAAAAGCTACAGACAGACGGACCTACCAACCAACCGACCGACAACCTGACTCCTATATACCTCCCCAAACATAGTTTTGGGTGATATAACAAGATGTGTTTGTGAAACACAATGTCCCCGCACTAGGACTAAGCATTTGACCTTGGTATGTGACCTTGACCTTATAACATGACCTTGACGTGAGGAGATGCGTACTATGGAGATGTATCATCATACCAAATATGAGCATTGTATCTTGAATAGGCTGGTAGTAAATGGCAATGTTAGTATTTTGGTTAAGTTTTGCAGGTAGACAGACTGACAGATGGAAAGACTGAATGCTGGACAGACAGATGGACAGATGGACAATGGTATAACAATATGCCCCCAATCTTTCAATGCAGGGGCATAAAAAGATTTATTCTTCATGCAGAACAGTAACCAGATTACCTATAGGCAGGCACACTTTATTGCTGTAACAGGTATCATGTAACATGGCAGGGGACGAAATGTATCACTTTGCAGACCCAGTTATGGTGCTCTTAGGATCTATTTGTATAACTCATTACAAGATGACAGAAATCTAGAATGGCCCAAATGCAAAGAAGGGGCATGAGACATTACAAAGACATATACATCATTCTCTAGATATCAACACCAGTAAAAATCAATGGACACAAGGTTCAGTCCTGGTTCAGATGCAGAAATACATTTTACAGAGCGACAATTAAGTCGTCCATCTGTGATAATGGGTCTTATCAAGATTAATGTCTTCAAAAATGCACCATAAAAGGAGATGCTACTCCTATTGAACTGTGAGTACTCAAGTATTTGGCTGGTCAATAACACAATGTGTCACTGAATGCTAGGTCAAGGCAGTGGTGTGGAATTTTGATGCCTGATTTGTATGAAATTGGCTTTTCTACTTGGGGACAAGTACATTTTCAAGACCCTTGTCTGGGGACAAGTAAATACCAGGGAATATCTTAGAATTGTACAGAATAGATCCTAAAGATAACTCATTATAAATTTTGAAAAATTATCTTGATGTTTACATTGAAGGGTACAAAATATTTTGGTTAAGGAAGAAACTGTAAGGTTCCATCATTTCTTGATCAATCCATTCCCAAACAATGACATTTTTGACGCCCCTCAAGAAAAGGCAATTTCTTCATTTTCCACCATGTTTTCTATCCAAAAGCCCAAAAGATTTCTAAAATTACACCAACTTGAATTTGTCGTCAGCAACTTCTTTCAAATTGGACCAATTTTCTTGTATGGTAACAGGTAAACATGCAGTGTTTCCTCAAATTTTATCCTTCCACTTTTTTGTGGACAAGTTCATTTGAATTCTGGATAAGTAAAATTATTTTGCAGACCACTGATCAAGAGACTAAATTTTAGAAGCAGTGTATTATTTGTTTTGTGGAGTAAAAGTAGGAACAACACTTTTTTAATCTTTGTCATCCTGAACCCAAATATTGCTTTAGGCCAGAGGTATACACAAAAATTAGCCTACACATAGTAATTACATGCGGTCTGATCTTAGTCTACACCACCTGAGTGTCCCTTTCAAGACAGGGATGTTCAAAAAGTCAATTTTCAAAATAATTATTAATCCACAATCAGGTTTTCCATGGATTTCAGACCTTTGATTTTGTTGCACTTTTGAAATTGGATTTTATTTGGCTAAAATGCAGGTATTTACAGTAAGTGTCCTGATACGGATTTCTCAAAGTTGCATGCAAACTCAAGAAATCTAAAGAAGCTACAAATACGAAACAAAAGTGAATATAAATTGAAAAGTTAGTGTTTTATCAGACAAAAACATTGTGGTTAAAGGAGAAATTGTTTGTAATAATTAACTTTTCCTCTCAGAAAAATCTCTTCTACAATAAGATATTTAACACAATCATTTTTATCAGTGAAATCAGCAGACTCACAGGGAAGACTGGGTCAAGCCAACTGTGTTGCCTCGTTAAATAAAGACTTTATCATTATTATTATAATTACTCTGTTTAATTGAACATAGATGTCAATCAAAAAGATTGATGGAAAATTCACTCATAGAGACGAGAAAATGTGACAGGAAAGCTGTAGGCATCTTGCAAAAACAGGATTGCATAGAAATGGGTTAAGTAAAACTTCAAATGTTGTGGGTGAGACATAAAATCCACAGGCATTATTTTGGTAAGAAGATAAAATCCATGGAATTGTGCAAT
Organism: Fragum fragum; assembly: GCA_946902895.1. Lineage (NCBI taxonomy): Eukaryota > Metazoa > Mollusca > Bivalvia > Cardiida > Cardiidae > Fragum > Fragum fragum. The sequence continues at coordinate 58,034,383 of OX336369.1, read as the reverse complement.
TTAATAACACAAGCCCTAATATTCTTGATTTAATTGATAAGACATAAAATCTTTTGCAATTATCCCCTGTAATATTTTCAACAGCCTTGTGGGAGGTAGCCTGATAACTTCTAAATCCTCTTCGCAAAAAATACTTAACCTCAGCAAGACAGCTAATTTTACAAAAAAAATATTTTCAAAACATTGAGTTTGAAACAATCAATAATTTGACAACATGAATAATTTTGAATGGAAAAAAAACATAGATTTTAAATTACTTAACCCATTACCAGATGCAAAATTTTAAACCAGTCCTAATTGAAAGGAGCTTAAAATAGACATTTAAAAGTTCATGAAATTCTAAATTTTTTCCCATTTTAGCCACTTACCAGAGGACAAAAATTTAGTCTGGTCCAAATTAAATTGATTTGCAAATGACTTTCTTAAGTTTATGAATTTTTAAATTTCAACTAACTCAGGGTAGAAAACATTGTAGAAAATGAAGAAATTGCTTGTTAGAAGCAATTTCTTCACTTTACACAATGCTTTCCAAATTGTTTTTCTTTGGGATGTCAAAAAGCGTCATTGTGTGGGAATGGGTTGAAGAAACATTGAGGGAAATTGGACTTGTACTCGAACCAGTCTTCAATTCTGTTATGAAGTGAGCCCCAGAGCGCATCACCTTTTTTTTGAGATCCCTGACTATGATCCTATAAGCATTCCCACACAATGACTCTTTTTGATGCCCCACAAGAAAAACGGTGGGAAAACACCCTTAACCCTTTCCTGTTCAAATACGGGACTTTACGTTCCTGTGATTTTTTACTCAAGAAAACATTGTGGAAAAGAAGAAATTGCTTGTAACAAGCAATTCCTCTTTTTTCCACAATATTTCTACCACATAGGATGGTTTCATTTCAAATGGCATCCAGTTTTCATTGTTGTCTGCAACCTCTTTCAATTTTGACTGGTCTAAAATTTAAAAAAAACGGGAAAGGGTTAAAATGAAGAAATTGCTTGCAACAAGTAATTTCTTCATTTTCCACAACATTTTCTAAGCAGAAAGTTGAAAAATTTCATAAACTTGCAAATCCTTTCGATTCGGACCAGACTAAATTTTTGTCATCTTGTAATGGGCTAAACCCTGTAATCCTCACTGACAGTACACCCTTATGTGTGAGACCATGAATTTGTTGGCAAGAAATTTATCTTGCCAGCAATGTTAATTCAGTTCATTAACCCAATCCAAACAAGTGGCATTTTAGACCAGTCCAAATTGAAGGAAGCTACAGACAACAATTTCAATTTGATGGAAATTTAAATTATTCGTCCTTTGGGATGGAAAACATGGTGAAATGAAGAAATTACTTGATACAAGCAATTTCTTCATTATTTTCCGTAAAGCCTTCGGCTTTCACATGTATATAACAGCATATTATTCTGAACTTATTCGATTACCCGCGCATTTAAAGAAACAAGTATGTCCCGAGATACCACGAGACTTCCGGTTGTCAACACGTGTGCTTCATATTTGTTCTGGCGTTCGACCCGCAAGGTTGGTAAGTGAAATATTAGCCATTTTCGTGGACGCTGTCCCGAATTATTGTTTTGTGAAGGTTTTTAACTTCCTATTGTATATTATGGCTACTCAGCAAGACGCTGTCTTGTCATGTTCAGAGCATTCGAGCGGCGAGTTTTCTGGTTTCAGTACTTCGGAGGTCGCTGACCCTGAACCGAAAAAGAAAAAATCTGTCAAGTCGAAGACTGCTAAAAAGCCGCCGAAAAAGAAAGTTACTGCCAAGAAAGCAGAGTCTCCGGTCGTTTTGAACGTTGTTCAACCCGACCAGAACAGTTCATCTACAAATTTCGACATATCTAATTTGAGTCCGTCGGACATTTCAAAATTGAGAGATTTACTGGGTATTCATTCTCAAGACTCTACCGTTCAGCAGAATGTTGATTTCGCTGAAGAAGAAGACCATTTACATGATTATTATGGTTACCAATTGGATAAATTACCAAAAGTACATGTCGAGTTTAATCCAAATGATTTGTCAGTGAATCTGAGTTACATGTAAAAAAGTCCAGAAATTTTTCACATGATTTATCCAGTGCTCTTTTTTCTGCAGACAAAGAGAATGAAGATGGAAATGATGGCTGGGATCTGCCTAAGCTTAAAGTTCCTGAGAAGGGGAAACCTATTGCCAAGACTTTGGCTTCTTTGATTAATACAGCATGTACATCTCAATGCGAGACTGACTCTTTACTAGGGAAATATAGGATCCCACAGAACTGTGACAGGGCTTGTCCCCCTACTGTCAACAATGAGATTTGGAAAATCATGGAAAGAAGGGCTCAGACCCAAGATAGAGGGATTGCAGATACCCAGAATTTACTTGCTACAGCTATGGTTCCTATTATTCACCTAGCAGAGACTTTCCACTCACAGTTTTCTTCAAACTCTGAAGCTAGAACCATGTTATCAGATGCCCTTACTTTGATTGGTCAAGCCCAATTCAACCTTTCTATTCGACGGCGTTACATAATACGTCCAGTCCTAAAGAAGAAGTACCACTCCTTATGTAATATTGGAATGCCCATAACCACCCAGTTGTTTGGGGATGATGTTTCTAAAGATATCAAGTCTTGTGATTCACTTGTTTCTCTTGGCAAAGAGCAGTTTCCAGGTATGAAACCATTTTACCCTCCTAGAGGAAGAGGGAATAGAGGACAGTATGGATTTCAGCCAAATTCAGGAAATAGATTTCATCCATATCAGAGAGGTCAGCGTAGACCATGGAATAATTACAGAATTCCAAAAAAGGCAGCAGCTACTGCCACAGCCCCAAACGATCCAAAGTAGATCAGGTGAGTTCTGTTTGTAAAATCAGGAAACATTTTCATGAATGGCAAATTATAACACAGGACCAATGGGTCCTTGATGCAGTGCTGGGTTATAAAATAAACTTTGATAGGCTCCCATATCAAAACAAGGTGCCTAAAGAGATACCATTTAACCCTGAGCAATGGGTCATAGTGGATAATGAAGTCAAAAATTTGTTAGAAAAAGGTGCAATTTGTAAGACTGTGCATGAAGAGGGTGAATTTATTTCAACCATTTTCATTGTGCCCAAACCAAATAATAAATTTCGACCAGTAATCAATTTGAGGTATTTGAATGAATTTGTGCATTATGACCACTTTAAACAAGAAACATTCAAAGTTGTTTTGGATTTAATTCAAAAGGGAGATTTTTTCACGTCAGTTGATCTTTGTGATGCTTATTTTTCTATACCCATTCATAAAGATTTTCATAAATATCTAAAATTTTCATGGGATAACTCCCTGTTTTCTTTCGTGTGCCTCCCCTTTGGGTTGAAATCTGCGCCGTATGTATTTACAAAAATTTTGAAACCAGTATTTGCTTGGTTTCGACAGCAGGGTATAAGATGTAGTTACTACATAGATGACTCACTGAATATGAATCAGAGTTTTTCTGTGTGTGATAAAAATACATGTGTTATAGTCCAAACACTACAAAGATTGGGTTTTGTTGTAAATGAGAAGAAATCTTCCTTAATACCAACTCAAAGAATAGTCTTTTTTGGTTTTATTGTTGACTCTCTTTTATTCATGGTGTTTCTAACAGATGAAAAGGTTGCTAAGATTATAGCTAAAGCAGAAGGGTTGATACATTGTGAAAAAGTTGTAGTGCGAAGTTTAGCGTCCTTTATTGGGCTAATAATTAATGCATTTTTTGCTGTTAAAGAAGCTCCCCTGTATTACAGAGATATGGAGAGAAATAAAGTCTTAGGGCTTGGCCCAAACATGTCTTTTGATAATGAGGTAGTTCTGTCGGAACAGTCTAAAAAGGAAATTCAGTGGTGGTTAGATAAGGTTAGATTGAAAAATGGCAAACTGATAAGACAGATAAAGGTTACTAAACAATGTGTAACAGATTCTAGTTTAGAGGGATGGGGAGCAATTGACTTAGAATCTAATATAGTTACTCAAGGGAGATGGTCTGCAAAAGAAAGGTTAAATAGTATTAACTATTTAGAGCTATTAGCTGTTTTTCTTGCACTCCGTGCCTTTTACAAAGAATGTTACAATGTGCATATTGAGATCCAATGTGATAATACTTCTGCTATAGCATACATTAATGATATGGGAGGAATGAGTTCCATAAAAATGGATTATTTGGCTAAAGAATTATGGTTGTGGTGTATTGATAGGGGAATACATATTTCAGCATCTTACATAGCTAGTCCTGACAATAAAGCTGATTTCTATTCAAGAAATTTCTCCGACTCAACGGAATGGATGCTTAAAAATGAAATTTTCGTTAGAGTGTGTAAACAGTTTTTTACTCCTTGTATTGACCTGTTTGCATCTCGATTGAATAAAAGACTTGAACCTTATGTTTCATGGTTTCCTGACTATGAAGCTTTTCATTGTGATGCCTTTACTATTAGTTGGTCTGGTATGCATCCTTACATATTTCCACCTTTTAATCTTGTAGGAAAAGTTATAAACAAAATTCTATCGGATAAGGTTGAGAAGGCTGTTATTGTGTTTCCTTTTTGGACTACACAAACATGGTTTCCATTAATTTTAGAAAATTTATGCTCCTTTCCTGTCAGGTTACCTCGACACAAAGACATACTATCAATGGCACACAATGGGCGTTTTCACCCTTTGGCGAAAAGGTTAAAGATCATCGCAGCTACAGTCTCCGGACAGCCCTTACTTGTAAAGGAATTCCACATGAAGTTACAGACATTATCACTGAGTCATGGAAGGACGGAACAAATAAACAGTACTCTAGTGCATGGAAGAGATGGGTATTTTGGAATCGTCTCAGGTTTGAAGGTCCCTTTGTTACAACTGAAGAGGTAGTTTTACAGTTCTTGTTTTTCTTACACAAGACTGGTAAGTCATACAGTGTTATAAATACTCATAAAGCCATGCTTCTACAGACACTTCCTTTTTTCGGGAACGATTGGTGTTCTAAGACTCTTTTGATTCCTAGGTTTATGAAAGGAGTGTACAACCGATTACCACCAAGGCCAAGATATTTGTTTACCTGGGATGTTGGTTATGTGCTGAATTACCTTAAAACTCTTTTTCCTTTAGAAACTCTGAGTTTGAAACTTCTGACTTTAAAGACACTAACTTTAATAGCTTTAGCCACAGCTCCTAGAGCTCAGACTCTTCAGTCCATGTCATTAGATAATATGTTGATAGGAAAACATGATGTTAGTTTCACTTTTCCACAGGGTTTAAAGACTTCAAGAGCAGGTCATCGTTACATAATGAAAATAGAACACTTTAATGATGAAAAACTTTGTGCTATGCACACTCTTTTGTATTACATTAAGAAGACTAGATTGGATCGTTTAGATAATAATGTATTTATTTCTTACATCACTTTTAAAGCGGTCACTACTAGTACCATAGCAAGATGGTTGAAGTGCGTTTTGGGTTTGTCTGGTGTTGACACAGATAAGTTCAAAGCCCATTCCTTCCGTGGTGCTTCGGCTTCAGCTGCATATAATAAAGGCTGTTCTCTAGATCGCATTTCGTCGGCTGCCGATTGGTCATCTGATAGAAACTTCAGGAAGTTCTACTTGAGACACGAGGTTAAGACTGCTAGAAGCTTTTCGGAGAGTGTTTTTTCAGGGAAATAGTTATTAGTATTAATTCAATATTACTCTGGTATTTGTATTATAGAGGGTTCCTATTACTGTGGTGTGATGTATTTCACATAAATGTTTCATTATCTTTAAAGATGCTGTTATATACATGTGAAAGCCGAAGGCTTTACGGAAAATAATGGACCCTCATCCAAGCTTTAGTGCAGGATGAAGGGCATTATTGAAGTAAAGCCGGAGGCTGAGCATGTATATACCCTCCCATTGTTGGAATTGTACATGTTTTTTCCCCTGACCCTTGGTATTTCTTGTGGCTAACGAAACATTTATGTCTTTAAATTATGAAGCACACGTGTTGACAACCGGAAGTCTCGTGGTATCTCGGGACATACTTGTTTCTTTAAATGCGCGGGTAATCGAATAAGTTCAGAATAATATGCTGTTATATACATGCTCAGCCTCCGGCTTTACTTCAATAATGCCCTTCATCCTGCACTAAAGCTTGGATGAGGGTCCATTTTCCAACATGTTTTCCAAAGCCTTTTTCTTGATGGGGTGTAAAAAGGAGGGATTGTGTGGCAATGGGTTAAGGGTAAGCAGACATATTTGTAATGAATTTATAATCAGATATGTAATTTTCGTATTAAATGAACTAATGATGTAATGCAGACCAGGATTTTTCAGCACAGAGGGGAAGTTTTACTTTTTTTTTCTTTAATCTAATTACAAAAATCTCCTTCAGGGCTAATCCGCTATCTATTTTGCTTAAAATAAACCCTTCTCAAACGTACAAACCCAAATGGACAAACCTGCTGTTAATTTTGGTTCCAAACTTTTGTGGGAATTTCATTTTTCTGTATTTAGACATGATAAGTTCACACTATTGACACTATTAAAAACATTGTAACATCTTAATAAAGGTCTCAAAATTTTAGTCAATAGCTTTTGAACATTGCCTAAAATGTTTGATAGGGTGACTAAAAGATATTCCAGAACTAAAGAGCTCAAGTTTTAGGAAGTAAACCAAAGGCGATCACACCAAAGTTATCCTGTCTCAACCCAGCGGTTTTGAATTCTCATGCCCGACTTGTCAAACACGGGCTTTTCTACCTGCGGGCAAGTACATTTTTCCAGGCTACTTGTCCATGGGCAAGTAAATATCAGAGCAAATCTTGAAATGGTACTAAATAGATAGAAGAGATTTATGAGCATAATGTTTGTATCTAAGGCTAGAAAATATTGTTTTTAATGTTGAAAATGCTGAGTCTCAGCATTTGCTTCTTTAAAAATAATGTTTTCTAAAAATTTATCTGTTCTTCATCTTTTCACGGGCAAGTCCATTTTGATCCTGGACAAGTAGAAAATTACATTTTCCTTATACATGGACAAGTAGAGGAAATCCGTATTTCCCCATCCCTGCTCAACCCATTCCAGCACAATCCTGCTTGTTTTCACTACTCAGGAAAAATACTTGGGAAAACATTGTGGAAAATGAAGAAATTGCATAAAGAAAGGAATTTCTTTTTTATCCACAATGTTTTCTTCCAAAAAAGACGAAGAATTTTAAAATTTGATCAACTAAAATAGGTCGTTTTTAACCTCTTTCATTTAAGACAGTCTGATAATGGGTTAAGAAACTTGAAAAGACTAAATCCTTTATAATATCTAGTTTGTATATTTGTGAGTGCCAATATCTTATCTGTCTCCTAATCAGTATTTCATTAAATCTGATTATAGCACATAAACCATTCCCACACAATCAAACTTTTTTATGCCCCTCAAAAATATAGCTTTTGAAAAAATTGTGGAAATAAATAAATTGCTTGTAACATGTTACAAGCAATTTCATCAAAATCCACAATGTTTTCCCACCCAGAAGACAAAGATATTTAAAAAAAATCCATCTACTAATAAGAGGACCATGATGGTCCTATATTGCTCCCCCCTCAAGGCTTTATGATTATACAAAATATTAAATGTTATACTGCTAATTGTTTTGGAGAAAAAGAAATCAATAAATTTTCTCCTTTAATCAAAGGTATGTATTTTATCCAACAAAATAGAAGTAAATTCCAGAGTACAGTAATTCTTTGAAGTTTTGGGTAGAGGGTCAATAGGCATTGATACATGCCAAATATTAACATTCTAGACCAAATGGTTTAGGAGGAGTCTAAGATTTTCAATGATATTCTTCTTCACTCCTATCAAAACTCAGGAATCACACAGAAATGGGCTTATTTTCAGAGTATGGTAATTCTTTGAGTTGTTATAGTAGAGGGTCAATAGATGATCATTCATATCTAACATCAAAGCTCTTGGCCTGATGGTTTTGGAGGAGAAGATTTTCAAAGATTTCCTTCTTTATTTCTATGTAAAATCAGGGATTGCACAGAAAAGGGCTAATTTTCAGAGTATAGTTATTCTTTGAAGCATTTTAATAGCGGGTCATTAGATGATGTTTATAGCAAATATCAAAGCTCTGGGCTTTCTAGTTTGGGAGGAGAAGATTTTTTGAAAGATCATGACCTAGGATCATTTCTGTGAGATTTGGTTGAAATTCCATGGTTAGATCCCCAATGATCGGGCACTTCCTGCTTAGGTGAGCTAACAATTGTCATCTGCAACTTATTTCAATTTAGACAAGTCTAAAATTTTGTTGTCTTGTAATGGGTTAAAGCTGTAGTTTAACCCATTCCCACACAGTGACGCTTTTAACCCTTTCCTGGATAAACCCGGGATTTTACGTCTCTGTGATTTTATACTTGAGGAAACATTGTGGAAAAAGGAGAAATTGCTTATAATAAGCAATTTCTCCTTTTCCCACAATGTTTTCTACCACACAGGATGGTTTCATTTTGAATTGCATCCAATTTTCATTGTCGTCTGCATCCTCTTTCAATTTGGACCAGTCTAAAATTTCAAAAACCAGGAAAGGGTAAAATGCTCCTCAGTATGAAAGTGTTGGAAAACATTGTGGAAAATGAAGAAATTGCTTGTTACAAGCAATTTCTTCATTATCCACAATGTTTTCTACACCAAAAGACAAAGATTTTAAACAGATTTCATTAACTTAAAATCGTCGTCTGCAGCTTCCTTGAATTTGGACTGGTCTAAAATTTTATCATGTGGGAATGGGTTAATATGGAAGTGGAACTTCTTATCTGAGCTCAAAGGGCATGGCCAGCAGAGCAAGCCATCTGTCAAATGTAAGACCAAAATTTTAACAAAAATTCAACTTAGCCATAAGTTTCTCTTTCAAATACAAAAGAGAAAGTTGTTTATGTATATGTGAAATGAAACCAAAATGTTTATGCACACCTACTCAAAAATGCAAAGCAGTTTCTATCATTTGACCCATTCCCACACAATAAAATGTTATACTGGTCCAAATTGAAAGGAGCTGCAAACGAAAACTCCTTGCAATTTGGACCAGTCTAAAATTTTGCCGTATGATAATGAGTTAATTCATCCAATTCCCACACAATCCCACTATTTAAGACTGTCAAGAAAAAAATGGAAAAAATATTATTGTAAATGCAGGAATTGCTGAATGTTTTCTATCCAGAAAGACAGATTTTTATTCGAAATTTTAAGAAATTGTAAAAACCTTTGTCTTCTGGGTTTAAAATAATTGGGGAATATGATGAAATTGCTAGAGACAAGCATTTTCTTCATTTTCAACAATGTTACCTAATGCGTTTAACTGAAAGGTAATAATCTAATAATGACCAAAATAAAGTTGAGTATGGAAAGGGGTAGCATTTAATGACCACAATATCATCTCAACAATTCAAGGTAAAACTCCAAAGTTTGTCTCCTAAATTTGTGAATACACAATTACATAAATGTAAATTTAAAAGGCATATTTACACCTGCCGGCAATTTGTAAGCTAGCCAAATTACACTTGCTACCAGGTCTCCATATCATTTTAACTTTTACCCTTTTTTGTTGTGTTTTCATACTTGATTCTGTGGCTTATGGAAAAGATTGCAGGCTTTGGAATGCTAGATTCTAATATTCTCCTGACCATAAGTTTTGTCTAAGCTCTCAATCAGGGAAATGGTTAATGATAACTCGCAACATCTGACACATGATCCACAACTGACACAGGATAATCACAAAAGCTCAACCTGAGCACATTGTGCTCTGGTGAGCTAAAAATCCAAAATGTCATTAATTTTGAATTGTCCCCTGTATCTCATTTCAATTTAGATTAGTCTAAATTTTATCATCTGATAATGGATTAAATGATCATAGTATCCGTGTTGTTATGCATCACATGTAATGTTTTCTAACGAAAAAGTGAAAACATTTGAAATTTTCATAAAGTTTAAATTGTCATCTGCATCATTTTTCATATTGATCTAGTCTAGAATTTTCTTGTGTGTTAATGGGTTAACTCCTATTCTATTATCAAATAATCATGCTGTATGATAAACCATACAAATATTGGGAATGGGAATACTATTTGCAACTTGTTTTAATTGCACCAGTCTAATATGGAAAGAAAGGTGATATGAAGAAAAACCTTGAGCTGTAACTTTGTACTGCAGGTAATACATAAGCTTCAACCTAAGTTGTGTTTTTGTTTTGCAGATTATACATAAGCTTCAAGTTAAGCTGTAACTTTGTTCAGTTGCTTGTACATAAGCTTCAAGTTAAAATGTAACTTTGTTCAGTTGCTTGTAAATAAGCTTCAAGTTAAGCTGTAACTTTGTTTTGCAGGTTATACATATGCTTCACCCTAAGCTGTAACTTTGTACTAAAGGTTATACATTAAGCTTTAAGCTAAGCTCTAACTTTATTATGTACATTATGAATATGCTTCAAGCTAAGCAGTATCTTTGTTCTGCAGATTATACATAAACTTTGATCTGCTAGTTATACATTAGCTTCAAGCTAAGCTGTAACTTTGTTCTGCAGGTTATAAATAAGATTCAAACTAAGCTGTATTTTGTTCAGTGGTTTATACACAAGGTTCAAGCTAAGCTGTAACTTTGTTTTGCTGGTTGTACATAAGCTTCAAATTAAGCTGTAACTTTGTTCTATAGGGTATGCATAAGCTTCAAGCTAAGCTGTAACTTTGTTTTGCTGGTTGTACATAAGCTTCAAATTAAGCTGTAACTTTGTTCTATAGGGTATGCATAAGCTTCAAGCCAAGCTGTAACTTTGTTTTGCTGGTTGTACATAAGCTTCAAATTAAGCTGTAACTTTGTTCTATAGGGTATGCATAAGCTTCAAGCCAAGCTGTAACTTTGTTCAGTAGGTTATAAATAAGCTTCCAGCTAAGCTGTAATATTGTTCTGCAGGTTATGAATAAGCTTCAAGCCAAGTTGTAACTTTGTTCTTCAGGTTATGCATAAGTTTCAAAGCAACAACTTCGACAAGATTTGGGAAGTAAATATATTGATAAAAATGTTGACTTTTTATCCTCAAGTTGAAAGATTAGGTCATCACCATTGCAAGTTGATATACATATCTAGGCACTTGCAGCAGTGTAGCACTAAGCCCTCAATTCAGTCTGTTATGTCCATTATCTCAATTCAGGGCCATTGTTGGGCTATCTACGTTTTATCTACAGTAGCCTGTCAGGTTTATAAAAGACCAACTCTAAATTGTCCTGATGATTATCACGGTAATGATGTCAGGATAGCAATCTGTCAATTCATCATTTTGTCAAAATAGTACTTATTGTTACCTCTAGTCTGACATACTGTGTATTAACCCTAATCATGCTAAATAAAGTTTGTTTGAAAGAATGCTCTTAACCCATTCCCACACAGTGATGCTTTTGGACGCCCCTAAAGAAAAACATTTGGGAAAACATTATGTAAAATGAAGAAATTGCTTGTCAAAAGCAATTTCTTCATTTTCCACAATGTTTTCTACTAATTAAGTGGAAAAAATCTGTAATTCCATGAATTTAAATTGTCGTCTGTTACTCCTTTCAATTTGGACTAGTTTAAAATTTTGCCGTCTGGAAATGGGCTAACTGGATTACTCCATGAAAAAATTTAAGACTGGTCCAAATTCAAAGGAGCTGCAGATGACAATTCAAAGTTTATGAAATTTTAGATTTTTCAACTTTCTGGATAGAAAACATTGTTGAAAAATGAAGAAATTGCTTGGTACAAGCAATTTCTCCATTTTACACAATGTTTTCCAAATTGTTTTTCTTGAGGGGCATCCAAAAGGGTCACTGTGTGGGAATGAGTTAAACAAAGGACTGAAAGCACTCACAGCACTTTTACAGGGTATTAATTTCCTTTGAAAATTCATTTCTCAAACAAGCTCTGCTTAAAAGGTGCAAGCAGGTGATGTAGACCTAAAACAGACTGCACATAATTATGTGCAGTTGTCATATAATACTTCCTGCCAAAACAGGAATATACCAGGTCCAGAATGACAACTGGGTTAAACTTAGTATCAGACAGCATTATATCTTTAAGGCTGGTCCAAATTCAAAGAAGTTGCAGAGAATAATTTTAAGATGATGAAATGTTTAAAGATTTTATGTTTTAGAAGCCATTGTAGAAAATTATTAAATTGCTTATTACAAGCAATTTCTTCATTTCCTCTAACTTTTCTAAAGTTTTTTTCTTGAAAGTAAAAAATAAGCGTGTATTAGAATGGGTAAAGTCACAAACACTTATAGCATTTACTTTTACTTTTTTTTTTTTCAACTTCAGAACAGATTGAGATCCATTTTCAAGCATTATAAATCAGTGGTTTTGAGGGGGGGGGGGGGGGGGGGGATTTGAATGTTGTAGGTTCTAATTCTGTCCACATATGCCACTCAGGTAGTTTAACCCATTTCCAGACAGAAAAATATCAAACCAGTCCAAATTGAAAGGAGTTGCAGACGACAATTTAAAGTTTATGAAATTTTAAATTTTTTCAACTTTTTGTATAGAAAGCATTGTGTAAAATTAAGAAATTGCTTGTAACAAGCAATTTCTTCATTGTACACTATGTTTTCAAAAGCTTTTTTTTTCGGGGGGGGGGGGGGGGGGGGGCGTTTAAAAGCATCACTGAGTGGGAATGGGTTAATCATGTCTGAATAGGAAAGACTTTGCAGTGCCCCGAGCCTAGTTCTAATGGTACCTCAAGCACAAGTGTTACAGAACTTTGTCATGATCTATACATGCAGCTGAATTAACTGTTTTCAAAAGTGGTGATTAAACACATTGAAAAATTCTTTCTTCCAAGTTCTTCCTATAATTTAATCCTTACAACACAAGAAAATTTAGACAAGTCAAAATTGAAAGAAGTTGCTGATGACAATTTCAAGTTGCTCAAATTTTAAAAATCTTTGTCTCTTGGGGCAGAAACATTGTGGATAATGAAGAAATTGCTTGTGACAGACAATTTCTTCATTTTCCATAAAGTTTTGCAAAACCTTTTTCTTGAAGGGTGTCCTATACCACAAAGATTTCCCCTTTTTTAAAACATATTTGGAATTCATTTTCAATTTATCACTTCTCTGAAATGTCATCTGTAACTCCTTTCAATTTGGACCAGTCTAAAACTTTGTTGTCTGGCAATAGATTTAATTTTGTTTTTTGGTACAAAAGACTTTCCCTGTATGATTATTTTGAGTCTAAGTAAACAACTGTTATTACGAAAAGGGGAAACTTATTTTGTGGTTAAAATGAATGAGTCACCGAGACGTATACCCGATTTTAATTTTAAAATCCTATTACATACAAACAAGTTGATATGCTGCATCCTTGGTTATATCCATAAGAAGGAAGGCTACCAAAATATTGTAAATACCTCTTGAAGAAAATGTACTTACGATATTTGGCTAGCCAACACCATGTGAAAAAATTCATTCAGAAGATCTCCGATCAAATATTTCATTGAACAGATCTACTCTCTTTCAACTATGATACAGCAGCTGAGGTGTTTTAGAATGGGACCCTTCTTCTTTAACCCATTACCAGACACCAAAATTTTAGACTTGTCCAAATTTAAAGGAGTTGCAGACGACAATTTTAAGTTTATGAAAAGTCAGATTGATTTTCAACAGAAATATTGACCCACATTCAGGCCCTCCAATTCTTTCAGTCCTTTGATTTTGATGTATTCCAAAAGAATGATTTCATTCAACATAGCAAGGATAAAGTCTCTTGATCTAGATTCAACCTGAAGAATGATCAAAAGCATTATTCTATGGCCTTTGTTCTGAGGTCTCTGACCTAAGAGGATTACATTTATAAATTCATCAGTTCAAATACAGCAAGCCCAACACCTTATCCGGTAAATAAATTTGGGCAAGCTTGATTAATTTGCACCAAGACACCTGCGAGGTTAAAGCAAGCGTCAGCCGAGCGTTTTGTTGACATTACAATAATGTTTCATAATAACAGGTACGTATAAGTAGGGTCAAATGAATGTTCAAGCGGAGATTATATCAAAATGGGCCAAAATTGACACATGATAGCATTTTAGGTGTCTATTCTTCTATAGGTTTACAGATTACTGTTTTTTATAAACCAGTGTAACTGCAATATTCCGTTCAAATTGACTCGATTTAATTACAAATTGATTAAATGACCCAATATGTGAAAAAAATTCAGGGCCGAAACTGGACTAATTTCCGTATACATAAATTTTGCCAAAATAATGATGCAACCGGTGAGGAAGATTGGTTCAGGCTCCTCCTGTTGAAATTCTTGAACATGCGCAGACCTCAAGATGGGTGGGTCCGCTATAGCATTATATTGGTATTGCATGGGAAAGATCAGTGAACACAGGCATGTTCTGTAAAAACTCTTTCCCTTGTGATTATAAGGTCAAAATTATTAGTAGGATTTGATTATGACTATCAAAACACTAGACATAGTTTGTTGTTTTATTATTTCATGGTCCAGCAAGAAATTGACATGAAAAGCATTACCACACAACAAATTCTGGATAGTCCTTGAAGTTCAAAAAAGGGCACAGACAATGTTTTGTTTGTTTGTTTGAATGGGGTTTTACGCCGCTTTCAACAATCTTTCAGTTATATCGCGGTGGCTGGAGCACCTAACAATGGAATCCTGGTATTTCTCACACCAGTACTACCATTACATCCTTTCCTAGCCTCCAGCTGCTATCCCACATAGGTCTATGATTATCAACCCATTGGTGAGTGACAAATAGTCGGAAAGGATGAGTGCCGCCGTCGGGAATCGAACCCGGGGCACAGACAATGTAATGCTACTCTTGAAAATATTTCTAAGAGAATATCCCAAGCATTGAAATTTCAAAACCTTCTCGTAACTATTCTACTTAACCTTTCCTGAAATAATGTTGCTCAATTTAAATCTTTATGAAAATCTTGGTCAACTTATTAAAACAAATAACCTCATAATGGCTATTTGAAAGTATTTAAAAGTGGCGTGTGTTTATGTCACAATAAAAGGCAAGCACTAGCCTATCATATGAAGGTGTGGCTATTATTATTTTTAATGCATTTGTATGGTTATTAAGCCAGCATACCAACGTAATCTTTAAGTTTGTTAGAGATTGGAAATCTTAGTAAAAAAGAAATAAATTTGACACTCGCTTCGCTGCCTCCTATTAAAAAACAACATTGGCTTAGAGGGAAATTACCAGAATTCTATCTATAGTTTATTTTGACAAAGGAATAATGCTGAAAGAAAAAAATATTATGTAATACTAAAAGGAAGATAACGAAACATAAATAAATTACTTATTATCAACAGGAAGAGTACCTAAAAGGATTTTAAATGGAATAAAAGAAAACCCATGTTACATCTAAGCATATTTTTCTTATATACAAATAAGCATTTTCCTAAACATTGTTAGGTCTATAAGATTTGTTCTGATTTGTTCTGATGAAAATTCAAACTAAAATTCTGTTCTCAGCCTTATTCATTGGTGACACAGTTTTAAATCAACTCCCCCATTAGACTGCAACTCAAATATTATGACATAATTTAAAAAGCTTTAAACCCAGTCAAGTACCTGTCCCAGACTGCCACTCCTTAAATTTCTACTTTATGACATAAGTTTATATTTCATACCAGTCAATTACATGTTTCAGACTTTTAATCCTGATTTCCAAGACTGCTTCTATGATTACCAGTCCCTTGTCATGCTGAATAAAATCTTTATTGAGAATCACATGAAAATCAAAGGACTGCTAGCTATATAAGGCTTCAACTGTGGGTCAATATTTCTTATGGCAAATGAGTCTATAAACAATTCTGACAAATTGGACAAGCAGGTGGTGTTTACAAAGATCAGACTTCACATGTGCGCAGCCTGATCTCTGTTTATACCTCCTGCTAAAACAGGTATATTCCAGGTTCAGTATGACAAGGGTTAATCAATCATGAAATATCAAAATTTTCGGGTTAGTCACGACTTTTGCTGCAAGCAGTACAAGATTATGCAAAAGCATACAAAGAAAATATAATGGCAATTTCTTCGTTCTTTTCACAAAAAAGAAAGAATTTTTTGCCTTGATAAAATGATGACTTAGAATTTTAAGTTTATGCGCACTTGATAAATTCTTGTAGCATCCTCTATTCTAAATGGTCTAACAAATTTGTTTTATGATAAAACATTAAGGTCTTATGAAATACCTTAACCCATTCCCACACAGTGATGCTTTTTGACACCCCTCAAGAACAAAACGATTTGGAAAACATTGTATAAATTAAAAGAAATTGCTTTTAACATGCAAAGCTATATACCCAGAAAGTTCAAAAATATAGAATTTTATGACCTCTAAATTGTCATGTGCAACTCCTTTCAATTTGGACCAGTCTAAATTTTGCCGTCTGGTAATGAGTTAATCCATCACTAGACAACAGTTTGCTGCAGACGCCTGAATTGAAATAGTCTGTAGACAACATGTCAAAGTGCTTGTAAATTGAAAATTAAGTAAAACAGTTGTTAGAAATCTCAAATTGCTTATTACATTTGTTTTAAGAATTTGAATATTTGTACAGTTATGGTTGTTGTAATAAGTCAACCCAGTCTTCACGTATTCATACAGTATGGTTAGGTTTTTCACTTCATACCTCCATGAAAACAAAAATTATTCTCTTCATCTCAAAAGTGACAAGAGGGTTAAGAGGTCTGACTGTTCCCTACTGTTTTATGATTATGGTCATAAATATCAGTCAATAACAGTTACTGACAATATCTACTATTCAATCAGTGACCAAGTCCCTTATCTTTGGATAATGAGACTCCTTCATTTGTGATATACTCTGGAGTCACAAAACTGTTCCAACTTGAATAAGTTAAGGAGGAGAAGATTCTTTTTTAAATGGTGAATGGACGGACTGACTGATGCCGGCTGATGACCGATCACAATAGCTCATCCTAAGCACATACTGCTCAGGTGAGCTAAAATTCTAAAATTTCACAAACTTTAAATCATCATCTGCAACTCCTTTTAATTTGGGCCAGTCTAAAAATTTGCTGTCATTTAATGGGTTAACCCATTCCGACTCAATCCCTCCTTTTTACGCCCCTCGAGAAAAAGCTTTGAAAAACATTGTGGAAAATGAAGAAATTGCTTGTATCAAGCATTTCTTCATTATCCACAATGTTTTCTATCCAAAAAAATGGAAAAATTCAAAATTCCATCAACTTGGGAATTGTCGTCTGCAGCTTCTTTCAATTTGGACCAGTCTTAACTTTTGCTGTGTTGGAATGGGTTAAGAGACATCATCAGGGACATAAAGTTATTAGCTTACAGACCTTTTTATGAAATAATATTTGCATTTATGCACCAAGAGATTTTGTTTGTATTCTCTTTAAAGCAATGTGAGCTTTTAAATTAGGCTGGTATAATGTTATGACCCAATTCTACATAATATTTTGATAAACCAGTCTATTCTGTTTACACTCAATATGTCAACAGGTCTGTCATGCTATTATCGGTTTAATAATGTCACTCTCACCTAGCTGTATTAGGTTTGACAAGAAAGGTTACCAAAAATCATTAATTCAATACCTTAATTTGTACTGTTATTTGCACCTCATTCCTGAGACACAATACCTGTGACAGCATTAAAGCTGCAAATTTGGTCCGGTTTACCCAAACTATTGAAGTCAAAAAGTTATGTCAATGAAGACATAAACAACAAAATTTCATTCTTTTAAGTAAAAGCCAATAAATGCATTATGCAAGGCTTGTTGTCAAATATGTGTTCTTTCACTCTAAACCAAAAACTGGTACAAAGAAGCCTAAGATGGCCCTAAATTGCTCACCGAAGGAGAAATTCCAAAGCGGATCAGTATATCAACTCAAGTTTGAGACAGTTAAGTCAAACCACGACACGTAGGGCAGTCACCAAGTAAACTGGGCATTTAAAGGACCCACTTGCCTATGATATTTGCTGGAATTTCACCATAGTCAATAAGGATAAACCATGACCATATAGCAAATCTGAATTAGCCAGTTTGAGCCAAAACTGTGACCTGTACAGGTTCCTTTTCCAGTAATATATAACAGATTGCCACCCTATACAAATGGATCATTCAAACACCCTGCACACATTAGTTTGAGAATGAACCAGCCAAGAGTGTTACATATAGAGCAGTATCATTGAATGGTTGACAATAGATAAGGCAATATAGAACATACATCTCCTTTCAGCTCATCATCATAGGTGTCCAAAATCAGAATGGATTTTTTTGATACTCAAGAGAATTTTTTTAAGAAAGATGTTATTTATCAATTGTTTTGATGTTATGTATCCTGGTATAATAAACATTACAAGATATGTTATATTCCTGAACCATTGCCAGAGGAGCTGCTTTGTTCTGGCATTTCAAACATATTGTTAATTACCTTCAATTATGTGTAGTCTTTAGATGTGCAGCCAGCATGGTTATCAAGTGTTGATAGGCTTTTGTCAAACAGCAGTTACTGATGAATAAATTGCTATACCATGGTACAGAAGCTCCAGTTAAAT
This sequence comes from Fragum fragum, assembly GCA_946902895.1. Taxonomy (NCBI): domain Eukaryota; kingdom Metazoa; phylum Mollusca; class Bivalvia; order Cardiida; family Cardiidae; genus Fragum; species Fragum fragum. The sequence goes on along the minus strand of OX336369.1, from coordinate 58,015,802 downwards.
ATTTATTCCAGTTTACAACAAGAGGCCCAGTGGGCCTTAACGGTCACCTGAGTAAAAGAGCACCAAGACAAGTGATTTTGTTTGAAAGAATTAGAAAAAGGTTTGATTGAAATCCCCTCAGTAGTTCTTGAGAAGAAGATGAAAATGTTTAAAAGTTACCAAAAATGACCCCCTTTTGGTCCCCATTTTAGGCACCCCTGACCTCCAGCCTTATAATTTTCACAAATCTGTATAATCAGTACCCAATGATGCTTTTCACCAAGTTAGTTTGAAATTGGCTTAGTACTTCATCAGAAGAAGGTGAAAATGTGAATTTTTTAACATGATGAACTTTGACCTCTGGGTGTGGCCCCATACATGACCCCAGTTACATGAATTCCACAATTTATAATATACCTGTCCTAGTTGTCATGCACACAGAATATTTAAGCCCTGGCATTAACAGTTTATTAGAAGAAGATTTTTAAAGAAGTACCAAAAATTACCCCTTTTTGGCCCCTATTTGGGCCCCTTTGACCCCCAGAACCCCTATTTTCACAAACTTGAATTGGCATCCCCCAATGATGCTTTCTACCAAGTTTGGTTGAAATCCGCCCAGTAGTTCTTGAGAAGAAGATGAAATATTTAAAAGTTACCAAAAATTACCCCCTTTTGGTCCCCATTTTAGGGCCCCCTAACCCCCCAGCCTTATAATTTTTACAAATCCGAATAACCATTACCAAATGATGCTTTTCACCAAGTTTCTTTGAAATTGGCTGAGTACTTCATCAGAAGAAGATGAAAATGTGAATTTTTTAACATGATGAACTTTGACCTCTGGGTGTGGCCCCATACATGACCCCAGGGGCATGAATTTCACAATTTATAATATACCTGTCCTAGTTGTCATGCACACAAAATATTTAAGCTCTGGCATTAACGGTTTATTAGAAGAAGATTTTTAAAGAAGTACCAAAAATTACCCCTTTTTGGCCCCTATTTGGGCCCCTATGACCCCCAGAACCCCTATTTTCACAAACTTGAATTGGCATCCCCCAATGATGCTTTCTACCAAGTTTGGTTGAAATCCGCCCAGTAGTTCTTGAGAAGAAGATGAAATATTTAAAAGTTACCAAAAATTACCCCCTTTTTGTCCCCATTTTAGGGCCCCCTGACCCCCCAGTCTTTTTATTTTCACAAATCCGAATATCTATTACCAAATGATTCTTTTCTCCAAATTTCTTTGAAATTGTCTTTGTCTTCATCAGAAGAAGATGAAAAAGTGAATTTTTATACATGATGAACTTTGACCTCTGGGTGTGGCCCCATACATGACCCCAGGGGCATGAATTTCACAATTTATAATATACCTGTCCTAGTTGTCATGCACACAAAATATTTAAGCTCTGGCATTAACGGTTTATTAGAAGAAGATTTTTTAAGAAGTACCAAAAATTACCCCTTTTTGGCCCCTATTTGGGCCCCTATGACCCCCAGAACCCCTATTTTCACAAACTTGAATTGGCATCCCCCAATGATGCTTTCTACCAAGTTTGGTTGAAATCCGCCCAGTAGTTCTTGAGAAGAAGATGAAATATTTAAAAGTTACCAAAAATTACCCCTTTTTGGTCCCCATTTTAGGGCCCCCTGACCCCACAGCCTTTTTATTTTCACAAATCTGAATAACCATTACCAATTGATGCTTTTCACCAAGTTTCTTTGAAATTGGCTTTGTACTTCATCAGAAGAAGATGAAAATGTGAATTTTTTAACATGATGAACTTTGACCTCTGGGTGTCGCCCCATACATGACCCCAGGGGCATGAATTTCACAATTTATAATATACCTGTCCTAGTTGTCATGCACACAAAATATTTAAGCTCTGGCATTAACGGTTTATTAGAAGAAGATTTTTAAAGAAGTACCAAAAATTACCCCTTTTTGGCCCCTATTTGGGCCCCTATGACCCCCAGAACCCCTATTTTCACAAACTTGAATTGGCATCCCCCAATGATGCTTTCTACCAAGTTTGGTTGAAATCCGCCCAGTAGTTCTTGAGAAGAAGATGAAATTGTTTAAAAGTTAACGGACGACGGACGACGGACGACGCACGACGGACGACGCACGACGCACGACGACGGACAAACGATGATTGCAATAGGTCACCATGACCATTCGGTCAGGTGACCTAAAAAGCAATCAAAATTGGCTTTAGTGCAATACTGGACGAAAAAACTCTAAGAAAGGGATAATATAGTTTGACCCAAGCAGTTTCTTCTTTTTCCCCCAATGTTTTTTTCAAAACCATGTAATTCTTAAATGCATCAAAGAGCAGGATTGAGTTATAATTGGGTTTAAAGGGAGTGATTCAAATATCAGTATACTTGTACTCAAATAACGGATCATTGCACCCCATTCACTGAGCTCCAACAGGAAGTTCCACTTCGATATTAAACTGCAATATTATGCAAAATTATAGCCAGAGGCATGTAACAAAGAAAGTAAAATGGTTGGTTGTTTCTATAAAATTCATTACTACAGCTTGAATAAGTCACCAAAATAGCTAAAGTGCTTCAAATAAATGTAGGCCATTGTCAGAGTTCAAAGCTCAATGAAAGACTTAACTGGTGGATTGATTCTTTGATTGACATCTGTATTCCATCAATTGCTATGTTGAGAGTACTCACTGGAGTTTTTTTTTTTCAATATGATTTGAATAAGCATCCACAACAAGAATTCATTTTGAATATTACAAGTGCCTTTTTCTAGTTGTTGTTATCGTGTTGGAGAATTGTATGTGGGTATTTTTGTATTGGATGAGACCAAAGGTCGATTCTGATAAAAAAAACCTAGACATGATTCAAGAAAACAATTACAACAACTAGAAAAACATACTACATGTCCTATATTTTATACCTTTTTAAAATGAACATTAGGAACATCCTGCAAATAATTAAGAAATAAAAAAATATAAATATCATCTGCACTTTTACAGAATAACTGAACATCAGTACAAATACAAGTAGTCAGTGTTATAGGTCAGATATGTTTTTTCGTATTTTTCATTGAAAAACAACTGAATTAACAATTTTAAAATCCCATTCAGTAAAACTCTTCTTTGGTTTGAAAATTGCTTTTATAAACATCTCTAGCTTGAAAAGGACTAACAGGTTGTGAAGACTTAGATCAGCCTGCACATATATGCATGCTGATCTTTGTCTACTCCTTCTTCCAAAGCAGTAACATTCCCGGATCAGCATGACAAATGTTGTGGACATGCATTCAGTATTTGTTCATTTGGTACAATCTCTTCAAAAATTTCAAAGCTCCTATGTGATTTACTGTTGCCCATTGTTTACTAAAAGAAAATGTTTTTAATGTCAAAAATCATTTTGTTATGTTTTCTGGATGATTAGTAACCATACAATCTGTGTTAATGTTACACATGCTTAAGAAGGAACAAAAGGGTCTCTTGTTTTTTATCATGAATGAACCAGGGAACAATTGGGTATAAATCAATAAAAAACATTGGGCTGGGTGGGGTTACCCCATCTGAGCATTTATGGCATTAAACCTGGCTGTGAACATTTAATTATGCTATGTGTGGTCAGGTTCATTCATTGGCAAGCATTTCATGAAGAAAAATTTCACTAAAACAAATTATCCCAGTTGTTAGCTCTTTTCATGCTGAATAAAATCCTTTTCAGAAAAGCAATACAATCAAAGCACTTAAAGCCCTGAAAGTCTTAATTTTGGGTCAATATTTCAAAAGGTTTTTTCTTGAAGGGCATTAAGAAGTTGGATTATGTGAAAATTTGTTAAAAGGGACAAACATATGGCATAGACTAAAATCAGAATGCACAATATTATATGCATGACCTTTTTCTATTTCTCCTGCCAAACCAAGACTATTTAGGGTCATCATAACAATAGACTTCTTTTTTCAAAACTAAAATTCCATTTAACCCATTCCAACACAGCAAAATTTAAGACTGGTCCAAATTGAAAGAAGCTGCAGACGACAATTTCAAGTTGATGGAATTTTGAATTTTTTCGTCTTTTAGTATAGAAAACATTGTGGATAATGAAGAAATTGCTTGATACAAGCAATTTCTTCATTTTCCACAATGTTTTCCAAAGCTTTTTTCTTGAGGGGCGTAAAAAGGAGGGATTGAGTTGGAATGGGTTAAAACAGCTATGCAGTCATTTGTGACACACAAACACAGGCATAACAAAAACGCATATGCAAGTCTCAATTCTAAATGAGTCTGAGTAATCTACAATTTCAAATAAGAAATTTCATATCTGCCTTTTTAAATTAGAAGGGTTTTCTATTTTCAAGCAGGAGCATCTAGTACCATTAATCATTTATCATAGAACCCTTCTGGCTCCATTTAACTTAAATTGAATTTTTGTTCAATATTTATCAAGGAATCAATTTCTAGAACTAAAAAGAAATTGGAGCTTTGGGAAGTCTAGACATCCCTTTTTCATCATAAGAATATATTCCTTTTCTCAAGTGCAACATGTTATGCCGGAGCTTTTCAGTTACTTTGTACATCTATCTACTGATTGACCCTTGTAATGCTGAATCCAAATATTCCTCTAAACCCATTCCAACACAGCAAAGTTTTAGACCGGTCCAATTTCAAAGAAGCTGCAGACGACAATTTCAAGTTGATGGAATTTTAATATTTTTCATCTTTTTGGATAGAAAACATTGTGGATAATGAAGAAATTGCTTGATACAAGCAATATCTTCATTTTCCACAATGTTCTCCAAAGCTTTTTTCTTGAGGGGCGTAAAAAGGAGGGATTAAGTGGGAATTGGTTAAGGTAGGAAATATAGACAAAGCTCAGCCTGCACTGTCTGTGCAGTCTGATTATAGTCTACCCCACATATTTGTCCCTACCAAACCTGACTTGTTTACAAAATTAGTTTTGTGGAGAAAAAATGCTCCAAATTTTAAAAGCAATTCAGAAATGATTTTACTCTGCAAGACAAGGAAACTCTCAACAAATGAAAGCTCACTCCCATTCTATGGAATTCTTTGAATCTGTAGTCTACTAACATACAATGAAGCTTTCTGAAGCCCTGAAAAATATTATACTAAAAAACTTTGTTAGAAAAGGAGAAATTGCCTGTAACAAGTAATTTCTCTTTTACTCCGAATGTTTTCTACCTTATTGGTACTTGTTTCCCAATTGGAGAACAATTTGATATGATATCTGCAACTTTCTCTACTTACTACTCTAACATTTTGTTGTCTCATAAAGTGTTAACCAATTACCACAAAACAAAATTTTAGACTGGTCCAATTTCAAAGATGTTGCAGACAACAAATTTTAGTTGATGGAATTATGGGTTTTTCTTACTTTTTAGGTAGAAAGCATTGTGGAAAATGAAGAAATTGCTTGTAACAAGCAATTTCTTCTTTTTCCACAATGTTTTCCAAAGCTGTTTTTCTTAGGGGCGTCTAAAAGCGTCACTGAGTGGGAATGGGTTAAACGAAAATTAGAATCTAGTATGTATGATTTCAAAGATTGTATCAGCAAAGAATTATATACTGCAGTAACACTATAACAGCAAGGACAAATTATGAATCCTATTTCAAATTTCCTGTATTAGTTTGTGCTCTAATTACAAGGTCAAATTTCAAAATTTCTTCAACAAAAACCTCCTCTGGATTGTTGGAAGATTGGCTGTTTAATTATTGTAAGTCTATATTACTGATCCATTTATTGTGGTCAAACTTCCTCCCTTGTGATTTTTTATTTGATACAGAAGAATTAAATACCTTATTATCAAATTTACTTTTTAGGTATTACATTACATTTAACCCATTCCCACTTGACAAAATTTTAGACTGGTCTAAATTGAAAGAAAATGCAGATAGCAATTCTAGGTTGATGAAATTCTAAAATTCTTTGTCTTTTAGGGTAGAAAACATTGAGGACATTGAAGAAATTGCTCGAATCAAGCAAATTTTTCTATGTTCACTATGTTTTTTTCAAAACTTTCTTTTTGAGGTGCGTAAAAGGAGGCATTGTGTTGGAAAGGGTTAAAGTGGGTTTCTTGGTCTCACGATTATTAAGCAAGTAAAAAGATATAACAGCACTCTAAATCATCTTAAACTTTGTTGGATCAAAATGCTTTTAAAATTTTAATGCTTTTATTTTTAGTTATCAAAACCAAATCTGCTTAGTCCAGGTTAGATAAGGACAATTGAAGAAAAAATCCATGCACAATACTCCCGTCTTATTATTGGTCTAGATTATGATCTACGACTTAAGCGACCTACATCGGACCTAATATATCAAATAGCCTTCTAAATCAAGTCAGTACTTTACTAATTATGTCCAATCAACTGATCATAAACAATAGGCTGTGACATTTTGTTTGAAATTATCCTGGGGGTCCAGTTTTAAATTCATTCATGTTTTTTAACACAATGCCGCTTTTAAATTCTCCTCAAGAAAAAGCTTCTGAAAACTTGGACAACAAAGACATTGCTTGTTACAAGCAACTCTTAACTTGAAGGAACGAAAAGGAGGTGTAGAGTAAAATTAGACTTTGTGTATTGCTCCTGAAAAACATTGATTTAGAATGACAATAGAAGAACATTTTGAAATTATACAATACCACTGCAAAATGTTTATGAAAGATTCTGGTATGCAAACTTTTGAAGATCAAGAGGCAGCCATGGCAACAGAAGACGCATTTTCAGATGGATTTGTATTTGTAACAATCAATTCTCCTTTTTTTCCAAATTCATTTTGTTTTAACCCATTCCAACACAATGACGTTTTTTCGGAAACATTGTGTAAATTGAAGAAATTGCTTTTAAAAAGCTATTCATTTTCCTAAACAGACCTAGAAAGTTGAAGAAATAAACTTTGAATTGTTGTCTGCCACTCCTTTCAAATTGGACCAGTCTTAAATTTTGTTGTGTGGTAATGGGTTAATTAATGCTGGTATGAATGTGTAGTCTGCAAGCTATATCAGATTTAGTTAACCTACAATTAAAGTCTACTGTATGAGGTTCCTTTGTAACTAAAATTTCATTAAGTCAAGATTAAGAGGATTAAATTACACATATGATTCAAGTGATAAATATCGACAATGTCATATTAAATTTCAAATTGAAGAAAAATTCTGCAATTTCACGACTGACAACATTAATCATAACACATAAGCCCCTATATGACAAAACTGTTTATCTCCGGATCTTGCCACCTATTGGAGCGAGCGCATGCAATGTCAGTGTCACTTTTATTCAAATATGGATTTCAACGTGAATAACTATAAAATGATTACTGATTATCCTGTTCCCACATAATGCCAATTTTTACGCATAAAAGAAATATAGCTATTGAAAACATTGTAAGAAAAGAAGAAATTGCTTGTATCAACTTGAAGCAATTTCTTTTTTCCTCACAATGTTTTCTACCTCAAATGGCCCTAATTTTTCAATAAAAACCTGCTTTGTTTTGTTGACTGCAACTTCTTTCAATTCGGACCAGTCTAAAATAGCACAAAGAAGGGAGAGAAATCACCGAGCATCAGTCCCAGTTTCAATTTTTTTTCTTTCCCTAACCCCATTACCCAACAACAAAATTTCAGACTGGTCCATTTTTCAAAGAGCAATTAAACTGAAAAAAAGTGCAATAAAAGATAGAAATAATGTGAGAAAAAGATTATTTGTTTGAATCTGGCTTCACTTTGAACTCTTTTATGACAATCAGGGAAAGAATTTTAAGAACATAATGAGAAAATGAAGAAATTGCCTGTTAAAAACAATTTCTTCATTTTCAGCAATTTTTTCTCCACACAAAGATAAAGATATTTTAAATTCTAACAACTTGAAATTGTCATGATTTAGACTGGTCTTCTAGTAATAAGTCGATTTCTCATTGAAAACTGTTGGAAATGTCACACAGGCGTAAAAATCAAGAGCACGGCAAACCGATGCCATCACTAGGCTGTTCAAGTGCATGATAGTGGGTAAAAGCCTGAAGTTAAAAAGGGGTTATAATTTATTAAAAAATGCACTAAGAGTTATTTCCCTTGTTGGTATGGATTGATCTTTTGATAGTGAACATACATGTATATTCTGAGTTTGAATTTAATGTGTTTAGAGTTTGAAGTGAATTCATTCAATATTACCAGAGATATTACAAGTCGAAATGTCAAAATTCTCGGATGGTGCTGAATGTCATGCAGACGCAGAAAATAACCTGGCTGTTATAAGCAATACCTCCGATTTTCTCTGAAAACAGCCAAGCTAAATGTAGCAATAATAAATTTCATAGCCTTTGCTGGTACGCTTAAACCTTTTCCCACACAACAAAATTTAAGACTGGTCCAGATTGAAGGAAGATGCAGAGGACAATTTCATGGTGACAGAATTTTAAAATTTTTTCAATAGAAAACATTGTGGATAATGAAGAAATTGTACGCAATTTTTTCACTTTCCACAATTTTTTCCAAAGCTTTTTTGATCAAGAGGCGTAAAAAGGAGGGCTTGTTTGAGAATGAGTTAAACTTTTTCCCTATTCTTTGTACCAATTTCTATATGACCTATTCTTCTACAGCTATTTGTTAAAGAAATAAACAAGGTTGCCAATTCCTAATCAAGCACAGGTGCCAGGTCAGACTTAGACACTCAAATTTCTCTCCAATCTGACAGTTGTCATTCATAAAATTAAGGTATGCATAACATATAAATACATGTAATTTTCACCTTAGTTTAGGTTATATAAATTCATTTTAGTTCATACACTGTGACAAAAGATTTTAAGTTATGGAATCACTCGTGAATATATATAATTTCAAGAGTGTGGAAGTTGTAATGGGCTGTGGTTTACAAATGGTAAAATGAGCGGACCTTGCCGACAATATTTCTACCCGTTTTGGAAATTTTTATTGCACTTTGAACTTTGGGCTGCAACTTCTTCAAATTTGGACTTGTCTAAAATTTTGTTGTCTGGTTATGAATAATTCCCACACAGTTTCGCCCTTTTACGCCCCCTCAAGAAACACAACTAAGAAAACAATGTGGAAAATGTAGAAATTGCTTGAACCAAGCAATTTCTCCATTTTCCACAATGGTGTCCACCTTTGAAGTTGAAAAAATCTAAAATTTCACATACTTTCAATTGTTGAATACTTTTTGTTTAATGGGGTTTTACGCTGCTTTCAACAATCTTTCAGTTATATTACTGCCGCTGGAACTTGTTTGCAACTCCTTTCAATTTGGATAGGTCTTAAATTTTATCGCCTGGTAATGAATTAATTGAGAAAGAAGAATTGACCATTATTAACCTATTCCCACACAATGATGATTTTGGGACCTCACAAGAAAAACAAATTGAGAAAACATTGTGTAAATTGAAGAAATTGCTTGTAACAAGCTATTTCTTCATTTTACACAATGTTTTCTAGCCAGAAAGTTGAGAAAATCTAAACATTCATCAACTTTAAATTGTCGTCTGCAACTTTCAATTTGGACCAGTCTAAAATTTTGTCATCTTGTAATCGGTTTCAGGCTACCAGTCTAGCCAGGTTTTCATATGACACAAGATTGAAAAGTGATAAGGCTAATCTGAAATCAAATATAGTCAAGTAAATAGGAAGTCATCCCAAAACTACCTTTGTTTGAAGATTTAGGCTTGCTTTGGTTTGACCTAATTCAAAACCCTTTTATGAAAAAGTTAAGTAACAACCCATCTAACAGCAGACCACCTTGCCTTTCTTATAAAAAATATTTAAAAAAAATGACAGCATCCAATCAATGAAAAAATTAGATAATAAGCCATTTAGAAATACAATCCCTCTTTTTTACATCCCTCAAGACATTTTTTGAGAACATTGTGGACAATGAATAAATTGCTATATACAAGCAATTTATTCATTATCCACAAAGTTTCTAACCCCCCCCCCCCACACACACAAACAAAATAAGAAAACAACAAAGTTTTCTAAGTGTCAACTAGAAATTACATGCAACTTCTTTGAAATCAGACCAGTTTAAATATTGCTGTCTGGGTGAAATGAACTTGATTATACAATAATTTTCTATGTCATTACTTTCCAAGAAAATTCCCTTGTAAATACCTTCAGCAAACATTGTCAATTTTTGAAAATGATATATGGTACATGTATCTACCAAATACTTAGGCAAAGCAGCTCAAACACACTTAACCCATTCCCATACAGTGACGATTTTGGACGCCCCTCAGGAATAATAATTTGGAAAACATTGTGTAAAATGAAGAAATTACTTGTAACAAGCAATTTCTTCATTAAACACAATGTTTTCTACCAAGAAAGTTAAAACTAAAATTTCATACACTTTACATTGCCGTCTGCAACTCCTTTCGATTTGGACTAGTCTAAAAATTTGCCGTCTGGGAATGGGTTAAGTCTGAAATATTCAAAAGTGCTTGTGGCAAATACCTTCTTCTGACCAAACACAGTGGGAACCTGTTCATCACAACAGCAATGTTTCAACTTTTTTGTTGCAATTAACCAGAAGTTGCTATAAAAAGGACATATTTTTTTCTTTAAAATCTAATGTTTGTGCTATATTTTCAGAGTTGTAACTTTCAATTAAGAAAACTCTGCTGTGTAATGATTTAAACCAACTTGGGAGGTCAACCTACAATTGCCAAAGATCCTGGAATAATTGTGACACATGAAAACATGGTATTAGTTTGTTTTGGATATTACCCCATTTAAAACAATCACAAATCAATTACTCAATGTCAGACTGACAACCCCTGATATGGAATAGGCTTAATATTAAACCCATCTTAAATTTAAATATATGGTGTTAGTGAGCCATCAAAGCCTGTGGATGTCTTATGCTCCACTGTTAGCTACTGGGCAGTGAATAATAGACATGGTTGTGAAATGCCATAGCCCCTGCCCACAGGAAATTTTTCAAACATTTGACCTTGAAAGATGGCAAGTTGACTTTAATTGTCACATGATGCAAATGGATAATAGCTATCTCCATGCCAAATATTCATTAACACTGTATCTTGAACAGGTTTTGGTTAACTTTTGACATGAATGTTGTGGTGAGGTATGGTGACAGGACAGTGTCTCATGTGCAGAACTGAAGAAGCAGAGGACCAAACAAGGAACCGCTCAAAATGAAGTCTAGTGTGTTTCCACTACACCAAATCTGCTCCTTTAACCCATTACCAGGAGACAAAATTCTAGACTCAGGTCCAAAATGAAAGCAGTTGCAGACATCAATTATGTATTGGTGTAATTAAAAAAGAAGAGGACCATGATGGACCTATATCGCTCCCCTGAGTATTTTGGCTCATGGCATAATGATATAATATACAAAATGTCAAAGCCCTACACCTAATCATTTTGGAGAAGATTTTTAAAGATTTTCTCCATTAATCCTAGGTATAGTGAAGATCCAACCATATTGAGCCAATTTCAAGATTGCGGTAATTCCTTGAAGTACTTAAGTAGAGGGTCAATAGGCATAAATACATACCAAATATCAAAGCTCTATGCCTATAGGTTTAGAAGAAGAACATTTTCTATGATATCCTTCATAACTCCTTTCTGGGATTGCATAGATAAGGGCTTATTTTTTAAGTTTTTTCACTCCGTTGCCATGGCAACCAGAGTTCTTCATGGATTTCAATTCTTTGAAGTATTTTGAAAGAGCATGACCTAAGGATAATTTCTGTGATGTTTTGTTGAAATTCCACAGTTAGTTTAGGAGGAGAAGATTTTTTTGTAATTGTGAACAGATGGACAGACGGACGGACGACGGACAATGACCAATCACAATAGCTCCCCCAGAGCACTTCGTACTCAGGTGAGCTAAAAACTCTGTTCTTTGGGGTAGAAAACTGTAGTGTATAATAAAGAAACTGCTCAGAAAAAGCAATTTCTTCATTTTCCTCATTATTTTTCCAGAACTTTTTTCATGGGGGGCATAAAAAGGTGGGACAATGTGGTAATGGGTAAATGCTTATATGGTATTATCCTAACCAAAATTTTCCATGAGAATATAATGGAGCAAAGAAAAGCAATATTAATACAAGTTCTTCTCAAGGGAAATCAATGGAAAACAGATTTGAGGTCTTTCGAAATGAAATTTTACTCTTGTTACAATACAACTATCACACTTACGATCAATCTTTCATGATTTCAAAACTTCATTATTTGAATACGTACAATTTCAAGATTTCATTTTTTGTGTAAGAAATTTCGTTTATTCACGCTTGGTTCAGTAAGTCTAGCATAATTTCCAAAATAGTTTTGAATCTTGTAATTTTCCCCCTTTTCAATAAATCCTTATAAAATATAAATACCGTGTAAAAGCAAGATAGTTTCATTTTAATGCATTCCCAATCAATGACGCTTTTAAACACCCCTCAATATAAAAGCTTTGGAAAACATTGTGAAGAAATTGCTGGTTATAAGTGATTTCTTCATTGTCCACAATGTTTTTCTACCCTAAAAGACAAATATTTTGAAGATTTCATCAACTTAAAATTGTCATCTGCAACTTTTTTCAATTTGGGATGGTCTAGCATTTCATCATGTGGGTATGGGTTTAAAAAAAAGTTTGTTACATTTGATTTAATAATCTTGTATGAAGGTAATTGCCAATCATTACCAATTACGTCTCTGCTGTTTCTACCGTTGTTTGGTCATACGATATTGTCGTTTCATCATCACATTGATTTGTAAGCATCTCCTTTTTGCATTGAATTACACATGCACATGCTAACAATTTGTGTGATGCTTTCATCAGCTTTTTGATTGTTGAAGTACCGGTATATAGGCTACTGTACTGTCTGAAATGCAAACACCTCCACCCAAATATGGAAATTAGCCCTGCTCATTAAAGCCATGTTTTGTATCCTATCAAAATTCTTTGAAGGAATCTGATAAAGGGTCATACAAGGATCATATCTGTGAAATTTGGTTGAATCCTGTTCTGTACTTTCTGAGGAGAAGATTTTTTGAGTAAAAGTTTATGGACAGACGGACACACAGCGGAACAATGCCAAGACAATAGCTTGGTGGATTTCAGCCAGTGGAATTAAAAACTAAAATCTTTCTTCATGTCAATATGAAAGATATGATGCTTAAAATTCAAATCTGGTGATATAAATCATTTCTTCTTTTTTTACATCATGATGTATTCAAAACAATCTTAACCCTAGTCATGCTGACGCCGGAATATTCCTGTCTTAGCCTAAGATATAGACAACAATCAGCCTGCGCTCAAATCTTAGTCTACACCACCTGCTTATCCTTTTAACCCATTCCAACTCAAGCCCTCCTTTTTGCGCCTCTCAAGAAAAGAGTTTTGGAAAACATTGTGGAAAATGAATTGCTTGTATCAAGCAATTTCTTCATTATCCACAATGTTTTCTATCGAAAAAGATGAAAAAAATTATAATTCCATCATCTTGAAATTGTCGTCTGCATGTTCTTTCAATTTGGACCAGTCTAAAATTTTGTCAAGTGGGAATGGGTTAAACCAAAGTTGTTTCTAAAATATATTTACAAAATGAGTATTTACCGATTGTTTCCAGTGTATTTGAGGTAAAAGCAATTCTGTACATGGTTTTATTCAGCATGATAAGGGTTAAAACTACAGACATGTTTCTTGATTTCACTACATCATGACATTATCATTAGTTTCTGTGTCCCTGGCTACTATTATGATCATTTTCATGAGGTGCTCAATCTATTTCTGTTTCTTTATAAGTCATGTATACGAAGTCATGTTCGTGAAAAAGTATTTTCACAAGGGCAAGAGTAATAATTTTAAAAGATGCAATAAAGATTTAATAAAGACAGCTTTAAAAACTGATGGGAGTTCTGGGCTTAGTGAACTATGAACAATGACACACTTATTGGCATCCCTAAGGGCGACATTACAGTAATATTAAAGGGCGACATTACAGTAATATTAGACACTAAGATGTTTATGTACAAATGATAATCAGCTTTTCAAATTCAACAAAAATATCTTTGTATTATTCATCAAGGTGCAAAATAATGATGCTATACTGACACATTCACTTAACCCATTACCAGACAGCGAAATTTTGGACTGGTCCAAAGTGAGTGAAGTTGCAGACAACAATTTAAAGTTTATGAAATCATAGATTTTTTCAACATTCTGAACAGAAAACATGTCAAATGAAGAAATTGCTTGTTCAAGCAAATTTTTCATTTTAAAGATTGTTTTCCAAATTGTTTTTCTTGAGGGGCATCAAAAACCTTCATTGTGTGGGAATGGGTTAGTAAACAAGCAATTTCTTCTTTTTACACAAAGTTTTCTATCCAAAACTGTGAAAATATATAAAATTTCATAAACCTTGAATTGCAGTCTACATCTCTTTTCAGTTTGAACCATGAAAATTGGTTTGGACCAGTCTAAAATTTTGTCCTCTAGTAATGAGTTAAGAAAAAGGCTGAACCTTTTTTTGTAGGAATTTTGGCAAAAAAGATTATTAAAGAATTAAAAGATTTACAGAAAGGCTTACTATTACTGAACTTCTGTTTTCAGGCGGAATTTGGGTAAAAAATTCCATCAAAGTTACAAAATTTAGAGAGAGACTTACCATTAGTGTCAATAAAGAATCGTCCCAAACCAGTGCCATCTCTGATTGAATACATCACACCATCCCCGTCAGGATCATAGGCCGTTAGTGTCATGACAGTTGATCCAATTGGTTCATTCTCTCTTATATATCCATGAGCAAAGAAATTTTCAAACACAGGAGCTTTCAGATTTTCATTCACATCAACCACTTCAATGTTTATAAAACAAACTGATATTAAAGGAGGAATACCTCCATCCTGCGCCCTTACACTGATATTGTGAACTTGCTGAGCCTCGTAATCCAATTTCTGAATCACACGCATGACTCCAGTGTCAGGATCAATCTCAAAATAATCCTCTCCATACACAAGTTCGTATGTGACTTCACCGTTTTTGCCTTCATCTGTGTCAGCAGCTGTTACTACTGTGATAACAGCACCGACTGGTAAATCTTCCCGAATTTTAACACTGTAGATATCAGGAGTGAATTTCGGAACAACATCATTAACATCAGTAAGAGTGACTTCTAGAGTAGTCGTAGAGCTGAGGCTGATAGTCCCTGTCCCTAAATCTGCAGCCCTTATAAGAACCTTGTATACTGGATGACGTTCACGGTCTAACAGTCCATTCACTGTAATTATTCCAGAGGTTGGATTGATTGCAAAATGGCTGTTATCAGATACAATTGTATATGTTATCAAAGCATTGTCCCCTAGATCATGGTCTATGGCTGAAATTTGGGTCACTGTTGCATTAAATACCATATTCTCTGATATCTCAGCTTTATAGATTTCCTGTTCAAATCCTGGAGCGTTATCATTTTCGTCCAATATTCTAAGAGCAACAGTGACATTGGAAGACAGACTAGGGGAACCTAAATCAGAAACTTCTATTAGTAAAGTGTATTGATCCTTTAATTCCCTATCAAGTTTGGAGCCAACTCTCAATGTACCAGTATGCATGTCTATTTCAAAATGTCCGTCAACATCACCAGTTTTAATAACATACAACAAGATTCCGTCATAACCCTGATCCTCATCAATCGCACTGAAATGTGTGATTACAGACCCAACTTTTTGTCCTTCTGATACCTCAAGTCTTAAAGGAATAGATGTATCAAAAATGGGTCTGGTGTTTTTAACTTCAATAGGTTTTGGTGGTATGCCGTAATCCGTTGCAACATTGTTAGCTCTTGATTCTGTGACAAGTTCTTGTAAGCGTTGAAATATATCTGTAGTTTGACATTTGATGTTGACAAGACTGTTGGCCAGTTGGGTGTTTTGTTTTGAGTTCACAAGAGTCATTCCTATATTAACAGGATCTGAAACATGGATACCATCTCTGGCTGTTATTTTGATGTTTCTTCTCTCAGCATTGATATTCATTAATGAACAATTAAGGTACAATCTTGCTGTGTCTTTATTCAGATTAAAACAAAGATCTTCATTTCCTGATTCAATGTGATATTGTATAACATCATTAATGTCAAAATCTATGGCTGGTACAATAAGTAATTCTGTACCAATTGGGGCATCTCTGGATAAATAACCTTGACATTCAATCTTTTCAAAATGAGGCTTGTTGTCATTGGCATCTTGTAGATGAATTGTAAAGATCATATCATCCTCTCTAGCAAAGGGGTTACCCCAGTCAGACACCCTAAGGTTTAGCTTGTATGAATGTCTCATTGTTTCATAGTCTAAAAGCTCTGTAGTTTTGATAACCCCACTCAATGGGTCTATTTCAAATGGCACATGCTTTACATTGGTAATAGAATAACTTATTTTTCCATTGTCATCACTATCTTTATCCGTGGCACTGACTCGGAACACACTTGTTCCTACAGCTAAATTTTCCTGTATGTAAATTTCGGATACATTATCAGTAATGTCAAACTTTGGTGCATTATCATTATTATCAACAATTGTTATATTGACAATGGCGATCTCACCATTACTTTTCTTCTTTTTTAATGGATCGAAAACTTTAACTTCCAGCTTGATATTTGAGACTTTTTCAGCATCAAGACTAGATGAGGTAGATAACAGGCCAGAGTTTTTGCTAATCCTAAATAGATCTTTCTTGTTACCACTGACAATTTCAAATTTAGCATCAACCATACCAGACTGTTTAACCAAAGGAAGTTTGATTAAAGGAGTGTTCCAGGGTGCATTTTCTTCAACGGAGACATTGAATATATTTTGTATAAATTTTGGAGTTACCCTAGATTCTAGTATATCCACTGTGAATGTTTGTTCACTTGAGAGAGGTGGGTCCCCCATATCTGTAGATTTTATTGTCACATTTATACTTGACACACCCAAATAATCATTTGGCTTTTGTGAGAGTTTTACCCTGTACTCACCGATTTTATCTCCCTTTTCAAGGGTTATGAGTTCACCAACATTGTCAATTAGATCGACAGATTGAATTCTTCCGTTCATACCAAGATCACGATCCTCAACACGCACAAAGGCTAGGACAAGGTCACTTTGGTCAGGTTCTAAGATATTTGGTATTTCTTGTATAAAAATATCTGGTGAGAAAAAGTTAACTTGTATCACATGCAGTATTAATGTCGCTGGTCGCTTTGATGAATGCTGAAATGTGTGCGGGCCTCGATCTTGGGCTTGTATTTCCATTTGATACCTTTTCTTGAGAATGTAGTTTAGTGGTCGTGTAAGAGTCACAATACCGCTAGTTGGGTGAACGGAGAAAATATTTGTGTGTTCAGTGAAGCTGTAATAGACTTGGGCATTAATTCCAACATCACCATCATAGGCAGACACTTGAGCAATGCTTGTGTGAAGTGGAGTATCCTCCCTAACACTAACATTGTACAGACTGTAATCAAACAATGGCTGCAAGTCATTTACATCTTCCACATTAATCTTCAATTCTGTTGATGTTTTGAACACAACTTCATCCTTGTCCTGAATGTGAGCTTCGATTTTTAGATAATATTCTGCCTGAAGTTCTCGATTTATCCTTCCATAGCTATTTGAATGAGTTCTTACTAACATGAAACAAAAGTCACCCAAAACATATTCCTCCGCTTTAAACAAATCATCTTGAGCACCCAGAATATGGTACTTTACTTTTAATGAATGACCTTCTGGAATTTGAATCCCCATTTTCAAAGATGGGGTTACAAATGTTCTACCCACCGAATTTTCTGGAATTGTAGCGTTGTACTTCTCCTGAGTGAATTTGATGTCTTCCTTTGAGACTTGTGATGATACTGGTGTAGCAAGAGCATCTGCTGCTATAGTAACTGTTGCTATCCATATCAACCATTTGGTGATCAGAGCCCTTGGTGAAGCGACCATTTTGTCTGCTGTAAACAGCATCATTCATCTCCTGGAATGATAAAAATATACTTATTGGTGAAAAATAAAAGAATAAAGAAATTGAACCTTGTCAAGCTGAATAAAATACTCTCCAGTGTTGCTTTAAATTCAATGGGCTGACAGCATTAAAAGTACTCAATTTTGAAATTTCTGTTGAAAATTAATCTCACCAACAATGAACTAGGTAGTGTAAACTAAGATCATTCTGCACATTATCTGCAGGTTGATCTTTATCTATACCTCATGCCAAAGCAGGAATATTCCAGGTTCAGTATGACAAGGGCTACCAGATTACAAAGTTTTAGACCACTAATAGATATAATCATAACAAAGGGATGATCACCTTAACCCTTTCCCGTTTTTGGAAATTTTAGACTAGTCCAAATTGAAAGAGTTTGTAGACGACAATGAAAACTGGATGCCATTTGTAATGAAACCATCCTATGTGGTAGAAAATATTGTGTTACAAGCAAATTCTTCTTTTTCTACAATGTTTTCTCCAGTATAAAATCACAGCAACGTAAAATCCTGTATTTGAACGGGAAAGGGTTAAGGCTCATCCAACAGATGCACTTTAAATTGTTGTCTGCAACTTCTTTCAATTCAGACCAGTCTTAAATGTTCTTGTGTGGTAATGGATTAAAAGAGTTATGATATTCTTCATTCTATGATTATCAGCTGACTCATTGTCAACTGATGAAAAAACACACTAAACTATATTTTTGAACAGCCATTCATAAACACAAGAACTTCTTCAGTGGTACTATTCTCACGTTTCATAGATTCACATAGGCTGTATTCGAATGTTTCAATCCATGATTTTGGTTTCTTTTTATGGAAGGGCTCTTAACCAAATAAACAACCCTCAAAATTTTACCAGATGAAAAATTTTAGATTCTTCTAAAGAAGTTGCAGATGACAATTTAAAGCTTATCAAATTTTAGATGATTTCAACTTCTTGGTAGAAAACATTGTGAAAAATGAAGAAATTGCTTATTTTTCATAATATTTTCCCAATTTTTGAAGGGATGTCAAAAAGAATGCATTCAAAAATTGATAAATGAAGACCCTTTGGAGCTCTCTTACGACATGCCAGTTATCAGGTTTGTTCCGCAAGATGAAATGGTAGATTAAGGTAGGATGCCATGGTAAATTCCTATAACCTGTTTAACCATATGGGTCTCACACAGGGGCTAGTGCTAATTTGCACTAAGACAAAAAATGTAAGCTTTGGAATAAAAACCACCAACCTGCTGCCATCCAGGAGTCCTCTCCTATGCATGGCCACAGAGATTGGCCTAGGTACAAAAATTTTTCAAGCCTTACTGAGATAAGAACATAAGCAAATAGTCTAGAGAGATGTTTCAATGACAGGGTAGAAACAATCTGATGTCTAGGTCCCCTGACCTCTTTCAGAGAATCCATATATCATTAAGAACTTCTGCATTTATCAGAATTCTTATAGCTTCATTAATATACTTCAGCCCTGTATACATAAATATAATTCACCCAAAAGGTACGATTTATAGCTGCTGCAAATAATTTTCATTCATTTTCAGAATTTCCATTGCTTATTTTTTTCTAATTCTGTTGTTTTCTACAACACAGAATTGAAATTCTCATAATATCACTTCCAGGAGATACCCATTCTTATAATTCTGGTATCTCAAGGTATTTATGAATACTGTTTTTTGCTTTGACCTTTTCCCATTTAATCGCTTGTTTTTACATCCCTGTGATTCTATAATTTAGCAAATATTGTAGAAAAAGCAAAAATGCTTGTAACAAGCATTTTTTTCCTTTTCCACAATATTTTCTACCCCACTGAATAGTTAATTTCAAATTAGATACACTTTACATTTTCGTGTGCAAAACCTTTGAATTTGGACAAGTATAAAAATTTAGAAAAACAGGAAAAGGTTTACCAAATTCTAGACTTGTCCAAATTGAAAGTTGTTACAAATGACAAATTCAAGTTCATGTATTATTTTTTTGTACACATTATAACATATAGAAATATGAAAAAATCGCTTATTCATTTGTCCCATTTTTTTTTCAAAGCTCTACATCAACAGGATAAATTAAACCCATTACCAGACAAGATTTAGTTAGAAATTAGTTATCAGAAATTTAGTTAGAATAAAAAGACAATTTCAAGATGGTGAAGTCTGCTTTGCTAAATGGGATCCTACTCCAATTATTACTGAGTAAGAAATATGGGCTCAGCATTTTCTAACCTATCCAGACAGCAATAATTTTGACAAAAGCATTTACATGTCAAGTTACATTCTGAGTACAATCCCACTACCTGTCAAACAATGTCATTTATCATTTAATCAAATGACATGAAATAATGATAGCATCTTCAACATGCATGACAGTTTGAAATGAGGTAATGTATGTACTGTGTTTACTTGAATAAATGTCATACACAATATAATACCAGACGACAAAATTTTAGACTCGTCCAAGTTCAGAGCAGTTGAGACAATAATATCAAGTTGATGTAATCTTAGTTACTTTTGTTCTTTGAGGTGGAAACATATTGTGGATAATGAAGAAATTGTTTGTAATGAGTAATTTCTTTAATGTCCACAAAGTTATCCAAAGCTTTTTTTCTTGTGTGCGAATGATATAACCAATTATCAGAAAACAAATTTCAAATTGGTCCAATTTCTAACAGCAGCAGAAGATATTTCAAAATGCATTTAAATTGAAAAATCAGTACCAAAGATTGAAGAAATGATTGAGAGAAGAGAGGAATTGCATTTACTGACCATGTCTAAAATTTTACTTGCCAATCTAATTAACCCATTCCAACTCAAGCCCTCCTTTTTACGCCCCACAAGAAAAAAGCTTTGGAAATCATTGTGGACAATGAAGAAATTGCTTGTAACAAGCAATTTCTTCATTATCCACAATGTTTTCTATCCTAAAAGACGAAAAAAATTGAAATTCCATCAACTTGAAATTGTCGTCTGCAGCTTCTTTCAATTTGGACTAGTCCAAAATTTTCTTGTGTTGGAATGGGTTAAGTGCATTCTCTCATTTAGTTTAAAAGACATCTTTGGGCCAGTGAACATATACGCAAAATGATAAAAAAATTTAGTGCAAGCTTAATTAAATAGGTATTTTCTAATTTTGAACAGGAAATTGAAAAACCAAGATCAGATAAAGTGACTTATAAACCACTCTGATTCAGAAATTCACTCATCACAGGAAATACAAATTATCCATCTGTGTTTCCACAATATGTTTGAAATATTTAAGGTTTAATGCAACTTTCAACACATGTTTGGTCAAAGTAGGGCAAAGTTCTCTTACGAGACAGCAACATTTTAGGCTGATCCAAATTGAAAGGAGTTGCAGACAACAATTCAAAGTTTATGAAATTTTAGAGCTTTTGCATATTTCTGTGTAGAAAACATTGTGGAAAATGAAGAAATTGTTTATTGCAAGCAGTTTCTTCATTTTTCACAATGTTTTCCCAATTATTCTGCATTGGGTTAAGCATAAGAAATAGAGATTTACGAACCAGCCTAATTTACAAGTTCAATTCAATGTTTCTTTACTTAAAAGCTCTGATTCAATAACACAGAAGCCTTGGCCAATCAAAGCCCTATAAAAATAAAATTCAAAGACAGAACGATGATTTGGTGGAGATGAACTCTGATAGAACTCAGGGGGGAAAAGAAGCAATTTCAATTTAACCCATTCCCACACAATGACGCTTTTAAACACCCTCAAGAAATACAATAGGGAAACCATTGTGTTAAATGAAGAAATTGCTTGTGACAAGCAATTTCTTCAATTTACACAATGTTTTCTACCTAGTGAAAATGGAAAAATCTAAAATTTCATAATTTTATATTGTCATCTGCAATTCCTTTCAATTTGGACCAGTCTCAAATTTTGCCATCTGGTAATGGGTTAAAAATGTTACATTTCATGCATATTGTACATTGAGGATATTCATTGCAATTGTCTCTTGTGACAAGCAATTTCTTCATTATCAACAATGTTTTCTACTCCAAAATACCAAGTAAATTTTTCAAAATCTTATCAACTAAAAAAGATTGTCTGCAACTTCTTTAAATTTGGACAGATCTAAGATTTTTTTGTGTTTGTAACAAATACAGTTGAGTACCTCCAAGAATCAGGCAAAAAAAAGCAAAATATATTTATCATCAACACCAAAGCCAGCCCAGATGTGAATATGTCTGTGAAACATCATCATAATCTATACTGGATTAAATTTGTTATAATACAGACAACTGGAATGACAAATAGCTGCATGAAAATAGATAAAACTTGTCAAAATCCCATGTAAAACCACTTACTGTAAGATTACAATGTGGCCATCTTTGAACAGAAAATTATTCCCATTTGTCCTTGTAAAACATTAAAAATGTATTTACCGTACCTGTATATGTAGACTTCCTCTAGAAAATATTGTGGAAATAGAAGAAATTGCTTGATATAAGCAAATTCTTCTTTTTCCGCGTTTTTTCCCTAAGTATAAGAACACAGGAATGTATAAAGCAGGGATTAAACAGGAAGGGGTTAAGGAAACATAATTTGAATGGTTCAGCGCAAAACAGTTGTAACTGTCTATATGTTAATCGGCAGTTACAACTGTTTTGCGCTGAACCATTTAATTGCATAATGAAAAGATATAAATATAGAATTCATTTTATTCCTCAGCAGGGGTCTAGACACTTTGTAAAAAGAAGGAACTTTTTCTACAGACAGGTCAAACTTGTTCTTTGACAGCAAGGAAAATTCGAACAGAGAATTGAAGCTTAGCTACCCTAAAATACCATGGCATTTGATTCCTATTTCCTCTGTATTTGGTGACAGCAAGTAAAAATGGTCAGCGTAGTTTAGCCTACTTGACCCATACCTAACCCTAGTTCTTTACAACAGAAAAATCCAGCTTGCCCTATAATATATAACTGGTCACATTTTGAAATGCTAATCTGTCAGATCAAAGAGAAAATTAAGACAACCCGCCATTAGTCTACATTCCCTTTCATTCTTTGCTAAATGACAAAAATGTAGACTGATTGTTTCAATTTCCTTTTATTTTTCAATAACAATCACAATTTACAAATATACTATAAATTGATCAATTAGCTTTATGGGATTCTAAATTTCATATAAAATGTTCAGAAAGCCACAAGGTGTAATTCAAACTAAAGGTGACATTTTTATTATGAAATTACCATTAGGCTATCAGTATATCATATTAGTTAATGGTACAAGGAAATCAAAAGTCAATTATTCCCTTATTTGTTAGGAACGTATAGACCTAAGATCTTTGGGATTTTTTCAGAAATTGTCAAATTAAACTGACCATAGGGGGGAAAAATCAATTTCTGCGTTGGTTGGAGGTAATAATAGAAAAAGATCAGACATTACACTATGCTTGCCTATTTTTAACATGGGTTATTGTGAGGTAAATTTTATAAATCAACCTTGTCAAAATCAGTTACCAAAACTACTTTTAAATCAAAGCACTGAAAGCACTGATGCCCTAAGAACATGTATTTCTTTTTTAAAAATTAATTTCACAAACAAATACCACTTATCCCTTTCCTTTTTTGTAGAAATTTATATCTGTTCAAATTCAAATATTTTGCAGACGAAAATATAAAGTGAATTTAATTTGGAAAATAATCATTTAGTAGGGTGGATAACATTATTGAAAAAGAAGAAATTGCTTGTTACAAGCAATTTCTGGTTTTTCTACAATGTTTTCTCAATTATAAAATCATAGGGGCCTAAAATCCAGAGATTGAATGGTAAAGGGTTAAAAGGTACAAGCAGATGGTGTAGACTAGGGTCAGACTGCACTCCAGCAAAAACAGGAATATTCCAGGTTCAGCGTGACTAGATTTAATAACAACTGAAAACCGTTGGTACTTTCACTATTTTCAGCCCTTTGATTTTAATGCAAATCTGTAGATGATTTACATTTCAGCATGACAAGGTTTAACCCTCTTGTTTTGCAAAATTTTAGACCTGTTTAATTTTGGAGGTAGTGCAGACGAAAATTTCAACACTTGTTATGCTGAGAACGGAATAATCTGGTTTTAGAAGGAGGTATAGACAAAGATAAGACCGCACATAAGAGTCTATACCTCCTGTCTGTCCTTTAGAAACCATAGTTGTTTTTGAC
This sequence comes from Fragum fragum, assembly GCA_946902895.1. Taxonomy (NCBI): domain Eukaryota; kingdom Metazoa; phylum Mollusca; class Bivalvia; order Cardiida; family Cardiidae; genus Fragum; species Fragum fragum. The sequence continues at coordinate 57,991,685 of OX336369.1, read as the reverse complement.
ATTAAAAGTATTGACAAATGAACAACAAGTACTACCAGTGCTTTCAGTACTTTGATTTAAAATAAATTTCTGAAAAGGATTTTATTCAGCATGACAAGGGTCAACCCATTCCCACACAACTAAATTTTAGACTGGTCCAAATTGAAAGGATTTGTAGACAACATTTCAAAGTAAATAAAATTTTAAATTATTTCAACTTTCTGGGTAGAAAACATTGTGTAAAATGAGGAAATTGCTTGTCACAAGCAATTTCTACATTTTAGACAATGTTTTCCTAATTGCTTTTTTTGAGGGGCGTGAAAAGGTGTCACTGTGTAGGAAAGGGTTAAATGGATTTAATTTGAAAAATAACCGTTCAGAAGGGTAGAAAATATTGTGGAAAAGACGAAATTGCTTGTTACAATGAATTTCTTCTTTTTCAACCATATTTTCTCAATTATAAGCTCACAGGGACGTAAAAACCAGGGATTGGACAGGAAGGGTAAATAATAGCGAAAGCACAATGATATAGCACATTTCTTTAAAAATAAAGTAACAATATTAGTAAATTATTATTTCAGAATATTGTTATTTTAGAAAAAGGTTTTAATACTAATGTAAACAAATTAACATGCTAACCAAGGTCATGCAAATTTCAGTAACATTTTTTCCACATTTGAATAACCTTGCTTAAAATAAGTCTTTTTTTTTTCTGTTAGCTTCCTCTAAGATATACTTAAATTTCAATTTTGAAAAGAATGTTGGTTTTCACTAAAAGGCTTTAAGTTGTCACTGCCATAAAAGTAGCATTATGGAGATTTTATTGGCAAACATTATAAATTAAGTGTTTAATTCATAAATGTATTTTAGATGACACAAACCCTGAATTCAAAACCAAAATTATGTTAATTCTTCGTAAATAAAGTGGTGATCCTATTTTAGCCCACTGCTTTTCTTGTCATTTGATGAAAAAACATGCTCTTCACACCTAAGAAAAGAATTCAGGAAACCAAGGTTGGAAATGAAGAAATTGTTAATAAGCACTTTCTTGAATTTCAACCCGTTTTTCTGCCCCAAAGAAAAAAGACTTCTTTGAATATGGACCAATCAAAAATTTTGTTGTTTGGTAATGGGTGAACCCATTCGCACACAATACTGTTTTTTGGTGAAAATAACTTGAGAAAACATTGTAGAAAATGAAGGATTGACTGTACCAAGCAATTTCTACATTTTCCATATAAGTTATTTACCTAAAAAAAAACAAAAGATTTTTAAAATTTAGTCCCCTAAAAATTGTTAGTTGCAACTTCTTTGAATTTGGACCAATCTTAAATTTTGTTGTCTGGTAATGTGTTAAAACCATAAAACACTAAAAACTATCATATGAACTTAATTATTTAGTAGGGCATTTAGTACTCCCAATAATTTCATTCATACTCAAGAACGTTGGAAGAAAAACAGGATAGAATCCATGTGGGGTATAAAGAAATATCCAATTCCATTTTTTCTAACAATTCATATAATACAATAAAAACATGACAGGGTATATTTCAATAGTGAAATCTAAATGGCTTGACAGTTTCCCCTTATTATACAAAAATATTTATGACCCATTCCAAAAGGGACCAAACTGAAATGAGTCTGATAAACTTCAGACCAAAGGAAAGATTCAAGTCTGCTGCTGCATCTATTCAATCTGTTCAGAGTCTTCACTATTAATCTTTAGCAGTGTTTCAATTCCTATTGCAATGTCATTGAATATTGTTTCAATGATATTCTTTTCATCATAGCAAAGATAACCTACCTGTAACCATTTTTGATATTGTTGTCAATCTTATGTTTGTCAATATTTACTGTTAGTATTTCAAGCCATCAGTGCATAGGTACGAATAAATATATAAAGTGCATCTACATGGGGTGGGGCATCATTTGGAAATCATAATCGATCATCGGTTGTGATTGTTTGGTGTTGCTGATGTAATGTTAGTACTGGTATGAGAAATACCAGGAATTAATTGTTAGGTGCTCCAGCCGCTGTGATATGACTGAAATACTGTTACGTTAAACCAGATTCAATCAATCAATCAATCAATCAACCTACTATCAAATTAGGAAGTATTTCAAAACTTCAGATATTTCCTTCGAACCTAGATGGTCATACAACTCTCTATAGGCCATTTTTTAAAGATTTGTTAAATATCTTTGGGATAATTGCTAATTTTTTGCTGATATTGCCATAGTGACTGTGATACTTGGTACCAAAATCAGGTATATAAAATCCTGTATCCTGTTCAAAAAGAGAATCGATTACGGTGCATCACTAGTATCTACCAGTGCTCACTATGTTTCAACTACTAATCCATTCCCACACAATGACGCTTTTGGAAGCCCCCAAGAGAAACAATTGGGAAATCATTGTGTAAATGAAGAAATTGCTTGTAACAAATAACTTCTTCATTTTACACAATGATTTCTACCCAAGATGTTGAAAAAATGTGAAATTTCCTAAACTTTATATTATCATCTGCAACTCCTTTCAATTTGGACCAGTCTAAAATTTTGCCATCTGGTTATGGGTTAAAAGTTTTGATCCTCAAAAGTAAAAAAAACACCTTGTTTTCTCCCATGAAAATTTCTGTCAAGAGGGTTGTTTTGTGCGTGACATTTTAAACGATTTCATGGATGTGTTGAATTCCGACAATGAGCAACCTGGAGAGCCAAACAGTGCATCTAGAATTGTCTCTGATCGTCATAAGAAACTTTGAGCATGATTAGTAAGGACTCTGATCAGACTGGGCAGATGTACACTCAAATGAGTTTTTATTAGGCAGATTTTTGAAATGGAAGGAAATGTCATGCACAGACTGAATTTATTGTATTTACGAAAAATTGTCTCAGCGGCAGAATTTGTTAACACAATGAAGACAAAATTAGTTTAGTTTTCAAAACGTGTAAATATTACATAGATGAAGTGTAAACAAGAACATTCACAAGTCTTCTAAAGAGGGCTTGACACCCAATTCCCAAACATTATAATAGGGGCTATTGATTATTTATAAAATGGCTATTTCTTAACCCTCAACTTTTACCTGTGGGCAACGCCATTTACATTGAATGATCTTCTTTGCAACCGAAATTTAACTGAACTTTTACATGAAACAATACCACATGAAACAAGAAATAAATTTGTAAAGTGATAAAAGGTAATGGAAAAAGGAATAACTTGACAATGGGTCACAAAAATACCATAAAACTACTGCTACTACCATATATCTCCAAATAAATGCTTTTAAATGTTCTAGGTGCCCTCTGATCAACCAACACCTGATCTTACCTTGACTGTGGTGACGAATTCCAAGATCAAAACTTCAACAAACCGTATTAAAACTACATATATTTTACAGAAATCCTAATCAAACTACGTCAATTGTCCATCAGAATCAGTAGAGGCTGACGAAGTGTCTTCATCAGACTTGGAACTGGATACACCTTCATAAATCCAGCCATGGAAACAATTATCGAAAGATTGTCATCGAGTTTTGGGGTTTGTTTTTTTCAATGTTTGCCCCAAGAAGATGTTGAAGGAGATTATATACAATGATTTTTAATGAAAACAAAAAAATGAAAGTACATTTATCTACATCACTTTGAACTAGAAGTGAATGTGTCAATAATTTCTCAATTTCAAATGCTAGTAGAACCCTGTGTTACAAAGTAAGTAATTGACTTATATAATCTTCAACAGAACATGAGATGCAAGACAAAAATATGATGAGATGAAAAATCTTTTTTAACCCCTAGAAATTCTTTCAAGGAGGTCAAAATGACCACAAACAACAACAGCCATAGGGAAACAGTACAAAGCCTGGACATCTGCAACATCAACAGGGGGTGTTTCTAAAAGACGATAATATTTCGTTCCCTTACTTAGTTTATGTGGGTTATTTCCATATACCAACCACTTGTAAGCTAAGATTTTGACACAACTTAAACCCACATAAAACCACAAAGTATCATTTTGACAGTCAGTGAGTATTTATGATAAAGATAAAACAGACACACTTAGAATACAAGAAAATCTTTCACCACAAAACCCAGAATTATTAAAAATTTACCATGCCATTTTTCACATCCAATAGAAATTTAATTTTACAATATAACATGTATCTACCAGTTATTATGTGTAAACACTAGTACTCAGGGCTCTGCAGACTCCCAGAATTTTGGGAGAAGTCACTTCTCACTAGTCTGAGAATTGGGAGAAGTTTTTCAAAATGGGGAGAAGTGGTGAGACTTTCAGGAGAAGTGGATCGCGTTAAAAATTAAGTTTTTTCACGTATTCTTCATTTCTATCAGAAAAAGAAATAGCTTTACAACCAAGTAGTTTCAATTTATATTATGTATTATGCAATACACATAGAAAATACTGCTTATCCTTTCAGTCCTCAATAAAGATCTTATTCCTGTGAACAAATACTTTTGTATTTTTCTTTTATAGGTTTGAGAATTCAAGAGTTTGATTCTGAATTTTTTTTTTTTAAATATTTCATAATAGATTCATATATGATAAAAAAAAAGTCAACTAATAAAAAAAATGCAAATAGTGTATAGGCGGTCTGAATGAAATGAGTAGTGTTCCTATTTGAAGCAGAAAATGAGAAAAGATTTTATTGTAACAACATGTATTTAATCAAACCATGACCAGAAGAAAAAATTCAGACTGGTACAAATTGAAAGAAGCTAAATAAGACATTTCATAGTGAGCTTAAATAAGAAAGAAGGTGCCAAAGAGGGTGGAAACATGTGGGGAAGGGATAAATTGCTTGCTGCAAACATTTCCTTCTTTTTCCATAGTTTCCCATAAAAACATTTCAAGATGTCAAAATGGGGGATTGTGTGGTAATGAGTTAAAGTCTGTGCACTTTGCCTGATAACATATAGATGGATGAAAATTGTCATTAATTGGTCAAAAAAGGTCCTCTGTTATTAAGTCAGTTATAGTGTGTAAAGGGTAAGGGTTACTGCTCAGTACACAAAATCAGACTCTGTACATGCAGAGGTTTAAAGTTAACACAGGATAATTTGCTCCATTTTATAGGATAACATGTTATTTAACAAGTAAGTGAAATTTAGTTTTTGGATAGAAAGTATCATAACAAGAATCTCAGGAAAAGATCGTAGCAGCCTTTAAATTGTTTGCCATAATTTTCTTCTCTTGTTACAATTAAAGCAGATAACTCAAATTGAAGGATTCTAATGAAAAATGAATTAACTCTACGTAGATTTTCAGCAGAAATTTTTTTCATCAAGATTTCAAATTTTTAACAAAATTTTGACTCCTGGTAAATGACACAGCCTCCGTAAATTTCGGACATTATTCTCATTATGTGAAAGTAAGCAACAAATCTCGTAGACAGATGATAACTTAATTTACAGAAATAATTAAAACTTAAGAAGGGAAAGGATTTTAAATAAAGATGTCTAGTGACGGTAGTATACACAGCATTGCCGAAACCAATCAGCGTAGCAAGCATGTTGACTATTTGCTGCCAGAACATACCCCTCTTTCTGATAATCTGCTGGCCTCTCGACTATCGATACACGCCTGATTTACGATCAAAGGGCTTCCGACAGACAGTTGTATAATTGCACACTGTCCCCTACTTTTATAGCCACTGGGCCAGATTTGGTTATCACCTATTGTATCCAGGCGACTTCCCGAAAATTCCAGGCGACTTCGACTTAGCTTTGATCAGCAAATCAGGCGAAGTTTTATGAAACCAGGCGACTTTTTCGCCTGAGTCGCCCACTCTGCAGAGCCCTGGTACTTTTTTATCAAATCTGAGATTTTCCTCCAAACAAAAAGGTTAAGAGATATTTAACCTATTACCATAAAACCACGCATTTTGATTCACCATTAAAATATAGCTTTAGAAAGCATTGTGGGAAAAGGAGAAATACCATGAACAAGAATTTCAACTATATTCTTCCCTATTTTGAACTTATTCTTAAATTTACAACTACTTTGAAATGTCTACAACTTGTTTCATTTTGGATCAGTGTAGAGGCTGAATGGTAGTGGCATCTTGAAGTGGTTTATAAGCTAAAATCAGATTCTACATTTTATAATCCTGATCATATATTTTCAAACTTACCTTGTTTAACCTAAGAAAAAAAGTTTGGAAAACATAGTGGAAAATGAAGAAATTGCTTGTTAAAAGCAATTTCTTCATTTCCACTATGTTTTCTACCCAAAGAGACAAAGATTTTTAAGATTTCATCAGCTGAAAATGTCGTCTGCATTGAAATTGGATCATTTCAAATCTTTGTTGTTTGGTAATGGGTTAAAATCTATGTAAAGGAACCTTATCGGAGGTCTTTTGGCGTGGCAAGCAATTTGTCGGTTAACCCACTAGATCCAAAGTAAATGCTTGAATCATGGTTTGTAATAATTATGTATTTAAGGTAGGCTGTCACTTAGCTTGACAATTTCAATACCATTTCTTCCTTGATTTATGACTTAAAACATGACAGGCTGATGTTTAAAAAAGGATCAATCACTTTCAATGAATCTGATCCTGTAACTTTCTTATCTTACCAACCCATTTGCCGAATTTGACTAATTGTCAATGTCAGTCAAAGAATCAAATGACCAATCAAATCATTTAATTGAACTTTGAACTCCAACAATGGCTGGTATTTAAGTGAAGCATTTTTTTGGTTAACGCTTTCCCATTTTTTTTTACATTTAAGACTGGTCCAAATTGAAAGAGGTTGCAGACGACAATGAGATTGAATGCAATTTGAAATGAAACAATCCTATGTGGTCGAAAATATTGTGGGAAAAGAAGAAATTGCGTGTTACAAGCAATTTCTTCTTTTTCCACAATGTTTTCTCAAGTATAAAATCACAGGGACATAAAAACCAGGGATTGAACAGGGAAGGGTTAGGGAAATAAATGGCATAACTACAGCTTTCTTAAACTGTAGTTATGACATTTAGGGCATCAACCAACCATTTTACTTTTTTTACACAGTTCTAGTTATATATTTTGTAAAATGATGCCAGTCTCTTGGCATGGAAAGCAGACTTGTGGGTAGGTCAGTGAGCTGCCATTTGTCTACTTTTAGCAGCCCTATTTCTATGAAACTAACATTATGGTGTTGTCATATGCAGCCATGATATCATCTACTCCATGATTACCCTTAACACAGACAAACAGAAACTAAATCTATTCTCATCTATTCTCATCTTCTGGAACAAGACATGATATAACCCATTACTAGACAACAAACCTTAAGACTGGCCCAAATTGAAAGAATTTGCTATTAAAAATTCAAATTTTGCATTATTTTCTTAACTTTTGGGGTAGAAAACATTGTGGATAACCATGCACTTCCTAAGAAATATTTTGATCCAATTACAAATTTCTCTTTTTAACGTACTTAAAATACACGTGGAAAGCTAGAAAATTAGCAAGCAATGTCTTCATTTAACACAACGTTTTCTACCTAGAAAGTTGAAAAAAAAACTAAAATTTCATAGACCTTACGTACATTGTCAACTGCAACTCCTTTCGGTTTGGACCAGTCTGAAATTCTGCCATCTGGTAATGGCTTAATCAATTTGGACCATTTTATATTTTTGTTTTCTGGTAATGGGTAAGTGACCAAAGATACACTGAACACCAGCTTTTTACCAGAATATTGTTAGTGCTATCATATAATATGCAAAAGCCATCCAGTTTGGCGGCACTTGCCCCAATTTTTTTAACACCCCTCAATTATATATATGCTGTCAGGTAGATTGTAACATTACGGCAGTGGCGTAAATGAAAGGGAAAAGATTTTTGTCAAAAGATTGAGTTACTTAATACCCTCATTTCACTTGACAATATTCACCTATTAAGTATGCTTTTACTTTGAAATAAATTACCCTTTATTCCGTTTTAAAATACATTAATAGGCTTGTCTGTATATTGCATTTCATTCTAATACTCACTTTGTCTATTTCATGTCAGTCAGTTTATACATTCTTAACTTATTTGTTCCCACAGTAGCTGTAATAGGGTCTCATTGCTTTTTGTTCTTCTTTTCCTCCTTCAAGGAAAGAATTCAGAAAACAATGAGAAAATTTCTATCCAGCAAGAATATGATCTTTAAATTTCTATCAATTAGAAAATGTTGTCTGCAGCTTATTTGAATTTTGATCAGTCTAAAATTATCCTGTCTGTTATGGCTGAATTGTTGTCCACATGGTGAAATAACTAAGGTTGTACATTATTACTAGCTGCTACAGTAATTCAAGGACTTATTTAGTAAGCATCAGTTTAAACATGCACTAATGAGTAAATGACAGAATGTGTGTTTCCTTGGGATACTACATTTTTGGCTCAGATCGAAGTTTTTAATCATACGCCTACTGAATAAATGGGGGTCCCTCAGGTGCAAGGGTGAGGTCCATAAGAAATTAATAGAAATATTGAACTTAGAGTTGGTGAAATTTCAAAATAATTGCCTTTAAAGGGAGGAAACATTGTGGGCAATCAAGAAATTCCTTGTTACGAGCAATTTCTTCCTTTTCAACATTTTTTTCCCAAAGCTTTCTTCCTTGAGGGTCGTAAAATGCAAGGCTGTGTGCGAATGGGTTAACTCATTCCTGTACAAACCAGGGATTTTACATTTCTGTGATTTTATAGTTTATACTTGTGAAAACATTGTGGAAAAAAGGAGAAATTGGTTGTAACGAGCAATTTCTCCTTTTTCCACAATTTTTTCTACCATATAGAATGCTTACATTTCAGATTTGATCCAATTTTCATTGTCGTCTGCAACCTCTTTCAATTTGGACCAGTCAAAAATTTCAAAAACAAGAAAGGGTTAATTATGTTAATGATAATATGGTTTGACTTATAATTTTGAGAGTAACAAAGTGTAAAAGTTTCAGATTTGTAACATCTGATAACAAGGGAATCAGGTTGAAAAATCGATGACCAGTGCAATATGACCGCTCCAATCCAGTGACCATCAAAAAGTGACCAAACAAAGGTCCATTTATAAAAATTGACCTCTTCTTGACAACCAATGAATGGGTTACTTGGGGATTGAATACAAGAAGCCCATGTATTAACAAAACTTGACTTTCTGATAAAATCTCTTTTATGTTACCAAGATTTAGACTCTTTTCAGTAGGGTTCAAAATCTAGATTTGAGAATGTGAATTTAGAATCTATATTATTTTAACCCATTACCACATGACGAAATTGTAGAGTGGTCAAAACTGAAAGAAGTTGCAGGTGACAATTTCAAGTTGGTTGGGGTTAAAAACATTGTGGACAATGAAGTAATTGCTGTTACAAGCAATTTCATCATTGTTCACAATGTTTTCTCAAGCTGTTTTGATGAGGGGCGTCAAAAAGCCTTATTGTGTGGAAATGGGTTTAATGAAGAAATTGCTTGTTACAGGCAATTTCTTTTTTTCAATAAATTGTTCTTTAACCAGAAAGACAACAATCATTAAAAAGCTATGAAGATGAAACTGTCCTCTGTAACTTCTTTTAATTTTGACCATTCTAAATGAATGTTATGAGTTAATATAATCCTTTTTCCATTAGGCAAGTCCTACATCCTGATGTTTGGTCTAGTAAAAATTAAGCTTGTAAATTTATTTCAATACGATTACTACTTTTTTTGGAGGTTGTTTCTAGACAAAAATTATATGTTACAAAAATAATCAAGAAATTTGTGGAAAAGGATGCAAAATATAAAAAAAAACACAATTTCCTCTTCCTCCCATATTGCATAGGCTTACCAGGGTCTTTGAAAATTTCCTGAGTCAAAATGACCATTCTACCTTACTAAACAATATTTCAGAATGCAACCTTAAATTGACCTATGCCGGATGCAATCACCTTAAGAACTATTTGTTTAATGAAAATCCAGGAGGGGTATGATTTCCTCCACATGAGTAATATTACATCTGGTAATAATTATTTATAAGAACCGATTCCCACACAATGACATTTTTTATGCCAAAATGAAAAAAAAAAGTTGTGGAAAATGAAAAATTGTCTTCATCCTCCATAATGTTTACTAATCAAAGAGACAACAAATTTTAAAATGTCATCAACTGAATTATGTCGTTTTCACCATCGTAGAATTTGGACCACTCTAAAAATTTTCGTCTAATAATGGGTTAATAGAAAAATTCGCAAAAACACAAAATACCGTCAATACACATGTTATTAATATCGTCGCCTGTATCTAATACGCATCAATGCCGTTTTCTTTCACATATTGTCCATGTCTTGCGATCAACCCAACTTACCTGTAAACACCTGTGATTACCCCACCCACTTCAATTAACATTGTAAAACTTTTAAAACAAACTTTAAATCAGTATCTACGTTTACATCTTCCACTTAATTATTTCCATATATATCCACTTTTCCTTACCTATCAAAGGAACATTTCACAAACAGTAGATCCGCAATCACTTTGTGATTTTTTCTTTAAATTCCAAAAATAAGATAGACCATACAGTACATTCCGACACACAGCTGATACACAATCTACACACTGTTATCAATGAACGCTGTCGAGTGCCGAAAAGCTGAAACACGACATCCAGGGACAAAAAGTAGTTCCCTCAGTAAATAAATAATTCTTTCCTCTCTGTCGCAAAACTTTAAAGATATGACATATTTCTAAATGGGAGAATATCTCTTTTGTATTTCCCGCTGATCTAAAAAGTTATTTTGTTACTTTAGATGTAAATTTAATGACCGAATTTACCGTAAGCTCCGCCCATTAGGACGGATAACAATTATGCAGGTGTTTTGAAATAAAGGCGCGCGCCACATTAGATTGATTTTGATTGTCTTGACAAGAAATTTAGACTGATCCAAATTCAAGGAAGTTGTAGGCTGGACCCCTAGATGAAAGAGTTAGAGAAAATTACGATCCACGGTTGAAAACTTGATCGCTATACAATTTTTAGCTTTCTGACATTGTTTTTCTTCGTTGAGGGTAAATATGGGTTTGCGTGGTAATGGTTTAATCATTAGCTAATCTTTTTCTTTCTCCCTCTATCCATTTGCTACATAGTGCCATTGTGTGCCGGTAAACCACCAAATGTCTTCCCATTTGTTTAGACTGGTCCAAATTCACAGACGCTGCAGACAACAATGTTAAGTTCGTTAAATTTTAACTTGATAATTTTTTTCCCCAATTTTCTAAAATGTTTTCGATTTATTTTTGAGGGTGCCAAAAAAGGCGATTATGTGAAAGTGATATAAGAAAGTTTGAACAAGTTTACCGGCGACAAATTCTCAAACTCACCTAAATTGAAAGAGGTGGCCTTCGGCTTTTCCTTGTGCTTATACATTTAAAATGTATACAAGTTTTACTTGTCTAGAAGATAATCGCGAGGAAGTGAGAAAAAACATAGCGGATTTTGCTGTTATAGGTAATTTTCTGTAGGCTAAACAATGACATTCGTTGACCGTTAAAGTTTCAAGCAGAACAAAAATATCACTACAGAAACACCCCTTTCCTCCCTGTTAACAATCAGGAATAAGTTGAAAAAAAAATCAAGTGGGTTCAATGTTATGGGCGTTAGCTTAATATCAAAGAAACTGGACATTCAGTGAAAATTGAACTTTCAATTTAACCCTCCTTTTTAGTCCCATCAAAAAAGTTTTGGGAAATGTTGTGGAAAATGAAGAAATTGCTTGTATTAAGAAATTCATTCATTATCTTCGATATTTTCTATGCAAAAAGACGATATATATTAAAATTCAACAGTCGTTAGATCATCGTCCGCGACTTTTTTCAATTTGGATCAGTTTCAATGATTTTTCGTGTGGGAATCGGCTGAATCAGAAGCTTCCTTCCAATTTATGGTGTTCGCCTTCGTAAACGGGTTGAAAAAAAGGGTAATCCTGGGGTAATTCATATGTGGTAAAAAAGGTCTATCTGATGCGAATGCATTATGAAGGGAAGCAACACGTGAATCATTCATAACCCGAATCAAACGAATTACTTCCCTTTAATTTGCAGCACGGCATCACCAAAATTTCCCCATTCTCAGGAGTCGTAAGAAGTAAAAGGAATTGTCAATTCAAACGCTTAAATTGATTTATTTTGAGATTTAAAGCCTCTTTCAATAGTTTTTCAAATTTATTTCATTGTCCGGCGCATCTTACCATGATTCATACATAACAACCACGCGGCTACAAGCTGTTTTTTTTATGCCCATTATTTGTCAAACAGTTCTACAACTGGTCAGAGATACATGTCGTGGTGACTTTTGAAAAATGTAGGAATAATGTCGGAGGAGCCGGAGCTCCGATTCATGAGTACGGCGCGTCCAAGCCGATGTTGCTGGAAAAGATATGGCCACCTTCGGGATAACAAAATAAAGTTTGAAGTTGCTAGCACTTATGGTTTAGGAGATATGGTCAGGACAAAAATGTAAATATAAAAAATAAAAAGTGCAATAACTGAAACAATGGGCGTGGCAGAGTAACGGTTCTTGCATAGAGTTTGGAATTGCTGACACTTATGGTTTAGGAGATATGGTCCGTACATGACACTTCTCGGCATTGTGATCTTTAAGTGTTTAAAGTTTGAAGTTTCTAGCACTTATGATTTAGGATATGTGTTCCGGGAAAATGTAACTGTAATAACAAGAAAAGACAATAACTTTAACTATGGGCGTGGTAGCGTAACAGTTCTTGTACACGACACTTCTACACATTATGATCTATAAATCGAAGTTGCTAGCACTTATGGTTTAGGAGATATGTTCCGGACAAAAAACAAAGGGCAATAACTTAAAATGGGCAAGATAGAGTAACGGTTCTTGTTCATGACATATCTCCAAATTGTGATCTATAAGTGTATCAAGTTGAACTTGTTAGCACTTATGGTCTAGGAGATATGGTCCGGACAAAATTGTGATGGACGAACGGACGGAATCGAGCAAACCTATGGTCCCCAAGCCGGTAACCGGTGGGGACTTATAACCAGAAATATTGTAATAAACAAACGGTTTGAACGTTCAATTCGGTTGCATAACTACATGAAAAATATATGAACACTACGTGCATTTTGTAATCCTTGGCTTTAGACAGACTTCTCAGAAAACTGTCTTAATCTGGTATAGCATTTGATTATTCGGCTTTTTTGTGGTTAGGCCTTACCTTCCACCAAATTATAAAAAATAATGATAATATATAAACCTTTTTTTCATGCAGGTATGACGATATAAACATGATCGATGTGGTTGGGTTTTAATTTTCATATCTCCACGAAAACGTCAACAACTACATCGGCATAGACAGATAGACTTACACGACTCATCACGGGAAAATGCATTATCCGCTGTGACCTGTCTGTTATTTCCCGTTTTTTGGAAATTTTGGACTAGTCCAAATTGAAATGGGTTGCAGACGACAATGAAAACTGGATCCCATTGTAAATGAAACCATCCTATGTGGTAGAAAATATTGTGGAAAAAGGAGAAATTGCTTGTGTCAAGCAATTTCTTCTTTTTCAACAATGTTTTCTTGAGCAAAAATCACAGGAACGTAAAATCCCGTATTTGAACGGGAAAGGGTAAATCCCGAGAAACAGATGTCACCGAGCGTGAATCCTGAAAAACAAATGTGATCCGTCCGTGAATCCTGAAAAACGAATGTGACCCGTCCGTGAATTATGGAGAACAAATATAACCCGTCTGTGTATATTGAAAAACAAATGTGACCCGTCTGTGAATCCTGAACAAGAGGCCAATGAGGGCCTGAGACGCTCTACTAGTTATCAAGTTTTCCGTGGAAGAAATCTGATATTTAAGGAAGTTGATTGCTTAAAGAAGAATGCATAAATGAAAAAAAATGGACCTTATCCCCTTTATCATTTTTAGCAACAATCCTCAAAGCCCCTTTTCCCGTGTTTCATGACGGATCCACTCCATCTCTAAAAGGAAGTTTCCTTATGACCCCACAATCATCCTGTGAAATTTTCATCAGAATCAGACAATAATTGTGGAATTTATCACATAAACAGGATTGAATCAATAAGGCCCATTTTTCTGACGGATCAATTTCATTCCAAAAGGAACTTTCCTTACACCCCTACAATTGTCCTGTGAAATTTAAAAGACAATCTAATAATGATTGTGAACTTCATCAAATACACAAGAATGTTTTGAATGATAATCTGTAAGGCCCCTTATCCTGTGTTTCGAATGCCACAATTATTCCATGCATCTTTGAAGAGAATCCGATAAAACTGTTGACTTTATTGTGTTAACAAAGATATTAAAATCAAGTTCTCACAAGGCCCATTTTTCTGTGACATTTTACTTTTGGTTTTATCATCCTGTGAAAGTTTAAAGTGAATCCGATGAAATATGTAGACTTCCTTATGTTTACTAGAATATCTAAAAAAAATCATATGGCCCCCTTTTACATGATACTTGATGGATTATACAATCACTCTATTAAAGTTTGAAGAGATTCTGATAAAGACTGAGGACATTCTTGTGTTAATGAAGATTTGGTAATTATTTTTCATACAGCCCCTTTGCCTATGATACTAGACAGATCAGGTCCAATTTGGAAAGAAACAATCCTAATGATGGTACAAACATTCTGTGAAAGTTTGAACAGAATCCGATGAAAACTGCGGACTTTATCTTGGTGTAAAGATTTTAAGATAAAATTTTCATAATGCTCCTTTTCCTGTGAAACTTGAAGGATCAGGTCTAATGTCAGCACCAACAATCATAGTTATCTTACATTGATTCTGTGAAGGTTTGAAGAAAATCCAATGAAAGCATTGGACTTGGTTACAAGGATTATAGACAAAATTCTCAAAAAAACCCTTTTCCCATGATACTAGACAGATCAGGCCTAATTTGAAAAGAAACAATCCCCATGATGGAACAATCATTCTGTGAAAGTTGAAACAGAATCCAATGAAAAATGTGGACTTAATAGTGGTACAAGATTTTAAAATCTAATTTCATAATGCTCCTTTTTCTGTGATACTTGATGGACCAGGTCTAATGTCAGCATCAACAATCATTATCATTGTACAATTATTCTGTGAATGTTTGAAGAAAGCTCTGGACTTGGTAACAATAATTTCTAAACGAAATTTTCATAAGGCCCCCTTTCCCGTGTTTTTTGATAGTTCAAACCTTTTTATGAAAAAAAAATCGGTATGACCTTACAATCATTCTGTAAAAGTTTCAACAAAATCTGATCAAAGCTGTGGGCTTCATTGTGATAACTGGGATCTTTTAATTAAATTTTCATATAGCCCCTTTTCCCATACTACTTGATGGATCTGAACTAATTCCAAAGGGATTATACTTAAAAAAGTATAATTATTCTATTTGAGTATGAAGACAACCCCATGAGATCTGTGGACTTAAAAGCATTAGTTAAGATTTTTTATAATAATTTTCCTAAGGCCCCTCTTCCTATGTTTCTCGATGGATCAGACCCAATTTGAAAGGAACAATCCTTATGATGGTACAATCATTCTGTGAAAGTTTGAAGTCGATCAGGTTAAATCTAGGGCCATAATGTGTTAACTACGTTTTATTATTTAATTTTTAAAAGGCCCCTTTTCCCATGATACTTGATTGATCAAATCCACTTCCGAAAGGAACAACCCATTTAATGTAATAATCATTCTGTGAATGTTTGAAAAGAATTTGTTGAAAACAGGGACTCTGTTGTGTTTACGAGGATTTTTTAAATCAAATTTCCATAAGGCCCATTTTCCCATGTTTCTTGACGGATCATACCAAATTTCGAAAGGAACGATCCTTTTGATAGTACAATTATTCTGTGAAAGTTTAAAGAGAATCCGACGAAAACTGTGGACTCTAGAGAATAAATAAAGATTTTTTTATCAAATTTTCAAAAGGCCCCTTTTCCTTTGTTTCTTGACGGATCATACCCAATTTCGAAAGGAACAATCCTTATGATATAGTACAATCATTCTGTGAAAGTTTGAAGAGAATCCGATGAAAACTGTGGAGTCTAGAGTGTTAACAAGGATTTCTTAATAGATTTTTCCAGTAATTTTACTAAGGCCCCCTTTTCCGTGTTTCTTGGCGGATCATACCCGATTCCGAAAGGAACAGTCATTCTGATGGTACAATCATTCTGTGAAAGTTTGAAGGGAATAAACTGGAAAGTGTAGACTCTAGATAGTTAATGAGGGTTTTTAATGGATTTTTTAATAGATTTTATTAAGGCCCCTTTTCCAATGTTTCTTGACGGATCTGACCCAATTTCGAAAGGAACAATTCTTATGATGGTACAATCATTCTGAGAAAGTTTGAAGGGAATAAAATGAAAACTGTAGACTCTAGAGTGTTAACGAGGGTTTTTAATGGATTTTTAAAATAAAATTTTAAATAGGCCCATTTTCCCATGTTTCTTGACGGATCATACCCCATTTCGAAAGGAACGATCCTTATGATGGTACAATCAGTCTGTGGACATTGGAAGAGAATCTGATGAAAACTGTGGACTCTTGGGTTGTTAACGAGGATTTTTTAATCAAATTTTATTAAGACCCCCTTTCCCGTGTTTCTTGATGGATCTGACCCTGTTTCGAAAGGAGCGCAAAACCAACAAAAATGCTATACGCAAATGTTGGAGTTAAACGTTCACCTCCGGGTTAAAAATGATTTAATTGGTCTATTGATTATTTGTTTGACAGCGGCAATTAACTATTAGTTAAAAAATAAACGATACAAATATATTTAACAACAAAACCCCGTTCGACCATCTTTAGTTGATATGCCATTTAACCCATTACCAAACAAATTTATAGACTGGTCCAAATTGAAAGGAGTTGAAGATTACAATTTAAAGTATATGATTTTTTTTTCAACTTTCAAGAGTTCACAAGCAATTTTTTTCATTTACACAATGTTTTACCAAATGTTTTTCTTGAGGGGCATCAAAAAGCGTCATTATTTGAGAATAGGTTCAAATAAGTTATTTGGTACCTACGTGGCTCTGTGATTAGGGTAGAGGACTCGTAACCTATGAAAAGTCGACGGTTGCGGGCTAGAATCTGGGCTGCGCCGATGGTCACATAGGTATGTCCTTGGGAATGACGATTCAGAATAGCCGCCTAGTGCTGCTATACCAAGGAAGAAGAAGAATAAGGGCATTTTGCTATCATATGACTGATACATTGTTTTAAAGCGGCGTTAAAGCCCGTACCTAAAATCAAACAAACTACATGTAAATTGACGCAAAGTTAAGGGCTCACTTCAGCAAGGGATGGCAGCTTACTTGAAAGCTCGTCAAAGGTAGTATATCTTTTATTCGGTTGTGCCATAAGCCCTTTGCTTCAAAAGAGGAACTTTGTGCTGCAGCTGTTGGTAGATTAAAAGTTCGATATACCCCATGCTTACTTCAATCGCAATATAAGGACAACGCGAGTGGACAATAATACGAGATGTCAATAACGCGATATGACGACAACGCGAGATGACGACAAATCTTGATGACAACGCGAGGTGTCGATAAGACGAAATGACAACGTAAGATGACAACAACGCGAGATGACAAAAATACGAGATGTCGGTAACACGAGATGACGACAACGCGAGATGACATCAACTCGAGATGTTGATAACGCGAAATGACGACATCGCGAGATTACAACAACACGAGATGTCGATAACACGAGATTTCGACAACGCGAAATTACGACAAGGCGAGCTGGTGCTAAATCGTGATGACGACAACGCGAGATGTCCACAAGATGAGAAATGACAAGAAGAAAACAACACGAGATTTCGACATCACCAGATGACGACAGATGATGGACAACGCGAGAATACTATGAATACCTTGATGAGTAGGCGAGATAATCTCATAGTCTCTATCTTCGTGTTTAACATATTACAAGGACAAAATTTAAGACTGTTCCAAATTGAAAGAGGTTGCAAACGACGTTTTTGTTGATGGCATTTCAAAAATCCCAGTATTTTGTGGAAGTATACATTGGGGATCATGAAGATGTTGCTTGTAACCATTAATTTCTTCATTTTCTACGGTTTTTTCAACCTTTTTTATATTTCGGGAAGTCAATATTGATAAGTTACAGAACAAGCGTAAGTTTTGTTCCGGTCCATAAATTTTTGAGGAAGATATGGATGCTAGACTTGGGAAATTACAGTTTTTCCAGACTTTTTTCATAACACTGGCACGTATTGAGCTGATTTTTTGTTGGTGAGTCAGCATTGATGAGTTACAGAGCGAGTTCAATTTCTATTTCAGTCAATTGATTTTTAGCAAGATATGTATGCTTTTGCAAAATAAGTTACATATTAACAATATTGAGTTTAATTGCAGCCCATTGCCTTTCCAAGGCTTGTAAAGGATGTTAGGGTGGTGCTGGTGAGAGAGATACCAGGAATACATTGTAAGGTGCTCCAGCCACTGTTATATGACTGAACAAATAGTTAAAGGTGGTTGCATGAAGTGATCAAGGCAAAATATTTTGACAACCCCATGTCCGAAAAGCATTCATAATCCTATACAGATTTTTGAAAGCTTTTGTTCAAAGTTTAATTGGGCTTTAGGGTCTTAGTTGTCTTTGAACAGATGACTTTATGAAGTATAATTTGGCAAATAACAAAAAGAGGCGCCTATTTTTCATGTTTGTGTATATGTGTGTGTTTTAAGAAATGCTCATAAGATCTGATGCAACTGTAATATTTTGGAGGGGTAGTAATCCCTTTACCACCCAAACAATATCCCGCTCTAGGGATATATATAAAGCCGGTAGGGGACTTGGTATTGCCATGCAATACTTCAGAATGCTTGTTTCCATTCGGTTTTGTTGTTAGATGTAGATGTAAATTTTCATAATTTAGGTATATAACTGAAATTTGCACCGTATGTCTCCTTATCATCATTATAACTGTTTTACGGTATATGTAGTCGAGTATGCAATTGAGATACCGAATTTATTCTAAATAAGTCGTCTAGTTATCAATTACAAAGGTCAGTTATACGGAAAGAACATAAAATATAAATAATAAAAAAACGTTGACGAGTATCCAACACAATAAATGATGATGGTTTTTCCATTACCACCAATACTAATATATGTGCGTCTGTCCGTTTGTGAAAATTTGTTAAGGTAGTTCCAGGTTGAAGGTCACAGCTGAATGTCATTTTTGTTGGAACCTTAAATTTCTAATCTATGGACACATTTCAGTTTAATACTAAAAGAATATTGTGCGATATGAGATATGCCATTTGAAATACTCACTTTTCAAGATAAAAGTCTCGCCTCTGCCATAACGGCTTTAGCTATCGATATATTTCAATATTTTTCATGTTTATTCTACACTAACTAAGAGGTTCTTACTCGGCTCAGTGGTTAGGGCGGTAGACTTGTAATCTGAGAAAACTATTCTGTTGCGGGTTCGAATCCCGGGCGCGCATCTAGTCACGAGAATATGCCCGTAGCAAGATACTTTAGAGCCTAAGCTTGGTATCAGGGAACACTTGAATAAGTGAACTTCGTTGTGATATAAAAGCGCCGTTTACCTTAGGTCTTATATAAAGGACAAGGCTGGACAACCCTTCTGCATATATTTCAACGTATATAAAAGAAATTTGTGATACACAATTAACGGATCGCATTGTCAAGCAAAAAGTCGATTGACCAAACAAATTATCAATTTAGCCCGGAATTGAACTTTGAACTCCTACATTAATGTAAAGCATTTGTTTGTTTGGCGACTGTTTCAAGTATTAGTTGCGACGTTCAGTTCGCTAATGAAAAGAATGCTACTTACCATAAAGTTTGCAAAAATAAGCTCGTTTAATATCTAAGTCGAACTTCCTATCGGGGTCAGTTAGCTGCGATTTCGTAGCCCTCTTCCTGTTAATCTGCTGGCTCGAAAGCAGACTGTCAGAAAGAGGGCTACGATATCGCAGCTAGGGATCAGTCGGCGTGCACAGCAATCTGCCAATATTACAGATCCAACAAAGAAAGGATTTCAAAACAATTTCAATTTTTACATTACACGTAACAATACACTAGTTCTTAAAGACCTTGCAAATTGTAATTTGGTTTTTGGTTTATCATAGTGTCACCCCTAATTATAGCCAGTTTTGACTTATGAAACGTCTTGTGTGCCCTTCTCTTTCTTGCAGGGCGCCGGGCAGAGATGGGCCTACGATAAGTATACTTTTAAGTGGCTGGCGGATCACCAATCGGCCGCGTCAGTACTTACCCAGATTAACTATTTAAGATACGGGACTTTATCCCAAAAATGCTACTTATCTCGAATATCACTGTCATCCTTTAGATACCGCATTTTTTACCCTACCCTTAATTTTATTTTCCGTGTTCCTTCTAAATTCCGTTGTACTCTTACACCGCATTTTAGGTCACCTGACCGAATGGTCATGGTGACCTATTGCAATCATCGTTTGTCCGTCGTCGTGCGTCGTCCGTCGTGCGTCGTTCGTCGTCCGTCGTCCGTTAACTTTTAAACATTTTCATCTTCTTCTCAAGAACTACTGGGCGGATTTCAACCAAACTTGGTAGAAAGCATCATTTGGGGATGCCAATTCAAGTTTGTGAAAATAGGGGTTCTGGGGGTCAAAGCGGCCCAAATAGGGGGCAAAAAGGGGTAATTTTTGGTACTTCTTTAAAAATCTTCTTCTAATAAACCGTTAATGCCAGAGCTTAAATATTTTGTGTGCATGACAACTAGGACAGGTATATTATAAATTGTGAAATTCATGCCCCTGGGGTCATGTATGGGGCCACACCCAGAGGTCAAAGTTCATCATGTTAAAAAAAGCACATTTTCATCCCCTTCGGATGAAGTACAAAGCCAATTTCAAACAAATGGTGAAAAGCATCATTTGGTAATGGTTATTCGGATTTGTGAAAATTAATAGGCTGGGGGGTCAGGGGGGTCCTAAAATGGGGACCAAAAGGGGGTAATTTTTGGTAACTTTAAAATATTTCATCTTCTTCTCAAGAACTACTGGGCGGATTTCAACCAAACTTGGTAGAAAGCATTATTGGGGGATGCCAATTCAAGTTTGTGAAAATAGGGGTTCTGGGGGTCAAAGCGGCCCAAATAGGGGGCAAAAAGGGGTAATTTTTGGTACTTCTTTAAAAATCTTCTTCTAATAAACCGTTAATGCCAGAGCTTAAATATTTTGTGTGCATGACAACTAGGACAGGTATATTATAAATTGAGAAATTCATGCCCCTGGGGTCATGTATGAGGCCACACCCAGAGGTCAAAGTTCATCATGTTAAAAAAAGCACATTTTCATCCCCTTCGGATGAAGTACAAAGCCAATTTCAAACAAACTTGGTGAAAAGCATCATTTGGTAATGGTTATTCAGATTTGTGAAAATTAAAAGGCTGGGGGTCAGGGGGCCCTAAAATGGGGACCAAAAGGTGGTAATTTTTGGTAACTTTAAAATATTTCATCTTCTTCTCAAGAACTACTGGGCGGATTTCAACCAAACTTGGTAGAAAGCATTATTGGGGGATGCCAATTCAAGTTTGTGAAAATAGGGGTTCTGGGGGTCAAAGCGGCCCAAATAGGGGGCAAAAAGGGGTAATTTTTGGTACTTCTTTAAAAATCTTCTTCTAATAAACCGTTAATGCCAGAGCTTAAATATTTTGTGTGCATGACAACTAGGACAGGTATATCATAAATTGTGAAATTCATGCCCCTGGGGTCATGTATGAGGCCACACCCAGAGGTCAAAGTTCATCATGTTAAAAAAAGCACATTTTCATCCCCTTTTGATGAAGAACAAAGCCAATTTCAAACTAACTTGGTGAAAAGCATCATTTGGTAATGGTTATTCGGATTTTTGAAAATCAAAAGGCTGGGGGGCCAGGGGGCCCTAAAACGGGGACCAAAAGGAGGTTATTTTTGGTAACTTTTAAATATTTCATCTTCTTCTCAAGAACTACTGGGCGGATTTCAACCAAACTTGGTAGAAAGCATTATTGGGGGATGCCAATTCAAGTTTGTGAAAATAGGGGTTCTGGGGGTCAAAGGGGCCCAAATAGGGGGCAAAAAGGGGTAATTTTTGGTACTTCTTTAAAAATCTTCTTCTAATAAACCGTTAATGCCAGAGCTTATATATTCTGTGTGCATGACAACTAGGACAGGTATATTATAAATTGTGAAATTCATGCCCCTGGGGTCATGTATAGGGCCACACCCAGAGGTCAAAGTTCATCATGTTAAAAAAATCACATTTTCATCTTCTTCTGATGAAGTACTAAGCCAATTTCAAACTAACTTGGTGAAAAGCATCATTGGGTACTGATTATACAGATTTGTGAAAATTGAAAGGCTGGAGGTCAGGGGGGCCTAAAATGGGGACCAAAAGGGGGTCATTTTTGGTAACTTTTAAACATTTTCATCTTCTTCTCAAGAACTACTGAGGGGATTTCAACAAAACTTGGTCGGAAGCATCATTGGGGGATACCAATTCCAGTTTGTGAAAAGAGGTTGGGGGCTTGGGGTAAAAGGGGCCCCAGTCGGGGGCAGAAAGGGGTAAATTTTTGTACTTCTTAAAAAATCTTTTTCTAATAAACCCTAAATCACTTGTCTTGATGCTCTTTTACTCAGGTGACCGTTAAGGCCCACTGGGCCTCTTGTTTTCTTTTATAATTTAGTCATTTACACTCTTTTTAGTTTTCAGGGGCTGAAAATTTGCATAAGAGCAAAATAGGGCCTACAAAATAATCTTGTATGTATTTCCTCGTGTCCTCATTTCCTTATGATATATGTCCGAAAATTTTCTGTTTAGGCTTCACACCAAAGCTTGCGGAGATATCTAGGCATAATATTAATAAAATTTGATTTTAGCATGCTTAAGAAGGAAAATAATCTTGTGTTCGTGTTAAAATAATATCAGTTCTTGTAAACGTTTACGTAAAAAGGGTACTCCAGGATATCGTGAATATGATATCTTACTATAAGTTTTCTTTTTCTTCACAATTTAGAAGTCGAAATGCAACTAACGTCTGTCCAATTTTTCCAGTGACGACCAATTACAGCGCTTATAGCACTTTCATTTTCTACAACTATCGTGATATAGAAATATAAACTCATTAGAATAAAATAATTTTCGAGAAGGCTCGCAATATTTCCAGGCTTGTATACAAACTGGTCAGTTGACCTTGGCCCTAGAACCATAAGCGGCATCACTTTTCTGCAGATACCTCCCACTTGCTAAAATTAGAGGATGACCAGTCTTTAACTTATTCTCACATAAGAAAATTTTAGACTGATCAAAACTGAAAGAAGTTGCAGACGACAATTTCAAGTTGATGAATATTTAATTATCTATATCTTTTGACGCAGAAAACATTGTGGATAATAAAGATATTGCTTGTCACAAGCATTTTCTTCATTATCCACAAAGTTTTCCAAAGCTTTTTTCACTGAGGGTCGTAAAAGGAGGGATTGTGTGGGAGCTTGCATTTGTAGCTTTCCGTAGACGAAATTCGAAATTCTAATTTGTACTATGTATTTTTACTATAACTAAACAATAACGACACATGCATGTCTTCAAGAGCAGAACTTAGTCTCCATATTTGTGTACCAGTTGGATAAAATCAAAATATCATGTCAGCTTCTCTACACTTTCTATAGGACAAGTATAATCCTGAAAACAGAAATAAAAGCATATTTGTCTATATGATCTTAAATTTGATTTCTTTGGGTATTTAGATTTACCTCCATTCATTTGTTTAAGATATACCGTTCCCAACTAAACCACGAAATCCCGCAAGGTTCCATATGGTAACCTATGAGGTAATCTAAGGGCATGAAGGTAATCTAAATGGGTCCCGTCTAGCAAACATATTGGACCCGTATTGGCAGTTCTCTGCACCACAAATGGTGCACATTGATTTATAAAAATGTAGTTACTATATAAGTTATTATACCCCCAAAATCTATGTTTTGGGGGTATATAGGAGTCAGTTTGTTGGTCCGTCGGTCGGTCGGTCGGTCCGTCCGTCCGTCTGTCTGAAGCTTTTTCATGTCCGCTCAATTTCTCCGGAAGTATTAAACGGATTTCTTTCAAACTTCACTGATATAATCAGTATCAAGCAGAGATGTGCATATTCTGTTTTGGTTACGATCCATTGATTTTTAATGGAGTTATGGCCCTTTGGTGAAAAATCGTGTCCGCTCAATTTATCAGCAACCAATGGACGGATTTGATTCAAATTTCACAGAAAGACTCGGTATAAATCAGACATGTGCATGTCTTAATTTGGCAATGGTACATTGATTTTTAATGGAGTTATAGTCCTTTAACTAAAAAGTCCATTTTTGTAACATTTCTTTAGCTTTTTCGTGTCCGCTCAATTTCTCTGCAACTATTGAACGAATTTCTTTTAAACTTCACTGATATAATCAGTATCAAGCAGAGATGTGCATATTATATTTTGGTTACGGTCCATTGATTTTTGACGGAGTTATGGCCCCTTTTGTGAAAATTCGTGTCCGCTTAATTTCTCAGCAACTATTGGATGGATTTGATTCGAATTTCACAGAAAGACGCGGTACAAGTCAGACATGAGCATATCTCATTTTGGTAATGGTCCATTCATTTTTAACTGATTTATGGTCCTTTGATTAAAAAGCTTTGGCGGATAGCACTTGTATATGAACAATTGCTATTGGAGGGGGGGGGGTATATGGGGGTATTAGTCAGCTCTGCGACAATTTCTAGTTTATTCTGGTTTGTAAATTAACCAATTACCATATGGCATATTTTTGAAAGCAATGGAGAATAAACACCTTACCCCTGGGAAATGCTTCATTTTATTCGACACGTTTATTTTTGCAAAATAGGTAGTTGTCTCAAAAAAGTGGATAGTTAATTCGAAACCTTTTCGATCTGTTAACTGCTTTAAAATGACTTTGCTTACACCAATAGTGATTCTATGAGTGTGCATTAGCTTCACGTTTGTGTATTGTGATTTTTTCATTACTAATTTCCTATTTAGATATTTTTTTAAATGAAATAAACTCTTCCGACCACGTCATCTTAGGAAACCAATGGAAATCTAGGGTACCGCGTTTCTTGTGCACGTGACTCATTATGCTAGTCTATATTTTTGTTTTGATTCATAGAAAGTTAAAACTTCTCTTGGTGCATTAGGTAGACGTCCTATATATTGCTTATCGAATCCAGGTTTGCGTGATAACTACTTCCTGTTAACAATTCATTTAGTGTACAGTTAACCATGGTAAAATATAAATCTGTCGTCGCATTTTTCTCAACAACTATGAATTATGGTATCTTTGTATGATGTATCCGATAGAAGTCCTTTATGCCCTACACTTACTTAATTCAAGTCTCCTTGATAATTGATTACTATTTACAACTTGCCTTTTTTCGATTTTTTTACATGGTAAACTATAATTTTTTGTTGCACTTTTCCCAGGAACTCTGAATCAAATTAACGTTAAACTTCTTCTTGTGCATCAGCTACGGTTCTTGGACGTCCCTTGCAGACCTACCTGTTTTTCATGGCAACTAACAATCCTGTATGTCACGTACTAAATTAAGATTTGCTCGAAATCTACTTTTATGACACTTTGCTTGTTTTCTTAAATGGCATTTCTAAATTCGCATCTCGGTTATCAGCAAATCTATAGTTCGTTTATATTTAATATAAAATCAGCAGGGGAGGGGGTAGACTTTATTTCGAAATACGGGGGATTACTCGACATTCTTTTTGACAAGGTTCTAAAATATTAAAGGTTATTCCATCCAATTTGTCAGACATTCTACTCATAAAAACAAGTTCATCCAAATAGTACATCCATTCTGAAAAACATAAAGTAGGCCATCCGACAGTTAGATGATGCAGAAGAATTAATCAATAGAAACTAGTTCATAAAAATTAAAATCAGCTACATTTATTAAAATCAAAAGTGGTCTCTATACTGCTTTAACGAAAATTTAGTGAGACAAAATATTATAATATTAAAACTTTTATGTCCTATCACGAATCATGTGTAAGGTTTGGTTAAAAGCTGCCAAGTCGTTCTAAGATGTTCTATGTTTTCGGGCGAACAGTCCGCTAAGTTTGAAGATAGTCACAACGACTCCTCAATATCTTGAAATAAACATTTGGCCTACAGCATCGCGCTCACTTGTTTTGAGGGGGTGGGGTAGGGGGTCAGAATTTATTTAAATGAAACTAGAGGCTCATCCTTATGATGAAGATTATAGCCGAAGTATCTTTGGACTTGCTTACAGAGAGACGAAAGAATGAGAGCCAACAGAGATGATAGACTTTGACTGGCTCATGTAAAACAAAAGTGGTTGCTGATACGGATGACCCCCCCACACCTCCAAACACATATATGTATACGTTTATCTGCCATTATATGGACATTCACTACATGGATCCGAAAACGGTTCCATTAAGTTTCCATTATTACTCATTTATCGTTTAAATAATATTTCTATTAACCGCGACAATTTTTCGCATAAGAAAACAGCATTCGAACTGAACGGTAAAAAATAGCTCAAACTATTGGCGGGACTACTTTTCATTCTACCTAAATTAGTCAACACATACAAAAAGGTAGACCGTCTGAGATCGTCTGTACGGCCTGACAAACATTCAGAAGGCTATTCCTCGCCTTTAGAATGCTCTCCTTTTCAATAACGTTCATCGTACGCCCTTACAAATACTCTGGCCAATTTTCGTCTTGGCGAAACCTTTGCAACTTGAAATTGGGTTAGTTGGGGTAAAAAGCAGATAACTTGGTCAATTCTTAGAGAAATATTATAGGCACTCTATTGACTACAATTTTCAAATAGGAAATTGGTGAAACCGTGTCGAAATTCGAAGGTGAGTCATTTCGGGTCAAAAGTAAGGTCACTACTTAAATCCGAAGAAAAAAAAAGCCTTAAAGCCAATATAGAGGACACAATTTTTGCTCAATCAAATTGAAAATTGGTCATAATGTCTATCTTGATAAAATTTTGCACATGTGATAAATTGGGTCAAACAACTTTATCATTTGGTCAACGAAACCTTGTAGAATCCCAATGGGCTACAAAAAACCAACATTGTATACTCTTTACGGGCCAAAATGTTGGCCCAATCACCATGAAAAGTAATCAGAATGTTTGTCTTGGTGCAATCTTTGACAGATTAAAATTATGATCACTTGAGGTACAAAACTAGGTCACTAGCTCAATTCTTATGTAAATAAATAGACATTCTAGAGGCTAAGTTTTAGCAAGATCAACATGAATAATAGTCAAAAAATTATTCTAAAAAAACAAAACCCGGAGCAACATTGAAATTAGGGCTCTTTGTATTAAAAAAAATCTAAGTCTTTAGGGCAATGCTTAATAAAAACTCTAGAAATCACACTTCGTGCCTGTTATTTGGTCCGACTGTTTGATAAATTAAAAATTTGTGAATATGGTAATAAAGGTCGAATTTTAGAAAAATCTTGTTCGTGCTCTAGAGGACATATTCAGTGCTAAATCAATGTGGGGATTAGTTAAGATGTTGGTCTTGATGAAAGCTTAAATGAGTTAAAAATTGACGGATAGCAACTGTCAATCATAGAAGCAATCAATTAATCAACTCATTAAATTAGACCGGAGGTAAACTTTGAATTCCGAGATTAGCAAACATCTAGGTAAAACAGTTTTAATTTAATTGGCGACTCAAACGTCGTAGCTACAGCTTATTCAAGCCTAGGTTGCAAACTTCATTTTTGTCGAGCCCGCTTGCGGTGGGCGAGACATAGTTGTCACTATGACAAGTCGGTGTATGTGCGTTAGTGCGGTAGTCCGTCCGATTTTGTCCGGACAATTAGTCCTGCATTTATGGATGGACTTCAAAATAACTTGGCACAGTTATTCCCCATCATGAGTAGATGTGCCATTTGAAAGAATTTTTGGGATAGATTTCATGTCAAGGTCAAAGGTCAAAGACTAAAACTGTGATTGTCAAGAGCATTTCTCCTATAATTATGGATGGATTTCAAACTAAATTGACACAATTATTCTCCATCGTGAGTAGATGTGCATCTTGAAACAATTTTTTGGGTAGCTGCAATCAAGGTCAAAGCTCAAGGTCAAAGACTAATATTGATGGTCGAGGTCAAGCTGATGGACAAAACTTTGCGGGCTCGACAGCTGTTGTCCTGGGACAACCATCTAGTTAGTAGCATGTTACTGACCATTAATTTCTCAAAATAACGCCGTTTGATATCGAAGTTAAACTGCCTGTTGGAGCTCAGTGGGTGAGGCCGGCGATACGTGTATTGGGTAAAAGGTTGTTAAAACCCTGGAGTATAATCATTTAATACAAATATTCGCCAAAAAGGACTTTAAACATACATGTACAGATAATTTACTGTTACAATGGTGCGGCTTTAGAAAAACGACCAGATACCAAAAGTTAGAAAAGAGTACTATATAGATCCATCTATGAATGGTGGGCTTTATTCTTTTTTATCTGAACCAATTTCTTTGGATTTATCGTCTAGCATTGTGTAGATCTATGGTTTCGAAGAGACCCTTTATAATACTGTTTCCAAAGCAAATCTCGATTGAGATTATATATTTCAATTATTATTCGGTTGATTTGAACTAAACGTGGTCAAAGGGAGATCATTGATTTCCTAATAAAACCGATTAGATTTTTGAACGAAATGAAACATAAGCATTCCAATATGCAATGGCGTAT
Organism: Fragum fragum; assembly: GCA_946902895.1. Lineage (NCBI taxonomy): Eukaryota > Metazoa > Mollusca > Bivalvia > Cardiida > Cardiidae > Fragum > Fragum fragum. The sequence goes on along the minus strand of OX336369.1, from coordinate 57,962,902 downwards.
AAGGTTTTTTCAAGTGAGAAATCTAAGATTGTTATACTGCTGGGCCGATCATCTGAATAGTCACACTAGGTTACACTCCTGTCCGTTTTTGCCTCATTAAATAAAGAGCAAAAAGGGCCCATTTTCACAATCTGTAGCTCCCCCCAAAAGTTTCGTTGGGCCTAAAATCTTAGTCCGTCTTAAAGAGCGGTCTTTGATCTTAAGTTACAGGCCAGGAAAATGGTATCATTAGGGATAAAGTTTTTCGCAAATCTTCATTCTGCACATCAACCCATGAAATTGTTTAGGCTCGGAAGTGAAAGTCTTGTAGGGTACCACCTTTAAATGTCAGTTTCTACAAGGAAATAGTTCCCTGATTAAAGCTTTGAATCACATGCATGACATGCAGCAGTGATCTCTCACTCTGCAGAACCTAACATCAAGCAACTTGCTGTTGATTAAACGTTAAAACAGCATGACAAAAGGAGGAGATCAAATTTTCTTAATGGACTACTTTAGGGTACAACCACCCGGAAGTAATTCCGGAGTGGAGTTGACCCACTAAAGTCAATATGCATTAAATGTGATAGGTGTTATCTTCTTTTTGTTACCCGGGCCCTGTGCGTTAAGGTAAAAAAACGGGAAACGCAATTTATCTCTGAGCAAAACCGGGGTCATCCTCACAAGTCAAGGGATGTCGGTATCATCTTTTTATCTATATCCAGATAAGTAGCACGTTCACCGCCCTTGATGACTTACAGTAGGCTACCATTTTAGCTTGAACATAGGACAGGATAATCAGAAGTATCCCATTAATTTCTCTGATAAAGTTTCAGAAAGACATGATGGTATTCTGCGTTACCAAGTTCATATTTCGATTTTTTTACATAAACAAACTTTACTGTCTGTAGCTTGCATCTGGTAACGGATCAGGTGGTAATGAAGCGTAGGTATTACAGTAAACATTAGTTTCATGATCACCGTTTGTATTTTTTCTATTATGAGTTGCGTCCCTTGAACCCGTGGATACTATGTAAATAATCAATCGACTTTTTCTGTGAAAGACTGTGAGGAACTTAAACATGTTAAACTGTCAGTGAAATATTCATTTCTTTTGACAAGACTCAATAGCGGAATTTTCATTGGTAGGTTATGAATATATACATGTGAAAATCATGAAAGATTTGGAAATTTGAAAGGCGCTTCGTACCATGGCTTATTCGTAACACGACCTATGTAAACCAATACAAGTTAGAAAGCCAGAATTTAAGTATCTATCTCGATTTGGGTACAACAACTAGGTGGAGGACTGCCAGCATTGTGCATTATGTGACATACAATAAATTGGAAAAATATTGAAAAATGTTATAGTTAAAATTAGTTTGTTATTTATTCACAAATGCATGTTTCACTTTGACTTTTGACTGAAGCAGTTCTTGCTTAAATACCATTTAAATTGATCAGAAATTAAGTCAATTTTTGTTCTAAATGATCTGCTGACATTTACTGTACAAAGCACTAGTTAACCATTCCCACACGATAAAATTTTGGACCATTCCAAATTCAAAGAAGTTGAAGACGATAATTTAAAGTAGATTAAATCTTCAATATCATTGTCTTTTAGGGTAGAAAACATTGTTGATAATGAAGAAATGGCTTGTAGCAAGCAATTTCTTCATTCTCCACAATGTTTTCCAAAGCTTTCATATTGTGGGGCATTTAAAAGCGTCATTGTGTGGGAATGGGTTAAATCTGTTCTATCCTGTCCCTAAAAAACCTGGGATTTTATGTTGCTGTGATTTTATAATTATGAGAGCATTGTAGGAAAAGAAGAAATTGCTTGTAACAAGCAAATTCTCATTTTTCCACAATATTTTCTACCAAATAGGATGGTTTCATTTCAATTTGCATCCAATTTTCATTGTCATCTGCAACCTCATTCAATCTTGACCAGTCCGAAATTTAAAAATAAAATAAGAAAATAAACTAGATAGGGTTAATATGGACAACAAATTGGCCTAGGAAACACTTTACAATAATGGCCCTGCTTTTGTCCTTTACCAGTTTACACAAAAATGTGAATATTTCACACACCTCAATCCAGGTATTGTACCTTAATCAAGGTTATCTAGTTAAATAGTTGGTAAGTGACCTAAATAGTGTAACTGCAGCTTGGATAAGCTATAATTAGTCTGTTTAAGTCACTGAACCAATAAAAATACTTACATAAATTTTAGCCAACGACAGAGTTCAAAGTTCACTTCCGGTCTTGATGATTTGATTGGCTGATTGATTCTTAGATTGACATCTGCAATTATGACTGTGTTGTACTAAGCAGAGCGTTTTTTCTTCAAAGTTTTGGGAACAGGTTGTCAAAAATTTGGAAAAATATTTGTCATGGTTTAGGACACAGAATTAGGTCCTTTGCATCATTAGCTTCCATTATAAAAGCTCCTTTGACCCTTAAGTCATTAATCATGATTAAAACTGAATTAAGAAGCAACATGTTTAATCTTTATTCTTGTTTTTTTCATTTGTTATATCATCCACTCTCACATCTGTGATTTTCTTTCCTGAATTTGTTGAAAATTGTTAATTTTTGGGCATTGGGAATGAGTCCTTTTTACAGACCCATTAGAAGATGGAAAGTTAAAGTCGATTGAAGTTAATGCTGGGTTGTATCACAACTAGGTGCTCAGCTAGATCATTTGGTAGAGCAGCAATGCTGGTGTTCTAGTGTTTCATTCTCTAATTGGACACTTTTTACACCTTGGTATTTGAGAGGTAAATGGAGAATGGTAAGATGATACCTCTATTTAGAGAGGACAGACTTGATAAAAAGGGAGGACAATGCTTTAAGGTAGTTGTCAATATTTGGTATAATCACAAAGGGGCCCAGCTAGCTTAGTTGATAGAGTATGGGAGGTAGTGTTTTAGAGGTTGTGATGTTAAGTTCTATGTTTGGCATATTTTTTTTCTCCCTTTATGTTTATGTTTTGCAGCAAGAACTTTACAGCTACAGCTACTTTCCAATTGATGGTATAGAGATTGATTCTAAAAAGTCTGTATTTTCAAAGTGACATGTGGGTTAGAATGTCTAGGGTGACAGCTTTTCAGTAGACTTTTACATTAACCTATTACCTACAATCTTAAATTTTATTGGCCTCGGTGAAATAACTTTGAAAAAAATTGTGGAAAAAGAAAACATCCTCCCGGTCTCAACCTTTGTCACGCTGAACCTGGAATATTCCTGTTTGGGATGGATGTGTAGACGAAGATCAGCCTGCACATATGTGCAGTCTGTTCTTATTCCACACCACCTGTTTTCCCTTTTCAAGCCAGAATTGCTTATTGAATTAGTCTTCAAAAGAATTATTGACCTGCAACCTCTTTCTTTCGGAGATATCTTTGCTTTGATTTTAGTGCAATTATAGACAGTATTATTTTCAGCATGACAAGGGTTAATATTTTCCTCAGGTATTTTTCTTCAGTGTGTAAAAAATTGTGATAGTGTAAGAATAGCTTACGAAGCATCTAAACCCATTACTAGATGGCAAAATTTTAGACTGGTCCCAAAACACTTGCAGATGACAATTTAAAGTTCATGAAATTTTAGATTTTTCTTTTTGCTTGGTAGAAATCATTGTGTAAAATAAAGAAGTTGGCAGATTTTGGCAGGTTCTTCTTGGTGATATTCATTTACTAGAATACAAAATTTTAGACTGGTCTAAATTCATCTAAGTGGCAGATGATGGTTTTTTTGGTTGATTTTAAAAATCTTTGTATTCGAGTTGGGAAAGATTGTGGATAATCAAAAAATTGCATGCAACAAGCAATTTCTTTATTTCCCACATTGCAATCCAATTTTTTTTTAAATAAAAAAAGTCAGATTGTAAGGGAATGTGTTAAAGTTGGTAAATTTTCTCTAGAAATATGGAGCAAAATGTATTTCAGAGTTATAAGTGCATATTTTGCTTGAGAAATTGGGTGGAAAACAGTGCAAGAAATTATTTGTTGTATTTTATATTCCCTCAACCAAGATTTTTGTATGTTAAATTAATGATGTTTACATCATACATGTATTTCGAGCATTTGTTTACCCATTACCAGACCCAGACGGCACAATTTTAAACTAGTCCAAATTGAAAGAAGTTGCAGACGACAATTCAAGTTAATGAAATTTTGGATTTTTCAACTTTCTGGCAAGAAAACATTGTAGAAAATGAAGAAATTGCTTGTAACAAGCAATTTCTTCATTTTACACAATGTTTTCCAAAAGCTTTTTTTCTTTGGGGGGCGTCTAAAGGGCGGCACTGAGTGGGAATGGGTTTAATATAGTATCGTAATTACAATTAATTATGAAGTAATACTTCATGAATTTGAAGTCACCATTTGTGAAAAACTACAAACCCAAAGGACCTGCAATAATAAGAGCTACATCTGTCCTATTTTAACCCATTACCATATGACAAAATTTTAGACTGGTCAAGATTGAAAGAAACTGTAGAAAATATTTTATATTGTACTAAAATTCGAAAAATGAGTGCTCGATAGGGTAGAAAACATTGAGAGAGAAGGAGAGATTGCTTGTTACAAGTTTTCCATAATGGTGCTTTTTTAAGGTGGTCAGAAAGCGTTATTATGTGGTAATGGGTCAAAATCACAAGCCTTGGGCTCTAAGACTGATGTTAGTATGGACCCTGATTTTGACATTTCATATGTTATCTGCAACTTCTTCCAATTTTGACCAGATAGAAATTTTGCCATGTGATATTGGATAAAGAAGCAAAAGGTAAGCTGGATCAATTGGAGCACTCTACTTGATTAGATTTTGATTACTCTTTTTGATTCTTGATTAAAGAGAGTATTGATATATTGTAAATGAATCTCATTCAGATAAGAATTTATTTTCTTGTTCACAATTAACTCTTATCATGTTGAATAAAATTCCTATAAAAATGGCAAGAAAATCAAAAGTTGAAAGCATGTAAAGTACATGTACTAACTGTGGATCAATATCTATTTTAACCCATTCCTGTTTTTCAAAATTTTAGACCTGTCTGAGTTCAAAGGTTCTGCAGACGACAATTCAAAGTGATTTTTATGTGAATCAATCTGTAGGGTAGGAAAAATTGTCGAAAAAGTAGAAAATTGCTTGTTAAAAGCAATATCTTCTTTTGGCACCATGTTTTCTCTTGTATGAAAACACAGGGATTTAGAAACCAGGGATTTGACAGGAAAAGGTTAAAAAACAACTTTGACAGACATATTAGGGACAAACAGGAGGTGTTGACTAAAATAATACTGCACTTAAAATCTTATGTGCAGGCTGATCTTCACAAACATAGCTTGTGTTTCTATTTAAGACATCCAAGAAGAAATGATTGATCAGGACAACAGATCCTAAGGAGATGTATGAATCCAACACAGACAAAACGACGGACAATGCTGCTCCACAGTTTAAAGCCGCTCAAGCTATTGGTGTACTCAAACATCGTAGAAGCAAACGAAAGAAAAAATTATCCAAATTCGAAAGGAGGTATACTGCACTTGGTCCAACATTAAAACCAGAACAAAAACGAATAGATTACGTCCTGGTTCACAAGAAAAAGGATTTAGAGGAAATCAAAGATGAGAAAAAGAAACATTCAGAGAAGAAGAAAGAGAAATTAAGAGAACGGTTTGAGAAAGCGCTAAGGGAAGAGGGATGTTCGTTGAAGTCAGTTGAAATAGATGATTTGGTATTCACACAGTTGCATTGTCCATTTAAAAGACTATGTAAGGAGGCTGAGGTTGTGAACCTGGAAATGCCGTTGAAAGGGGTAGGCCATATTGTTTATGAAGTAGGGATTAAGGAAGTTGTCTTTCTTTAACCCATTACTAGACAACATAATTTTAGACTGGTCCAATTTGAAAGGAGTTGCAGACGACAATTCAAAGTGTATGAAATTGTAGATTTTTTCAATTTTTTGGTAGAAAACATTGTATAAAATGAAGAAATTGCATGTCACAAGCAATTTCTTCATTTTACACAATGCTTTCTCAATTGTTTTTCTTGAGGGGCATCCAAAAGCGTCACTGTGTGGGAATGGGTTCAAACAGGGCTTGCATTTGAAGCGTAAACTAGGGTTTTGACCCTTAATGATCAGAAAGTATCCTCTTTTGATATTTAGAAATATCTCACAAGGGGGTCATTTTGACACTCTTGGGAGAAATTTCTAGTGGTCAAACCAGGGTTTTATGATCAATTTTTCAAACAACTGAAAGTTAGACAAATGAGTTGCTTAATTAATATCTCTACAAAAAAAAACTCTTTTTGCACTTAAATCTTGAAATTTATACTCAAGATTCATTCTTTCTGTTATTTTGACTCCTTCAAAATCAGTTATGACCCCTAGAATTTCTAATGCAAACACAAGCCCTGTTTAAAGTTTATATTTAGGTTTTAATGTTAGTATAACTAAAGTCTTCTGATTTGTTTCTTTCTTCTCAATACATGATTATGGATTGTATTAATACATGTTATTAATTCAAGTAAGAAAGTTACCATATTTCTCAAAGTTAGAGTTACTGGGAGCTATTTAACCCATTATCACACAACAAAATTTTAGATGACAATTTCAAGTTGATAGAATTTCAAATATCTGTCATTCGAGGTAGAAAACAGTCATGTGGAAAAGGCAGAAATTGCTTGTAAAATTCTCCACATTAACTTTTATGAATCTTTTTCTCATGGGGCATAAAATAGCAGGATTGTGTAGGGAATGGGTTGAGACACAGAATGGGCTTGTAGTCTGTACTCTTATCACCAGTTAAATATTTAGTGTCTTTTCTTTATTTTTCTTAATTTTAAAAATATTTCCTTTTACCCTTTACCAAATGACAAATTTTAGACTAGTCCTAGTTAAAACACATTACAGCAGACTAGTTCATGAAATTTTGACAGTCTTGGTCTTTCTGGTTAGAAAGCATCGCTGGAAATTTAAAAAAACTGTTTGCTTGTTACAAGCTATTCCTTCATATACCACAGTGTTTTCTCGAGCTTCTATTTGAAGAAATAAGTTAGGTTTTGCCTATTCCTCACAAACCTGTGTTTTATAGCCCAAAAATAAAAATCTTGAGAATTATTTTTAGAAAATGAAGAAATTGCTTGTTCTTCATTCCCACTATAGTTTCTACCATGAAAGCCAAATCATCAAGTTGAAAATTGTCACTTCAACTTCCTTTGATTTAGACCAGTTCTAAATTTGTTTTATGGTAATGAGTTACTTAACAGATTGTGGCTACCAATAGAGAAATGGACAGCCAAACCAAATCATACATTTAGACCAGAAGATAACTTTGAACTGTGACATTGGTTGATATATATGTGAAGCATTTTTGTTGGTTCGGTGACTTAAACATCATAACTAAAGCTTACAGTTTCAGTTGCCAACCAACCATTTTATCTTTTGTTGCATGGTAAAGGCCATAATTTTTTCAAAATAACAGATTAATATCTCAGAGTAGCCACCTGTCATAGCACAGTGGCCAGCAATTCTTTAACCCATTCCCACTTAGTGATGCTTTTAAACGCCCCCAAGGAAAATATGCTTTGAAAACATAGTGGAAAATGAAAAAAATTGCTTGTTACAAGCAATTTTTCATTTTCCACTATGTTTTCTACCCAAAAAGATGAACTAAATTAAAATGCCATGAGCTTGAAATTATCGTCTGCAGTTTCTTTGAATTTGGACCAGTCTAAATAAAATCTTATTGTGTTGGAATGGGTTAATTGCAAAGTGCTAGCTTGTGTTTTACCTGAAAAAGATATTGTCATAGATTAATCTTTAGAATGATTCTTTACTTTCATACTTTCATTGTTCTTTTACTGGGTAATATTGAATTTCATTATGTGCATACTTACAACGTTTTTTTTTCAATTGCTATTTGACTTTAATGCATAACAAAGTTGTTCAAGCTTAGCATAGTCAATAACAGACTTTCATTAACCCTTGTCATCCTGAACCTGAATATTTCTGCTTTGGCAGAAGATAAATACTAAGATCAGCATATGTGCAGTCTGATCTAAATCTAAACCACCAGTGACCTGTTTGATCTTTTAATCTTTTGGCAGACGTCAAAATTTTAGGCTGGTACAAATTGAGAGAAGTTGTAGACAACAATTTGAAAGAAATGAATTTTTAAGTTTTTACAAGTTTCTGGGTAGAAAACATTGTGGAAAATGAAGAAATTGCTTGTTGAAATTTTTCTGTGTGGTAATGGGTCAAGGGTAATTTGTATTGTCATCTGCAAGTTGTTTCAATTTGGACAAGTCTAGAATTTAGTTTTTATAGTAATTTGTTAAATTGCTTCAGATAACTCTCAGAGATAAAATGACTCTTAAACTTAAGCTGTTGAACCCATTGGGGGAGAAGCAGATAAACAATTACAAAAGGATTATCTTGGACCTCAAACAATATAAATATTGAGCAATAATTCTATTTAGGATGTGAACGTTGTATTTATCATAAGTTTTAGGAGAAAACCAGAGGTTTTCAGAGCTGTAGATAAGAAGGGGTAACAGCATTCTAAAATCCCTATTTCTCGATAAAACCCTATGATGTTGGAACTCATTTTAATCATCTCATTGATTCAATTTAAATGATTACCTAGGAACAGTGGCATTATTATTGAAATATTCAAATTTAAAATCCAAATTATGCTGTCTATCTGTAGCTCTGGGTATAAGCACCATTGCTATCATTGTTAGAGTTGTTGTACTACTCTGCATGCAAACCTTTGACATTACATTATTTTTATAGGTACCAACATGGAACTCTTACAATCAAGGGTTTAACTTATAAAAGAGTTTTTTAGCATTACTGGCTGAAAGCCAGAGAGCTATTGTCATGGTGTTGTGTATGTCATGCGTCCGTATTTCCGTGGGGTCGTCTGTCTGTCCGTCCGTAAAGTTTTACCCTGAAAATCCTCTCCTCAGAAAGTACAGAACAGATTTCAACCAAATTTCACAGAAATGATCCTCGGCTGACCCTCTATCAGATTCCTTCAAAGAATTTTGATTGGATGAAAAACATAGCTTTAATGGGCAGGGCTTATTTCCATATATGGTAAAAGCTTTGAAAATCTTCTTAGAACCTAGTGGATGGATTTCAACCAAATTTCACATGATATTCTTCTCAGAAACCAGTTGATGGATTTCAACCAAATTTTACCGGATCTATCCTTAGATGACCTTTCATCAGACTATGAAAAAGAATTTTGATCGGATGAAAGATTTGGCTTTAATGGGCAGGGCTAATTTCCAGGCTTATTTCCATATATGGTATATACTGAAAACTTTGTAAATTTCTCAGAAACCTGTTGATGGATTTCAACCAAATTTCAATGATAACCAGATGACTGTTTGTCAGATTCCTTCACACCTTTTTAATTGGTTGAAAAACATGGCTAATTTGAATGAAAACTCTTTTTGTTTTTTAGCTACTCTTTTAGCTCCTTTTAGCTGAAATCCAGCAAGCTATTGTCTGATGTTGCGTCAGTCGTGTGTCTGTCCATTTGTCCGTCCATGTGTCTGTCTGTTCATCCTTAAAATTTTACTTTAAAAACCTTCTCCTCAGAAAGTGCTGAAGAGAATTCAACCAAATTTCACAGAAATGATCCTTTTGTGACATTTCATCAGATTCCCTCAAAGTATTTTGATCGGCTTAAATTGGCCAGGCTAATTTCCATACATGGTGAAACCATTCAAGATCTTCTTCACAGAAACCAATTGATGGATTTCAAACAAATTTTACAGGAATGATCATTGCGCAACCTTATATCTGATTCCTTCAAAGATTTCTGATCGCATGAAAAACATGGCTAATATAGGCGGGGCCATTTCCATATAAGATGAAACCTTTAGAAATCTTCTCAGAAGCCAGTGAATGGATTTTATCAGATTCCTTCAAAGTATTTTGATTGCCTTAAATTGGCCAGCCAAATTTCCATTCATGGTGAAACCTTTAGAGATCTTCTTCTCAAAAACCAATTGATGGATTTCAAACAAATTTTACAGGAATGATCATTGGGCAACCCTTTATCAGATTCCTTCAAAGAATTTTGATTGGATGAAAAATACGGCTTTAATGGATGTGGCTATTTCCATATACAGTGAAACCTTTACAAATCCTTTTTTACAGAAACTAGTAGATGGATTTCAACTAAATTTTACAGGAATGATTATTGGGTGACCCTTTGTCAGATTCCTTCAAAGAATTTTGATCTTATGATAAACATGGCTTTAATGGGTGGTGCTATTTCCATATACCATGAAAGCTTAAAAAATCTTTTTCTTTGAAACTAGTCAATGGCTTTCATCCAAATTTCTCAGAAATGATCCTTAAATGACCCTTTATCAGATTTATTCAAAGCATTTTCATGGGATGAAAAACATGGCTTTAATGGGTGGGGCTTTTTTCCATATATTTGGTGAAAGTCTTGAAAATCTTTTTCTTAGAAACCATGTGATGGATTTCAAACGAATTTCACTGGAATAATCCTCTATTAGCTCTTTTTCAGATTCCTTCAAAGAATTTTGATTTGTTTAAAATATGGCTTTTATGGCTGTGGTGTATGTTTTTTTAAAAAAATGTGAATACCCTTTTCATCTGACTTTGTAAATGAATTGACCTTTGTGAAACAATGAAAATGTTGAAATATTAAAAGATTTTATTGACAAGATTTATTTGCCACACATGGTGAATATAATTTCCTAAAAACACCATTTGCTTAATCAGTATGATCAGGCCTGTGGAGCGATATAGGTGCTCAAGCGCCTCTAGTTACAAGAAGCCAAAAACAAAATGTAGGGCATCTGTGTAGGTATTAATCTTGTTCAAAATATCTCAACATCCTAAATTGAAAAGGAAGTTTCCCTTTTCTAGCCAGGTTATTTTCTCCACCAATCCAGTAACAATTATTGATTGGAGAATGTTCTGTATTTGAAAAGTGAGTTAGTTGTCACCTCACTAGGTAAACTGGGATAAACAAGTTATGGAAATAATAATAATGACATGCCGGGTGTCCTGGGAATTAAATATTGATGTTTTGTCCTCTATAGAGAGATTACATTGATACTCCGAATTACATTTCAATATGAGGGCCATGCTTTTACCCATTACCACACAAGAAATTTTCGACTAGTCCAAATTGAAAGAAGTTGCGCATGACAATTTCAAGTTGATGAAATTTCAAAAATCTCTGCAGTTTGGGAGAGAAAACATAAGGGATAATGAAAAAATTGCTTGTAACAAGCAAATTCTTCTTTTTCCATAATGTTTTTACAAAGGTTTTTTTTTTAGGCATCTAAAGGTGTCATTGTGTGGGAATGGGTTAACCAATTCCTACTCAATCCCACTTTCAGACACTCCTCATATACTTATAATATTTTAGAAAACATTGATTCAGAAGGAAAAACTGTTTTTAACAAGCTTATTTCTCTTTTTAGCTCACCTGAGCACGAAGTGCTCTTGGGGAGCTATTGTGATCAGTCATCCTCCATCGTCCGTCCATCCGTCTGTTCATCCATCAATCTGTCTGTCCAACCGTCCGATCACAATTACAAAAAAATCTTCTCCTCCTAAACTAACCATGGAATTTCAACAAAACTTCATAGAAATGATCCTTAGGTCATGCTCTTTCAAAATACTTCAAAGAATTGAAATCCATGAAGAACTCTGGTTGCCATGGCAACGGAGTGAAAAAACTTAAAAAATCTTCTCCTCCCAAGCGGTAAGGCCTAGAGCTAAGATAGTTGGTACAAATCATCATCTAAAGACCCTCTATCAAAATACTTCAAAGAGTTACCATATTATGAAAATTAGCCCTTTTCTTTGTGATCCCTGATTTTACATAGAAATAAAGAAGGAAATTAAAAATCTTCTTCTCCCAAGCCATAAGGCCTAGAGCTTATATATTTGGTACAAATCATCATCTATTGACCCTCTACTGAAATACTTCAAAGAATTGCCGTATTCTGAAAATTAGCTCTTTTCTGGGCAATCCCTGATTTTACAGAGAATAAAAGAAGGAAATCCTAAAAAATCGTCTTCTCTCAAATCATTAGGCCTAGAACATTGATATTTGGTACAAATCATCATCTATTGACCCTCTACCAAAATACTTCAAAGATTTACTGTATTCTGAAAATTAGCCCTTTTCTGGGCAATCCCTCATTTTATATGGAAATAAAGAAGGAAATCTTTAAGAATGTTCTTCCTCCAAACCATAGAGCCTAGAGCTTTGATATTTGGTACATATTATCATCTATTGACCCTCTACCAAAATACTTAAAAGAATTATCATAATCTGAAAATAGCCCTTTTCTGTGTTATCCCTGATTTTACAAAGGAATAAAGAAGGAAATCTTTTTAAAATCTTCTTCTCCCAAACCATAAAGCCGAGAGCTTTGATATTTTGTACATATCATCAGCCATTGACCCAAATTTCTTAAAAAAATTGGCCCTTTTCTGTGCAATCCCTTATTTTAGTTAGGAATAAATAATGATATCTTTGAAAACCTTCTTTATACTTGAGAAAACTTTGTGGGAAAAGAAGAAATTGCTTGCAATTTCTTCGTTTTCCACAATATTTTCTACCCTGTAGGTTGGTTACTTTTCAAATTGCACTAACTTTTATTGTCGTCTGCAACTTCTTTGAATTCGGGCAAGTCTAAAATTTTGGAAAACAGGAAAGGGTTAAAACAAAAATTGAGGTATAAGAAAATAGACTCTTTGGTCCATCCCCTGTAAATCATTTAAACCAAAGTTCCCTGTAGTCTCAAGATCAACAATAATCAGGTTAGATTCATTTCGTTGCTTTTTTTGATAGGGACCATTACATCAGGTAGGTACTGTAAACACTTGTTGTGGGGAAATATTAACCATTTTCATGCTGAATAAAATTCTTTTCAAAATTATATGAGAATCAAAGGGCTAAAGGCACTAAAAGTAATAGTTGTAGATCAATATTATTTTGAAATTTGAATTATAAACAACTCCAACTTAAAAAGGACAAACAGGGGGCATATACTAAGATCAGACTGCATTTACATGCAGGCTGAGTTTGTCAATACCTCCTGTCAAAACAGTAATATTCTGGATTCAGCATGAGAAATGTTAACATGTAGGTGATCAGATCTCTAAATCTAGAAGAGGAATTGATTGCTATCAGGATGTTTTATTACTCTTTCAAATTTTGTGAGTGACCACCCACTGGCCCGCCCACTAACTTTGTTGGCAACACCCATTAACTCCCACAGAAATAGTTTGTTGGCGACCCGAACATTGTAACTACAGCTTGAATTAGCTGTAGTTACGATGTTTAGGTCGCCAAACCATTAAAATAGGTTAACAAAAATGTTGGCCAATGTTGGACTTGAAAGCTCAGGTCCGGGCTGAATAAATGATTTGATTGGTCAGATGATTCCTCGATTGACAGATCACCACTGTCACTCAATAAAGTGATTAATCAATCAGATATTGATTTATACCTGTGAACTTCAACATTTACTTAAGCATTTTTTAAGCTACTAAAACAATTGCAAATTATTCAACCAGAAAAGAACCTATATTTTTGCCCCCACTATACGTTTTGCAAACAAATCCAGGGCTAGGTGAAACAATGTTGTAATCTCGACGGCGGCACTCATCCTTTCCGACTATTTGTCTCTCACCAATGGGTCGATAATCGCAGACCTATATGAGATAGCAGCTGGAGGCTAGGAAGGGATGTAATGGTAGCACTGGTGTGAGAATTACCAGGATTCCGTTGTTAGGTGCTCCAGCCGCAATATAACTGAAAGATTGTTGAAAGCGGCGTAAAACCCCATTCAAACAAACAAAACAATGTAGGAAGTGCATATATAAATATAGGCACTAACAACAGTGTTGCGCTTAACCATCAAAATGTTGTTTGATATTTTATTCCAACTGCCTTGTCAAAGATCAGCGTGGGGGGGCAACTGATCCGTATATTATCTGATCAAAATGATTTGAACTGAGCAAACCACACCACATAATTTAATGGGAGAATAATGAAATTTTCGTTTTAAAATAAAAATTTCACCCTCTCATTATTTAGAGTTCTGCCTTGCAGTATATCAAAAGATAAATTTCAAAACTTAACATGGAAGATTTTATTAAAATCATATCTGTGTATATACATGTACTATTGTACTGAAGATCAACAGTTTTCATCTTTTAAATTACAAACTCCAGAAGAATGGCTTTGAGGACTGTTTAAAAGAGTGAAAGCATTCTGAATTGAACAATTTAGACTGTTTATTTACGATATCAATGAATCTGAAAATTATACCTTATAAAGCTTCTAAAGTCAAATTCAGTGATAATCCATTTATGATAATGTTATTTGTAAACCTATGTAAAAGTATTTGGGGAAACTCTATCTAAATCACACTGATAAAGATAGCTGTGTATTTTCGGGGCCCAAAATGCTACCAAGAAGGTATCAAAGTGCGAAATATTTTAAAATAAATTAATTTATTTTAAAGACCCTTGTAGCATCATCCATTTGGTTTTCTTAAATTTTGTAAAATACTAATAAACTGTTCAATGTACATGTGTATAGCAGATATGATTTCAATAAGACACTGTCACATTGCACTTCACACTTGTTTGATTTCACAAAATAAACCCTAGATATATGCAGATTGTTTATTTTTTATCATGACAACTGTCAGTATTTGGGACTAACTTCCAGTTGTAGTCAAAGTTTGACAACAATGTGCAAAAAGAAAAAAACATTCCTTGAACAGAGTAGGCTGCGGCCATAGCCTAGTGGAAGTGCATAGGACTACTAGTCTTTGGGTCCCAGGTTTGATTCCTGGCTGTAGTATGTATCCTTTCTGACTTTTTTCTCCCACAAATGGTAAATAATTGATCTAAGTCTATGAACTTGCCAAAGCCATTAACAAGGCAGTAATATTCCGGGATCAGCATGACAAGGTTCAATATTGCCAAAGTTTCAACACACAAAAATAAAGACTTTTACAGTATTTAAAAGATAATTATTGCAGTATCAAATTTCTTCTCTACCTCTCCGCTGTCATAGTGCAGTCAGTAGCGTGTCAGACTCCTAATCTTCAATCATGGGATGTCATGGGTTTCGATCCCTGGCGCGGCACATATTCTTTCCGACATTTGTCTCTCACAAATTGGTGGATAATCGTAAACCAAAGTGGGATAGCAGCTGGAGGCTAGGAAAGGATGTTGTGGTAGTACTGGTGTGAGAAATACCAGGAATCCATTGTTAGGTGCTCCAGCTTTCGCCATATGACTGAAATACTGTTTAAAGTGGCATTAAATCCCATTCAATCAATCTTCTCTAACTCCATCAGCATTCAATTAAGGCAAGTTATTATTTGCACCAACTGATATGATCTGAATTATTGCACTCAGCTTGTTTGAAGGCTATGTTCCCCACCCGTTTTGTTAATAGTATTTTTCTCTTTCTGAAACAACAGGATAAACTCAGAGAACATCTTAAGGTGAAAAGCTAATTGTGTTTGAAGTGTTTAACCCATTCTAACAGATTTTGTATCATTTGTTTGGAGGATATTTTCAAATTAACTTGGAAGTTTTTTTGGTGGATAGATCACATTAACCCAATACCAGATTGCAAAATTTCAGACTGGTCCAAATTCAAAGGAGTTGCAGACGACAATTTAAAATTGATAAGATTTTGGATTTATTTACCCATAGGGGTAGAAAACATTGTAGAAACTGAAGCAATTTCTTGATTTTCCACAATATTTTCTGTATTTTTTTAGGGGCACCTGAAAGCATCATTTAGTGGGTGGGATGGTGGGTGTAGAAAACATTGTGGATAACGGAAAAAACCCAGCAATTTCTTCATTTTCCACAATATTTTCCACAGCTGTTTTTCCTAGGGGCCTCTAAAAGCATCATTTAGAGGAAATGGGCTAACCCATTCCCACACAATGGCACTCTCTGACACCCCTCAAAAAAAAGCTTGGGAAAACATTGTGGAAAATGAAGAAATTGCTTGTTATAAGCAATTTCTTCATAATCCACAATGTTTTCTCCCCAAAAAAGACAAAGAATTTAAAAATTTCATCAACTTTAAAATTGTTGACTGCATCCTCTTTGAATATGGGCTAGTCTATATTTTTATCATTTGGGTATTGGTTAAGCAGAAGTGTAGTGGTGCATGAACCATAACTCTTGCTTCCTAAATTTCTAGCTCTACTGAGCACACAGTGCTCAGGCTGAGCTTATGTGGTCCCCAATGTATACTGTCCATCTGCTGTCAAGTGCAATGTCCATTATTTCCTCCTTCCCAACTAGTAGGACTTTTCTGTTTGTTGGATGAGCCTGTCCTTAAGTTTTGTAAATGGCTAAAATCCATCTTTACCTTTACAAAAAAGGACAAAAAAGCATACATAAGGAAATATTTATTCTATATTCTATATTCCTTCTCTGGAAACAGAAGACTTAGAACTTTGAAACACAGTACATATATAGCATCTGTCTGTGGACCTTTTCATCTCTTACAACTCTACAAACTTTCATATGATGCCATTTGTGTTACATTTTTAAGCATAGAAATAAAAAGGGAAATCCTTCTTGCACTATAAGGCCTAAAACTTGGATACATAGTATGCAGCATATTCTAGTTGATCTCTACTAAGTTAGTTCACATGATATCCCTGGGCTTGTATTTTGGCTCTACCAGGACACATACTAATTTGCATAGAAACAAGAAGGTGTGGAGCATTGGTATTCTATTCATTACACTGTCAAATTAATTAAGGAGGGTAGTACTCAATCATGAATTCTTTTTTGAAACAAGTTTTGGGAAATCTTGGCCAAAGGTCAAGATCAACTGATAAAAACTGAGCTTGTCTTGAGGACAATTACATTTATGGAGGGGATTCCAAATGATTTGGCTTATTTGTTCTTCATTGTGAGTTTTTTCATTTGTAACAAAACTTTTGATAATTTGAGGATCAAGATCATAATGTCAAAGTCATATCTTAATATTAAGCTTGTCTAGGAGCATAACCCCAACATACATACATTCATGGATATATTCAAAATATTTTGGCATAGTTGTTCAATATCATGCTTAAGATTTGCCGCTTAAAGTATATGGATGGCTACAAGTTTAAGGTCAAGGTCAAATGTTTTGATAAGTATTGACCTTGTCATGAGCACACGCATTCCTTTATTTTGCCATGTCCTTGATATTGTGCATGCATGTATTCATCTTTCAGTGGATACAGCTGTAAACATTTTCTTTAAAGATCTCCTCTAAAACTATTGAATGGATTTCAGTCATATTTCACAGAAAGAATCCTTGGGTGACCCTTTTATCAGATTCCCCAAAGAACTACTGAATGGTTGATAAACAGATAAACATTTTTTATGAGCTAATTACTATGTATGGTATATAGTGAATCTATTAAAATCTTCTCAAAAACTACTGGATAGATTTTATTCATCTCTTACAGGAATGACCCTTGTTATATCTTTATGCAGATTTTTTAATATCAGATTCCTTTAAAAAACTGTGATAAGTTGAAAAAATGGCATTTATGAGCTGGGCAATTGTATAATGTATGTGAAAACTTTTAAAACTTGCTCACAAACTACATGGTGAACTTCATGAAAAATAAACAGGAATGATCATTGGGTGACCCTTTATCAGACTCCTTTCCGTGTATTTCAAAATTATTTGGTGCAATTTTTTCTCCATATTGAGGAAATATGTACTTTTGCCAAAAGAAATTGAGCCTACTGCATAAACAATAGACAAATTTTTGCATGGTGCTCAGTTTAACAAAGTAATATGTTCTTTTTAGGATGACATACCTTATTTTTATCATATTGATACCATGGAGATCTTACAGATCTTGTCAAAGCTCCTAATAAAATTTATAAAGATTTTTTTTATCAATTTGTTCTAGTGTTGGTCATGTGAAGAACATTATTCTATTGATTTGTTTGCAGCCTGACCCATGTATTCTAAGCATTAACAGTGTTTATTGAAAATTAAATTTATTTTCAATTAACCTTCAATTGTTGAAATGTTGCAAATGCAAATGTTGAAGTTGTTTTTCCAATAATTCTGAAAAGATAAACGATACAACATTTTGTATAAGCTTTTGATTTATTTACCTAAATTTGATTAACTGAAAGAATGCACTGAATTGATTGATATCTTACAGCTAATGAGTCTACTTAATTTTTGATAAGACATTATAAAAAGGCACAATTGATGATTGAATGTACACATTAAAAGGCACAATGATTTATTTGCATATAAAAATGAACACTGTTACTATATTTCTATTTTTATACCACCATCAAATAAATGATTTTGAGGATATACTTGAATCAGCCTAACTATCCATGTGTCTGTGTAAGAATAATTTGTCCATCTGTGTTCAAAATATATCAATTACAAGTGATTTTGATTCGCAAATCCCTTTGTCACTTTTGCTTCAAGTCTACCGAAACTTTATAAATACATTAATCACATATTGAAATTTTGCAAAATGCAAGTTTTCGTGTCATTTCCTCCTGGTTGAAAAATTATCTCCACTTGAACTAAGAGTTTTTTTACTGAAAACATAGTTATTTAAGATTTTTTTTTTTTCAGGCAGAGAAGATTACACCGAAAACATCATGGCTGACTGACTTCACAGAGAAACATTTTGAGACAGATAATGAGGGTAGGTTCGTCTTGACCTGTATTCAAGAAATCAATCTTAAGCAATGTTTTATTTTTGAATTTCATGTCTTCAATAGCCATGACATCTAACCCATTCACATACAATATGGCTTGTTTACTGGCACTTGATCTTTAAGATATTTCTAAAACCTGGCAAAGTCAGTGACCTAATTTACCTTCTTACTCTCTAGCATATGTATTATTATCTATAATTAACACATAGGTAAATGAACCGGCAAAATGTATTAAGATCAAGTGCCAGTGGGCTTGTTCACCTCTCTCAAATAAAGAAAACTTTGGAAAACAGTTTGAAAAAAGAAGACACTTGTATTGCCAATTACTAGCAATTTCTTTATTGTTCACAATATTTTCTACCCAGAAAAGACAAAGATATTTTAAATTTCAACAACTTCAAATTGCTATCTGAAACTTATTTCAATTTTGATCTGTCAAAAGTTTTGTTGACTTAGAATGGGTTAAACATTAGAATGGTCAAGACTTAAAAGAGCTGGCAGACCACAATTTAAGGTGTTTTAACGCTTGTATAAAAAAAAAAAAAGAAAATCAGAAAAACATGTAAATCAATGGTAGTCCTCATTTTTGGTCAAGTTTCTTTTTTAAAATTAAGTTTGATTAAAATGCAGAATTGATTTGGAACAAGTTGATCCATTCCCACACAATGTGGCTTTCGGTGTATGTACGTTAGTGCGTTAGTCTGTTTAGTCCGTTAGTCCAAATTCTCCTACAATTATGGATGGATTTCAAAATAACTTTGCACAATTGTCTGCAAAGGAAAAAAGCTTTGGAAAACATTATGGAAAATGAAGAAATTGCTTGTTGCAAGCAATTTCTTCATTATCTACAATGTTTTCTATTCAAAGAGATGAAACAATTCAAAATTCCATAAACTTTAAACTGTCGTCTGCAACTTCTTTCAATTTGGGCCAGTCTAAAATTTAGCCATCTGGTAATGGGTTAAACAAATGACAAAATTTGGAACTGGTTCAAATTCATCAGAGCTGCAGATGACAATTTTTTTGACCTTACATAAAAAATCAGGGGCATATTGATTTACCAATGTTTGCTGGTCATTCTATTGGTCTGTCTGCAAAATATTTATCATTTTATAACTACTAAAAACCTATTTATGATACAATGCTCATATTTTGCATGATGATATATTCCATCATTTTGCATCTACAGATACAAATGTCAAGGCCGCGGGACGTTGTCAAGGTCAATCTTCTACAAAACTAAACTAAAAAATTTAGCATTTGAAATTATGTTTAGACTTTTCATGAAACAATACGGGTATTTGGTGGTAGATGTCATTGATATGCATCTGCAGTAATTAAGGTCAAGGTCATGTGACAATGTCAAGGTGATTTGTAAAGGTCAAACATCCACAAAACTTAAAATTTCCAACTTGTTTAAAAATATTCAAGATACAATACTTACATTTGGCATGATGACAGATCTCATTGATATGCATCAGAAGAAACCAAGGTTGAGATCATGTGTCAAGGTGAAGGTCACCTATCAAGGTCACATTTCTAAAAAAAGATTTTATAGGGGCATAATGTTTCACAAACACATTTTGTTAGTTGATGAAGTTTTAAAGATATATAGGTAGAAAACATTGTAGATAATGAAGAAATTGGTTGTTATCCTCCGCCGTTTTGGCAAAGGGGATATAGTAATTGTCTCCATCTGTCATTCTGTCACTAAGCTTGTCCGGAGCATATCTCCTAAAGTATAAATGCTGTCAACTTGAAACTTCATAGATAGATAGATCTCAATGAGGAGAAATGCAGTGCACAAGACCCACAACTCTTGCTTGCATACTTTTTGAGTTATTGCCCTTTGTTGTTTTAAAGACAAAGATTTTGTCCGGAGCATATCTCTGAAAGTATAATAGCTATTATCAAATTCATTGAGAAGAAACGCAGTGTACAAGAAGCCTAAATTTAACTGGCTTCAGTTTACTATCAAGCTTTTACGGCGGGGTTGGCCATGTTGGCTCTTGTTAAATAAGCAAATCCTTAATTTTTGACAATGTATTCCAAAGCTTTTTCTTCAGAAAAAAAACGGAATGATATCACGTAAGGGCTATGATTACTTAACATGTGTATGTTGGAGGAATTGAAGGAAATTGGGTTAAAAAAAACCCTGTTGATATTGAGCTGATATTTGATGTGCAAGATTCTGCAATGATGAGTTACAGATCATTTTGAGTTTTGATTTGGTACATTGATTTTTGCCAAAAACACAGACTTTTTTTCTATATGCCTGTTAAAAATTGCAGTTTTCTGTGAATCTGCAATAAAGATACATAGTTCTATTTGACAAAATTACAGATGTTGCTTTTGGATAGAAAAATTAATTAAACTGCTTGTAGGGGAACTGGTATTACCATGCAATACTTCTGAATACTTATTGGTCTCTAGTATCTCCTAGTGAGCCACAACTGTGTGAGTCTATATGATGCATTTCCGGTAATATGTAGGCTTCCTCTGCAAGCCCTATTTTACATAGAAACAAAGAGGAAAATCTTCAAAAAAGTCTGAATCAGAAACAATAATACATACAGCATTTATATTCTATATGACCTTTCATGTAGTTAACCACTTATATGATACTCCATAGAACATATATGAGCTACCTGAGTTTACCCTATTTTACAGGAGCAGATTTGATCTAGTGGTAATACGATAGACTCATGCCTCAGGGGTCCCTTGTTCAATTGCCCACTCCCCCAGTCTTCAGATGATACTATAAATGGAGACCCAAACTCCATATGACCTTAGCTTTAGAGTGGGACAAGAACCTCCAAGCATTCCAGCAAGCACCTTTTTTACATGGAAGCAAAGAGAATGGAATGTTTTAAAAATCTTGTAACACATCATGAAGTTTAACCTATTCCCAAATGGGAATGTTTTAAACCAGACCAAAGTCAAAGAAGTTGCAGACAACAATTTTTAAGTTGATTAAGTCTTTAAAATCTTTGTCTTTTGGGATAGAAACATTGTTGATAATGAAGAAATTGCTTGTTACAAGGTTTTCTAAAGCTTTCATATTGGAGGGTGTTTGAAAGAGTCATTGTGTGGGAATAGGTTAAAGAGGTTTCCCTATTTGCATTTGACACTGCCTGATGACCTGCTATCAAAGTTCAAAGAAAGTGTCTTGGGTGCTACTTTGGCTTTTGCCAAATCACACATTATATTACTTGAAACAAAGAAGGAAATCTTTGAACTCAACTTTTTGCTTTTCATAGATGTATAAAGTGGTCCCACGTAATCCAGCTTTTTTACACCCACCAAGAAAAATGCTTTGAAAATTATTGTGGAAAATGAAGAAATTCCTTTTAAACATGCTGTGTTTCGTACAGAAACAGATAAAGATAATCAAAATTTCAATAACTTGAAATTGTCATCTGTAAATTGGACCACTCAAAAATTTGATAAAGGCTTAAACCACTTGGAGGTGTTGTTTTTTTGCATAGAACAACACCAAGTGACCCTCTGCAAAAGTTATATAATTAACGTCCCCTCGGGTCTGGTTTTGGTAATGCTCGAGTGTGCCCCATTTGGGCAATGCTTGAGTGTGTCACAAGGAAACACAATTGAGTGATGCAGGACCATCATGGTCCTTGTGTCATATATAAACTTCCTAAAGAAAAAGAATATTGGCAATGTTTGGTCATTTTGGCACATGCAGTTAAAACCTCCAAAATGCTCATTATTTTCAGTTGATTTTATCAGCGCCCCCTTCAAGATGAACAAAATCCAATTCTTTGAGAACTATGAGAACCCAACAGATTTCTTCAGACCAGCACTGCGGTCCATGTTGGTAGGTATAATGGTGTTGCCTTTGACCACAAATTAAATGTTCAACAAATCAAAAAACAAACGTAGAAAGATTTCACAAGCAATCAGAAAACCCTGGCCATCCATTTGGTAGAAAGATGTTCATCATTATTTCAGAACAAAACTATTGAGGTGTTTTCCTTTTTAAAGTTGTTTTAACCTTTGTCATGCTGTATAAGTGACCTTACTGAATTGCTGTCAAATCAAAGGGCTGAAAGCTTGATAGAACTTGTTGTTAAAAAATCAACATTTCTTTTAGAAATCAACTTCATACACAACTTTGGCAGGAAATGTACTAGCAGGAGGTATAGACTAAGATCAGCCTGTACATTAGTGCAGTCTGATCTTAGTCTACACCTCCTGTCAAAACCGAAAACAGGGTTAATGATTGTCTACTACATTTACCCTTCTGTGATAATTAAGTCCAGGGACCACTAACCTCTGACAAAGCAGACAGACTCAGATAACAAACAATGTCAGTTTGCAAGGGATAAGACAAAAGGTGAATCGTTGGTTGGCACCCAAAAAGCTTGAATAAGCTGTGGATATGGCTTTTAAACTATAACCAGACAACAAAGTTCAAGACTTTTCAAAATTGAAGGAAGTTGCAGACGACTTTTCAAATTGTGCTAAAATTGGTTAATAACTACCAAATCAGGTAGAAATCATTCTGAGAAAAGGTGAAATTACTTAAAGCATCATTTTGTGGAAGTGGGTTAAGTTACCTGTCAATGAAACTGTCTAAGATACATTTTTGAGGTCTGGTCTAAATGGTTACTATTTTTCTTTTAATTATCCCATGACAAGACGACAAAATTTTAGACTGGTCCAAACTGAAAAAAGTTGCTGACAACAATACAACGTTTAGGAAAAATTTGATTTTTAGCTCACCTGAGCACATCAACAATTGAAGTGTTACATTCTAGAGGCCACAGTTTTGACCAAATCTTCATAAAATTTTGTCAGAATAATTTTTAGGTCATGGGGATGAACCCTATTGATTATGGGAGGGTTCTAGTTGAAAACACAGGAAAAGGGACCTTAATGACAATTTCTTTGTTTACACTCTATAGGCCACAAATATGGCTCTATCTTCATGAAACTTTGCCAGAATAATTATTAGGTCATACAGATGAATCCTATTAATTATTAGAAGGATCTTTCCGAAAACACAGGAAAAGGGGCCTTAATGAAAATTTCTTTGTTTACACTTTTTGCTTAATCTTCATGAAACTTGGTCAGAATAATTGTTTGATCATGAGGATGAACCCTATTGATTATGGGAGGATTCTTTCTGAAAACACAGGAAAAGGGGCCTTAATGACAATTTCTTTGTTTACAGTCTAGAGGCCACAATTTTGGCTCAATCTTCATCAAACTTATGAAGAATAATTGTTAGGTCATAAGGATAAACCCTTTTATGGAAAGGTTCTATCAGAAATCACAGGAAAAGGGGCCTTAATGACAATTTCTTTGTTTACAGTCTAGAGGCCACAATTTAGGCTCAATTTTCATGAAACTAGGCCAGAATAATTATTTGGGCGTATGGATGAACCTTTTTGCTTATGGGAAGGTTCTTTTGGAAAACACAGGAAAAGGGGCCTTAATGACAATTTCTTTGTTAATGCTCTAGTGGCCATAATTTCGGCTCAATCATGTTACTTGGTCAGGATACTTGTTAGGTCATAAAGATGAACCTTATAGATTGTTGGAAGGTTCTACAGGATAACACAGGAAAAGAGGCCATAATGACAATTTTTTTGCCTCAATCTTCATGAAACTGGTTAAAAGGTATTTGTCTCTAGTTGCATTTTTTTAACAGCAGACAATTCAGACGAGCGATCTAGGACCATCATGGTTGTCTTGTTTCAAATGTCTTGGTAGAAAACATTGTGGAAAATGAAGAAATTGGTTGTTTTTCTTAAGAGGCGTCAAAAAGCGTCACTGTGTTGGAATGAATTAATTCAAAACAAGGTTTGAGCCTGTTAGTAAGTTTTTTTAAAATGCTTATTAACCCTTTCCCGAAATATTCTGCATTTTTATGTCCCAAAGATATGATTACAAGAAAATCATCATGGGCAAAGGAGAACTTCAATCCACAATGTCTATGACTCTTTGTCTAGAAATTGTCTTGTTTTCTTTTAATTTGGACAGGTTTTGTCATCTAGTTACCAAATCATAGTTAAGATAGTATAGTTTTGTACAGTTTTTACATCCTGCTGGTATATTTCTAATTTGGTATGTTTTGTTAAATGGTTGTTGGTATGAAAATGCCAGAAAGACATAGTTGTGTGCACCGGCTTTAGCAATGTAACTGAAAAAAAGATTGAACACTATGTTATGAATAATCAGGTTATAATATGAAACATTTCTATATAACCTCATCACCCATTTTTAACCTATTCCAACACAATGACATTTTTTGACGCCCCTCAAGAAAAACTATTTTAAAAACTTTATGGAAAATGGAAAAATTGCTTGTAACAAGCAATTTCTTCATTTCCCACAATGTTTTCTACCCAGAAAAGAGAAAAACCTAAAATTTCATAAACTTTAAAGTGTTGTCTGCAACTCCTTACTATTTTGACCAGTCTAAAATTTTATCGTCTGGTAATGGGTTAACAAGCAGTTTTAATAAAGATCTTTTCCAATATTTAACTTTTTAAACTTAAATTTTTATCTGTTTACATAATTCATATTTCCACAAGTTATTTACTTTATATATTGACAGACACACCATATCCTAATTAATATTGACGTTCGAGATCCTACAGAGAAGAAAACAAAGAAAGACAACTTACAGGCAACTTTAGAAAGTGAGTGTTTTATTAACAAAGCTCATAACAACCTTTATGGTCTATGGGAAGTAAATCATTTTCCCGTCATCTGTCAGGTAAGTATAGGGAAACTCCGGTTCATATCAACACCAGATCAAGGTGGCCTCTGATTGGACAATATTATTGAAATTCAAAATCAATAATTTTTTCAAGACCTTTTATGTTCCGTTGAAAAATTACGAAGTCTTAAGTAACGGTTTGGAATCATTTTGGAAATTTACTAGCGGGTTTAAAAGTGGGTACGTTTTTTTGAATTGCCCGTAGAAACAGCTGTACAGGGAGGGTCATCTCAAAAATGGGGTCAAAAGTCAGAGAGAAAAGGGATCATTCCATACTGAAATTTATATTTTTGGATGTATGAATGGATGTTCTTTAATTTAAAGTAGGTCTGGTCATTCTTGCAAACTCTTGGACTGAGCTATAAGCAAATATGTTATAATGGTCGTCTATGGAAAATGATTTACTTCCCTTAGACCTTATACTTATTCTAAAAAGAAACTGTACTCTTACATGCTTTATGGTATATTATTGAGATTATTCTAGTGAATTGACGGATCAAGGCTGTCAGTCAAATGATTGATTGGCCATTCAAATAATTAATCCTTGTCATGCTGAATAAAATCCTCTACAAATTTGTGTGAAAATCAAAGGACTGAAAGCAGATAAAGCACTAATTTTGGGTTGGTGATTATGTGGAAAATTAATGAAATAAATAATGCTGGCTTTAAAAAGACAAGCAGGAGGTCTAGAGAAATATCAGACTACACATATGTGCAGGCTGGTCTTTGTCTAGGCCTCCTGCCAAAACAGGAATATTCAAGGTTCAGCATGACAAAAGCTAATTCAGACTGGAAATGAACTTTGAACTCCTACATTTGCTGACATTAATATGAAGAATTGTTGTTGGTTGGCAAGCTGTAGTTACAACATTTAGGATGCCAACCAACCATTTTACTTCTTGTTACATGGTATTGGCCACACAATTTTCAAAATATAGCTTTTTAACCCATTTCCACACAACAAAATTTTAGACCAGTCCAAATTGAAAGGAGTTGCAGACGACATTTCAAAGTTAATGAAATTTTAGTTGTTTTTTTAATTTCTGGGTAGAAAACATTTTCACAAGCAATTTCTTCATTTTACACAATCTTTTCCTAATTGATTTTCTTCAGGAACGTCCAAAGGCGTCATTGTGTGGGGATGAGTTAATATCTAAGTGGAACTTCCTGTCGGAGTTCAGTTTGCATGGCCAGCAATCTGTCAATCATCTCTCAATTATCTGTCAATCATTAATCAGTAATTTCACCAATAAGCTAGTGAAATAATATGATAAAGTCGATACTTTGATAGATCTGATTCTTTTAGGAAATATAGAAATACACTATACCTTTCTTTATAGTGTAAGATTGATTGATTTTTATAGGCAAAAAATTACTTTGTTCTTTGTAGCTCACCCACTTGTGAAATTAATATGTTAGAGTTCAAAGCTCACCTCTTATCTGATTGAATGATTTGATTGGTTGATCAATTCGTTGATTGATCTTACTTTTAGGCAATAATTACCCTCGTTTTGTTTATTTTCTCTTGCTTCTTTAACCTATTCCAACTCAATGACAATTTTGGACGCCCCTCAAATACAATAATTTGGGAAACATTGTGGAAATTGAAGAAATTGCTTGATGCAAGCAATTTTTTTTTTGCACAATGTTTTCTGCCATAAAAAGTGACAAAACCTAAAATTTCATAAATTTTGAATTGTCGTCTTGAATTTCTTTCAATTTGGACAAGTCTCAAGACATTGCCGTCTTATAATGGGTTAATGCTCCTTTCTGTTGTCTAGGTTACCACCAGTTACAAGTGGTAGAGGACTGCATTACAGATTTCTGTTTCTGTTGTATGACCGGTGGCGATGATGATGAGGAAGAAAAGGAGAACAAGATCCTCTCAAAAATGGGTAAGAAAGGGAGAGAAATTGTCATGAGTAATCTCCCTGGAATTATAGTACTAGAAGTTGGTCATTATAACTGTAATAACTGATTACCCAAACTTTTGATTTTGTCCTCGGGAAAAAAGTATATGGAAGATGAAAAATTCTGCATAAATTATGTGAAAGACGTTCAATATTCTTCCTGGATAATTCTAGTTATTTTAACTGATTTTACCTGCATGGAACAGAAAGTCTTGAGAACATAATCCCTTAGTTTGTATAATTAAACATCTTGTTTGTATATCTCAACATTTTTTTTTTCAACTTTCTGTGTAGAAAATATTGTGTAAAATGAAGAAATTGCTTGTGACAAGCAATTTCTTCATTTTACACGATGTTTTCCCATTTTTTTTCTTGAGGGGCATCCAAATGCATCATTGTGTGGCAATGGGTTAAAGAATTCTGCACACCATCTTTCATATTGGACCATTCTAAAATTTTGTTGTTTTCCCAGTTTTTTTTTCCAGAGGGGCATCCAAAAGTGTAATTGTGTGGGAATGGCATTATTGATCCTGCACACCATCTTTCATGTTGGACCAATCTACAATTTTGTTGTCTTGTAGCATAATCTAGCAAAATTTATTACCAGAATGAAAAATTATATACTACCAGGTACTCAATATTAACCCTTGTCATGCTGAACCAAGAATATTGAGTTTGGGAAAGAGGTATAGACAAAGATCAGCCTTCACATAAGTGCAATCTGATCTTGGTCTACATCTTGCTTGCTCTTTTCCTGCCAGAGAAGTTACAAAATTGATTTTCAAAAGAATATTGATTATTGAACAACAAGTACTTTCAGTGCTCTCAGCCCTTTGACTTTTATGCATTCCATAAGTGATTTTATACAGCATGCTTGAACAACAAGTATTTTCAGTGCTCTCAGCCCTTTGATTTTAATGCATTCCATTAGTGATTTTATACAGCATGACAAGGATGAAACCTTGTCATGTTGATCCCAGAATATTCCTTCTTTTGCAGGAGAACTAGAAAAAGATCAGCCTGCACATAAGTGCAGTCTGGTCCTGGTCTGCACCACCTGCTAGTACTTTTTACACAATATGTATTTGTAAAATTAATTCTCAAAAGAAATACAAGTCCTCTCTAAGGGCTTTCCGTGCTTTGATTTAAAGCATTTTAGAAGACCAATTTTTATTCAGCATAACAAGTTTAAAAAAGAGATTGTAGGTGAATGAACAAAGAAGATTAGTAGAATATCTCTTTTAGGATATCAAAAGTAAGAATTTTGAGAAAATGGGCTAAAAATGAAAATGCACTTCTTTCAGGATTGCCTTATTTCCTAATGAAAGAGATCTATGTTGATGCCTACATTTTACATGAGGACTCTGTGTACAGTCATGAAAAAGAAATGAGAAAACATAATAAAGATTCTATAAAAGAAAGTAAGAAAACAGACAAGGAAATTCCCAAGAAGGAACTAGTTCATGATCCACGGAAAGAACTGAATGACACATGGACTTGGGGTAGCTGGAGAAAGTTTTTACCACTTTGGAAAATACGAAATTATTTCGGAGAGAAAATTGCCCTGTATTTTGCTTGGAGTGGTCTGTTGATACTGAGTTTGTGGCTGCCATTCTTGTTTGGATTTGCAGTTTTTATTTATGGGTTAACAGTGAGGTGAGTTTTGTATCTTAAGATCTTTAAACCATTACCATTCAACAAAATTTTAGACTGGTCTAAATTAAAACAACCCAAAACAACAAAGAATTTTATAATTTCATCAACTGCAATTGTAAAATTCTTGATTGTTTTGGGTTTGAAATACTGTTGATAATGTCACACGCAGTTTTTTCCTCAAGTAGGCCTTCAGTTTTTTCAGCCAATTGATTTTAGTGCAATTCTAGAAAAAAAATTATTAAGCTAGACAAGGGTTATTGGTATATCTTTTTACTTGTTGTTTATGTCTTTTAGTTATGGTGACACAGGCGAGGAAGAAATGCCATCAAATCTCACAGACAGACAGCAGTAAGTTGATAGTCTTCAACTTTAACCCATTCCCACACAATGATGCTTTTTGATGCCCCTCAAGAAAAACAAACAGGAAAACATTGCGTAAACTGAAGAAATTTCTTGTTGCAAGCAATTTCTTCATTTTATACAATGTTTTCTACCCACAAAGTTGAAAAAATCTAAAATGTCATGAATTTTGAATAGTCGTCTGCAACTCCTTTCAATTTAGACCAGTCTAAAATTTTGCCGCCTGGTGATGGGTTAATAGAAAATTACAAAAATCATGTGCATACCTATGCTAATACATGTATGCATGTGAAACAAATTGTCAATTTGAAAATATTCATTATAGATTACTTAGTAAATGATTCTAAAAATTAGGTTGTGGTAATTACTATGGACCCTTATGGACTCCTTTAGAACACACCAGTACAGTACTTATGCTAAATGTGTGGACCCAAGAAATACCCTATAGATCAACAGTTCTCCCAGGATTCAACTTCAGACCTCTGAAGCCATTCCCACATTACAAAATTATAGGCTGGTCCAAACTGAAAGATGAGGTAGACAGCATCTCAAAGTTGATTGAATTAAGAGATGTTTGCCTTCAGTGTAGAAACATTGCGGATTTTGAAGAAATTGCCTGTTACAAGCAACTTTTTCATTGTCCAAAATGTTTTCCATAGCTTTTTTCTTGAGGGGTCTCTAAAAGCTTCACTGTGTAGAAATGTGTTAACCCATACCCAAATGAAAAAATCTTAAGACTGGTCCAAATTCAAAGAGGTTGCAGATGATAAAACAAAGTTGAAAAATAAGGGCCAAATGAGGTAGAAATCATTGTAAGTAAAAAATATGTTTTTTATAGCTCTATTTCTTTGATGTGTAAAAATGCAGGATTATGTGAGAATGGGTTTATTTCATAGCATATTCTGAGCAGGATAGAAACATTTTACTCTTCAAATATTTACTGTATCAAGAATGGTCATAATACAGTTTGTTATATATTTATCCTGAAAAAACCACAATATCTGATTGACCTCTGCTGTATCATATCTGTTTTTCGGATATTTGTTTTTATAAAACCATTACCACTTAATCCTGGCCTCGGCCAAAATGCAGTTGGTAGCCCAACAGACTCTCAATCATGAGGTCTTAACCCATTCCAACACAGCAAAATTTTAGACTGGTCCAAATTGAAAGAAGCTGCAGACGACAATTTCAAGTTGATGGAATTTTGAATTTCTATCGTCTTTTTGGATAGAAAACATTGTGGATAATGAAGAAATTGCTTGATACAAGCAATTTCTTCATTTTCCACAATGTTTTACAAAGCTTTTTTCTTGAGGGGCGTAAAAAGGAGGGATTGAGTTGGAATGGGTTAAGTTTTATAACTGGTCACTGCAAATATGCTTTCTGACATATGTCTCTCACCATTGGGAAAATAATCATAAATCTAACTTGGTTGAAAAGCAGAGGCTTGGAAAGGATGTAGATGTCAGACTGGGTTGAGAATCCATTGTTAGAGGCTCCAGCTTCCACGATACAAGTGAAATACTGTTAAAAGTTACATAAAACTCATTCAAACAAAAAAGCTTTAGAAAAGATTGTGAGAAAAGGACGAATTGCTTTTAACAAGTAATATCCCTTTTTTCTCACAATTTTTTCAACTGAATGTGTCAGTCATTCTAGCACGGCTGTTTTGGAAAAATCAGAGATATTGCTAAAGCCTCAATGTTGTCTGAATCAATGTCTGCATAACCATGATCCAAAAACTTTTTCCTATATCTTTACTATTGCTATACATAGGGACCTCATATATAATTGTCCACTACTTGTGACAACACCTTTCTTCTGCTATAAAGTTTAAGGTCATTTTTCAAGGTCATTGTTATACTAGAAGGGCATCTTGTCCAAAAATCTCTGCATTTTACTAAATCTCTGATACAGTATAAAATGTTGGCAGCCGTGCGTTGGCATCTGAATGTGGTGCTCATGTTTAATTTAATTTCTCTTTGAAATGTCATCATCAACTTTTGTCAGTTGGAATCAGTGGAAAGTTTTGTTGAATGCTAATAGGTTAAGCTTACATGAAGTCTCTCTGTGTGACAGGGCCTATTTGTTTTATGACCATCCCTGATGTTTCCTTTTGTTGTAATGTTTCACATTTGTATTTAAGATTACAATGGAGGATGACCCAGTTATATGACACATTGAGAGGCTCCTTTGATAACAATGTCACTCCTTTCTTTGCCTTGACCATTTGTCTGTGGGGTATGTATTCATTCTGAAATGTTCTCTAATTCTTAGATGAACCATTTATCTTGCCACGCAATCACCACTCAATTTCTCAGTTTTAGCTGAACTGGCTGAAAGCCAGCAAGCTATTGTCATGGCCTTGTTTGCATCGCACGTCCCTCTGTGTGTGCATGCGACAGCCTGTTCATAAGCTTTTACTTTAAAATCTTCTCCTCAGAAAGTACTGAACAGAATCAACCAAATTTCACAGAAATGATCCTTTGGTGACTTTTTATCAGATTCCTTAAAAAGAATTTGATCAGATGAAAAACATGGCTTAAATTGGCAGGACTAATTTCCATAATTGTTGAAACCTTTAGAAACCTTGATCTCAGAAACCAGTGGACAGATTTCAACCAAATTTTGCAGAAATGATTCTTGGGTGATCCTTTATCAGATTCCTTAAAAAATTGATTGGATGATAAACATTGCTTTAATGGGCAGTACTCATTTCCATAGATGGTGAAACCTTTAAAAATCTTCTTCCCAGAAACCGCTAGATGGATTTCAACTAAATTTCACAGAAAAGATACTTTGATGACCCTTGATTAGATATCTTCTAGAGAATTTTGATCAGATGAAAAACATTGCTTTAATGGGCAGGGCTTATTTCCATATAATTATGGTGAAACCTTTTGAAAATCTTCTTCTCAGAAACTGGTTGATAGATTTCAACAAAATTTCACAGGAATGATCCTCAGATGACCCTTTATCAGATTCCATCAAAGAATTTTGATGGGTTGAAAAGCATGGCTTTAATTGGCGGTGCTAATTTCCAGATATAGTGAAAGCTTTGAATTTTTTTCTCAGAAACCAGTCAATGGATTTCAACTGAATTTCAACCAAATTTCACAGGAATGAACCTCAGATGACCCTTTATCAGATTCCATCAATTAATTTTGATTGGTTGAAAAGATTGCTTTTATGGTTGAGACTTATGTACAATGAAAAGGTTGAAATATTAAAAGATTTCATTGACATTATTTAATTGCCACACATGGTGAATATGATACCTGAAAACCCCATTTGCTTAATCAGTGGAGCCATACAGGGGCTCAAGCCCCTCTAGTTACATGCCTCTATGACTGTATTAACCGTTTACCACTCAACCCTGCAATTCTATATTTCCATGAAATACAATTAGGGGAAAAATTGTGAGAAAAGAAGAAATTGTTTATAACTAGCGATTTCTTCTTTTCTCACAAAGGTTTTGACCTCACATGGCCCTAATTCAATGTATACAAACTAAGTTTAGTTGTCTGCAACTTATATCAATTTGGACCAGTCCTTAATTTTGTCATTTGGGTTGGGTTAAGGAAAACTTGTAAGAAAAGGAGAAATTGCTTGTAAAAATCTGTTTCTCCTTTTTCTTAATGTTTTCCTTATTCTATACTACTTGATTTCAACATAGACTCACTTTTTAATGTTCTATGCAACCTTTTTCAATTTGGACCAATCTAATATTCTGGTGTGTGTTAAATGGTCACTCTGTTGACTATGAAGCCAGTTTGCAGATACCCAAATCTTAACCCATTACCAGACATCAAAATTTTAGAGTGGTCCATATGGAAAAAGATGCAGGCAATTCATAATATCATGCATAGATTGAAAAATAAGTAATATAAAGGGAAGAAATCATTATTAATATAAGCAATTTCTCCTTTTTCAACATCCTATTTAATTGCTACATTTTTATTCTTATTTATTCTATGTAATCTATCTAATCTCCTAATAATTATGTAAAGGACAATAGATTATTTTTTTGCAGACCAATAATTTAGCATCTATTTTTTACTTTTAAGGCAATTTAAATTAAAAAAGAATATATTTTATTATAACCCATTCCCACACAATAACACTTTTAAATACCCCTCAATATAAAAAATTGCAAAATATTGTGGAAATGAAGAGATGGCTTGATACAAAAAAAACCAACTATTTTTTAAAAGTTTCATCAACTTAAAATTGTCGTTCTTTGAATTTGGACTGGTCTAGAATTTTATTATGTGGGAATGGGTTTGAAAAAATAAAAATTGAATATATTCAGGCACAGTGTTTTTAGAGATGTGGAAAAGAAGAAATTCTCGTCTAGCATATGAGTGGGATGTGGACATGTTTGAACAAAATGAACCAGACAGACCTCAGTTCTTTGGAACAAAATTGAAAAAGGTATGTCAACCAAAGATATAGATTAACCCATTTACTAGACATGAACATTTAACACTTGTCTGAGTTCTGAGAGTTTACAGACATTAATTCATATTGTGTTAAAATTACAAAGTTAGTTCCTATTAGTGTAAAAAACATTGTCAACCTTAGTAACTGTGAAGTGTATCTGGAATTTTGGCTGGAGATGTAGACAAAGACAAGCCTGCACATATGTGCAGTCTGATCTTAGTCATCACAAACCTTTTGTCCCATTTCAGATAGAATTATTTTTAGCTCACCTGAGCACAAAGTGCTCATTGTGGGGTTTTTTGATTATCCTCTGTCCGGTATGTGTCATGTGTTGTATGTCAACAATTTTAAAACAACATCTCAAAAACTGCCGAGCCAATTTCAACCAAATTTGGCAAAAATGTTCCTTAAGTGGTGCCCTTTAAAAATTGATAAAAGAATTGAAATTCATTTAAAACTCTTATTGCCATGTCAACAAAACTGAAATTTTAACAAAAATCTTTAAAAATGATCTCCCTCTAACACAGAAGGCTAATAGCCTTGAAATTTTGTATGAAGCATCCATTCATATACCTCTTTTAGAATTTCTAAAATCATCAACCTCAGGTCCGCAGGGGTGAAGCCCGAGGGATGATTTTAAAACAACATTGCCTCCCAAACCACAGGAACAATTTCAACAAAATTTGTCTGAAATGTTCCTTAGGTGGTGCCCTTTGAAGATTGCCTAAAGAATTGAAATCCATTGAAAACTCTTGTTACAATGGCAACAAAACTGATCTTTAAAAAAAAAATCTTTAAAAATTAACTCCTTCTGACCCAGGAGGCATAGAGCATTGATGCATGAAGCATCAGTACATTGGCCTCTATCAGAATTGCTAAAATCATCACCCTCAGGTCCACAGGGAGAGAGCCCAAGGGGGATGATATTGATATAAAGAAGGATTTTTAAAACAACATCTCCCAAACCACAAGACCAATTTCAACCAAATTTGGCAGAAATAATCCTTAGGATGTGCCCTTTTAAAAATTGCTATAAGGATTGAAATCCGTAGAAAACTCTGGTTGCCATAGCAACAAAGCTGAAATTTTAAAAATATCTTTAAATATTATCTCCTCCTGACCCAGAAGATGTAGAACCTTGATATTTTTGCATGAAGCATCAGTACATTTACCACTTTGATAATTGCTAAAATCATTACCCTAGGATCCC
This sequence comes from Fragum fragum, assembly GCA_946902895.1. Taxonomy (NCBI): domain Eukaryota; kingdom Metazoa; phylum Mollusca; class Bivalvia; order Cardiida; family Cardiidae; genus Fragum; species Fragum fragum. The sequence goes on along the minus strand of OX336369.1, from coordinate 57,927,820 downwards.
CAGAGGAAGAGCCTGGGAGTGGGGCTTATATAGAAATAAAGGACTTTTAAAATGACATCTTCTCCCAAACCTCTGGGCCAATTTCAACCAAAGAATTTATATCTGCTGAAAACTCTGATTGCCATGCCAACAAGAGATAAATATAAAAACACTAAAAAAAGAAAACTATAAAAAATCATCTCCCAACCAAGGAGCTGAAGAATTTGATATTTTGCATGAAACATCAGTACATAGACCTCTTTAAAAATTGTTTAAATTTCAGAGACATTGGGTGATTTAGCCTAAATAGAAATAAGGAAGGCAAATCTTCCCAAACTATGTGACCAATTTTGACAAGATTTGGCAGGAATTTCCCTCAGGTAGCCTACTAAAAGATTTGAAATCTGTTGAAATCATTGATTGCCATGGCAATATAAGTTGATTTTAGTTAAAGTTTAAAGGAGGTCTTCTCCAGACCTAGTTAATTTTAGGCCTTGAATAAATAGAGCCTTATCTCAGGTGAGTGGAAGGGTCATGGGCCCTCTTGTTAAATAAATTAAATTTTGAAAGAGAAATATTGACTTATGACAAGTGCTTCCTGTACTTTTAGCCCTTTGATTTTAATGCAATCTGACAAAAAGATTTAAAATAGCATGACATTAGGGTTAAGTAATGAGATGATATATAATGTAGAAAAAAAGTATATTATAATTAATATCTGGTATAGAGTTTCTGGTCAGTAAGGGATCAAAATATCCCCTTTCGATCCTTAGATATTACTCTCAAGAGGGTCACAGAGGGTCAATATGACCCCCTTGAGAGAAATTTCCAAGGCTCAAAACTGGATATTTTGGAATTTTTGAGTGTCAAACAACTTGTTTACAACTCGAACACAAGCCCTGTCATATACATGAAATTTTTGCTGTTATGTGTACAACTCGACAGAAAAAAATCTGTATTTGGCATGTACCAAAAAAACGTATTTGTCAAGTACCGTTAAACACGGACTACTTTTTTGTGTATTGGATCGCGTGTAGGTATTTTTTATTGAATTTGACCTTTGGTCTCATCCAATAAAAAAAACCTACACACGATTCTCAAAAATGATAACAACAAATAGGAAAAGACACTGTTGTAATATTCCCTATTTCTATCATTCAGGATCCAGTGACAAATGAAGATGACTGGTTCTACCCATTCAAACGTCAAATACTCAAATATTGTTTATCTTCATCAGCTTTAATTTTAATGGTGAGTCTTTGTTGAAGGTCAGTGTTTCAGGATTAGAAAATAGTGTAAACCTTTTAGTCCTAAAAAAATTGGAGGTTCCAAAATAAACTTGTTCATCTTTCAGGTGATGGCTAAAGTAGAAAATACCTGTAAACCACTTTTCCTTCAATGTTTGTACTGTTAGAGCCTTGTTTATTCACCTCTATATTCCCCGTCAAATGCAGGCTTTAAATCTTTGACGGTAGTTATAGTGTAAGTCGTTTCAAAAAGCATGAAAGTGTCAGCAGATTTCAAACTGATAAAGGCCTTGCCAGTGAGAGTCATTTGTAACAAAATTACATTCACTATGTCTGTCTGTCAATCCCAGTTTTGACATGTTATAACTTACTCTACATCTCTCTGTTTCAGGATGGGCAATAATATATATGGCAACTATTTAAGAAATCTTTAGATACCGAATTGCTCCAAGCTGCATATGCCCTATTTTTTGTCGAGCCCATTGCGACAAGCGAGACATAGTTGTCACTATGACAAGTGGGTGTATGTGCGTTAGTCGGTTAGTCCATCCTTCCGTCCGAACAATTACTCCTACATTTATGGATGGATTTCAAAATAACTTGGCACAATTATTCTCAACAAGAGAAGATGTGCCATTCAAAAGAATTTTTGAATAGCTTCAAGTTCAAGGTCACAGCTCAAGGTCAAACACTAAAATTGTGCTTGTATGGAGCATTTTTCTACAATTATGGGTGGATTTCAAAATAACTTCTTATTCTCCATAATGAGTAGATGGATTTCAAAATAAATTGGCACAATTAATCTCCATTATCAGTAGATGTTCCATTTGAAACAACTTTTTGGATAGCTTCAAGTTCAAGGTCACAGCTCAAGGTCAAACACTAAAATTGTGCTTGTATAGAGCATTTCTGCTACAATTATGGATGGATTTCAAAATGAAAAGGCACAATTAATCTCCATTATCAGTAGATGTGACATTTGAAACAAATTTTTGGAAAGCTTCAAGTTCAAGGTCACAGCTCAAGGTCCTACACTAAAACTGTGCTTGTTTTTTGTTTGTTTGAATGTTTTACGCCGCTTTTAACAATCTTTCAGTTATATCGTGGCGGCTGGAGCACCTAACAATGGATTCCTGGTATTTCTCACACCAGTCCTACCATTACATCCTTTCCTAGCCTCCAGCTGCTATCCCACATAGGTCTATGATTATCGGCCCATTGGTGAGAGACAAACAGCCAGAAAGGATGAGTGCCGCCGTCGGGGATCGAACCCGGGACCTCTAGATTGACAGTCCGACACGCTACCAACTGCGTTATGACGGCGGCACTGTGCTTGTACGGAGCATTTCTCGTACAATTATAGATGGATTTCAAATAAATTAGCACAATTTTCTCCACCATGAGTAGATGTGCAATTTGAAAGATTTTTTTGGATAGCTTCAAGTTCAAGGCCACAGCTCAAGGTCAAACACTAAAAATTGAGCTTGTATGGTTCATTTCTCCTACAATTATGTATGGATTTCAAAATAAATTGGCACAATTAATCTCCATTATCAGAAGTTGTTCCATTTGAAACAACTTTTTGGATAGCTTCAAGTTCAAGGTCACAGCTCAAGGTCAAACACTTAAATTGTGCTTATCTGGAGCATTTCTGCTACAATTATGGATGGATTTCAAAATAAACTAGCACAATTGTTCTCCATCATAAGTAGCTGTGCTATTTGAAAGAAGTTTTTGGATAGCTTCATGTTCAAGGTCAAAGCTCAAGGTCAAAGCTCCAGGTCAAAGAGTAAAATTGCGCTTATCTGGAGCATGATAGCTACAAAAAGTTTGCGGGTTTGACAGCAGTTGTCCTTTGACAACCATCTAGTTCCTGTATCATTTCTACAGATCATTGTTAGCATGATCACCTACAAAAGTGCAGTCATTGGAACAATTCTCTGATATGTAATACCTCTTTACTATAATTGTGCGCTTTTAAAGAGTGTTGTAACAAAGATAATGTGATCTCAGGTTGGCCACATCTTAACTAATTCCCAAACAGTGACACTTTTAATCGCCCCTCAATATGAAAGCTTTGGAAACATAGTGGGAAATGAAGAAATTACTTGTTACAAGCAATTTCTTCATTATCTTTATTGTTTTCTACTGCGAAAGATAAAGATTTGAAAGATTTCATATACTTCAGATTGTTGTCTGCAACTTCTTTCAATTTCATTGTGTGGGAATGGGTTAAGCTATTTTTTTTCTCCATTTTACAGATATGTATAGTATTTATTAGCCTGGCCGGTGTGATAGTGTATCGTGTAATTGTTAGCGTTGATTATTGTACAGACCTTGATGCAATAGAGTGCCTTATAACAACTAATGTCATCTCGGCGTTACTTAATGCTATATCAATTCTTATTCTTGGACGGGTAAGTTTTATATTCTATTTTTCATTTTGATTATCATCAATTATTGTAGACCTCGATGCAATAAAGTGTCTGATTAAGGTAAATGTTGTCTTTACTAAATTTAGAGTTTCTTAATCCGTTAACAAATGATAGAATTTTAGCCTGGTTAAAATTGAAAAAAGCTATATTTGACAATTTTAATATTAGGAAATATTATAAATCCTTGTTTTTTTGGAAGAAAACATTGTGGATAATGAAAATTGCTTGAAACTAGTAGTTTTTAAACCGGAATATTCCTAGTACAGCATGACAAGGGTTAATGTTAGGGCTCATTATAGTATATACCTTAATGCTACTGAGAAGTGCATTACAATAAATAACATATCAGAGTTATTTAGAACAATCTCAATTATCATACTTGACAAGTTAGATGCTTCTTGTTTAACTCATTACCAGACCAAAACATTTTAGACTGGTCCAAATAGAAAGGAGTTGCAGTGGAATGGATGAAATTTTAGATTTCTTCAACTTTCTGAGTAGGAAACATTGTGAAAAATGAAGAAAATACTTGTTGGAAAGTTTTCTTAAGGGGCATCAAAACCAATTCCCACTCAAAAACACTTTAATATGCCCCTCAATATAAAAAGCGTTGGTAAAGATTGGGGAATATGAAGGAATTACTTGTAACAACCAATTTCAATGATTTTTACCATAAAAAGACAGATTATAAAGTTTTCATTAGATTTAAGTTATCCTCTGTGACTTCTTGAATTTGGACTGGTCTCAAATATATGTGTAGTTATTGTTTAAATCTTATGCATGCACTATGCACTTTTACATATCAAGACATACAACTGTTTCAAATGTTATGAAAATCTTACTGTAGGTTAATGGGTTACTGGTAATGTCTAAATTTGACCCTTAACCTCCTACTTGACACTTAGAATAGAAGCCTGATTTAAGTTGATTGCATTTGCTGTCTTCAAGATGTATATGTGTGTGAAATATAATGAATATTAAACCATTATATTTGAAAGTTAACACAATGTCAGAATTTGACATTTGACCCTCTGCTGTGACCTTGAATATTTGGATGGGAGCCTGATTCATGCACAGTGCACTTTCACTCATCAAGATACACCATTTTGTATAGTTAAGATTTTGCTGTTTAGCCTCTAGTCAGGTATCTCTGGTCAACATGTACCAGTCTGTGAAATATCATGTTATGTAGACAAAGGACATAGTAATGCAACCCCCCCCCCAACACCAACAGCCTCATACCTGCGACCTTGAAGTTTTAGCTCTGCAACATGCTGATATATATTGTACAGTGGAATATCATGTGGCAGGCTGGATGCTGGAAAGTGATATTAACCCATTACCACATGACAACATTTTAGACTATTCCGAATTGAAAGAAGTTGCAGACGACAATTTTGAGTAAGTGCATTTTAAGGTAGAAAACATTGTGGACATTGAAGAAATTGCTTGTCACAAGTAATTTCTTCATTGTCGACAATGTTTTCCAAAGGTGTTTTTTCTTGAAGCCGGATCGTGTGGAATTCAGATGCCACCTGGCAGGATCTGAAATTTTGACAGTCACCTGCTTATTGTGAAAGCCACTGAGCTTCTACTGAGAAGCTCCCAGAGAAATTATGAAAGGAACTGGTAATAACCATGTTGGCAGGTGGCATTTTGTAAATTATGGTCTAGTTATTAGTGTTGTGTCGGAAAAGTTTTTATTTTGTCAATTCTTTGTTTTAGGTATATGATTGGGTGGCCTTAAAATTGACTGAATGGGGTAAGTTACCATTTAGCTTGACTTTTTTGAGGATAAATATTGAATGAGGGGTCAAACCATTTCATAAAACAGTTATCACCTTTAGATGACTAGTTTTACAAACTTGGCATTTTATGAACACATTTTTATATTGAATAATGATTTCTGTATCAGAGAGGCCATTAGTACAAGCTTCATCTCATTTGTTTCTTAAATAAACATTCAACTGGTTTATTTCAATACCCAAACATCAGTTATGTTAAAAAAGGAGATATTATAATAGACCATAGCTTCCTTTTTATATAACTTACGGAATAGCCTGCAAAGCTTGTTGAAAATTTAATGGCTATTTTGTGTTTAAGGAATTTATGAAAAATGTTCTTCAAAGAAGGAGGGTCTTTTCTTCATTCTTTCCAAAGCAATCTGAAATTCTGGTAATGGCTTAACCCATTACCGGACAACAAAATTTTAGACTGGTCCAAATCGAAAGAAGATGCAGACGACAAGTTAATCCTTTCCCGTTTTTTTTTAAATTTTAGACTAGTCCAAATTGAAAGAGTTAGACGACAATGAAAACTGGATGCCATTTGAAATGAAACCATCCTATGTGGTAGAAAATATTTTGGAAAAAGAAGAAATTGCTTGTTACAAGCAATTTCTTCTTTTTCCACAATGTTTTCTCCAGTATAAAATCACAGCAACGTAAAATCCTGTATATGAAATTTTGGACTTTTTTAAACTTTTGGGGCAGAAAACATTGTGGATAATGAAGAAATTGCTTGTAACAAGCAATTTCTTTATTATCCACAATGTTTTCAAAACCTTTTTTCTGAGGGCGTCTAAAAACGTAATTGAGTGGGAATGGTTTACTCAAACTAGGTCATTGAACCCTATCCCACTCAATCCCACTTGAGTCCTCAAAAAAAAAAAAGAAAAAGAAAAGAAAACAACATTGAAAAATTTTGTGGAAAAGGGAGAAATTAATTGTAACAAGCAATCACTTCATTTTCCACTATGTTTTCTACGCAGAAACACAAAGATTTTTAAGATTTCATTCACTTTGTACTGTCTTCTTCATCTACTTTCAATTCCGGCCAGTGTGAAATTTTGGGTTTAGTATTTTGTTAATAAGAAATTAACTGATGAAACATTAGTGGATTGTTATAGGCTTTAATGATATAAATACCATTTATTTCAGAAAATCATCGGACCCAAACTCAGTTTGACGATGCTTTAATCATCAAGATATTTGCCTTTCAATTTGCCAACAGTTATGCCTCCTGCTTTTACATTGCATTCTTCAGAGGGGTAAGTATTTCATACCCAAGTTTGAAGAGGAGTGAAGAATTTTTGAGGTGTAGTCTGAACTCTTGGTTTTCTTACATTTAATTCAACCCATTACAACACAGCAAATTCTGGACTAGTCCAAATTGAGAGGAGGTGCAAATGACAATTTTAAGTTTATGAAATTCTAGAATTTTTCAACTTTCTGGGTAGAAAACATTGTGTTAAATGAAGAAATTGCTTGTTACAAGCAATTTCTTCATTTTACACAATGTTTTCCCCAATGTTTTTTATGAGGGGCGTCCAAAAGTGTCACTGTTTGGGAATGGGTTAAGGGATTGTTTTGACAAGTAAAGGCTGGAAGATTGAAGTAAAAGATTGTTGTTTTCAATTTTAAAAAAGTGATGATATAATTAGACTTTATGTGAAGCATTTTTGTTGGTAAAGTGACTTGTACGCCATAACTACAGCTTATTCAAGCTGCAGTTACGTCATTAAGGTCGCCAACAGGTGATTTGCTTTTTCATACCCTTGCCATGTAATGGTGTAGGGCATAAAGAATTTCCTCTGTCGGTTTTAGTGTTAATACGTGGGTGTGTGTGTTTGTTTGTTTATTAGTATGTGTGTCCAATTCTTGTCTAGAACATATCTACTACATCAATTGATTTTTTTGTAAATGTGAACGGGTGGACGGACAGACAGACAGACGATGACATATCACAATAGCTCAGATGAGCTAAAAAAGTAACAATTTTTCCAGGAAAATTGGGGCGTCTGTTTCCAATGAAGAGCACTAGTGTCATGCATGAATTTCGTTGAATACTCCAAAGTTCAATGTCACAACTGAAGGTCATGTGACAGGCAACCATGTAGGGTCATCCATATCTGTGACACATTGTAATTTTAGAATTGACCAATTGCGGCTGTCAATCAAAGAAAAAACACCCAATTAAATCATTCTTTTTGATTAAAATTGGTGATCAAACTCCGGCACTGGCCGATATTTTTGTTTGTTTGGTGACTTAAATGTTGTAACTTCATGCCCTAACCAACCATTCTCATTTTTGTCACATGCTACTCGTCAGGTCCAGTAATTGATCAGTTGATATAATGAGTTGAATAACCACTGCATTTGTAAAAAATGGATCCACATTTACATCACTTAGGCAAACTAACACACTACTGACTCTAATTTTCCTGGAAAAATTGTTACTTTTTTAGCTCATCTGAGCTATTGTGATATGTCATCGTCTGTCTGTCTGTCCGTCCACCTGTTCACATTTACAAAAAAATCTTCTCCTCCTAAACTAACTATGGAATTTCAAAAAAACTTCACAGAAATGATCCTTAGGTCAGGATCTTTAAATATACTTCAAATAATTGAAATCCATGAAGAACTCTGGTTGCAATGGCAACCGAGTGAAAAAAAGATCTTCTTTTCCCAAGCCATAAGGCCTAGAGCTTTGATATTTGGTACATATCATCATCTATTGACCCTCTACCAAAATACTTCAAAGGCTTACTGTATTCTGAAAATAAGCCCTTTTCTGTGCGATCCCTGATTTTACAAGGAAATAAAGAAGGAAATCTTAAAAAAATCTTCTTCTCCATAACCATAAGGCCTAGAGCTTTGATATTTGGTATACATCATCTATTGACCCTCTACCAAAATACTTCAAAGAATTACCGTATTCTGAAAATCAGCCCTCTTCTTTGTGATCCTTGATTTTACATAGAAATAAAGAAGGAAATATATAAAAGTCTTCTCCAAAAACATGAGGCCTAGAGCTTGATATTTGGTACAAATCATCATCTATTGACCCTGTACCAAAATACTTCAAAGAATTACTGTATTCTGAAAATTATCCCTTTCTGGGCGATCTCTGATTTTACATAGAATAAAAGAAGGAAATCTTAAAAAATCTTCTTCTCCATAATCATAAGGCCTAGAACTTTGATATTTGGTACAAATCATCATCTATTGACCCTGTACCAAAATATTCCAAAGAATTACTGTATTCTGAAAATCAGCCCTTTTTCTTTTTGATCCCTGATTTTACATAGAAATAGAGAAAGAAATCTTTAAAAATCTTCTTCTCCAAATCATTAGGTCAAGATCTTTAATATTAAGTGTGTAATAAAACCTTTTGACCCTCTACCAAAATACTTCATAGAATCACAGTATTCTGAAAATAAGCCCTTTTCTGTGCAATCCCAGAAAGGAGTTCTGAAGGATATCATAGAAAATTTTCTCCCTCTGAACCATTAGGCCTAGAGCTTTGATATTGGTATGTATTAATGCCTATTGACCCTCTACTTAAGTACATTAAAGAATTTCCACACTATTGAAATTGGCTCAATATGGTTGGATCTTCACTATACCTAGGATTAAAGAAGAAAATCTTTAAAAAATCTACTTTTTTCAAAATGATTAGGTGTAGGTTTTTGATATTTTGTATATTATATCATTATGCCTTGAGCCATCATATTCAGGGGAGCGATATAGGACCATCATTGTCCTCTTGTTTTATCTTTATGTATAGAATATGTTTTGTCTTTGCTCTTCTAGAAATTCGATGCTTTTGGTGTATTTGGACTTGGTGAAGAATACAATGATGATTGTGAAGGAGGAAATTGTATGTCTCAACTATCATTTCAAGTGCTTATTCTTATGTTGGCCAAACCATTCCCAAAATTTTTCAAGGATATTATTTTACCGTAAGTAGTTGTTATTGTAGTTTGTTTGTTATGAGTGGAGGTAATTATTCCTAATGCTCAATCTAATGTTGGCCAAACCATTTCCTGATTTATTTAGGATATTATTTTACTGTAAGTTAGCATTTAACAAATCTTGTTTAGAACTAGTGTCAAAGCAATTCAAAAAAATCTTTCCACATATGTATATACATATAGGCCACATCCACTATTTTCACACATTCAGGTTTGACTTAGGCAATAAACAACATTTTTTGTAAAATGTGTTGTCTAGGACATAAAACAAAGGTAATGTTGTTAGTTGGGGACCTAAATGTCCTAACTACAGCTTAAATAAGCTATAGTTACAATGTATATGTCCCAAAACCAACTAAAATGCTAAACATTAGATCAGAATTACGGTAAAAATGAACAATTTGAATGGTATGTCCTTTTTTGGATTTACAGCAGCAATCTTTTTGACATATATATGAGCCTATGCGTGACATTTCCAACCATTTCGCATGTGCGTGACTCGCACACATTGAGCACTCTAGACAGCCATTTGGGGCAATTACAACATTTGCTGATTGTTTAAAGAAGCTTTGGGTTAGTATCTATCTACAGAGCGCAGGGCGAAGTCTCTGATCAGACTGTGTGGATGCACAGGCTGATCTGAGTCTTTACTTGGAGCACATGCGAAATGGTTAGAAATGTAACACATGCGCTCATATTAGTTTAACTGGTATGCTTCCTGTGATTAGAAGTGAACCAGTACCTAATTTCCGTCACCAACTTTGGTAATCTGTCTGTTTCATTCAATTTCAGTTCTTTGAAGAGATTATGGCGTGCAAGGCCAGAATGTTGCCGGAGCAACTGTTGTAACAATCAGGTGTCTGATGCGAAGAAAAATAAGCTCAAGAAAACGGACTCAATCGAGATGAAAAAAGCAAAAAAGTTTCTAAAGCGACAATATCTCAAACCTCCTCTTGGTGATTTTACTCTACCTGAATATACTGAAAAAGTCATCATTTACGGATTTCTGATGGTAAGAAAAAATTGGAAAGCTAGCTGCACTGGGATGTCAAGGCCTCAAACGTATCTAAATTGAAATATGTTACAATCAACAATACATAGGGATTGTTTCAGAAATTCTAAAAATGAGAATCTTATGAATTAGAAGACATGTAGGGAAAAGGAGAAATCATCCTTTTTCTTCAAAAGCCTCTTTTTGAAAAATTGTATAACTGTCCAAATTCAAAGGTATTGCAGACGAAAATTCAAAGTGGATTTAATTTCAAATTTAATCATTTAGTAGGGTAGAAAATATTGTAGAAAAAGAAGAAATTACTTATTACAATCAATTTCGTCTTCTTGTACAATGTTTTCTCAATTAAAAAATCACAGGGACATAAAAACCAGGGAAAAAACAGGAAAGGGTTAATATAAAACCTTTGGAAAACATTGTCGAAAATGAAGATATTGCTTATTATAAGCAATTTCTTCAATATCCTCAATGTTTTATAACACAAAAGACAAAAATTTAAAGATTTCACCAAACTAAAATTGTCTGCAACTTCTTTGAATTTGGAATTTTGTCATCTATTAATAGGTTAACCTAATGTTACTTTTTGTTATTCATAGGCTTTTTGTCTCTGTATGCTTCAGTAACTCAATTTTTTCAGTTTAAATAACAATGTTTTATCAGGCGATCACAGGAATACACCTTTTATTTCAGATATTTGCTGCCTCATTTCCACTGGCCCCGATGATAGCATTAATTACCTTGGCCGTTGATATTAGAATTGATGCTCAGAGATTATTGTGGTTTAACAGAAGACCAATAGCATTCATTGCTCAAGATTTAGGTAAAGAAATTGAGATTAATTAATAATAATGATATTTTGAACACTCCTTCATAGCGAATAGGAATATTCTATCAATGTGCAACATGAAGGTGATGAAAGTTCTCTTTTTACTCCTAATCCTCATTTTCTTTTAATTTCTAGCAAGCTTAACCCTTTCCTGTTTTGCAAAATTTTAGACCAGTCCAAATTCAAAGGTTTTGCAGACGAAAATTTAAAGTTGATTTTATTACAAGCAATTTCTTCTTTTTCCACAATGTTTTCTCAATTACAAAATTACAGGGACGGAAAAACCAGGGATTAACCAGGAAAGGGTTAATGACCCTTGCTGTTAATGAACAATAACAAAATGAAAGCCCTAACTCTTTCATGTAAAATATCTATTCAACCATTCAATGTTTATTATACTTGACTCATCTAATGGATGAATAAGGACCATTTTAAAAGAGCTTCTTTCAAGAGTGCTAAATAATGATCTTGGTCAAATTGTGCAAACAGTGCAGATTTGCTCAAAATGTTTTGCTCTTGCTAGATTTTCTGAATATGGAATGGTTGCTCTACCTTACATTATGTTTATATCACCTGAGCACAACATGCTTAACCCATTCCAACACCATGACACTTTTAAACGCCCCTCAACATGAAAGCTTTGGAAAACATTGTGGAAAAGGAAGAAATTGCTTGTTACAAGCAATTTCTTCATTATCCACAATGTTTTCTAACCTACAGGTAAAACAAGTCCAAAATTTCATGATCTTTGAATAGTCGTCTGCAACTTCTTTGAATTTGGACTGGTTCAATATTTTATCGTGTAGGAATGGGTTAAGGGGAGCTTTTAAGATCACTCAGTGTTTGTTATGTGTCATGTGTTGTTCATCGTCTGTCATCAACATTTTCTGTAAATGTTTTCTCCTCCTAAACTGCTGAGCTAATTTGGACAAAATTTTGCAGGTATACATTTGGTGACCCTTTTCAAAACTTGTTCATGAAATCATGGAATAACTCTTTAAAAATCTTCTCCTCCTAAACTATTTTGCCTATTTGGCATAACTTGATAGGAATGTTTCTTAGGTGACCCTTTTCAAAACCTATTCATGAAATATTGATTTATAAAAATACGGGTTGTGGTAGTGTGGGTTTATCAGACTTAGAGAGTTAGTGTTGAAAGTTAATCTGTGTCCATTTCAGGAATGTGGTTTGGTATTCTGAATTTTGTAAACCTGATTGGAGTAATAACTAATGGGTTTTCGATTGCCTTTACCTCTAGTTTGGGTCAAAAATATGGCATGACAGGGCAAGCTTTCCAGACTTTTAGTAATTCTGGAAAATTTGTTTAAAAATCATCTCCTTCTTAACCACTTGGCCATTTTGGACAAATTTTGCAGAAACTTTTTTTGGTTACCCTTGTCAAAAATTGTTGGTGAAATTTGATTCCCCAAAAAATGGGAATGTTGCATGGCCGAACTTATCAGACTTGAGGAAATCATAGAATAACCCTTTAAACCTTTGCTTTACAAATCTGGGATTTTACATTGCTTTAATTTTATACTTGAGAAAACATTGTGGAAAAGGAAGAAATTTCTTGTAACAACCAATTTCTTCTTTGCCCACAATGTTTTCTACCACATAGGATGGTTTTATATCAAAATGCATCCAAATTTCATTGTTGCCTGCAACCTGTTTCAATTTGGACCAGGCTCAAATTTAAAAAAATGGGAAAGGGTTAAGAATCTTCTCCTCCTAAACTATTAGGCCTATTTGGACAAAACATAGTAAGAATATGACCCTTTTCAAAACTTTTTCATGAAATTTAGATTTATAATAAAATGGGGCATGGAAGTGCAGGCTAATCAAACATAGAGAAATCACAGAGCTAGTGATGAAAGTTAATCTGTGTCTATTTCAGGAATGTGGTTTGGTATTCTGAATTTTGTCAATCTAATTGGAGTTGTGACCAACGGGTTTTTGATTGCCTTTACCTCTAGTTGGGGCCAAAAATATGAATTGTCTACACAATTATGGATCTGCATTGGATTTGAGGTAACTCTTTTGATAAATATTGAATGATTTCTTGATTCTCTCTTTTAACTTATTTTTATTTAAAAGTCTATGTAACACTCTACTACCATCAAAATAACTTGAAGAACACCAGACTGAAAACTTAATTTTTGAACATCTTGCAAAAAAACTGTGATCAAAATGTATCAAAAAGTTTTATTCTTTAAGTTGAAAATTATGAAAAATCGTGTGATCTACACCCATATTATAAATAGATAATGAAGATTTTTAGTTGACCGCTTATTTAAAAAAGGTTGATTAAATTGAATTTAAACTGACACATATTGATCATAATTATGAAAATTATACTTATTTGGTTTTGATAAATTGTCTAAGGGTTACTTGGATTTCACTGATTACCAGACGGAAAAGTTTTAGATTGGTCCAAATTGAAAGAAGTTGCAGACAACAATTTATTATATTCCAAGCAGTGAAATCTCATGATTTCCTAGTTTAATAAATTTTGATATCACTAGTGATGATATCTACTGTCACTCCGAAAATCGAGAACTACTTTTATTTTCAATGGGCCAGGTCGCTCTTGGTTAATATTCATAGCCAAGATTGCGAATTTTATATCTAAAATAAAGAAAGCTTTTGACTAAATCCTCCACATAAAAAATCAACTGTAGTAGGATTAAAACATAAGCGACATGTTTTACAACTTTTCTGTTAAAATAATGGCAAACGTGGTATGGGGAGAGTGAGATATCAAGGTGACCTTACATTCAATTTCTTAGGTTACAAATCAATTCAAGTGTCTTGAAGTACTAGTTAATTTATCAACTTTCACTCTTTCCTTCGGACTCACTGTTCAACGCCCAACTACGCCTTCTTATGAGAGATTTTTCATATTAAAAATAACCAGTTGATTATCCTCTATTCAAAATTTATGAAATTTCCCATTTTTTCAACTTTTAGGGTTGAAGGCATTGTGGCAAATGAAGAAATTGCTTGTTGGTAGCAGTTTCTTAATTTTGTTCAATGTTTTCGCAGTATTTTTTTGAGGAGTGTCAAAAAGCGTCATTGTGCGGGACATGGTTAATTGAATGAAAAAAGGAAAAAAGAAAATGTTGCAATGCTCTGAATTAACTGTCAACTCTATGATAGCCCAAACAGCCTTAAATGTATCATTTGAAATCTACAACTTCTTAAAATCATTTATGGGAATATGCAATATTCAATGTTAGATATTGACATATTTTTTTTTTCTCTTTTTAAGTTAACACAAATAGCCGTAGAATTCCTATCTTACTTTATATTCATCCTCTCAAATTCTTTGTACACTTTTCTAATCAGTGTGAATTTCCAATTACATGTTTAGTTAAGTAACTTAACTCATAACCATATGGGAATTTTTAGAGTGGTCCAAATTGAAGGATGTTGCAGACAACAATTTAAACTTTAAGAAATTTTAGATTTTTTCAACATTAGTGGTAGACACCATTGTGGGAAATGAAGAAATTGGTTGTTGCAAGCAATTCATTCATCTTATTCAATGCTTTTGCAATTGTTTTTCTTGAGGGGCGTCAAAAAGTTTCATTGTGTTGGATGGTTTAACCCATTCCCATACATTGACACTTTTGGACGCCCCTGAATATTAATGATTGAGAAATCATTGTGGAATATGAAGAAATTGCTTGTGACAAGCAATTTCTTCATTTTTCACAATGTTTTCTTCCCAGAAAGTTGTAAAGACCTAAAATTTCATAAACTATAAATTGTCATCTGCAACTCCTTTCAATTTAGACCAGTCTAAATTCTTGTTGTGTCAGATGGGTCAAAGGTGTATTTTCTATACTTTCAGCATATTGTATTTGCCTTAAAGTTTTTGCTGGCATACCTTATTCCAGATGTACCCAAAGATGTTAGACTATCAATTAGGAGGGTATGCTGATTTATTTTATGATTTTAATTCCATTTTAACCCTTCCAGGTTTTTTTTTAAATCTTAGACTGCTCCAAATTGAAAGAGGTCGCAGACGATAATAAAAATAGGATACACTTTGAATTGAAAAGATTGTATGTGGTAGAAAATATATTGGGAAAAGGAGAAATTGCTTTTTTCTTCTTTTTCCACAATGATTTTTCAAGTATAAAAAACATGGACTTAGAAACCAGGGTTTGTTAGGAAGGGGTTAAAGAAAAAATTAACTTTATGAATCACTCTAAAATTCTAATTTCCATTGAAATTACAGAGAAACTCAGCATTCTAAATTCATGTGGAGAAATCTTTGACAAGGTCAAGGTCACATTTAAAAGTTAATTGAAACCCATTTCCGTTTTGGGCAAATATAGGTCAGAAGTCAACTATTCTACTTAAGTGACTTAAGTACTGGTGTTTGGATTTGTCCCCTTTGCAACAATTCTATTTTTCATAGGAATTACAGAGAAACTCATCATTCTAAATTCATGTGGAGAAAATTTATGTCAAGAAATCTTCAACTTTTTGCATTTGCTGAAGTCAATATCAAGGTCATAATCAAATGAAAAGGCGTAATTTTTAATGTTTTCTGTGTTGTCAAGAGAAATTTGCTGTTGTAGTATGACTGAAATCAGGGGTGCATTGTTAAAACAAATTTTGCTTTTATATGACTTAGAGACAGATATGAATAAAAAAAAAAAGTCACATTGTATAAAAACAACAACCAACAACATAAAAGCTCTTGTGTTTTGTGTATGAATAATCATTTTTTTAGTAGAAAAATATAAAAACAAAAGACTTTTTACAGTTTTGTTCCAAGATCTATACTGAACTCCAGATGGATATGAGTGGTGAAAATCAAAATTTTTATTACATCTATTCAAACCCCCGTGTTGTTAGTAGTCATTGTTTTGTTGAAGCAATTCAAATGAGTACCTACAACAAAGAGGATGATGGGAAATTCAATGAACATTTAAATTTTGAAAATAAAATCACTCCCTATGTTGTTCTGTACTAGGAAAAGTACCAGGTTGCAATAAAGTTTGAAGAGAAATTTAAACCCATAGACTACAGCCAGCTGGTGCCAATGAATCCAGAAAATGACAGGTGAGTCATTGCCCTTCATTTCAGTATAGTGGGAAGTGTATACAAAGTGAAAAAAATGTAAACAAATAATTCAGGGCATTCATTTTCACAAAGGTAAACAAGTGATGATTTTGGAAAGGTTATGTCGAAATTGACCTAGGGTTAATGAGGAGGACTTGTAAGATTTCATTGGGAAACTGCTCACTCTGTCACACAAACATTTGTATACAAATAAAAAATAATGACCTTTAAGATGTGTCTCCTAAAGGGATCTAACCTTACTGTAAAGTTTTGTTTAGCTCATTACCAGATGACAAAATTTCAGCCTGGTTCAAATTGCAAAGAGCTGCAGATGACAATTCAAAGTTCATGAAATTTTTATAGTTTTTAGCTCTACTGGCCGAAGGCCACTAGAGCTATAGCGATGGCTTTTTCCCGTCCGGCGTCCGTGCGTCCGTGCGTCGTCCGTCCATTAAACTTTTCCTTGTTTACGCGATAAAGTCCACAGTTTTCATCAGATTCTCTTCAAACTTTCACAGAATGATTGTACCATCATAAGGATCATTCCTTTCGAAATTGGGTCTGATCCGTCAAGAAACACGGGAAAAAGGGCCTAATTAAAACTTAATAAAAAAATCTTCGTTTACGCGATAAAGTCCACAGTTTTCATCAGATTCTCTTCAAACTTTCACAGAATGATTGTACCATCATTAAGGATCGTTCCTTTTGAAAATGGGTATGATCCGTCAAGAAACACGTGAAAAGGGGCCTTATGAAAATTCATTAAAAATTCAATTAAAAATCCTCCTTTACGCGATAGAGTCCACAGTTTTCATCAGATTCTCTTCAAACTTTCACAGAATGATTGTACCAATATAAGGATCGTTCCTTTCGAAATTGGGTATGATCAGTCGAGAAACACGGGGAAAGGGGCCTTATGAAAATTTAATTAAAATTCCATTAAAAATCCACGTTTTTGTGATAGAGTCCACAGTTTTCATTGGATTCTCTTCAAACTTTCACAGAATGATTATACCATCATAAGGATCGTTCCTTTCGAAATTGGGTATGGTCCGTCAAGAAACATGGGAAAAGGGGCCTTATGAAAACTCAATTAAAAACTCCATTAAAAATCCTCGTTTACACGATAGAGTCCACAGTTTTCATCGGATTCTCTTCAAACTTTCTCAGACTGATTGTGCAATCATAAGGATAGTTCCTTTCGAAAATGGGTCTGATCTGTCATGATACAGGGGAAAAGGGGCCTTATGAAAATTTAATTATAAAATTCTCATTAACACTCTAGAGTCCACAGTTTTCATCAGATTGTATTTAAACTTTCACAGAATGATTGTACCATCATAAGGATTGTTCCTTTGAGAATTTGGTCAGATCCATCAGGAAACATGGGAAAAGGGGCCTTATGAAAATCTAATCGAAAAATCTTTTAAGAAATACTCTTTAACACTCAGGAGTCAATAGTTTTCATCGGATTCCCTTCAAACTTTCACAGAATGATTGTACTATCATAAGGATTATTCCTTTCGAAATTTGGTATGATCCTTCAAGAAACACAGGAAAAAGGGGCCATATGAAATGTTTAATAAAAAATTCTCATTAATAATCTAGAGCCAACAGTTTTCAACAGTTTCTCTTCAAACTTTCACAGAATGATTGTACCATTATAAGGATTGTACCTTTTGGAATCGGATATGATTCCTCAAGAAACATAGGAAAAGGCGCCTTATTAAAATTTAATTCTAAGATCTTTGTTAACACTCTAAAGTCCACAGTTTTCATCTGATTGACTTCAAACTTTCAGAGAATGATTGTACCATCATAAGAATTGTTCCTTTCCAAATTTGGTATGATCAGTCAAGGACCACGGGAAAAAGGGGCCCGATAAAAACTGGATTGAAAAAGTCCTCATAAACACAATAGAGTCCACAGTTTTCAACAAATTCTCTTCAAACATTCCCAGAATGATTATTACATTAAATGGATTTTTCCTTTTGGAAGTAGGTTTGATCCATCAAGTTTCATGGGAAAAGAGGCCCTATGAAAATTTAATAAAAAAAATCTTAGTTAACACGTAATGGCCCTTGATTTCACCAGATTGACTTCAAACTTTCACATAATGATTGTACCATCATAAGGATTGTTCCTTTCAAATTGGGTCTGTACCATTGAGAAACATAAGAAAAGGGGCCTTAGGAAAATTCAATTAAAAAAATCTTAATTAATGCTTGTAAGTCCACAGATGAGATGGGGTTGTCTTTATACTCAAACAGATTAATTATACTTTTGTAAGAAGAGTTCCCTTTGGAATTGGTTCAGATCCATCAAGTAACATGGGAAAAGGGGCTATATGAAAATTCAATTAATAAAACCCTGTTAACACAATAAAGCCCACAGCTTTGATCAGATTTTGTGAAACTTTCACAGAATGATTGGAAGGTCATAACTATCATTCTTTTCATAACAGGGTTTGAACTGTCAAGAAGCACAGGAAAAGGGGCCTTATGAAAATTTCATTTATAAATCCTTGTTACAAAGTCCAGAGCTTTCATCGGATTTTCTTCAAACATTCACAGAATAATTGTACAATAATAATGATTGTTGATGTTTGCATTAGACCTGATCCGTCAAGTATCACAGGAAAAGGAGCATTATGAAATTTAATTTTAAAATCATTGTACCACAATAAAGTCAACAGTTTTCATTAGATTCTGTTAAAACTTTCACAGAATAATTATTCCATCATGAGGATTCTTTCTTTTCAAATTAGGCGTGATCTGTCTAGTATCATGGGAAAAGGGGCCTTTAGAGAATTTTATCTATAATCCTTGTAACCAAGTCCAGAGCTTTCATTGGATTTTATTCAAACCTTCACAGAATCTTTGTACAATAATCACGATTGTTGATGCTGACATGAGACCTGATCCTTCAAGTATCACAGGAAAAGGAGCCTTATGAAAATTTTATTTTAAAAATTTGACACCAAGATAAAGTCTGCAGTTTTCATCAGATTCTGTTCAAACTTTCACAGAATGTTTGTACCATCATAAGGATTGTTTCTTTCCAAATTGGGCCTGATCTGTCTAGTATCATAGGAAAAGGGGCTGTATGAAAAATTATTACCAAATCCTCATAAACACAACAATGCCCTCAGTCTTTATCAGAATCTCTTCAAACTTTAATAGAATGATTGTACCATCATTTGGATTGTTCCTTTGTAAATTAGGTCTGATTGGTTAAGTGACACAAGAAAAGGGACCTTATACAAATTTTATTACAAAACATCATTATTACAATAAAGTCCTCAGTCTTTATCATTTTCTTCAAACTATCATTAGGATTGTTCCTTTGTACATTGGGTCTGATTTGTTAAGTTTCACGGAAAAAGGGGCCTTATGAAAATTTTGTTACAAAAATTCTTGACACAATTCAGTCCACTGTCTTCATTGATTCTCTTTAACTTTTAAAGAATGATTCTACCTTCATTAGAATTATTCCTTTTGAAATTTGGTTTGTTCTGTAAAGTATCATGAGAAAAGGGGCCCTATGAAGATTTCACTATAAACTCATTAACACAATAAATTCCACAGATTAAACAGATTGATTGTACCATCATTTGAAAGTGGATCTGACTATGGCAAGTGTCACATAAAAAGGGGCCTCATGAAAAACTCTCTTAAATATTCTGGTTAACACAATGATGTCCCTTGATTTCACCGGATTCACTTCAAAATTTCACAGAATGATTGTACAAATACTTAAATGGTTCTTTTAAGAACTGGGAACAATCCATCAAGTATCATGTAAAAAGGGGCCATATGATTTTTTTTTAAATATTCTAGTAAACATAATGAATTCCCAATATTTCATCGGTTTCACTTTTAACTTTCACAGAATGATAAAACCAACAGGAAAATATCACGGGAAAAGGGGCCTTATGAGAACTTGAATTTAATATCTTTGTTAACACAATAAAGTCAACAGTTTTATTGGATTCTCTTCAAAGATGCATGGAATAATTGTGGCATTCGAAACACAGGAAAAGGGGCCTTACAGATTATCATTCAAATCATTCTTGTGTATGTGATGAAGATCACAATCATTATCAAATTGTCTTTTAAATTTCACAGGACAATTGTCGGGTTGTAAGGAAAGTTCCTTTTTGAATGAAATTGATCCATCAGAAAACACAGGAAAAGGGGCCTTATTGATTTTCATTCAAAACAATCCTGTTTATGTGATAAAGTCCACAATTATTTTCAGATTCTGATGAAATATTCACAGAATGATTGTAGGGTCAAAAGGTAACTTTCTTTTGGAAATGGAGTGGATCCGTCATGAAACATGGGAAAAGCGGCCTTGAGGATTGTTGCTTAAAATGATAAAGGGGATAAAGCCCTTTTTTTTCTTTATGCATTCTTCTTTGAGCAGTTGACTTCCTAAAATATCAGATTTCTTTAACAGAAAACTTGATAACCAGTAGAGCGTCTCAGGCCCTTATGGGCCTCTTGTTTCAATTTTCTGGGTAGAAAACATTGTGTAAAATGAAGAAATTGCTTGTTACAAGCAATTTCTTCATTTTACACAATGTTTTCCCAAATGTTTTTCTATAGGGGTGTGCAAAAGTGTCACTGTTTGAGAATGGGTTGAACTTGGGGATTGAAAAGAAAATTTCTGACAGATATATGGTGGTTTTAGGAAACAAGGCCATTGCAGTAGCTCAGCTCACATTGAGCATTTTGTTCTCAAGCTAGCTAAAGATGAATTACTAAAGTGAAATTATTTGTGTCAAAACAAAGCAATAGATCTATTTTATGTTTGTCTCTCTGTATGAGCTCTAACTCTCACATTTGCCTTTGGACTTTCAGAAAACTTGACAGAATTGTTTTGACCAAACAAATATTTTGCAAACCTCTGCCTCCAGATCCAATGTCAGGGACAATTTATACCATTACCAGACGGCAAAATTCTTGACTGGTCCAAATTGAAAGGAGTTGCAGACAACAATTTAAAGTTGATGAAATTTTAGATTTTTTCAACATTATGGATAGAAAGCATTGTGGAAATAAAAAAGTGCTTGTTACAAGCAATTTCTTCATTTTCTACCAGGCTTTCCCAATGGTTTTCTTGTGGGGAGTCAAAAAGCGTCACTGTGTGGGAATGGGTTAAGAGCCAACTGTCAAAATGAAATGTTGGTGAAATATTTGTGTTAGCTTCTTAGATCTTGAAGTTATGTTTGGTTTAAAAAAATATCTAAGGCTATGAGATGTTGAGTCATGTATCTGCAAAGTATAAGTCACACTCAGTGGGCAAAGGTTATAAGTTAACTATAAAAAGCTGCTATTCTTGCATTCATGTTTCACAAAAAAAATCTTGTCATGATAAGAACACAGCATAATGATATTACATATTTGTACAAAAAATAAATTAAGTTGTTTCCAATGTAGTAATATATGATATAACAAGCTCAAGTTCTATTATATTGATACTTTAACCCAGAACCACACAGCAAAATTTTAGACTGGTCCAAATTCAAAGGAGTTGCAGATGACAATTTAAAATTTATAAAAATCTAGATTTTTTCCACTTTCTGAGCAGAAAACATTGTGGAAAACAAAGATGTTGCTTGTTGCAGGCAACTTCTTCATTTTCCACAATATTTCCAAATGCTGTTTTTCTTTAGGGGCATCAAAATGTGTAACTGTGTGGAAATGGGTTAACCCATTGACTTTTAAATCTATGTGACCTTTCATGCCAGATTGTAATTACTAACTATTGATATTTAGAGGATATTCTAGGTCTGCTTTTTGTGTCACAACCTTTTTTAATTTTCGACAGTGCCTGATATAATGATATGCTTTTGTTACATTGTCTCAGCAAGTCCAAGTAGCATTTTCTTGAAACTTAGAATGGAGGTTCAACTAAGGGTCCTTCATGGCACATACTAACAATATTCCATTGGCAGAGTATTTCATTTTCACTGTGGTTTATTTGGCAGTGCATATGGGGGTATTCTCAGTGTTTTGACCCACAGATAACTTGTTGGCCTTACAATATCAACATATGTTAAAGGATTTATTTCCCTCTCAGGGTAGGGGTCATGTAGAAATAATGATTCTAATAGAGTGATATGGTTCCAACGTCGTTAGGATAGAGTTTTGATGTATGTTTTTTAAACCTCCTACCAAATTACAAAGGGCAGGAGTCAATAAAATAATCAATTGACCTGTCAAATAACTAGATCTATACATAGCTGCCATATACATATCTGTCCCTTATGTAAAACTACTTTGTTGTGGGTAACCACAATACTGGGATTATAGATTATTTAAGCTGTTGTCATTAATTCATTTAGGTTTCCAATTAACCACTTCCCTCACATTTCTACTATTTTACTATTTCATGGGAAAACTCTGAAAAACAGTCTTGAAAAATAAAGAAATTGCTTTAAATAATCAATTTCTTCATTTGCCACTATGTTTTCTTCACTTTAAGATGAATTATCAAATGAAAAATCAAAATAGAATTTTCGACTGTAATTTATTTTGACTAATCTATTTGGCAGATCAATAAAAAATTTCAATAGTCAAATCAAATCATACAATTAGGCTGGAAGTGAAATTTTGATTACTGTGTTGGTTGACATGTATGTGAAACATTTTTGTTGGTTTGGCAACAAGCAATATGTTCATTTTCCACATTTTAGCATCTTTTTCGGAGAAAATCCAAAGTATTGTTATGGTCAGGTTGTTGTCTACCTTGTCGTTGCCTGAAAACTTTGACATTTTTTAATTACTGTGGTACTATTGGACACTTTCGCTTGAAACTTGGAATATAATTATGTTCTTTATCAAAATAATATGTAACTCTAAATGAATTATAGAGTGAATTGTGCCTTGAGCTTTATTATTTTGTATGTAACAATGTCTATTGACCCTTTACCAAAAAAATTCAAAGAATTATCATACTTTGAAAATTAGCCTGTTTTTGTTTCTTGATTTTAAATATGCATTAAAAGGAAATCTTTAAAAATCTTCTTCTCCCTAACCATAAAGCCTCAAGCTTTAGTATTTGGTGTGTATCAATGTCTATTGACCCTTTACAGAAATACATCATAGAATTACTGTATTCTGAAAATAAGCCATTTTCTGTGCAATCAAAATTTTTAGAAAGAAATAAAGAAGGTTTAATCATTGAAATTCTTCTCCTAAACCATTAGGCTGTACTCTTGAAATTAGCTGTAAATGGTAGGATCTTCAATATACCTAGAATTAAAGGTTAAAATCTTTAAAAAATCTTCTCCAAAATAATTTGGTGTAGGGCTTTGATATTTTGTTTATATTATAAAGCCTTGAGCCGTCATACTCAGGAGTATTATATAGAACCATTATTGTCCTCTTGTTAGCACTAGAGCAAGAAGTGCTCTTAGGGAGCTAGTGTGATTGGTCATCGTCCCGCATCCGTCCATCCGTTCACAATTAAAAAAAATCCTCTCCCCCTAAACTCCCCATGGAATTTCAACCAAACTTAACAGAAATGATCCTTAGGTCATGCTCTTTCAAAATACTTCAAAAAATTGAAATCCATGAAGAAGTCTGGTTGCCATGGCAATAGAGTGAAAAAACTTAAAAAGTTTTCTCCTCCAAAGCCCTAAGGCCTAGAGCTTCGATATTTTGTAAAAATCATCATCTATTGACCCTCTACCAAACTACTTCAAAGAATTACTGTATTCTGAAAATTAGCCCTTTTCTGTGCTTTCCCTGATTTTACATAGAAATAAAGCAGGAAAACTTAAAAAAATTTCTCCTCACAAACCATAAGGTCTAGAGCTTTGATATTTCTTATACATCATCACCTTTTGACACTCTACCAAAATAATTCAAAGAATTACTGAATTATGATAATTGGCCCTTTTCTTTGCCATCCCTGATTTTACATGGAAATAAAGAAGGAAAACTTCAAAAATCTTCTTCTTCCAAACCATAAGGCCTAGAGCTTTGATATTTTGTATAAATCATCATCTATTGACCTCTACCAAAATACTTCAAAGAATTACCGTATTCTGATAATAAGCTCTTTTATGTGGGATCCCTGATTTTACATAGAAATAAAGAAGGAAAACTTCACAAATCTTCTTCTCCCAAACCATAAGGCATAGAGCTTTTATATTTTGTATAAATCATCATCTATTGACCTTCTACCAAAAACTTCAAAGAATTACTGTATTATGATAATTGGCCCTTTTCTTTGCCATCCCTGATTTTACATAGAAATAAAGAAGGAAAACTTCAAAAATGTTCTTCTCCCAAACCATAAGGCCTAGAGCTTTGATATTTTGTATAAATCATCATCTATTGACCGTCTACCAAAATACTTCAAAGAATTACTGTATTCTAGAAATTATCCCTTGTCTGTGTGATTCCTGATTTTACAAACCATAAAGCCGAGAGCTTTGATATTTTGTGTGTAATAATACCTTTTGACCCTGTACTAAAATACTTCATAGGATTACTGTATTCTGAAAATTTATGACCTTTTCGGTGCAATCCCAGAAAGGAATAAAGAAGGATATCATAAAAAATGTTCTCCTTCTAAACCATTAGGCCTAGAGCTTTGATATTTATTATTTGGTATGTATTAATGACTATTGACCCTCTACTTTATTACTTCAAAGAATTACAGTACTCTTGAAATTAGCTCAACATGGTTGGGTTTTCACTATACCTAGGATTAAAGGAGAAAATCTTTAAAAAATCTTCTTCTCCAAAATGATTAGGTGTAGGGCTTTGATATTTTGAATATTATATCATAAAGCCTTGAGCAATCATACTCAGGGGAGGGATGTAGGACCATCATGGTCCTCTTGATTTTCAAAAGTTCTTCCTTAATTTGCCCAAAAAATGATATTATTTTTGAATGGGTCAAGTTGTTAAAGTTAGTTTTTGTCAATTACAAGTATCTTTTCTTGGATTCAACATAAAGAGGTTTTCTGTACCTCCATAGTTTATGTAATATTAACTGTTATTTGTCTTTTTTTTATGTTAATCAGTCATCCAGCTTTAAAACGTCAGGAGACAATTTATACCAAAGATGGAGTGAAAGTAATCAATTATAGGTAGGGTTGAACAATTTGGTGCATGGGATGGTTGCTTGCACAGGCATTCTTAGCACATGCTAAATGTTTTAATTTTTCAAAGTAAAACACATTATGTTTAGTAAAATTCATAACCTGGCTCCCTTTTTTCCCCTAAGTGAATGTAGAAATTTTCCCTTCAGTTATAGGTGATTGTCAAGTCAAACAAGGAAAATTTAAGTTCTGCTAAGATTATTAACCCTTTTCAGACGTTTGGAATGCCCAAATCTGACAGTAGTTGGAATATTTATTTCTCAAATTTTCTGTATCGTAAATGGTCATTCTACACTACTCCTTTGTCATTTCTAAAATTCATACTGCTAGTTATTTCTAAGAGAAAAACAATTGTAATGATATGAACACTTTTGTTTGTCTATTAACAAGAACAAAATCTCACACTCATCCCACAATAGGCTGTTGAAAATCAAGTAGGAAAGCATTGTGTAAAATAAAGAAACTGCTTTGCAACAAGTAATTTCTTCATTCTACACAATGTTTTCTACTCAAAAAGTTGAAAAAATCTACAATTTCACAAACTTTAATTTGTCGTCTGCAACTCCTTTCAGTTTGGACCAGTCTAAAATTTTGCCCCTGTGGCGGCACATATCCTTTCCGACATTTGTTTCTCACCAATGGGTGGATAATTGTAAATCTATGTGGGATAGCAGCTGGAGGCTAGGAAAGGATGTAGTGGTAGTACTGGTGTGAGAAATATCAGGAATCCATTGTTAGGTGCTTCAGCTGCCGCAATATGACTGAAATACTGTTAAAAGCAGCGTCAAACCCCATTCAATCAATCAATCTAAAATTTTGCCTTCTGGTAATGGGTTAAACATAAAAGTATACATCAATGTCCAAAACAAATCCTGGCATGTGCAAAAGAAGAAATTCTATTCACATATATCACAGTTTTTCACTATTTTTATTTAACACTTTATCCAATCATTTTTTGAAATTTCTATTTCCACATGTACCAGTGAATTAACCCATTAAGAAAAAAAAAAAAAATAAAAGACCAGCCTAAATCCAAAGAAGTTGCTCACTACAATTATAAGTCGATGAATTATTAAAATTTTCAGTCGTTTTAGGTAGAAAAGGCTGTGGAAAATGAAGGAACTACTTGTGACAGGCAATTTCTATATTTTCCACAATCTTTTCTAAAGCTTTTCTTGATGATCTTAAGAAAGCTGGATTGTGTGGGAATGGATTAAGAACAGACCTTTCCCAATAAATAAACAAACTTCAAACACAAAAGTGTTAGTAATTTGAGTAGTTCTATTAGAAATTCTTGAATATGATATAAAGAAAGGTAGAATGACCATTGCCCTCAATTAAAATCTTCAGAAAAAAATAAACAGTTGACTGGTTTTGACCTTTCATACTAACAAGTTGATCAGTTTTACAACTATTTGATTTGTCATATAATAGCTACACATTTTTCATAATGTTGCAGAATAAAAATATTTATCCATTGATTTAAGCCATTCCCACAAAATACCTCCTTTTTACGCCCCTTAAGAAAAAAAAAACTTTGGAAAACATTGAGGAAAATGAAGGAATTGCTTGTATCAAACAATTTTTTCATTATCCACAATGTTTACTATCCAAAAAGACAAAAAAAATTAAAAATCCATCAACTTGAAACTGTCATCTGCAGCTTCTTTCAATTTAGACCAGTTTAAATTTTTTTTAGTGGGAATGAGTTGAATTGAGTAACATTTTATATTTTGTGTATTTTGTATACAAAAACTTGACAATACTCAATAACCTGCCATTTGATTTGAACCATTTTAGAAAACTAATTTTTAACAATTACCCCAAAAAGTTTATGTTTAACCTATCTGCTGTTTGCCAAGCTTTGATATCAAAGTGCTAGGTAACTTGCAGAATTATAACCTGATCTTGTGTATCAATGTACATGTATAAAACTATTTCAAACTGATTTTTGTAAATGGGTGGTTTTCTGTTCGATGAACTGTTGACAAGCCAACTGTACAGACTGTTACATCAATGCCTAGTGCATACCAAGCTAATTTTCAGTCTCCTGTAGCAACAACCCATTCCCACTTAATCCCTCCTTTTTTACGCCTGTAAAGAAAATAGTTCTGGAAAACAATGTGGAAGGGAGAAGTTTATTAGTTATCAATCATTTTTTCTATCCCAAGACAGAATTAGCATATTTCATCAGCTTAAAATTCTAGCCTGCAACTTCTTCCAATTTAAATTGGTCTAAAATTCCATTGTGTGGGAATTGGCTTAACTGTTACTATACAATCACGATTTTTGACATCCACAAAGAAAAAAGATTGGAAATATATTATGTAAAATGAAGAAATTGCTTTAAACAAGCAATTTCTTCATTTTCAACAATGTTTTCTACCAAGAAAGCTTATCAAATCAAAGATTTCACAAACTTTAAATTGTCGTCTATAACTCCTTTTGATTTGGACCATTCTAAAATTTTACCTTCTGGTAATGTGTTAAGAAAAAATCTATGGAAAAAATTGTGGAAAATGAAGAAATTGCTTGTAAGAAAAAAATTGTTTATTTTACCCAGAAATACTATGATTTTTAAAATTTTACAAATTTTGTAGTATGGTAATAGGAGAAATGAAGTCATTTAGGGTGTAAAAATTTCAATTGATGTTCTTAAAATCATTTGCTAGTTTGTAACCATTAATTTTCTTTTGCTGTGGTATTTGATTCTCTTAAATCTGATCAGGTAATAAAACAATTATTCTTTTATTAACCTATTGCCACTCAACAAAATTTTAGTCTTGTCCAAATTGCAAGAAGTTGCAGATGACAATTCTAAATTGATGGAACTTAATAAATCTTTGGCTTTTGCATTAAAAAACATTGTGGATAATGAAGAAATTGCTTGTAACAAGCAATTTCTTCATTTTCCACAATGTTTCAAACATTTTTTCCCTTGAGGGCGTCAAAAAGTCTCATTTTATGGGTATGGGTTAACCCATTCCCACTCGGTGACACCTTTAGATGCCCTCAAGAAAAAAAAAAGCTTTGGAAAACATTGTGAAAAAAATAAATAAAAATAAAGAAATTGCTTGTTACATGTGATGTTTTCTACTCAGAAAGTTGAAAATCGAAAATTTCATAAACTTTAAATTGTCGTCTGCAACTTCTTTCAATTTGGGTTAGTCTATTTTGCGGTCTGGTTATGGGTTAATATTGTAAAAGTGAAAAATTGCGCTTAGTGACTTTGATGATACATATACTCTTAACTGGTGCCAAGGCCAAAGAATATTTCTGACAAAATATTTGTTATATTTACATTTAAATTATTGTATACAACTATTTCTGATATCACATAATGAAGCCTCATACGTCCTTAGTATAATAATATCATTTTTAATTTTTTTTATCAAAACAAGAGTTCTTATTTGCAAAAAAAAAAGATCATACCTCCTTGAACAAATTTTGAGCATGCAGCTATTTTGTATGCCTCTGCGCAAAATAGTTCCATACTAAAATGTTCAATATTTGTTAAATACTATGTGTTTTGTTCGATATCAGTAAATCATAGGAATTGAATAGAATAATTTTGGTCATATAATTAGCACGGATTGAAACAAAAACCTAATCACACTTTGTATATTCGTGCAGAGTGATTTCTTTTTTGTTACATACCTCCATGAAACATAGACAACTTGAGGTTTGGTTGAGAAATAACAATTTTAGAATGGCTTCTTACATCCTCATATCTAGTTGTCTGTGGTTTAACCCATTTCCACACAATTAGCTTTTTTATGTCTCTTGATGAAAATGCTTGGGAAAAATTTAGGAAAATGAAGGAATTGCTTAAATGCAATTTCCTAATTTACCACCAGAAAATACAAATACTTTAGGATTTAAATGCCTTAAAAAAATGTTCTGCAATGTCTTGAATATGGACCAGTCTTGAATTCTGTCATCTACTAGTGGATAAAAGATAATTTAACCAAAAATTAGAGAAATATCTTAATTTGTCCATATATTTGGACACTCCAAGAATTCGGACACCATTAATAATTTCATTAAATAATTAATTTTGTGACTCTAACTTCAGACAAATTGTGTCTGGAATATACTGTATCTATAAATTTGGACACTGAATTTACAAACATAAAATATCAGGTTAACAAATACCATATCCATTATCAGCAATTCCGAAAATTGGTGATCAGTATCTTCAAACTGTCAGGGTTAAGTGTCAACAGGTGTATATTGTTTATAACAGTGACCACGAATAGGCACGCACCTCAATATGCTTAAGCTACGAACCGTGAAGGTGATGCAATTAAAATATCATGCTTGGTTTCTCTCTCTGATTTCTTCATTTTCTTTCCTCGGAAGGACCTACTCTTAAAGTATGGCTATGATTAACATGCGCAACCCTATGAAATTAGTCAAATTGACCTAAACCTACTTTCAATTTTACACCTGGTTCCCAGAATATCAGGAGCTCATAGAGGGTATTGTCATCGGTTGTAACAAATCAAGAAAAAAATGCAATGATATGCTATGAAAAGAGTCAGTCGTAGTTATGACGTTTGCACTAAACACAGAAAATGTGACAAGTTTAATTGGAAATTTGTTACAAAATTATAAACTTCTCATCTGAAATAGGATAGATAATATTGGTAGATTAAAATAAAGTACTGTTTTTGTTCCACACTTCTTTCAATAATCCAAAAAATTAATCCCATGCTGTTTTATCAAACACACGAAACAAATCTTGTTTGATAAATATAAAGTAAAGGTTTTTCGGGTACAATTTATTTTACTACGAGGGAGGAAAGGTGATCAAAGGCGCCGCAGCCAGATATTCAGCAATATTTGAGAGAGTTTCCTGCACATACTCTGTGAGAATTCTTGGTGACCAATTTTTACCTTTGTCATTTTGCCGAAAGTTTACATATTTAATTGACTGTCTGAATACTCTCCCAACATTAAGGATATAATAGAAAAAGGGGGATTTTTTCTCATAGGTAGGTCATTTACTTTAAATTTGCGGGCAATATTGATTTATGTCAAGCAGACCATATAAAAACTGTAGTAATTGACCTATGCCGTACAGTTTTATTCTAACTGACAAATTACTTCTTACCTCTTGGTGACGATTAAATTGTGTAGATTTTGTTTAGCTCTCCATATTGATATCCCCCTTTTTTTCAATTCAAATGACGATGATTATACATAATGACAGAAAAAGAATTTACCATCTACTCAAAATCGGACTTCGTAACAATTTTGCCTGAGCATGCTGCAGTTATGATCTTATCGTATCCTTACAGTGATGTGTGGGATTCTATCAACCGTTAAAACAAATAAAAACAACATCTAAGAGAAGTAAATCGTTTATTAAGTATTTTTAAGTGAATGATCATTACTTTCACGTCGTCTACACCAGTATCTAGCAACAATCCAGAAAAAATAAATAAATAATAATAAAAAAATTTACTGTTGGAATGAATTCTGTGTCTAAGCAAAACAGTTTGTGACTCATGAAAATGGACAATGGTTGTCCCCGGCCGCATGACAATTTATCTATGAATTCGGACACTGGCTTGGGTAATTATCCATCTATTCGGACACAATTTTTTTTTTTTATTAATTGTGTCCAAATATATGGACAAATTACGGTACAGAACAAAGACAAGCAATAGATTTTTTGTTTTGTGAATAGGTACATAATAAAATTTTGATACTTTTGTTTTGCATAACCTCTGTATGAGTGTGATAGGAGATAAGACTTTTTTGAATCACCTTTTTAGCTCACCTGAGCAAAAAGTGCGAGGTGAGTTATTGTGATCGGTCTTTGTCCATCGTCCATCCGTCGTTTTGTCTGTCCGTCCGTCAAAAATTTCTTTAAAGATCTTCTCCTCCTAAACCAGCAGGCCAATCAAGCTGAAACTTTGCAGGGAAGTTCCTTGGGTGAAGTTCTACAAAAGTTGTTAAAAGAATTTAATTCCGCCAAAAATTCTGGTTGCCGCGGCAATTGAAAATGGGAACCTTAAGAAAATTTTTGAAAACTTTTAAAATCTTCTCCTCCTTAACCAGTAGGCCAATCAATCTGAAACTTTGCAGGGATATTCATTTGGTGAAGTTCTACAAAGTTGTTAAAAGAATTTAATTCCGTCAAAAACTCTGGTTGCTGCGGCATTTGAAAAGGGGAATCTTTAGTAATTCTTTAAATATCTTTAAAAATCTTCTTCTCCTAAACCAGTAGGCCAATCAAGCTGAAACTTTGCAGGGATGTTCCTTGGGTGAAGTTCTATGAAAGTTGTTAAAAGAATTTAATTCCGTCAAAAACTCTGTTTCCATGGCATTTGCAAATGGGAATCTTTAGTAAATCTTTAAAAATCTTTAAAAATCTTCTACTCCTAAACCAGTAGTCCAATCAAGCTGAAACTTTGCAGGAGTTTTCCTTGGGTGAAGTTCTACAAAGTTGTTAAAAGAATTTCATTCCATGAAAAACTCTTGTAACTGCGGCATATGAAAATGGGAAATTTTAGAAAATCTTTGTTGTCTTTTTTTTCACAGACTACAAGGCCTAAGGCATTTATTTTTCATATAGAGCTTAATCATATGGTTCTCTACCAAGTTTTTTAAATATTTAATCTATAGGGTATAAAAAGGCCTCGCCCCTGAGGTCTGAAGTTTGGAAAAAAGCTTAATTAGAGCAATTTCAAAAGACTTCTTCTCTCAAACTATAAGGTCTAGGATATTCATATTTGGTATGTAGCATAACTAGATGGTTTTGTACTAAATCACTAAAAGTTGTCTTCCTTGGGTCAAATACTGCCCTGCACTAGGGGTCCAAAATTGGGAAAAAACGCAAAATTTGAGTATTACTTAAAAAAAAAAAATTCTTCATTTTAAGAAGGAAGGCATTTATATTTTGAGTGTAGCATAGCCTGGCTGTTATCTATCAGTTTTGATTAAATGATGCCTGTAGGTTAATAAACACTCCTTCCCTGGGGTCAAAGGTTTGTAAAAATGCTAAATTAGACCATGTTCAATAGTCTTTTCCTCCCAATCTACAACGTCTAAGGCACTCATATTCTGTATATAGCATATCCATATGATTTTCTACCACGTTAGCTAACATCTTAGCCCTGGGATAAAACATGGCACTGCTCCTGAGGTCGAAAATTGTGTAAATTGCATTGAAAGAATTCTTCTTCTTAAATATAGGTTCTAGAGTATTTACATTAAAAACATAGGATAACATTATTGTTATCTACCATGTTTATATCCTTTAGACAAACATGGCCCTTCCCAAGGCATCCAAAGATATGAAAACCGCTCAATAAGAGCATGTTCAAAT
The DNA here is from genome assembly GCA_946902895.1 of Fragum fragum. Classification (NCBI taxonomy): domain Eukaryota; kingdom Metazoa; phylum Mollusca; class Bivalvia; order Cardiida; family Cardiidae; genus Fragum; species Fragum fragum. Next base: position 57,895,024 of record OX336369.1, on the reverse strand, counting down.
ATCTTCCACTCCTCATGTATAAGTTGTAATGCATTCATATTTTGATTTATAGTACATCCAGATTGTTCTCTACCAAGGTTGCTAAAATTACACCCATTGAAGTATCAGACAGTAATTAGAGTTTGATTGAAATCTAAATACAAAGAATTTCAGGTAGAAAACACTGTGAGAAATGGATAAATTGCTTGTCACTCCCTTTCTCACTATGTTTTTTTCAAACCTATTTTCCCTGAGGGTGACAAATTCTTGGGTAGTTTGGTAATGGATTAAACTATAAAGCCAAAGGAATTCATTCTTTTTGTAAAGCATTGCTGGATTGTTTTGTACAAAGCCCAAAATCTTATATTTCTTTTATTTATTTTGCTCAAGTTGTGTCTTTTTTATACTAAAAAGTACTGTAATTTGCAGATGCCTCAGGTGAGCGACCATCATGGTCCTCTTGTTTTGATTTTAACCCATTACCACTCAAGGACACTTTTTGACGCCCCTCATGAAAAACAATTAAGGAAACATTGTTTAAAATGAAGAAAATACTTGAATCAGGCAATCTGTTCATTTCTTTCAACCTAGAAAAATAAACTTTAAATTGTCATGTGCATCTCCTTTCAATTTGGACTAGTCTAAAATTTTTGCCATCTGGTAATGGGTTAACTTATTTATATGCTAGTCATAGAGTTATCCCTTATGATCTGATTTATTCTGTGATTATTTTGATATAAATTTAACCCATTTCCATTCAATGATGCTTTTAGATGCCCCCAAGAAAAAAGCCTTTGAAAACATTGTGAAAAATGAAGAAATTGCTTGTCACAAGCAATTTCTTCATTATCCACTATGTTTTCTACCAAAAAAATGGTTAAAAAATCCAAAATTTCATAAGCTTTTAATTGTCGTCTGCAACTCCTTTCAATTTGGATCAGTCTAGCATTTTACCGTCTGTTAATGAGTTAATCTTATTCTTAGTATCGAACATGTATTCATCTTGCTGCTCCTTCTTCAGTAACAGGGTGTACTCTTGATCCAGGTGTTGAAAACTCTTGTTCAATCATCATTATTCATTTAACATTGTCAACTCTTCTTTTCATGATAAAAAACTGGTTTGTACTCTACTTAACCCATTCCCACAAGACATAATTTTAGACTGGTCCAAATTCAAAGGACTTGCAGAAGACAATGAAAAGTCTATGAATCTTTTTTACTTTTCAACTTTCTAGGTTGAAAACATTGTGGAAAATGAAGAAATTGCTTGTTTTTCATTTTCCACAATGTTTTACCAATTGTTTTTCTTGAAAGGCGTCCAAAAGCGTCACTGAGTGGGAATGGGTTAACCCATTTCCGCTTCATATCGACTTTTGCCTCCCATGTAAAATTATTTTACAGAAAATGTTGTGGAAATAGGAATAATAGCTTTTAATAAGCCATTTCTTTATTTACCATAATTTATTCTACCAGTTTTCAAACTAAACACACCAAAAATGCCATCTGCAACTTCTCTAAATTGGCACCATCCAATGTTTTGTCATTTGGGAATGGGATAAAGTAATTTACTGTATTCATGAACTACTTTCGGTTATATTTTACAGGGTGAAGCATGATTCATTGAATTTTGGTGATTTTGATGACCTCATCAAATTTGATGACAATGACGAGGAAAAGATGGTACCAAAGGTGATACCTACAACAGTAACAACTGTTGAGGAAGAAGAAAAACCAAAACCTGATGTGTAAGTTTTCTTTAACCCATTAACATTTTACCCTGTATTCTGAGGTGCAATTTAAAACATTGTAAGAAAAATATGATCAATTGAATCAAGCAATGTCTCTTTTCCAAATTTTTTTTTTTTTTAGAAATTTGCACTTATTTCTTTTTTGATTTTTATCTGCTTTTGAATGTTATCCCAATGTAATTCAATTTGATCAGGTCCAAAAAATTTCTTGCCTGGTTATTAGCCCTTTGCACTTAATTACTCTGATTGATTAGCTTTGAATTTGACCTATTGTGTATCAACTTAGTGTAGTTAAAGGCGCTAACAATGTCAGTTACAGTAATTTTGTGTTGGTTGGCATCACAAATAAAGGATGTTTCTTTGTTGAAGAACAAATTTCAGATTTTGTTTCATTTTGAATGCAAGAAAAGTCTATATTGTTACACCTTTCTTAATACCCGTATCTTGATTCATTATATACACTGCAACTCCATTAAAGTGCTTTCAGCTACAGCGCTGAATCCGTTATATAACACAGGGTCTGCTTGGCTCCCGAAATTTTTTGGGAGGGGTTGGCGGACCATTTTTGGTTGCTGCCACACAGTTCAACATAAGTAAGTCTAAGATATGTCATTTTCATTTGGTAAAGGAAAAGGGAAAAACTTTATTGAATTTATTTGATAAAAAATGTAGGTATATAATAAATCAGAAACTAAGTTGTGGTAGTGATACAAAATCTTGTATTTGCTTCTCACTGCAGACGAAAATTTCGATGTTCCACTCGACCTTTGGTCTTTACAAATATAAAAAAATTCCTCCACAACTCAAGACAAATACAAGATGCAACGCTATTCTAACATAAAACTCCCTATTTATTGGCCAAAAATAAATCATCTATTCCCACACAATGATGTTTTTACATGCCCCTAAAGATAAACAAGCAATTTCTTCATTCTACACAATGTTTTCTACCCAGAAATTTGAAAAATAAATTCATAAACATAAATGTTTACAACTCCTTTCAATTTGCACCAGTTTAAAATTTTGTCATTTGGTAACGGGTAAAGTTGTCCCCTGATTGATATCTGACATTTAAAAACTCTTCAATTCTAAGATTTCAAGATGTGTTTGAATTAAAAAAGAAAATAATTATTTAATGGAAGCTTAAAGGTTCTCTCAAAATCTTTAGCAAATCATAAAATCACGGGTGGTAGATCTAAAAGCCTTTGTAAGAAGTATAGACCTCCTTTAATTTGTTCTTCAATTCACTTTGTAACACTTGGAAAATATTACTTTTTTATGTGTAGTAAGAGAGCTCATGTCAAGAAGGTCTTAAGGTAAATTGATTTGATGAATATTTCACCCATAGTAACATTTTTATCATCCATTCCAACTATAATTGAAGGATTGCTGACTTGCTCACTCTGGTGACCATGCCCACTTACTCTGACAGAAGATCCACTTTGAAAGCAAACAGCGTCATTTTGCAAATTTTATGGCTAGTAACATTGAACCCATTCCCAGACAACAAAATTTTAGACTGGTCAAAATTGAAAGAAGTTGCAGATGAAAATATTTAGTTGGGGGAATTTTCAAAATCTCAGTGTGTTGGGTTAGAAAAAATTGTGGATAATGAAGAAATTGCTTGTAACAAGCAATTTCTTCATTTTCAGTTATGTTTTTCATAGCATTTTTCTTGAGGGGCATCCAAAAGGGTCAATGAGTGGGAATGGGTTAACGAAGATGAAAAATGGTTGGTTGGTGACCTAAGCTTTGTAGCTACAACTTGATTTAGCTGTAGTTATGTTAAAGTTTTGAAACCAACAAAAATGCTTTCCATAATTGTCTGATAATGTCAGAGTTCTGGTCTAAATGAATTATTTAACCCTTTCCCTTTTTTGGAAATTTTAGACCAGTCCAAATTGAGAAAGATTGCAGACGACAATGAAAACTGGACACCATTTGAAAGTGAACCATCCTATGTGGTAGAAAATATTGTGGAAAAAGGAGAAATTGCTTGTCACAAGCAATTTCTTCTTTTTCCACAATGTTTTCTTGAGTAAAAAATCACAGGAACGTAAAAACCCGTATTTAAACGGGAAAGGGTTAACTGGCCGATTGATTCTTTGATTGCCAGCCACTATTGGTCAATTAAAAACTTTCTCCAAGCGTGTTTTGTCACAATAATTAACATTCTTATCTCACTTGTTTGGTCTAATCCTTCAAGTTCTTTACAGCTTTCGGATTATGACATTTTTCACATTAATCTACCTCTGAAAACTTTTAGTATTAATTACCAAGAATAACAGATGCTGAAGAAATATTTCCTTTGTTTTTTGTGATCTTTTAGAATTGAAGACAGGCAATAATGAAATGTTTACCTTTTACGAAACTTTAGACAGATCCAAATTCAAAGAAGTTGCAGACAACATTTTCAAATCGACAAAATTGCAAATACATGTATATATGTCTTTTTGTGAAGAAACAATTTTCTTGAGGGGCATGAAGAACGTGAGATTCTATGTTGAAAGGTTAAGCAGTGGTATAAAATGTATCATTTCACTTTGAAACTGAGATATTAGTTCGCTGGCCTTGAGAATACAGGCTTTAAGAATACACTAGTGCTCTTGATGCAATTTATTTTGGCCAATGAAAGGGGTGTTATTGAAACAAGTTGATTGATTTCAACTAAATTACATAGTAATGACTCTTTGGAGATCCTTTAAACAAGTTGATTGATTTCAACTAGATTACATAGGAATGGCCCTTTGGAAATCCTTTAAACCAGTCGATTGATTTCAACTAGATAACATAGGAATGACCCTTTGGAAATCCTTTAAACAAGTTGATTAATTTCAGCTAGATTACATAGGAATGACCCTTTGGAAATCCTTTAAACATGTTGATTGATTTCAACTAAATTACATAGGAATGATGCTTTGGAGATCCTTTAAACAAGTTGATTGATTTCAACTAGATTACTTAGTAATGATGCTTTGGAGATCCTTTAAACAAGTTGATTGATTTCAACTAGATTATTTAGTAATGATGCTTTTGAGATCCTTTAAACAAGTTGATTGATTTCAGCTAGATTACATAGGAATTACCCTTTGGAGATCCTTTAAACAAGTTGATTGATTTCAACTAGATTACTTTGGAATGACCCTTTGGAGATCCTGTAATTAAACAAGTTGATTAATTTCAACCAGATCACTTAGTAATGATGCTTTGGAGATCCTTTAAACAAGTTGATTGATTTCAGCTAGATTACATAAGAATTACCCTTTGGAGATCCTTTAATCAAGTTGATTGATTTCAACTAGATTACTTTGGAATGACCCTTTGGAGATCCTGTAATTAAACAAGTTGATTAATTTCAACCAGATTACTTAGTAATGACCCTTTGGAGATCCTTTAAACCATTTGATTGATTTCAACTAGATTACTTATGAATGACCCTTTGGAAATCCTTTAAACATGTTGATTGATTTCAACTAGATTACATAGGAATGACCCTTTGGAGATCCTTTAAACAAGTTGATTGATTTCAACCAGATTACTTAGTAATGATGCTTTGGAGATCCTTTAAACCAGTTGATTTATTTCAAATAGATTACATAGGAATGAGGCTTTGGAGATCCCTTATCAAGGAGTTTTAATAGGATTAAAACATTGTTTTCATTGCAAGTGTTAATTTCCATACTTGGAATTCAGTGAAAACTTTGAATATCTTCTTCTTAGAAACCAGCAGATGCATTTCAATCAGATTTGATAGAAATGATCCCTTGGTAACCCTTTATCAAATTTCTTCAAAGAATTTTTATTGGATTAAAAATATCCTTTTTACAGACTATTTTGGGTAATTTCCATATATGATTTCAGATAATGGATTTCATCTCAATTTCACAGGAATGAACCCTTAGTGACCCCGTCTCAGCTTCAAAGGATTTTGATTGGTTTATAAACAATTCTTTTATAGGTGACATTAATTTCTGTAATTATCATATAGTAAAAACTTTAAAAATGTTCTTCTTGGAAGCAGGAGCATGGATTTCAACAAAATTTCATATGAATGATCTTTTGGTGACCCTAATCAGAACTCTTGAAAAATTAAATCAGTTGAGAAGATAATATTGATTTGCAGGATTGGGTTCATTTCAGGTAGAAGTCAAAAAGTGATGCAAGGGAAATAATTGAATTTGCTTGACTGAGAATATTTGTTGCATTATTTAAAGATAGTTGCCTCCCTTAACCGGTTCCCACTCAGTGTCACTTTTAGACGCCCTCAAGGAAAAAATTGTGGAAAATAAAGAAATTGCTTGTTACAAGCAATTTCTTCATTTTTCACAAAAGCAATTTCTTCATCTTCCACAATGTTTTCTGCCCAGAAAGTTGAAAAAATCTAAAATATCATAAACTTTAAATTTTCATCTGCAACATCTTTCAGTTTGTGCCAGTCTAAAATTTATCCGTCTGGTAAGGGGTAAGGTTAACTGCAAAGAAAGTAATTAATTCTAATATGAGTTGTCTCCTGTGTTAAAGAAAACTAAAGTAACTGTATCATAAGGAAATTCAATTAGGTGGAGCAATTCAGGCCCTCAAGCGTCTCTCGTATGTTTTTGTTAAGATTTCTTGATATTCAAAGCACTCTTAATTTATTTTATAAAGCCATTCATGACCAAATTAAAAAAATAACTCCGTCAATGTTGCTTTATGCTTTTTATCACTGACATTGAAGTTGATTTCATAGCCCTGATATCAATGTTTTATTTTAAGAATAGTCATTGGTTGTATGGATATTTTTGATACTCTTTCTTTAGTCACCAAAATATCCTTTTAACAATTTTTACTGAATAAGTTTTTAGTTCAAGTTAGATTTTTTTACATTCTAACAAGTGCTGGTGTGCTGATGAAAAATTCATTTAGTGACAAGCAATGTCTCTTTTCCCAAATAATGCTTTCTAACCTACTGAGCACCTTATTTTCAATGTAAATGTACTTGAAATTGTTGTTTGCATTCTTTTCAAAATTTGGACCAGTCTAGAATTTTGTTGTTTACTGATGACCAATGCAAACACTGGTCAAAATTTACAAATGACAATTAAAAGAAAATTTGAATTGGAAATTAAAGCATCATATAGGGTATTAAACAGTGAAAACACAGAGGGGGCAAAAAGGTGGAAGTAGTACTTGAATTTGTTAACCCTTTCCTGTTTTGCAAAATTTTAGACCTATCAAAATTCAAAAGATTTGCAGATGATGATTGAAAGTGAATTTAGTTTGAAAATACCCATTCTGCATGGTAGAAAATATTGTGGAAAAAGAAGAAATTGCTTGTTAGAAGCAATTTCTTCTTTTTCCACAATGTTTTCAATTATAATATATCATACAGGCTTAAAACCAGGGATTGAACAGGAAAAGGATAAGTAGTAGGGTACTCTTTTTTTCAGATTTGCTACAAACGAGATTCCAGCGGAGAATGCCACATTAAGCGACATTCACCCTGAAGGGAGTTATCTTCACTTACAGTCTCCAAAAAACAAACCGGACACTGATCAGTCCAAAATTGAAGAAAACGTGGAAACTAGCGAGTCTTCTAGTAAGTCCTAAAAGTTGCAAGCCTACTACAAGTGACAAATTTTTAGGCTGGTCCAAATTGAAAACAAAATTTTTGATGTGAAGATAAAAGAAGCATCTCATAGGCTAGGAAATATTGTTTGGAAGATAATTTTTACATAGAATTTGACATTTTCAGCGTTTTGTTTCAGCTCTACAGACTGAAGGCCAGCAAGTTATTATCATTGCGTTGTGTCTGTTGTGCGTCACGGTCCGTATGTGCTTGTGTACGTCCATCTGTAAATGTTTACTTAGAAAGATATTCTCCTTATAAGGGGGGCAATGATTTCATTGAATTTCCACAGGAATGATTCTTTGATTACCCTCTAATAGGTTCCTTCAAAGAATTGGATGAAAAAACAATGCTTTATATGGGTGAGGCTTATTTTTTATATATGGTATTTTGTGACAACTTTGAATATCTTCTTCACGGAAACCATGTGTGGGATAATTAACAAATTTCACTGGAATGATCCTTAGGTGCCTCTTTATCATATGCATTGAAATGATTGTAGTTGGATGAAAAACATGTTTTTTATGAATGATGCCAATTTCCATAATGGCATATATGGAAAACCAAGGAAAAAAATCTTCTCAAAACATTCTTCATGGATTTTAATCAATTATTCACAGAAATGGTCCTTGGCTGACTGTTTATAAGTTTGATGGGTGATAAGCACTGCAAACTCTGTAGATCTGTGTTATTTGTTTTTTAATACTGTAATGAGCCAGTCATCGTAGCCCAAGTTTTCTTGTTTACTTTCACAACTTACTTAGTCGAATCAGTTTATGCAGCGTAATAAACTTATTGTCATCTATTTCCCATATCTACATCGATCTTACACTCATTGCATACCAGCTCTCTTACCCAGATTGTATTCTGTAACACATTAGTAGGCCAGTAAAGTCCATCATTGTAGTCAAAATGTCATTCGAAGGAGACCGCCATGTTTTGTTTTCAGTCCGCGTTGCATGATGGGATCGTAATGATGACATCACGCGATGTTGACCTTTCACTCTTGAACTCTTTTCGAGTGGCAGATTTGAATATAAAAAGTCATTTTCCCCTATTTTAGGTAAATACGGCGTCAATAATTCAGAAAATCTCTAACTAGCAAAGTGTTTACCTCGATCATGCACCATTTTTGCACTTTATTGTCGAAATTTTTGTCATCTCGCTCAGAGATTTCTTCTGACAACAATGTTGGAACTTTTTTCCAACATGTCTGTCGGAAAATCTAACATCATCTGAGTGACAACATCATCCGAGTGACAACATCATCCGAGTGACGTCATATTCTGTCGGAATGCACTATATAAACGAGTGCACCAACTTAGTCGAGGACTCCACTTTGATTTTTCTTTTTTAGAACTTCCGTTATATTTAGTTAGTCTCTTTTTTAATTTTGATAATTTATCTAAAGCTTAAGGCTTAAATTACGCACTCATAAAATTCATTTGAAGTATTTAACATTGACATCTAACTCGTCTTTGACTAAAAACAGAATCTAATCTTTGTTCTATTAATACTTGGGCTTTACTGACCACTGCCTATTAGGATTAACTCAGAAAGGGGACTTAAGTTAATTCTATTTATAGTAAGGTTAGTGCGTATTCTCCTTTCACCGCAACGTTTATTGATTTTATCATTTTGGTATACTTGATTAGCGTTATGATACTTTGACGATTTGCTTCCCTGATTTATTATTTATTGGAATAGTATTTTGTTAAAATATTAACTTTAGTTCAATTAAAATATAACTGAACCTTATTTACGGTTTTTGTCAAATTATTAGTTTCCAAAAATTTAAGTGTTTTTAACTAATATTTCAAATTAGTTTTACTTTTCGGGAGTCCATCCTTAATCACATTAACCCTCACCATCCTAAACCGAGAGCCTGCTGCTATACTATAGTTTGCGATCACCCGGTGACCGTCAGAACGTTACAATACCATTGCATAAGACTTAGTAGATGGAATATACATGGCCTGAGAGGACGAAATTCTTCTTTGGAACTGATGCATAGATTTCAGTGACTAGATTTATTTGCTGGATATTGCAAGTTAATTCTGATTATATTGAATTTCTTAAATCATTATCCTCTAAAGTAAATTTAGGCCTTTAAAGCAATACATGTGTTCAAGCGCCTTAAGTTTCAGATAATTCCTAAGGTAATGCTGTATCTTTGGTATCCCCGTTGTCATTGTCCAAGTGTTATAACCCTGTAATTACTGAAGGCATTGATCTGAAAATCAGGAAATCAAAAGTGCCATCAATGCCGACCACGGTGATAAGTCTGAATGCTTTTTGTTAGAACTGGGCCCCCATTTTTTACCTAGAATTTTGTAAACCATAATATCTGAAAACCAATTGTCAGGCATTTGCATGCCACGATTTTGTTCCGTAGTAGTTTTGCATATTTCAATGTTTCAATCATTAAGACAGAACGCTTATGATTTTGCTGGAAAAGTTTACCCATTACCACACAATCCCATATTATAACATGGTGCTGAAATTACTTTTGCAATTACATATTTTTAATTGTCATCTGAAACCTCTTTTAATTAATTCAAGTCTAAAATTTTGTCTATTGTGTAATAAGGTGTTAACTCGTTCCTACATTATCTCCCTTTTGAATACCTCCAAAAATGAAGGAATTTCTTCATTATCCACAATGTTTTCTACCCAAAACAATAAATTTCAAAATTTCATCAACTAAACATTGTCATTTTCAACTTTTTTGAATTTGGACCAGTCTAAAATTTTGTCTTCTGGTAATCAGTTAAACAAAGTTTTAAACTTGTCAAAATTTTTAAGACAACAAAAAACAGTTGATTTAAATTGAAAAAACAAGGGCTAAATAAGGTAGAAAACATAAAGAGAAAAGAGGAAATTGCTTGTTCCAAGCCATTTCTTCTTTTCTCAATATGTTGTATGTTCCTTTATTTCTTTGGCTTGTAAAATACAGGATTGTGTGGTAATGGGTTAAGCAGTAAACTTGTCCTGTTTAAGCCTCTTTCTGAATCCATGTTTTCAGCAGCTTTTTTGGAATATATCGTCATGATTCAGGCGTTGCTGTGATATTACTTTTCTAATGATCATATCTCTATTTTTAGCTAGATAAATTCGGTATTGTTATCACCTTGTTGTTGTTGTTGCGGCTAGTAATTTTTTTCAATATCTCTGTTATTACCGAAAGTTGTTGTTGCTGCCAGTAATTTTTTTCAATATCCCTGTTATTACCGAAAATAGAATATCTGTTCAATATCAGAAAAGCAATCTTTACTATTACAGAAGGTAAGTAAACCCTATATGCATTTTTGTGTTAATAATGCCCCTTTTTAGCTCACCTGAGCACAACTCAGATGAGCACTGTAGGTCCTCTTGGTTTGTTAGAGATTTCATTTATGTTGGATCACCCAACAGCTGAGGATATAAGTTACTGCAGACCTTTCCTCAAAAGTTCATCATCAAAACAGAATATTCATATGACTAAAGGATTTAATAAGTCCATAGGAAGGCAAAATTTTCTTTGAAGGACAGATGTTTGGGTTTACACTTGTTAGGTAACACAGGGTACAGAAGTAGACTTTATTGAAAATACTGTAAAAATTCATGTCCATGTATAATATGTTCCAGCTGATTCCGATCATACTGATAGTTCTAGTAAGTATGAATGAAGCCTAGTCGTATATTAATTTCACCTTTGTGCATTATTACCTTGTGTTTAAATTATAGTTTTTAAACTGAAAATAAAATCTTCTGAATGAGCATTGCCTTCTTTTGCTCAAATAGATTTTGGTCATTTGGGTCATTTAAGTCATCAACAATAGGTCAGCCTTTTTTTTGCCCCTGCCATGTAATGGGATGTGCATGTAGAGTTAACTCTGTCCATGTGCATATATGTGTGAGTTTTTGTGTATGTTCTCATCCAAGCATATCTACTACATTAATCAACCCATTCCCACACAATAAAATTTTAGACCAGTCCAGATTCAAAGAAGTTGCAGACAACAATTTTAAAGTGATGAGATCTTATAAATCTTGTCTTTTTGGATGGAAAACATTGTGGATAATGAAGAAATTGCTTGTAACAAGCAATTTCTTAATTGTTCACAATGTTTTTGAAAGCTTTATATTGAGGAGGGGTTTAAAAGCGTCACTGTGTGGGAATGGGTTAATAGATTAAAAAAGAACTTGGCACAGTTGTTCTAGTGTGTACCAGTGTTGTATGTGAAGTTTTGTTGGATACTCCCAAGTTCAAGGTCACAACTGCAGGTCATGTGACAAGCAGTAACTCAAGGGGAATCTGTGCCTATTTAACATTTCTAGGTTAACCAAAAATGTTTGTAAGAGCTTAATTTTGTCAGTTAGTCTGTAAAAGATTAATGGTGAAACTTTACATAGATCATAACCTCTTAGCTAAAATGAAATTGAATCTTTTTAACCTATTCAAACTAAGTGATGCTTTTTGACACCCCTCGAGAAAAGCAATTTGGGAAAATATTGTGCCAAATGAAGAAATTGCTTGTCACAATCAAGTTCTTCATTTTATACAATATTTTCTTTCAATAATGTTGAAAATATCTAAAATTTCATCATCTTTAAATTGTCATCTGCAACTCCTTCCAATTTGGACCAGTATAAATTTTTGCCTTCTGGTAATGGGTTAACTGAGCTTTGAAATTTTCAACATTTGCTTATAATTCTTTTTATTTTTAGACTTCATTTTGAATAATGCCAATTTTTAAAAAAGAACAATAAGAAGGAAAATGAGTTGGATATTTTCATTTTGAACAACTCTGCATGAAACCCTATAATGGTATTTGGTTGAAGTTTTGATATGACTCCCCAAGAACTGTGTAACAAGAAGAGGTGTTTCTAAATGGCATATTTCGTCTTTCCTTACACACCTTTAAGCAGAAGATAAAGCCAGTGTTAATTCATTCCAAAACATTACCGTAACCTTTTCAAGAAAAGGCTTTGGCAAACATTGTGAAAAATGTAGAAATTGCTTGTTACAAGCTATTTCTTCATTTTCCATTACATATTGTGCACCAAAAGACAACTTTAAAAGTCCATCAACTGAAAATTGTTGTCTTCACCTTTTTTAAATTTGGACCAGTCTAAGATCTTGTTTTCATGCACTTTATCACTGTAACATAGCATAGGCCATAGCATAGTTCTCAGGGAGTAAACATTGTCAAGCCCCCTAATGTTTATGATTATCATTTGTTACGGTATATGTTTGAATTTGATTTTACTTATTCGATTGTAGTGGATTGAAGAGTTTTCATTTTTTTATCTGTGTCATTTTTGTTCTGTCATTGTGATCAAAATGAATGTAAACCTTACAAGATTTCTATCACTTTGAAGCATTAACCCATCCCAACACAAGAAAATTTTAGACTGGTCCAAATTGAAAGAAGCTGCAGACAACAATTTCAAGTTGATGGAATTTCAATTTTTTTTTTACTTTTGGGATAGAAAACATTGTGGATAATGAAGAAATTGCTTGTTACAAGCAATTTCTTCATTGTCCACAATGTTTTCCAAAGCTTTTTTCTTATGGGGCGTAAAAAGGAGGGCTTGAGCTGGAATGGTTAACATATATCAAAAATTAGACTTTTCACAACTGAAAGAATATGCACTTGACAAATATGTATTTCAAGTAATTATTGAGTTTTGGGAAAAATGTCTATTCCTTGATAGAGGATATTGTGAGAAAGAAGTCTTATTTCATACAATTTCTTCTTTATTTCCCACAGTGATTTTTTATAAACCCTTTACCAGACGACAAAATCTTAGCATTGTTCAAATAGAAAACAGTTGCAGAAGACAAGGAGTTTATACAACTTATTGATTTTAAACATTGCATGACAAATATTCTTATGAAAATATTCAAGGCATGTCAATATTTGTACACACCATGTATAGCATGAGTTTTTATAACTATTAACCTGGATTCAAAATACTCAAGGGAGCTTACAAAATAGAAGATAGATCAAACTATGGAATGCTTGCAAAAATGGTGTTAGACGTTATTCTACTTCCTGATGGATCACTAGTCAGGCAAACCTCAAAGAAGTTTGACACAGTCAGATACTTTAGTGCCTGAAAATATTCACTAGTGAATCAAGATAAAATCAGATCTCAGTATCACCTTAACGGTCATTCTGGCATTCTTGGGGAGTTTAACAGCATGGGGGCAATAAAACTATTTTGACCGACCATTAGATCAACAATCCTGATAACAGGAAGTCACACATTTGGGCTTATCAGTGTTAAAATTCATATTTATTCTGTTGATTTTATGTTTCTCCAAGCAGATAGATTTTCCATTTTAACCACACTTTTACTGTACCAAGTGATTTTGGACTATTGAATGTATATTTTTTTAAAAAGGTTACACCCTGATTTAAGGATATGTCATGTAAAATACAGAGGTGCATGTAAGGTACCTGCCTTGGTTTTAAGTCTAAATAGCCAGCCTATAATTCCTACTTATATGCTTACATTTACCCATCTTATGAAAGGTTTGAAACCATATTGAAAGTATTTGCGAAGATAATACTTATATTTATTTTCCAGAGGGATTACCTTCATTACACATGGTCATTCTACTTTACTGTACAATGAGTTTGTGTGTTTGCATTGACTAAACTTGACAAGTAAAGACTCTCTTTGATCCAACTGCTTGTTGTATTCTTAAGATGGTTCTTTTAAGTGTAATGGGTCATTCGTATTAAATTTGTTCTTATCTATGTCCTGTCCATTTTACACAATGTTTTCCAAATTGCTCCTCTTCATATGCATCAAAAAGCGTCATTGTGTGGGAATGGGTTAAAAAATTATATCTTTGGTATATTTCAATGTCTTTAAAAATTAAGTAAATCTCATTATGCAACATCCTTTGGTAAAACATGGGTTTAATAAACCCTACTCTTCAGAAATTTTAAGGCACCCTTCCTAACAAGAGACCCATCAGGGCCTGATGTGCTCTACTGACCATCAAGTTTTCCCTTAAAGTAACAAAAAATTTAAGGAAGCTAATAGCTTAAAGAAGAATGCATAAAATGAAAATAACTAATTGGACTTTATCCCCTTTATTATATTGAGCAACAATCAATATGGCCCCCTTTCCTTTGTTTTCTTGCAGACCTATTCTATTTCCGAAAGGAACTTTCTTTACGACCTTACAACTGGTCTGTGAAATTTTGAAGACAATCTGGTGATAATTGTGGACTTCATTGCATACATTTTAAAGATTGTTTTGAATGATAATATTATAAGGCCCCTCCTCAAGTGTTTCCAGTACCACAATTATTCCTTGCATCTTTGAAGAGAATCCGATTAAAACTGTGAACATTATTATGTTATAAGAGTATTTCAATCAAGTTCTCATAAGGCCCCTTTTCCCGTGATACTTTATTAACCTTACCCATTTAAAAAATCAATTCTTAGGATTATAAAATCATTCCGTGAAAGTTTGAAGAAAATTCGATGAAAACTGTGGACTTTGTGGTGTAAACAAAGATTTTGTGGTGAAATATCAATGAAGTCCCTTGTCCCATGATTTTGATTCTTGTTTGATCAGACCAAATTTCTAAAAGATCTATCCTAATGTTTAAAGTAAATCCGATGAAATATGGAGATTCACTGGGTTAACTTGTTGACAAATCCTAACACTGGAAGTGGGTAAGGTGCGGACCTGAATTTGGTAAGCGCATTTGAGAACCCCTAGATGAACCGCTTCGTCAAGTTTCAAGTCGATGCTGTCAACAGTTGCTTGTCATTATAATTATCAACCAAACTACTTCAAACTTTGTATATTTCATGAAAATAGCCCATATTCTAGCCTCTTAGTTTCTCTTAAGTATCACGGCATCATTTTCCACAACTGATTTTTGATCGGCGTAAACAGGAGGAATTGTGTTGGAATGGGTTAACTCTTTTGTTGGTTTAACCTCATTTCTTTATCATTATAATGTTTGACAAAGAAGATTATTGAACAAAACAATACTTTGCTAGCTTACAGTACTTTCAGTACTTTGATTTACTATAAAGTAATGCTGTCTGTATAATTCGAAAGTTTTAGTCTTCGGTTTAGGAGATTTTCTTTTAAATTATGAATCTCCAGATAAAAGAAATCTGAGAACTCGCAACAAATAATTTATATGTTGATCTAAAAATAAACATTTAAAGTATTTTATTACAGTACCAACAGGGCATAAACTGAAATCTCCTGGCCTCATGGTATAGGAAGATTATTCAAAGATTCCTTTCTTCTTCAATTTGAGACCAAACAACGTAGGGCTTAAGTTTATAAAGAAAGTTATATACCTGAAATATATTTGCACAATAGGGAAATGCTACATGCAAAATTTGGAAGCTCTAGAGGATTCATGGTTTCTGAGGAAAAGATTTTTATAATAAGTCCTTCTTTTTCTCTATGTAAAATCTGTGATCCCACAACACACTGGGCTTACGTTGGTCGAAGACTGATAGTTTATAGTATTTTATAAAAATACCATAACTTGATAAGGCGATGCTACTTACAAAATTTGAAAGCCAAATGCCTTATGGACTGCAAGGAGAATATTTACTAAGATTTGTCCGTTTATCTCTCAACAGCGGCAGCACATATGCTTTCCGACATTTGTCTCTCGTCAATGGGTGGATAATCGTAAACCTAAAGGGAGAGCAGCTGAAGGCTAGGAAAGGATGCAGTAGTTGTACTGGTGTGAGACATACCAGGAATCCATTGTTAGGTGCTCCAGCTGCCGCAACATTCCTGAAATACTGTTAAAAGCGGCGATAAACCCCATTCAATAAATCAATCTAGCTTCTCTGTAAAAAAAGGGTTTCCATAGCATAAGGCTTGTGATGACCTCACCCAATCGATTTGAACTATTTTGGTAGCTTAATAACCACACGTAAATGCTGCATTCAAAATTTTACAGATCTATGCCTTATGTGTGGAAGAAAAATAATTCCAAAATTGTTTCTGTTGGTTGGCATAGAAACCAATGTTCTTCATGGTTTTGAATTATTTTGGGTATTTTGAATGATCATGGCCTAAGCATCAATTCTGTGAACGCATAATACGCACACCCTAAACAATAGCCTGTTTGAAATCGAAACAAGAGGGCCGTTGGCCCTGGGTGCTCACCTGAGATAAAGGCTCTTTTTCTTTCAACAGTCTTATTTCATGTTAAGGTTACGATTATGAAACAAGTTGGCCACAATTACATATAAAGACTATGAACCTGGGGATCCAAAAGTCTAAATTACAAATTCCAAGGTTTTAGTGCTGATTTGAAAGAAGGAAAAAACTTTTTCCTTGGGTTATAATTTCAGAAATAAGAAAGAAGTCTGTGAACTGATGCTTCCTGCCTATACCCCCCCCCCCCCCCCTGGGTCTGCCCCTGGAAACCCTAGGATCATGATTTTAGCTATTTTGTAAGAGATCAATATACTGATGCTTCATGCAAAATATCAAGGCTCTACACCTTCTGGGTCAGGAGGAGAAGATTTTTAAAGATTATTTTGAAATTCCTCTTTTGTTGCCATGGAAATCAGAGTTTTTAATGGATTTCAATTCTTAAGCTTATTTTAAGGGGACCACTTAACGAACATTTCTGCAAAATTTGGTTCAAATTGGCCCTGTGAATTGGAAGGAGAAGTCATTTAAAAAATCGTTCTTTATTTCTATATAACCCCCCCCCCCCCCCCCTGGAGACCCGAGGATAATGATTCTAGCTATTTTGAAAGAGGTCAATATACTGATGCTTCATGCAAAATATCAAGGCTCTATGCCTTCTGGGTCAGGAGGAGAAGATTTTTAAAGAATATTTTGAAATTTCACTTTTGTTGCCATGGCAACCAGAGTTTTTAACGGATTTCAATTCTTTGAACTATTTTTGAAGGGGTCCACCTAAGGAATATTTCTGCCAAATTTGGTTCAAATTGGCCCAGTGGTTTAGGAGGAGATGTTGTTTAAAGAAATTGTTTACGGACGACACACGACGCACGACGGAAGACGGACGGACGCCGGACAAAAGGGGATCACAATAGCTCACTTGAGCACTACGTGCTCAGGTGAGCTAAAAAGAGGCAGGTTACAATTTAAAGTGTGTCTAAATTGCCTGGAAATCAAATTGAAATACTATTAAATACCATTGTAAACGGAAAAATTCACCAATGATTACTGAGGGCTGCGAGACCCAGTGATTTAATACAGCTAGGGTTAACAATTTGTAGTAAAAGTATTTTAGGCTTGTATAAAATTAAAAAAAGGACCATGAGGGTCCTATATCGCTCCCCTGAGTATGATGGCTCAAGGCTTTATGATATGTACAAAAGATCAAAGCCCTCTGCCTATTCATTTTGGGGAAGAAGATTTCCTCCTTTAATATTAAGTATATTGAATATCCCACCAAATAGCACTAATTTCCAGAGTATGGTAATTCTTTGAAGTAATTTGATGAAGGGTCAATAGGCATTAATACATACCAAATATCAAAGCCCTATGCATTATGGTTTAGATAAAGAAGATTTTCAAAGATATGTTCCTTTCTAAGATCAGGAATTGTACAGAAAAAGGCTATTTTCAGATTACAGTAATTTTATGAAGTAATTTGGTGAAGGATCAATAGGTATTGATATATGCCCAATATTAAAGCTCTGGGCCTTATGGTTTGGGAGAAGAAGATTTTCTTTTTATGTAAAAGCAGGGATCACACAAAAATGGGTTCACTTTTAAGATATGATTATTCTATGAAGATTGTTGGTAGCGGTTCAAAGGATTTTGATATACACTAGATAATACACATCTAGGCCTTATAGCTTTGTAGAAGAAGATTTTCTAAGATGTCCTTCTTTATTAATATGTAAAAACAGGATCATTTAGAAAAGGGCTAATATTCAGAGTAAGTTAATTCTTCCAAGTATTTCGGTAGAAGGTCAAGATGATGATTTATACCAAGTATCAATGCTTTGGCCTTATGGTTTGAGAGAAAAAGACTTTCAAAGATTTCCTTCTTCATTTCTATGTGTTTTAGGGAATGCTCAGAAATTGGCTAAATTTAAAGATACGGTAATCCTATAAAGTATTTTGATAGAGGGCCAAAAGATGAAGATTTATACTAAATATCAAAGCTTTTGGCCTCATGGCTTGGGAGAAAAAGGTTTTCAAAGATTTCCTGTAAAATCAGGGATTGCAAAGAAAAGGGATTATTTTCAAAATACGGTTATTCTTTGAAGAGGGATCAAAAGATAATGATTTATACCAAATATCTAAGCTTTAGGCCTTTTGCTTTTCATGAAAAGGGTTTTCAATGAGTTCTTTCTTTATTTTTTTGTAAAATCAGGGATTGCAAAGAAAAGGGCTAATTTTCAATATATGTTAATTCTTTGAAATATTTAGGGAGAGGGTCAATAGATAATAATTTCTAGCAAATATCAAAGCTCTTGGCCTTATGGCTTGGGAGGAGAAGACTTTTTAAGTTTTTTCACTGGGTTGCCATAGCAACCGACAGTTTTACATGGATATCAATTTTTTGGGGTATTTTGAAAGAGCATGACCTAAGGATCATTTCTGTAACTTAGTTAAAATTGCATGATAGTTTAGGAGTAGAAGAATTTTTTTTTTTGATTATGAACGGACATACAGACAGACGGATGTCGGACGATGACCGATCACAATAGCTCACAAAGAACACATTTTGTGCTCAGGTGAGCGAAAACTACCAAATACAGCATTTTAAAAAGCTTTCAATTTGAAAAATGTCATTTATGTAAGAAACATTGTTTGAAAATGAGAAATTGCTTCTTATTCAACTCTACTTTTCTAAGCTCATATTCTTAAGTTTGTCAAAAGGACAAATTGTGTGATAATGATTTAACCCTTGTCATGCTGAATAAATCCATTTTAAATGGCATTAAAATCAAAGGTCTGAAAGAACTGGTAGTACTTGTTGTTCAATCATCAATATTTCTTATGAAATTTAATTTCATAAACAACTCTAGCATGAAAAAGACAAACAGGATGTGTAGACTAAGATCAGACTGCACATATGTGCAGGCTGATCTTTGTCTATACCTCATGCCAAAACTGGGTTTAGCATGGCAAGTGTTAATATGGAATTGCTGATATGTACAGAGTGAATGTTTCATTAAGAATGTAGTTAGGCTGATAAAAGCCTCTCATAATCGAGAATTGGATTTATCGCCATTACAAAGTTTATACTCAAGTTACTCAAATTACATCCTGGGCTTATCAGTAAACATACCAATCTGGTGTCCTGGGGGTGATTTGAGGGTCAGTTTGCATATTTAACTGACCACAGAAAATTCATTTACAGTTACTTTCTCCAGGAAATTTCTGGCTGGAAGTCACTTAAGTGTAGGACTGGACAGAGTAGTTTATCCTACATACCAGATGGCATTTATTTAACCCTTTCCTGGTTAATCCCTGGATTTTACGTCCCTGAGTTTTTATACTTGAGAAAATATTGTGGGATAAGAAGAAATTGCTTGTAACAAGCAATTTCTTCTTATCCCACAATATTTTCTACCCTATGGGTTGGTTACTTTTCAAATTGCACTCACTTTTAATTGTCGTCTGCAACTTCTTTTAAATTGGACAAGTCTAAAATTTTGAAAAACAGGAAAGGATTAACCCATTCCAATACGGTGACACTTTTGGACAGCCCTTAAGGAAAGGGATTGGGAAAATATTGTATAAATGAAGAAATTACTTTTAACAATTTCATCATTTTACACAATAATCTCTATCCAGAAAGGTGAAAAAATTAAAAATTTCATCAATTTTAGATTGTTGTCTGCAGCTTCTTTCAATTTGGAGCAGTCTAAAATTTTGTCGTGTGGGAATGGGTTAATGGTTGCCATTATTAGACAGCAAAATTTTAAACTCGTCCCAATTGAAAAGAGTTATAGACAACAAATTAAAGGTTATCAAATTTAGACTTTTTCTGGGGGGGGGGGGGGTATGGCTACAGTACATTTAAAAACTTTACTCTAAAGAGAATTTTAGACATAAGGATGAAATCAGTTATGTTAAGTGAATTTTTTACCATAGACCCATAGACACATATCCACCTATATTTGTTTTGTTATATTCAGTGAGTTTCTCACCATACACACGACACATATCCATCTATATTGTGTGAAGAAAATAGCTGCTGTACATTTGAAAAATATACTCTAGACAGAATTTTTGACATAAAGATGAATGGATTGAAAAATTGGAGGACAGATAGAATCACACTATTACCATATGCTCTACACAGAAATTGACGGCTATCAATCAAAAGTTCAATAGTAAACTGGAAGTGAAATTTAACCTCTGACATAAGTCAACATTAAATCTTAACCATTTTAATTGGTTTGATGAGTTAAAAGTTGTAACTACAGCTTATTCAAGCTTTAGTTACTATGTTTAGGTTGCCAATTACCAAATATTTTTTTTATGTTACATTTTACTGACCATAAATTTTGCAAAATAATAAGTCCTATTTCCCATCTGAGTAAATGTAGAATGACCAGGGATCCTTCAATCATTCGGCATAAAAAATCAATTGACTATTAACCAATTACCACACAGTCATGCTGTGTGACACCATTCAAGAAAAACAATTAGTAAAACTTGTAAAATAAAGAAATTGCTTGTAACAAACAAATTCCTCATTTTATACAATGTTTTTTATTTAGAAATCAATGATATCAACTAGGAGAGAAATAAGGCATTCCACTAGGCCTTTATTGATTAAAGTCCATTATTTTGTGTGGAAGAAATGATGTTATTTAAATTATTAACTTGTAATGTCAGTGTAACTTTAATTAATCCAGAGACAAATGGTATCTTTTTAACAATTCACTAAAGCTTTTGTTGTTAACCCATTACCAGAAGGCAAAATTTTAGACTGGTTCAAATTGAAAGGAGTTGCAGACAACATTGTAAAGATCATGAAATATTAAATTTTTTCAACTTTCTGTAAAAACACAAATTGTGGAAAATGAAGAAATTGCTGGTAAAAAGTAATATCGTCATTTTCCACCATTTTTTCCCAATTGTTTTTTTTAAGTGCGTCCAAAAGCACTATTTTGTGGGAATGGGTTAAAACAATTATTGACTTTTTGATATATCCTTTTGTGATACAATCTTCAGCTCACCTGAGCACAAAGTGCTAAATGTGGCTTTTGTGATTGGTCAATGTATGTGGTATGTCTGATAGTAAGCATGTCATCTTTTACAGAAAAATCTCTTTCTACTAGACAAGCCATCAGATTTTAACCCATTACCAGACAACAAAATTTTAGACTAGTCTAAATTCAGGGGTTGCAGATGACATTTTGAAGTTAATAAAAAAATCTAGATTTTTAACTTTCTTGATAGAAAACATTGTGGAAAATGAAGAAATTGCTTTTAACAAGTAATTTCTTCATTTTCCACAATGGTTTCCAACTGTTTTTTTTTCTTTAGGGGTGTCAAAAAGCATCACCATGTATGAATGGGTTAAAGAAATTAAGCAGCAGTAATCCCTTGGACCATCTCCATTCTGAAATTTATGCTAGACCACTTCAGAATTTCACATCGCTCATTTTTATGTCCCCATATCAAAAGCTTGGGGGGGAATATTGTTTTACCATTGACTGTCTGTCTTTCTGTCTGTCTGTGTGAAAAGACTTGACATTTACAAGTACTTCGACCTATTCAAGATCATTTGTGAAAGTCAAACCTCTGTGAAACTTTACCAAAAACTTAACATTTACAATCCAGGTTAATTTCAATACTATTCTAAGTGTAAATACAATATATAGACACTTAGAACAGTATTGCAATTAACCCTCAAATCATTTTAAGCATATTCAAGATACAATGCCCATATATGACATGGTGATAGATCTCATTAATATGCATCTGCAGATACATAGGTCCAGGTTATGTGATAAGATCAAGGTCATTTGTCAAGGTTAAACTTCTCTCAAATCTTAACCAAAATACTTTTACAATTTTTTAAAGCCTTTTCATAATACATTGCTCATATTTGACATGGTGATACATTTATACAAAGGACAAGGCCATGATTGTGACAAGGCAAGGTCAGTTATCAAGGTCTCATTTCTAGAAAAATGCTGTTACAGGGCAAGATGTTTCATAAACACATCTTGTTCCATGATGGCTTTGAGTCTAGACAACAGCTAGAAGCCTAAAATCTTTTGTGCTATGGCAGACCATTACTGCACTGTTACTTTATATACAGCATAGAGGCTACTTTTTTTGCTCAAATATCATAAAAGCTGCTTCAAATATTATTTGTCCTTGGTATATCCAAGACAGAATTTTGGTACAGTCTCACCTTGGAATGAAAATTAGGTCACTTGTGCCTTTTTGGACATTTTTTTGCTACTGACTCCGGTGAGCTATTGTCCCTCTTGTTTGGAATTTATCTCTATATTTATAAAACATTTTACATATATTTTCATTTTGTTTACAGTTAGTTTAATACCAGACTTGGTGACTGATTCAAAGGAATATGATTACTACAGCTCTGTTAATATGTTAGGTAGAAGAAATTTGTTTAAGATGGAGTGATTAGTTTGACATTTTTAACTAGACACCAAAAATATAAACTGGTCCAAAATTCAAAGTCCTAAGATTTAAAAAAAAAAAAAAAAAAAAAAATCCTAGACCACTGAGCCATTTAGGTTGAAACTTGGTAGGGAAGTTCCTTGGGTTAAGCTTTCTAAAATTGTTAAAAGAATTGAATCCAAAAATATAGTCGACATGGCAGCAGAAAGGTTGAAATTACTTGATTAAGAAACAAAAATTGGATCTTAAAAAACCATCTCCTGACAAACGATGAGGGATAGAGGTTTCATATTTTGCTTGTAGCATCACCTGACAGCCACTTATTAAGTTTGTTCCTATGATTGCCCTAGGTTCAATTTCAGCTCTGCCCAGGAACACCCTATTTTATTTAGAAATAAAGAAGGAAATCTCCTCTTAACAAAAAGGTATAGATGTCTGATATCTTGCCACTGTGGCACCATTTTAGCTCTGCCACGGCACACCCTATTAATAACAGTAAAAGAAGAAGAAACCCTTTAAAAATCTTCTCCAGACAAAAGAAAAGGCTTAAAGGTTGATATTTTGAATAAGACATCATCTAGTGGCCTACTACAGAAGTTGTTGAAAGATTTCCCCTGGGATTTCATTTGGGATCAACCTAGGCATAATGTGTCTTACATAGAAACATTAAAAAAAAAATCTTGAATCCATTACCTGACAGCAAAATTTTAGACTGATCCAAACTGAAAGAGGTTGCAGATCACAATTTTAAGTTTATGAAATTGTATTTTTTTCTGAATATCTGGGTAGAAAACATTGTGTTACATGAAGAAAGCAATTTCTTCATTTTACACAATATTTTCCCAATTGGCTTTCTTCTGGGGTGTAAAAAAAAGCCAGTGTGTGGGAATTGGTTAAAAAATCTTTTTGAGACAAACTGTTAAGCCTAAGGCTTTCTATTATGCATGTGGTATCACAATCTACATAAGTTCTGCAAATGATAGTCATGAGGTTCTGTTAGGTTCCACCCAGAAAAAAACGTTATTATACAGGCCACTATGTCAATTTTCTGAGATTTTACTTTAGTGAGCCATGTAGGAGACATGTCGGACCATCATGATCCTCATGTTTGATTAGACCTCTTTGTCTACCATCCAGCGTTCAAAAGTAAAGCATCAGGCATCTGCCTGCAGTGCTCTTGTAAATTAAAACTGTTAACCATTGTCTTGCTGAACCCGGAATATTCCTGTTTTGGCAGAAGTTATAGACAAAGATCAGCCTGCACAAAGGTGCAGTCTGATCTTAGTCTACACCATCTGCTTGTCCCTTTAAAGCCAAAAATGTTTTTAAGATTAATTTTAAAAAAAATATTAACCAGTAACTTATTCTTCAAGTGCTTTCAGCCTTTGATTTCAGTGTAATTCTTTTTTTTTAATTCAGCATGATAAGAGTTAATAAGTTTGATCACTCCTTCTTATACAAACTCTTAGATGTGTGTTACATAGTTTGCTGATATTGATGGAATTGATAGCCCATGTGCATTATATTCTGAACTTAATCCATCACCTGACAGAAAAAAACCTTAGACTTGTTCAAATTGAAAGAAGTTGCAGATGACTGTTCAAAATGCATTTATTTTCAAAAATAAGAACCATATTATGGTAGAGGGCATCATGAGAAAGGAGAAACTGATTTTACAAGAAATTTCGTCCTGTTTTGCATATCTTTTTTCTTAAGTGCAGCAAATTGTGACATTTTGTGGTAATGGGTTAAGTTTTTTGTTAGATGAAATAAGATGAATTTTGATTTATCGTATATTTTTTACAAGTTCAGTTATATTCCCATAATTTGTCCTCAGATACAGGCAAATTAAATCATGAACTCATCAGGCTTGAAATCATCCCTTGAAATATAAATCTAGGTACGACTTATCAAAATACTGGTACTTCTTGACCCATTCCCACACAACAAAATTTTAGACCAGATCAAATTCAAATTAGTTGCAGAAGACAATTTTAAGTTGATTGAAATTTTTAAAATCTTTGTCTATTAGGGTATAAAATATTGTGGAGAATGAAGAAATTGCTTGTAACAAGCAATTTCTTCATTCTCCAGAATGTTTTTCAAAGCTTTCATATTGAGGGGCGTTTAAAAGCGTCATTGTGTGGGAATGGGTTAATGCCTCTGTATATTTTGAAATGTGACTCGATTAGATGATGCTTTTATCTCATCGAAATTGAATATTGACTTTCCTTTGTGAGACTTTGTTCTATGACTTCCATTATTTAAAACAAGGATATGATGGCGTAAGTTACTATGAGGACAATTCATGTTCTTTGCTTTGATAAATAAATATTTATAATTTCTTGGTAGTTGAAATTATTAGCGTTTTTTAGGAAAAAACGGTATTTCATATCGATCAACCGGAAACAAGTTCTCACGCATTCCCGCTCATTTCCACGCATGCTCATAAACTTCGAATGAAAATCTATGTGATCGCCTCCATCTTGTTTCATCGCTGATGAAGAAAAAACTTACTTGCTGAATGCCAACAGCCTCCTTTAAGTCATGAATATACAGGAAAATGGTTCAAAACTTTGAGCTAATATATCCATAGTAAATTGTCTGATGAATTTTCAAAATGAGAGAAATAATTTCCTCGCGTTTCAAGATACAATCTAGGTCAGTGGTTAGTGGAGTTAGCGAATACATGTAAACTGTCTGCTTGTGTTTTGACCTGGCAGGGCCGAGCAAATTTACACCCCGTATACACAGTATATGTAACTAGGTACAACCCTGTTATAGTCGCGATTCAAGCGCCTATTTAACCGCATCGAATAAAACACCTTTTACCTCTCGAATTTGACTAAAAATTTTGAAACTGACATGTAGTACTTCAATTGTGATAATAATATGCTCAACGCAAAAAGAATTGAATGTTAGCCTTGATTTCTTTACCTTTTATCACTTAACCTTTTACAACACAACCATAAATTTTCAAGCACTTAAGAAGAAAACGTAGTGATTGAATCAAAATAGCGATTTCGGTACACAGTCAGGGGTCATGATTGATTGAAAAGGGTTTAACGCAACTTTTAATAGTATTTCAGTTATATCGGGGCGGCTGGAGCTCCTAACCATGGATTCCTAGTAGTTCACACGCCAGTACTACCACTACATCCTTATCGAGCCTCAAGCTGCTCCTCCTACTTAGGTGTACGATTTACTTACTCATATTGATGAAACATGCTCGCATTATTGAGCGCGGTTACTGATAAACCAGCAAAAACGCTCTCAGGACTTTCAGTCCTTTGATTTTTTATTTGTTTTTGATGCTATAGATACATAGCAATTTAGTAGTAAAGATAACTTTTCCTCAAAACAAATCCTGGTACACCATTTGAAAGTGTGATTGCCCTGTTAGCAATCTACAGGTTTCACATAGCTCCACTTACTTAACCCATTACCAGATTGCAAAATTGTAGACTGGTCCAAACTCAAAGAAGTTTCAGATGACAATTTAAATCTTATGAAATTTCTTATTTTTAGCTCGGCTGTTTTTGGAGAAAACCCGAGGTATTGTGATCATCTTGGCATCGTTCGTGTTGGCGTGACAAACTTTAACCTGGTCATATCTCTGTTGTTATTGAAGATATCCTCATGAACCTTGGCATGTGTATTGACCATCACAAGAGCTATCTAGACTATCAAGGGGGATAACTCTTAAAGTGTTTTGTAAGATTTATGCCCCTTTTTCGACTTAAAATTTTTGCATTATCCAACACCTGCAGCCGAGTGTTGGCACCTGTGGGCATTGCTCTTGTTTTACATTTGGGGTAGAAAACACTGCAGATAATGGAGAAACTGCTTGTAACAAGCAATTCCCTATTTTCCACAATGTTTTCCAAAGTCCTTTTCTTGAGGGGTGTCCAAAAGCGTCACTGTGTGGGAATGAGTTAAGGCAAGCATTCTGTTGCCATGAATTTCTGTTTGAGTGTGTAAATTTTTTTTGTTTAATTCATTACCTCAGAAACTTCTGAGTGGATTTTAACCTATTTCCACATTCAATGTAATGTCTAGTGTCTAGCTCAAATTTTCTCTAAATGTTAAGGGAATATTAAAGCAATGTAATGATAACACTATAATTAGTCAATGGGATTTAGAATATTGTTTTGTTGAGAGAAAGTTTAAACTCAATAAGGACATTTTGCTCTTCCCTCAGAATAATCTAGTGTAACCCATTACCAGACTACAAAATGTTAGACTGGTCCAAACTGAAAGTAGTTGCAGATGACAATTTAAAGTTTATGAAATTTTAGATTTTTTAACTTTCTGCTTAGAAAACATTGTTTAAAATGAAGAACTTTGCGTAAGTGCTAAGCTGAACTCTGCATAAGTGCCTAGCTGAAAGAAGGCTTTCAACACTTTTATGTTGCTTTGTAAAAGATCAACACAAGAAGTTTTGTATTGTATACAGTTTGGTCTGCTGGCAGATCTACATTCATAAACCCTTTCCTGTAAAATCACTGGTTTTTACGTGCCTTAGTTTTTATACTTGAGAAAACATTGTGGAAAAAGAAGAAATTGCTTGTAACAAGCAATTTCTTCTTTTTCCTCAATATTTTCTACCCTACTGAATGATCATTTTTAAAATAAATTCAACTTTGAATTGTCGTCTTCAAAACCTTTGAATTTGGAC
Organism: Fragum fragum; assembly: GCA_946902895.1. Lineage (NCBI taxonomy): Eukaryota > Metazoa > Mollusca > Bivalvia > Cardiida > Cardiidae > Fragum > Fragum fragum. The sequence goes on along the minus strand of OX336369.1, from coordinate 57,867,407 downwards.
CAGTCTAAAATTTCAAAAAACAGGAAAGGGTTGATAAAGTGCTATTTGGACTTATTTGTCTGGTCAAGTTTTAGTTTAAATCTGGATTTTACAGAGCAGTTTGATAAGACAGTTAAGAGTTATGTGCCCTTGTACATGTATTTCAGAACCCTCAGATGCAAAGGACCTTGACCCATATTCCGTAGTCAGTATGTATCTCTTGTATGTTTATAATGACCATACATGTATTGTAGTGTAACTAATATATCACAAAACCTTTACCAGACTATCTCATATTGAATTAACCCATTACATGATGACAAAGCTTTAGACTGGTCTGAATGGAAAAAAACGCAGAAGACAAATTCAGGTTTGGGGAATTTAGAAATTCTTTGACATTTAGGTTAGAAAACATTGGACATTGAAAAAATTGCTTGTCACAAGCCATGTTTTCGGAGACCTCATTTTGTCCATTTTTTTTGTGTGTTTGGAGTGTCAAAAAGGGCATTGTATAGGAATAGGCTTAAAAAAAAAAGATAAATATGACAGCTATTGAAAACATTTTCTGCAAACTATAATATTTTACATCCTTTGAAGACTTTATATCTTTTAACTTTTTATTTGTTAAAATATATTTCTAAAAGAATCAAAAGTTGAATTTTTTTTAATAGTGTTTGTATGTTTGCAGGCTTCATGGACAAAAAAAGCTTGGAAAAGAAGAAAATGATTACATGATAACTAGCAAACATGGGATTTATTGTTTGTAAAAGTATAAGTTGAAACTTCCATGTATCTCTCATCAGGTAGAGGTTTATAATCTATAACAATGATTAACATTAGAAATATACTAATAACATTAAACCAATCACCCAAAAAGGAACCAGATTGCAAAATTTCTGACTGGTCTAATTTGAAAGATGTTGCAGACTACAATTTAACCCATTTCCACACGGAAAATTTTTAGACTGGTCCAATTTGAAAGGAGTTGCAGACGACAATGTATAGTTAATGAAATTTCAGATTTTTTCAACTTTCTCGGTAGAAAACATTGTGTAATATGAAGAAATTGCTTGTAACAAGCAATTTCTTCAATTTTCACAATGTTTTTTTTTTCAATTGTTTTTCTTTAGGGGCGTCCAAAAGCGTCATTGAGTGGGAATAGGTTAAAGAGGGTTCCAATTGAAAAACAATTTGCACAATTACAGGTTAGAAAACATTGAAAGAAAAGGAGAATTAACAATGCTTTGTGGTAATTTGTTTATTATTGCAGGAAGGTATTAACTCAAACCCTTACAATATCACTATTATGTACCTCAAGAAAAAATCTCTGGGAAACATGGTGGAAAAATGAAGAAATTGATTTTTCAAACAATTTTCTATTATTCTCAAAATTTTCTAATCCAAAAAGATTTTTTTTTTAAAAAAATTGCATCAAATATTAAGTGTTGCCTGCAACTTCTTTAAATTTGGACCAGTCTAAAATTTTGCCATCTGGTGATGGTTTAAGACTAAGCCATCCTGCTTCCATCCATTACCAGACAGCAAAATTTTTGAAGGTCCATATTGAAAGGGGTTGCAGACGATAATTTAAAGGTTATGAAATTAGATTTTCTGGATAGAAAACATTGCTTAATATGAAGAAATAGTTTGTCCCAATTGTTTTTCCTGAGGGATGTTCAAAAATCACCACTCTGTGGGAATGGGTGAAGAAAAATCTGTCAAAAGTGACAAGATTTTACCCCATACAGACTGCCTTATGTTTACAGACAATAATTTTTACATCTTCAAGGTAGTAAATTTTGTTTGAGGAGGGGGTCACTTAAAGGCAAAAACTGGTAAGAATGGTTTAGTTACATGCTTAGATAATTAAAAATTGTGATTTATTTCATGTACTGTCCTCTGTGAAAATTTCTCTTGAATTTATTTCATCTTAGGTAAAATTGATTGATGCCTCCTTTGTCAAATATTTTTTTACATCAAACAAAAAATAAGCATAACAATTTCTTCTTAGCGAAGCTATTGTCATGGTGTTGTGACATCAAGCAGTCCTCTGTCTGTCCGTAAACTTTCATTTTAAAAATCTTCTTCTCAGAAAGTACTGAAAGGAATTCAACCAAATTTCACAGAAATGATCTTTGGGTGACCTTTTACCAGATTCCTTCAAAGAATTTAACAGGATGCCTTGGGTGACCCTTTATCGGATGAAAAATGTTGGTTAATGGGGGCAGGGCTAATTTCCATATTTAGATAATCAGATGATACTTTGGTGACTTTTCATCAGATTACATCAAAGAATTTTGGCTTTAATGGGTGGGGCTAATTTCCATATATGTTATATAGTGACAACTTTAAAAACCTTTTTTCTCAGAAACCATTTGATTGATTTCCACAAAATTTTACAGGAATTATACTTTGGCGACCCTTTATCAGATTTCTTGAATGAATTTGATTTGATGAAAATCATGGATTTTCAGTGGGGGAGAACTTATTTCCATATATTGAATATATTCTCAAAATTTTGAAAATTTTCTTATGCGAAGCCTGTTGAGGGATTTCAACCTAATATTGCAGGAATGATACTCAGGTGACTCTTGTCAGATTTGTTCATATAAATATGATTGGTTATAAAACATGCCTTGTATTGTCATGGCTTATGTCCATATTTGGTTTGCAGTAAAAATTTTGTAATACCTTTTGAAAGAGGTTGCAGACAACGATGAAAATGGGATACAATTTGAAATCTAACCATCCCAGAAGGTAGAAAATATTGTGGGAAAAGGAGAAATTGCTTCCACAATTTTATTTTGAAGAATGGAAGAATATAATCACAGCAACAATTCTGGGTTTAAAAGGGTTAAGGCATTGCTGCTAGTATTAGGTAGGAATTGCAGTATGATAAAGAAAGGCCTTTGGAAAATTAGTTGAATTTTTCATTTTTTCAAAATTTTTGTATTTCAGGCCTTGAATCTGCTCAAGAAATTGATCCATACTCTGTCGTCAGTATGTATTTGCACTGCTTGTGTAATGGAAATAGTGTAGTCTGCCTAAATCTATCATAAACATAAGTAGACGATTGTATGATAATACATACATGTATACATGTATATAATAAAGGACTAGAAGTACTGTAAGCTAGCAAAGTATGACTTTATTGAGTAATCTTCTTTTGTCAAAAGTTGATTAGTGGAGTTTAGAAAGTCTTTGCCTTGTAGGGTAGAAAACAGTGTGGACAATGTAGAAATTGCTTGTTACAAGCAATTTCTTTATTGTCCACAATGTTTTCCAAAGCTATATTCTTGAGATGATTCTAAAGCGTGATTGTATAGGATTGGGTTAAATAGCATGCTTTTGAAGGAGTTGTCTACACTTTGAAATATTCCTGAAATTAGAACTACTTTTATGGCGTAGGCATTCAATGCATGTAGTGGTCAAGCTTCCAGTGGCAGTTTGCACTTGTTGAACTCTTGTAAGACCTCAGAATTTTGTCTGTAAACTATAGCTATCAAAGCTGGTGCTTTGCTAGCTAAAAACTTATTCTGATGGTTAGATGAAAGAAGTACAAATGCCCAATGTATTATTAATCTCTTACTAGCAAATCCATAGAGGATATTTGGTTGGTACTCTTTTTGTCTGTCAGTCCATTTGTCTTTCAGTCTATCTGTTAGCCGATTTCTCAACAATGATGCTTTTTGATGCCCCTCAAGAAATGCTACTTGGAAAACTTTGTGAAAAATGAAGAAATTGCTTGTCACAAGCAATTTGTTCATTTTCTACAATGATTTCTACCCAGGGAGTTGATAAAAACCTAAAATGTCATAAACTCTAAATTGTCATCTGCAACTCCTTTCAATTTGGTCCAGTCTATAATTTGGCATGTGAAAATGATTTAAGCCTTATAAATAAGTTTTCTGCACCTTTGTCCTAAGCATTGGCAGATACTGAGTTGGCCTTTGGTTTGTAAGTGATTGCAATTGAGGTTAAATGTCTATCTAGTCCAATCTTATTGAAGCCCATTCCCTCACAATGACGCTTTTAAATGCCTCTCAATGTGAAAGCTTTGCAAAATGTTGTGGCCATTGAAGATTTTTTTGTTACAAGCAATTTCTTCATTATCCACAGTGTTTACTACCCCAAAAGACAGATTTAAAGATTTCATCAACTTAAAATTGTCGTCTGCAACTTCTTTAAATTAGGACCAAAATTTTGTTGTGTGGGAATGAGTTAAGGAATATTTTAATGCTTAACTTGGCTTTTCTGATCTAGCTGTATCAAGCATCTTTTTTCTGTTGTTTGGTTTATTGTCCGGTATGTGTCACTCATAGTCTACAGCATTTGCTCAAATGTCTTGAAACTTGGTCAGAATATTTGTCTCCATTATATGGATATATATATATGGATAAGATCAATATTTGGTCTCATGGGATAGAAACCTCAAATCTTAGAACAGTCACTGTAAAGGGAGCATTTTTTTCCGCAAATGTCTTGATATTTGGTCAGAATGTTCAAAGCCAATATTTCCAGATTAGAGTAAAAGAAAGCATTTTATGATATATTCAGTTGACTGAAAGTTTGGTTAGTAAGACAAAATCATTACAAAGCTTCTTATTGTTCTTCTTTTATCAACAAGAATAAACTTCATCTAAGACTAAACCAATTTGCAGTTCTATTCATCAGCTGTTGACCAAATTAAGTATCATTTTCATGTCAATACCGTCAATCTTGCTTCAGCTACCACCTCTATTAAGTGATCACTTTCATTAAACAACCAGCATCTAAATTCCTTTTCCAAAAACAAAGGTTATCAAAACAAATTCCTATATTGGTGGATCTCATTAGATTATCGTCTCAATGAGACAATTCTAGTGAGTTTCATTAACATAGGACAACATCAGAATTCTATATACAGTCGAACCAACCCTGCAGAAAAGTGTATTAACCCATTCCGACACAATGACCCTTTTAAACGCCTTTCAATATAAAAGCTTTGGAAAACATTGTGGAAAATGAAGAAATTGCTTGTGACAAGCAATTTCTTCATTATCCATAATGTTTTCTATCCAAAAAGACAAAGAAAATTAAAATTCAATCAACTTGAAATTGTCATCTGCAGCTTCTTTCAATTTGGACCAGTGTAAAATTTCACCGTAAGGGGATTGAGTTAAGCAACATTTCTCTTAAACACTCTCATTTTGGTTGTTCCCTGAATGGTAGCTCCGTACAAGATTTACTGCTTTATAGAATTTATTTCACCAATGAATTATGGGATCTTGGTCTGTTTAACTTGGTTACACTTTGTAAAATTTTGCAGTGTCCTGCATGCCTATCAAGAAGGATTTCATGAATTCACTTGTTTTATTTTTGTGTGGTTTTTAACTCCATTTTTCAAAGGCAAATGGGGCTATTGTCATGGTGTTGTGTCTTTTGAGCATGTGTCTGTCTGTCTACTAATACAACTATTTGGAAATTTATTTTCAGAATCTATGATTAATTTCAACCAAATTTGACAGAATTAATCTTTGGTTTGTTCTTTACCAGAATCCTTCAAGGAATTCTGACCCTTATAATAATGAAAGCATGGCTTTTTATGGAAGGAGCTGTTTTCTGTATATGGTATAGAGTGAAAAAAATTCTCACAAGCTATCTAGAAAATATTCCTACCCAGCAATAAGGTTATTAATAAACCCTTTCCCGTTCAAATACGGGATTTTACGTTCCTGTGATTTTATAATGAAGAAAACATTGTGGAAAAAGAAGAAATTGCTTGTAACAAGCAATTTCTCCTTTTTCTACAATATTTTCTACCACATAGTATGGTTTCTTTTCAAATGGCATCCAGTTTTCAGTGTCATCTGCAACCTCTTTCAAATTGGACTAGTCTAAAATTTCCAAAAACGGGAAAGGGTTAACAGATGTCCATCATTCTGCAAGTAGTAAAAATACATAAACTTAACATTTTGCTCTTATTCAAACAATGTTCCAAATACATTACTCATATTTCAAACAAAGATTCCTTGCATTGATAGTCATCAGTTGGCTGTAATGTTAAGGTCAGCCATCAAGATAAAGGTCAAATTTCTGATAAAAAGGCTGTTTTACTTTTGTATGGTGTTTGACAAACACATCTTGTTCTGGAAAGTATGACCCTTTTTAATCGGCTGTTTTCAGAGAAAACCAAAGGTATTATCATCACCTGAGCGTTGTTCGCGTCAGCATTGGCGTAGGCTTGACAAACTTTATCCTTACCTATATCTCTGCAGTCTAGGATCCAATTTTCATAATATTTCACACACATACACATTTTGACAAGAGGAAGTGATTTATTCAAGATTCAGACACCTGTCCTGAAGGTCGAGGTCAAAGATCAAATTTTGACCTTGCCTATATCTCTGCTGTCTATGATCCAATTTTCATAATATTTCACACACATACACATTTGGACAAGAGGAGTTGATATATTCAGGATTCAGATTTCTATTTTGAAGGTCAAGGTTACAGCAGAAGGTCAAGGGCCAAATTGTTTGCTTTGGCATGAGAAACTTTAAGCCTGCCTGTATCTCTGCAGTCTATTAATCGATTTTCATAATATTCAACACATATACAAATTATGACAAAAGGAAGTGATTTATCCAGGATTCAGATGTCTGTCCTGAAGGTCAAGGTCTCAGCAGAAAGTCAAATGTCAAATTTTGACCTTGTCTATATTTCTGCTGTCTATGATCCAATTTTCATAATATTTCACACACATACACATTTGGACAAGAGGAAGTGATATATTCAAGATTCAGACACCTGTCCTGAAGGTCGAGGTCAAAGATCAAATTTTGACCTTGCCTATATCTCTGCTGTCTATGATCCAATTTTCATAATATTTCACACACATACACATTTGGACAAGAGGAGTTGATATATTCAGGATTCAGATTTCTATTTTGAAGGTCAAGGTTACAGCAGAAGGTCAAGGGCCAAATTGTTTGCTTTGGCATGAGAAACTTTAAGCCTGCCTGTATCTCTGCAGTCTATTAATCGATTTTCATAATATTCAACACATATACACATTATGACAAAAGGAAGTGATTTATCCAGGATTCAGATGTCTGTCCTGAAGGTCAAGGTCTCAGCAGAAAGTCAAATGTCAAATTTTGACCTTGTCTATATTTCTGCTGTCTATGATCCAATTTTCATAATATTTCACACACATACACATTTGGACAAGAGGAAGTGATATATTCAGGATTCAGATGTCTATTTTGAAGTTCAAGGTTACAGCAGAAGGTCAAGGGCCAAATTGTTGGCTTTGGTATGAGAAACTTTAAGCTTGCCTGTATCTCTGCAGTCTATTAATCGATTTTCATAATTTTCAACACATATACACATTTTTACAAAGGGAAGTGATTTATCAAGGATTCAGATGTCTGTTCTGAAGGTCAAGGTCTCAGCAGAAAGTCAAAGGTCAAATTTTGACCCTGTCTATATTTCTGCTGTCTTTCATCCAATTTTCGTAATATTTCACACACATACACATTTGGACAAAGGAAGTGATATATCCATGATTCAGATATCTATTTTGAAGGTCAAGGTCACAGCAGAAGGTCAAGTGTCAAATTTTGACCCTGCCTTTATCTCTGCAGTCTAGGATTCAAATTTCATAATATTTCTCATACATACACATTTGGACAAGAGGAAGTGATATATTCAGGATTCAGACTTCTGTCCTGAAGGTCAAGGTCACAGCAGAAAGTCAAAATTTGACTTTGCCTATATCTCTACGGTCTATGATCCAATTTTCATAATGTTTCACACACATACACATTTGGACAAGATGAAGTGATTTATCCAGGATTCAGACGTCGGTTTTGAAGGTCAAGGGTCAAATTTTGACCTTGCCTATATCTATACAGGCTATGATCCATTTTTCTTGATATCCAACACACATACACATCTAGACATGACAAAGTGATTTATATAGGACTCATACATCTATACTGAAGGTCAAGGTCACAACAGAAAGTCAAAGGTCAAATTTTTAACTTGACTATATCTGTGCGGTCTATGATCCAATTTTCATGATATCTAAAACACATACACATCTTCTCAAGAAAAGTGATTTATCCAGGATTCACATATCTATCCTGAAGGTCTAGGTCTCAGCAAAAGTTCAAAGGTCAAATTTTGACCTTGACTTTATGTCTGAATTTATGCTCCAATTTTCATAATATTTCACACACATCTTTACAAGACAAAGGAATTTAGGCTTGATTCAGATGTTTATTCTGAAGGTCAAGGTCACAGCAGAAAGTCAAAGGTCCAATTTTGACTTTATCTTTATCAGTCTATGAACTTTTATTTCATTGTATTGTATTTCATTCATCTCTTTTTAGCTCGGTTCTTATTGGAGAAAAACTGAGGTATTGTCATCACCTGAGCGTCGTTCGCGTTGGTGTTGGTGTGATAAACTTTAACCTTTGTCATATCTCTCTTGTTATTGAAGTTATCCTCATGAAACTTGGCAATGGTATTGACCTTCACAAGAGCTATCTACCCTTTTAAGGGGATAACTCTAAAAGCATTTTTGTAAGAGTTATGCCCCTTTTGTACGTAGAATTTTTGAATTATGAAGCACCTGCAGCCGAGCGTTGCACCGTGGACGGTGCTCTTGTTGCTAATTGTTGCTAGAGTTTGATCTCATGAAAGCTTGACTTTATAGCAAGTTTTTATTTTCATATTGTGCCAGTATTCATTCTAAATTCATTTTTTTAAAGGGTTTGGGGAATTACATACATGTTAATATATAATTTTGACCGAATTTAATTGAATGATTCTTAATCACACGATTCCTATCAGAATTTTTATACGCCCGTCGAAAACAGGACGTATTTTGGGATCATCTGTGGCGTCCGGGCGTCCGGTTGTCCGGCGGTGTCCACTTCTTTGTCCGGAGCACAACTCTGTCACCGTAAGTCCGATTGACTTTAAACTTGGCAGTCATATTCTTCTCATCAATACAGAGTGCAGTGCTCAATAACCATAACTCTACCTGGCCTATTTTTTGAGTTATTGCCCTTTGTTGTTTTTCATACTTGAATCTTGTCCGGAGTATATCTCTAAAAGTATAATAGCTATAATCATGAAATTTCATGGATGGATAGAGCTCACAATGGGGGAGTGCAGTGCACAAGAACCATAACTCTACCTGGCCTATTTTTTGGGTTATTGCCCTTTGTTGTTTTTCATACTTGAATCTTGTCCGGAGTATATCTCTAAAAGTATTATAGCTAGAATCATGAAATTTCATGGATGGATAGAACTCACAAAGGGGGAGTGCAGTGCCCAAGAACCATAACTCTACCTAGCCTATTGATTGAGTTATTGCCCTTTGTTGTTATGCATACTTGAATCTTGTCCAGAGTATATCTCTAAAAGTAGTATAGCTAGGATCATGAAACTTCATGGGTGTATAGATCTCACCAAGGGGGGGGGGGGAAATTGCACAAGAACCATAACTCTAACTGGCCTATTTTTGAGTTATTGCCCATTGTTGTTTTTCATACTTGAATCTTGTCCAGAGTATATCTCAAAGCTAGAATCATGAAATTTCATGGATGGATAGAGCTCACCAAGTAGGAGTGCAGTGTACAAGATCCATAACTCTACCTAGCCTATTTTTTGAGTTATTGCCCTTTGTTGTTTTTCATACTTGAATCTTGTCCGGAGTATATCTCTAAAAGTAAAATAGCTAGAATCATGAAATTTCATGGATGGATAGAGCTCACAATGGGGGAGTGCAGTGCACAAGAACCATAACTCTACCTGGCCTATTTTTTGGGTTATTGCCCTTTGTTGTTTTTCATACTTGAATCTTGTCCGGAGTATATCTCTAAAAATTTTATAGCTAGAATCATGAAATTTCATGGATGGATAGAACTCACCAAGTAGGAGTGCAGTGTACAAGAACCATAACTCTACCTAGCCTATTTTTTGAGTTATTGCCCTTTGTTGTTATGCATACTTGAATCTTGTCCAGAGTATATCTCTTAAAGTATTATAGCTAGGATCATGAAACTTCATGGGTGTATAGATCTCACAAAGGGGGAGTGCAGTGCCCAAGAACCATAACTCTACCTAGCCTATTAATTGAGTTATTGCCCTTTGTTGTTTTTCATACTTGAATCTTGGGAGTGCAGTATACAAGAACCATAACTCTACCTAGCGTATATTTTGAGTTATTGTCCTTTGTTGTTTTTCATACTTTGTTTGACAAAAAATTCATTCAAAATAACCTCAGTTCTATTCAAACCCCTAGTTAATATTAAGCAGTGTGACGGGCGTATCTTGTGACAATTTGACACCTTGTTAAAGAAATGGAAAAAATGGATAGGCATGTGGTATATTATGAAATAGAGTAGTTATTCTTCTCTAAACTACAGAAAGGATTTCATTTTGTAGGGTTGATTATTTTTTGTCATGTAGGTTTTGAGTATTTTGTAGAATGGACATATAGCGGGCTCCATCCACTTTTCTCTGACAGGATGCTGGACTTCAATATTAACCCTTGTCATGCTGAACCTAGAATATTCTGGTTTTGGCAGGAGGTGTAGTCAAGATCAGCCTGCACATAATCCTGCATTTCCTTTTCAAACCATTGTTGTTTATTAATCAAAAGATGCATTGACCATTGAACAAGTACTAGCAGTGCTCTCAGCCCTTTTATTTTAATGAAATCCTGAAAAGACTTCATTAAGCATGACAACGATTAAACTACAAAAATTATGGTCAGTAACATGTAACAAAAATAAAATGATGACCTAAATACCTATAACTAAGACTTGTATGTGGCCTAACCAACAAAAATGCTAAACATAAATGGCGGCTTATGTCAGAGTTCAAAGTTCACTTCCAGTCTAAATATATTATTGATATACTTCTGATGTTTTGATTGAAAGCTGCTTTCATCAGTTATTCAAATTTCTGGCAAGTGGAGCAATGCAGGGTCTCAAATTTCGTAAACTTTAAAATGTTGTCCACTTCTTTCAATTGAGACAAGTCTAAAATTTTATCACCTTGTAAACACCTTTAAACACCTTCAACATGAAAGCTTTGAAAACATTGTGGAAAATGAAGAAATTGCTTGTAACAGACAATTTCTTCATTATCCACAATGTTTTCTACCCCAAAAGCTAAATACTTTAAAGATTTCAACAACTTAAAATTGTCGTCTGCAGCTTCTTTGATTAGGACTGGTCTAAAATTTTATTGTGCGGTAATGGTCTAAATAACTTTCATTTTTTTCCCATGGAATATATTGTCAGACAGGCAGTATATACCAGGCCTATCAGAAGCACTTCAAGATTTGGTTGGCTAACACAGTCCCTCCTTTTCGGGCCGCTGAAGAAAGTAGTTCTTGAAAACAATATGGAAAATGTAGAAATTGCTTGTTACAAGAAAATTTGATTTTAGATATTTCAAAAGTTTGACATTGTCGTCTGCAACTGATTTCAATTTGGACTGGTCTAAAATTTCACTGTGTAAGAATGGGTTAATGTCCTAGTGCCTTGTCTGGAACATGACTTTTAGATTTATTGATGACTTTCAAAATTATGAAGTCAACATGTTCCCCATCATCGGTAAAACTGTCTTTCTTAAAGTGGTTGATAGTATTTTCATCAAGGTCACATTTAGAATAACAAAAATTTATGGGAGACATTATTAAATATGTTTGTGACTCACATTTCTTCTTTTAAGCTTCACTGGCCAAATGCCAAGAGGCTATTGCCATGTTCTTGTGTCTGTGAGGATGTCTGTAAACTTTTTTAGCTCACCTGATTATGCTGTGTCTGTTGTCTTTCGCACGTTGCGTGCTGTGTGTCAATATCTTGTTTGCACTATAGGGGTCACTTTTTTTGCTCAAATAGCTTCAAACTTTGTCAGAATGATTGTCACATATTGGGTCACATGGGTTAAAAAACTAGGTCACTAGGGTCTAATCCCAGAAAATCTCCATTGCAATGTGCATGTATATGCTACTTTTCCTGCACAAATACCTGGAAACTTTGTAAGAATGTTTGGTCTTGATTTCTGAGACAAGTTTTGGCAAAGGGTCACTTTTTAGCTCACCTAAGCACGAAGTGCTCTGGGTGAGCTATTGTAATCGGTCATTGTCTGTCATTGTCTGTCCATTCAGGATTACAAAAAATATTTTCCTCCTAAACTAACCATGAAATTTCAACTAAACTTCACCGAAAAGATCCTTAGGTCATGCTCTTTCTAAATACTTCAAAGAGTTGAAATCCATGAAAAACTTTGGTTGCCATGGCAACCGAGTGAAAAAATTTAAAAATAGAGCTTTGATATTTTGTATAAATCATCATCTCTTGACCCTCTACCAAAATACCTCAGAGAATTACCCTATCTTGAAGATAAGCCATTTTCTGTTCGAACCCTGATTTTACATCATCATCTATTTACCCTCTTCCAACATACTTCAGCCGCCGTCATAGCGCAGTTGGTAGTGCGTCGGACTGTCAATCTAGAGGTCCCAGGTTCGATCCCCGACAGTGGCATTCATCCTTTCCGACTACTTGTCTCTCACCAATGGGTCGATAATTGTAGACCTATGTGGGATAGCAGCTGGAGGCTAGGCAAGGATGTAATGGTAGTACTGGTGTGAGAAATACCAGGATTCCATTGTTAGGTGTTCCAGCCGCCGCGATATAACTGAAAGATTGTTGAAAGCGGCGTAAAACCCCATTCAAACAAACAAACAAAATCCAACATACTTCAAAGATTTACTGTATCTTGAAAATTAGCCCTTTTCTGTGCAAACCCTGATTTTTACTTCGAAATAAAGAATAAAATCTCTGAAACACTACTTCGAAATCTTATACCCAGAGCATTGATATTTGGTATAAATCATCTTTTTAGAAAATCAGCCCGTTTGTGTGTGATCCCTGATTTTACATAGAAATAAAGAAGGATATCTTTGAAAATCTTCTGCTCCTAAACCATAAGGACTATAGCTTTAATATTTTGTATTTATCAATGTCTATTGACCCTGTACACTGAAAATTAGCCCTTTTCTGTATGATCCCTGATTTTACATTTAAATAAAGAATATCTTTGAAAACCCTCTTTGCCCAAACCATTAAACCATGAACTTTAATATTTTGTATGTATCAATGTCTACACTTTACCAAAATACTTCAAAGAATTACTGTACTCTGAAAATTAGTCCTTTTCTGTTTGATCCCTGATTTTACATATGAATAATGAAAATATCTTTGATAATCTTCTTCTCCCAATATGATTGGACTAGAGCATTAATATTTGATCTGTATCAATACCTATTGACCCTTTACAAAAATACTTCTTAGAATTACTGTATTCTGAAAATAAGCCATTTTCTATTCAATCCAAGATTTTAGAAAGGAATAAAGAAGAATATCTTTGAAAATCTTCTCCGCCTTAACCATTAGGCTTAGAGCTTTAATACTTAGTATGTATCAATCCCTATTGACCCTCTACCAAAATACTTCAAAGTATTACCATACTCTGAAAATTAGCTCTAATCTTCAATATACGCTCTACCTTGGATTAAACAAGAAAATCTTCAAAATATCTTCTTCGCCCAAATAACCAGCTGTAGGGTTTTGATATTTTGAATATATCATAAAGCTTTAATCCAGCATACTCAGGGGAGCAATATAGGACCTTCATGGTACTCTTGTTTGACAAAATTATTCTTTTGGGATTTTTAGGTCACCTGACCGAATGGTCATGGTGACCTATTGCAATCATCGTTTGTCCATCGTCGTGCGTCGTCCGTTAACTTTTAAACATTTTCATCTTCTTCTCAAGAACTACTGGGCGGATTTCAACCAAACTTGGTAGAAAGCATCATTGGGGGATGCCAATTCAAGTTTGTGAAAATAAGGGTTCTGGGGGTCAAAGGGGACCAAATAGGGGGCAAAAAGGGGTAATTTTTGGTACTTTTTTAAAAATCTTCTAATAAACCGTTAATGCCAGAGCTTAAATATTCTGTGTGCATGACAACTAGGTCAGGTATATTATAAATTGTGAAATTCATGTCCCTGGGGTCATGTATGGGGCCACACCGAGAGGTCAAAGTTCATCATGTTAAAAAATTCACATTTTCATCTTCTTCTGATGAAGTACAAAGCCAATTTTAAACCAACTTGGTGAAAAGCATCATTGGGTACTGATTATATAGATTTGTGAAAATTAAAAGGCTGGAGGTCAGGGGGGCCTTAAATGGGGACCAAAAGGGGGTCATTTTTGGTAACTTTTAAACATTTTCATCTTCTTCTCAAGAACTACTGAGGGGATTTCAGCCAAACTTGGTCGGAAGCATCATTGAGGGATGCCAATTCCAGTTTGTGAAAAGAGGTTGGGGGGGCTTAGGGTAAAAGGGGTCCCAGTCGGGGGCAGAAAGGGGTAAATTTTTGTACTTCTTAAAAAATCTTTTTCTAATAAACCCTAAATGCAAGAGCTTAAATATTTTATGTGCATGACTGGTAGGACAGGTATACTAAAGTTTGTGAAATTTATGTACCTGGGGTCATGTATCGGGCTACCCCAGGGTTCAAAGTTCATCATGTTAAGAAATTCATATTTTTAGGTCACCACCTAATGGTCATGGTGACCTATTGCAATCATCGTTTGTCCTTCGTCCGTTAACTTTTAAACATTTTTTATCGTTTTCTCAAGAACCACTGGGCAGCTTGTATTTGGTATGTGGCATCATCTGGTAGATTTCTATCAAGATTGTATAAATTATAACCTCAGGGTCAAAATAAGCCCATTCCCAGACGTCGGAAGTTTCACAAAGGGCTGAATATAGTGAAATTTGTAAAATTCTTCTTCAGGAGGGCCTAAAACTTTGTTATTTGGTATACAGTATCATCTGGTAAACCTCTATCAATATTGTAAAAATTATTGCCTCAGGATTAAAATTAGCCCATTCCTGGATGTCACAAATTTAACATAGGCTTATATAGTGAAATCTATAAAAATCTTCTTCTCCCAAACAGGAGGGCCTAGAACTTTGATATTCGGTATACAGCATCGTCTTGTGGACCTCTATCAAGATTGTACGAATTATTGCCCTTGGGTCATAATTAGCCCATTCACTGACGGCATGAATTTTACATATGGCTTATATAACGAAATTTAGAACTCTTCTTCTCCCAAACTAAAAGGCTTAGAGCTTTGATATTTAGTATGTAGCATAATCTGGTGGACTTTTATTTGTTTTTGTGCTCTTTGGACTCAGGTGACCGATAAGGCCCTATGGGCCTCTTGTTTACATTTGCAGTCATCGACTTTTGTGAGCCCTTGGATGGCAAAGGAGTATTTCCATATACTGAACATAGGGAAACTACTAAAGGCTTTCTCCTTATACTATATCTGATAGATATCATTTAAATCTGAATGGATGTTCATGAATGTTTCCGGATGAAGTTTAATTACATCTTTGAAAAGATTTTGATTAATTTAAAATCATGGACTTGATTAATTTTGTCTAATTTTGTAAACTTATTAACAGAAGCAATGAATTCTGCTGAATTGGTTTACTAAGTTGCTTATCAGTTGCTTCCCTTGTACCGTTTCTGGACTGAAGAATTTTTTGATATTAATTGCTTCATTTGTTGGTGTTTTTTTTAAAAAAAATTGACTTAGCCTTTAGTGCTCTACCCGATGACAAAGCTTAGAAGGGTCAAAATTGAAAGAAAAGGCTTAAAGCAAGCTATCTGTCTGTTTCCATAATGTTTTTTTTTTTCTCTCTTAATGATCATGATAAAACTAGATCAATTTGAATTGGCATATCAGAAAATTCAGAACCGTTAAGCACTGCAGGCCCACAAGGCCTCTAGTTTATAGTAATAATAATAAAGTCTTTATTTAACGAGGCAACACAGTTGGTTTGACCCAGTCTTCGCTATGGGACTCTTACCTGGGCATAAATCTTTGGCTTAGGGACAATGTAGGTTAAGGTAATCAACTGTGCTTAAAACAAATGTGACCCTCAGAAAAAAATGGGACCTTACTGATGTTCTCTTAAACAAATACTTGACGAATAGATATGATATAGCAATCTTTGGCCTGAGGCCACATTCTGATAATAATTATTTAGTAAGGTAGAATTTTTAATCTAGATTCGAAAATCACCTAAGTTCTCCCATACTGACATTTCACAGTTAGTAGGAAGTCTCCTTTGTCTGTGTCAAAATTGCTTTCTCAGTGTGATTTTTCCCTTTCTATTTTCAGCAACCCATGATCTAAAGGCTATCAAAGAAGATTCTGACACAGAGACCCCATGTTAGAAAGTAAAGTCTACATGAAAGTCTGATAGACAGATATTG
Organism: Fragum fragum; assembly: GCA_946902895.1. Classification (NCBI taxonomy): domain Eukaryota; kingdom Metazoa; phylum Mollusca; class Bivalvia; order Cardiida; family Cardiidae; genus Fragum; species Fragum fragum. Next base: position 57,851,052 of record OX336369.1, on the reverse strand, counting down.
CAATTACTGGTAGACAACAAGCCTGTTTAAAAGACATTTCAAAAATCACCAATATCATTATATTTATTCATAAATTAATTTTATTTATGCTCCTACATCCGTCCACATTATATATTCATGTTAAATAGCAGTATATCTTAGTTATATGTTGGTTTTGTGTACACATTTCAAGATGGCAAATTTTCAAAACCTCAGATCAAAACTGAATTGTGAGAGGTAAATTTTTTACTTGCTTTGACATCTTACACTACAAGAGGGCTTTGGAAAACACCGAATCATGAAGAAATTGCTTGTTACAATTGCTTTATTCATTATCTACATTGTTTTCTACCCTATAAGACAAGCTATTATAAAATTTCATTGATTGAATATTAATGTAAGTAACGTCTTTGAATTTGGACTAGTCTGAAATTTTGTCATTAGGAAATGGCTTAACCCTTTCCTGTTCAATCTCTTGTTTTTATGTCCCTGTGATTTTATGATTGAGAAAACATTGTAGAAAAGAAGAAATTGCTTGTAGCAAGCAATTTCTTCTTTTTCCAAAATATTTTTTACTCTACTGAATGGTTATTTTCAAATTAAATCCAATTTTAATTTTTATCTGCAAAACCTTTGAATATGGACAGATCTAAATTTTTCAGAAACAGGAGAGTATTAAAGAAATGATGATTTATATTCTATTCTATTTTATTTCATTTTCATTTCTTAATCTGTTACCACGCAATCTCTTTATAACATAGCTCAAGAAAAAACCTTTGGAAAACATTTTCCCGAATGTAAACAAATTTTGAAAATTTTATTAACTCATTCAAACAAAGTAACGCTTTTTGACGCCTGACAAGAAAAAACAACTGAGAAAACTTTATGGAAAATGAGGAAATTTCTTCATTTTCGCCAACGTTTTCTACACAGAAAGTTAAAAAACTCTAAAATTTCATAGACTTTAAAAATTAATGATGTCTGCAACAACTTTGAATTTGGACCAGTCTGGATTTATGTTGCTTTATAATTGGTCAAATTTTGTTTTGTTAAAAGTTTTATGTTGTAAAGAGTTACCAGTATCTGACAACAAAATTTCTGATTGGTCAAAAGTAACCAATGTACAGTAGACAACAAATTGAAAACAGCCCAACCCTTGTAGTGCTAAGCCTGGATTATTTCGTTTTTGGCTGGAGGTATAGACAAAAATCCTCAAAATTTTCAACAATGTTTTCCAAAGCTCTTTTTTCTCAGAGGTCTAAAAAAGTGGGATTGTTTGGCAATACATTAAATGATTTCCACATACATACATGTACATATTTAATCAGATTGTTTGACTGATAAGCCTATTAGACTTCTTTTAGGTTTTACATAGCATTTCAAGTGCTCATTTCTTATTTACTAACTCTTTACTCTAATTTTGCACAACTTTTGTGATATAACTCATTTACAATAAACAAATAATAATGTGATTGCAGATGAAAAATCAAACATAGCAAATGCCTTGAATAATGGAAAAAAATTTGTTTGAATTATTAATTAATGAATATCAGGAATTGTTTTTTTTTGTTGGTTTGAAACATCGTAACTAAAACTTTTTCAAGCTGTAGTTATGTTTGTTGCCAACCAATGAATTGCCTTTCATTTTACATTTTAAGCCATTTATTTTGCAAAAATATATTGTTTAGCTCGGCTGTTTTTGGAGGAAACCCGAGTTACTGCTATAGCCTTGGTGTTGTCGTCTTGCAAAAACTTTGACATTTTGTGATATCTCTGGTTCTACTAAAGGCATTTTCTTGAAACTTAGCACACTTGTTCACTATCAAAAGAGCAGCCTATACTATCAAGGGGGATAACTCTAGATGCATTTTATGCTGTATCCGCCATCCAATTGCCGAGCGTAGGCACCCATAGGCGGTACTCTTGTCTCAGTCAAATTGCGATGTTGGAGGTCAATCAGAAGCCATCTCTCTATTCTCTTTATGGCTACCAGCAAACATTGGCAGATGTTTTATTATTCTGCTGAAATTCTTTCAAAATTTATAATAATGGCTTATATATTTATATATGTTTAACCCATTACCAGACTGCAAAATTTTAGACTGATCCAAATTAGTTAATGAAAGTTTAGATTTGTTCATCTTTCTGGATAGAAAACATAGTGGAAAATGAAGAATTTGCTGCTCACAAGTAACTTGTTCATATTCCACAATGTTTTCCCAAGCCTTTACTTCTTCATATTCCACAATGTTTTCTCAAGCATTTTTTATTTTGGGTTGTCAGAAAGGATCATTGTCTGGGAATGGATTAATTATGGTACATGTATATATTTTCTCCTAAACTCAAATAAGCACAAAGTAAAAAAGAATCATTATGAAGATTTTGAGTACTGTATATCCAGAGTTGAACTTGTATGTCATTGTTGGTTTTGATACTTCTTTTGAAAAATTACTAGAGTGATAAACCTGGCTGTTTTGTTAACCCTTTGACAGACAATACAATTTTAGACTGGCCCAAACTGGAAAAAGTTGCAGACATATTTTAAATTTCATTAAAGTTGAAAATAAAGACAAAAAGGGGTAGAAAACATTGTATTAGAATTTGTTGCTGACAAACAATTTCTATCTGTCTTACATTGTTTTTCAGTCCTTATGATTTCTACATCAAAAAGTAGGATTGTGTTGTAATGAATTGACAACACTCTGGTGTCATTGGCATTCTCGTAGCTTGCATGATTTTTAATTTATATTCTTTTTCTCAGGTGAGTTTAATAGGACCAAATGGTCTTCCTGTTTTTATGTAGCAATATCTGTGATAGTTTGATTACCGGTATACACTATTTGTAAATTTGAACCATCACCTAAAGGGACTTCAGTGAAACAAAAACAGCTGGTTCTTGTAAATAGCAATACCAGTTCATCAACTGTTGTGCAACAACTGACAGGAAATCACAATTAACATATTCCCACCCAATGACACTTTTTAAGGCCACTCAAGTGAAAAGTTTGGGAAAATATTGTGGAAAATGAAGAAAATGCTTGAAACAAAATTGTTTTCTACCCCAAAAAGATAAAGAATTTTGAAATTCCATCCAATGAAAATTGACATCTGTGACTTCTTTAATTTTGGACCAGTTTAAAACATTGTGTGGTAATGGGTTAAAAGTAAGTATTTGGTCAATAAAAGAAATGTTTGCACATAAAGCCTGTTGTAGTATATCAATGAATTGCTAGTATCTGGATTTCAATTAAAGGTGATATAGTACTGTATTTAAAAAAGGAATTGGGTTCAGTACAAGTTTATCATTGTTTGCTTTTCAAAATACACTATAATTATTATTGATAATTATATTGAGTCAATCAATTTATCAATCTTAAACCCATTACGGGACAGCAAAATTTTAGACTGGCCCAAATTGAAAGGACTTGCAGATGATAATTTAAAGTTTATGCAATTTTAGATTTTTTTTAACTTTCTGGGTAGAAAACATTGTGCAAAATGAAGAAATTGCTTGTCACAAACAATTTCTTCATTTAACACAATATTTTTTAAATTGTTTTTTTGATGTTTCACGAAGTGTCATTGTGTCCTGCTTTCTGATGCTTTGGAGAAATGTACTTATGGAAAACTTGTGGGAAAAGGAAAAATATTATTTGGCATCAATTTTCCAGCTTTAGGACACTTGAAAATAGACTAGTCCAAAATTTTGTTATCTGGAAATAGCTTAATATCATCCACACGTCAATAATGCCAATATTGTTTTATTGACAATATTGTTAATCATAACCAGATGACAAAATTTAGAATGGTCCAAGTTGAAAGTTAAGACAATAATTTAAAGTTGATATAATTTTAAAATATCTGCTTTTCTGGGTAGAAAACAATGTTAAAAGTGAAGAAATTAAATGCTTTTTCTTCAGGGGCATAAAAAAGCCGGATTGGGTTGGAATGGGTAACCATGTGGATGATGTAGAAAATATGTCAACTGAATGACTCGAAACTATCATCAATGTTCTTGTCTTGTACATGCATAGCAAGGGCCAATCTGCTTAGGATTGATCGAAATTTACATTACCCACTGCACAATTTATTGAGGCTTAGCTAGCACTGTGCTTTAATCCTTTCATGTACAAACCTTTGTTTTTACGTCCCTGCGGACAACAATTTAAAGTTGATGAATTTTTTATTTTCAACTTTCTGGATAGAAATTACAAGCAATTTCTTCTTTTTATACTATGTTTTCCCAATTGTTTTTCTTAAGGGGCGTCCAAAAGCATCATTATGTGGGAATGGGTTCAAGAGCAATAAGGAATCATCTGATAACCTAATTTAAGTAATTCAGAAAAACTGCAAAATCTGAGTTTTAAAAATGATATTTTTATGTAAGCTGACCAGGATCTATGTGAATTTTTTTTGCTTTTTCAAGATGACCCCTTTTTGTGTGATGGTTCACAAAATTAATGCTTGTAGTTGTAAGGATTTATACATGTTTACAGGCTAATAAACAATTTTGAGAGATTTACAGAAAAATGAGTTTTGTTGTCTTTTGCCCTTGAGAATAGTTTTAAGGAAAACACTGATAAAAAATAAGTTGCTTGGAAGCAATTCCTAGTTTTCATTCTATTTGTGTACCCTCTAAAGCTAACATTGGGAGCTATATGGGAGTCAGCTTGTAAGTTAATCGGTTGACAGCTTCCATCAGCCGGTCTGTAGCTATTTTTTTTTTTTCAATAACTTTATACTAGTACTTTATGAATTTCACACAGGCACTTGGTATCCAGCAGGATAGTCATTTTCCTCAGAGATAGGCCCTTTGCTTATAAATCTGGTCCATTCATTTTCTCTTCAACTACAAAATGGATTTGATTCAAACTTTGCATGTGCATTGGGAATGGGTTGATGTTCTACCAAATGCCCTATCACAAGACTATGGCCCTGAAAGCCTCTTGAAAGGTTGATGATAGAATGTTTAAGTTTCTGGCTCCACTGGCAAAAGGCAAGCAGGCTATTGTAATGGCATTGTGTCCCTTGTGCATCTGTAAACTTTTTCTTTACAAATCTTCTCCTCAGAAACTATACTGGCTGGAATTCAACCACATTATTATCTGGTAATGGGTTATGGTTAAAGAAAAAGTTCACTGATGCAGTCACTGGCAGACACATGGCAGATAGGACATAGTAGTAGCCCTACCAATTAAAGCCATGTTTTTCATCCGATCACAATTCTTTGAAGGAAATGATAAAAGGTCACCTTATAATCATTCCTGTAAAATATTGTTGAAACCCATCAATTGGTTTCTGAGAAGATTTTTATAGGTTTCACCATATATGGAAATTAGCCTCGCCCATTACAGCCATGTTTTTCATCTGATCACAATTCTTTGATGGAATCTGATAAAGGGTCTTGCAAGGATCATTTCTGTGAAATTTTGTTGAATTCTGTTGAGTGCTTTCTAAGGAGACGATTTTTTCAAAGTTAAATTTTACGGACAGACAGATGCATAACAGATACAACACCATGACAATAGCTCTTTTCAACCTCTGGAACTAATTAAATATATTGAATAAACTCACACTGACCCTCATTAGAGTAACAAGCAGTGAAGATTCGAAAAATTATGATATTGTATGACAGTGAGAACAATGAATGTTAGCACTTCAATGCAATTTAACCCTTTCCTGTTTCAAAATTTTGCACACCTGTCCAAATTCAAAGGTATTGCAGACGAAAATTTAAAGTGGATTTAATTTGAAAAATAACCATTCAGTAGAGTAGAATTCATTGTTGGAAAAGAGGAAATTGCTTGTTTCAAGCAATTTCCTCTTTTCCAACAATGTTTTCTCAAGTATAAAATCACAAGGTCGTTAAAACCAGTGATTGTACAGGAAAGGGTTAAGGAAACGTCAATAGATTAGATGATTGCAAGACAACCAGGTATTGCAAACTTTACCCTTTGCACTGCACAGCCATGAAAACGATAGATCACTACATTGAGAAAGAAATTAAAACTTGAGTTTGGGAAAACATTTCCAATTATCTTATTTTTTCCCAGGTAATCTATTAGCGAATTTGGTGATCGATAATTGGACATCGATTAAGTATTCAATCAACCTATGCCCACACAATGATGCCCCTGAAGAAAAAACATTTGGAAAACATTGTAGTAAATGAAGAAATTGTTTGATACAAGCAATTTCTTCATTTTCCACAATGTTTTCTACAAGCAATTTCTTCATTTTCTACAATGTTTTCTACCTGGATTGAAAAAATCTAAAATTTCAACATTAAAATGTTGTCTGCATCTCCTTTCAATTCAGACCATTCAAGAAATTGACATCATAAATAGGGATCTTCATAGTTAGGAGGTTCCTGTTTCCCAAAAGGAGGAATTAGTGTCACAAAATTGAAAGCATTTTGTACAGACACATGGATGGACAGACAGGCTTATTCCAGCTTACCCTTGTTTTGTACGGGTAAAATAACCCATTCCTACTCAATGACACTTGACGCCCCTCAAGAAGAAACATTGTCGAAAATTAAAAAAATTGCTTGTTACAACCAATTTCTTCATTATCCATAATGTTTTTTACCCCATAAGATTGAGATTTGTCAATTTCCCTAAACTAAATATTTTCGTCTGCAATTTCTTTCAGTTTGGACCAGTCTAAAGTTTTATTGTCTGGGAATGGGATTAGGGATTAACAACAATAAATTCAATTTTCTATGAAAATATTTAATTTTCGTTGGTATAAATAATATCCACTATAGTACATTATAAATAATTGGAGCTTATACTACAAATAAAGGCCAGATCAGAAAGTACTAGTTTTATGTGCTGTATACAAAAAGTAGAAATATACAACAGTAATTTTAATTACAATATTAGCACATCTACTGATATTTGAATATTTCAGAATTAGCAGACTACATGTTCATAAATACTGATCTATGCCCAAGCAATTTGCATGCCCTCTTGTAAACCCATTACAAGACAAACATTTTTTAGACTAGTCCCAATTCTTTCATAGGTAAGAAAACTTGTGCAAAATGAATGAATTGCTCATTAAAATAAATTATTTCTTTTCCTAATTGTTTTCTCAAGCTTTTCCTAGAGGGTCATAAAAAAGGGATTGCATGAAAATGGGTTAAAAGGTCATTGCTAATGTAAGGGTGATATCCAAATCGACAGCTGGGCTTTAACTCATTCCAACACAGTGGAATTTTAGACTGGTCCAAATTGAAAGAAGCTGCAGACGACAATTTCAAGTTGATTGAATTTCGAATTTTTTCGTCTTTTTGGATATAAAACATTGTGGATAATGAAGAAATTGCTTGATACAAGCAATTTCTTCATTTTCCACAATGTTTTCCAAAGCTTTTTTCTCGAGGGGCGTAAAAAGGAGGGATTGAGTTAGAATGGGTTAACTACTGTTCGTCCACATTTTTTCTTATCAGGAAAATTCCTAACATGGCTATTTGGAAATTTAGTAAACTCAAATAGCCATAAGAAATATAGCAACCTAGATTTTCCTGTTTTTTCTTATACAAGATGAACCAATCTTGTACCTCTTTATATGGAAAGAATTCACAAAAGACATATTCTTGAGAGAAAAAATAACAAATAAGAACTTAGTAAAGCAGACAATCAATTCCTCTTTTCCCCATAATATTTTCCTTTTTTTCACTATTCTTTAAGGGTGTGAAAAAAAGGGAATTTTATACCATGGGTTTAGGAACTTCTTGAAAGGTACTTTCGTAAAGTTCAAACCTCTCATGAAATCTCTACTTTTTGCCACCATTATGTACTCATTAATGGAAAAAGGGTAATTGTATCTTGCAATTTCTCCTTTTTTCGTGATTCCTTTTACCCTTTAAGATTTATTTGTTAGATTTTCCCTTTTTATGTACCATAAACATCAACAGTACACGATAACTATGATCTAATTGAAATCTTGTAACACAAAATGTCATGACTAACTACCAGTAGATATCAAATGGACGGAAGTTTTCTTCAATTCAGCTACCATTTGAAACTTGAATGATCAATACAATGATAATGAATTACATACATGATGAATAAATCTTTGATGTTTGTTTTTTCATACTACTTGAAACATTAATTCTTCAGCTTTAGTAGAGTACAGGCAGACCTGGTTGGATGGTATGTTACTGAGTACTGACAGGATATGGTCTTATTTGTGTGAAAAGCATTTGGAAAATATGATTGATTGAAAGAGGTTTAACACCTCTTTTAACAGTATTTCAGTCATATCGTGGTGGCTGGAGCACCTAACAATGAATTCCTGGTATTTCTCACGCCAGTACTACCACTATATCCTTTCCTAGCCTCCACCTGATATCCCACTTAGGTTTACGACTATCCACCCATTGGTGAGAGACAAATGTCGGAAAAGAGAAGTGCCATCGCCAGGGATCGAACCCATGACACCCTTCGATTGAAGATTAGGAAAATATGATATTACAAAATAACCAAAAATTGGAAAGAGCCACACTAACAAAGAAAAGATAACTAATCATTTATGGGCAACAAAACAAAAAGTAGAAAGTCTTAAAGGGCCAATATGTAAGCTCAATTTGAAATCCTTTCTCAAATGTAGGAAATATGCTGTGGACAACTTTTATAGAATATGTAACCTTGAGCTGTGACCTTGACCTTTCAGCTATCTGAAAATTTGTTTCAAATGGCAAATCTACTCATGTTAGATAACGAATGTGCCAAGTTATTTTGAAATCCATCCAAAAATATAGGAGAAATTGTGTGAACAAATTCTGTCAGACCAGCTCTCCAACACAGCTATACCAACTTGTCATAGTGACAATTATGTCTCCCTCTCCAAATACAGGTTCAACAAAAAATGGTGCTTCTTTATTGCCTTTTACAGCATGCTCGCTGTCACATTTGTTCCACCACACAAAATGACAGATGTATTGATCCTGGAACTACAGCCATCTATTCTTAAACACAAATTGAACAGCATAGAGTATCACAGGCCCAGTGATTTCCATTCCATCCAATCTATATTGATATAAAATTTTGAGATTTATAGAAAATTTTGGAGCAAAAACCACCACTGTCTACTACTGCCAAGTATTACGAGAATTGCAGACTTTCGACTCACCTACAACCTCTTCAGAGAAATGAAATTGGCCAATGCTTTAAAAATGCCCAATACCCAACAAGGGTACTAGTTTGTAAGATGTTTTTCAGCTGTAGAAGAGATATGTCTCTCTAGTGCTTGAATATAAAATGACTTATCCAAACATGGAAAGTGCAGATCTCGTCTACAGTAACAATTTCAAAATAACTTTCAGTTGAATAATTTATAACTTTTTTTTACAATACATGTAATGAGATTTGACCTCGTATTTGCAGATCTATCATCCATTATAGTTTATTGATCCTCATACAAAAGAAGACCTGATCAGGTTGCACTTTTCTGTAGTCTAACCTTGGTCAATGCTTACCTGTTAGAGAGATGCTTTAACCCATTACCAGATAGCAAAATTTTAGACTGAATTTTGGACTGAATTGAGAGGAGATGCAGACTTCAATTTAAGTTTTATGAAGTTTTAATTTTTTCAACTTTCTGTATAGAATACATTGGGTAAAATGAAGAAATTGCTTGTAACAAGCAATTTCTTCATTTTCATAAGGTTTCCCAATTGCTTTTCTTGAGGGGCATCTAAAAGCGTCATTGTGTGGGAATGGGTTGAGTTTGTAACGCATCCAAAATTGAAAAATGACTATACAAACTATGTTCTGAAACTTTAAGAATTGACCAATCCTGGCTGTCAATTTACAGATAGACCAATCAAATCATTCATTTAGACTGGGAGTGAAGTTTGAACATTGACCACCATTTATGTGAAGCATTTTTGTTGGTTTGGCTTTGGAAACTTAAAAGTCATAACTACAGCTTCAATTAGCTGTTGTAACAATGTTAAAGAAACTGACAAACCATTCTCCTTTTTTTTTAAACTCTACTGGCAATTAATTTTACAAATTAATATTGTTTAAAACCAAAGCAGAACTTTCTGTTGGATTTGTTTGTTTGTTTGAATGGGGTTTTATGCCGCTTTCAACAATCTTTCAGTTACATCGCGGACGATGAATCGCCTAACAATGGATTCCTGGTATTTCTCACACCAGTACCGCCATCACATCCCTTCCTAGCCTCCAGCTGCTATCCCACATAGGTTTATGATTATCAACCCATTGGTGAAAGACAAATAGTCGGGAAGGATGAACTCTGGACCTCTAGATTGACAGTCCGACGTTCTACCAACTGCGCTATGACGGTGGCAACTTTCTGTTGGAGTCATTGGGTGTGGCAAGCTGAGTAAGTGGAGCAAGGTCGATTAATAGAAATAGAAAATGTTGCAGTAGCAAATAAAATTGCTGGTACCAAGCATTTTTCTCTAAGAGTTTTCTACCCTTGCTAAAACACCTTTTTTTAAAGAATCAGCCATATATTTTGTCTTCTGCAACCTCTTTAATTTGGACCAGTCTAATATTTTATTGCTTATGAATTACTATTATTTTCGCCTGCATGTACACATTAATTTAACCCTTTCCTGTTTTTGCAAAATTTTAGACCTGTCCAAATTCAAAGGATTTGCAGACAACAATCATTCAGTAGGGTAGAACAATTTGTGGAAAATGAAGAAATTGCTTGTCACAAGCAATTTCTTCTTTTTCCACAATGATATCTAAAGTATAAAAACCCGGGGACATAAAAACCAGGGATTGAATGTGAAAGAGTTAAACTTTTCAAGTTAAAGCACAAACACTGACATATATGACTAGACATATAACAATACACATCTTTTACAAATGAGACAAATACAAGTATTATGACTGAATGAGTTAAAATTAATAAACTATTCTATCATTTCATTCTCCCCTACATCAAATTTATCAATGCATTTTACCCTTAAACCCTTTTAATTTTGAAATTTAAGACTGGTCCAAATAGACAGAGGATGCAGACAACAATGAAAATTGGATGCAATTTGAAATGAAACCATCCTATCTGATAGAAATATTTTATTGCTTGCAAAAATTGTTCCTTTCCTCACAATATTTACTATCTTATTGTGCAGTAATTTTCCTTATTAAATGACCTTTGAGTTGTCATCTTCAACATATTTCACTTTGAACTAGTCTAAAATTTCATAGTCTGATAATGGGTTAAATAATGCCAGCACTGGCTCCTATTAACCCTTTCTGGTTCAAATACGGGATTTTACGATCCTTTGATTTTATACTAGAGAAAACATTGTGGAAAAAGAAGAAATTGCTTGTAACAAGCAATTTCTCCTTTTTCCACAATATTTTCTACCACATAGGATGATTTCATTTCAAATAGCATCCAGATTTCATTGTCGTCTGCAAACTCTTTCAATTTGGACTAGTCTAAAATTTCCAAAAACGGGAAAGGGTTAACTAACACAGAGATTTCCAATAATTTCGTTATATAAAATATATGAGAATTGACAGATAGCCGCTCTTAATCAAATAACCAATCAATCAATGGATCAAATCTTTCGTTTTTGACAGGAAGAGAAATTTTTAACTCCGACAATGGCAAACAATCATTTCATGGATTCTTATTTTGGTGACTTAAATGTCGTTTAAGATGTACTTACAATGTTTAGGTCACCAACCAACCATTGTACTTTTTATTACATGTTACAGGCAATAAATTTTGCAAAATTAACGCCAATTAATTTGAAAGTGGAAATTCGGTTGAAATTGACTAAATAGTTTCTGAGATATATAGATTTCAATACGATGAAGGAATAGCTTGTTTCCAAAAATTTATTTATTGTCCTCAATGTTTTACAAAGCGATTTTATTGAGTGGCATTAAAAGCAGAATTGTTTGGGAATAGATTTAAGTTTCACACATGAGATTGTAGTCAAAAATCTTTTTTTTTTTAAAAGCAAGTGGGAAACCTTATTCAGAAAAGAGAAAAACTAGTAACCAATCACCATTTCAATTCTTTTAACAAGGCCCTAAATGAATTAAGGAATAAATATTTTTAACTAGCAAAGCGTCAGCTTTGATAGCTTAAGTTAACAGACAAAATTTTGAGGTCTTCTCAAAGTTCAATGAGTGCAAACTGCCACTGGAGGCTTAACCACCAAAGCCATGGAATGCCTATGCCATAAAAAATAGTTCTTATGTATTTCAGGAATATTGCAAACTCTATTCAAATTGTAAAGAACATGCTATTTAACCTTTTCCCACTCAATACCCCTTTTTAAGCATTTAAAGAAAAAAACTTTGGAAAACATTGTGGACAGTGAGGAAATTGCTTGTAACAATTTCTTCAATATCCACAACGTTTTCTACCCAACATTTGCTAGCTTGCAGTACTTTCAATACTATAATTTTGTATGTTAGCAGGATAAAATTTTGTTATTCTATTTCTAAAGATGATTTTTGATTTATCAACAACAATTCTTTACAACTAATACCAACCTAAACGCACTGGGCAACCAATTTCTAAACAATCCCTCTATTTTAAGCCCCTATTCAAAAAGTTTTGAATTATTGTGGAAAATCAAAAACAGCTTGTTACAAGTAATTCCTTCATTATTTACAACGCTGTTTACCAAAAAGACAAAGATCTTTCAAATTTCATTCACTAAACATTCTCCTTGGCAACTTCTTTGAATTTGAATGAGTCTAGTATTTTGTTTTCTAATAACAGGGTAAAGAAATCCAGTTATTTCTAGCACTAATTAGAAGCAGTTGAAAGCTCCTTAAGATGAAAATTTTGATGAAAATATCTTTGCTATTCTCTTTGTTTCCTCTGCTGTAGGTAGTTGGGCTTTTGGCTTGTTCTGTTTAAACTTGTCTTGAGTTGTCAACTTTCCAACCATCTCAGATGCAGCTGATGCTTTCTCTAAAAGCGTTCCTTGGTCTTCTGGCTGTTAAAAGATTTGTGATATGCTAGTCTAAAAAAGGACTCCTGTGGAAGTGTGTTAACCCATTCTAATACAACAAAATTTAGACTGGTCCAAATTGAAGGCAGCTACAGACAACAATTTCAAGTTGATGGAATTTTCAATATTTTTGTCTTTTTGGATAGAAAAATTTCTGCTTTAAGAAGCAATTTCTTCATTTTCCACAACATTTTTCTTGAGGGGGGTAAAAAGGAGGTATTATGAGGTAATGGGTTAAATAAATACATGTTAAAACAAGATGTGTTTGTGAAACACTATGCCCCAAAACAGGAATTCTTTAGAAACAGGAAAAGGGTTAAATTTTTTACCTTGGCCTTGATGAAATGACCTTCCCCAGTTCGGCCTTGTTGAGACCTATCTACATACCAAATGTTAGCATTGTAACTTAATCAGGGATGAAATTATAGGAAAATGTTTAGTTGGCAGGTTAAGTTTTGCAGACGGACAGATAGATAGATGGACACTGGTGAAACAATATGCCCCGGATCTTATCGATGCGGGACATAAAAATAGGATCCAGAAGCAGTCTTTAAGGGTTGTATTTTTTTAAAAAAAATTAGGTAAGTCTAATCAGTTTGCTTTCCAAAAATCTCCTTGATGGTGTATTCCCACCATAAGTAATGTGTCCATATGACCTGACAAACATTCTGATTGAATTTCAAAAGGATTGCACTTAACCCATTCCAACAGAAGAAAATTTTAGACTGTCCAAATTGAAAGAAGCTGCAGACGACAATTTCAAGTTGATGGAATTTTAATTTTTACTTCTTTTGGGATAGAAAACATTGTGGATAATGAAGAAATTGCTTGTTACAAGCAATTTCTTCATTGTCCACAATGTTTTCCAAAGCTTTTTTCTTGTGGGGCGTAAGAAGGAGGGATTGAGTTGGAATGGGTTAAATTAATAACTCTATAGTGTAAACACTTGAATTGTTGATGCCATCCTACACTCAAGGAATCTCAAAAGCTCACCATGAGGATGTTTTGCTCAGGTGAGCTAAGGTAAAAAGAAAAACAAAATAAAACAAAATCCCCCCCCCTCCCCCTTAAAAAAAATCTTGTTTTTGTTCTATGCCTCACATTCACTTTCCATGTGCCAACTACAATTGCAAAATCTTTAATTTCAGCAAGTCTAATATTTTGTCATCTATAAATTGATAAAACATGTATATTTTCTCACCTCTTTACTCAAAAGTTGGAGTGTTTTCAGGGATTCAGCCATGTCTTGTTCTTGCATGAAGAAATTTGGCACAGATTTCACTCCCCTTTCTGAATAATCTGGCTGACAAGAATTATACCCCTCTTTATGATCCTCATTGTCATTTGTAATTTCTTCATCATCACTAAATTCTCCTTTAGTAGCCTCATTTTCATTCAGATCATCATCATAGCTATTAAATCCTTTTTTATTCCCATTTTCAATACTTTTATCCTCAAATTCTGCACTTTGTTTATCTGTCAGTGTGTTTCTTGGACTAAAAATATCTCCTTCAGAATTTGAATCAAATGCATCTACTGGTTTACTAGGGTTCACGCTTCGAGAATGGAAGAAATCTTCTAATTCTTCAGATCTTGCTGAAACTGGTTTAACATATGCTAAATTATCAGCACAATCATTTTCATCTTCATGTTCATATGATTCTGTTATCGACGGCACAGATGACATTCTGGTGTGCCGACTTTCTGCTGATGATATTCTACTATGATGGCCAGAATCTGTCTTCAAACCAAAGCTACCACCTGTTGATTCAAGTTCAACATTTGACAAAAGTTTGTGTTTCATTCTTAATGATCCATTTGGTTCACTAATTTCCCTCTGTTCCCACTGTTCAGGTTCATGTAAGTGAGACATATCTGTCTCTGAATTTGTCCCGGCACCACTAGGGGTGAGATAGCTCTCCGATACATTGTCTCGTGAACTATAACCTGTATCTGAATCCTGTCTTAAAGTTTTTGGCCGTAGTGGTTGCCCAGTTGAATTTTGAGCATACTGGTACCCAACAACACGATTCTCATCCTCTTCCTTATCAGAGTCTGATAACCAGCTATCTTTCTCATCAAATATCACAGCATTTTGACTTGTCATGTCTAGAGAAGCCCGAGGCTCTATTTCAGTTTCAGAATCTGACTCAATGTCAGGATTATCGTTATCAACTTTACTTACATCCTTATTTGGCACTGAACTTTTACTAGAATACAGGGAGGTAACTCCATATGGCACAGTGTTGCTGGTGTCTCCATTTAATGAAGTTATCTCCCCTACTGGTGAAAACTTCCCTGAAACATCATTAATTCTCCTTGGCACAACAATTTCACCCTCATCATCATCATCAACATCATGAAAATGGTCGTTATCATCAGCATCATCTCTATGTTCCTCCATTTCTTGAGTATCTAACATATCACGATATCTGTGGTAATATTTATTGTCAATTTCATCCTCAGAACCACTCCCATCATGCTCTGGAAACTCCTGTATAATGCTCATTTGCTTTGGATCAGATCTTTTTAAACTATTTTCAACAGACATAACATCACTTTTATCAACAGTTACAAGCCTGTCCTTCCCATTTCTATCATTTAATTGATAATTCACAAAATCCCTTGGTGATGACCTACTACCTCTTGGTGTATTTTCACTATCCCTTAAAGTAAATGCATTAATATCCCTAGGGGAATTTCTAAAATTAAATCCACCAGATTCTGCATAAAGATCTTTACGATCAAGTGATTCCTTTGGGGAAAGTGTCAAACCCATACCTAGTTCATCATTGTTAGAGTTATTTGCAGACTGATTAATACCACTATCAGCCGTTATCAGAAACTCCCTTGGAGTCACACTTGACAGCGGCAATAAAAGATTATCACAGACACTGCGCTGTGAAATCGGAGCTGAATCATCATATTTCTCGTTAGAATTTTCTGTAGACAAGAAAGCTCCAGAGTCTATAGCGGTTCTAGATGACTCACCACCTTGTGAACCAGTATACGCCAACTCATCCCTTGGTGTATCATTCCGACTTTTTGGTAGTTCTATTGATGATATAGTAGACTGAGTAGAGGTAAGGGGATATAATCCTGTCTGACTTGAGGATGGTATATCAAACTCAGTGGTTAGAGGTTGGTTGTCTAAAAATGTTGATGACGTAACTGCAGGTGTCATGGTCAACTTGCTCTTTAACTTGTTGGTGACTTCATCCAAGTCTTGAAGGTTTTTCCTACAACAAAGGAAATAAACATCAGTTTTGTGTGAGTCAAAAGTGTGTTTTTACAGCAATATTTAAGATTTTTATTGAATTAAGTTAAAAAAGCCATTCTAATACCACAGACCAAGTATTCCCCAACGTATCTCAAAACAAATCTTAAGTTAATAACCTCTACAGGAAAAGGATTTTTTTTAAAAAATTTCCACACTGCACTATCCAAATAACTTAGAAATGATCAATGAACAAGAAATCTGTGACTAAATTCTCACTTAGAATACGTGAGCGTGCACTACCCTAACTATAGCGAAAATGAATTTTTCTCTCAATGAGCATTTAAAAGATACAACTAAACCAGGCAATTTAAAAAAATAAACTGTTGGCTGAAAATAAACTAAGTCAGAACACAGGAGCTGCCATCATAGCGCAGTTGGTAGCGCGTCGGATTGTCAATCTAGAGGTCCCGGGTTCGATCCCCGACGGCGGCACTCATCCTTTCCGACTATTTGTCTCTCACCAATGGGTCGATAATCGTAGACCTATGTGAGATAGCAGCTGGAGGCTAGGAAGGGATGTAATGGTAGTACTGGTGTGAGAAATACCAGGATTCCATTCTTAGGTGCTCCAGCCGCAGCGATACAACTGAAAGATTGTTGAAAGCGGCGTAAAACCCCATTCAAACAAACAAACAACAGAACACAGGAAGTAGATATCATGGAGGTCTAAAGCACCATGGGCACCCCTAGTTGAGCATTCATATAAAATTTAATGTCAATATCTTTAATAGTTGCTGAGAAAAAAAAATGCTGAAAATATAAGACTATACCAGGCAACATCCGGACCTAAAATTGGGAAGCACCATGTAGGATTCCTAGATAAACCTACACACTTAATTTTTAGTTGAAGCTATGAACAGTTGCTGATAAAAATGCAATGAAACTATTGGTCACAGACAGATGGACAAAGCTAAGCCACTATACCCCTCTTCTTTAAAGCGGAGGTATAACACCAATGAAATGTCAATGCCAATTTATCAAGCCTACAGTACCAGATATGGTCATGAAATATATAATGTTTATCAAAATAAGTTATTTCTTTTAATCATTCCCATACGAAAACTTGAGTAAGGTTAAAGATTTTGAAAAATAGGTTAAGGTGAAGGTCACAGGGTTATGGTTCTTTGAGTCAAATGAAAGTCTATGAAAGGTTAGAGGATATGTCAAAATGGTTGTGAAGGCATTCAGAAAATATCAGCAATTGTATAAGATTTTTACACTAGGTCAATGTCAAAAGGTCTTATGGTCAAGAAAGTTTGCCAACTGCCTGATGCTTGGGTGTTTGACTATGGAACAAAATGTCTGAGACAAACTAGAAATGTCTAGCAGACATGGATGCCTTCACAGAATTACTTGACACATGACCCACAGTAGCTGAACTTTGGAGTATCCAACACATCTTTATGCATGACACTAGTACTCCTCATGGGGAACAACTGTCCCAAGTTATGAAATCCAATTAATCTTAGTATGCTACAGACAAGAACTAGAACTTGTCACAGTACGTGACTTAATGCCCTCTCAATTGCTTTCAGTGTAATGAGAGCTTTAACAATACAAGGACATAGCTACTGACTTTGCTTTTCGAGAAAAGAGGATTTTGCCACACAAAATTGGTAGTATAATTAGCTGTAATTGTCTACAAAGCATAAATAATGTCTAAGTTCAAGGGCAGATAATTATGCATGACCACAATGACACAGTCAACGTTATCTCAATACCTCAGATTTTCTCTCAATCCAGTCAATCCAGTCAAGCATAAGCCTGGTCTTGCTGTATATATTACCCTCCTGCCACAACCAGAATATTTCAGGTTCAGCATGATAAGGTTTATAGTATCTGGTTTTCACAATTTTGATATCATTTTCCCTCTTCTACCCTATGGGATTTTTTGTATTGTATGCCAGTGAAGACTGTTGTAGTCTGGGAGAGGTTTTAGGCTTTCACAGTCTCTAGGGTATTTACAAATTTTTTATATTTTTCTATTTACATTAATTCAAATTTTTCGAAAAAGCTCTTATTCCTTTGGATTTGGAGCTGGATAAAATGTAATAATTGGTTAACAAACCTTAGTGAAGAAAACAGGTATGATCTAGAAGCCGACTCTTCCTGTCTCATGTCAGGCCATGATGGTCGCCAATGTATCGATGGTTCTCGTTGAACAGATGAAATAGCCTCTGTTACTCCCTGGGTGACATTGGTAACTGCAGAACTGTTTGATCTTAGTTGCTGTTGTGTTTGTGATATTGACCTTACTTCAGAAGACTGTGACTCCTCTTGCTGCCGTAAAAACTGTTGTATATGTTCCTGTAACTGTCTCTGCAACAACTCATGATGTTGTTTTACTTGTTCATAATGACTGTTAATGTGCTGGGAACCAAAGCTGGGTAATGAGTGCATGTCCTGATGTGCTGTCATAGGCTGATTCCCCCATGCTGGTAGGGACAGGAATGAGGTTGTGGTGGGGTACAGATCACATGACCCATTCTGTCCACCACTTATCACAGATTCTTGAGGTATTACATTGATCTGAAATATTGTTAAAATATACAACCAAAGCTCAAGAAAAGAGAGAGTGATGAATTTCTACAATCTTAATATCTTGACCAAATTCTTTTTAACCCATTACCACACAATCCCAGTTTTGAACACCCTCAAGAAAAAGATTCATAAAAACCATGTGAAAAGTTTAGAAATTTCTTGTTACAAGCAATTTCTTTACTTTCTACATTATTTCCTACCCAGAAAGACAGAAAAATTTGAAATAATAACTTGAAATTGTTGTCTGCATCTTCTTTGATTTTTTAACCGTCTACATTTCTGTAGTCTGGTAATGAATTAAGTACATACAAGTAGGCCAATAAAAAGCATATTTAAGATTCTCAGATATCACCAGCTGTATTTGTAAAACACTAACACCAAAAAATGTCAATTTTCCCAAAGTTTGACTTGGATATATGACCTTGACAATAGTAAATTTGAAATGATAATTGTGAATCCCAAATTGTAGGACTCTTAAAAGAAAACAGTTTGGGAAAGCAATGTGGAAAATGAAAAAACTGCTTGTAACATTTATAATTAGACAGACAAAAATGTATTTAAAACCCATCATCTTGAAAACTTCTTTGAATTAGATCAGTCTTAAATTTTGTATGTTAATGGGTTAAACCACGCTGACTCTCTGTATGCAGTTCTTAGTAGACATGTTTTTGAAACAAAACAAGATGTGTTTGTGAAACACTTTGCCCCCAAAACAGAATTCTTTAGAACTGGGTGCTTTTTATTGTTTTTTTTTTCTTTGTTTAAGGGAAAAGGGTTAAAATTTTGACCTTGATAAAATGACCTTCCCCAGTTGCGCCTTGTTTAGGGTTATCTACATACCAAATATTAGCATTGTAACTTAATCAGGGTTGAAGTTATAGGAAAATAATTAGTTGGCAGGTGAAGTTTTGCAGACAGACAGACAGACGGACGGACACCGGTAAAACAATTTGCCCCCGATCTATCGTTGCATGGGCATAAAAATCTTTTATGGACAATTTTTCTCTAAATGTGATATTTATATGATCTGACCTTATACGACCAAATATTTTCACCAAGAGAAGCCTGCTTGACTGATTAATTTTTTATGATGCAAATTGTAGGCCTACATTGATTTATAATTATACAATGTTTGAAATACACAGGATCTCACAGTCCTGTAATTGTCGTTTCAAAAACTATTTACATTGAGACAACAAGAGGACCAAAATGGTCTTTAATTGCTCACATGAGAATGATTTCTCTAAGCCTAATAAGGCCAGCCCGGCAATGCCAACATTTTTTGCTAATCAAAATTCCATGAAGAAGTTTTGAATAGGGTCACCAAAGGAACATTCCTGCAAAGTTTAGTCCAAACTTTCCGAGGGGTTTAGGGGGAAAAGATTTGTAAAGAATTGTTTCATGATTTCTCCAAGTCTGATTAGCATGCCCTGCCATGCCCGATTTTTTTTAAAAATCAAAATTTCATCTACAAGTTTGGAAAAGGGTCGGCTCAAGAACATTCTTGCTAAGTTTAGTTCAAATTGGCCAAATTGATTAGGAGTAGAAGATTTTTAAAGAATTATTTAAGGATTTCTCTTAGTCTAATAAGCCAGGCCTGCAATGTTCCCTTTGTTTGCCAGTCAAAATTTTGTTAAGAATTTTTGAAAACGGTCACCAAAAGAACATTCCTGCCAAGTTTGAGTTACGTTCGTGGGTGATTTCAACATAGTGCAAAACATAGATTAATCATATGTGTATGTTGCTTTAATATATCACCTTGATTTGTCCTTTCACTTGTCCATTAAAGTCCATCACATTGTACCAGCCACATATTTGTTGTAATCCATTGTTTAATGGTGTAAGATCTACAGACACAAATCCTAACACTCTGTCTGTCAACTTATCTGTAATGTATGGAAGAGATTGTTCAAATAAGTCATGTATCACGTTGATTGTATAAGCTAATTTTCACTTTTTTGTGTTTTTGTGTCACGGTTGATGAAAATAACCAGAATTGCCATGCTAGACAACATCATTTGCATCCAAATGAGTTTTGGTCCAAGCAAGACAAGGATCATTCTAGTGAAATTTGGTTGAAATTCATCTAATGTTTTCAGAGAAATTTTTTAAAGCTTTCACTAATTATGGAAATTAGCCCCGCCCATTTAAGGCTAGTTTTCTGTCCTATCGAAATTCTTTGAAAAAACCTGAAAAAGAGTCACCCAAGGATCAATTCAGTGAAATTTGGTTGAAATTCATCCATTGGTTTCTTAGAAGAAGACTTTAAAAGATTTTAGCTTATTTCGAAATAAGCCCCGATCACCTAAGCCATGTTTTTCAACTGAACTTTAAAAAATCTGAAAGAGTAGCCCAGTGATCATTCCTGCAAAATTTGGTTGAAATCCATCCATAGGTTTCTGAGAAGGTTTTTGAAGGTTTCACCATATATTGAAATTGGCCCCGTCCATTAAAGCCATGTTTTTCATCTGACCAAATTCGTGCCTGTAATTCTGTCATCTGGTAACAAGTTTACTAACTAACCTGGACTTTTTGGAGCCCCATCAGGTTTATGCCAGACTTTAAACACAAGATGTTTATTCTCTAGGACCAACATCTCTGTACTAAGTTTTGTCTCGTGTTCATGATCCCACACTGGGTTGTCTGAGTTATGGAAGACAGTTGTATACGAGGGGATAGTGCTCTCTGAGGTCTGGTATGATACATAGGTGTTGGGCATGTAATCTTCTGACCTACAAAGAAATCAATCTTTAGTTTATAGACATAAAGTATCTTTCACCCATTACCACTTAATGTATGGAAGAAATACACACTGTGAGAAAAATAGGAATTGCTTGTAACAATCACAATGTTTACTATCGCCTTCAAGTAATTTTTCAATCTAACTGTACTTTGATAAGTTATCTGCAATTTCTACAATCTGGTCGTCTGGAAATGGGAAAAACAGAGGTCTATGTATACTTTAAGCTGTCTTAACAAAATCCTTTATTTGGTTCATCAATGTAGTTTCATTCAAACTGGTGGAGAAGTTAATCCAGACAGACAGAAGTACAAACAGACAATGCAGCAGGTTTAGCTTCCTCCTTCATGAGGAATAACATGATTCATACACTTTATTGGAATCGTCAGTGGTAGCAAATTTCCATTTATACCACACGTGCATATGGCTTCCTATCATATATCACCCTCATCAACCTGTTAACTGTTTATATAATTTCACCCATGTGTTCTTTCACAAATTTCTAGACTACAAGATTAATTGTCCCCATTTCTAAAACATCCTTTTTTGATTTTTGCAAACAATGGACAATCCCCTTACTTTTGTTTATCTCTCATCAGAGGCAGATGTAAAGCCCTCTCAACTTGTATCATGACCATGAATGTTGACCCTTTCTCCTCACTTTCATCTTTCTGTTCTGTACTCGGTGACTCAGTTTTATCTGCAGTATCTGACACAGCAGGAGGTTTGTGGCTTACAATCTGGTGAAAACTGTCATCAGGGTCATAATCAACATCATTGTCTTCCCCCTCTATTGTGATTAAACCTTCTTGTCTCTCAGACTGAAATAGGAAGTAGATATAGACAGATCAGTAGCCAGAAATCACTTCAAATGGAGATAAAGACAAAACACTCAGACAGGACAAATAGTCTGGGATACCTGACTACATTGATATTCAATTATGGGTTAGGAACATTCCACTGCCAACAAAAAATAGCAGACCCCAAACTGGTGACCTGCATGTCATAACTATACCCTGACTACTTACAATATTTTGGTTGCCAAAAAAAGGAAATAGTTCACAATAAGGGTGTAACGATAGATCGATAGGTCGATGTATTGTGATAGTGACAGTCACGATATCGATGTATCGATTGCAATTCCCTGACATCGATAACTATCGCGATTGTTTGTTCAAATATCGATAGTTTCGATAGTAAATATTCAAAGCATAGTTACACAGAAATACAATGTTTTCTTGGTCTCCTGGGTTTAAAAAAAAAAAAAGAGAGAGAGAGAGAGAGATAGAAAGAGAGAGATAGAGGGAGAACAAGTTATCCTACTTTAATTTCTATGATCACATGATAGACACGTTTGATTTTCGTTTCTTCCGTACTCCTTTTTCGCTTAGGAATTGATTTTTAACTTTCGATTTACAAAGTGAAAAGGTTCTCAAAAATCCAAAAGCATGTTAAGTTTAGACTTGATATCAATGTTTTATGAATTCTCAGTGCTTGAATCATCGAAAAAATAAAAATAAGACAATCATAAATGATATTCGATTAATTACAATAATGAATTACTTATTTCAAGCACACTAATCGAGTTATTCTGTATTACGTATTTGTGTCGTCTGACATGGCTGCAAATTTAGAGATTGTGAAAAACAAAGGTGGAAAGGCCCATGTTTTGGACCATTTTGGGACTATTTTGGCTTCGTAAAGGAAGGCGAAAACGTTGATATAAAGAGAGTAGCCTGTAGACTATGCTATCTATACAGATCAACATAGAAAATAAACAAAGTAACATATACCGATTGTATCGTGATGTATCGCGATTGATTTCTGACAATAGTAATAGGATCACGATATCAATACTGTGATAGTAAAACTATCACGATAGTGATTTTCTTAGCCGATAGTCAGCCCTAGTTCACAAATCTATTAGAGAGAAATACTGCTGTTTGTTATGGTGCAAACATATTTTTATGCACAGCTTTAACTCATTACTCTTTGTTTCAATATGAGTGATTCATCTTTGCATCTGACAAAGTTTTTCCCTAGGACAGGCACTTGAGGAAATGTTAGTTATGAATACCACAAAAAAGATTAATCAAAGATATGCATCTGAACAACATCAAAAAAAAGTCACTTAAAGGAACTATTCATATAGATTTATAAAGCTATTAGATGTGAGGGACAAATTGACAAATCACAGCCGTCAATCAGAATCAATCTAACAATGAACCATTCATTTAGACTGGAAATTAACTCTGAACTGTTTAAGCTGAGCATTTTTGTAGGTTTTGCAACTTAAACATAGTTACTACAGCTTAATCAAGCTGTGCCACCATATTTAAGTCGCCAACCAACCATTTTACTTTTATGTTGGTTGTAAGTGACCATAATATTTAACACTTTCCTGTACAATCACTGGTTTTACGTCGTTGGCTTTTATACTTCGGAAAATATTGTGGAAAAAGAAGAAATTGCTTGTAACAAGTAATTTCTACTTTTCCCACAATATTTTCTACCCTACTGAATTATTATTTTTCAAATAAAATCAACTTTAAATTGTTGTCTGTAAAGCCTTTGAATTTGGAGAAGTTTAAGATTTCATTAACAGGAAAGGGTTAACAAATAACACTGTTTGATATCCAAGTTGAACCTATTGTCAGAGTCAGTGGGTGGGGCCAGCATTCAGTCAAGTACAAGAATACATGGGGATATCAAAAACAAGGTAAAGAATGAAATAATTAAGAGTTAAAATATTTATAATCTATAGTCTATATACTATACAGCCAAATCTGACCTAACAGTAATCTGTTTATAGGAGCTAATTTGCACCTAACAGCTAGTTCAGGTCTGCCTAAGCAATTTTTGATGTTGGGAAGTACTATGAATAGAAACAATCCCTTGTATATGGAAAGCAGTCGCCTTTGATTTTCTGAATTGCAGACTTATTTGATTGTATACAAAATACATAGACCATATGCACTTGTTTTGATCTAAATTTACTTACCTGTCCATCTCGTCCAAACTGTGGGTGTGCAGTTAGATGTGCTCTAATATACCCGCCTCCCAGGTTAACTGCTCCTGGTTTGTACAGAGGGTACATACCACTGAAAAGAGACGTAAAACTTTCAGCAAAAGGCTTCATCAATTACTAGACCAGTACGGCCGTCGACTTTAACAAAGCATACAAGAAGATCCCAAAAGACTGCATCAAGAGACTGGATGATGGGCAGTTAATGACGTAAACCCAAACATCGAATCTGATTGGGTGATGGATTGTTTGTAAACAATATGGCAGAAGCGGAAAGCGGAGTTCCTCATATATTTTACATGAAAAGGGTGACATTCCAAGGTTTTTCTCGCACACAATTTCAATTGTTGAAGTGAGAAATGTTTAAATATCAAAACTGACTAGTTTAAAAATACAAAAGTAAGATTTTTATCGTATTGGATGGAAACAAATTTGCTGTGTAAGCGTAAGCCTCGTTTTCAATTTAAGTAAGGAAAAAACCTAACTGGCTAGGCTTTCCGTGTATGTACCGAAAATCGGTGTATACCTGTTGGCTTTGTTTAAGTCGACAGTGATGCCTGCCTACATCAATTTCCAGACATCAAAATTTAGACTGGTCCAAATGAAAGAAGTTGCAGATCACATTTCAAATTGCCCCAAGTTTGGAAAATAAGTGCCAAATAGGGTAAAAAATATTATGAGAAAAGGAGAAATTGCTTGCAACTGAGGTGAGGTAAAACATATACCTTCTCCAAGAACTTAATTAACTCTTTCCAAATAAACTCAACCAGAGAAAAGAGCTATATTCACTGTTCAATTCATTATATATAAAATAAAGACCAATATGGGATGCAAAGTAGAAGATACTACCTGACTCTATGTTGTTTGCGTCTCGGATCACAAAGTGTTTCCATGGTGATGTAAGAAGTGCCAATCAGCTTGTCGCGATGTTTTGGTTGCTGTTGATCCTCATTTCTGTGGCCATAACTCACCCATACCTGAACTTCTAGTTTTTCTTCCCTCAAGTACCTACAACAAAAAGAACAATAATAACATATAAGGGCCGTATCAAACTGCGGATACTTGGTAGTCAGTTAACCCATTACCACACAAAATCTAGACTTGTCCAAATTAAATGTTGCAGACGACAATTTTAGATGATGAAATTTAAGTTTTTTTGTTGTTTTTTTTTTTCATCTTTTGAGTAAAAAAAATATAGCAAATAATGAAGAAATTGCTTCCACTCTATGTTTTCCATAGTTTCTTTTTTATTCGGGAGGGGGGGGGGGGAGTCAAAAAGATTGATTGTGTGGGAAGAGGTTAAACACCATTTTCTGCATGGTCTCTGGCTTTCTTGCCTCTGAGATGATTTGTTTAAGATAAAAATTGAGCAGAATAGAAAAAATTTAATTGTCATAAGCAATTTCTTTTTTTTTCTACTGTGTTTCTACTCTTTAAGATTCTTTACTTTCATTCGCATATATTTCAGTGTTTCTACAGCCCTCACAATTCATACCAGTCTATATTTTGACAAACAGTAATTGTTTGAGATTGTGCATAATTGAATTACTAGCATATAATTCCAGTAATTAACTTAATTTTTGGAAGTAAATAGCCTTTCAAGTTTGAAGTGAATTCATGTATTACACGACCCACACTCTATGTGTAAAATGTACCTGTTTGTTATCTTTTACATTACTTAGGCTAAGTATCAACTAGACTAATAACTACACAAATGAAAGCAGAAGCATAAAGTAATGTTTATTAGTTCTGTAAAAAATGATGTCAAATTCTATGCATTGACATTATTAACAAAGAGATTGGCCAACTACCATACAATCCCACTTTTTGATGCCCCTCAAGGAAAAGGTTCAAGAAAATAATATGGAAAAGTAGAAATTGCTTTCTAACCAGAAAGACAGAGATATTTGAAATTTTATCTACTTTAAATTGTCACCTGCAGCTTCTTTGATTTTGGACCCATCTAAAGTTTTGTGTTGTGGAAATTGACTAATATGTTTGCAAAATTATATCAATGGATAGAATTGTAAGCGTTATAAACCCCCTCCCTCAAATTCAAGTTCATGGAATATCAAATTTTTTTTGTTAATCTTTAAAGACAGAAAAAGGCAAATCCTGGAAAGCCCAACTTTTATTGTATGAACATTTTTTTTTCTTTGAGGGATTGGCATTTGTATTTTCTGCAGATAGTTATGCAACGACAGAATTAACATACATAGAAGTTTTTTTGAATTTGGACCACACAGAAACTAATAGGTATAAGATATCTGTTTAAAGTAAAGAACATTTAGAATATCATAAGAACTCAGCTAAGATCCTCTGTCTACTCACCATCTGAACATAGAGCTGTCAGGTATCTGTAAATCATGTTTATTTCTCGGTTGTGAAGTAATATAACCATTACTGTTAACTGTTAGGGAAGCAAGTTTCGTCATAACAGCAGCTAAAATAAACAATATCAAGATACTTAAAGCATAAAGAATTGATATCTTGAATGAATGGGGTTATGTGCCAAATTCAATAGTGTTTCCATTATATGACAGTGGCTGATGCACCTAACCATAGCTTCCTGCTGTTTCCCGTACTAATACAACTACAACATTCAATCCAAGCCATCAGCTGCTCCTACTCATCCCACTTTGGGACATGACTTATCATACGCTTATTGGTGAGAGACAAATGACTCAAGTGTCCAACGTCTGAAAAATATTAGCTGGGCTGTGGTTTGAACTCACTATCCCAGGATTAAGAGTACAGCATATTACTGACTGACTAAATAGTCACCTACAACTCTTTTGATATTTTTATTCTGTAAATGGTTTTATCCATGTAGTGTGGTCTCACATTCATGCTACAAACCTGAAAGCAATAGCTTAAGCCTTAAAGATTTGACTTGATGCAGATGCTAAAACAACAAATAAAAACCTGTAATAACTCGAAAAATTTTCGCCAATGTATATATATCAATACGGTTGATTTGTTCGTTTGAATAGGGTGTAATACCACTTTATCAATATTTCAGTCATATCGCTGCCGCTGGAGCATTTCTGGTATTTCCCACACCAGAACTACCACAGCTGCTCATCCCACTTAGCTTTATGATTATCCACCTATTGGTTCAGAAAGGAAATTTGCTGGAACCAAGGATTGAACCTGGAACCTAATAATTGGGAGTCTGATGCACTACCGACTGAGCTATGGTCGTGTCATCAGTAAGGTTGCATTTCAATCCTTACCTTTATCATAGAATTTATATCTAACATAACACTTGGCAGTTTTATCCAGTGTGTTCTGTCCAGCAATGAGAGCATTTTGTAATGGAAAATTCACATGGTCTATAGTTATGTTGATGTGGTGGTATTTGTTATTGTCTTCATCTGTAATACAGACAAAAAGATATCAACTGATTATTGCTTTGATGCTTGAACTCTGAAAAATCTGATAAATTTTCACTTACATTAAAGATTTTTCACACAGTTTGGTTTGTATAAGGATTGTTTGACTCTGACATAGTCTTGACAAGTAAAACAACAAAGTGCAAAGCAACTCAGATGGGCTCAATCCATTCCCAAACAATGCTGCATTTTTATGATTTTTATTACCCTCAAAAGAGTTTGGGAATACAATGTGGAAAATGATGAAGCAATTCCTTCACTTTTCGCATTGTTCTCTTCTGAGAAAGGAGGAGAAATTTATAATTCTATAGACTTGAACTTGTAATGGGCAACTTCTGTCAAGTCTAAATTTTTTTGTTTGGTAATAGGTTTAACATGTGTTATCTACAGCTGACCAAATAAGAACTTCTTGGAGTGAAGTATAAAAACCTTCTTCAATATTCTTTCCTTCTTCTAAATAATACATCTTGAAATCAAAATCTTTATTCATCCAGCTACATAGAATTCATAGTAGTTTAATAACTCATTCCAAAATGATCCAACTTTTTTATGCCCTCAAGAAAAATAAGGGAAAACTTATTGGGAAAAGGAAAAATTATGACATTTGTAACAAGGAATTTCTCCATTTCTCACAGTGATTTCTGTCTTATTTCACATTTCATTTCCAATTCAAGGACATTTTGAATTGGTATTAGCAATTTCTTTCAATTTGGACAGTCTAACTTTTTTTGGTCTGACAATGGTTTAAGCCTCATGATAGTGATGAAACTCGAAGCCTTTTATTCTTCAACCTTTTACCAGACAGCGAATTATTAGACAAAATTGCAAGGAGTTGCAGACAAAGGTTATGAATTTTTTTATTTTTTCATATTTCTGAGTAGAAAATGTTGTGTAAAATCAAGACATTGCTTGTTGCAATGTCTTCATTTTTCACAATATATTCTCAATTGTTTTTAAAAAGGGATGTCAAAAAGTGTCATTGAATGGGTAAATTCAAACAATACAGAGCTCCAAATCAGATGGATTAATGACAACCTCAATCCATTTCTCTTCAAAACCGTATTATGTGAGTACTTTTTGAAATTCATTCCCACTTAATCCCACCTTTTGATGTGACTCAAGACAATAAAGTTGGGTAAACATTGAGGAAAATAAAGAAATAGCTTGTAATAAGCTTTTTCATCATTTCACTCAATGTTTCCTGCCCAAAAAACTGACAAAAATATACCATTACATCAACTTCAAATAGTTGTCTGCAAATTCTTTAAATTTGGAGCAGTCTAAAAATTTGTAGTCTGGTAATGGATTAAAACAATAATCAGTCCCCCTATCTTGAGCTCTGTATTCATTTCATACATCTAAGTTTTTTCTCTTACCTTCACTTTCCCATTCATCTTGTTCCACATCTAGATCAGTTGGTGACCAGCCCACACCTCTGGCAGTGTGTAACACCCTCTCTCTATCCTCATGGTGAGCAAATTTAATTGCCAGTTCCAGTCCCCCACCCACTCTCTGAAGAACTGTAGTATTTCCATCACTTTGATTAGATTGGTTCTCTGTCTCTCCTTGTTTCCACTCAGATACTGGTATATTGACAGGAAACCAACCATTGATGCCTACAGAAATTGTAGATATTGATTACATCATGTTGCAAGATCTCTATCAAGAGTTCAATATCCATAGTTGGGTGGGCTCAAAAGATTTTTTCAACAAAAAATGGTTTGGGAGTAGGTTTCAAAAGATTTCCTAAGTAAAAATCACACAGAAAAGGGCTAATTTCAAGAGTACAGAAATTCTTGTAAGTATTGTGGTAGAGGGTAAATAGATGATGATATATACCAAATATCAAAGTTATCATGGTTTGGGAGGAGATGATTTAGTAAGTGTTCTTTTTTCTTCATGGATTGCAATTCTTTGAAGTATTTTCAAAGAGCATGACCTAAGGATCATTTCTGTGAAGTTTGGCTGAAATTCTATGATTAGTTTAGGAGGAGAAGATCTTTTTATAATTGTGAACAGATGAACAGGGGGATGATGATTGATGACATAATTTTCCTGCTAAACTTAGGTCACATTAAATATCAAAGAACATAAAAACTTGAAAACATTCATTGATACAAATTTAAAAGGTTACTGAAACAAACCTGTTCTGTGGGATAAAAGTGTCACTAATGGAATAGTCGTAGAGCCTATCATGACATCTCCAGTCTTCTCTATCAACTTTCTGCCTGATGTACTATCTGCTGTCAGGGCCTTCAGCTGTTGGTCTAAATCTGTAATATACATGAGAAAATATACAGTCAATTATCAAACTATAGTTTGATCAATTACGTTACAATACTTATGATCATTGGACAATTACACTAAACACTCTTCAACCTCTCAAACTACGAGTCTGCAGCCCTTAACCTATTAGCAGACGAGACAATTTTACTGTTCCAAATTGAAAGAAGTTGCAGACAACAGTTCAGAGAAGATAAATTATAAATATCTTGGAGTAGAAAATATTGTGAGTAATGCAGAAAATGCTTTAACCCATTCCCACTTGACAAAATTGAAAGAAGATGCAGACAACAATTTCAAGTTGATAGAATTTTAAATTTTTTCACCTTTTTGGATAGAAAACATTGTGGATAATGAAGAAATTGCTTGTATCAAGCAATTTCTTCATTTTCCACAATGTTTTCCAAAGCTTTTTTCTTGAAGGGCGTAAAAAGGAGGGATTGAGTTGGAATGGGTTAAACAAGCACCAGTATTCCCACTACATCCTTTCCTAGCCTCAAGCTGCTATCCCACTTAAGTTTATGATTGGTGAGAGACAAATGTTGGAGAGGATATGTGCTGCTTTGGGGGGGGGGGATCAAACCCATGACATTTTTCTCAAGAAGCGTAAAAAAGTGGGATTGTGTGGGAGTGGGTTAATACCTACCAATGGGGGCCTCTGGGTAGCTTGCATCTACCACTATACCTTTCTGTTTTATATGTGTATTTAACAATTACAAAATTAACTAAAACAAGAGGACCATGATGGTCCTAAATCGCTCCCCTGAGTATCATGGTTATTGGCTTTATGATATAAACAAAATAGCAAAGCCCTCTGTCTAATTATTTTGGAGAAGATGTTTAAGGATTTCTCTTTTAATCCTAGGTATATTGATGATCCCACCATATAGCACTAATTTCCTGATTATGGTAAAGCTTTGAAGTATAGACATCAATACATACCAAGTATGAAAGCTCTAGGCCTAATGGTTTAGGAGAAGAAGGTTTTCAAAGATATTATTATTCATTCCTAACTAAAATTAGGGAATGCAAAGAAAAGGGCTAATTTTTTAAGTAATTTGGTAGAGGGTCAATGGCTGATGATATGTACCAGATATCAAAGCTCTAGGCCTAATGGTTTGGGAGAAGAAGATTTATAAAGATTTCCTTCTTTATTCCTTTGTAAAATCAGGGATCGCAAAGAAAAGGGCTAATTTTCTGAGTATGTTAATTCTTTGAAGTATTTTGGTAGAAGGTCAATAGATGATGATGTATACCAAATATCAAAGCTCTAGGCCTTGTGGTTTGGGAGAAGAAGATTTTTAAAGTTTTCCTTCTTTTATTTTATGTAAAATCAGGGATTGCCCAGGAAAGGGCTAATTTTCACAGTACGATAAATCTTTGAAGTATTTTGGTAAAGGGTCGAAAGATGATGATTTGTACCAAATATCAAAGCTCTAGGCGTTGTGGTTTGGGAGGAGAAGATTTTCTAAGATTTCCTTCTTTATTTCTTTGTAAAATCAGGGATCACAAAGAAAAGGGCAAATTTTCAGAATACAGTAATTCTTTGAAGTATTTTGGTAGAGGGTCAATAGATGATGATGTATACCAAATATCAAAGCCCTAGGACTTATGGTTTGGGAGAAGAATTTTTTTAAAGTTTTCCTTCTTTCATTTTATGTAAAATCAGGGATCGCCCAGAAAACAGCTAATTTTCAGAATACGATAATTCTTTGAAGTATTTTGGTAGAGGGTCAATAGATGATGATTTTTACCAAATATCAAAGCTCTAGGCCTTATTGTTTGGGAGAAAAAGATTTTCTAAGATTTTCTTCTTTATTTCTATTTAAAATCAGGGATCACGAAGAAAAGGGCCAATTTTCAGAATACAGTAATTCTTTGAAGTATTTTGGTAGAGGGTCAACAGATGATGATGTATACCAAATATCAAAGCTCTAGGCCTTATGGTTTGGGAGAAGAAGATTTTTATAGATTTCCTTCCTTATTTCTATGTAAAATCAGGAATCACCCAGAAAAGGGCTAATTTTCATAATACGGTAAATCTTTGAAGTATTTTGGTAGAGGGTCAACAGATGATGATTTGTACCAAATATCAAAGCTCTAGGCCTAATGGCTTTGGAGGAGAAGATTTTTTAAGTTTTTTCACTCCGTTGCCATGGCAACCAGAGTTCTTCATGGATTTCAATTCTTTGAAGTATTTTGAAAGAGCATGACCTAAGGATCATTTCTGTAAAGTTTTGTTGAAATTCCATGAGTAGTTTAGGAGGAGAAGATTTTTTTGTAATTGTGAACAGACGGACGGACAGACAGACAGACGACGGACCGATCACAATAGCTCCGCCAGAGCACTTCGTGCTCAGGTGAGCTAAAAAGGACCAATAAATGAATCATATTTAAATCTAATTCCATTTCAAACAACATACTGCTTCTGTTTATACCACTAATACTAAAAAGTTCATTTCATTTTATTACAAAAATTAGATAAATCCTTTTCCTATTTCTGCAAATCTTTCTACATTCTGCAACTCCAGCAGATACCAGATGATAGTATTTAGTTCCTTATGGTTATGGAGAAGAAGATTTTTAAAGATTTCCTTCTTTTATACTATGTAAAATCAGGGATCGCCCAGAAAACGGCTAATTTTCAGAATACAGTAATCCATTGAAGTATTTTGGTAAAGGGTCAAAAGATGATGATTTGTACAAAATATCAAAGCTCCAGGCCTTATGGTTTGGGAGAAGAAGATTTTCAAAGATTTCCTTCTTTATTCCTTTGTAAAATCAGGGATTGCACAGAAAAGGGCTAATTTTCAGAGTACGATAATTCTTTGAAGTATTTTGGTAGAGGGTCAATAGATGATGATTTGTACCAAATATCAAAGTTCTAGGCCTAATGAACTGGGAGAAGAAGATTTTTTAAGTTTTTTCATGCTGTTGCCATGGCAACTAGAGTTCTTCATGGATTTCATTTCTTTTAAGTATTTTGAAAGAGCATGACCTAAGGATCATTTATGTGAAGTTTTGTTGAAGTTCCATGGTTAGTTTAGGAGGAGAAGAATTTTTTGTAATTGTGAACGGAGGAACGGACGGACGATGACCGATCACAATAGCTCCCCCAGAGCACTTCGTGCTCAGGTGAGCTAATAAACTAGACAGCTATCTGCAAAAGGGCCATATCAAAAAATGGACTTTTTTAATTAAAGGGCCATAACTCCCTCAAAAATCAGTGAAGTTTTAACAAAGTTAAGGGGGGTATAAAAACCTGTCTTATAAGTTTAAAAGCATTGATAATGGAGAATTGCTTGTGAAAATTTTCCATAATGTGCATAAAAAAAAATTTGAGGGTCATGAAAAAAGCCAAATGAGTGGGGATAGGTTAACAGGGCTATTATTGGACCTTTCACAATGTTTGGATTTAAATATTAATGTTGAGACTTTTTTAACCAGGAAACATATAAAACTTCAATACCTGTAGAGATACCAGGAACTTGATGCCAAACTTCAAATGTTGCCTCAGCAGTCTCCAACAGCTCTGCTAAACAGAGAGCATCGGAATCTGCCTCTGTCCACAATAATGGACATGGGAAATCCATAAAGTGGGAGAACTCTGGAGCAAATGATCGTGCTATAGTTCTAGTGATTCTCTCCCCCTCATTTCCAAGGAAAGATAACTTAGCTCTGACATAAGCATTCACACCAACTTCCGCTGGGAACTGCATACCATGGTCGAGATGGGCACAATGCTCTGCTGCAGCCTATAAACAGTTAAAATCCGAATATCTTAAATTTTAGCCACCATAATCAGTCATGAACTAAACAGGAGCATGGAAAACACTGCAAGCAAGAGATCAGATGAAATCAAGAATTGTTTCCTTTTTTTTTTTTAACCTTTTACAGCACAAGGATGCTTTCCAACCCCCTGAATAAATAAAACCATGGAAAACTCCGTGGGAAAAAAAAAGTATTGTAAAAAAACCTACTCCATAAGCAACATCTCCTTTTCTCAGAAAGTCTTCTATCCTACTTGGAATTTATTTTCCAATTTCAGCGCAAATTGAAATGTCTTCAGCAGCTTCATTCAATTTGGACAAGTCAAAATTTTGTTGTAGGGTAATGGGTATAGATGTCTTTCTACACAAGTAATGTCAGACCTACTGTCTAATACCTCTTTTGGTTTAGAGAAAGTTTCTACCTTGTTTAACCCATTAGTACTCAATGACTCTTTCCGACACCCTGAATGAATATAATCATGGAAAACTTTGTGGGAAACAAGTAATTGCTAATAACAAGCAATTTCTCCTTTACTCACTAAGTCTTCTACCCTACTTGGCATTTACTTTCCAATATTAGCACTATTTGAAATGCTGTCAGCAACATCATTCAATTCAAACAAGTCTAAATTTTTGTATTTTGTTGTAGGGTAATGGGTTAAAGTGTCTTGCACAATTAAGTTCAGACCCACAGTCTAATACCTCTTCTAGTTTTAAAGTTATTCCCCTTTTTGACCCATTACCACATGACAATATTTTGACAAGTCCACATTAAAAGAAGTTGCAGACAACAATTTCAAGACAGTAGAATTTAGAAAATCTTTGCCTTTAAGGTAGAAAACATGGTGGACATTGAAGAAATTGCCTGTTACAAGCAATTTCCTCCTTTTCATCTTTTTCCCTAGCTCTTTCCTCGATAGAAATCAAAAGGCAGGAGTGTGGGAATGGGTTAAAGAAAAAATTCACTTCATTATTATTCAGAATGATCAAATATATAATCAACTGTTTCTTTCAACTAAAGACAAATCTTAAACTGGAACATCAGAGTGAGATTATGTTCTAAAGAAATTGTGTATCATTTTATTAGTCTTTGTTTATTGCTGAAGTGTCTATTTCATCTTGTTATTTTTCATTGATTATTTTTACCTCTAAATAACTGCTCTGTCAGAGGTTAATCCCTTTCAGCAAAATTACAGTAAAATGCCTTCATAATTATGTAACTTATTAAAATTACTATTTCTTTTGGAACAAGTAAACATACCTTTAGTCCACATGCCTTGAGGATTCCCACATTTATACACACTTGAGCCCCTGTCAGATTCTTGTTTGCTGCGGCAACACTTGTTTCATTCTGAAAATACATTTGTGACCTGTCATGTAATCTTTGTCTTTCTTCTTGGAAAACAATGAGAAAAATAAAGAAATTGCTTGTAAAAATCACTTTTTTCATTTTCGTATTATTTTCCCCACCTCTTTCCTTGAGTGCTGTAAACAACAGGGGTCAATAGAAGCAGGTTAGAAATAGACACTGAGCTTCCTTCACAGCTGCATAAAGCATGTTGCATATTTGCTAATGTTCAGAAGAATTTTTTGAAACAGTGGTGCTTTATAAGTGCACAGTTAACCCATTCCCACACAATACCTCCTTTTTACACCCCTCAAGAAAAAAAGCTTCGGAAAACACTTTTGAATATGAAGAAAATGCTTATATCAAGCAATTTCTTCATTATCCACAATGTTTTCTATCCAAAAAGACAAAAAAAAAAATACTGCAGCTTCTTTCAAATTGGACCAGTCTAAAAAAAATTTGTGTGGGAATGGGTTAAGACTGATCAGTCTGTGAAGATACATAATCTCATCAGATTCTTAACTTTGCACAAAAGTGAATTTATTGGATATGACATGCTAATTTCTTTTTTTCTAGTAGTAGTAGTAATCATTTTTATTCTTTTTACAGAATTCATAGTTAAGCTGTAGTCACAACCTTTATGTCTTCAACCAACAAAATGTATTCCATTTGTGTGGCAGGTCAATATTAAACTTACAGTATAATTGAATTTATTGATTGGTAAAAATAGTAAAGTAAAAGTATAAATGACTAAAGTGATTTAAAACACCTGAAACTTTCTACTCAAGACACGTTCATTTTATTAATAAACCATTCAATCACACATTTACTGAATGATTGTTTTTATGAAAATGTTTGTCAAATTTTTCTAAATGTATGAATTTCTAAATATCTCTTTTTACAATAAGCTGATTTCTTCTATCACCCTCCTTTCAGTTAAAGCCATAATTTGTTAAAAAGAACAAGAACGCCATTTTATTCTCACACCTTGATTACGTGGTATTTGAGAACAATAAGCATATCCACAATTTCAATAAAAAATCAAGATACAAGGTAGAACATGAAAAGAAAGTAGTAGAAAAATTAGTGCATAAAGGAATGGGAGATATAGAGGGAAACATAGAGGAATAGGGGGCAGGGGTAAGCCAAAATTTTTATCATTATTGAATTTTATCCCTAAAGTTGGTAAGCTTATTTTGTCCAAACATGTCATTTCTAAAGTTTGTTTCTAGAAAGAAAAATAATGACTTAGAAAAAAAGAAAATACAAATGTTCCAGATTATGCATAATTTTCCAACACATTGATGTGAAACATGATAATAATATGGGTGCATGTGGGTATAACCGTGAGTGGACCGTGACGATAGGTTTATAATCAATTTTAATTTTGAAATAGTTATGGATTACCGTTTCGCAAATGAGTGGAATTAATAGTTTTAAAAAATGTAGAGTGGAATAAGTTTATATTGTTTCTTTCATTAATTCATATCAGATTTCTCAAGCATGTCAATGAGGTAATGTAGCTTTGTAATCATTTGACCTATTCATTCATCTGTTTAGTGGGCGCGTGACAGAAGAAATGGTCAGAAATTGAGATAGTGTGAGACAGGATGCATTAGTATAGAGTTCAATTTATACAGTAGACTTTGATTTATAGGAAAAAATACATTACAATCACAGCTTATTGAAAGATTGCATTGACTGGATAGTATACAAATAGAAATCATTATTTTCACAAAATAAAACACAAATGATCAGATTTAATGCTCACTGGATAGGACTGAATTCTTTTAGAATGATTGTGAATGCTGATCAAATTCTATTGAGCATGATTGATAAGAATAGAATTGGAATGATTTTTCTGTTACTGTATTATTTGTGCCGTACTGTCAAGTTATAATTT
This sequence comes from Fragum fragum, assembly GCA_946902895.1. Classification (NCBI taxonomy): domain Eukaryota; kingdom Metazoa; phylum Mollusca; class Bivalvia; order Cardiida; family Cardiidae; genus Fragum; species Fragum fragum. The sequence goes on along the minus strand of OX336369.1, from coordinate 57,813,812 downwards.
CATCATTGATCAAACTCTAACAAGTAGGTACTCAATGAAATTGACTTGTTGAAAGAGTTCATATGAGTATCCATGCTAAATAAAACAAGAGGATCATGATGGTCCTATACCACTCACCTGATCAATAAAATAGTTCACCAAATTTTGGTACAATACTATAAGGCAATACTTTATACAAAATTTGAAAGCTACAGGCCCATCAAATTGGCTTTAAATCAAAGTACTGAGAAGTAATGTAAGCTAGGAAAACATTGTTTTGTGCAGCACTCTTCCTTGTCAAATGTTATTATGATAAAGAAATGAAGCTAAAGTAACCAAGGAGTTAACACACAATCCCTCCTTAATGTACCCCAAGAAATATGTTGTGGAAAACAATGTGGAAAATGAAGAAATTGCTTGTTTTATACCCATTATGACAATTATTTTCAATTTACAAACACTTAAATGTCATCTGCAACATTTTCAATCTTGACCATTTAACCCATTCCAACACAATGACGTTTTTAGACCCCCCCTCCAAGAAAAATAAAAAGATTTGGAAATCATGCAAAATGTAGAAATTGCTTGTTACAAGCTATTTCTTAATTATCCACCATGTTTTCTACCCAAAAAGTAAAACAAACCAAATTTTTTAACTTTCAGATTGACGTCTGCAACTCCTTTCAATTTGGACTGGTCTGAAATTTTGCCGTCAGGTAATGGGTTAAATATTTTGCAGTCTGCAGATGGGATAACAAGATAGTCATCACCCTGTGTAATCCAAAACTAAGTCGGCCCCTACCTGTATAACCTGAGACTTGTAGTGTACAGTAATGTCAATAAGGCCAGTATCCTTCGGCTTGGTTGTGGAATCTACATCATCCTGGGAACTCAAACCTAGGACCTGAGATAGTGGGAAGGAAAAGGTCTGGACTGATGACTCTCCTCTCTTCTGCATGGTGATCATAGCACAGAGTTTGGCTAGTGGAAGACTCGACTGTTAAATAGAATATATGTAGAGGGTAACTGTTTCAGTGCAAGATCAATTTATCCTTCATTGAGCTACATTTTCAGAAGTGGCAGAGGGATGAGTAAAATTAGGCTAAAGTTGTTAATAAAATGAAAAATCGATCTTACACTAAAAACAAACTGTTATTCTATCTCTTTAATACAAAAAAGTACATCATTTTGCATGTGAATTACATGGCAACCTAATAACCTCATCACAACTTTGGTCCTGCATAGAGCAGTGAAATAATCAAATGTTAAACACATCTTTATAAATTTAGGTTTAGGTTTAGGTTACTTTCACTCAGGTTTTGCCTCTTAACACATTCCAACTCAATGACGCTTTTAGATGCCCCCAAAGAAAAAAAGCTTTGGAAAACATAATGGAAAATGATTGATTTATTGAATCATTATGGAAAATGAGTGATTTATGGAATGGGCTTTAATGCCACCTTTAACAATATTTCAGTCATATTGCGGGGGCTGGAGCACCTAACAAAGGATTCCTGGTATTTCTCACACCAGTACTACCACTACATCCTTTCCTAGCTTCCAGCTGCTATCCCAATTAGATTTAAGATTATCCATCCATTGGTAAGAGACTAATGTCAGAAAGGATATGAGCTGTTGCCGGGATAAAACCTATTACAGCCTTTGATTATGGAAAATGAAGAAATTGCTTTTTACAAGCAATTTCTTCATTATCCACAATGTTTTCTAACCAAATGAATGAAAGCAGCGCTAAAAATACAAAACAGGGAGTTTTTCATTTTGACAATTTCACTGATTCTTGGGTAAAATTATCAAGTGCTAATAATCCAAGAAAAGCTTTAAAGAAATCACAATCCATGTGCATTGCTTTCAACATAAGACTCAATATGAAGGCAAGATTTATTCAGTCTATTTTTTTGTTGTTGTGATGAATTGAGAGAGAACATTCAGATACTTTGCAATATGAAAATGAACTTGAATATCTTTTTAATTTAGAACACTTTCACAAAATGAATGATTTTTAAAATGGAGTCACATTTTTTATAATTATACTAGTGTTATTAATTGAGAAATGAGCATCTCATATAGTAGAGATGAAGAGTAAATAGTACTTCTTTTACATCTTTTTAAGTATTACCTTAGCAATACACTGGTCTCTCACATTAGGATGATAATATCGTGCCCACAACTCAAACGGCAATCCATTGGCTCCGCCCCAACTGTTGGCACAGGCAGTGAGTAGTTCCCTCTGTACAGGTGTACCTTGTGGCAAGAGGATTCGGTGGCGTGTAACATCGTTAAAAGTAGGATCAGCCACACAGAGGGTGGTGGCGGTGCGAAAAGTCTTCATTGTAGGGACAGCTGGAAAATGCATATATTGTCACTGATGAAATAGTTTCGTACACATTATTTCATGTCTTATTTTTTACCTTTCAGGCAAATGAAGAACAAAATCAGTCGATGGATTAGCAAAACACAGTCCTAGGTTCATATATTATGAACACAGGCACTTACAACTGTGTTATACCCAGCCCTCAAAGTATGTAATTTGATCAATCATACAGTTATTTAGTTATATGAGGATTAAAATTTGACCTGAGAATTATTACAAGAATTTTTCTAGTGTGGTTCAGCATTAAAAGAATTAACCATGTCTTAAAGCATTCCCACACAAAATTTTAGGCTTGTCCAAATTCTAAAAAGTTGTTGACGACAATTTCAAGACTACAGAATTTATTTTTTTTTCGTCTTTTTGGATTGAAAACATTGTGGATAATGAAAAAAATGCTTGAAAACAAACAATTTCCTCATTTTCAACAATGTTTTCAAAAGCTCTTTTTCTTGATGGGCATAAAAAAGGACTGTGTGGGAATGGCTTAAACAGGGGGCATGGTCTGTTATTGAACATGGAAATGATATTGGAAAAATCAACCTGTTAACACGTAAGTCAATTAATACAACAATGGGTAACATATACCTACCATGTCTTATAACAGGTGCTCCAGGGGGAGTGGTCTGTTGTTGGGCAGGGAAATGATATTGTACAAAACAGTCAGCCTCTCCCCATATCATGTTTTCAAACATGTTTAGTCCCCGTACACCTTCGACAACTATCTCAAACACATGCTCAACTGGAAAACAAGAAATTTTTATTCAACCCATTCCCAGACGGCAAAATTTTAGACTGGTCCAATTTGTTTTGGGAGTAAAAAACATTGTGGATAATGAATAAATTGCTTGTAACAAGCAATTTTCTTCATTTCCACAATGTTTTCTAAAGCATATTTCTTGAAGGGCGCCCAAAAGGGTCAATGAGTGGGAATGGGATTATAAGGGTTAAGTTACAAAGAAATGTTTAGTGTTCTTTTATACTGTATAAGGCAAACAGATTGAAAGGCAAACAAAAGCTAACAGTATGCCGCTTTTTAGCTAGCATTGAAAGCTTAAGTTAACAGGCAAAATTTTGAGGTCTTCTCAGACTTCAAATGAGTGCAAACTGCCACTGGAGGCTTAACCACAAAATCCACTGAATGTCTATGCAAAAAAGTACCGGTAGTTCTTTTGAATGCTCAAGCATATTGTATTCAAAATGACTGGCCGCATAAATTAACTTTATTCAAATTGTAGAGAACACCTTCAAAGCATGCTATACAACCCATTCCCTTTCAATTCCGCTTTTAAAGAATCTCAGAAAAAGGCTTTGGAAAACATTTTTGTTTGTTTGAATGGTGTTTTACGCCGCTTTCAACAATCTTTCAGTTTTATCGCTGCGTCTTAAGCACCTAACAATGGATTCCTGGTATTTCTCACACAAGTACCGCCATCACATCCTTTCCTAGCCTCCAGCTGCTATCCCACATAGGTCTACGATAATGACCCATTGGAGGGAGACAAATAGTCGGAAAGGATGAGTGCCGCCGTCAGGTGGAAAACATTGTGGCCAATGAAGAAATTGCTTGTAACAAGCAATTTTTTCAGTGTTCACAATGTTTTCTACCCTACAAATGGCAAATAAGATTACATAACAAAACAATACTTTCAGTACTTTGATTTATGTACATAGGAACATGTAAAAGAGACTTACCAACACATTCAGTACCAATCTGCGCAGGAACTGACTCATTCTGGTGTAGTAGATCTTGTCTGTAAAATAAGGTTAGTTAACTTTAGTACTATAACCATAGACTGCAATACACAACTGTTACAATCCCAATGAAAACTTAAAGAAGGCTAACAATATGTGTGAGCAACAAAGGACCATAACTCTGAGAAAAATAAATGGATTGTAACCAAAATTGAATATGTACATCTTTGCTTGATACTGACCGCATATGTGAAACTTGAATCAAATCCATTTGTAGTTGAATAAAATGAGCAAACGATACTCTTAAACAAAAAAACTCAAATAAAAAGAATTAAAAAATCAATAGAAAGTAGCCAAATAAAATGTACACATCTAAGCTTCGGACGGTTCGATAACCAACAAGCCGACTCCTTTATACCACCCAAAAGTGCCAAAAATGGTAAAACAAACCCAACTTTGTGAGAACAAGAAAAAAAGCAATAATTTTGGGCGTCAAATGATGCATTGAATTAAAATGTATTGAAACACCTACCTTTCTAAGTAATGCTGAGGTCTCTCTGGCCCAGATGTTGCTGCGACTCCTTCAGTTTTCATACGCATCAAATGTGCAATCTACAAGTAAAATAAAATTCAATGGAAAAGACTGTTGAATAAAATGACAAAACTCTAGACTGGTCCCAATAGAGGGAAGGTGTGGACAACATTTCAAAGTGCCCTGAAATTGGAAAATAAGAGCCAAATTATGTAGAAAACGTTGTGAGAAAAGGAAAAATTACATGACCATGCCAAAAATGGGATTGTGAAGAAATAGGGTAATTTGTTAGATGTCCTAAAGAGTCCTATAGCTTCCATTGTTAACATTATTACTTTAATCCAACACAAAACATGAAAAAGATGACAAATATAACAACTAAATTTTGGAAGTTTGGGTTTTGACTATACTAAGAAAATTTAAAATATATCATTCTAACTAATGCCTATTCACACATGGACATGTAAGTGTTTAGTAATAAGTAACAGTGTCAGTATTAAGGCAGTTTATGATATCATATGAGACTACATATGACATTTCCAAAAAATTCTAATCTGAAACAAGATGTGTTTGTGAAACACAATGCCCCCACAACAGGACTAAACGTTTGACCTTGGTATGTGACCTTGACCTTATCAAATGACCTTGACCTTAACATGAGGAGATGTGTATTATGGAGATGTATCATCATGCCAAATATGAGCATTGTATCTTGAATAGGCTGGTAGTAATTGGCAGTGGTAGTTTTTTGGTTAAGTTTTGTAGACAGACAGACCAACAGACGGAAAGATTGAAAGACTGACAACGGTAAAACAATATGCCCCCAATCTTTCGAAGCCGGGGTATAAAAAGCAAAGAAACTATTCAGCCTAAACTTCAACAAAGAGTGCCAACAAGCCTGATGAAGAACCTGATATGACTGCATTGGATGCATTGGCTGATCAGAGATTTTACTATGTAAAAATGAAGTTTACTGAATTGGTATTAACACCACTTTTAACAGTATTTCAGTCATATGGCGGGCTTGAGCGTCTGAACATGGACTCCTTGATTTATCACAACAGTAATACCACTACATCATTTCCTAGCCTCCAGCTGCTCATCCTAGGTTTATTCAGAATTAACCATCAATTGGTGCAAGACAATTGGAAAGGATATTTGCTGCCAATGGGGATCAAACCTTATATATCATGGTTAAGAGTCCAACACACAACCAACTAGGCTATGGCTACAGCATTTAGAAATAAAGCAGAATTTTTGGAAATACTATGTACAGTCTCATTGCCAAGAAATGTGTAACACATGTAGAAATAAAAGTATAAAAGAGTTATCACGAATAATAGTGCAAAAGGTATTGAGAATTGTCAGGCAACAAATATTGCCAAGTGTCCAAAAGTATGGCCACCTCTAAACATACTTGATTTTGAAAGATGGTGCTTTATTGACCTGTGCTGGATCCATTCTCAAGTTACATACCTGTTCTGCCGAGCCCATGGCCAGTAACACATTAACTTGTCCATATTGAGATCCAGAAAACAGATCTACTACAGGTAGGTAATTCTCTACTGCTATAACTGGATACTGAAAAAGATTAATATACAGTCATGCCTTTTATCCCATTACTAGACAGCAAAAAAGACTGGTCCAAATTGAAAGAAATTGCAGACGACAATTTAAAGTTTATGAAATTTTAGATTTTTCCATTTTACTGTATAAAAAACATTGTTGAAAATGAAGAAATTGCTTGTCACAGCAATTTTGTCATTCTAAATAATGTTTTCCCATTTGATTTTCTTGAAGGGCATCAAAAAACATCATTATGTGGGAATAAGAGATTTGTTTGTTTGTTTGAATGGTATTTAAAGCTACTTTCAACAGGTTCAGTTGCGGCACTCTTAAGGCGAAGTTAAAACTTGCTTTCTTTGAAAGCACAAGTCCTGTAAATCTTATTTTGCAATAGTCTTATTTGTTGCATGACAAAGATTATTGCCAGCAATCTTGAAAATGATGAATGTAGATATCAAATTCATTGCATATCAAAATACAGTCAAACTTCAGTGGCTCCAACATGTCTGGGACTGGCTAATTTGTTCAAGATTTCGGAAGTTTGACTGATTAAAAAATCAGATAAGGCAATATCAATTGTCAGAGGTAGGTAGTATACGAAAAAACGGTCATTTACTTGCTTGACCAGTTTTGAATTTTTCATAGAATCCAACAAATGTATTAATGTTTTCAAACCTTAACGTGAGAAATTTACCGACGTTAAAGAAATAACAAATTTTTACCAAATTAATTGCACTTAACAAGCATAATAGGTTCCCTTTTTTTTCATATCGCGGTTACGCAAGCGGCTTCATTTGCAAATTTCAGTTCTTTAACATAAAGCATTAAGAATAATACACCTACAGTAAAACCCCTCCTTACGACCACCCCAGAAATACGGGCATCCCGCTATTACGACCAAGTTTTTTTAAGAACGGAATTTTATGTTCTTTATTTCAATGGTCGTGAACCCCTCTAAAACGGGTACCCTGCTATTCCAAATTACGACCACTAAATTCAGTACCAACTATAGCTGATACACTATTTTGAACCCCACTAAAACGGCCAAGTAACTTCACACATTGAGAATGACCACCCGAATTTCACACTTGATAAGAGCGACACTAATTGAGTACGAATACATTTTAAATACATTATCGGATTTTTGATTATGTGATATCGAACCCTTATCATAATAGGTGTTATGATTAAAGTGGCCCATCACTTTTAGAAATTATAGCTTGTATTATTTTTAATTGTTATTTGAATGTGTCACAGGTTTTGACTCGAGTAATAAATTCGAAAGTAAAAACGTATCCGAGAAGTTACGATTAGTTTGTTTAGGGTGTTCCAAACAGCTTGGTATTCGCATTGTAGAAGATATGATATCGACAGTTTGACACTTTGAACCTGTACTTACGCATAAATAATCTGAGGTCGGACTTCTGAATCAGATGGATCAAATGGAGAATAGCGAAAGTAGAACTTATCGAAGATCGTAAATTTGCAAATGACATAAGATTCCGCTGTAATACATGTTGTTATAGTTTCATTTTTGTATTTATAGTATTAATATATTCAAATAACGAAAATGAAATAAACATGAATTACTTGACAACAAACAACCAAACCTCAGTATGGAGAATAGCGAAAGTAGAACTTATCAAAGATCGTAAATTTGCAAATGACATAAGATTCCGCTGTAATACATGTTGTTATAGTTTCATTTTGGTATTTATAGTATTAATATATTCAAATAACGAAAATGAAATAAACATGAATTACTTGACAACAAACAACCAAACCTCAGTATGACTGCAAACAATCAATTAATGTGTGTAATTATTCCTAAATGATAGAAAAAATGTATTTTTCACAAAACAGGTTATTATTACACATGGTGCATTGTTTGACAGTAATGTGTCATAAACGGATTAACATGTCAAATGTGTGAACATTCATTAAACATAGAAGTTTATAATTGTCAATTAACCCTTTGTTCGACTGTTCTAGATGAAATATATATTTATGTTTCGGGACTTTGAAAAGAGTTCAAAAGTTCGACATTCGAGGTGTACAAGTTTCCCAAGGTCGAGCACTATGAATCATAAGTACTTTTTGCGGGGAACAAGTTTCTTGTTCGAAATTTCCATTGTGTTCGAGAATTCCCGTGTTCGAGTGAATGAAGTTTGACTGTATATGTGAATGGTGGCCATTTCGTCTGCAACCTGAGGAACAATCCATTGCAGGTAGCTTCAGTTGAACTTGAGATACAAATGATATAAATGCAAAAATTTGGCAAAAACCTGTTCATATGTGAGGTAAAACTTGTCCAAGTGCCAAATACACAGATGGATGGATAAACAAACTGAAACAGTAAATAATATTGCACTTTTCTTAACTCTTATTCATAGGTCATAAAAAGTTTCTGCTTACGATTCATATGAGGTACTTTAAATAATCATTAAAATGTTGGAGTAAAAGATTTTTATGTATATATATTACCTGAGATTTCAATAAAGCTGAGCAAATTCTTTTGTCTCTAAATGAGATATAAAACTGGTGGAGACTGAGCTTCACAATACCCACAAGCTGAAACAATAAAACACAAAATTATCTTCTAAAACCATTACCAGACAGGAAAATTTTAGACAGGCCCAAATTGAAAGAAGTTGCAGACAACAATCTAAAATTTATGAAATATTGGATTTTTTCACCTTTCTGGGTAGAAAACATGGAAAATGAAGAAATTGCTTGTTACAAGCAATTTCTCCATTTGTCACAATATTCTTCAAAGCATTTTCCTTGGGGGTGTCTAAAAGCGTCACTGAGTGGGAATGGGTCAACTGTATCCACAAGCTGAAACAGTGAAACACAAATGATTTCTTCACTCTGAGAACCCATTGCTGATGATATTGTTAAGGATTAGTTCAAGTTTCAAGATGCCAATAACAAGAGGACAAAGATTGCCCTAGATTGTATCCCAGTTTTTCTTGTCTTCAGACTTCAATTTAAATGTAAGAATTTCGAATTTCATTCACTTCCCCTTTTTCTTTTAACCATTTTTATAATATTTGCTTTTAAGCATCAGGTGTGGAATCCTTTTATTGCAGTGCTAAAATTCCCATTTTGTGGTTGTATCTGAAAATAAAAATATTGATTCCAAAAGTATAAACCTCTCTTACTCAGCCAATTTACCTTACTCTTGTATCAAAGAAAAAAATAATAAAGGAAAAGATAAAAGAGTCAATCCAATTTAAAGAAAAAGTCATAATTATTGTTACTGCATTCTGGTGTTGTTTATTTCTTACTATATAACCAAGTCTTCCAGGTAAATTTTACCATATCCCTCACTATCTCGATTTTCACATGTCTCAAAAACAATTCTTTTAAAACATTGTGGAAAATGAGGATATTGCTTGTAATAAGCCACAAATACGTTTTCTGAAACTTTCTTTGAATTTGGACCAGTATCAAATTTTGTTGTCTAGTCATGGGTTAAACAATAGAAAACATATGCCTGTGCAGCTTTTTATTAAGTAGAAAATTTTACTAAGTGACCAAAATGTCAACAGAACCAGTATCAAAAATCATTTTAAGAATCATTGAGACAAACATTCTGACTGATTTCTTCAAGATCTTTGAACCAAAGATGTCAGCAAAAGTTTGGAATCATGGGTTTGAAGAAGACTTTTGATATAGTGACTTTGTTTCTTACCCCAAATTGCCTAAATTTACCTATTACCAATCTGGTGAAAGATATGATGGAGAAAATTATGATGTAGTTTCAAGCCTTTTAAGCTGTAACTATAGCTTCTAGAGAGCACACAAAAGTTTCATCTAGTGGCAAGGTTTTTGACCCCTAGGAACCAAGGTTCAAATTTGTCCAAGGTATCATGGAGACAAACACTGACTAAATATCTCTAGAGAGTGCACAAGATATTTGTAGGCATATGACTGAGATTGCAAGAGACAGCTTGTTCAAAATAGCTCACTTTGAGGTCTTCGTGATAAGTTGAGCGAAAAGTCTCACAAATTTCTTTTTAATTTGGCTTATAGGCATTAACCCATTCCCACTCAATGATGCTTCTAGATACCCCTCAAAGATAAAAACTTGGGAAAACATTGTGTTAAATGAAGAAATTGCTTGTAACAAGCAATTTCTTCATTTTCCACAATGTTTTCAACTGAGAAAGTTGACAAAATCTAAACTTTCATCCGCTTTGAATTGTTGTCTGCAACTCCTTTCAATTTGGACAAGTCTAGAATGTTGCCATGTGGTAATGGGTTGAAAGTGCACCAGACAATAAAGTTTTCCAAATATCTTCCAACCAATACTTTTGCTACTAAATGTTTCAATACAGACAGTACCCTACAGACATGAAAGATTTAAATTTTCAGATTTTGGTTGTTGCCTTCTAAATATTTGTTTTATACTTGAATAGTGTAAATATATTGTATCAGTCATCACTTTAACCCATTCCCATACAATGACGCTTTTAAGAACCCCTTAATATGAAAGTTTTGGAAAACATTGTGGCAAGTGAAGAAATTGCTTGTTACATGCAATTTCTACATTATCAACTTGTTTTCTTCCCAAAAAAAGAAAGATTTTAGAGATTTCATCAACTTTAAATGGTCATCTGTAACTTCTTTGAATTTGGACTAGTCTGAAATTTTATTGTGTGGGAAGGGTTGATAGCATACCTTGTCATTATCTGCAGAAGTTTTCTTGTCCCACACTTCTACTATCATAAAATTATTCTTCAATCTTTCTAACAAGGATGGGGACAACAATACTGGAGCAACCTGTAATTCAAAACAAATCTGAGTTAGAGTTTTGCTACAAATATTATGTTACTTCAGTATGTCTGAGAAATTAATTCTGGAATAGTACATTGATTTATATCGTAGACTTATCATATTGACAAAAGTAATTTTATTTGTTTGATTTATATTATATGAGATAGTTTTATCCCAAATAAAAGTACTGGATACTAAGCCAAGGGGAACTGGATTACGAAAAAACAAATAATTTGAGCATAAATCCTACATAAATGCACTTAGAAACTTCTTCCCAAGGAAAATCTATGTTCTCTAAACAGTGAAAATATTTCAAATATATTTCTGAGCTGCAGTAGATATCACAAAAGTGCGAGTTTTTTGCACAACAATGATACTGTTAATGCCATGCTCAAACAATACCTTGAGCTTTTAAAAGAATCAAATTAAGCATGTCTCATCAAAATAAATTTGTTAAATCACCAAAAATCAATAGAAAGAAAGTTTTTTTAAGTGGTCTGCATGCGCAAAATGTTTGATTAATTGATTGATTGAATGGGGTTTAACGCCACTTTTAACAGTATTTCAGTCATATCACGGCGGCTGGAGCACCTAACAATGGATTCCCATTGTTTTGTCAGGTGACCTAGCTGACTGTAAAATCACATCTTCCTGGTATTTCACACACCAGTACTACCACTGCATCCTTTCCTAGCCTCCAGCTGCTATCCCACTTAGTTCTCAAGATTAATATCACAAGGGTGAAAACAATCATGGTTTGTAAGGGAAAGGGTTTAAATTCAATTAATTTTTTACCTGCTGGAACTTGAATTGTGGTTCACTTGTTCCCCAGCACACAGAACTATGTACCGCTTCATCACACCAGAACATTCTACAAACCAAATATGTATTTCTCACAGCCAAGTCTCTTGCACGAACACCTGTAAATTATCAAAACATACTTCAATACCATTTTAATTTGTTTAGAGTTTAACACCACTTTTAACAGAATTTCAGAGAACTGGAGAACCTAACCATGCATTTCTCATACCAGTACAACCACTACATTCTTTCCAAGCCTCCAGCTGCTCATCCCACTTAGGTTACCATTATCCAACCCACAAAAGTCAGAAAGGATATTCTCCGCAACCAGGAATCAAACACTGGACCCCATGATTAGGAGTCAGGCACTCTACCAACTGCACTATGGCTGCGGTCATTGAATATTATTTTAACCCTTCCCGTACAGTCCCTGGTTTTTACTTCCTAGCCATGTTATACTTGAGAAAACATTGTAGGAAAAGAATAAATTGCTTGTGACAAGCAATTTCTTCTTTTACCACAGTATTTTCTCCCCTTACTGTAAAATGGTTTCTTTTTAAATTCCACTCAATTTAAACCCATTCCCACATGAGAAAATTTTAGACTAGTCCAAATTGAAAGGAGTTGCAGACAACAATTTAAAGTTTATGAAATTCTAAATTTTTTCAACTTTCTGGGTAGAAAACCTTCTGTAAAATGAAGAAATTTCTTGTCACAAGTAATTTCTTCATTTTACACAATGTTTTCCAAAGCATCTTTCTTTAGGGCGTCTATAAGTGACAATGAGTGGGAATGGGTTAATTTTTTGTCAGTAATTTCCTTCAAATTAGACAAGTCTAAAATTTCGAAAAAAAAAAAACCAGGAATGATTAAACCTTAAATAGAAGTATCAAGTCATATTTATACAACTTTCAATACTAACAAAATCACAAATGAGATCTTAATGTTATTTAACCCATTACCACACAGCAAAATTTTAGACTGGTCCAAATCGAAAGGAGTTACAGACAACAATTTAAATTTTAAGTAATTTTAGAATTGTCCTGCTTTCTGGATAGAAAACATTGTGTAAAATCATGAAATTGCTTGTTACAAGCAATTTCTTCATTTTCCATAATGTTTTCCCAATTGTTTTTCTTGAGGGGTATCCAAAAGCGTCACTGTGTGTGAATGGGTTAAAGCCAAACATCTTGATATTGGTCATTGTTTTGTCAGGTGACCTAGCTGACTGTAAAATCACATCTTAAACCTTTATCATATGGTCCTGATTTTTTTAATCCTCCAGAAATTATATGAAGGAAAACATAATAAACAAGAAATATGTGAGTAAAAACTCACTGAGAATAAGCCCACATGCTCTACTGCTTACTACAGTAAAAATGATATATTACATCAATGGAAAATATTAAGTAAGCACCATGTAGGACAAAAGCTTCACCTCCCCATTAAGCATTGAAGATACCACCATACCAGGCATTGTCCAAAAATAAACTATTGGCTAAAAATAAGGTAAGTAGAAAACAGGAAGTAGATACTATGCAGCACAATGGAGGGCCACAAGATGAACCTCCACATCAAGTTTCAAATCTATGCTATGATTAGTTGCCAAGAAAAGTGCGACAAAACAGGAAGTGGTTAACTTGCAGGTCTAAATTCAATAAGCGCCATGTAAAACTCCTGCATGAACCTCCACACCAAGTTTAAAATCAATGCTATGAAAAGTTGCTGAGAAAAGTGCAACGAAAATATACAACAACACCAGTCAATGTCCAAAATAAACGAAGCCGCAAACCAGGAAATAGTAAACTTGCAGACCTGAATGGATGTTCCATGTTGGACCCCTTCTTGTACCTCCACAACTTTCATATCAATGCTATGAAAAGTTGCTTAGAAAAGTGTTACGAAAATATACCACTACACCAGGTAATGTAAAAAAGTCGTAAAAAAGGAAATAGTAATTTGTGGACCCAAATTCGGGAAGAGCCATGTAAAATCCCTAATTGTACCTCCACATCAAGTTTTAAACTCATGCTACGAATAGTTGCTGAGAAAAGTGTAACAAAAGTATACCACTATACAATCAATGTTAGAATATAAACAGTCGTAAAAGAGGAAGTAGTTAACTTGCAGACCTAAGTTCAGTAAGAGCCATAGAGGGCCTCTAGATGAACTTCCACACAAAGTTTCAAATCAATGCTATGAATAGTTGCTGAGAAAAGTGGGACAAAAATTACCAGTATGCTGAATTGTTGCTGAGAAAAGCGCAATGAAAGTATACCACTATACCAGTCAGTGTCTGAATATAAATGAAGTAGTAAAACAGGAAGTAGATAAGTTATGGACCTAAATTCAGTAAGCTCCATGTAGGACCCCTAGATCGACCTCAAGATCAAATTTCAAGTTGATGCTATGACTAGTTTCTGCTAAAAGTGCGACGTAAATATTGGACTTCAAACAGATGGGCGGATCGACAAGGATAAACCTTTATACCCCCTCTTCTTCAAAGAGGGGGTATAAAAAGGAGAATTGCTTGTAATAAACAGTATCTCTTTTTCCCCATACTGTCTCCTACCCCATTTGACATTCATTTTCCAATTTCAAATCTCTTTCAGTTAATGTCAGTAACCCCTCTCAACTTAAATAAGTCTAAAATGTGTTTGTCTAATAATGTGTTGACTTATCTTGAAATTGATCTTACCTGGTGCTGTATGTGCGGTAGGTTGCGAGAAAAAGGGTCGCTTCCTAGCTGCCATAAGAGAAGGTACACCTTGCATTGTAATGTTCCGACCATCTGGGATAAGTAATAAGGCATGAAGTGTCATGGACTGAAATACATAAATAAATAAAATAAACAACTTAACAAGAGCACCACCTATGGGTGCCTCCGCTCGGCTGTTGGGTGCTGGACAGTGGACAAAATGCATCGAGAGTTATCCTCCTTGATAGCATAGGTTGCTCTTTTGATAGTGAAGAAGTGTGCCAAGTTTCAAGTGAACGCTTTTAGTAGAACCAGAGATATCACAAAATTTCAAAGTTTTTGCAAGACGACGACAACGGCGACACCAAGCTATAGCAATACCTCGGGTTTTCTCTGAAAACAGCTGAGCTAATAAATAAATGGAGGTTTACAGCACAAAGACAACTAGGGTCATTTGGTCCACAAGACATTTGTAACCTATTGGACATGTAGACATAAGTAAAGGTATAATGACATAAACATCACATCTAACAACTAAAGATATTTGATGAGGAATAAAACTGAAACACATACAATGCATGTTTATAAGTTTATATTAATGAAGGAACACTTTATGTAATAATTAGAGATGGGAACAAAACTAATTATTTGAACCTAGTTCAGATAGAAGAATATGATTTTAGTATTTGAAATTCAGTTTCTGTTCTATAGATAGTCTTGTGTTTTGAATACCAGTAAAAGTAATTTTGTTTTTTACCTAATATCCTGACCACAAGAGTTTACACACTTGTGAAGTGCCCTGTAACATACACATCTCACAAGTGATAGAGTGACAACTATCGTCTTGCAAACTTGAAGTAGGCTTTTCAATTGACACATAGACAACCCTATCCATTAAATTTAACAACTATATAGGCAGCTGCTCTTTTAACCCTTTCCTGATTTTGGAAATTTTAGACTGGTCCAAATTGAGAAAGGATGCAGACGACAATGAACACTGGACCCCATTTGAAATGAAACCATCCTATGTGGTAGAAAACATTGTGGAAAATGGAGAAATTGCTTGTTACAAGCAATTTCTTCTTTTTCCACAATTTTTTCTCAAGTATAAAATCATAGGAACGTAAAATCCCATATTTGAACAGGAAAGGGTTAATTACGTAAGTTTGTCAATTGACCAAAGTTTCAGTACAAAGAAAGTAAATCCTAGCTCAAATGAAATGAAATGAAAAACATCAGTAAATATGTTTTAATCTACTCTATCTAAGATTTATCAATCTGAGATGTCAAATAATTATTTCAAAAATCATTTCTCTATGTTTAACAGTGATTTTAAGCTATCTGGTACAAAATATTCAGATGGAAAAAAAGTAGTAAAATGAGGAAAAAACAAAACAAAAAAAAAAATAGAATTGTCACAAAGCAGACTTATCTCCCCCTCCCCTCCACACACACACACTTTGAATTTACATTACTTGAAAAAATTGCCCACAATATCTCTCATTCTGGACCAATATAGCATTCTGTTGTTTGGTCATTCATTGTTAATCTCATACAGGATAAGAATAATGAGCAAGTGTTTGTATCTTGTTGGTGTTTTGCTGTTGCAGTAGTTAAACAAGAGCACCGCCCACGGGTGCCAACGCTCAGCTGCAGGTGCTGGATAATGCAAAAATTCCAAGTTGGAAAAGGGGCATAACTCTTACAAAAATGCTTTTAGAGTTATCCCCTTGATATTCTACATAACTCTTGTGATGGTCAATACACATGCCAAGTTTCATGAGGAAATCTTAAATAACAACAGAGATGTGACCAAGGTTAAAGTTTGTCGCGCCAATGCTGCCAAGGTGATCACAATACCTCGAGTTTACTCCGAAAACAGCCAAGCTAAAGAGTTCCATACTGGAAAATATATCGGTATTCTTCAAATAAATGAAGGCTTAAATTTTCTTTCTCCTATTAAAGGAAATAACTATAAAACAAGCCATACCTCTCCTTCTTGCTGCTGCGTAACTGCTGGGTAATTTATAACAGTTTGGTCACCATGGTAATGCTGAACAGACACTGGTGCTGGGATAGATAGACCCTCAGTCACTGGTTCCTTTCTGCGAGCCACAGGGCTTCTAGATCTGCTTCTGCTTTCTAGAAAATAGAAACATAAAAAGGAAAATTATGGCATAGTTGTGATAAAAACCTTGTATTGGATCAAAGCTGTGTAGGAAAAATTTGGATATTTCACAAGACTGAAGGTTGAGTGAAAAATAAAATTTTGCTATGTTGCAAGAATAAAGCAATGTATCATTAATACATCATAGTATTCTATCATAAACTTACACATTTTGACAATTAAAGATAAAAAGAGACTTACAAAATTTGTCCGAATTTTTTTTAATGCTTTTATAACAATATTATTGGTGTGATGTCATTCTGATGGGAAAATGACATCATCTAACCATATTATGTTAGTTCGGTACATGTATGATACATTTTTTTCCTGTTCAGTCTCATTTTTGTCCATGTGCAATGAATGTATCTTATTAAGAAATTTGGTTGGCATATAATAAAAATTGTTTAATAATTGTTTCACTGTCAGAGTTGTTTTGTATAGACACTGAGGCATGGATAGAAGAACCTTGAGAAGGAGACACACAAAGGAACATAATGAGGGATGGCCCTGTCAATGAAAAATCAATTTACCTTTTAGATCTTTCATTTAGACCCAGAGTGCAATGGACCTCTGACTTACAATGTAAAAAAGTTTATCTCAGACTATTGGAGTCCAGAGAGATTTGCTAGGGACCTATCATCTTTAACCCTTGCCTGTTTTTCAATTTTAGACCTGTCCAAGTTCAAAGCTTTTGCAGTTAAAAAGTGAAAGTAGATTCTATATGAAAAACAAGAGCACCGCATACGGGTGCCTATGCTCGGCTGTTGGGTACTGGATTGTGGACAAATGGGTCTAGCGTTATCCCCCTTGATAGTATAGGTTGCTCTTTTGATAGTGAACAAGTGTGCCAAGTTTCAAGTGAATACCTTTAGTAGAAACAGAGATATCACAAAATGTCAAAGTTAAGCACGACAACAACGACACCAAGGCTATAGCAATACCTCGGGTTTTCTCCGAAAAGAGCCAAGCTATTAACCATTCAGTGGGGTAAAAAACCTTGTGTTAACAGCAATTTCTTCTTTTTCAAAAATGTTTTCTCATCTATAAAAAAAAACAGGGACTGAGCAGGAAAGGGTCAAGTCCTAATTTACAATTTTGAATGATTGATTATCTGACACCATAATATTATAAGAATAGGAAATTGAAATATTTATTTTGTTGTTACTTTTTTTATTTCAAATACTGCTTTAAAGCTTTTGAAGAATAAGATAGATAAAAGTCTATATGAAATTATTCTTTTCTAAAGAACACAATTAGAGACAGCTAGAAATCAAAGCTAATAAAAATATATAATCAATCATACTTAAACCCATTACTAGATATTAATTTTAGGGGTGGTCTAAATTGAAAAAAGTTACAGACAACTATTTTTAGCTGTTACAAGCATTTTCTTCTTTTTCCACAATATTTCCATAAATATACTTCTTTAAAGGAATAAAATGGGGTACTGTATGCTAGTAGGATAACATTTAATAAATGCATGAAATAAACAAATTACTCTTAAAAGTGTGTGGACATTTGAACATTTGCTGCGAGAATGAAACATTGAAAAGAAAGAACTTCTGTTATGCCATTAAAAAAAAACCTATTAACTCACCAAGACCTCTAGGTGCAGACTGGCCTATTTCTACAATGGGAGGCTTTGACACAACTAGAGGAGGTTTTGGTTGTTGCTGAGCTGGAGGTTCTGGGTTGGATTGAGCAATTGGAACTATCTTTGCTTTACCAGTCATTTCTGCCAGTTTGGTTCGAGCTAAAGCTGTGGGGAAGTCCCTACTGTCAGAAGCAAGTTCTACAATAATCTGTGAAATAAAATTCAAACAATGTACACTAAACACAAGATTTCAGCCTTGTTCAATTTCATTTTCTTAAATGGGTTAAGTTTTTAACAGATGAATTTAGTATATCAGAATATTCTTAGCTTTTGTTGTTATAACAGGGGTCGACACTAACAGTGTCCCGGGATTCCAAGGATCCCTGAAAATTGGAAGGTACCCAAGCATTCTCAGGCTAGGGATTCCATCAGAATCCTTCAATATTTCTCCAGTACAATGAATCAACTAATGCTCCTGATTATTTGTTTGCTTGTTTTTGTACAAAACTGGTTTTTGTAACAAGCAATTTCTTCATTTTCAACAATGCTTTCTGAAGCTTTTTTTTCAAGGCTTAGAAGGGCAGGATTACATGTGAATGAGTTAATGCATATCAATGAGGGATCCCATGATATCTGGAGGAAACCCTGAAGAAATAGGAAGGGATTCCTATGGAATCCCTCTGAAGCAAAGTTAGTGTCGACCCATATATAAAGAATTTTTATAGAAAAAAAAAATTATGGTCATCCGAATCCATGCCTAATGTTGATATGGTCCTCTTTATGTGAAGATAAGTTGGCATTGATCTTACAATATGCAAAAACTAGAAATTGTCGCAAGGCAGACTAATACACCCCACCACCACCCCCAACATCCCCAACGCTTGTCCATACACAAGTGCTATCCCCCAAAGGGCCATAACAAAAAATGGACTTTTTAATTAAAGGGTCATAAATAAGTAAAAAATAAATGGACCATAACCAAAAAGTCTTTCTGTGAAATTTGAATCAAATCAGGCCAAGGTTGCTGAAAAATTGAACGGTCACAACTTTTCACCAAAGAGCCATAACCCCTTCAAAAATCAATGGACGGTAACTCAAATAGGCACATCTCTGCTTGATACTGATTATATCAGTGAAGTTTGAATAAAATCCATCCAATAGTTGCAGATAAATTGAGCGGACACGAAAAAGCTACAGACAGACGGACTGACTAATAAGCTGACTCCTAACATAGTTTTGGGGGATATAATAGAAATGGCAAACGAGTTGTGGCCAACATGATGGCAGGTAAGTATCAGGTAGTTCCAGATAGTTGACATGATTCAAATGTTAAAATAGTATTGCATGTGGATATTAAGCATGGCTTTAGGTCCTGTATAGTGAAAAGATACAAGTTTTCAGGGCCATTTTTCTTTTTTCCCTTGACATTATGGATCATTATTTTTTGATACTGAACATACAAGTAAATATCTTCAATGATAACAGAAAAATGACACCAAGCCAAACTGAAATAAAAACCCCTATATTTAGCTAATGTGGGTACTATTTGAAATTGTATTGATAAGTCCATTCATATGAGTACTTTTATTAAAGGGTTTGATGGGGAATAAATATAGGCTTTACCTGATATCGAAAGTTTCCATTTCCAACAGATTTTTTTTTTCAAGCTAAAAACCTATACATTTGTACAAAGTAATTCATGTAAAGATTTGTGATCAAGCTACAATACCTTTAGAGAGCCAATGCTGCCATCTTCTACACGAGAACCATTCAATGATGTGTTTCCTGACTTTTCTGAATGTTTCACATCAATTTCCCTCCCTATATGTAGACTTTCAGACTTCAAAATTGTCTTTAGAGGTATTCCACAACTTCCTATCAGATTTGGCTGAAAATAAAAAAGTAGTTCAATAAAGTTCTATAATTACTGTACTGTACTTTATCTCAGAACCTATAAGATAGAGATAAGATAGAGTGCATCTATATTTCATTATCAAAACCAATTACCACACTATTTCCCATTTTGAAGTGCTGAAGAAAGTAAGCTGTCAAAAATATTTTCTGAAAACGAGAAATTGCTTGTAACTGTATTTGGCACTTATTTTTCAAATATGATCTATTTTGAATTGTTCTAATCAAGTACTTTACTTCGGACTGGTCTATGATATTTTGTCATCTGATAATAGGTTTAGGTTAAACTATAACCCACCATCAATTTCATTAATTTCCCTCAAGATATGTTTGTATAACCCTTTCCTGTTTGATCCCTGGTTTTTATGGCTTTGCGTCTTTATACTTATAGAAAAGACTGTGGAAAACTAGAAAATGCTTATAACAAGCGATTTCTTCTTTTTCCTTAACATTTTCTGCCCTATTGAATGGTTATTTTCCCAATAAAATTGTCTTTAAATTGTCGTCTGTAAAGCCTTTGATTTAGACAGGTCTACAATCTATGGGCTTATTTAAGTGCAGTATGTCAAACCTTGGTATACAGCTGATGAACCTTGTCATGTAGATCAGTTGCTAAAGGGAGAAAATAAATATTTCATCACTTAACATTTTTCATTTTTCACTCACCACTTTTTGTCCTGCACTCCTGGCAAACACTTTGAACACTAGGGCGTATTTCCACCATCTCTCTACAGCCGAGCCATCAAACATAACAGGAAAAACAGAACGATGGTTAAAATTCACAACTGAAAATGTTTAATTAGAAAACTTTCAGGTTCGAAATTTAATATCTAATTGGCCATCAGCAGTAAACTGATTATAAAGTTTACATAACAAATAAATTTTCTTATTGCAAATTAATAAAGAGCTATAAAGATTATTAAGTAAAGTTTGTTAAATGTAATCGAAGCTTGGACTTACCATTAAAAATTTAACTTTAAGCCAGTTGAAAGGAAATACCAGATTTGAACGTTAGATACAAACAACATTTTAATCATAATTATTAACCTTTTCCAATTCAATCCCAAATTTTCCCTGTAAATTTATAATTGAGAAAACATAGATAAAATTGTAACTTGAAATTTCTTCTTTTTTCATAATATTTTCTACCGGTAACCTACTGAATGGTTATTTTTCAAATTAAATCCACTCCAAATTTTCATCTATAAAACCTTTGAATTATGGCAGGTCTAATATATTTCAAAATAGGAAAAAGGGTTAAACAAGAGGGCCACCTGAGAAAAAGGCTTAGAAATGGGAAACTTTGCAGAAAGTCACCTGTTGGTGACCCTTTGTATTACATGAAACCTTTTCAGATTTGTGAATTGTCATGAGAATATTTTCTTCTTTGTACCCACATAAGTTGGTATACTCCAAACATAATCCCACAAACATCATATGAACAAATTTAGAAGAGAGCTACTAGATGCTAAAAAGCAAGTATCACTGCACTAGACATTCTTGTTGAAAAGGATGTTTTCTTTTATTAATATTTCCCTCTCAATTTCTATGTAGACAGGACTGATCCACAGGTTGAGACCAAATATGACCAAAGAGGCAAGGCATGTACAAATTTTGTAGAATTTTACTTGGAGATTCTACATACTAATTATTTTCTAAAGTATCTGGTTTTGGAGGATCAGATTTTTTTTAATGATTTCCTTTTTCTGCCTGGGGAATCTAAAAATATTCCCAAGGGCATCACATGAACAAACTTAGAAGATGCAATATACACTTCAACTCCTTTATAACGCTACCTGGCACAGCGCTGACTCCATTATAACATTGGGTCTGCTTTGCTCCCAAAATTTGGGGGGATGACCATTTTGGGTTGCTGATGCTGAGATACGACCTTAATGCTGATTTAACTACATTTTTTTTTTAAACCGATCTTCTGTCTGCTTTAAAAAGAAGGGTTGAACATGAAGATCAATAATTACCAAAAGCCAGGTAAGTTTTCACACCTAGCAGTGGACAGTTGTGGCGATAAATGCATTAGATTAGAAATAATTACCAATTTAATTTAACAAACAAGAGCACCGCCTACGAGTGCCTATGCTCGGCTGTTGGATGCTGGATAGTGGACAAAATACATCTAGAATCATCACCCTTGATGGTATAGGTTGCTCTTTTGATAGTGAACAAGTGTGCCAGGTTTCAAGTGAATGCCTTTAGTAGAACCAGAAATATCACAAAGTGTCAAAGTTTTCGCATGACGATGACAACAACAACAACAACACCAAGGCTATCACAATACCTCAGGTTTTCTCCAAAAACAGCCGAGCTAAAAATGGGTATATTTTATCACAGCAGGTAGGCCCAGGTGTTCAATGATACATCGGTCTTAGACATTGTCAAATGTGAAACTAGGCATTCTGCCGCCTTAAGATTTTATTTATAATTGTGACCTTCAATGTCACAACTAAAAGTTACCCGCTTCAAAGTTTAATTCAGTTTTGTAAAAGTGCAGCTGATCGGTGTAAATTCCAGATTTGTAAATGACTGATGATTTATTGTTACTGTATTTTCAACGATGGTATAGAAATTAGACCAAGTCCATTACCGCAAAGAGATTCAAAGGTTGATATAAGTGCCATTTTCTCAACGCCTCAGTAGCCCCAGGTGTTCAACAACTCATGGGTCTCCAAGGAGACATCACTATGCTGGATACTTAGAATTTATCCCTTTTCTTTAAAGATGGAAATATTTATGCTGATGTACAACTAAATTTAATAAAAATGGCGACGAGCATCAATATCAAAATCATATCTCTGGTGAAAATTATAGCTTTTTATTTTTTTAATATTCAGGGACAGAAAAGGGAACATAATTTGTGGACCTGTAGAAATGTATGAATTATTTAGCTCCGATAGACTGGGAAGGTAAGGATAGAATTTAGTAATTTTCATTACACTGAATTCTGTTGGTTTCCGTTAAAATCTCGTAACTTCAGTTGTTGTTTTTCAATTCATGACTAGTAACATTTATAGAATCAAAATGTTTACATTTTTAGTCAATGTGGCAGTGTTATCAAGATTTTACCAGGTGTTTAGATCTGACAGTTGAATTATTCAGGTACCTCAGGATCTGGGTGGGTAGGTGGAGATAACAGCATTATAGCATAATAACTCCACTTCTTCTGCTGTTTCAATTCTTGGACCCCACAAACAGCATTATAGAAGAGTTGCAATGTACTTAACCTTTTCCCTTTATACCCCTGGTTTTTTACGTCCCTTTGTTTTAATACTTGGGAAAAAAAAAAAAACCATTGTGGAAAAAGAAGAATTTTTCATTTTCAACAATGTTTTCTACCCTATTGAATGATTATTCTGGTTTCAGATTTTTTTCAAAAAAATCCTGTTTGCTACTTTGTTTAAATAGGGCTTGCCCATGTGGAACCCAAACAGGGTTTTCCCTGACCCTCTCCTTCTTTGAATTTGGACCCCCATTTTTCAGAAATGACCCCCAAAATATCTAGACAGCCTTCTCTATCTTATTTGATAGGGGTCATAATGTGGCAAAATGACCCCCTGTTTTAAAAGTCAAGGGAAAACCATGAACCCAAATATAAACTAAAGGGAATCATATAAACAAAGTTTGTAGAGGTTCATTAGGAGTTTCTGAAAACCAAATATTAATGGTCTAGATTTCTGGTTTTAAAGGTTGTGTTTTTTTTTAACATTTTCTTCATTGTCACAATTATTAAATAAGGCTTGCCTATGTGGAAGTTTGTAGAGGTTAACTAGGAGATATTACACAGCAAATATTAAAAGTCAAGGCTTTCTAGTTTCAGACAAGAATTTTTTGAATGTTTCCTTCTTGTTTTTCAATGCAAATTGGAGTACATAGGAATCAGGCCCAAATATGACCCAAAGGGTATAATTTGAATGCCCAGGCAAAGGTGCAGCATACCAAATATCAAAACTCCTGTTCTTCTGGTTTTAGAAAAGATTTTCACAGATTTTGTTAAATTCACCCCTTTTCTTGCCTTGACAACAAGAGTTGATTTCAACTGTTTGAAAACATTTGGAGGAGCTTCACAAAAGGAATATCTGTGTTTAATCAAGATTGGCCTACTGGTTCAGAAGGTACTTAACCCATTCCCACACAGTGACGCTTTTAAACGCCTCTCAATATTAAATCTTTGGAAAAACATTGTGGAAAATGAAGAAATTGCTTGTCACAAGCAATTTCTTCATTATCCACAATGTTTTTTCTCCCAGTAGACAAAGATCTTAGAGATTCCATCAGCTTTAATTTGCCGTCTGCAACTTCTTTTGATTTGGACTGGTCTAAAATTTCATCGTGTGCAAATGAGTTAAAAAAATTATTGCCAGCTGCACATTGCAGGATGACAGGTGCTGCACATCGAGTCATCACAACAGCTCACTTGTTCAAAAGCTATAGTCATATTGATTCAGACCTAAAATAAATTTGAAAATATCGTCTGCAACTTCTTTCAATTTGGATCAGTCTAAAATTTGCTGTCTGGTAATTGGTCAAAGGAAATGATACTATCATCATAACTGAACAAGATTTTCAGCTCACCTCCATTTTTCTCATTCCTCGATACAACCCTCATGACCTCAGTTGCCATGGCATTTGGTGAGTATTTATCTCTTGAGGTAGCAACAACTGGAAACTGGTATTCAATAAAATATGTACTGAAATATGAGTAGAGATATAATTGGTTAGGAAATCATCTTTTGTTTAGAGTTATTTACATCCACTTATCAATCAAACTTGATAAGACACCTATATCAGAGGGCCTCCAGCTAAACTGAGCCACTAGCTACTACTTTCACATCCCAAAGTGGGCCTAAACCTGTATTCATAAGTGCAATGTACTTTGATCTATTTGAAAGATGGCAAAGACAAATTGATTATTTACATACTTTCTAACCTTCAGTACCCTTAAATCCCTAGCCCATGCAAAGCACCTTTTCCATAATACACAAATAATTTCAAACTCAAACTTGTGTTTTTTTTCTAATTTTCAGTAAAACAAGTTACAAATTTAAGAGTTCAAGAACAAAAACTTGTGTTTAAAACCTTATGCAAGGCACTTATAAGATTAATCAATAATTCATACCATGATTTCTTTGCCTTTGGCGATGGTTTTGGAGGCTTTAATCCATATTTTGTCTTAAGCTTTGGTTTGCCTCTGGATGTGTTCAGATCTTGTCCAATGAGATTTAAGTTCTCTATGGTAACCCTGGCAACATGAACTCTTCCCAACAATGTCAACCTTTCCACACTCAATCCATCAACCGAACTGGACTTCTTATGTTTCATTCTAAGATCATCTGTTTTTAGATTTTAAGATCTCATTTCAAACCACTTACATGTATCAACAAAAAAAAAACTTAAATATTTAAAAAAACTATGTCTGTAACTATCACATGATTTCATGATTGTTGAAAGGATATAGCAAACTTGTAATGAAATAGTCCTGTGAGTCATTTTAGGAGATTAGTAGTTGGTTGAAAAGATATTGGTTAACCTATTTCCCTATTTTCTATTGCGTCCTCTCCCCTTCGTATCGCCTTGACTAGACTTTACTGCATTCAGACAACAAAAGAAGAAACGATAAACTTTTTGAAACAATTTTATTTCTTATTTATCTATTAAGGTTCTTTTCTGGTCATTTAATGGTCTAATATTGCAATGACTCCTCTCATACTGATCTCAGCTTTCAGAATGGTTAAGATTTTCAAAGGTTAAATGTCATGAAATTCAAAATATTATCCTAACCCTTATCATGCTGAACCCAGAATATTCAAGCAGGAGGTATGCCAAAGATCAGACTGCACATTAGTGCAGTCCGAACTTAGTCTACCCCCCTTGTCTGTCCTTTTGAAACCAAAGTTTTTTATTGAATTAATTTTCAAAAGAAGTATTGCCAACTGAATAACAAGTACTACCAGTGCTTTCAGCCCTTTGATTTTTATACATTTTTGTAAAGGATTTTAATCAGCAAGACAAGGGTTAAATAGGGGACTAAAATTTAAACAAGTAAACTTGAAGTTTGATCTCTATTCTTCATTATTATTCAAAAAGTGAAGCATATATACAAGAACTACAAACCAATTTCTTAAATAAACTCACCTTTGGTAGGGGGTTCCTCTATATCAGAAGGTACCATATCAAATGAAACACGGGAAGACTCAGATCGTGGTGTACTCGCAGTACTTAAAGCTTCACTATCACTGCATTCACTCGCACTAGCTCGTGACCTAGACCTTGAACCCTTTCTCTTCTTACTTCCTTTCCGACGCAGTTTTAATCTTGACTTTCTCTTTGGTGTTCTAGGAGTCTTTTGTTTCTTTTCCACAGGGTCAGGAGGAAAGGCAAGATTTAGACTTGAAACTGATGAAGACCTTGAAGGTGGTCTCTGTAACGATTAATAGGTAAGAAAATGACTGGAATAAGTCAAACTAAATATATGCTACCTAGCAACTGAAAAAGACATTCTTCAATTTCTAATACTAAAGGACCTCCTTTAACCCTTGTCATGCTGAACATAAGTGTAGCCTTATCTTGGTCTACACCTCCTGCTTGTAATTTTCCACAAATGTTATGAAATTGATTTTTAAAAGAAAAATTGATTTTGAACAAGTTCTATGAGTGCTTTCAGTCCTTTGATTTTTCGGCAATTCAGTAAGGTAATATATACAGGATGACAAGGGTAAAATTTATCTAGCAACTTATGCTGCCATGCCAACCAATACTTTTAATAATTATTAAAAGGGGGCAATCTAAGGGAAATCTGCCAAATTTGGTTAAATTTGGCCAAATAGTTTTATAGGAGTTGCCTTCTTTATTTCTATTTAGGCGCAATCACCTTATCTTCGAAATTTAAGCAATTTTAAAAGAGGTCAACGTACTGATGCTTCTTGCAAAATATCAAGATTTTCAACTTCTTGGATGGGAGATGATGATTTTTTAAAGAAATTTTTTTTAAAACTTTTACTCTGGTTGACAGTTCTTTGGTTGAAATTGGCCAAGTGCTTTGCAAGATGTCTTTTTAAAAATCCTTCTTTATTTTTATGTAAGCCCCATCCCCTGGGGACACGAGACGGAGCAGCAGCAGAGGGTGGGTTGGGCTTATATAGAAGTAAAGAAGGACTTTTAAAACGACATCTCCTCCCAAACCATTGGACCTATTTCAACCAAATTTGGTAGAAATGTTCGTTAGGTGGTGCCCTTTAAAAATTAAAAAAAAAAGAATTGAAATCCCTTTTAAACTCTGGTAACTATGTCAATAAAAGTGAAATCTTTTAATATTTAAAAATCTTCTCCTTGTGACCCAGAAGTTGTAGAACCTTGACGTTTTGCATGAAGTATCAGTACATTTACCTCTTTTGCTAAATCATTACCCTCAGGTCCCCATACTTTCTGCCATAAAAGATGCTTACTCTCAAGTTAAATTCCCTATGAATGGACGTTTTTAAGCTTTTTAAATTTAGATTTGTCTTAAATTCTGTCTTTAAGAAAGGACTTTACAAATTTTATTGCAATTCATCCTACTCAGATTCAGTTAACAGGGGCATGGAAATGGGGATTTTCTCTACTTGGCCCCATATAAGCAAGAGATGACTTTCTACTTGTCCAGAAACAAAATGAACTTGTTCGCAAAAAAGAGTACCATTCCAATATTTCCTCTGGTATTTACTTCTCCCCAGATAAGTGACCTTGAAAAATATATTTGTTCTAATGTAGAAAAGCCCATGTTGGACAAGTCGGGCATAAGAATTCCACACCCCTGGTTACCATTCATTAAATATATATATCATCTGCAACTTCAATTTGAAATAGTCAAATACTTTGTTAGCTTGTAAGGGCTAAGCAATCATACCATGTTTGACTCATCCTCCAAAATCTTATTCTTCTTCATGCGTGTTTCATCGCAACTCAATTCACTAAGCTCATCAGACGATGCTGGGTTCTTATAAAATAGTTCATTGAGAATTGACTCGTTGTGTATGGGGTCTTCATTATCACTGAGAATATCATCATCACCTGATATACTGTTGTTGGGGCTACCGTTGAGATTCTTTAACATCTGTTACAATATTCAAAGTTTTTTACTGATTTAACCCATTCCCACACAAGCCCTCCTTTTTACGCTCCTCAAGAAATAGCTTTGGAAAACATTGTGGAAAATAAAGAAATTGCTTGTATCAAGCAATTTTTTCATTATCCACAATGTTTTCTATCCAAAAAGATGAAGAAATTCATAATTCCACCAACTTAAATTTATCGTCTGCAGCTGTCTCTTTCAATTTGGACCAGTCTAAAATTTTGTTTGTGTGGGAATGGGTTAACCTATTACCAGACAACAATTTTTCAAACTGGTCCAAATTCAAAGATCTTACAGATGACAATTTTAGCACATGAAATTTAAAATTGTTTGTCTTTCGGGTAGACAATATTGTGCATAGTGAAGAAGCTGCTTGTAACAAGCAATTTCTTCATTTTCAACAATTTCTTCAAAGGCATAGCGTGGGAATGGGTTAATCATGTATGACAATTATGTTCATAATCATGAAGGTAGGTATATTTTGTTCCTATTACCAAAATGAGTTCTTTCCCTTTTGTTTCATAAAAACTTAGGGATATCAACACATCTCCGTATACCTAACAAGTAGAGAAAGATTTTGAAAGGAAAAGGTATTAAGAGAAGAACTACATTTTCACATTGATTATTACATAACAAGTAGAATTTACTTCATTTTAATTTCTTACATCCACCTTCCCAAGTTTTTTTCCAATTTGTCTGGTTTTGAAATGAAATGTTTTAGACATACAACCTAATCTGTCAGCACCTTTTAAGCATGTAAGTAAAACTTTCTTTTCTTTTTTCTCATAAGTAAAACTTACATATTTATTAAATATATTGTTAGTTTTGCAATAAAGTAATTGATGCATTGTCGAAAATACCATTCTTACACAATCTAGCATTTAGACATGTAGATGCAAAATAACCATGAAAAAAATTGTGACAAGGGGAGAAACCAATTGCTTCAATTTAAATACAGTCTGAAAATTCTTTCAACTTGAACATGTTTAAACTTTGTCACCTAGGAATGGGTTCAACTACTAATGCAGTAATTGACCAATCATGGCTGTCAATCAAGGAATAAACCGACCAATAAAACTAGACATTGTCGCAAAGCGAACTAATACCCTCGAACAGCGCTTGTCCATATACAAGTGCTATCTGCAAATTGGCCATAACAAAAAAAGGACTTTTTTTATTAAAGGGCCATAAATCCATCAAAAATCAATGGACCGTAACCGAAATAGGATATGCACTTGTCTGACATATACCAAGTGTTTCTCTAAAATTTTAATCAAAACCGTCAAATGTTTGCTTAGAAATTGAACAGACACGAATTTTCACAAAAGGGCCATAACTCCTTCAAAAATCAATGGACCGTAACCAAAGTATAATTTGCACATCTCTGCTTGATACTGATTATATCGGCCAAGTTTGAATCAAATCAGTCCCATGGTTGCCCAGAAACTGAGCGCCACGAAAAAGCTACAGACAGACGGACGGAGGGACAGACTGACCGACAAGCTGACTCCTATATACCCCCTAACAAAGTTAAGGGGGGTATAATTACTTATTCAGCCTGGACCTGAGCTTTCAACTCCGACATTAGCCACCATTTTTGTTAACCTTTTTGTTGGTTTGGCGACTTATTCAAGCTGTAGTTACAACGTTTAGGTCACCAACCAACCATTTTACTTTGTTGTTACATGCCACTGGCCATAAATTTTGAGAAATTAAGTCTTTAAAAATCAAAGCTTGACTTCCTGTTGGAGTTAATAGGCATGGTCAACGGGGTAAGAGGGCAGGGCCAGCATTTGGCCAAATGTTTAGTATGAGCAGGCATACCCTGATTTCATCAGTAAGCTGACCCCCAAACACTAAATCCACAG
Organism: Fragum fragum; assembly: GCA_946902895.1. Lineage (NCBI taxonomy): Eukaryota > Metazoa > Mollusca > Bivalvia > Cardiida > Cardiidae > Fragum > Fragum fragum. The sequence goes on along the minus strand of OX336369.1, from coordinate 57,783,708 downwards.
CAGCCTCATCAAGGTGTGCATCATCCGATAATCCATTTATCTTGGTGTCATTCTTCAATATTTCTCGAAGAAAACTTCCATCATTGCTCCTGAAACAGATTTATTTCTGGAATTAGTCTTTTTATAGAAATTTATTCAGGTAATACTAAAGTGAATAGATAAAAAGTAAATTCAATTATTTCCTTTCAATTTATTCCTTAACAATCAGTTATCTTACTAATTCAGGTATAATTCAATCTGGAAATTTTAGTGAGAATGATTTTGCCACAGTTACTGCAACAAGCATTATATGGTTTTTCCAAGCAATGTTTTCTTTATAAGATCATAAATATTTCACTTCTACAAGTTCAATGTGACACGTTATCAGCACAATCGTTAATTCAGCAAATCCTAAACATTCTCCTCTTGTAAAAGGTGCAGTTACAAAAGTGCACAAATAAAGAAGAGCAAGCATCACTGTATAAACAATACAATGCAATAAATTATTAATATACACTACAATTATTCTTAATTTTTGACTTGAACGCTTGACATTCATCGTCATTTCAAAACATTTATATAAGATTTACATCACAAATGAACAAAAGGTAAATCAATGATGAGAGAGGAAAAAAAAAAATCTAATTACAACATTATGGATTTTAATTGAAGAAAAGAAAGAACACAGAAGAAGCTTTAATGACCAAAAAATGTGATTTGCCATTATTCCATTTTTTTTAGTTCAAAACATTTATCATAGTAAAATGCTATTATATCATTATTAATTATTATTCTATATCTTCAGTGATCTGCCAAGGCTGTGTTTTTGCACCATATTCTCCAAAATATCACAATTGTCCTGCTTTTTAACCCATTCCCATACAATGATGCTTTTAGATGCCAATAAAGAAATACATTTGAGAAATAATCATTACTTGTTACAGGCAGTTTCTCCATTTTGCACAATATTTACTACCCAGAAAGTTGAACAAATCTAAAATTTCATAAGCTTTGAATTGTCATCCACAAGTCCATTGATTTCGGACCAGTCTATAATTTTGTCATCTGGTCCGAATTCAAGACCATAGGTACACTGTCCCCTTGATTAAAAAGTCCTGGAAGCCAAATTGTTTGTGTTAATCATCAATTTTGAATAATGTCCAAGCTTTTTTAGACCATTGTCCCATTGCTTCTAAAACCTTGGCAGAATACTGTTTTCTGATAAATGACAGCATAGGACAAAATTAAGTTTATCTTTTAATTCATTCAAAGTATGCAATTTTTTAAAAAATTGAACAGTCAGTACTTACCCCATAGAAATATTTGGAGTATTGTGATTACGCAATATTCCATTTGGAGTGTTTTGCCGTGTTGTTACATGAACAGGTATGTCATCTTTATCAGGTTGATGGGACCTAGATTTGGACTCAAGTGCAGAAATAATCATCTGTTCTCTTAGCTTATTTCCTTTATTTAACAGCACAGATAACAGGTCTGCACCTCCACCTGTATTGACACTTGAGGAGGGAAGATAATTCTCTGAAAAAGTGAAATAAACCTGGATGTGATGTTTCAAGTAATGTCAAAAGGGTTGCAATTTAGGGAACTGAACAGCCACACAGTTGTTTGAATGGAGTTTAACACCACATTTGACAGTATTTCAAATATATTGTGGCCACTGGAGCACGTAATCATGGATTACTGGTAGCCGCTTTTAACAATCTCTCAGTCATATTGCTGCTAGGGCACCTAACAATGGATTATCGGTATATCTCGCACCAATACTACCATTACATCCTTTCCAAGCCTCAAGCTGCTCATCCAACTTAGGTTTATAATTAACCACACATTGGTGGAAGACAAATGTCGGATAGGATATTTGCCGCAACTGGTGATCAAACCGGGACCCAATATTAGGAGTCTGACGTGCCACCAACTGCGCTATGGCCTTGAACTCTGTGCGGTAAGAATATTTGCGGATTGTCTTAGGATACCTTGAGTCTGTGGCTATCTATTGTCCCTGTAGTGAAAACTGCATTCTGAGTGTGCCTATGCACAGGCTGATCAAAGTCTTCACTTGGTGCCATGTGAAATAGTTGAACATTTCACACACATGCTCATTTTGTTCATAACTTTATTCTTATGTTACAAAATCACCTACCTCCACTATTGGTAACAAGTGGACCATGATGGTCCTATATTGCTCACCTGAGAATGATGGCTCAAGGCTTTATGATATATGCAAAATATCAAAGCTCTACTCAAAACTATTTTGGAAAAGAAGTTTTTTATGAAAGATTCTCCTTTAATCCTAAGCATATAGAAGATCACACAACATAGGGCTAATTTTAAGAGAACGGCAATTCTTTGAAGTATTTTGGTAGAGGGTCAATAGGCATTGATAAAATTCAAATATCAAAGCTTTAGGCCTTATGGAAAAATAGAAGATTTTTTTAATAGATTTCCTTCTTTATTCCTAAAAAAATCAGAAAAACACACAGAAAAGGGGCAATTTTCAGGGTATGGTAATTCTTTGAAGTAATTTGGTAGAGGGTCAATAGTCGTTGATACGTACCAAATTTCAAAGCTCTAGGCCTTACTGTTTAGGAGAAGTAGATTTTCAAGATTTCCTTCTTTATTAATATGTAAAACCAGGGAGGGCTAATTATCTGAGTACATAAATTCTATGAAGTATTTTGGTAGAGGGTCAATAGATTTTGATATATAGAAAATATCAAAGCTCTAGGCCTTATGGTTTGGGAGAAGAAGATTTTCAAAGATTTCCTTCTTTATTCCTATGTAAAAGCAGGAATGCATAGAAAAGGGCTAATTTCTAGAGTATAGTAAATCTTTGAAGAATTTTGGAAAAGGGTCAATAGTCATTGATACATACCAAATATCAAAGCTCTAGATCTTTTTGTTTTGGAGAAGAAGATTTTTAAAGATTTTCTTCTTTATTCCTACAGAAAATAGGAAACGCACAGGAAAGGGCTAATTTTCAGAATACAGTAATTCTTTGAAGCATTATAGTAGAGGGTCAATAGGTTTTGATACATAGGAAATATCAAAGCCCTAGGCCTTATGGTTTAGTAGAAGGAGATTTTCAAAGATTTCCTTCTTTATTCCTTTGCAAAATCAAGGAACACACAGAAAAGGGCTAATTTTCAGAGTATGGTAATTCTTTGAAGTATGTTGGAAGAGGGCCAACAGGCATTGATACATACCAAAGTTTTATGGTTCGGGAGGAGATTCTTTTTCACTGGGTTGCCATAGCAACCAAAGTTTTTCTTTGAAGTATCATAACTTATCTAGTTGACTGAGGTCCTTAGCCATGCCACTTAACCTCAACCAAAGTAGTTTGCCCTAGATATCAAAATCGCAAAATGCATGATTGGGGTACAAAAGTAAATGTCATTTATGGTCAACCTTAACACCTAAACTACAGCTTGAATTCACCATAGTCATCACTTTTAACCCTTTCCTGTACAATCACTGGTTTTTATGTCTATGCAATTTTATACTTTAGAAAAAAATGTGACAAAAGAAGAAATTGCTTGATACAAGCAATCTCTTCTTTTATCACACTATTTTCTACCACATAGAATGGTTTTGTTTCAAATTGCACTCACTTTTCATTGTCATCTGCAAAATGTTTCAAATTGGGCCAGTCTAAAATTTCGAGAAACAGGAAAGGGTTAAGTCACCAACTAATGAAAATGTATTAACCCATTTTGACACAACAATAGATTCTTTGATTGACAGCTGTGATCCATCAATTGTCATACAAGGTTTGTGATTTTTTGTTTATTTTGATTTTTGCTTTTATTTTTTGCTCTAAATATAAGCCTGTTGACCATGTACAATGATATTCAAACAAGTAATATGGAAAGAGAGAAATTTCTCTTTTCATAATATTTTCTGCCCCCATATGGTACTTTTTCCCAATTTACACTCGCTTTGAATGTCTGTAAACTCTTTCAATTTAGACTAGTCTTATGTCTATTTGTCTAGCTGGCAGATTAATGAAGAGAAAAAAAAAATAAATAAGAAACAATAAATCTACCTTTGTCAGACTTAAATGGTTCATTGTTAAGATTGGTTCGAATGACATCTCCATTTGTTGTTATGGCCACTGTGCTGCCATTTTCTATAGGTCTATAATGTTTGTCTGCGTGATCACCATCATAACGCAAAGTTTGACGTAAATCTTCTGCATATCCATTTGGTATTCGAGATTCAGCATTCTGCAATTTAAATCATCACTTGTAAAGGGATACAAAAAAAAAACTTAAGCCTTTTCATAGTAAACCCAGAATATTCCTGTTTGGGCAGGCGGTACAGACAACTAGAGGCACTTGAGAGCCTGTATTGCTCCACAGTCCTGAATGTACTGATTACGCAAATGGTATTTTCAGGAATTCAATAAAAACTGAATTGTCTTTGACATACCTGGCAATTTAATCTGGTTACTAAAATCTTTGAAATAGTTCTGGAGATGCATTTCAAAGTTTTCACCGTTTTACGACAGTCAACTCAGGTTATCTAAAATTCATTTACCAACTTTGATGAAAAGGTATTTAAAAACTTTCACTGTTAACCAAATATTGACATAAGCCATGACAATTAAAGCCATGTTTTTCAACCAATTAGATTTATATGAAGGAATCTGACAAAGAGTCACCTGAGGATCACTCCTGCGATATTTGGTTGAAATCCCACCACTGGTTTCTCATCGGAGGATTTCAAAATTTATAAAAGATATTCTCCCCCACCAAAAACCCATGATTTTCATACAATCAAATTAATTGAAGAAATCTAATAAAGGGTCGCCAAAGTATAATTCCTGTGAAATTTGGTTGAAATCAATTAAACAGTTTCTGAGAAAAAAGGACTCTTAAAGTTTTCACTATATAACATATATGGAAATTAGCCTCGCCCAATAAAGCCATGTTTTTCACCTAATCAAAATTCTTTTATACTATCCGAGAAATATTCAACAAGGGATCATCCCTGTCAAATAAGGTTGAAATCAATTGACTAGATTCAGGGAAGATTTTCAAAAGCTTTTTTCTTATATAAAAATTAGCCCTGCCATGTTTTTCATCTGAATAATTATCTTATATATAATCTGTAAAGTGCCACCCAAGGATCATTCCGTTAAATTTGGTTGAAATCCATCAAATGGTTTCTGAGAAGAAGACTTTAAAAGGTTTCGCCTTATAAGGAAATCATCCCCGCCCATTAAAGCCATGTTTATCATCTGATCAAAATTATTTTATACAATCTGATAAATAGAATCACCTAAGAATCACTCCTGTATTGTTTTGTTAAAATCCATCATATAGTTTCTGAAAAGATGTTTAAAGGTTTCACCATATATTTAATTAGCCCGCCCATTAAAGCCATGTTTTTCATCCGATCAAAATTCCTCGAAGGAATCTGATTAAGGGTCACTCAAGGATCATTTCTGTGAAATTCAGTTGAATTCCTTTCAGTACTTTCTGAGAAGAAGATTTTTCAAAGTAAAGTTTACGGACAGACATATGGATGCCAACACAACACCATATCAGCTTAGCTGGCCTTTGGCCAGTGGAGCTAAAAATAAACCAGCATATATATGCAGTCAGATCTTAGTCTACATCACCTGCTGTCGTGTTTATGTATGGCAGATTTGTTTACAAGATTGACCCAATCCCACAATACAAAATGTAAGACTGGTCCAAATTGAAAGAAGCTGCAGAAGACAATTTCAAGCTGGTAGAATTTTAATTTTTTTCGTCCTTTTGGATAGAAAACATTGTGGAAAATGAAGAAATTGCTTGTAACGAGCAATTTCTTCATTTTCCACTATGTTTTCCAAAGCTTTTATTCCTCAGGGGTGTTTAAAAGCGTCACTGAGTGGAAATGGGTTAATAAATAATAACAAACAATCAGTGCTTCCAGAGCTTTCAACCAATTGATTTCAAAGTAATTCTATAGAGGATTTAATTCCAATTGACAAGGGTTAAAATTTAACTGCATCGTTGAATCAATAACTTGTTGCAGAAAGGTTTTTAGTTGCTGTAGATCATTACATTTTCTACTAAAAATGCAACAAGATAGGCTTGTTTTGTTTTTTTCAACTGGTTGTCTGGGATTTATGTATCAATCATCGACTGAGGTCGTATGGAACAGGGGCTTTGGTTTAAACTCTAATCCAAATGAGAGAAAGTTGAAAATGATCCAGACCACTAACATTGGAGTCTAGGGTATTAAAATGAGACCTAATCAGAGTTGACTATATTTCAAGGTAGGGCAAATATTTCCTTGGAACTGGGCAAATATAGTTAGTGTGCGAGCAGAATGTTCTAACTTTATCAAAGCTGTAGTTATGACATTTTGCTTGCGCACTGACGATATCAAGATCCTGCATGATGACAAAATATTTATTCCAAACTAGCGCAATATAGGTTCCATATTTGCTCTCTTGGGTCAAATAATAAAATTGAAACATAATTGCAAGACTTTGAAGCGAGAGATAGAACCACGGGCAGAAAAACATTACTTAATCATTGCAAGTAGACTCAACGAAAATGATTAATATTCGTGGAGCAGTGTTTATTCTATGAACAAAGAGCATGAAATACCATGTGTTTCTCAACTGTGAAGATTTTGAGAGGAAATCCCCAACATTTTTGAAATTCTAGAATGCACACTACATGATAAAATACCAGTACTTATTAAATCTTCGGAGCTTGTTTTAGAACACTGGCTTGTGTTTGGGATTCTGTACCATTGTTAACTGGTTGTGTGTCTAAATAAATCTCTCACCTGATGGTGTGATGCGGGAGAAATAAAGGGATCGTCTTCAGGTTTTTTTGGTTGATCTGTATGAGGGAGGGGGTGTGACTGTTTGGGTAGAGTAGACTCTTGTGTAACGTGGGAAGCTTGTGTCTCCATACTCAGATCTGTAGTGGGTATAGACCCAGTGCTGTCATAGGATGCTGTAAGAAAATAACACAGAGCTACAAATAAAGGGGTTCATTGATTGATTCCTGCTGTACATAAAAAAAAAATCAACTGACCAATTAAATCATTCATTTACACTTGAAATGAACTTTGAACTTATTCAAGCTTTAGTTAAAATTTTTAGATCGCCAACCAATGATTTTCCATTATTGTTTGTCTCTAAGCAAATATTTTACAAAACAAAAGTTGTTATTACCTCAGTCCAATACCATGTTGGAGGTCAGGGGTTGTGGCCAACAATCTGTCGGATCTTAATAAATCAATAATTGAATGATACTGCCATTATCCCTATGTTATGTCTCGTCAAGGAGAATCAATTGGGTACTCATAACATTGGGTTTTTTTTAGAAAGAAGAATTTAAACTGACTTTAACCACTCCTATCTAGACATCTGAAGATAGATTTGTTAAATATTTGTGACCCATAATATGACAGTTTCCTACTGGAGGTCTTTTGAACAAATCTTTGACTAGACATACGTCACAGACAAGGATACCCTGCATAATTGCTTGTCACATGACCTTCATTTGTGAGCTTGAACTTGGGAGAATCCAGCACAACTTTACGCATGGCACTAGTACTCTTCAAGGAGAACAACTGTGCCATGTTATTTTGAAATCCATCAATTAATGTAAAAGACATGCGCTGGTAACGAACTGGACACACCCTCTAGCACACCCACCCACAAACCCGCCCATCCTTTCACACAGGTAACTCTATATGCCTGTTGCCATTACGTAGTGGGGGCTTAACCCTCTCCTGTACAAACCCGGGATTTTACGTTGCTTCAATTTTATACTTGAGAAAAAAATGTGGAAAAAGGAGAAATTGCTTATAACAAGCAATTTCTCCTTTTTCCACAATATTTTCTATCACATAGGATGGTTTCATTTCAAATTACATCCCAATTTTATTGTCGTCTTTAACTTCTTTCATTTTGGACCAGTCTAAAATTTCAAGAAACGGGAAAGGGTTAAAAAGTAGATAGGATCTATCACTCATGGGTCAATTTCTAAAATGAATTTATGATAAAGCTGATGCTCTTGACCCTTTTAAACGCCCCTCAATATGAAAGCCTTGGAAAAAGATTGTGGAAAATGAAGAAATTGCTTGTTAAAAGCAATTTCTTCATTATCCACGATGTTTTCTACCCAGAAAGACAAAATTATTTGCAATTCCATCAAGTTGAAATTGTCTGCAACTTCTTTGAATTTGGACTGGTCTGAAATTCAATTGTGTGGAAATGGGTTAATCAGAATTCTGACTGAATTGTTCTTGATAAGTGCTGTTTACTTGATAGTTCACAATTATACCATACAAATTAGACTCTTGCCTCATTTATTACTAACTCACCCATTAGAGATTCAATCATCATTGACACATGTAACTCTCCTATCTTTTCTTCGGTTGGTGACATTACAGGATAAAGTCCATTGATTGGCCTGTTGAGAGACAGCACTCCAATATTAGGGACCTCCACAGTTCCAATTGGTAAATGCATGGCTCCACTGAGTATTTCCAAGATGAGACTACCCATATCACTGAGGTAGGAGCAAAACTGTTTAGGCCCAGATCGGACTGCATACCTTGCTGTGGTTTTGGCTTGAGTAGCAGATCCGTTCTTTATGTCCAATGGCCTGAAAGGGATGTAAATTAAGTTTATTAGTTGGTTAAAAAAGACCTAGATAAAGCTCAAGATCAACCCATTACTAGAACAGAAACTTAAATCTCTTTGAAACAACAATATGCCCCTTCACCCATTCCCACACAAATTTTTTTTAGACTGATTCAAATTGAAAGAAGCTGCACAGGGCCTTCCCTGGGTTGATTTTTCTTTTCGCCACCACAGGGTTTTCGTTTGACGCACAGAAATTCATAAAAATGCCATTTTGACGCTCGAAAATTTGTCACTGTGCGTCATTTTGACTCTCGAAAATTAGCAGCCAAGCGTCAAGGGTCATCATAAGTGTGCCAAAATTATTGGAAAATGGTTAATTGATTATGAATTTTTACACCCCTATCAAGGATAACACGAAGCTTGATTGGTAATTAACACTCTCAAGTGATGGACATGCATCAGCGATCGTAATTGACAGGTACTTGACACCTGTGAAATTAATGATGAAACCCATTTTCAGAGTTCTAATCCTACTGAAAGTTACTTATTTAATATTTCTTTTATATAAAGCTCACAAAATATAACCAAGAAGTAAAATGAAACCAAAAGAAATGTTTCCCAAGAAATGTCATCAGTTTTTGTGCATGAAATCGGCACTTCTTTTTATGAAAAATAAAAACAATTTGATCCTCTTAGTACTCTCAAGTTTTCTGAAACTGATTCAAACTAATTATATATGTATGAATACTTAACTTTCCCTAGAATTTATCATATATTAAAAAATAGAACACTGTCGGATTGGAGAAATGTTTCAATCCAAGACAGAGTTTATTCTAAGGCACAATTGCTAAAAAAATTACAATCATTTTTAAGGCATCATTGCTAAAAAAGTTATAAACATTTTTTATGTTATTATTTTTTTCTAAATTGCTCCCATGGGGGGGGGACATATTGCATTTTGACTCTTGGGATTTCAATTTTGACTTTTGGAAATTTTGGCCCAAAGGTCAATGACTCTTGACTCTTGAGAACTAATGAAAACCCTGCCCTTCCCCAAAAGTCAAGAAAAACACTAACATCCTACGCCAATAAAGGAAATATGACAGCAATATGGTATGATTACCTTAAATGTTTGTTTCAAACCAGCTGAGCTAATAAAAATGGTTATTTAACCTATTTCTACATAGTCCCACTTTTTGATGCCAACAACCTCCCTAAAATCTCTTGGGAAAACATTGTGGAGAAAATGAAGAAATTACTTGTTACAAGCAATTTCTGCATTAACCATACTGTTTTCACTCTCATAAGATTCTTAAATTTCAATCAACTAAAAATTGCTATCGGCAACTTTTTTGAAATTTGACCAGTCTTAACCCATTCCCACAAAGAGATGCTTTTAGACGCCCCTCAAGAAAAACAGTTGAGAAAATATTGTGTAAAATGAAGAAATTGCTTGAGACAAGAAATTTCTTCATTTTACACAATTTTTTCTACCCAGAAAGTTGAGAAAATCTAAAATTTCATAAACTTTAAACATCCTCTGCAACTCCTTTCAAATTGGACCAATCTAAAATTTTGCCATCTGGTAATGGGTTAAATGTTGACATCGGGGAATGGGTTAAAGGTATAAAGTAACTCTATGAAGGAGTAACAGTGATCAGACAAAGCTCGGTTTTGCACAATTGTCTCCAAAAAAATCAAATTCAATGCCATGGGTACACTGTCCCCATAGTTCAAAAGCCCTGATAACTGAATTGTTAGTGTGATCCATCAATTTTGAAAAATGATCCCACTTATTTTTTTAGATGATTGTCCCCTTATTTCAAAAATCTCACCAGATCAGTTGCGTAACATTATCTTTACCTAAACAACACTCCTTCTCCTGGTTCACCCCACCATTTCATACGAACTAGGGTAACATCTGGTGTGTTCGGGACTTGCCATGTAATTTGTGTGATACTAAGACGGCAGAAACAACGTAGCTGTCCTTCAACTTGAGGTGGTAGGCCTGTATTGACTTGGACATCTTCCTCTTGCAATGTTTCTACTAAGAAAGCCAAACAAATGGAAGTCATATTTAACACTTATCATGCTGAACCTGAACCTGAAATATTTCTTCTACAGAAGGAGGTGAAGGTAAAGAGCAATCTGCAAGTAAGTGCAGTCTGATTTTAGTCTTAACCACCTGTTTGATGTTTTAAGCCTGATTTGTTTATAAATAAATTTTGTAAAAAAAAAAAATTAATCAGCATGACAAGGGTTAACACATTCCCACACTATCCCGCTTTTGTAAGCCCTTTAAGAATTTAAGTTATACTGCTGGCTACCTAACCATGGCTTCAAGTGATTTCTCACACCAGTATAACCACATCATTTCTCAGCTACTAGCTACTGACCCAACATAGGTGCAATAGTATTAATTTATCATTTGATAAGAGCCAGACTAGTAGATTTTCAAAAAGAAACAAGGTGCCAAACTGTCACAAGATACACCCGTCACACTGCTTAATATTAGCTGGGGGTTTGAGTAGAACTGAGGTTATTTTGAATGAATATTTTCTGTCAAACAAAGTATGAAAAACAACAAAGGACAATAACTCAAAATATAAGCTAGGTAGAGTTATGGTTCTTGTACACTGCACTCCCACTTGGTGAGCTCTATCCATCCATGAAATTTCATGATTCTAGCTATTATACTATTAGAGATATACTCCGGACAAGATTCAAGTATAAAAAAACAACAAAGGGCAATAACTCAAAAAATAGGCTAGGTAGAGTTATGGTTCTTGTACACTGCACTCCCACTTGGTGAGTTCTATCCATCCATGAAATTTCATGATTCTAGCTATTATACTTTTAGAAATATACTCCTGACAAGATTCAAGTATGAAAAACAACAAAGAGCAATAACTAAAAAAATAGGCTAGGTAGAGTTATGGTTCTTGTGCACTGCACTCCCCCTTGGTGAAATCTATACACCCATGAAATTTCATGATTCTAGCTATTATACTTTAAGAGATATACTCCGGACAAGATTCAAGTATGAAAAACAACAAAGGGCAATAACTCAAAAAATAGGCCAGGTAGAGTTATGGTTATTGTGCACTGCACTCCCCCTTTGTGAGATATATACACCCATGAAATTTCATGATTCTAGCTATTATACTTTTAGAGATATACTCCTGACAAGATTCAAGTATGAAAAACAACAAAGGGCAATAACTCAAAAAATAGGCTAGGTAGAGTTATGGTTCTTGTATACTGCACTCCCAGTTGATGAGCTCTATCAATCAATGAAATTTCATGATTCTAGCTATTATACTTTTAGAGATATACTCCAGACAAGATTCAAGTATGGAAAACAACAAAGGGCAATAACTCAAAAAATAGGCCAGGTAGAGTTATGGTTCTTGTGCACTGCACTCCCTCTTGGTGAGATATATACACCCATGAAGTTTCATGATCCTAGCTATTATACTTTTAGAGATAAAACTCCAGACAAAATTCAAGTATGAAAAACAACAAAGGGCAATAACTCAAAAAATAGGCCAGGTAGAGTTATGGTTCTTGTGCACTGCACTCCCCCTTGGTGAGATCTATACACCCATGAAGTTTCATGATCCTAGCTATTATACTTTAAGAGATATACTCCAGACAAAATTCAAGTATGAAAAACAACAAAGGGCAATAACTCAAAAAATAGGCTAGGTAGAGTTATGGTTCTTGTGCACTGCACTCCCCCTTGGTGAAATCTATACACCCATGAAATTTCATGATTCTAGCTATTATACTTTAAGAGATATACCCCGGACAAGATTCAAGTATGAAAAACAACAAAGGGCAATAACTCAAAAAATAGGCCAGGTAGAGTTATGGTTATTGCGCACTGCACTCCGTATTGATAAGAAGAATATAACTGCCAAGTTTAAAGTCAATCGGACTTAGGATGACAGAGTTTTGCTCCGGACAAAGAAGTGGACACCGCCCGGACGCCCGGACAACCGGAAGCCCGGACACCACGGGTGATCCCATAATACGTCCCGTCTTCGACGGGCGTATAAAAAAATGGTGCACATATTTATTATTATCTGTCTCAACACTCTGTTCAGACACATCTTTGGTATAATCACATAGATGTTTGTTAATTCTTTTGTTTCAACTATGCTTCCAGTGAACAATATCTCAGAAACTCAGATATCTCAAAAAAATGGTGCACATATTTATTATTATCTGTCTCAACACTCTGTTCAGACACATCTTTGGTATAATCACATAGATGTTTGTTAATTCTTTTGTTTCAACTATGCTTCCAGTGAACAATATCTCAGAAACTATGTGGCTAATTCTAATGTAATTTCTGAAAATTGTATAGCATGAATTGTCTTAAGATATTTCTTTAGAAATAAATGCAAATTGATGTTCTCAAATGACAGTTTTTGATGATTTCTCATTTTCTATTTCAAAAATAGTTTGTCACTCTCTATCACAATTTATATTTATAATTTCTCTAAACATAAAAAGATTGATATAAAGATCATTTAAATAAAAGACATTTTTCTTGGTATTTCTCATACGATTTTTAGAATAATGACGAAATCCAATAGCAGTAATCATTGAAGAGATTTGTTACTAAGATTAGAAGCAATCTTCATGCATGCGCACCTCCCTTTTCAAAAGTTAGGACAAACAAATAATGTCCTACCATATTATTAGTATGGTAGATAATGAAGCTAAAGGCAAAATTCCATTTAAAATCGAATTAAAAAGTTATTAATCTGCTTCTTTTGATCATGTTTAAGCTGTAGTTGTTTTCAAGATAAATGTGATTTTTCTGGCAAAAAGGAATTCAAAACCTATTTTACATAACAGGTTTGTGCACATGGTCAAGAGAAAAATCATCATTCAAAGAGTGACAAAAATCAAACATTTGACATAGCTTATATTTATTTACTAAGTTATAACTGTTTACAGGATATAAGTATTTCATAAGAGTTACTCTTTTCACGGCCATTTAACAAAGCATTTGAACAATTTCTTACCAGTAGAGTTTGTGTTTCAGGGTAAGCTCTGGCTTGAAAAAAGTTGTTGCCATCACTTTCGCCAAATTAAAAAAGTTGGGGCCAAATGGAAAAAGTTGGGGCCAAATTGAGGAGTTTGGGCCAAGCTCGAGCATTTCTTAACTGCACTGTTATTTTCTAAACTTATATGCTGTTAAATAGATAATGTGCATATTAAACAGGTTTTTAATATGGCCATTCGTTTGTTGTTTTGTCTTTAATGAATGTAGCTAAGTCATACACTACATTGATTTTTACTCATCTTTAATCAGTGCTTTCAGTACTAAGATTAGAAAATTGAGACTTTGATGAGAAAAAAGAGAGAAGGAAATAATAATAAACCTAGTAAAATATGCTTGATTTCATGATGAAATAATGTAGACTAATGTAATTAATAAAAAATCGGTTAAGGGTGAACATTGTTGGGTACGAATGAACAAAAAGAAATGGTTCGACTTCGTCTGCTTTTGGGACAGTATAAATTTTGAAATTTTTGTCAAATCTTGACAAACTACGACTGTTTCTATCAACAGTTAGTGAGAATATCCTTCTAATGACCCATAAATGATGATTCAGTGTTTTAGGATGGATTCGCCGTAGCGGTGCCGAGATTAGAAACTGACTGAAACTGTCCACAGAAATATACGAAAATATGCCCCAATTCGGTAATTGTATTCATCAGGAAAAGGCAAATGGCGGCCAGTTTAATTACAATTTCTTATAGAAAGCCTATTTATGGGTGATAATTGAGGTCTTCAGATCGAAGTTTCATCGGCTCATCCATAAAACTAAGTCACGCCCTCAACACAATCAAAACGACTCGACTACCAATGAGCGCATTTTATTCATCTGATTGGCTGTCAATCAGAACTGTAATTAAATTTGGTGACGTGTTAGTCTTGTGTCAGACTCGATGACATAATTGACCGGACATACAAGCCCTTGAGCAATTATACACACTTGGCCCTCGGACTTGATTTCCGGAGATTAGTCAAAGTAAAAGTATGTATGAAAAAACCTTTCTTTTTTTTGGCGCCAAGAACTTTCGCCTAATGAAAAAAACTTAAGCCAGAATTTTATTTTTGTCGCATTTGGTGACAATGGCGATCGGCAGCGCAAACCCTGTGTTTAACTGTTTATACCAGTAACTTTGTATTGTTTTCTGTACCTTATGTGATGTGTGTACAATGTTTTGTGAAAAGCAGAAATTGCTGATGTCATAAACAATCACTGCTATATCAATTAGTTAAAGTCATCAAAAATGTGTTCTGTATAGCTAACTTCTCTACTGTAAACCTTAAAAAATGCACATTATGTGTATATAGGATTAACCTTTTAATAAACACATGCAGTAAGTTGCTTGTTAAATGGGCCCTTTTCTTTGGCTGCTTTCCAGTCTGAATAATTAGGAAAGAAAAAATGTTTATGTGGAGTTCTGCTAACAGTACAAATTAAATATCTATCTATCTATCTATTTATACTGCCCAACTCCCCTTTCGGGTATTACTGGCAGGTGCGCGTCTGTGCTGGAATAAAAACTGTTAGACATTTGTTAGGGTGCAAAATTTTAAAAGTATTGTGAGTGTTAGATTAAAAGAGCTGATAAAACATATTTTGGTCATTCAGGGACGGCTCACTATCTGAAAAGAATCAAGACTCTTTTTGAATGCTGCAATATCAGGTTGCTGTACAATTGTTTCTGGGAGGCTGTTCCATAGTATCACTGTGTAGGGAAAAAAAGAATATTTAAAGTAGGCTGCATTTGTGTGGATCTGTCTGAAAGATGCTGTGTGCATATGTCGGGTGGTCCTCATTGGTCTTTCAAGATAAGCTGGTACTGGCACTGCAACAAAATTGTTAACGATTTTATAAAACATGGTGACTCTGGAGATGTCTCGTCTGTATTGGAGAGTTTCCCAACCAAGCTCCTTCTGCATGCAGGTAACACTGTCATAATAAGAGAAATTATTTTGAACCCATCTTGCCGCTCTACGTTGTACTTTTTCCACTTTGTTAATATAGGTCTCCAAACTGTTGAGGCGTATTCTACCTGGGGTCTCACTAAAGTTTTATACGCTATTTCTCTGATCTTCTTATTTTTGGTCTGGATGTTTCTGCGGAGAAAACCTAAAGTTTTATTAGCATTTGATGTTATATTGTCAATGTGTTTGTTCCAGGAAAGATCTCCAGATATTGTAACTCCTAGGTATTTGGCATTGTCCACAGTCTCTAGTACTTGTCCATGTAACCTGTAATCAAAGGAAATCTTTTTCTTCTTTTTAGTAATATTTAGGACAATGCATTTGCTGGGGTTAAACTCCATTTCCCACTTTTTCTCCCACTGCATTAACTTGTCTAGATCTTCTTGTAGGGTCAAACAGTCTTGTCTGTTGTTAATAGCTAAGTAAACGGCAGTGTCATCTGCAAACAAACGAACTTGGGATGTGATGTTATTTGGAAGGTCATTTATATACAAAAGAAACAAAAGAGGGCCAAGTACAGATCCCTGAGGTACTCCAGACGTGACTGGTACTTCTGATGAGCATCCACCTTCTAAAACTACTTTTTGTGTTCTGCCTATTAGAAAAGATTTAATCCACAAAAGGGTAGCATTGTTAACACCATGTTCCTGCAATTTATACAAAAATATGTGTACCAACAATAATTTACAATGAGAGCGAGAAACAAGTATGATCGCGAGTCTATTGGATCAGTTTTTTTCCTTTTAACTTTAATAGAAAACTATTTAATCTGTATTTTTCTGAAGTATAAACATGTACGAACTTGGTGACTGAATGTCAACAAAGTGAAAAACAGCATACCTCGGCGTTTATGGGGCTTATTAGTTCGCAGTTTCTTTTTCACCATTCTTCAAGTACTTAAGAGTATATCCATTCTATCTTTCGCCATTAGTTACTTTGCATGTTGCGGTAAATCATTAATATTTCCTGTTACTAATCAAGCTATGCAGACAAATTTATCCGCCATTACAAATCTCACTTAAACGTGACTTGAATTACGAACTTGCAAAATCTCTTTAAAATGTTTTTTTATCGATAAAATGAAAGTATATATTTTGAATATTAATGAAATGGTTTGCGAATTTAAGATAAAAAATTAGAAAAAAAAAAACAACCAAAAAACACACAAAAACCCCTAAACAACAACAACTTTTAAAGAAACAACAACAACAAATGTCTTCCTTGCAACGACAGGCAATAAAAAAGCGAATCGGAGGCGGTCTACCCCCGATGCCACCTTCTGGTTTCGGGTAATATAATTAATTACTTTTATTGATTCTTTTTTAAATGAAGTGATCCTTTGAAATTGTCATCATATTTGTTTCGTACCACACAAGTTTCGTACCTAAGGTTACATGCCGATACAAAATAGTGTGCGACATTGAAAATAATTCGGAAAGGAAGCTCCAGAAGTAGACTGGTGAACCTGTGCCATCTACTCTGCTTTCCAATTTGGTAAGGAAAAGTCTTATTTATACTATCTGTTTTTCTCAGAACAGGATAACAATATCATTATAGGCATTTTTTCTTTTTCTCACAATGTTTAAAAAGCTAAATGTCTTTCTGGTGTCAAATGTAGGATTGTGGATAATGGGTTAACTCTGAATAGGATTTAACCCATTACCCAAGGACAACTGGTGCAGTCTTCTAAGTACTTATAAATTCAATTATAAGTGGAAAAATGGATAGAAAGCATTGTGATAAATAGAAGAGCTTTTTTTTCATGAGAGTACATTCTTCTTTTTTCACAACATTTTCAATTTTTTATACATGGCATTGAGTGGGGCCAGACTGTGGTTACTGATTTAATTGATAAACTTGGAAGAGAATGATTTCAGTTCCTTAAACCATAATTCTGTTCTAAAATAAAGCAGTCAATTTTCAACGATATTGGAAAGGATGATAGTATAATGTGGACATGTGTGCACTGTAGAATCGCTCTCCCAGGCTTCAAAAAAACTGTTAAGTAGGATTAATAATCTTGAAGGAAAACTTGAACAGTTGTGTAATGAGTTAGATAACTCAAATGATCAGGTACCAACAAAAACCTCTGCGATAACTGAGCTTAAGGTAAGGGAAATAATGAGAGAAGAGAAAGAAGAGGAGCACGAGAAAGAATTGAGAAAATTAAACATAGTGATAAATGGGCTGCCTGAAAGTAGAAGTACAAACCCAGCAGACATTAAAAGAGATGATGAAAGAAGGGTTAAAACTATTGTAAATGATGTGCTGAATCTTGATATATACAAAGAAAATGTTTTTCGGCTAGGGAAAGCTGTAGGAAATTGAACCAAACCCAGGCCCATTAGATTTTCGATTGAAAATTTTGAGAATAAGAGACTCATACTCAACTCAGTCAAAAGTTTAAGAAATCATGCAGATTACTCAAAAATGTATTTTACCCCAGATCTAACTGCCAAGCAAAGGGATGCTGCATTCAAGTTGAGGGAAGAGAGGCGTAGGCGCATGCTAAATGGGGAGCAAGATTTACAAATTAGACGAGGTAAAATTATTGTTTCCAAACCTGGTACCTCAAGCAAGGATCATAATTACTCTGAGGTCAGGGCTAGTCCAGGTTCTAGGGTGGAACCAGGGTCAGAGAGCATACTGGAGAGGAGCCGCGAAAGATTGACCGAGCCGCTGCCAGATAGAGGGCGGGGTCGGCCCTCTTTTCGATAATCCTTCTGAATTCTCAGATCAGTCAACATGTAAATATGTTAACAGTTCTTTTTCAAGTTTAAACAGTTCACAGTTGGATGTTTCTACATCAAGTTTTTGCCAGTCAGATATTTCTGATTTACAATATGACCCTAAAAATTCAAATATCAAAGTCTACTACACTAATGCAGACTGCTTATTAAATAAATTGGAGGAACTGGAAGTTATTATCAGTATTCTAAACCCTGACATTGTTGTAGTCACAGAAATTTTTCCTAAAAGTACAAACCCCATGAACATTGACCCAAATGAATATAAGTTAAAAGGCTTTATACAATTCATCAGCAGAACCAAAGATAGTGCTAGAGGGGTTGTTATTTACGTAAAAGACTGTATTCCAGCAGATTATTGTTCATTTTCTCACACAAATCATTTTGATGAATCGGTTTGGATAGTAATACGTCTAACATCAGGGGAAAATTTATTGCTAGGTGCTGTGTATAAATCACCTTATAGTAATCCTGAAAATGAGCTGAATCTACGGGACTTAATTACAAATGTTTCAAATATGAGTTACAAAAATACAGTAATTATTGGTGACTTCAACTACCCAGACATAGACTGGAGTACCTGGACAACGACGAAATCTGAGAACCATGTATCCTTCAAATTTCTGGAATGTGTTCGTGATTGTTATTTTCACCAGCATGTGTCATGTAATACTCGATACAGAAATGGACAAAATCCTAGTTGCCTTGATTTGATATTTTCTGACAATGACAATATAATAGAAAACATTAGATATGGAGATAGACTTGGAAGCAGTGATCATATTGGGTTAATATTTGATATCATTTGTGATACTGTAAAAGAAGATAGAAACCAGAAAAGGCCAAACTTTTATAAGGGTGATTATGAAAAGATTAGGCAATATTTGGACAGCATTGATTGGAAATTTTCATTGAAAGACCTTGATACAGAAAATACATGGAAGTTTATTCTTTCGCACATCAATTTTTGTATTGAGAACTATATTCCGGATAAAGCCAGTAATTCAAAGCCCTTCAAACCGAAGTGGATGGACTACTATTATTTACGAAAAGTTAAAAAGAAATATCGCGCTTGGAAACGCTTTACTTTTAGTCATAGCTACAAGGATTATGAGGATTACTGTAAAATACGAAATAGTACTAACAAAGCTGTAAAATATGCAAAGAAAAAATTCCAAAGAGGTGTTGCTGAAAGTTCACAGAAGAGTTCCAAGTCATTCTGGAGCTATGTTAGAGACGAGACAAAAAGCAAATGTGGAATAGGGGACTTGTTGGACAAAGATGGAAACATTGTAACTGAAAATAATGATAAAGCAGAATTATTAACAATTTCTTCACATCTGTGTTTACTAAAGAAGGAAACTTTCAGCCACCACCTATCATTAGGAAAATTTCTGAAGATGAGTTGTTAAATACATGTACTATAAAACCAGATAAAGTATTAAACTCTATTAAGTCCCTAAATAGTTCCAAAGCATGTGGACCTGATAACTGTTACCCAAATTTTCTGAAAGAGTGTGCCTTACAGATTTATACACCGCTAAGTATACTATTTCAAAAATCTCTTGATTCAGGAGTAGTTCCATGTGATTGGAGGAAGGCAAACATTACCTGCATTTTCAAGAAGGGCCAGAAAAGTGATCCTGGAAACTATCGCCCAGTATCTTTAACCTCAGTAATATGCAAACTACTTGAAAAACAAATACGTGAATGTGACATGGAACATTTGGATGCTCAAAATCTTCTATCTGACTGTCAATATGGTTTTAGGCAAAACCGCAGTACAATTTTACAACTTCTCTCTGTTTTGGAGGATATGACAACTGCAGTTGACAATGACCTACAAGTTGATACCATTTACTTGGACTTCAGTAAGGCATTTGATAGTGTCCCTCATAAAAGATTGATTCATAAGCTAGAATCCTTTGGTATTGCTGGAAGTCTTCTAAAATGGTTTACCAGTTTTCTTAGCAAAAGACAACAGCGTGTAGTAGTCAACGGTAGCCCTTCAGGTTGGAGTGATGTCATTTCAGGAATACCACAGGGCTCTATTCTTGGCCCAGTCCTTTTTATTTTATTCGTAAACGACTTGCCAGACAGTGTACAGAGTACTTGTCACCTTTTTGCAGACGATTGTAAGGTGTATAAAGCTATTTCATCAGAAAGTGATCAAAAAGACCTGCAGAAAGATGTTGAAAATTTATGCAAGTGGAGTGAAAACTGGCTTCTGAACTTTAATATTAAAAAGTGCAAAGCAGTAACATTTGGCAGAAGAAATTTTGAGCCTAGTTACATCATCAGGGATAAAAATGGGCAAGAGCACATTCTGCAGATTGAGACCTCAGAAAAGGATCTTGGTGTAACTTTTAATGACAACCTGTGTTTTGAGCAACACATCAGCAATGTAGCAAATAAGGCAAATAGACTTATTGGACTCATTAAAAGGAAATTTAAGTTCATTGACAACCATCTTTTCTTGACTCTGTACAAATCATTAGTAAGATCAAATTTAGATTATGGAAACCTAGTTGCATACCCTGCGACGAAAAAATGTAAGCAAATCATCGAAAATGTACAACGTAGAGCAACTCGTCTGGTACCAGGGCTGAGAGGATTATCTTATTCCGAGCGTCTGAAGGAGTTAAACCTGCCAACACTGGATTACCGCCGACAGAGATTTGACCTTATTCAAGTGTTTAAAATTATTCACCACATAGACAATGCAGACCTTACATCCTTTTTTACTTTTGCTGAATCTGACCATCTTAGGGGACACTGTTTAAAACTGAACAAGCCCCGTGCAAAGAAGTTACTGCGTTTAAACTCTTTCTCCATTCGAACTATTAATGCATGGAATAACTTACCGGAAGATATTGTAACATCCAAAAAAGTTGACCAATTCAAGAACAAACTCGATAAATTGTGGCTGTACAAGCGTTTTGACACTTCAAATGTATACTAGCTCCACCGGAACCAGAGAACGGAAACCAAGAAGGATTAGAAGGGGATGAAAACCCGATAGGGGTTATTAAGTTCCCCAGCAGACAACAGGTAGACAACAGGTAGGTAGGTAAGACAAAATAATGACATACATAAAGTAAAGGCAGAAAATAAGAACTAATCTCTATTTTCGAAAAAACTTCTTCATTTATTAAGTGGCTTTAGAATGATATGGTCCTATCTGTTTGGGGAGATAAAGGGGAGAGTTAGGTGTGGCTATGCTTTGCAGAATACATATGAAGTTTAACAGTGACCCCTTTTATTTGAAAAAAATCGATATTGATATCTAGATTAAAATCCAATCATTAATCAACCATTTCTTATTTCTTGTCCTTTTGGGTGTACCAAAGTTTTCCAATAATAGGTAATGTAATAACCTCTAGGATTATCAACTGTAGGACTGATGGATTATTCCATTTGTTATTCAACCCAAACCTAGAGTAGAAAAAAGAATTTAAAATGAAAGAAAGAAAGAGAGAGAGAGAGGGGGCATTGGGCGACAGTAATTACTTCATTATGTTGTAGCTTTCATTAGCTTGTAAAGTAAACATCAGAAATGTCCATCCTTTTTCAATATTCCTTTCTTCCATATACATCTCATTAGATTCATTCAACACACATCCGCTTAAGAGGACACAGCCAATAAGTGACATCAAAAGATTTCAACCAATGAAAAGATAGGAACTACAGACGACATTACATTAGTATTTACCTGTCCTTATATCGTCAGATTAGGACAGACTCGCCAGTCAAGCTCCAGAAGAGGCTTTTGTTTGCTTTTGATAATGTATAATACAGTACTTCAGTAAAATTATGGCATCTTGAGCACCTAATAATGGATTCCTGGTATTTCTTGCATCTGTACGATAGTCGTTTCTAGAAGTAAACAGGTTCGCTGATATTGTATAGTTGGGAAATTCCAATGACATAACAACAATACATCACCCATAGCTTGTTCTCAAGATGAATTTCACTTGTACAATTAATTTTCTCACCACTCTTCCCAATCAAAACTCAGAAAGTTTCAATTTACTGCAGATTTGAATGCAGAGTTTTGCTTAATAGTTTACTGTTGGTCATGTTCAAGACAGACAAATGTTGTTTTCATGTGATAAGGCTAGATCCTGTGTATGCATCAGTCATCATTTAAGGCTCCCTATTGGGAAATTTTGTTTCCATTTAACTCTTCTAAATAGCTTATGTTTTTGAATTGGTTGAGATTTTGATATTTTTTTACATGTTTTCTATGCTTGTTTTGTTTAGATGTGTAGATCAATTGAAGCAGCATATGATAAATAGAACATTTTAAAATTTTAAGTAAACAGAAATGCAATGTAGATAATTTAGAACAAATAAAACCTTTCACTCATATTCATTATGAGTTTTCCTAGGTTCCGAGTTTTCCTGAGATTGCGTAGGCAATCTGAGCTAAAGTTACCATGCTAAATGTTCAAACCCATGCAGAGTTTAATGTGAAAGCATAATGTAAAAACATCTACCGCAGTCAATGTGATCTTCTGTCCATTGAAAAGTAGTTTGGTCCTGATCATAAATTAATACGCGCGATTGAGGCGAGAAGGACGAAGGCGAGATATGACTCATTGAAAGCTTTGGCTTGATGTACATTTCTTTCGCTTGAGTGTTCTGAATTTGGCAAAATTATCAAAACTTGACGAGTGAATGGAAAGAAAGAAAGGATATATATAATATATTGAAAATTATTATACATATATAATCATATCATATTGTTAAGAAAAAATAAGGTGTTTGTTTAATACCAAAATGATATTACTTATTCTAGAGTAACAATGTTAAAACGGTCCGGTTAGATGAAGTTGCTGTATAAAGCTGATAAGCGAAGCTGTCATTTTTACGCACGATTGGAATGTTTTGTTTAACAAATTAATTGGTCATTCATAGGATCATATTCGCACTGTCTGAAAACAGTTTGGTCGTGCTCAGACTTTGTGTCTATATATTTTTAACTCTGAATTCTATCCAAAGGATGCAACATCTACATACCGCTTTTGAGAGGTGTACATAATCATGATACCCTGATAAACGGCCACCCGCCCTCTCTCACTCGCTTCATTTGGAGATTATAAAGCGCATATTTACATAACGAAATTGGTCTGTGTGGTAGAATACTCACATCGCACGCAAAAGCCTCCTAGTTCGAACTTGGCTACACGCTCCATTCCCTGACCTCTCTCACTCTCTAGCTCTCTCTCGCTAGCTCCACTGGCTGAAAGCCAACAAACTTTTGTCATGATGTGGTGTCCGTCGTCCGTCCGTCAACTTTTACTTTAAAAATCTTCCTCTCAGAAAGTTCTAAACAAAATTCAACCAAACTCAACCAAGATTCACAGGAAGGATCCTTGGGTGGCCAGTATCAGATCCCTTCAAAGCATTTTGATCGGGTGAAAAATATGTAACGATATATACATGTAAATATATCGTTACAATACCTCAATGGCATGAAAATTATTGCGGGCAGACCCCTAGCGCACAAATTGGCAGATCTGCGCATAATTGACAGTAGATTTGGGTAGAAAGTGGCACCTCCGATAATCGGATCATCAAAATTTTTCTGCCCAGATTATATATCTCCTGTATACATATCTTAGACTTTCAGTGCTTTCAGCACTTTGATTTAATTATCATAGCTACCTCTTAGAAGTTAATTAGTCTAATTATATTCCTTTGAAAACCCAATCTGATTACCATGTTACTTAGATAATCTACTTTGACAGATGTCATTACAATATGTCTTCAAGGTAATTCCATTAAGTACTGTTTTATCAGGGAATTGATTGTCTTACCAGGCTTTGTTTAAGACATAAAGAATTGATATACAATATTACAGTTCTGTTTTTTTTCCTTTCATTTGCATGATGGTAAAATATCACATGTTTTAACTTTGTCGTGATATCAGGATAACCAAGGCTACAACTAAATCCTTTTTGACCCTCATAATCCCATATAAAATGAGCAGCTGGAGGCTCGGAAAGGTTTTTGTAATAGTACTGATGTGAGAAATACCAGAAATCCGTGGTAATGTGCTCCAGTCACCACAATATGATGCTTACAGCTGTTAGAAGCAGCGTTAAACCCCATTCAAACCAACAACAGGAATGTTGGGTTAGAAAGGCTTGGTCCTAGAAACTGGAGGTTTTAGCCGCCTTGGTCCGTTTATTCATTATTTCATCTTTTTAGACCCAAGCCTTGTCAGTAACATTTCCATAAAAACATTGTTACTGTTAACATCTTCTTCAGGCAAATTGTTCTATGAGGCATCAATGGGTCTTTGAATGTGAATTTCCTAGCATTTGTTTGTAGGATCTTTTGTAAACCTTATTTATGTGTTCTGTTGTTTTTTTAATTTGAAAGGTTTAATATAATCCAAGGTCCAAACGACCCAGAACAAAAGGCCCTCTTTTGATTTCCACAATGATGTTTTAATTTAGTAGATGGGCATTTTTATTGCAGTCTGTTACTTGACTGTAACAAATTCCCTCTTTGCATCTAGGAACCTGACGACCATATAAAGATGTACAAGCTGATTAATGATTTTTTGTAGTACTGTTTGACAAAGTAAATCTGTTCATGAAAATAAATGGGGGAAAGTTGAATTACTGAGGCGTGAAGTGATAAGAGTGATTTCAACAGGCACTAATATTTTACGATTTTAACTGATATCCTAAAATCGTAACACTGGGTAGTGTTTAGAATCACAACACATTCACAACAAGGGAATTCAAAAAATGTTTGTAAACAGACAATCAAGTGGTAAGCCCAAATAGCAATCCAGCTACAATCAAGTAGGTTGAATGTCAATGTATTCGATAAAGGTTGGAACTTTAGTATGGAAAAGGTACCAGTTGAAGTCATCCATTTGAAAAATAAGTGACTGAAATTGAAAATGCTTGGGTTTCTATAAGTATTTTCTTCATTTTAGAGAGTATTTTAACTTGTATTGAATAATTTACCATGTTTCTTTAGATAAAAGTCTCCGGTAGAAACATGAGCAATACTGCTGATGATATAACTCTGGAAGAGTTCCATTAGCTTAACCCATTCCAATACAATGACACTTTTTGTACCCCTAAAGAAAAAGAATTGGGAAACCCATAGGCAGTGCTCTTGTTGAAATTGAACTTTTGATTATAACATTTCCATGTTGATTACAGTGGGCAGACAAAGAAAGGTGGAGCATTTGGTAAGAAGAAAGACTACACTCCAGTATACTGGGATCAGTATTTTGATGAAATGCACAACATAAAATGTGGTAACAATGTATCCTTGCTGGTGATATCACTAATCAGGCCAGTGGAATGGGGGCAGTTAAGCTCAGATTTTTGTCTAAATGTTAATCAAATTAATAAATCTTTCACCTTACACCACACTTTGTCAAATTTTGATAATCTGAAGTAAAACAGCTTTGAGAAAAAGTGTCCTTGTTATAAACAATTCATCCTCAGCCTGCAAAGTTTTTACCATAAATGGCACAAATTTTCAGCTCACCTGAGCACAAAGTGTTCATGTGAGCTATTGCGATCACCCTCTGTTCGATGTCAATTTCATTTAACAACATCTCCTCCCATATTTGGCAGAAATGTTCTTTAGGTGGCCCCCTAGTGAAATCTGTTTAAAACTCTGGTTGCCTTGCAACAAAAGTGAAATTTAAAAAAAATCTTCAAAGATCTCCTCTTGACCCAGATTGCCTAGGGCCGTGATATTTTGCAAGAAAAACATCAGTATGTTGACCTCTTTCAAAATAGCTAAAATCATTACTCTCCGGTTCCCAGGGGCAGAGCCTGGAGGGGAGGAGGGTATATAGAAACAAAGAAGGATTTTTGAATGACATCTCCAGAGCTACAGATTTAGGGCGTAAAACATATGTTAGATTTAAATATTTCACCAATAATGCCATAAACCCTATGTTGTAGGTACTCATTTGAATCGTCTCGGCAAGACGAATCAAATGAGTACCCACAACATGGGATTTCGTTGAGAAATAAGGATTGAAGAATGTTGTTACCTCTCTAATCTAGACCTCTGCATCTTATCTCTTGTTACCATGGCAACAAAAGTGAAATTAATAGAAATCTTCTCCTGTACTGACGGCCTAGAGCCTTGATATTTTGCATGAAACATCAATATATTCACCTTTTTCAAATAGCTAAAATCATTAACCTTGGGTCCCCAGGGGTTGATGGGTGTTTCTATATGGAAACAAAGAAGGATTGTTAACAGACATCTCCTCCCTATTCATTCGGCCAATTCAAACCAAATTTGCCATAAATGTTCTCAGGTTGCCATGGCAACAAAAGAGAAATTTGAAAAAGATCTTTAAATGTCTTCTCCTCCTGACCCAAAAGGTCTAGATACTAGATATTTTGCATGAAACATCAGTATATTGACCTAGAATCATTACTTTTGGTTCCCTACAGGGTTGTTTCTATATAGAAATAAAGAAGGATTGAACCAAATATGGCAGAAATGTTCAATAGGTTGTCCTCTTTCACAATAGCTAAAAAATAGAAATACGATGAAAACTCTGGTTGTCATGGTGACAAAATTTAAAAAGATCTCTAATTATCTTCTTTTACTGAGCCAGAAGGTATAGAGCCTTGATATTTTGCCTGAAACATCAAGATTTTTCTAAATTGTTAACACCATTACTGTCAGATCCAGAAAGGCAGAGCCCAGTGGGGGAGGGGGGTGTCTATATAGAAACAAGTATGATTTTAAATGACATCTCCTCCTAAACCATTGGGCCAATTTGAACCAAACATGGCAGAAATGTTCCTTAGGTGGTTCTCTTTCAGGATAGCTAAATGAACAATATCTAAATTTTGACCTATGGATCCCCAGGTTTAAAGTATGGTTATGCCAACTTATATCATAATGCTAGCCTTATTAACATTAACATTAAAATTTTTCTATTGTAAGAAAAAGATGCTTTAACTCAAGTGAGGGTATTATTAAATACATTTGTTTTAAACTAGAAATACATGTTCACTATCAAAACAGCAATCTATACCAACAAGGGGGATATATCTAAATGCATTTTCAAATGAATTATGCCTCTTTTTCGACCTAGAAGTTTTACCCACTGTTGTGCACTTGACCAGCATCCACATACGCTGCTCTTGTTTGAAATCTCATTTGCAACTTACTTTCAAATTAAAACATTCTTAAATTTTGCTATAGTCATTTTCCTAAAATTAAATAAGAAGAAAGCTTAAATAGAAAGTCTCACTGCAATTTGTTTTAGGCTGAGAATACAGTATTATCATCGGCTTTTAGATCCATACAAACGAAATGGTAGCATGGACAGTGCAATAACAATTTTTTAATTATTTTTTGCAGAAATGTTTGATTTTGTTGTGTGTTTGATGTTGTGTTTTTGGGGGTTTTCATATATTGTTTATCAATTTTCCAAAAATTCAATGTTTCCATCTTGCAAACATTTTATTTATACTGCAACTCCTGTCAATTTGGACCAGTCTAAAATTTTGGTCTCTGGTAATGGGTTTAAGTATTCCCACACAGTGACACTTTTTAACGCCCCTAAAAAATTCCTTTGGAAAACATTGTGAAAAATGAAGAAATTGCTTGTGACAAGCAATATTTTCATCATCACCAATGTTTTCTTACCTAAATAGAGTCATGACTTAGAAATTGTCGTCTGCAACTTCTTGAATTTGGACTAGGGAATGGGTTCATCATTTTGATAAATTCACTTGTTTGCTGGTGAAATTATCATATTAATCTTTTAATCTGCCAAGAAAGCATTAACCCTTTCCTATCTTTAGCTTGGCTGTTTTTGGAGAAAGCCCGAGGTATTGCTATATCATGGATATGAACAGGAAAGCATTATATATTTATCATCTATATATTTCTTTCAAATGTCAAAGGAAGTATCTCACTTTATGCGATTTAATCACATGCTGAAAGCATAGGGTTTGATTCTCAACCAAAAAAGGACTGTTAGACTGTCACTTTTTACATTTAATTTGTTTGTAATTAATAATTCCTTAATCACAAACTTTAGACATTTCGTGTTTATGAATGTGGAACAGATGGTCCTGTTTTGTTTTTCCTTCATGGAGGAGGATTCTCAGCTCTTTCTTGGGCACTGTTATCTGTAAGTATTTTCACATATCAAAACAATAAAATTTTAGACTGGTCAAAATAAAAAGAAGACAACAAAACAAGGTTGGTATAATTTGAAAAATAAGGGCTTTAAGATGAAGAAAACATTGTTAGAATAGAAGACATTGTTTTGTTACATGCAATTTCTTTTCTCAAAATGTTTTCCATACCTATATTTCTTTGGCATATGAAAATGGAGGAATAGTGATTTACATAAAACTCTGTTTAGAAAATTGATGACTTGCTATTTTTCCCTTTTTTGATCTATGTTATATTTTTTGTGACAAGAACTAGTTCTGGAAGCATAACTCATCGCCCATAGCTCTTTTCCTATTTAATCTTGTCTAAATTCTGAAGGTTTTTTAATGAGTTAATGAGTTAATTTGCAGAAAAGTTTATAATAAGAGGGTTTAATTTACTTTTTTTCCCGACACTTTTTATCTCAGTGCTGTTCTGTAAGGATATCAAACTGACGGATTGTGTGGTAATGGGTTTAACCAAAACATCCTTATATGACAACATCTTTGTTTGTATTTTCAGAAAGTTTTGTCCAATTTGGTAACATGTAGATGTGCTGCTGTGGATTTGAGGGGGCATGGTTTGTAATTTGGTTTATTCATTGTTATTTCTTAATATCTGTAACAGATGTTCTCAGAGGCTGTAAGCTATTAGTTTAAATCTAATCCAACCTGTGGATCAAATAAAGCGCTTCAACGTTTGGAGCTAGACTGATGTACATGAACTGACTGAGGTTACAAAGAGTTATTTGATTACCAGACGACAATATTTTTGACTGATCCATTTTCAAAGAAGTTGTAGACAGAAATTTCAAGTTTATAGAATTTTAAAAGCTTATCCCTCTATGTTGAATTCATTGTGGAAAATCAAAGTGGAAATTTCTCCATTTTCAAAATTATTTAACCAAGCTTTTTCTATAGGAGTATAAAAATTTTTGATCAAGTCGGAATCAGAGTAGGCAATCTTGCATATTGCCATATTCACTGGAGGATTTTTTTAAAAATAGGTTTAAACCCTTGTCATGCTGAATAAAATCCTTTTCAAAAACAGCATGAAAATCAAAGGGCTGAAAGCTCCTGAAAGAACTAGTTGCAGGTCTATATTATTTTGAACATTAGATTTCACACACAAGCTTGACTTAACATTGGCAAGCAGGTGGTGTAGACAAAGATCAGACTGCACTTATGTACAGGCTGATCTTTGTCAATACCTCCTGGCAAAGCAGGAATATTCCGGAATCAGCATGATAAGGGCTTAAATACAAACTTGTTATCCATCATTATCAGATTGATGATGGTAATCAAAGTACAGACTTATTTGAATAGAGCCCTTCTAGTAGTACTTATAGTTCTTTTTCATATTCTTATTTTCAAAAGATATTGCCAACATCCTCTGAAAATATCTTAGTAAAATTTATTGAAGTTAGGTGTTCAAATGAGACCTGAAATCAGAATAAGATTAAAAGAATTTAGTGCTGTAATGAAAAAAAACCCACAATGTAAATGGTTGTGAATGCTTGATTAACCTTGACTGACAATGATATTGAACCAGTCAGGCAAACAGGGACCTCACAAGTGTTCCATAAAACAAAAACGCTTAGTAATAGCAACCGTTTAACCCATTCCCACACAGTGACGCTTTTAAACGCCTCTCAATATAAAAGTTTCGGAAAACATTGTGGAAAATGAAGAAATTGCTTGTCACAAGCAATTTATTCATTATCCACAATGTTTTCTACCACAATAGACAAAGATTTTAAAGATTTCATCAACTTTAAATTGTCGTCTGCAACTTCTTTGAATTTGGACTGGTCTAAGATTTCATCATGTGGGAATGGGTTAAAACACCAAACCAACAAAGGTGCTTCACATAAAAGCCAGAGTTCATTGTTCACTACTGGTGATTAACCTATTTCCCTTATGACGAAATTGTAGACTGATCCAAATTTAAAGGAGTTGTTGATAACAATTAAAAGTTCATCAAATTTTAGATTTTTACAAATTTCTGGATCCAAATGATTGTGGAAAAATAAAGAAATTGATTGTTGAAAGCAATTTCTTCATTATACACAATATTTTCCTAATTATTTTTCTTAAGGGGCTTAAAAAAGCATCTTTGTGTGGGAATGGGCTAAGATTGATAGAGTATTCTTAGTGTCCTTACAACATATAGACATTTAATACTTTACTGATTTCAATAATTTTAGACCTGTCTAAATTCAAAGGTTTTGCAGACAAAAAATTAAAGCCGACTTTATTTGAAAAATAACCATTCAGTAGGGTAGAAAATATTGCAGAAAAAGAAGAAATTGCTTGTTCCTAGCAATTTCTTTTTTTTTTTTCCACAATATTTTCTCAAGCATAAAAACACAGGGAAATAATAAACGTGTATTGAGTAGGAAAGGATTAAAACAATCTAACAATCATTCTTCTAAATTGATAAATTTTGCTGGCCCCACCCACTTCTTTGGCCCATCCAATTTACTCTAACAGGAAGTTCTGCTTAGATTTTAAACAGGGTTATTTAGCCGATTTATGGCTAGTAGTATGGAACAAAAAACAAAATGGTTGGTTGGCGGCTTAAATGTCATAACTACAGCATGAATAAGCTGTAGTTACAATTTTTGGGTTGCTAGACCAACAAAATGGCACACAAAGGTGGCTGCCAATGTTGGAGTTCAAAGTTCAATCCCCAGCTGAATGAATGATTTGATGGGTCGACTGGTTATTTGATTGAAAGACGTGGTTGGTCAATTGTCACTTTGTTTTTCCTACAGGTGATAGTTACAGTACAGATGATAACACACTCTCTGCTGATATTTTATCTCAGTAAGTCACCTTGTGTCATAGCTTTAAATTAAGAGTACCCATGATCATATTATTCTATTTGTTGAATACCCTTATGAGGAAGATTGGAAAATGTAGAGGAAGACCATGCTAGAACTTTTTTTAGCTATTTGATATAAGCAAAATGAAACCATTTTACAATGTTAAGAATTAACTATACAATAGAAATGATTGATTCACAGTTTGTTGGCCTGTGATTCCCAATAAAATTGCTGGCCGGCAAATTGTTGGCCTATGATTCCCAATAAAATTGCTGGCCGGCAAATTGCTGGCCTATGATTCCCTCTAAAAGTTCACTAGGCTATTTATCTGAAATACTCAACATTCATTCATAGAAAAAGAGAAAATGCCAATTGATGGATCGCAGCTGTCAATCAAGGAATCAATCAACCAATCAAATCATTCAAATGGACTGGAAGTCAACTTCAAACTTGCATATTTGAGAATATCTAAACCTTATTCAAGCTATAGTTACAAAGTTTAGGCAGCCCATCAACCATTATATTTTTAACTCACCTGAGCACAAAGTGCATATGGTAAGCTTTTGTGATCGTTGAATGTCTGTCGTCCGTCGTCTGTCATCAACAATTGAAGTGTTTACACTCTAGAGGCAACAGTTATGACCCAATCTTCATGAAACTTGGTCAGAATAATTGTTAGGTCATGAGGATGAACCCTATTGATTATGGGAGGGTTTTATCTGTAACCACAGGAAAAGGGGCCTTAATGACAATTTCTTTGTTTACACTATAGAGGCCACAAATATGGCTCTATCTTCATGAAATTTTACAAGAATAATAGTTAGGTCATACAGATGAACCCTATTGATTATTAGAAGGATCTTTCCGAAAACACAGGAAAAGGGGCCTAATGACAATTACTTTGTTTACACTCTAGAGGCCATAGTTTTGACCCAATCTTCATGAAACTTGGTCAGAATAATTGTTAGGTCATGAGGATGAACCCTATTGATTATGGGAGGGTTCTATCTGTAAACACAGGAAAAGGGGCCTTAATGACAATTTCTTTGTTTACACTCTAGAGGCCACAAATATGGCTCTATTTTCATGAAATTTTGCCAGAATAATTATAAGGCCATACAGATAAACCCTATTGATTATTAGAAGGATCTTTCCGAAAACACAGGAAAAGGGGCCTTAATGACAATTTCTTTGTTTACACTCTAGAGGCCACAATTTTTGCTCAATCTTCATGAGACTTGGTCAGAATAATTGTTTGATCATGAGGATGAACCCTTTCGATTATGGGAGGATTCTATTGGAAAACAAAGGAAAAGGGGCCATAATGACAATTTTTTTGTTTACAATATAGAAGTCACAGTTTGCCTCAATCTTCATGAAACTGGTTATAGTCATTTGTCTCTAGTTGCATTTTTTTAACAGCAGACAATTCAGGTGAGCAATCTACGACTGTCATGATCCTCTTGTTTGCTATATGTTACTGGCCATAAATTTTGCCTTTGGGATGACCAAAGCATAGCACCTAATATTTGATAAGTACTAAGCAGATTATTTCTGTTCATCCCATCACTTTATTTTAACCTGGCAGGTTCCACATTTTTATTTCAGAGATGTTGGTGACGTACTGAAGGAGTTATATGGAGAAGAGCCACCTCCTATCATTTTGATTGGTCACAGGTGAGTCTGGATTGTTACTGAAAAGAGTCTGGGTCTTACAACACAGTCCACTATCTGATTCAATTTTGACAAGTGTTAGCCAGAAATTCAGTCCTGTCAGAGTTATGGTTACATAAATATTTCTTTAACCCAATAACAGACAAAAAAATTAGATAGAAATATAAATTTATAGAAGTAACCCTTGTCATGCTGATCCAAGAATATTCTTGCTTTTAAAACGATTAGAGCAAGTGTAAAGACTAAGATCAGGCTGCACAAAAGATTTTGAATGAAATTTTCACAATGTTCCTAGATACCTGATGTGGCAAATATTGTCGCAATTTGCCATATTAGGCTGTGTCTCAGAAAAAAGGGACTTATTGCAAAGGGGCAGCATAACATGTTCAAATTGGTAGGAAGAGTTTTCCTTAAACATTATTTATCAATATCAACATCAAGTTTGACATCTCTCCTATTTAAGATGAATTTAAAAAACCTCATTATTATTATGCCAATACATTCTGACCTATAACCAGATAGAAACATTTTTGATTGGTCAAAATTGAAAGAAGTTACATACACCAATTTTAAGTTGATAATATTTTGAAAATTTTTGTCGTATAGGATATAAACCATTGTTTAAAACAATTTCACCATTTCCACAATGATTTCCTTAGCTTAAGGATAGTAAACAAATGTGAGATAATGATGGGTCAGTGTTTTAATAAATGAAAAACTTATATATATATATATATATATATATACAGTATGGGAGGAGCTATTGCGGTTCACACTGCTATCAGAGGTCTAGTTCCGTCACTGTCCGGTCTGGTTGTAATTGATGTGGTAGAAGGGACAGCCCTGGAAGCATTATCAAGTATGCAGAGTTTTTTGCGAGGACGACCAAAAGTGTTCAAGTCTATAGAACATGCTGTAGAATGGTGGTGAGTTGAAGAAATGCTGTTCAAGGCAATTGCGCATAATCGCCCTTTTTAAAGCCCTTAAGAAATAAACTTTTGAAAACTTTGTCAAAAATGAAGAAATTGCTTGTTACAAGCAATTTCTGAATTATCCACAATGTTTTCTACCCCCAAAGACAAACATTTTTAAAAATTTCAATTACAAATTGTCATCTTTCTTCTTTAAATTTGGACAAGTCTAAAATTCTTTCCTCTGGCAACCGGTTTAGTTGAAATTTCTGAACATAGAATTTCAGCATTTTACAAATTAAAAAAAATCAAACATATCTGAACATGTATTTAGTCACAAAATAACTGAAGGTACGACAACCACACCGTCTGTATGAATATCCTTCTTTTTATACAATCAGTGTGAAACTAAAATGTCACAACTACAGTTTAGAGAGCCTGTAGTTATGAAATTCTAATTGCACATCAACAGGACCTCTTCCAAGAATAGAAAATTGCCAGCAAATAAAGAATGAAAAAATGAAATTAAGGTTTTGATATTTATATGTGTTTGGAAATGTTTGTTTCATACTCCGTCTGATACATTTGTTTCTTCATAATTTCAGTGTTAGAAGTGGTCAAGTAAGAAATCTAGAGTCTGCAAAGGTGTCTATGGTTGGACAGGTTAAAAGGTTAGTCTTTTTTGCCAGCAAAATTTTATATTGTCATAGCTCTTGAAAGTGGAAGTGGTTTGTTTGTCTATTTCAAAATCCAAAATTTCATTATTCATTCCTTAAACTCATAATATGTGAATACTCATTGGAATCTGCACCCATAACAAAGGGTTTGGAAGACAAATGGCAGATAGTAATAAAATTCTTCTCATCTGGAGCTCTGAATAGATCCAAATGGAAAGTTATACCAGATGGCTAAAAGTGTTATTGAAAATATCATGATTGCAACTGAATGACTAGTCATGATTACTGTTGCTCTAAATATAAAAACGCAAACTGACTCAATTCAATATTTCAATTCAAACAGGAATGAAGTAGATAGAAAACTATTTCAATTTTCATTTCTGATTGACAGCTTTATATTTATAACTGTTTTAATTTTTACATGATATTTATAACATTTTAGATTGATTCACATGATATTTGAAGTAATATGACGACACTGCTTGATCTTTGTTGAATCAAAATGATGGCAAATATTGTTAGAATTCTAGAAATAATATTTTGAACGGCAGAATTATAAAAATCAATTGTTCCTCCAGGAAAAGATTTTAACCTTGGTTAGCCTGCCAAGCTGTCTCTAGGGCTTTGCCTTTCCAATCTGTCAGGTTGAATTATGAACCTGTAGGTTGCATTTCTGTTCGTGTGTGTAAAGGGCAGACAATGATTAACCCATAACAACATGACAAATTCTTTGACTGGTTCAAATTGAAAGAAGTTGCAGATGACAATTTAAAGTTGGTGGAATTTAGAAAATATTTGCCTTGTTACAAGCAATATCTTCATTGTCCACAACTTTTACCGAAGCTGTTTTCTGAGGATGCGTAAAAAAAAGCAGGATTGAGTTGGAATTGGTTAAACTGGAAAGCCTAATGGTGAATTATGAGTATTTTCCTATTGTCTAGGGAAACCTTGAGTCTGTGTGTATCCTAACTGTTCACAGTGAAGACTCTGATCAGTCTGTGTGGTTACTCATACCAATCTTTGTCTTGTTGACAATATCATAGGCATAAATATATTACCTCTTTCACAATAGGAACCATTTTGGAAATATTAAGGGTATCGACCCTGATCAGACTGCACAGATTGACCAGAATTGAATTTTAGACTTCAGGCGGGTTTTGCTGAATACTGTATGACTAGGTTTCCTAGCTTTATGCTCATTTTGAAATACCAACTTTGATTGACCTGTGCTGGACCTGATCATTTTTCAACTACAAGTACATGTCATAAAAATGTCTCTAGATGTCCTTTTTTGTGTCTTTTTTATGATGGATTGGTCACATTTGCTTCCTCATGACACAGATTTCAGAGCCTCAAAGTGAGGGGATGAATAGATTCCCATATGTGTGAAGGTTTCAAGAATCATGATATTTTCTTCAAAACATAACATTCCACAGGATTTAAATTACAACATATTATTATTATTCCATAGATAATTGCTGTAATGGAAATGATGTCAAATTGGCAATGACATTATATACCTTGAAATGAAGGAAAGATTAAGTTTTTAATTCTCAATAGTTTTAACTTGTTACTTGATTAAGGTCAAGTGACCAAAAATTTTGAGACAGAATGTTGTTGTAATACCGGTAATATATTTCAATTATCATATCAGAATAATTGTGTTATTGTAAAGGTTGGACACAAATGAAACTGGAGCCTCAGTATTAGAACATCAACATAGTCAAGAACAGCTTGTAGTGAAAAACACAGACACCATCACTGAAGAGGAGGAGGGAGATGAACCATCATCATCATCACAACAACAACAACAACAACAGATATCCACTCCATCATCAAGTCAGAATGTGTCACAAGAAGATGGGAATTTTAAAACACCTGATGTAAGAATTTGGTATGAGTGTATTGAGACATTCCTGATTTCATTTCGCAAGTTGTGTCTATTAAACACATTCCCAGACGAAAAAATCAAGACTTATGGAAATTGAAAGAAGCTGCATAAGTTGTTGAAATTTTAGATTTTGTCGTCTTTTTGCATGAAAAACATTGTGCATGATTAAGATATTGCTTGATACACGTAATTTTTTATCTTCCACAATGTTTTCCAAAGCTTTTTTTATGACGGGTGTTAGAAGGTGGGAATGTGTGGGAAAAACCTGTAGCAGACATCTTTTTAAACTTTTTCAGTCTAAGATAATTGCAATTGACAATAAATGTGTAGTTGAATTAAGAATTTAGCATCTTGTGGGGGTAGGCAACTTCTTCTTTTCTTACAAGTTTAGTATAAAATCTCAGGGTTGTGAAAGTTGGAAAGAGGTTACTCGTCAATATTGTTTTCTAACTTAAATGCCAAGTACTGAAACATATTTTTGCCGAGCCCACTTGCAGTGAGCAAGACATATATGTCACTTTGACACTTTGCATTAGTGTATCAGTTTACCTGAATTTGTCTTTCAACTTAACATGGCACGATTATTCTCCATCATGACTTAATGTGTTGTTACAACTTTCAAATAGAACTTGTCCAGAGAATATCTCCTACATTTACGGATTGATTTCAAAATAACCTGGCACATGTAGGTATGTCATTTGAAACATATTTTTAGATAACTTCAAGGTGAATGTTAGAGCCGCCGTCATAGTGCAGTTAATAGCGCGTCAGACTGTCAATCTAGAGGTCCCGGGTTCAATCCCCGACGACGGCGCTCATCCTTTTCGACTATTTGTCTCTCACCAAGGGGTTGATAATCGTAGACCTATGTAGGATAGCAGCTGGAGGCTAGGAATGGATGTAATGGTAGTACTGGTGTGAGAAATACCAGGAATCCATTGATAGGTGCTCCAGCTGCTGCGATATAAATGAAATATTGTTAAAAATGGCGTCAAACCCCATTCATTCAAACAAACAAACAAACAAGGTGAATGTCAGTTTGAGCTTGTCTAAAGCATATCTTCCTCATTTATGAATTGATTCCAAATAATTGTACACTTGTTCCCCATCATGGGTACATGTGCCATTCAAAACACATTTTCAATTAGCCCCAATTTAAGGTCACAACTTTCTAGTTATTTCATACAAGTGATATGCATCAGCTTTTGGGGATTCATAAAATTTTGAGCCGTCATAGCGCAGTTGGTAGCGCGTCGGACTGTCAATCTAGAGGTCCCGGGTTCGATCCCCGACCGCGGCACTCATCCTTTCCGACTATTTGTCTCTCAACAAAGGGTCGATAATCGTAGGCCTATGTGGGATAGCAGCTGGAGGTTAGGAAAGTATGTAATGGTAGTACTGGTGTGAGAAATACCAGGATCCCATTGTTAGGTGCTCCAGCCGCCGCGATATAATTGAAAGATTGTTAAAAGCGGCGTAAAACCCCATTCAAACAAACAAATCATAAAATTTTGAAATGTTTCGCAATGAATGGAATTTGTGCATAAGTTATGACTGAATTATTTTATAGAAGGTGAAATGAGTTTAACTATTAATTTGAAAATCATATGTACAAATTTATTTAAGAGGTGAAGAGAATATTTTTTGTTTTTATGGAGGTATGATCCAAAAAGATTAATCACACTGAATGAATACACAATGTATGAATCTGCTTCGCGTATTCATTCAGTGTGTGATTAGGTTTTTGGCTCATACCTCCATGAAAATAAAACATATTCTCTTCATTTCTTATAATAGCATAGAGCGAAAAAAACAAATTTTGATACCTTTTCGTATGGGACTATTTTGTGCGGAAGCATACAAAATCATTGTGTGCTCAAAATTTTGTTCATGGAGGTATGAATTAAATTTTTCTAACCAATCCAAACGCTCGTTTTTGATAGACAAAACTAACAATTTAATTATTTTGTGACGGTTTATATGTCAAAAAATGTAATCCTTATAGTTAAAGTATTTAAACTAATTTGATACAAATGTTTATAACCTATTATTACCAGACAAAATTGTAAACTAGTCTATATTAATTTGTTTGTTTGAATGGGGTTTTAAGCTGCTTTCAACAATCTTTCAGTTATATCATGACGGCTGGAGCACCTAACAATGGAATCCTGGTATTTCTCACACCAGTACAACCTTTACAACCTTTCCTGGCCTCCAGCTGCTATTCCACATAGGTCTACGATTATTGACCCATTGGTGAGAGACAAATAGTCAGAAAGGATGAGTGCCGCAGTCGGGAATCAAACCCAGGACCTCTAAGTCTATATTGAAAGATGTTGAAGACGACAATTTTAAGTATATGAAATTTAAAAAATCTTAGCCTTTCTGGGTAGGAAACATTATGAACATTTACCCCAGTACAAAATGTTAGAATGGTCCAAATGAAAGTGGTTTCAGGGTATAACAAATTTTACCCATAACCAGACAACAAACTTCTAGACTGAATCAAATTAACAATCCAAAAAGCACGTGAAATGAAAAGATAAGGGCCTAACAGGTTTGAATTAGGAATTTAAAATAAGAAATGGAGAAATTACTTGTTTTCAGCAATTTTCTTCCTTAACCACAATATTTTCTATTCTATTGTTCTTTAGGGTTGTAAAACTGTTTGTATTTTGTGTTAAATGGATTAGAAGTAGTGTTGTGTGAACATTATGGTATAGAATAATATGGCAAGAAATTTCTTCTCTTTAGAGCATGTTTATACTTTACATTATGCTAGGTAACTGTGAAGGGAAGTGTAAAAAATTGTCACTCCAATGAGCCACAAAATATATCTTAACCCAATCCCGCCAATCCCTTTCTTTAATTCCCTTCATAAAAAAGGTTAATGAAAATGATGTAGAAAATTGAGAAATGGCTTGTCACAAAACAATCTGCATTTTCTACAAAGTTGTTTCCCAAGTAAAAAAGAAATATTTTTACTTCATCTACAACTTCTTCCAACTTGGATAAGTCATAAATTTTGTCATCTGGTTAATGAGTTAATAAACTAAGCATTTCTACCAGATACCAGATGTACAATACACATGGCGTATAGACCTTGGAAAAACAGAGCAATTTTGGCGAGGATGGTTTGAAGGGTTGTCCAATAAATTTCTGTCCGTTGATGCTCCTAAAATGTTATTGTTAGCTGGTAAGAAATATTTATTTGTCTATCCTAGTTCTGTTTCATGCTGTAAAAGTCTGTGAATCAGAGCAAATTCATTCAAAACATGGGAAAAGTATGTTATTTATAGGGATTTAGCAAGTACCCATTTTACATATTGAGTACTTAGTCACCCTTTCAATAGCATCCTCAAGAATTTGGACGTTTTTGAATTATCGACTTTTTGTTTTCAAACATATTGGTATAGCTGCTTTCTGCGGTCAAAATGACCGTTGAAAAAATATTTGGTCATTAATTTATTTGAGGAAACAAAATCATTACATGTGTGCTGAGTCTGTGTCAAAATGAACCGTATTTAAGATAAAAAATTGCAGAATTGTTTTACCAAGCAACTGCCTCCATAATATTCACACATGTTGTAAAAAAATATACAGGTTTTGTTTTAAAAATAAGTTCAAACTGGACTTTTGTAGCTATGCACTAAAGGCATCCTGATGGGCTGACTTATTGAGAGGAATAATGTGTTTTTAATTTTGAAGCAAAAAAATTAGCTGAGTTCAGCAGTTCCAAAGAACAAAGAGTGCATTTTATAGTCTTGTCATCAGCTGCACAATTGAAGTGATTCCATACTTAAGACATACCAAGAGGCATTTTAGTTGTTCTCGGAATAATATGCGAGCTATCAGAAATTATGATGTTGCTTCCTTGGTTAGCAGTCAGCAAAAGAACTTAATTTTTAATCATCAGATTGTCTGCTAATTGAACAAAGGATTAACAAATCAACACAACAAATTAACGCAAGGGTAAATCTTATGAATGTCCAGTTAAAACCCTAATCAAAGTATAAAGCAGTGAAGAGGAGAGTTCAAGTTCTCATTTCCATCCATAGTTATTTCCTTCTATATTTGGTACAGAGAAAATACACATTGTTTTTAGAGTACATTCATGGTCTTACGCTTGTAAGCTTTATGATAATTTATATAGCTGTGTTTGAGTTTGCATCTAGATCTAAAGAAAGACATCATCTTTGTATAGCTCTATGCAATTAACAGATGGCTGACCAAGTGCAGTCCCCTCTGTCAAAGCAATTTGTCTGAAAAATCAAAAATAATTAAATTGAAAAATATAAATATTTTGGTGAGAGAGAAAAGACAAAAATAAATTGAAAAAAATGTAGTAATGACATTTGAGTTGCCTAGCAAGGAAAGTGCATTACTTAAATTTATGAGATCAACATTGAATTTCAAGTCTTAACCTCTCCTGTTTTTCAAAATTTTAGACTGGTTCAAATTGAAAGACATTGCAGACCGCAATTGAAAGTGAGTATAATTTTCAAAATAAACAACTCACAGGTTTGAAAATATTGTGGGAAAAGAAGAAATTGCTTGTTACAATCAAGTTTTATCAAGCATAAAATCACAGTGACGTTAAATTCCGGGTTTGTACAGGAAAGGGTTAATTAATGAGTGCTTTGACTGGTCTATAGATGTTAGACTGACAGTGGTCAGTTGGTGGATAGTTGGCCTGTTTACAGCATTCTAGTAGGGTAGTATATTGAGATACAATTTTGAATTTGTTTAGTTATCTCTGGGACAAAACAAAAAGTAAATCATTGATGGCTGAAGAAACATAGTTAATACAGCACAAATTACAGCATGTTGGTTACCTATCAAGCAAATGATTTTAAATGCCTGTCATAAAAATACATCTTTTGGCATAAGTAATGTAATTATTTAAATGGCAGTTGTTAATGACTGATTAGCATAACATGAGCAGGTCGAAACTTATTGCATTGTGCAGATGTTCTGATTAGAGAAAATGGTTGTTTTACCTTACCAATATTTTAGGGTATTCCAGCCCAATTTATCTTTCTTTATTTTTACTTCTTTCTCAAAAATTTTGATACATCTATATTTTTCAGGTGTAGATAGACTTGACAAGGATCTTACTATAGGACAAATGCAAGGTTTGTTCATTCATATTTTCATTGATGATTTTTTGATAAGGAGGTAATTGGCCACCTGCTTACCCTACTTAATCTGTTGGCCCCACTGATTGACTCCCACATTGAGTTTCATTTCGATTTTTAACGGTGTTATTTTACAAAATTGATGGCCAAGAGTATGTAAGTGAAAAGTAGAATGGTTGGTTGGCGACATAAATGTTGTAACTACAGCTTGAGTAAGCTGTAGTTACGACATTCAAGTTGCTAAACCAACAAGAATGCTTCACTTAATGGCGGCCAATGCCTGAGTTCAAACTTCACTCCCAAAACTAAATGAATGATCTGATTGGCTGATTGTTTCTCTAATTGACAGCCAAGATTGATAAATTCTAAGAAAGTATCTTCTACATTTGTGCATTGATTCCATACAATGTCTTTGTGGGAAATGAAGAAATTGCTTCTATCCAAAAAGAAGAAAACATTTAAAATTCCTTCAACTTTTAATTGTAGTCAGCAGCTTCTTTCAATTTGGACAGGTCTAATATTTCACTGTGTGGGAAAGGGTAGGTCACAGTAGATAATCCTTCACTACCCTACTGGAAAAGGAGAGACTCTCTAAATTTAGGCCTTATAAATCTTGACATAAAGTATTTTTCTTTATTCTAAAAAATTAATTAATTGCGACTGTCATTATATTTTCATGCTGTGTCTAAGATGGCTTGAATTCATGATAAATTGTCATATCTGAAATATTTTCACCCAAATTTCATTATCTTTTTACAAAACTTTACTATTGTATTTAGTGTATATATATACATTTATGAGATTTGGGGTAATTGTGTTGAACTTCAAGATGTAAGAGAACGTAATGCAGTTAAATTCACTTTAATATATCAGATATCTTATAAAAAATCATTATCCTATCTGGGTCATTGCGACAACCAGGACTTTCAGTCCTTTGAGTATGTACCTTCATTATAAGGTTCATATGTCCATGGTGAAGGTTTTCTAATGAGGTCAAGATAAACTAAGAGAGTAATAGTTCAGAAAGTTAATCTTTCGAGAGCATTCCATGAACCAATAAGACTTAATATACTTTTTATTGTTTTGAGAATCATTCCATGCTTTGAAAAAAATATGGAAGTTTCTAATTACAATTTCAATAATTTTGTTCTAAACTTCATAAATGTATATCATATTACAGGAAAATTCCAAATGCAGGTATTACCAAAGAGTGGACATGCAGTTCATGAAGATGTCCCAGATCAGGTGAGATTTTTCTGTTTTCATCTGAAACTCACTGGATTATTACAAATCAATTATACTTTTTATTCAATAAAAGACAACTATTTTATTTGAAATTCAAAAGATATATAGGGAATATTACAACAGTGTCTTTTTCTTTTTGTTGTTAAAGTGTTTGAAAATTGTGTGTAGGTATTTTTTATTGGATGAGACCGAAGGTTTAATCTAATAAAAAACACCTACACACGATCAAAAAACAGTCAAATACTTTTACCTGGAAAATCCCTTAGCTGAAGTCCTTATAACAGTAAATTTATTTTGAATTCCCAATCTCTTTACTATGTATTTCAATGTTTGTATTCAGCTGCTGTTTATATTGAAAAAGATAAAATAAATTAATAAACGATAATTATAAAAGTACATGAACTTGTTTATGTCTGTTATTTTATCACAAATTTTGCT
Source organism: Fragum fragum (assembly GCA_946902895.1). Taxonomy (NCBI): domain Eukaryota; kingdom Metazoa; phylum Mollusca; class Bivalvia; order Cardiida; family Cardiidae; genus Fragum; species Fragum fragum. Next base: position 57,740,337 of record OX336369.1, on the reverse strand, counting down.
TGGAAAATTGGTGGGGTTTCACAAAATTAACAAATAGTAAGGCATGATCAAGCACAGGTAAATTTGGTTCAGTTTTACAAAAATAAACTAATGAATAATCTGCCATCAAGGAATTTGAAAGCGTGAATCTTTTTAGCTCACCTGAGCACAACGTGCTCATGTTGTGCTCAAGGTGAGCTTTTGGTATCACCTTTTGTCCGTAGTTCGTCGTGCGTCGAAAGTCGTCAACAATTCTTTAAAGATCTTCTCCTCAGTAACAACTTGGCATATTCAACCAAACTTTGTAGGAATGTTCCTTAGGTGACCCTTCTCAAAAGTTGTTCGCGGAATTTAAATTGACCCCCAAATATGGGCGTGGCAGGGCGTGGCAGTTTTTGACTTTGAAATCTTTAAACATCTTCTCCTCAGTAACCATTAGGCAAATTTCAACCAAATTTGGTATGAATGTTCCTTGGGTGACCCTTTTCAAAATTTGCTCGCGAAATTTTTATTTATGCCCAAATATGGGCGTGGCAGGGCGTGGCAGTTTTTGACTTAAAAAAATCTTTAAACATCTTCTCCTCAGTAACCATTGGGCCAATTTCAACCAAACTTGGCATGAATGTTCCTTTGGTGACCCTTTTCAAAAGTTGTCCGTGGAATTTTGATTTATGCCCAAATATAGGCGACGTAGGGCGTGACAGTTTTAAACTTAGAAATCTTTAAATTATCTCCTCAGTAACCATGTGGCCAATTTCAACCAAATTTGGTATGAATGTTCCTTTGGTGACCCTTTTCAAAATTTGCTCGCGAAATTTTGATTTATGCCCAAATATGGGCGTGTCAGGGCATTGCAGTTTTTGCCTTAAAAAAATCTTTAAATATCTTCTCCTCAGTATCCATTGGGCCAATTTCAACCAAACTTGGCATGAATGTTCCTTGGGTGACCCTTTTTAAAAGTTGTTCGTGGAATTTTGATTTATGCCCAAATATGGGCGTGGCAGGGCGTGGCAGTTTTTGACAAAGAAATCTTTAAATTTTCTCCTCAGTAACCATTGGGCCAATTTCAACCAAATTTGGTATGAATGTTCCTTGGGTGACCCTTTTCAAAAGTTATTTGTGGAATTTTGATTTATGCCCAATTGTTGGCAGGGCGTGGCAGGTTTTGACTTAGAAATCTTTAAACATCTTCTCCTCATTTACCATTGGGCCAATTTCAACCAAACTTGGCATGAATGTTCCTTGGGTGACCCTTTTTAAAAGTTGTTCTCAGAATTTTGATTAATGCCCAAATATGGGCATGGCCAGGCATGGCAGTTTTTGACTTTGAAATCTTTAAACATCTTCTCCTCAGGAACCATTGGGCCAATTTCAACCAAACTTGGCATGAATGTTCCTTGGGTGACCCTTTTCAAAAGGTGTTCGCAGAATTTTGATTGACCCACAAATATGGGCGTGGCAGGGCATGGCAGTTTTTTTACTTTTAAATCTTTAAACATCTTCTCCTAAGGAACCATTGGGCAAATTTCAACCAAACTTGGCATGAATGTTCCTTGGGTAACCCTTTTCAAAATTTGTTCGCAGAATTTTGTTTCACGCCCAAATATGGGCATGGCAGTTTTTGACTTTGAAATCTTTAAACATCTTCTCCTCAGTAACTATCGGGCCAGTATCAACCAATTTTTGTATGAATGTTCCTTGGGTGACCATTTTAAAAGTTGTTCGCGAAATTTTGATTTATACCCAAATATGGGCTTGGCAGTTTTTTTTAACTTTGAAATCTTTAAACATCTTCTCCTCTGTAACCATTGGGTCAATTTCAACCAAACTTTGCATAAATGTTCCTTGGGTGACCCTTTTTAAAAGTTGTTCTCAGAATTTTGATTAATGCCCAAATGTTGGCAGGGCAGGGTCGGGCACTTTTTTTGACTTTGAAATCTTTAAACATCTTCTCCTCAGTAAGCATTGGGCCAATTTCAACCAAACTTTGCATGAATGTTCCTTGGGTGACCCTTTTCAAAAGTTGTTCGCAGAATTTTGATTCACGCCCAAATATGGGTGTGGCAGTTTTTGACTTTGAAATCTTTAAACATCTTCTCCTCAGTAACTATTGGGACAATTTCAACCAAATTTGGTATGAATGTTCCTTGAGTGACCCTTTTCAAAAGTTGTTCTAGAATTTTGATTGATGCCCATATAAGGGCTTGGAAGGTGGGGCAGTCTTGACTTAGAAATCTTTAAACATCTTCTCCTCAGTAACCATTGGGCCAATTTCAACCAAACTTGGCATGAATGTTCCTTGGGTGACCCTTTTCAAATCGAATTTAGGAAATTTGATTGACGCTTAAATATGGGCATGGCCGTTTTTTATTTAGAAATCTTTAAATATCTTCTCCTCAGTATGCATTGGCCCAATTTCAACAAAACTTGGCATGAATGTTCCTTGGGTGAACCTTTTTCAAAAGCTGTTTGTGAAATTTGATTGACGCCCAAATATGGGCGTTGCAGGTTCGGGCATTTTTTTGTTTAGTAATCTTTAAATATCTTCTCCTCTGTAATCATTTGGCCAATTTCAACAAAACTTGGCATGAATGTTCCTTTGGTGACCCTATTCAAAAGGTGTTTGCAGAATTTTGATTTACACCCAAATATGGGCGTGGCAGGGCGGAGCAGTTTTTTTACTTTGAAATTTTTAAACATCTCCTCAGGAACCATTGGGCCAATTTCAACTAAACCAAAATGAGTATTCCTTGGGTGACCCTTTTCAAAAGTGTTGGCAAAATTTTGAACCATCTTACATTAGTCAGGTGAGCGATTCTAGGGCCATTCTGGCCCTCTTGTTTAACATTGTCAGCTTTGTTAGTCTGGCGGAGGTCAATTTTTTTTGTATTTTACAGATGTTATCTTTGAAAGGGATGGTTCAAATGATAGCTGTTTAACCAATTATCAGACTGCAGAATTTTATACTGGTCCAAATTTAAAGAGTTTCAGATGACTAATTAAAAGTTGATGAAATTTTAGATTTTTTCAACTTTCAAGGTAAAAAGATATTGTGGAAATGAAGAAATTGCTTGATGCAAGCAATTTCTTCATTTTACACAATGTTTTCCAGATTATTTTTTATGAGGAGTGTAATAAAGTGTCACTGTGTGGGAATCAGTTATGACAATGTATATTGAACCTCCCCCAACTACTTGCAGCCATTGATTTCTGCAAAAAAAATGTTTTTAGCTCGGCTGTTTTTCCGAGAAAACTCTAGGTATTGCTATAGCCTTGGTGTTGTGTTGTCGTCTTCGTTATTGTCATCGTCGTGTGAAAACTTTGACATTTTGTGATTTCTCTGGTTCTACTAAAGGCATTCAATTGAAACTTGGCACACTTGTTCACTATCAAAAGAGCAACCTATACTATCAACGGGGGATAACTCTAGATGCATTTTGTTCACTATCCAGCACCCAACAGCCGAGCATAGGCACACATAGGCGGTGCTCTTGTTTAATTCATGGTCTATTTCTTTTAGGTTGCAGAAGTGCTTGCATCATTCCTTGTTAGATATAAGATGGCAAGTCCCACAGCCAACTTTCAAAGGTGTGTTTGACCCACTCTATTACTCTGATCCTCTATCTATGTATTCCATTTTACAGCGTTTATGACATATTTTAAATTTTTTCACTTTCTAATTGTAATACATATTTTTTTCTATTAATCTACTGATAGCATTTTCTCAATTCCTCTGTATTTCACATTTTCAATTTCAAAGGAAAAAAAAAAGATATGTGGGAAAAGAGGTGATTTCTCCTTTTCTTACAGTGTTTTTTACCAAGTGTAACATTTATTTTTCAAGTGATGTATATTTGAATTGTTGTTTGAACCCTCTTTTTCACCAGCCTATGATTTTGGTGTCTGTTGATATAAATGCTGTGTCCCTATCAAATAGCAAACAATTTTTGATGAAAATGTTGTGGATCAATCCTACTTTTTTGAAGAATAAAGCTTAGGTAAAATTATGGATAATTAAGAAATTAATTTTTAACAAGTAATTTTTCATTGTCCATTTTTTCCTTGAATATCAGTTAATTGTTGTAATCTTCTTTTAATTTGGATCAGTCTAAATTTTTATGGTCTGGCAATGAATTTGCCTTGGTACTCAATAGATTCATCCGAGATATGATATTCAGTTGATTAATTACAACTCTCATCAAATAATAGGTCGACCAATTAAATCACTGATTTAGCCTGGAAGTTAACTTTAGGTCAGACATTGGTCGCCACTGAAAATAAAAATTTATTCTCTTCATTTCTTATCTTTTAATGACATCAAGCGAAAAAAGGAAATATTTTACAAATTTTGATTCTTTTTTTATGGAACTATTTTGGGTGTAAGCATACAATATAGCTGTGTGCTCAGAATTTGTCCATGGAGGTATGAATAACTTTTTTTGCCAATTAGAACAGCCCCATGATAAGGAAGTCGGTAGTGCTCCAGACTCCCAATCTTCAATTGCGGGATGTCATGATTCAATCCTGGGTGGTGGCACATATCCTTTCAGACATTTGTGTCTCACCAATGGGTTGATAATCGTAAGTCTAAGTGGGATAGCAGCTGGAGGCTAGGAAAGGATGTAGTGGTAGTACTGTTGTGAGAAATATGAGGAATCCATTGTTAGGTGCTCCAGCCACCGCAATATGACTGAAATACTGTTAAAAGTGGCATTAAACCCCATTCAATCAATCAATCAATGGAACACTCGTTTTTGATAGACTTATTTAAAAGATAAATGATTAATGGGTGTCCTTTCCAAGTATCAATAGTACAAACCTATGGCTCTGAAATTTCTGCTTTTGTGCATTCTAATAAATCTATTGCCAGGAACTAAAACAATGGCCCTGAATAACTCAATATTTGTTCAAATTAAAATAGCTTTGAGCCATTCCCTAAATACAAAATCAAAGACTGGTCTAACTTCAAAGTGATTGCATACAGCAAACAAAGATGGTAAAAATTGCAATAATGGCCAAATGAGGTACAAAACAGGTTGTAATTAAAAAATTAGGGTCTAATGATGTAGAAAACATTGTGAGAAAAGAAGTAATTGCTTGTTACAAGCAATTACTTCTTTTCTAACAATATTTTTCCATAGCTATATTTCTCCGACAAGTAAATATGTGGGATAATGTGGGAATGGGTTAAAAGATACAAAGTATTAAACCTTCTGTCATGCTGCATTAATTTATTATCAGATGACAACATTTTAGACTTGTCTAAAATGAAAGAAGTCGCACATGACAATTTTTAGTAAATGATTGTCAAAGGTCCTTGTCTTTTCTGGTAGAAATTATTGTAGATGATAAAGAAATTGCCTGTTACAAGAAATTTCTTCATTTTCCACAATGTTTTCCTCAGCTTTTTCCTCGAGGGGCATGAAAAAAACAGGATTGTGTGTGAATGTGTTAAAGTAATATGGCTGAGAGAACTGAGGGCTCAACTTGTCAATATTTCTTTTGAAAATTAATTTCATATAACTTTTGTTTGAAAAGGACATACTGATACAAGTAGTGTAGAATAGGATCAGGCTGCACATAGGCTCAGGCTGATCTTTGTCTAGACCTCTTGCAAAAACAGGAATATTCCGGATTCAGCGTAAAAACAGTTAAAATGTATTTCTTTTGTTTCAGACCATTCCCTGGTTGCTGAGACAAGACAAGAGGTTTTATGTATTAGTGTTTTGTTAGTGCAAATAATGTTGAACCTCATTTTCTGATAAAAGTGTTTGTGCCAAATTCTGGGTCAATTTTTTATGTCCAAGCATTGATAAGACTGAGGATTAACATTTTACTGTTTTTTTGTCTGTTCATCATTCCATCGAGCTATCTGTCTATCTGCCAAATAGTGTTGCTCTAAGATGAACCGATTCCCACTGAACAAAATTAAAGACTGTCCCAAATTGAAAGAAGTTGTAGATGATGATTTCTAGTTGAGGGAATTTTTAAAAGCTTAGTATTGTGGAGCACAAAACATTGTGGATGATTAAGAGATTGCTTGTAACAAGCAAGTTTTTCATTTTCCACAATGTTTTCCTAAATCTTTTTTTTGAAGGGCATGAAAAAAGCGGTATTGGTGGGAATGGGTTAAGATAACATGTATTGCCTCACTTAAGCCTTGTCATGCTGAATTAAAGTACTATACTCTGGCGGAAAAGGGACAAGCAGGAAATATAGACCAAGATCAGTCTGCACTTATGTGCATGCTGATCTTTGTCTAAGCCTCCTGCTAAAACTGGAATATTCCGGTTTTAGCATGACAAGGGTTAAAAATGCCTAAACATTACAATTCCTTTATAAGTATAAAAGTACCACTTATCTATATGCATATGTTCCTGGTTGTGTGAATAGGGACTACCAATTGTAAAACAAATTCTTCATACAGATTTCATCATCTAAAATGTCTGTGCTCTAGAAGAAAATGATGTCTCCAATCTAAAATACTTAGAATTTTCTTCTGCCACTTCTTTCAAATTGGACCAGTCCAACATTGTTATGTCAGATGTTTTTTGGAGAAAACCCATTGTATTGTTATGGCTGGGTCGTTGTCAGAGTCTGTGTCAGCGTCGTTCGAACTATTACCTTTTGTTATAATGTATATCTAGTATTACAGAATACATTCACTTGAAACATGTAATATATATCCACTTTCAAAAGAACAATTTATACCAACAAGGGGGATACCTTTGAATGCATTTTAATGAATTATGACCCCCTTTCTACTTAGAATTTTTTACCCATTATCTTGTACTTGTACAGCCGAATTGTATTTTTTGCTGAAGGTATCAAGTAGTTTCAACTACACTTTGCAGGAACGCTCTTTGAATGATTATTTTTCTGATCTCTTTCAGAATTTATTAAGGACATTACTTCAGTTTATGAATAAATGAAACTTTTGGAACTATACTTTGGAAATGTCCAAGTGCCTCTAATTTCTAACACTTCTGACTGGCCTCTGCATCTTCTGTTAGCTAGGACCTATCTTCAATTTTGTCATTTGATAATGAGTTAAACATTTAGCCATCATTTTGTTAATTTCTTTTCCAAATCTTTTTAGACATTAATAATTTTCTCATAAAAAGTCATATTGAGAGATCAGTGGTATCAAGATTCATTTAGCCCACAGACTGAAAAAGTAAATAAATAGAGCCAGCACTGCATCACATTATCTTTTTATAGAACTACTTAAGAATTAATTATTTTAAATTAGTTGAAATAAATACATTTTCACAAAAAGTTACAAGTTGTAGGGTATATCACAAACCATTCAGTGTTGTTGTATATTTGCTTATTCATTGTCGAAACCTATTGTACTTATAAGCGATAATTGTTGCCAGGGGTAGTGGAAGGATATATGATGAAACCAATATCAGAGTTATATTGAACATTAGATGAATGAGCAGACATGTTAAAGATGATTAGTAAATTAAAGCGATACTTAAGTTGTAGAGCTAACAGAAATGGGTTTAATTCTTTAGAACAAGGATTTACTGCTTCTTTTTTGGTATTCAGTTTTTTGTTTAATCAGCTGGGATACTTCACAGTTTGTTTAGTTTGTTGAAAATTGAACATACTGCAAACAATTATTAGATTTAGCTCCCCCACAGAGATAAGGGTATGCTAGGTCTACAAAATGTTCATCTCCATTTAGACCATCTTTGTTGTGATACAAACAGCCTTACCAGTCAGATGAATTTATTAATAACCGTTGCCATGCCTTTTCAGAATCATAGTAAAATCAAAGTATTGGAAGCACTAGTTGTTGGTCAATATTTCTTTTGAAAAACATTTCTATTAACTCTTGCATAAAGGGGACAAGAAGGTAGTGTAGACTAAGATCAGACTGCACACTTCTGCAGGCTGATCTTTGTCTATACCTTCTGCCACACAGGAGTATTCAGGGTTCAGTTTAATAAGGGTTAATAGTTGCATATTGTTAATTTCTAGGTTATTTCCTCACGCAAACATGAAGGTCTTAAGGGGAGTTTTGTGGTCACTTGGTTTGTTTGTTAACAATCACCAATATATACCAGCTACATATGTAATGAATTTGGTCAAAATTCCCTCGTTTGATTCATACGTTTTGTCATTGAATGTATTTGAATTGAACCCATGAAGAACTGTGGTTGCCATTGATTTAAAATTTTGCATTCAGCATTGCCTTTGGTAATCTATCAAAATATTACTTCCTATTCAAGGCAATTTCTTCATTTTCCACAATGTTTTCTACCCAGAAAGATGGAAAAATTCAAAATTTCATAAACTTTAAATTTAAATTGTCGTTTGCAACTTCTTTCAATTTGGACCAGTCTAAAAATTTTCCGTCTGGTAACGGGTTAAAGATAAGACCTGGCCTTGAATTAAGTGAGCGATTAAAGTCATGTACTAGTAGCTAAAACATGTTCAAGCTGGCTTCTTAAACTCCGTGAAAGCCGTGGTGTCGAAGTCTCAAGTGCCTATATGCGCAAGTTATTCGGTGTCCTTCAATAAATAATCTTATAAAATATCGATATGAAAAAAAAAAAAAAAATATTTCGTTGGTAAAAATTTCAAAATGTATTTAAGTCTTCTCCAATGTTTCATAGCTGGTGGGGCCCTATTTTGCTTTGTCTTGAAATGAAAATTTATAGTGGGTTTCAAGAGGACAGCGCTTGCAACCGTGTTTTTTTTTTCACCCTTGGATTTTCGTGATATAAGAATGTGAAATTGTGTATAGTCAAGATACAGGTTTGCAAACGAGATACTGTTAATCTTGAATGACTTTTCTACTTAAAATAGTTTGCCAAAAGTCAAACATATCCTATTCTGGTCAGACTGCACGATATACGGATCTCCACTATTAACCAAAGATAGATTCATCAAATTATAATTATTCTATCCTGGCCAGACTGCACAGCATACGGAACACTCACAATTATTCTATTCTTGTCAGACTGCAAGGTATACGGATCACCTCATAATTATTCTATTCTGGTCAGACTGCACGATATACGGATCTCCACTATTAACCAAAAATAGATTCATCAAATTATAATTATTCTATCCTGGTAAGACTGCACAGCATACGGATCACCTCATAATTATTCTATTCTTGTCAGACTGCAAGGTATACGGATCACCTCATAATTATTCGATTCTGGTCAGACTGCACGATATACGGGTCTCCACTATTAACCAAAAATAGATTCATCAAATTATAATTATTCTATCCTGGTAAGACTGCACAGCATACGGATCACCTCACAATTATTCTATTCTGGTCAGACTGCAAGGTATACGGATCACCTCATAATTATTCTATTCTGGTCAGACTGCACGATATACGGGTCGCCTCTGGTAACCAAAAGATAGATTCACCAAATTATAATTATTCTATCATATCTTCAGCTTACCAAAGCTGTAGTTACGACGTTTCAGTCGCAGATCATTAATTTGCATTTATTTCGCCTGTTTTTAGTGAAACTGAAGAATAGCGACAACCTTAGCGTCGTAGATGCCCTCGTCGTATGCCTACAAAAATGCAATTTCGTGATCTCCCTGTTTCTGGTTAACCCATTACCAGACAGCTAAATATTGGGTTTTTCTAGATAGAAAGGAGCTGCAGACAACAATTTTAAGTTTACGATTTTTTTTCAACTTTTAGATGGAAAACATTGTTAGAAATGAAGAAATGGCTTGTTACATGCAATTTCTTATTTTGACACAAAATTTGTTCAATTGTTTTTTTAAGCGTCATTTCTGAAGTGTCATTGTGTGGGAATAGGTTAAGTTTATGGTCTTAAAATTTGTACGCTGAGCCCCGAAATGAATTTCGACTGAAAAGTGGCGATAGCTTGTGAAATATTTAGTAACACGCAACAAAAATAGAATGGTTGGTTAGCAACATAAACGTAGTAGCTACAGCTTTTGATCAAGTTGTATTTACGACGTCATTCTATGCCCCTGCCCATATGTTTTAACCTTTGTCATGTTGAACCCGGAGTATTTCTGTTTTGACAGGAGGTATAGACAGAGATCAAACTGCACATAAGTGCAGTCTGATCTTGGTCTACACCTCCCGTTTGTCCCTTTCAAGCCAGAGTTGTTTATAAATCATCAGTTTTCAAAAGAAACACTGACCCTCATTAAGAGGTTTCCAGTGCTGTCAGTAGTTTGATTTTAAAGGAATTCTGAATGGTATTCTCAAATCAGCATGACAAGGGTTAAGAATTGACGTCGTTTGATATAATGATCGAACTACCTCGTAAGTGGTCGAGGTTAGAGTTCCGTCAATTGACACGGTCTGAAAAGATTCGATACTTCTAAGGAAAAAAATCGGACCAAGGCCGGGTAAGTTGCTACTTGCCATTGAGCTATTTGCAAGTTTGCACAGGTGCAGTGTGATTTAGCTAAATCAATAATTAGACATGACTTGAAAGGAGTTGCAAACGGTATTATAATAAAGAAATAATTTAGAAAATAGTGCATTAGAATAAATATAGATCAATATTTCAAGGATTTCAAGATATCGCCGCTGTTTTTGATAAACTCGATTAGCCATTAAAATGACTACTACCTTTGTTTCCTACATTCATGTTAATAATTCACTCAGCGGGCGATCAAACTTCATAGATACAGCTTATTTACTATGTCGGTTTGACTTTAAGGCCTATCAATTTTGTTTTTGTCAAACTAATGGCGTTTTGGAGAGAGGGGGAATTTGATGGTTTTGCCCTTGTAAGGAAGGAATGCAATTCTAGTTTTGTGTACATTAAATGCCACAGAATCCCTTAATTCATACAAGTTTATATAGAAAGGAAAATAACGTTACGTAACTCCCTATTTAAGATCACCTGGTGCTCAATGTGAGCTGTTGTGGTCGTCGTTCGTCCGTCAACAATTTCTTTGAACATCTCCTTCCGAACCAGTGGGTTAATCTAGATGAAACTGCGGGGATGTTCCTAGGCTCGAATTCTTCCAATATTGATCAAATAATTGAAATCCACCCATAACTCTGGTTGCCATGGCAACAAAAGGTTGAAAATAATGAAATCTTTAATAATCGTCTTCACTGAAACCGCGAGACAAAGAGCTTAGATATCTTATATGTATCACCTCCCATGGGACATCTATCAAGTCTGTTCAAATGCTGCTCATTGGTTCATACTAAGACCCCGCCCGGACACAACATTTTTAACCCATTCCAACACAAGCCCTCCTTTTAACGCCCCTCAAGATAAGAGATTTGGAAAACATTGTGGAAAATGAAGAAATTGCTTGTGTCAAGCAATTTCTTCATTATCCACAATGTTTTCTATCCAAAAAGACGAAAAAAATTAAAATTTTGTCAACTTGCATCTGTTGTCTGCAGCTTCTTTCAAATTGGACCAGTCTAAAATTTTGTTGAGTGGGAATGGGTTAAATTGAACAAAGAAGAAAGACTTTAAAAGTCTTCTTCTCTAACTTGAAAATGCCTACAGCATTGATTGCGTCTCATAGGGGACTTCTATCAATTCATGTTTAGACCACGCTCGGGCGCACCCTATTTTAACCGATTCCCACACAACAAATTTTTAGACTGGTCCAAATTGAAAGAAGTTGCAGACGACAATTTCAAGTTGATGGAATTTTAATTTTTTTCGTCCTTTTAGGTAGAAATCATTGTGGATAATGAAGAAATTGCTTGATACAAGCAATTTCTTCATTCTCCACAATGTTTTTCCAAAGCTCTATAATTGAGGCGCGTAAAAGGAGGGCTTGAGTGGGAATTGGTTAATATAGAAACTAAGAAGAAAAAAAAAAAAAAACGTTAAAAATATTCTTCTCTAAAACAAGAAATCCTAGAGTATTAATATGTACAATCTCTCAGTGAACCTGTACTAGGTTTGGTCATGCGATACTTTTGGGCCATATTTGCGCTCCACCCGGATGCACTCTATTTTAAAATAGAAAAAGAAAGACGGAAATCTTTTTAAAATAAATCTCCCCCAAAACCAGAAACTTGACAATTGATATATGGTATGTAGAATCAGGAAGTGAACATTTGCACAACTTGTTCATTTGATGCCTCCTTAGTCATATTTATATTCCATCTATTAATTATTCCTGTTTACATATAAATTAAGAGGTGAATGTGAAAAAATCTTATTTTTGGACTCATCCAGAGCACACCTTACACAATCAGAAACAAAGTAGACAATGTTATTAAAAATCTTAGAACAAATTACCAAGCTTTAACATATGGGGTTACCAACTGGTGCCTTTTTGTCGAGCCCGCTTGCGGTGTGCGAGACATAGTTTTTACTATGACAAGTCGGTGTATGTGCGTTAGTGAGTTAGTAGTCCGTTAGTCCGACCGTCCGTCCGAATTTGTCCAGACAATTACTCCTACATTTATGGATGAATGTTAAAATAACTTGGCACAATTATTCTCCATCATGAGTAGATGTGCAATTCGAAAGAATGTTTTGGATGGCTTCAAGTTCAAGGTCAAAGCTCAAGGTCAAACACTAAAATTGTGCTTGTCCGGAGCATTTCTCCTACAATTATGGATGGATTTCAAAATAAATTGGCACAATTATTCTCCATCATGAGTAGATGTGCTATTTGAAAGAACTTTTTGGATAGCTTCAATTTAAAGGTCACAGCTCAAGGTCAAACACTAAAATTGTGTTTGTCCGGAGCATTTCTCGTACAATTATGGATGGATTTCAAAATAAATTGGCACAATTGTTTTCCATCATGAGTAGGTGTGCCATTTGAAAGAATGTTTTGGATAGCTTTAAGTTCAAGGTCACAGCTCAAGGTGAAACACTAAAATTGTGCTTATCTGGAGCATGATACCTACAAAGGTTTGCGGACTCGAGAGCAGTTGTCCTGGGACAACCATCTAGTTTCAACATCATATCGCTACTTTCAGTCAAAGATTCGTTCGATTAATCAAATTATTCGTTTATGTGAAGCGATTTTCGTTGGTTTGTTGACTTACACATTCAAGCTGTAGTGACGACGATTAGGTCGTCAAGATAACATGGTTTTAATTGGCGGGGATAATTTCCATACGTGGTGAAATCTTTAAAAATCTTCTCCTAAGAAACCAATTGATGGATTCCAAAGAAATTTTACAGGATTGCTCATTGGGTGACCCTTTATCAGATTCCTTTAAAGAATTAAGATCGGATGAGAAATATGGCTTTAATTGGCGGGGTCTTATTTCCATATATGGTGAAAAACTTGAAATCTTCTTCTCAGAAACCAACGGATGGATTTCAAACAAATTTCACTGGATTGGTCCGTGGGCGATCGTTTATCAGATTTCTCAAAGAATTTTGAAAGGACAGAAAACGTGGCATTTATGGGCGGGGGCTAGTTTCCATATATGGTGAAAGCTTAGAAAATCTTCTTCTCAGAAACAATTGGATGGATTTCAACCAAAATTCACTCGAATGATCCTTCGGTGACCCCTTATTAAATTGCTAAAAAAAGAATTGATTGGCTCTAAGCATTGCTTTAATGGATTAGGCTATTTTCCATATAGGTTAATTGTGAAAACCTACAATCTGCAGGATGGTTTTCAACCAAATTTCTAAGGAATGATAAGTAAATTCAGGCCGGTGGAGCGAATCAGGCCCTCAAGCGCCTCTAGTTTTAATCAACACTTCTGTGCAAATTTGTAATTTATTCTATCCTCGAAACTTTCCTAAGAAAGTCCGTTGAATTTTGTGTTTTTATTTAGCATGGCGTTTCTGAGTCGAGGCATTGGCTAGATGCATAAAAATCATGTTCTTCGCAAGGACAGTCCAATGCTGCATTGTATTAATGTGTGCAAATGGGTTTCTGTTGGAACTGCCATGTACTCCTGTCCAATTTAAGCGTTCGACGTAGACTTTCCGTATAGGTATCATTTTCCTATGAGGTATTTCATGGAAATAAAAGTTCTCCGACATGGACTCAAATGTATGTTTAAACTGGAAAGATCTAAGCACTTCAAAAAGTTAATAACCATTTAGTACGGTAGAAAATATTGTGGACGAAAGAAGAAAATGCTTACCAAAAGCAATTTCTTCCTTTTCTGCAATGTTTCCTAACTATAAATCTAGAGGGAAGTAAAAACTAGGGATTGAACAGGAAAGGGTTTACTGTACATTGTAACATGATAAATTTTGCTTTGCACAATCAATCCTTGACTTTGAAATGTTTATTTAGAGGGATTGTATAAACCAAATAACCTATGACAGTTTTTGCTCGAAAAACAAATGCCTTCCTCAATCAGGAAGAGCGGACAATAAATTAGACCTATCACGCAAAAAAGAACTACTCGAGAATTTTGCTATATTAATTTGAAGAAGAGTTGGCGTCTAGTAAGTTCATACCAAACAATTATAACCAATTTCCAGACGACCAAACTTTTAGACTTGTCCAAATTCAAACTAGTTATAGACGATGATTTCAAGTTAATGACACGTTAAAAATCGTTGCATTTCTGAGTAGAAAACATTGTTGGAAATGAAAAGAATGCTTGATACAAGCGATTTATTTCATTTTTTTTGGGTGTTAAAAGCTTGATTGGACCAATCTCTCTTATCAAAATTTGCTTATTTATAGCATTTTTGTTTGGTTTGCGATCTAAACGCCGTAGCTACAACTTATTCTAGCTGTAGTTACAACGTTTAATTCACCAACCAAGTATTTCCATATTTTTTTTGTTCACAACCGCGTATTTGTTTATTAATATAGTCGAAATGCCATGTCGGAGGTCAGTGGGCGTGACCATCGATCCTCCAATTTTAACCTTTGTCATGCTGTATAAATTACCTTACTGAATTGCTGTCAAATCAAAGGGCCAAAAGCACTGATAGAACTTGTTGTTCAAAAATAAATATTTATTTTAGAAATCAACTTCATAAACAACTATAGCAGAAAAAAGTACTAGCAGGAGGTATAGACTAAGATCAGCCTGCACATAAGTGCAGTCTGATCTTAGTCTATACCTCCTGCCAAAACCGGAATATTCCGGGTTCAGCATGACAAGGGTTAAGTTGAAGAGAAAATATTTGTTATGGTATCAAAATTTCAGCACACTGTATGAAGCTGCTAAGCTGATTCATACAAAGGAGTTTCACTCAAGAAATCAGGAGAATTTTTTTTGTTTGTTTTCATAGAGGTATGAATCGAAAAAGCTAATCACACGGCATGAATACGCGTTTAAGTATGATTAGGTTTTTCGGTTAATACCTCCATGAAAACAAAAAATATTCTCTTCATTTCTTATTATCTAATGGCATCGAGATAAATAAGCATAAACTTTACAAATTTTAATATTTTTTGTTGGGAACTATTTTGTGCGGAAGCATACAAAATGACTGCGTGCTCAAATTTTGTTCATGGAGGCATGATTTTTTTCGACCCGTTTTTGATAGACGAAACTAAAATTAAATTATTCTAGTATGAAAACAAAAATATATATATTCTTCATTTGTTATAATTTAATACAACCAGTTATCCATATAATAAACCAATTAACATTTTTGTGGAATAATTTTGTACGCAGAAACAGCAAGTCATGATAAGTAGGGGACGGTATCTATAAACCGAATTTTGACCATGGATTTGAACGAGAGTGTTCAGGGAAAATAATTTAGTATGGGTCACATTCAACGAGAATGAAGAACCCAAAAATCATGACGTTACACTTAAGACAACAAAGAAGAGGCAATAATTCAACTTTACAAGGAAGAACTGCATTCAGTTTGAAACTGTAAATTACTAAAACCAATGATATCAGCTCAGGCTAAATTATATGAAACAGGAAGATCTGTTCAGACGGGGTTGGAATGATAATAAGTTCTTATCAAATATCACAAATAACAATCTCTAGCTGTAAATCCTTTGTTGCTGTTGCTCATTCGAGACGATCTTTGCAGGGGCTAAAATACTTGGTTTCAATAAGAAAATTTTAGATGACCTGCCTCGTCTTACACAGAGAGGTGTAACTTTCCGACTACACTCCTCTCCCGTTTTTGCCCCCCCCCCTCCAATAAATTACAGAATAAAAGGGACAATGGGTGCTGTGGTGCTCACTTGCGAAAGATATCGCACATTATTTTCCAAGGGGCTATGTTATGAACAAAAATAAAATTAAACAAAGGACAGAGAGTCCCGAGAGTCGCTTATCAATTCTATAAGCATGTGAACATGTTTAAATAATAGGGGACCTAATATTCAAACTTGTCTAAGGCAGACATTCGGGCCATATTTCAGGGAACTTTAGCCCAAATGTAGCTATTAGAATGCACACAATATTTTTTTCTGAAATTCGACTAAGTAACCTTTACCTATATATATCAATAGACCAATTAAATTATTCCATTAGATAGGATGCCAAATTTTAACTTCAACATTAATGTTAAGCATTTCTGACGGTTTGGCGACTCTTACGTCATCTTATTCAAGCTGTAGTTACGACGATCAGGTCGCAAACCAAGGATTTTCAATTTATTCTTTATCGCTCTCAGCGATCCGTCAACTTTAGATTTAAAAAAAAAATAGAGGAATGTACCCCAGGTGAGCTATGACTCACTGAAAAAGACCCATCTAACGAAAGCAAAATTCTGTTAGTCTCAAGCAAAATCAATCCCTTTTGTGGATTTTCTAGGGTTGGTTAGTCATTGAACTTTACAATGAAATAACGGATCGCCGATGCCAAAAGCAAGATCGACCGACAAATCAGATTAACCACTTAG
The DNA here is from genome assembly GCA_946902895.1 of Fragum fragum. Classification (NCBI taxonomy): domain Eukaryota; kingdom Metazoa; phylum Mollusca; class Bivalvia; order Cardiida; family Cardiidae; genus Fragum; species Fragum fragum. The sequence continues at coordinate 57,723,595 of OX336369.1, read as the reverse complement.
ACCAAAAGTTAATTTTAAACTGTCAAGTTTTTTAGTCGGTTTGGCGTAGTAACTCATACGAACTGTAGTAACGATCATCTAAAACCAACGATCGATTTACTTTGTGTCTAAATATTACCCATTTTATATATTTTGCAAAATTAACTTTGACAATTTGCCAACCTTGAACGACCTGCCCCCTTGTGTTTTTGAGGCTCTAGACCGGTTATCCTTTTTGGCTGAGATAAGCATTTAAGATCATCACATGATTTGTTTTTCTTTAACCCATTACCAGACGGCAAAATTTGAGACTTGTCCAAATTGAAAGGAGTTGCAGGCGACAGTTAAAAAGTTGTGGAATTTTGGATTTTTTTAAATTTTGGGGTAGAAAACATTCTGGATATTGAAGAAATTGCTTGTCACAAGCAATTTCTTCATTTTCCACAATGTTTACCAAAGCTTTTTTCTTGGGGAAGTCTAAAAGCGTCATAGAGTGGGAATGGCTTAATTGACATATTGCCGCTATCAATAAAAAATTCGAAAAACCAACCAAATCGTACATTTAAACGGGGAGTGAAGTTTGAATTCCGACTCTGGTGAAATTTTTATGTGAAGTTTTTTTTTGTCGGTGCAGGGACTTAGAAATCAAAGCTGAATCTTATCCAAGCTGTAGTAACGACGTTTAGGTCATCAACAAACTCATTTTTGTTACATGTTACCGACCATATTTTTTTTTAGATAACACAATTCTCTATCCAAGTCCAACATCCTGTCGAAGTCGGTGGGCAGAACCAGCAGTCCGTCAATTAAAGGCAAAAGCTGCACTAGCTCACATGTACTACAGATTTGCATGAACATTTAACAAGTTGAGACTATCGCTCATTTAGTAATATTAACTATTTGCTGTTCAATCCATACGTCCCTGTAAGTTTATAATTGAAAAAACAATATAGAAAAGGAAGAAATTGCTTGTAACAAGCAATGTCTTCTTTTTCAACATTATTTTCTATCCTACTGAATGATTATTTTTCAAATTTAATCCAATTTAAATCGCCTGCGAACCTTTGGATTTGGACTGGTCTAATGTTTCGCGAAACAGGAGCGGGTTAATGGTGCTTCGCATCTGGGAATGCGTGCATTTTCAGTTTTATGAGCCGTATTTTTCCTTAACCACGAAAATGATTTATATCATATTGGACGCGTATTTTTTTCATTTTAAAATTTTGCCCCTTTTTCAACCGACTTCATACCTTTGAATCAAGAACAATCTGGCAGCATATTCTTAAAATACAGCACAACTGTCAGTCAAGGTGTATTGACTTACTTCACTCCTTCCCTTTTTATATATTTGGAAACATTTCGGTGATCCGAACTAGACTTGAATCAAGCCCACATCGATCCCGAGGCTAGCTTCTTTGTCTACGACTATTCCACGGGACCATATTGTGTCGGAGGTAAACCAGCACTCGTGAGTTTGTTTGTTTGTTTGAATCGGGTGTTACGCCGCTTTCAACAATCTTTCAGTTATATCGCGGCGGCTGGAGCACCTAACAATGGATTTCTGGTATTTCTCACACCAGTACCGCCATCACATCCTTTCCTAGCCTCCAGCTGCTATCCCACATAGGTCTACGATTATCGACCCATTGGTGGGAAACAAATAGTCGGAAAGGATGAGTGCCGCCGTCGGAGACCGAACCCGGGACCTCTAGATTGACAGTCCGACGCGCTACCAACTGCGCTATGACGGCGGCACCCAGTACTCGTGAGAGCGCGTAGGAAAAGATAAGACCGCAACGACCAATCGACGCTCGAGTGATTCTGACTCGGGCCAATGCTTTTACCCGAAAATAGTAATAACTATCATTACATTCTTTACCGCAAAATGCTGCATTTTGACGTGCTGAGAAAACATGACCATGGTAAACACTGTGAAAAAAAAAAGAGAAAATAACGGCAAACTGTATTTTCCCCTTTCTCACAACATTTCTAACCTTTCTTGCATAAATCTAAATTGTGTATGAAAACATCATTTATATATGGCAGTGCAAACTCTTTCAACCTTGACCACTCTGGTATTTTGCTGTCTGGTCGTTGGTTAGTGTAAGCGTACTTAGTCACAAGCAATTTCTTCTTTTTCCACAATATTTTCTGAATTATAAAATCACAGGGACGTAAAAACCAGGGATTAACCAGGAAAGGTTTAAGAACCGCAGCGGAACTTCTTGTCGGAGTCAACGGTCGAGGGCCAACGTTAAGTACTCTCAAACCTACAACCATGCAATCACGAGTCTAGTTTACTTACCACTCGGATAAAAACCGACGTGTAATTCGATTATTTATATTGCATGATCATTTCATTTGAACCGAATTTTATATTTATTTAAGGTGTTAAACAATCACACCTTTTTCGAAAATCAACATAATCTAAATCAATTTAAATAAACATAAGTATAGTCGCTAGGCCACCCAACATCGTAACTACAACTCAGATAAGTTGTAGTTACGATGTTTTGGTAGCCCAACGACGATACAATATATAAACTCATTTGTATTTTCCAACTCAAATGAATTTAATTTTAATCTGTTCAGAGTACATCAGTATAATATCAGATGACGGCATAACGATGTTCGGGTACCAGATAATTGTTTGTGTACTATTGAGCAGCATCTTTGTAGCTAGTGGTTCCCATTTCCGTGGAGCTATATTTACATGGAAACCAACTGGAAATGGAACCGAGGTAAACTTTTATTTTGTTGCATTCTACAGTAAATGGTTGTGGAAATACATAAGCAAAACTACTTTGAATGTATTTACTATCAAAAATTCAACTTGGAGAAGAACATAGATACGATAAATGATGGTATATTTTTACGTTTCTTTAATACCACCTTAATACCGCCAGTTTAGAATTGTTTGGGCAAAGTGTGGGGATACAATCTGCCCCCACCTTGAGCTGAGTTCGGGTTCTTCATTCGGCGGTTTACTCTGGTTGTGGTCGAAGGGGATGAGGAGAAGAACTTAGTTAACCCTCAAGGTGTTGATTTTTCCATTCCCTTATTAGCTACACTATTTATTACTATTTACTTATCAGTCTCTACATGACAAACTATTACTTTTGCTGTCCCCAGATGATTTGCACACCGTGGTTTGATGCTTTTTACTATATAAACTAAAAGACATTTAAGGGTAGCGCTCGACCTCTACAATTAAACAGAAAAAAATGTTTATATGTACAAATATTCCAAGATAACTAACATGAACAAACCTGTGAACGCACTACTCATACGTTCTACACTGTAACATGAAAAAGAAGGCTATAAATATTAACTAATGTATGTCGACTCAAGATTTAATATAAAAGTCATGATTCATAAATAAAGAAAAATGAAGAAGGGGTTCTAAATAAACAGCAACAACAACGACGACGACAACACAACACGCCGCACACAAATCAACAACAAAACCAACAGGGACTTGGGATGAATTAATACCAGTGTATTCGAGTGTGCGGGTATAAAGAATGTAACGACAGACACAATAAACCGATTAACCCATTCCCACTTGACAAAATTTTAGACAAGTCCAAACTGAAAGAAGATGCAGACGACAATTTCAACTTGGTGGAATTTTGAATTTTTTCGTCTTTTTAAACATAAAACAATGTGGATAATGAAGAAATTGCTTGATACAAGCAATTTCTTCATTATCCACAATGTTTTCCAAAGCTTTTTTCTTGAGAGGCGTAAAAAGGAGAGATTGAGTTGGAATGGGTAAATGCCGACAATCAAGGAATCAACCGACCAATCAAATCATTCATTTAAATTGGAAGTGAACTTCATTGACATTGGTCGATATTAAAATTAAGCGTTTTGTTGGTTTGGCGACTTAGAAATACTGCAGTTACGGCGTATAGGTCGCCAACAAACGAGTTGCCTTTTATTTTTACGTCTGACTACGTTTTTTAAAAAATATATCGTTTATTACCAAAGTCGGACTGCAATGTCGGAGTTAAGTGGGCATCATCAACGAGCCGTTTACAATTTATTATACCCTACACCATGTCTCAGAAACAATATAAATACTTTAGTACAGTATCATCTTTTTTATAGATGATCAAGATTGAGTTAAAAACAACAACAAGCAAACAAAACAAAACAAATAAAAAGGGCAAAACCTATGATAGTTTTTTCTTCTTTAGATACAGGTCAGTTTTCGGATATCCTGGCGTCGGGGTACGGCAATGTGTACTGACAAAACTGTGGGTTCTCTAATTAGAGGTGAAGGTAGTATGCGATGTTTCAGTTCAAACTGTAGGATGAGTCAATCACTTGCCTTTTACTGCACAGATTTCAGCGTGGACGATGACTGGACTACCGGTAGAAACAGTTTTAGTTATGATCCAGGCACTCGAGCAGTTATAAGCTTCGGGTAAGGGAGTTAAATTAATGTTATCCCGTGAGTTATTGTGCGATCAAAGTCTCCCTGACAACTTACAAATAGTAATATTTCAATGTTATCAATCATATATAATTTGCAAAAAGATAATGGTTTGTCGGCTTGAGTCAACGATAGTTTCCGAATGTCTTTGATAAGTGGGTTTGATTTCACAAGAAGTTTATGTAATACATAGGTCGCTACTTTTGGAACCGTTTTATGACATAATGAAGGTAATGCCGTTGAAATGATCCGAATCCGAATTTTTATTTAGCGTGCATATACATTATTCCACAAGGTTTACAGAAAGCCCGTTGTAAGTGACGGATCATTATTGTTGATAATCAAAGCACTGAAATCACTGATGATGGACGTCCCTGCTGGTATAGTAGAGTAATATGCCAATTTTTTGTGTAGAGCCATGATCACGATCCCGAGTTCGGCAAAAGATTGCCATTTCCACATACGTCATTTGTCTCTCACCTATGAAAATAAGATAAGTAATTTGTCTATTAAGTTGGCTGGGCAGCTAAGGCTCAAATTTATTGTTTAAGTTTTACATGTACTTGTCTTGGTGTGGAAATTGACAGCATGGATGGGTGCACCTACCAACCGCGGTTCTACTTAAATACTTCTGAAAGTGACGTTAAACCCAATTCCCTTGATCGCAATCTAACTAGTTTTCAAGATAAATATTTTTGTTTACTTTTCCGAGATGGTCCTTTTCCGGTGACAGTCCTCAAATGATTAAGATAACATTTCAGAAACATAAAAAGCAGTATTCATCGAGATTAATTAGCCTACTTATAAGAAACAAACGAGAGATTCTGTATATCTTTTAAACAATCTGCGGCACAGTAGTGGCTTAACAATCACACTTTTTACGCCCATGAAGAATTGCATTAAAATGTTGTGATAAAAGGAGAAATTGAATGTTTGACAATATTTTCTTCCCTATCTGGGCCTTAGTTTTCAATTTTAAAGCGAGTTGAATTGCCGTCTGTCCATTCGGACCAGTTCAAAATTTTGTCGTCTGGTAATAGGTTAAAAGGGCTAATTTAAACTTGGTAACACTAATAGCAGTTGAGTAGACTGACCAATCAATAATTCTATTTAGGCCGGAAGTGTACTTTGGACTCCGACTTAAACGTCATAACAATAGCTTATTCAAACTGTTCACCCTTCCGCCCGTTCGTCCACTGACTTTTCCACAATTATTGGACCAATGTAAATTAACTTCACATAAGAATGCGCTGGTGTATTTTTTCCAGATATGCAAATTGATGCCCTGTTGAACTTGGATCTTCATAATATCTATTTCATGCGTGCCAATAAATTCTGTAGACTTCAAATTATTTTTTTGTATAAAAAGCGTTAGATTTTTTTCTCCGTTTGGCCATGTTATGCAAAAAGGGGCTTGGTATCTTATAACTTTATGATATATACTGAGATGAAAATTTCTACTTGTTTCACCGCCACTTTTCAAGCTTCATTTCCTATTTTTTGTATGTCGATCAATTTCATAAACATCCTTTAAATCAGGCAATACACACAAGGCTAGGATCCTTGTAGAACTTTTTTTGTCTTTTCTACACATACCAAAATTAAATCAAACATCTCATATAAACACCTCACGATATTTCGATTATGGAATGTTCTCCGATTAACAATGTGAGGCCTCGTCATAGAAAAAGATTACAAACTATCAAATGTGATATTCTATTGTTAACTCCGTTATGCACAGAAAGATTTCTTGAAACTTAGCATTTGGTTCACAATTTATAATCAAAGGCCCTTTACCTGTCCTTTCTATAAAACTTGAAAGGGTATAACTCAAAAGTTATTTTAATATGAATTTGAAACTTTATGTGCAAAAATAACTGATTCAAATCACAAACTTCTTACCGTATTATATTACATATACTCCCATTGCTGATAGCCAAATAGGGTATGGCTAATTAAAGGATAGCTGACCACGCTCACTGAGTTCCAACAGGAAGTCCCACTTCGTAATTAAACGGAGTTATTCTAAAAAAATAATGACCAGTACAACGTAACAGGAAAGTAAAAGTTGGCGACCTTAACGTCGTAGCTATACCTTGAATAAGTTTTATTTACGACGTTAAACGAACAAAAAGGTTCTACACCAATCACGGCCAATGCTGGAGTTCAAAATTTACTTCTGTCATAATGAATGATTTGATTGGTCCACTCATTCTTAAATGTACTTATAGCGATCCGGAAATTCAAATATCAGGAAAATTGATGGTTGTGCCGTGAAGACTGGGAAATAGACATTACAGATTGTTCCTAACTAAGCTAATCCGTCAATATATCGAAATACCAGTCTTGACATCAGAGAGTTTTTATTAGAGTGTATTCGACGTATAAACACAGATCGGGGTAACAAATCAAAGTAATTTAAAACTTATCTATCGCAGAGTTGTTAAATTAGAATGCGGAGCAATTCCAACCTAGATTTAACAAAACCGCAAAATGAGCACAAGACAATTTCATTTTGGGTTTTTTGATAACACATATCACGTGATCTCTTAGATATGAATACACCTCGGGTTACTTCTCATCTCAACTTGCCACGGACAATCTGTTAGTTGTAGCCGAAGACAATTATATGGCACATGTAAAGGATGATATAAAAATTCGTTTAGAGACTTCGAAACAGGCTTTAGTTTGCTTTAAATTATTGAAAAATGAGGTAAAAATCAGCGCAGTAATTTGTTTTTTTGTGATTCGCCCTCCAGTGTATGGTAATCACGTGATCTCAAGTGACATGTGGTAGTCATGTGACCATAGATGGGCAATGTTTACCAAAATGCCTCAGGTCGCAAATGCATTTTTACAATAATCACACAGCCCAATGCTTTAAAACATTCTAGAGCGATTAAAGTGGACTGTAGGCATCAACCAAACGCGATTATTGTGGGATTTACAACTTTTACTCAATAAAAACAAATAGATGCAAAAAGAAAGAAGAAGATTTTGAAAATTAGAATGTAAACATATCAAATTCCGGTTTCTACTTATTTACTAAATAATTACGCTTTTTGTTATGTCGTTATTTACTAGTTTAAATCAATAATAACACATCAAACCTTAAACAAATGTCATCTAGCTTTCAGCTTGGTCCTTTTTACTTAATATTTTTTACGGTTCTAAAGCCCAATAACGAATAGGAAACCGCGCGACTACAGGGTGCCGAAGATAATTTGATACTATCTTCATCATATTATATGAATTTTTAGGAAAAGGACAAAACTATCATGTGCAAACAATAACGTTACAATAATGTCTTTTTTTTTTAATTTTACTCACAACGCTTTAAATATTCTCTTTTCCTAAGTCTAAACCGGTATTTAAAATCGATCACCATGAAACAAGATTCCGCGCATTTCCGCAAATTTCCACGTACACTCATAAACTTGAAGTGAAAATCTACGTGAGTTTATTCGTTTCCCACAAATTTTCCAAAGCTTTCATAATGAGGGTCATTCAAAAGCTTCACTGTCTGGGAATGGGTTAAGACAATGCTAGTTTTTGATTTCTGTATGTGGATTTATGTTTTTGTGCGTTATTCACGCACATATGTACACGAATGGGAATGCTGGTTTAAGTTTAAAAGAGGGAGGCTTACTCGGAAAGTAATAAATGAATTTGAACCGAATTCCACAGTTATGGCCCTTTCAGCGCATTCCAACTTCTAAGTACTTTCAGTCCTTTGATTACATTAAAAAAAAACAATCATTATCTTGAAGTGGGGTTTAAACTTTTTTCTTTACTGATTCATGTTGGTTAGATGTTACAATTAAAGAATCTGACTGATGACATCCTGTCATCATTGAGCATTTGAGAAAATCAAGATGGCGTCCAAAATGGCAGCTAGATATAAAAATGTAGCTTCCGCATTGCATTCAGGCTTCTTTTATTTGAAAATACTTCATTAAAGTAGCTAATCGGTAAATATGACAGATCTTGGCCTACCAGTTATGGTAAAAATTTCAAGAATGCTTCCAAGATGGCTGCCAGAATGTAAAATTTGGTGGATGAAACTGCGACTATTGGGTATCAAATGTCGTGTTGCGTTTTGTATGAATGAATCAATACAATTTTCGTTATTTTTTGATATTTGTATTAAATACCAGCATTTTTCATATTTTATTAAAAAAAATGATGTCCAAGATGGTTGCAAAAATTGAATTTGTTCAAAAAAACGGTATAGAGATTGTTTTAAAACCTATTTTGTTTGTTACACGTTCATTTAAATTTTGTTTTAGTTTTCCACTGTTGTGTATGATTTTAATAGCAGTGAGCACAATGATTAACATTGATCAACCCCCAGGAAGGCGGCCGGATTTTTACTGCCTATAAATCAAATACTGCTTATTAATGAAAAGTTCACGCTTAAATTCTTCCGGGATATAAGTCTAAGAAAATGATTTTGTTACCTCGTTTGACCGTTTTGACTAAATGGCCAGAATTTACTCTTGCTGTACTTTTATTTACACCATTACCAGACGGTGAAAATTTAGATTGGTCCAAATAGAAAGAAGTTGAAAGTGACAATTTCAATTTAAAGAATTTTTTTATTTTTTTCAACTTTCTGGGTAAAAAAACATTGTGGAAAATGAAGAAACTGCTTATAGCAAGCACTTTCTGCATTGTAAACATTGTCTTTCCTGTTGTTTTTCGTAAGGGGCTTCAAAAAGCCTCACTGAGTGGTAGTGGGTTATTGATAATGATGAACGTCTCCAGGCAGTAAATGATTTTCTATCTAATTTTAAGAAAAAAGTTGACAAAAACTTTTTTATGAAGCTCATATTTGGATAGCTAATGTATTTTTGACTCACTGTGCTGTTTGATACAATCAGTTTGGAAATTAGCGACCTCTCAATAGCCTAAACACTTCTTACATTCTTCTTCTACAAATGAAACATTTCAATAACTTGTATTTTCTTTCGCCAATGATACAAAGCCAATGAAATTGTATTGTCCAACTGTCAATCATTTTTATGAAATTACGTAGATGGAATCCCAACCATGTTTCCTCACCCATAACTGGCTTGATCAACGGTGTAATTGTAAATTTCGGACAAAATACACGAAGGCTAGTTTTAGGAGCATCGCCTGCCGATTTTTCAAAAGATCAAAAAATATAGTTTTCTTATTAAAGTTTTCGCTTTGGAATTCGAGCAAGTTTAGAAGCCTTTAATTTTCTCAATATTTAACACCAGAATCTTTGGACCCGCTTCATACATAAAATTATTGTTCTGAAAGACAGGGGATCAATGCATGTGTCAGATTCGCGACTTTTTGAAGTTGGAATAAAGTTAGCAGATTAAGCGGATCGATGTGTTTGTAACCCTAGCATTATTTTCAAAATGCGTTTTAATGATTTGACGTTTTAAAATCAATTTCTTTTATTATTATTATTATCATTATTATCATAAAAAAAAACTTTAAAACGAAAACTGTCTTAGGAGATGAGGGTTTAAAAAACAATGCACATGTCACCTCTGTGACACTGTAGATCTACGATACGATCTTTTAAAAGAGTTCAACCGAAGAGGGGTTTCTGGGAAAAATATTCGCTTCGGAACTCGAGCAAATTTAGAAGCCATTAATTTTCTTAGTAATTTGTTCGGGAATATTAGAAACCCCTTCATACATAAATTGATTAGTAAAGAAATCTGCAAGAGTTGTCCCCAAGATTGCCTTTCTTTCACATTAAACAGAAGCTCTTACAGTAAAGCGAGCTCACCATCAGGCTCCTGTTGGGAAGCATGTTCTAGATTCAGACCCACCATACATGTCACCTACAGATTTCGAATGGCTTCCCAAAGTACAAATCAGACTCTTTTACAAGAAACATTACTCCATGACATTGAGCTTGCACCTTAAAAATTTGGTCACTCATTAGCCCATTACCACATAACAAAATTGTAGACTGTTCCGAATTCAAAGATGTTGGACACGACATTTTTAAGTTGATAGAATTTAAAAAATCTTTGTCTTAGAGGATAGAAAACATTGCGGAAAATAAAGAAATTGCTTGAAGAAATCTTGGCTGCCATCATGAATATTTCAAAATGCTCAATGATGTCAAGGTGTCATCAGTCAGACTGTTGAAGGGAAAGGTCTGGGCTATAAGAATTAATCAAGAAAAAAAGGTTTAAACCCTACTTCCAGGTCATACTAAAATTGGCATGACTCTGGCGGACTATAAGTACTAGATCGAAAAATATGGCGTCGACCTCCGGATTTACTCATTTATCAAAATTATTGTAGTTCGGATGTGGAAAAACCGGGTTCTTAAGCTGTGGTGCTATATACATCAGATCATGTTAAAGAACAAGGCCGAACTATTTTAACAATCGTTTATCCTTGCAAACGTATATGTCTCCTGGTACGTCAGTCACGGTGGCACTAGGCAGTAGCAATTGATACACGAATACTTATGTCAATGTTTGACATTTCAGACAATTTATAATGCACATAAAGCGAAAACATCAGAAACTTCTACCACTTTGTATCAGATTCTAAACTTTCAATCATGAAATGTCATTGGTTCGATCCCCGGCTGCGGCACATACCCTTTCCGACATTTGTCTTTCACCAATGGGTGGATAATCGTAAACCTAAGTGCGATAGTAGCTGGTGGCTAGGAAAGGATGTGATATTAGTACTGGTGTGAGAAATACAAGGAACCAATTTTTAGGCGATCCAGTTCTCGCGATATGACTGAATAATAGCTAAAAGCAGGGTTAAAACCGATTCAATGAATCAATTTTCTACCACTGTGTGCTTCCATATTGTTCATTAATCGTCTAAAAACCTTACAACTAGTATCTTTTTATAGGGCGCATAGTAAAGACTCTGGATATATAAGTCTTTACATGACGCACGTGAGAAATTGTTTTAAAAGTCACAAGTAGGCTCATATAACATCCGAAATCTAACGAAAAAACAGCGAGTCTCCGGTCAACACGGATAAGGACAATACGATGGAAAAGTCACAAGTAGGCTGATATAACACCCGAGAGCTAACGATAGCCGATGAGTCTCAAGTAAATACGGTTTGGAATAATACAATCGAAATGTCACGAGTAGGCTTATATCACACCAGAGAGCTAACGGTTACCGATAAGTCTCAAGTAAACACGGTTGAAGACAATACGATGGAAAAGTCGCAAGACGAGTAGGCTCATATTACATCCGAGAGCTAACGAATGCCTATAAATATAAAGTAAATAATGTTTTGGACAGTACGATCGAAAAGTCACGAGTAGGCCGATATTTCACCCGAGAGCAAACGATTACCGATTAGTCTCAAGTAAACACGGTTGAGAACAATACAATGGAAAAGTCACAAGACAAGTAGGCTGATATTTAATCCGAAAGGTAACGATAAGTTTCAAGTAAATACGGTTTGTGACAATACAATCGAAATGTCACGAGTAGGCTCATATTACACCCGAGAGCTAACGATTACCGATAAGTCTCAAGTAAACACGGTTGAAAACAATACGATGGAAAAGTCGCAATACGAGTAGGCTCATATTACACCCGAGAGCTAACGGTTACCAGTAAGTCTCAAGTAAATTAGATTTGGACAATATGATCAAAAGGTTACAAGACTAGTAGGCTGATATTACTTACGAGAGCTAACGATTACAAATAAGTCTCAAGTAAACACGGTTGAGAAGAATACGATGGAAAAGTCACAAAAAGGCTGATAATACACCCGAGATCTAACGATTAACGATGAGTCTCATGTGAAGACGGTTGAGAACAATACGATGGAAAAATCACAAGTAGGCTGATATTACACCCGAGAGCTAATTATAACCGATTAGTCTCAAGTAAACAAGGTTGAGAACAAAACGATGGAAAAATCTCAAGTAGGCTGATATTACACCCGGTCTCTAATTATAACCGATGTGTCTCAAGTGAATATGGTTTTTGACAATACGATGGAAAAATCTCAAGTAGGCTGACAATAAACCCGAGAGCTAACGAAAATCGATGAGTCTAAAGTAAACGCGGTTAAGGACAATTCGATATGTGATTGAAAAATCCTCGGCCTTAAGCTGTAAGAAGCAGTTTAACCTAAGCATTTAATCTAAGGGTGTCGAAGTACTCGAAAACAACCCCTGACTGACGTCAGCATCAGCGCAAAAATGGCGGCCGTTGAGTTCCATTTTCACCTTGGGGAATAGGTTCTTGTCAGAGGGTTCTAAATGCGGTGAATAAAGTGGACTATCACCACATTCCTGAAAAGCAGCTGTATTAATGGTAGAAATGTGTGCTGGGGCGTTGTCCAGATGAAAGAGTACACCTAATGACAGTTCCCATGCCTTTTTTCTCTTTGATTTTTCGACAAAGCTGTCTAACAATTCCTCCCAGTCATAGTGTGACATTTTTGAATATAATCCAATAGCATTAAACCTTTTATATCCAAGAAAACTGATCATCACCTTCCCTGCAAATACTTTCAACTTTTTCGAGGTGATCCTGTGTATTTCTACTCGTTTGACTATTGTCACAACCCGTATTTTATCATAGTTACAAACTGCTTGAGAAATACCTCTGGATCTGGACGTGGCAATGTTTTCTTTGGAAATACCGCACCTAGCTTATGTTTGGTCAACACCAAGAAACCTTTACTTCCATTTAGCAGAAACCATTGTCATACGAAAATCAATATGTATAACTGCATAAACTCATTCCTGTGAGATACCTACCCGTGTAATGATGTACCACTGTGTAATTCGCTGATCTGTCATAATCATATGGATTTTATTGGTGTTCATCTTTTGAGGCGATTGTTGGGGGTCTCCTAGGGATTGGTCGTCTCTAAGACTCTCTCTAATACTTTTATTTCAGAGCCCATTTCTTCATCATGCTATGACATGGGATATATTCCCCTATAGTCGCTCTCATGACTTCGTTAATTTCCGTAGGCGATAAGTCTTTGAGTCCAAGATAATGAATAATCGCCTCTTGCAACTCTTAAAACACTTTAGATACTTTATCACATATTTATATTTTGCAAAAAGTAATTTTGAGGTATCCGCTAACTTCTTATCTTGAACTTTTTCATTATAACCGTGCTTTGCGTAGCAAGTAATTCCTACAATATTTATGAGGGCTGAGGATACTTTTTTCTTACGATTAAGTTTTCCAATTTGAAAAGTCACCTTGTCTTTGTTAAAGAATCTCCTCCCCTTTTACAAAAGCCTTAAACTTAAGCATCCACTTTATCGATTCAAATACAACTATTTGTTTTCATTTCTCAGATTTACAGGCAACGCTTGGATTAATGGCATGAATTCCGGTCGTGGAAGCTGGCGTCTAGTTGTCACAGCAGATCTTTCGGTACGCGCAGATACAGGAAAAATCAACTCTTCGCCGACTGTTGAAGTAGCGCCCATTGTTGAACTACAGTATGGCTGCTCACACGAAATTGCACTACCAGGTAATATGTTTAGCGTAGAAGTCAAAGTCTTGTTTGGAATTAAGCTAAAACCGAAATCCTTGAAATTTATGAAACTTATGAAATAAAAGATAAACCTATTTTCAAAGAATGATAAAAAAAAAAAAAAAAAAAACACAATTCTTTCCTGTCTACTTTACTTCGTATGACTGCTTGGTAGTATAAAGATATCTTCAAATCTATCTCACACGGTGCATGAATGTTAAAGAAATAGTTAAGAGCCCTGTTACTAACTTTTTATCACTGTTTACTTAGTATTTTCAAATTTGATTTATGATAAAGTACTTCGTCAATGGGCGACCAAATGTTGTAACTACAAAGAAGTAAAGCAATTACGACATTTTAATCGCCGAAAGACTACTCTAATCTTCGCAATATGCAGATAAACTACTGTTATTAAAACTACAAAGTCATTTTATCAGTTTATTTTAGAAATGAAGATAATATTTTTTGTTTTCATTGAGGTATGAACCGAAAAACCTAATCACACTGTATGAATACGCGAAGCGGATTCATACATTGTGTGATTAGGCTTTTCGGTTCATACCTCAATGAAAACAAAAAATATTATCTTCATTTCTTATAATTTAATAGCATCGAGCGAAAAATGAAACAACTTAACAAATTTTGATACCTTTTTGTAGTGAACTATTTTGTGCGGAAGCATTCAAAATGGCTGCGTACTCAAAATTTTGTTCATGGAGGTCTGAATTAAATTTTTCGACCAATCAGATCGCTCGTTTTTGATAGACGAAACTAACAATTAAATTATTGACAGTTAAAAAAAAAGAAAAAAATTGCTCATTCATAGCATTGTATCAGTTACGATGTATAGATCATTGTTTTTGTTATGTTCGAGGAAACTTAGCCGTCATTAGACATATAAAATTTTCTTGTATTAGTCTTTGGCTAGTTATAAAACTAGCGTTGTTCTAAGAAAAATGTGTATCAATTACTGCAAATGTTTTGAGGACGTTCTAGTGTGTGTTTTTGTTTACTAATATGATTTCTTAATACGCGTTGATATGCGATTGCTCCCTTCACAAATAGAGTATACATATAATAACATGCTATATTTTCGACAAAATAAAAAGATTTTTAAGTCGCTGGAGGCCTAACATTGACTTGTATCAAAGTGCTTAGATTTAGTATTAATTCAATAGCCAGACTGCATTTAAAATGGGTAACTAGAACATGGAGCATGATAGAGCGAGTTTGAATCCCAAAGCAAGCAATTTGTATCTTTTATATTTAAGTCTATGATGCAGACGGTGATACAATAAGGTGTCGTTTTGCTACAAGCACGAAAAATGAATGTGCAGGAATCTGCAATAGCTTCCCCAAATCTACGATTGACAAGGTAATTATCTTAAAATCTTAAACCTTTAACTTTCTGCTCATTAATACTGTTCACTTTTTCATTGGTCGTTGTGGATGGTCGGTCGGTCAAAAGTGCTAAATAGCTCTTGATTGTAATGCAGCTACCTGACCAGGTAAATTGTTTTTGGTCGGTAATGACGAAGACAGAAGTCATCTTTTTAAACCCTGTGAAACCAAAATCATCATCATCAACACGACAAAGAATAAGCAATAACAATACAATATATCAAGGATGAGATAGTTCTATTAATACGATACACATTATAAATACAATTATCATACCTTCCGGTGGCCAACAAATGAAACCGTCTGTAGAGAGAGTTTGCGCAATGGAAGCCATTAGTTAGTTGTAATTGAAATAATTCCAATGCTTTTATGATATAAATTGACAATACAATGTTATACGAAGAAGAATGTTAAGAGCAGTACTGTCGTAACTAATTCATATATGACTCCTTTAAAAGTAAAGGATATATACATTGTTTTAAATCGACAGATGAAAATGATTGAAACAAGTTGCGTTCAAATTAGTAAAAAAATAACATGTTACATAATATTCTGGAGACTGTAATTTAATTTTGAACGGATGCCTGTTAAACCCTAACAGCCATTGAGATTCGGAACCTTAAACATGTTTTGAACTGTTAATTTAGAACCACCCAATTTGTTGTTTATATTACTGTATTCTTAGGATTCATGCATATTGAAGTATTTTGCAAACGACCGAACAGGCTATTATCCAGTGGCTCTACAAGTAGAAGACTTCAAATCTAACACCCCGACAACACCTTTATCGAGTATACCTGTCCAGTTTCTAGTTTATGTTTACAAGTCTGCTGGAGGATGCGGTTCAAGACCAGAGTTTGTTATACCTACTCCAGCAAACAGAGACCGTTTTTGCTTACAAATCGGAACAGAGTTTAATTTGAATGTTACTGTAGCCGCATCAAATAGGTAAAGTAGGAAATCAATTTTCGAACGAACCATTGTGTTTAGTGGTAACGGTAATGACGGATTTGACGATGAGAGAGAGGTATTAACCATTTCTGTGATAAACTTAGAGGGGTCGATCTTTATCAAGCGGGTTATTATAAGAAAGAATAACTAAACTTTGAGCTTTTGTAGTCTATCTACCTTTGAGAGGCTATTAAAATATGCGCCAAAACTGTATGCAACGTGTTAAGTAAAGACTTCTCACGATTGCCATTTTTAGTGTTTGGAGTGCAGTTTAGAAAGGTTCAGAATAGACCAATGTTATCTTGTTTTCAGTTTGTCTGAGATTAAGACCATCTCCCCCGTCGGTCTCATTAGGGCATCCCCTATAACATGGACAAACCAAACAGCAAACTTCATGTCAATCAAAGTATCATGGACCCCAACAACTTCAGACGCCGGGGAACACACATTTTGTTTTACAGCGAAGGACAGTGGAAGGTTTGTTTATAAATCATTTCAAAAGCATTAAAATGCTCGATTGGAATGATAATGTTTCTAGCGTACCCGAGCACAAAATGCTCGGGAATAGCTATTGTGATTAGTCATTGTCCGTCGTCAGCCCGTCCGTCTTTCTGTCAATTTTTAAAAAATATTCTCCCCTGAAGACAATCAGCCAATCCATGTAAAATTTTGTATGGATGTTCCGCAAATGAAACTCTTCTAAATGAGGAAAACTTGCCATCTTTGTCCTGACAAACCGTTTGCTGAATAGATTTGATATTTTTGCATTACCTGGTGGTAATATAAAGGTTGGTAATGTAAAACCTTCTACGGTCCCAATCGATCTCTGCTCTGACACATCCTATTTCTTATAGAGTGAAACCTTTTAAAATCTCTTTTTGTAATACTATACAGCCTAGAGGTCTAATAATTTGAAAATTTCATCAACTTGTGGCCTTCTACTCAATGTACTAGAGTAACGCCTCTCGATCCGCATTAAATAAAATACCCTGTCTGGCAACAGCCTTTTTTACATGTAAAGAATGAAAATTTTCTTTGAAATTCTTCTCCTGACAACCTTAACCTTGACTCGCCGTATTTTACATAGACATAATGAATTAAATCGGTAAATATCTTCTCTTAACAAAACCAGAAGGTACAGAGGGTTTATATCTTTTTATGTGACATAAAAACCCCAAGGCCTCTAAGATTCTTATAAGACATGTCGCATCACTTTTGGATACTCTTTAAAGTTGTATAAAAGTTTTCTTTTGCTTCACACAATCACAAGTTTTTACTTAGGTTGCAGATTAATTCTAAATTGTTTTTCAGGTAAGCATTTTAGGACTATCGTGGTCCCTTTTTTGTCGTGTGCAAAGTGCAAAGTTACCCTAAAAAGTTAAAACAAGTAGCGTGCCAGACAACCTCTTTATGCTTTATACGTTTGACTTTACGATATATTTACGATATTCGGTATTTTTATTGATCCCTGATTGGACTTATTGCTTGGATATGAAAGAGTTGGACATTTATCCGCTTTGAATTTTTCAAACGGCATCTCCTCCGAAATGGCAAATTAAGATTAAATCAATTGTTTCTTAATATTGTTAAAAGTTACTCAAAATAGCTTCTTTGAAAATGTCGCGAAATTGCTATTCGAGCATAAATATAGGCGTAGCCAGAGGGCCATGATTTACATTGTTTACGCATCGCCATGTAATGGCGCCGGTAATAAGGATTTTCCTCTGTCCCTGTGAGGATGTGTATTAGATTCCTATCCGGGGCATATTTTCTAAAATACTGTATTTCAAAATAAATTTACACAAATGTTCCCCTTGATGAGTTTTATTGTCATGCATCAAGTTCTAATGGTTAGTCCCAAGTTCAAGCTCACAACTAAAGGTCATATGACGGGCACTTAAGTGAGGGCACTCGTGTCTGTGACACATTTCTAGTTTTGCTTTTAACTCTTATAACGATACCTATTCTTAAAGCAATTGGCCAATGGGCCCCTACCGATATACGGAGTTGCCCTGAAAATTGCCCTTTAATTAACTCCCTTGACTTGACTGGGTAGTTCCGGTGTAAATTTTCTATAGAGAGATTATAAGGGCTGAGACTAAATGCTCCTATTTTGCGTAGAATCGGATATTTTTTCAGAATTCGATACAGAGGAATGTTGAGTTCTCTTAAAATACTCTTAGAATGTGGAATTGTTGTGGTAGTTTATATCAACGTAGACACGTTTTAATCGTTTTTCTCTCCCGACCTAGGAACCCATTTCATTCTCATCCAGTTTTCATATTTTACTTCTCATTTTCGAAACAAAATTAGCAAGAGCGTCCTTTGTAGGAAATCATTGCGTTTTCTCCTTTAACTTGAAAAGACTTATTAAAACAAGGAAACCACACAACAACAACAACCAAGAATAACAATATTGCGATAAGGAGTACTTTTACGCCGATTTTCTCCACAACTAAATATCCGTTATTTTCGGTACACATGGTCAATAAAATTTGTTCGTATCCTCTTTCGTTCTGAGATTTTTTTTATTCTTTTCTGTAAATGGTAATTCAAATTTAAAAGTTAACGATGTCCTCTCATAAACAGCTGTTTTAATCCAAGTAACTTACACGCTTCTGATCGGTATCTCTGATTGCGTAATAGACCACGGGTGGTATTTTGGATATACACCGGATATATCTTATAATGATCGGCTATTTGCTTTTGATTTTCACCCGATATCCCCTAATTACAAGTTACAAAGGAAGTCGTTTGCATTTCCCTCTAATTCTAGGGAAACTACGAGTTTGTACATTTTAAATAGGATTATAAATGCTAGAGGTAAAGGAAAACTATTTTAAAACGTTTCTCATTTTGAAAAAATTGGGAAAAATGTAAGAAAAGTAAGAAAAATCTGAAAAAAAAACATGTTTAAGATCACTTTTTTACAGCAAAAAGATTTGAATTTTTAGTAAATATACATTGTTTCATATATGTCATTATATGATATATCTCAAAATAGTAATAAGAATTCGGTAAATGGATAACACGTTCAAAAGATTGTCTTAGTTTGATCTTTGTAACACTTTTTACGGTCTTCTCTTTTAAATTCCACTTTTTTTTATTTCAAATACTTAAATACATTAAATGATATATAAAACAATAAATTTAAAAAAGAAAAACATTCGGTAGGGTAGAAACAATTTGCATATTCTTTTTCTACAATGCATTCTCGTAAGAAAAATAATTGGGAAAACATTGTGTAAAATGACAAAATTGCTTGTAACAATTTCTTCAGTTTGCCGAATGTTTTCAGCCCAGAAAGATGAAAATATATACAAAAAATAAACTTAAAGTTGTCATGTGCAACTCCTTTAAATTTGGTATAAGGGTATTTGGTAAATTCCCATGGTCATGAAATGAAGACATATGGGGAGCTTCTTTGTAACAGTTCCCGTTTGTAAAATGACAGAGATTTTATAAATTCAAAGCCTCGCTTGACACGTGAAACCTTTTTTTAAAAAAGGAAACAACGGTATGTATTTCCGTGAGTATAGTTGTATCCATTTCGATCAAAAAAGCTCTTTTTATGGTAATTCATACGTATATCCGGAATTAGGGTATATCCGAAAAATACACTTTCTTATCGGCTCATATACGATTATAAGGCCTTTAAACGTCAATAAGCTTTAAAAATTAAGCTCAGCTGTTAGAATAAAGTAGTTTCTAGATCTTCTTGGGTTTCAACATTGATGACACGTAGTAAGAGCTGGCAACAACCTGTTAATGTTTTCGATACCGAAATCATCGATTTTTTCACCGGAACTACCCAAAGATTTAAGGGAGGTCACTCTAATACTAAAACTAAGCGGAGTAACTCTGGATATCGGTAGGGGCCCATTAAGACCAATATCTATAGGAATAATGCGTGGTAATGTTGGTATTTCTTTTCACGTTAAATCCTTTAAAACGACAAAAACTCCTTTCTAAACGGCAAATCCGTTTTAGATCACCTTTTTCAAAAAATGTTCTTTGAATGAGCCTTTTCAGAAAGGGACATGCGACTAGACTGGATTTTTTTTCAATGCGATTTCTACTCCTTCTGACACAAACACTTTATATAAACGGCGTCATCTTATCCGATTTTTAAATTTTTACAATTATTAATTTTGTCGTTGTATTTCGCTAGTAGCCATTTTATGATTTGTTCTTGTTAATCCATTAGATATGGACGTAAGGCTGGATAATTTTCTCATTGATTTGTTTAAACTCACATAAACAGTTTGACTATTTTTAACCAAACTTTAGAGAAAAAGACGATCTCGATACACATTCCCTTGGCTGCCGTTTAGGAAAGATTTTAATGAACATTTTAAAAAGAAATGTCCAATTCAATATCCCCTAAAACGTTTCACCAATGATTTTAGGAAAGTTCACCGAAGAAACTCTTGGTGGGTATTTTACAGTTCGTCGCCGAGCATTTGGTGGATCACTCTTGTCAATCAAAAATCGAGTTACCAATTGAATCTTGCATTTAGACCGCTTTGAACTCCGAAATTTATGTTCAGCAATTTATTTGTCGGTTGACTTAAACGTCGACAACCAACCTTAACATTTTTAATATCCGTCTGTTACCTTAACCTTTTGCAAAATAACACCGAATTTCAGGTGGAAGTCAATGAGCGGGTCATCGACTTGTCAATTAAGGCCTATATTATTTTGCACAATGCTAATGAATCTGTAGCACAATTCTACGTTCAAAGTCCAACCTGGCTATTGCCTTAGCGTTTTGTCAGTCATGCTAGTGTAAGTTCGTGAACGCATTTTAGACATTTTCTGGCCAATCTTAGAATATTGTTATTGACCATTACTTTTAAACAAACGTAAAGATCCCATATTTACATAGAGATAAAGAATTTCATCATTTTACCTGTATACACAACAAGCAGTCTACTGTTCCGTAAATCTTTTTAAGCAACACAGGGCAAATTCTATCCGAATTTTACAGACCGGGAATTCAATAAAGCATTTTTATGCAGTTTTACAGATATTATTATTGTTGGGAATAATAGTTGCAGTCATACGAATGTTAAAACATTCAAATTATACCGAACAATATCTTTTCAGAATGTCCAGTGAACAGCGATGTGTATTACTATTCATCGGTCAAGAAGGTATCACACATATGAATTTGTAACATTTAATAAACACCTTTCGAAATAACTAAATGAATTTTATGGAACGTCCTGGCTGTTTAATATAATGAGCAATAGTGATATATTTAGCCCCCGTCTTATCATTCATAAGAGAAATATTTTCATGTACAAAGGCAGTATTATCTGTCAAATTGTGGTATTGACTTGTCTAAATGTTGTCTTATTAAATTGAAAAGTAGTGAACTTTATTTGAATAATTACTTGTATAACCCATTTCATGTTATATAAGAAATTAGTGTTATTATTTCTGATTCTAGTCTCTACTTGACAAATATCTACTCTAAGTTTATCTAATCAATTAATAGTCATGTTATACACAGACTGGAAGTCGACGTATCAAAAAACCATCTCGTGGTGTATTAAAAGAGTTTTGCTATGTCCATTTGTGATGCTGACCTTTTCGAAAATTATGTTTATTCGTCTAAGTGCTGTCTTACTATGTCAAAAAATATTTTTTACATTTAAAAAAGCACATTCGACAAGTTTATACGGTATACAGACTTCATATTGCCACATTACACATAGCAAAATTGCTTCAAGACAAGTCAGCACATTGTTTGAACATGATAACACTGTTTCTTTTGTATAACAAGGCAGTATTTATCAAAAAGCACAAATGAACATAGTATCACTAGCTTTTGACCTTATAAGGCAAAATTAGGATAAGTCAACACCACAGTTGGATAAAACCACAATTCCTTTGACATGATAGGATAATGTTTAGATAGGTACTCATCACATTTTGACCGAAAAACTCTTCTTTTAGATATGATAAGAAAGCGGTGTGGCCCTTCAACACTGCTACTAATGGCTCGTCCACACTGATACTAAAAGAATCAAACATAATTCCATGACCTTTTTTGTTCCGAAAAATTCAAGTCTTTCATTTTTAGGTCGGCTAAAGGTTTAAGCTGAGGTATTGCGATAGCCATGGTGTCGTCGTTGTGGATTTCGTTGCTGTCGTCGTCGTCGTCGTGCGAAAACTTTGACATTTTGTGATATCTCTGGTTCTACTATAGGCTTTCACTTAAAACTTGGCACACCTTTTCACTGTCGACAGAGCAACTTTTACTATCAAGAGGAATAACTCTAGATGCATTTTGTCACTATCCAGCACCCAAAAGCCGAGCGTAGGCACCCGTAGGCGGTGCTCTTATTATCTAACGGCCCTACGCTTGTATTTGTGACAATCGAAGATTAAACAAACTTGTTACATTTTATTCCCCCAATTATATAGTAGGTTTACAGTTTATATGGCCCCAAAATAAAAACACTTCATTGACAAAATGGTCGGTAATTTGGTCAAAATTCATTTTACATCTAGTACAATTGGCCTAATCTCAAATATGCAGTATTTTCCATCTCATTTCATTTCACCTAGAATGAGCGTATATATATACATTCAATATTTTCAGTAAGGGTGAAGGATTTAAGAAAGATTTGAAATTGCAAATTGGCCGTGGCCATTGTGCAGTTTGTAGCGCGTCGGACTCTCGATCAAGAGGTCCAGAGCTCGATCCCCGGTCGCGGCAAATATTCTGTCTGACATGTGTCTACCAGCATTGGGTGGATAATCGTTAACCTAAGTGGGATGAGCAGCTTGGAGATCGGAAAGGATGGAGTGGTAGTACCGGTGTGAGAAATACCACAGGAATTCGTGGTTAGATGCTCCAGGATATGACGGAAATACAGTTTAAAGTGGTGTTAACCTCAATTGCAATAAACAAACAAACTAACAATTTTTTCATACGGAAGGCTTACACACCGCATTTTCTTTACTCAACCGAAAGTTCAAAGTGGTTAAATATTGTGTGTAAGTACAATCCTACGCTTAACCCACCTATAGCAACGAATTATACTCGAATCTATATATTATGACTAGGATTATTAAAACACCATACTATCTCGCACATCATTTTAATTATATGGTTAACACGCATAACTTAAAGAAACCATATTCCGGTAAAACGACAACATATAAATAGGCCTATTTCAGAAGAAAAGAAAGAACATGTGTAAGAGACTCTTCTGAGAAGCTATTTCGTTCCTAACCACATTTCATATTCGCCGATTAGAAGTAAATATACTCGTTTGTATTTTACATTTCTGAATAGCGAAATATACAGTTACCTTAGACCGTTACGATTTCTCTACGTCCAATAATAGGTTTGAAAGGAGTTTATTCTCTCTCACGGTAACAGGTATGTAAAAAGGTGGTGATGATGGGAATTTAAACGTTGATAAATTTAATGACGCCAGAGAGAGAGAGAGAGAGGGGGTGAGGGGGGGGGCTCTTAGATATAAATGCATGGACATTTGCTTTTTTTTGTCAAATTTTAAAATCAATTAGAACCGTTTTGACCAAATGACGGGTAGTTTTTACAAAGTCCAGGGCCGTTCTGACAATTGGCTATTTTGTCTTTTGTAAACATTTGGAATGAGATTGACTCAGTTAAAGTTAAATTCAATAAACATCTTTTTACAAGATTCCACCTGGAACATTTTTGGTGCCATTCATGTTTGCACTCAGACGTTTACCAACCGATTTAAATGAAATCAACTTAAAATTTTTGAGCAATAAAGTAGTAAATTCATGAACTCCTACCTAGATAAATAGATTGTGCAATAATTAATTTTAATCTATAAATATTTGCTGATTATGATTTGCACCAAAACGTTTTTAAATATTAATTAATCTATTATATTTTTTCTTGTTCACATTATTTCGTTAACAACACTTCTAAAACTGGTTAATTTTGAATTAAAATGACATTGACGATATTGGATTATTAGAGAAGAAAAGAATATTTTTCTTTTAGTAAGTAAAGAAAGAAAATTCATTCCCCCTGAAAACAAAAAATGTGATATTTTTATCTTTCTGTAGATAAGAAAAGAAATAATAAAAACGAGATGCTTGTAAAAAACATATATTCTTTTTCTAGAATATGACTTTGGTAGATGATATTGACAGAGGCGTAAGGAACCATCGTGTCAAAATATGACCTCTGTACATTAAGTGTTTTCAGCTTAAAAAAGTTTAAGTTTGCGGGTAATCTGTAAGTTTTCACCATTTGTTAAGGACAGACAGTAGACAGAAGGCCGTCTTGACTTCTAATTATTTTTTGCCCTGGTACTATAAATTTGGTTAATTTGAATATTTTGTTTATTTTTTGAAGAAATTAAACCGTTATCCAAATTGTAGGTGGGGAACCCTCGATCGACTCAGTGAAGAAATCAAATCAATCGGACAACTCAACAGGGATTGTGATGGATATCGTCTATGATAAAGAGGTACACTAACTTACAATTTTCATTTGGCAACGATATGTATTAGTTTGCTGTTAAGACAAGGTTTTATATTGATTGTGCTAACGTCAGATCATCTTTTAGAAATATCTTGAAATAACGTTTGGCAATAAAAAGAGGCAGAGTGAGAGGACGTTTTTTGGTATGTATCGATTGAGAATTATACGTAATCGGATATTGCATTTGAAAAAGGAATGAATAACAATTCATTATATACCTAGCAGAGATATCTGTTTCTCTTTTGATATGCCCCATGCTTTAATATTATCATAAGACTGCGTACACAAATTTCTATAGAATGACGCATGAAGAGTCTAAATTATTCCTAGTAGAATGATAGCTAGAAATTAGCATAAAGGTCGTTTTTCTCTTGATGTAGAATATTGCAATATTCAATTATACCATTACATATTCAGCAATTGAGACACAGATATGATAGATATTGCGACCAACTGCATGCGTATTTCTGTGCTTGTCAGTGTTTTGATGGTGAATGAAAATTGAAATCGACATAGGAGCTTAACTGTCACAAATGAATGGACTGAGTAACTTAACTTTATAGTCTGTATCTTTTATTTCTTAATTAATACTCATTCAAAGCATCGCTTACGTATACGTATTTCGTTTACGTGTGTGCAAAACAAAAAGATAATCATTGACAACGCTAAGACTATAGAAAAAAGTCAGATTCCCTATAGAATAGTCATACTTCTAAGAGAGGTTCAAGTTTGACGTGATGAAGTGACATGAAGATCCATAACTCGAAAGCTAGGAATGGCTTGATCACCATTTTCAGAAAGAATCATACTGAAGGTAAAACTACCGTTTGACAAATAGCGGAATGTAACGTGTTCTGTTGATTATACAAGTATTGTCATTAAACTCCCGTTTCCTCTGACACTCGATTGAGTGCCAAAATTCTAAATATAAAATCTATTTCTGCAAGTTTTATAGTCATATCGACCATACATACATTTTGACAAAATTCGTATGATTTTCTATGGATGCCGTCTCAATTACTCATAGTTATTTTCAAGACGGTAAAAAGAAAAACATTTGACAAAGAAAAAGTCAAGGAGCTCTTTCTCCTAGATTTGAGATGAACTCATTCAAATCGAACTTAATAATGACCATGCATTTTCAAGGAGTATAATTGAGATTCAGTAAAAATTATGGCAATTCTTGACTAGTAAAATTGGTTGTATGTAACTGACTTTCAGGGGGTATAAATCTCCCTTTTAATACGATTTAAAACACGAAAACTTTACAATTGCATACAAAATAACTTTTGCGTATTTACAAACAAGATTTTAACGAACATTTCACTCACTTGTACTTTTTCACAAAAACATTGTAATGCCAGGAAACGAAACAACAATGCTAATAGAAACAAATTATGAGAATAGTTTGTGCAATGTAAATCTAGAGCGGTTTTTAATCATATACCTAATAGGATTGCCGTCGTCAAAAGATAAATCACATCACATTAATAAACATCAAGTATAATTCCTCTGAGAGATAAAGAATTTTCTTTCGGTTTCGATTCCTAAAAAACATTAAGATAAAGAAAGGCAAGGTTGATTATAAAATATATACGCTTTTGAATTGAACACAGGATGCACGTTCGCCGCATTTTAAAACATTACGCCTAGGTATAGGCATTCGAGATTTTCCTACGAAACGTTCATGGAAAATGAATAAAAGTAACGGTAACATACAACTTCTGTGCGATATAAATCAATTTAAAATGGTAAAACATAGTCGAAGGATATATAAACAGTAGTGACCTATATTTTAGCCAAAATGTAAACCCAACAAATATCTAATTTGGGCAAAGTTCTGAAAACCTTAGATATTTCAGCCAAAAGAGTTGTCTGAAATATTCAGAGAGTGTTTCTCTAAATTTCATCTTTTTCGGCTGTTTCCGGAGAAAACTAGATGTACATTATAGACTTATAGTCTTCTGTGTCATTGTCGTTGTGACGACGAAGTGCAAAAAACTTAGCCATTTTTCATCTCTGAAAGCTTTGCCCTAATTCTCATAACATTTTACATATGTGTATTTCTTGAAGGGAGTATAAGTGCTGCACTGGATTCCGACTCTTATTTACATGGTCAAGGTAACAGTTGAAAATTAAAACTGAACCTTGCCCGTTTCCCTTGATCGATCCTATAGCTCTATTCTAATAATCTTTAACGTGATGAGCACAAGTATGCTGAACTTTCAAGAACAAGGTCATACCCAAAGGCCAGAGTTCAAATTTTGACATTGCTTTCTTCTCTTAGATACTGTTTTTTTTTTGTTTCAAAATATATGTAAACACTTTTTTGAGCAATATCACTGTGTTTAATTTTAGCTTTTCATCAAAAGTTAAGGTCAAAGAAGAAGATAGATGATCAAACATTTTTATCCTATGGCCAAATCCATGATCCACTATCCAACTCAATCAGCCGACAGTAGGTTCCCGCATTGGGTTTTTTGTTAACCCCAAAAAAGGTCTTATGGTGGCAAAAATTCTGGCTTAGATTCAAGACACTTGAACTTAAATTGTAGCGTCGAAACTGCGCTGAATACGCTCTATTGCCAGTACCAAATGTTAATTTTTTAATCTAGCCCCTATCGTCTTGGTTCATACTGTCTGCACTCTACTAAAGGCTGTATTTTGGTACTCTGTCTTGGAATTTGGTTATAACTATACCAGGCGACACTTGGAGCTATTTGTGCTATTATTATTATTTGTATTGTGAAAACTACAAAATCAATTACATTGTATGAACACGCAATGTTTTAAGGTTCATATTTCTTATAATTTAATGCCATTAAGCAAAATAAAGCAAATATCTTCTAATTTTAAAAGAATTAATGGATCTACTTCGTGCGCAAGCATAAAAGATAGTTGCATGCTCAAAATTTGGTCATGGAAGATTAAAAAAAGCACAACAAAACAACAACAACAATAACAACCAAAACAACCCCAGAATAACAAAACACTTGAACTTTGATAGACGAAACTAAAATTAAATGATTAGGCGCCGAGGAGGCATTTTTGACGCATTACACTGAAAAAAGTCATGTCGACTATCTTTTCATGATATTTGTTATATCATTATTTGCGCAGATATCGCAACAAACGGACGAGTCCTTTATTTACATTTACCATGCAAACGGTACATTGTTAAAGAAGATTGACGCATCCAGTGGGGATGTAATTGTTAGTGACAGACAACTATCGGTATCTGTGGGCATAACAAACGAGGAATTAGAATACTACGTACTATTTGATAAAGGTAATAGACATTTTTAAGAATATACGCATCACTCTACCAAATTTAGATAAAGAACTATAATGATATTAACTTTTTATCATTCGAGTTTTAGATCTTAACTTGTAAATACGTATAGGATTAATTCGGTATTCCAAAATTTGCATTAAGCGAATACCTGAAAATCTGAAATCACCTTTGAATTTCTAATCGTTTGCAGATAAATTAATGTGCATTATGGAGTGTGGTCACATGTTTCAATAAAAGACAAGATACATGCATATTCATTTCAAAACGTCAGTATTTTCCCAATTTTACAGGTGTAGTAGCTGGAACAGACGAATGTAGTTCTCCCTCAGATGAAATAACGAATCAAACTGAGGTTGTAGTCAAAGGTAGTATCAAAAGGGTAGTTTCATATTCTTAATTCGCCCCTGATTTCAACTTTCCAAAATGATTGTGTTAAAGATGAAATTCAAAGCGATAGACAGGAAATACCATACTTTTGGTGTTCGTCTCTTAAGAAATGTATCATTATTCAACGGAAGCTAAACAAAAACATATTTAGAATCATTTCAATTTTACCTTTCATGAATAAATAGCTGTCTTCCACGCACTTATTTTATTTGCTTCAGGTCTATAGCTGCAAAGGTACTTAGATTCCAAGAGCATATTGTGCATTTAAGTTTTAGTCTCTAGAAAAAATAGGTCGAACTGTTGTCTTTGACTTTGGCCCATTGTCACTTGCGGTTGTGTAGTCACGTTAATTTGCGTTATAAACTATAACTTTGGTCATATCTCTATTATCATAGAAGATATTTACTTAAAATTTGACACGTGTATTCACTGTCACAAGAGCAGTCCGTACTATCAAATAAGGGGATAGATCAAAATGATTGTGTTATACATGGTTGCCATTTCGCCATACATTTTTTAAAAAATCCAGCACCTAACAGAGTATTTGCAATCTTACATGTAAGCGATGCTTTTGTTATCCACAGGTTCTTAAGGTCATCCCTCTACATTTTCTTTAGCTTGCCCTCCTGCACCACAAGCAGATATTAACGGCTATTCCAATTCAACACAAGACACTTCGTCACTTGGCGGCATTGCGTATTATTGGTGCAACACGGGATACAAGTTGAATGGACCTCATGTACTGGAATGTTTGCTGACCGGCGAATGGTCTAGTGAAGCACCGAAATGCAGTCAAATAGGTAGGCAAATACTGCTTTGCTAATGTCACACACACACACACACAAAAAAAAGATTTAAGTGGATATCGGCATCTCGTTTGTCGCATTTTTTTTATACATCTGCTTTGCAAAATATTGAAAAGAAGCCCATAAAAAATAAATGAAAGTCTGAAGTACTGTAAGCTAGCGAACATGCCTTTGCTCATCAAGTTTCTTCGCCAAATGTATATTATGTTAATGTATTGAAGTGAAAGAAGTATGCCTTTAATATGACTGAAATATTCTGCATCTGGCAAATTTTCGAAAGGATTATACGGCTGCCTTCATATTATTTGTAGTTCTTTTTCGTTATTGGTCGCCGGCGAGAACTATGAAAGAAGTTCCAAAAGGCAATTTGTAGTTTCGAAAATCTTTGAATCTATTATCTTTTGAGTGAAAAAAAAAAGAATAATGAAGAATTCGCTTGAAAAAGAAATTATTTCAAAATCCCTATTGCGTTTTTCAAAACTTCCCCCATGAGGTGCGTAAATGAATGTGTGAGAATGCGTTAAGATGAGCTAACTAGGTCGCTTGGTAAAACATGAAAACGCTGTTTTTGTACTTTACTTGCCACAATTACGGTTTAAATGATTTGGTATCCCCGCAGATTATTTGTTTATTAGATATATCGGACAAGCCCGATGCTGTTTCACGTTGGGTTTAATTCTAGGTCAAATGGGCTTGTCTAAGTAAAGTCTTGTGTGCACTCTAAAGGTCACTCTTTGGTACCAAATCAAATGAAATTTTCTAAGATTGTTTGTCTCCATGACATCACAGATACACCAGAATTGCATCAAATCGAGAAGTAGTTTGAACTCAAAATGCCACATTTTTCGCAAAACTGTCATTTTTTCATTATAATTATGGTTCCCTTAATATCCCAAGGAAGGTTAATACTGACTTAAAACTAGTAAGAATCTAGAGCACTAGATTAAATCTTAAAAGCATCGAAGAAACACCCATACAGGCCACGTATTTAGATCTAAGTGTCAGAATGTTTGTCTTCATGATATCTAGGACAGATATGATAATTTGTAAATTGAGGTTTGATCAAATGGTTTCGCTAAATCATGTTTCAAACAGGATGCTTGAAAAATAAACTTGTGCGCACCCTAGAGCCATCACAGGCACCAATTTGTTGCTCGAATTTCCTGATGATATTTGGTAAAAATATATGTCACTTAATCAATTCTTTTAAACACCTTTGTGAAAATTAGAGGCTAAATTTGTCCATAATGTCCTGATAATAGGAAGAAGACAGAAGGCTAGTTTCCATGGAATCTTCAACGAGCTCGATTTTGAGCCATCTCTAGTCAAAAGCTTAAGGACCCTGTCTGTACAATGAATGATACTTTTTTGCACAAATTATACTATTTGATGAGAATTGCTGTCTGTCTTCATGATATCCCCCCGACAAAATTAGCTAGATAACAAGGTTTTATCTTAGAAATATATAGTATGCTCTTGAAAGACTAGATTGTCAACTCGATTGTCTTAAATACTGCTCAAAGTGTTTTTTTGCGCAATAATTTTAGGGTCATGTTCAAAATTGGATCACACTTAGATAAAAAAAGTCACTAATTCTTGACGCAAAAGTCCTGATATTTTGTGCAAATTTTATATCCATATTATCTCAGACAAGTTTAATATTTTCTCAATTGAGGTGAAAACTGGTCATTTTGCCAAATTTTAGGACGCGTTGAATATAAAGTCAAGTGAGGACGTTTTGTCAAATATTTGAAATAACTCGTGCGTTCTTCGATGGTATAGTTTGGTCATCCTGGTTTGTAGTCGGCTTGTCTGTCTCCATATCTCAGTCAAAGTAGATATGCGGTCCATTATGTTACTATACTTTTAATTAGAAATCTATCTGAGAAAAAGTAAGTGATCTACTTTCTGTCTTGATGATTTAAAGACAATTATTCAGTTGATCTTTGGGAAAATGAAAGTCACATACGCTTTATAAATTTTGTCGTCATTAGTTTTAATATCTACAATGAATAGTTTCAGGATGAGTGCTTCTTTTTTCAGTCTGAAAATGAGCTACTCCCTCAAGATGAATTTCTGTACATTTTAGATTGTGGGCCACCTCCGACCGCTGATCCGCATGGCTATCGGATCTGGAACTATAAAACAATCTATGGTGCTACAGCTAACTACTCTTGTGTGTTAGGATACTTGCCGATTTCAACCTCTTCCCTTACTTGTGATGCAACTGGGACATGGAATGGGAAACTTCTTTTATGTCAGATAGTAGGTAAATATACCTTTCATATTTGAAGGACACATTTCGATTTCTGAAACTATTTACGTTATCAAACGACATACCAGACATTGTTTCTGTTAGTTTCTTAGATATTGCCCCAAGTCAGAACCATGGCCGGTGGGGAATTATAAAACTTTGTTGTGAACTTGTTAACACGATGCGTTGGGTAGTGTTTTTGTTTATTATCTTTAGCATATATAGGCATATAGTGTAAGACAAATATTGCTAATTTCTACTTGCAGATTGTGGCCAGCCCCCAACAGCTAATCAAAACAGTACCCTCTATTTTGAAACTACTTCTTACGGTTCAACTGCCAACTATACATGTGATCAGGGATTTGAACTGGTTGGAAGCGATACCCTGTACTGTAATTCTAGTGGAAAATGGAATCATTCTTCACCACATTGTTCCCAGACAGGTATGCTTTATCTTTGTCTTTTTTAGTCTGAAAATAAACTAGTAATAATGAATGGAATAATGGCCTAAATAACGAAAAAAATACTTACAATTAAATCTTACCGACCGTTAGATGAGTCGAAACAAATTTAACCCGCACTTTGTTTTTGCTTTAACACTTTGAGAACAACTAAGTGCCAAAGCCAACCTTTTTATGTACAATACATCCGATTTCCCCATGGTCAAATTTTATCAGAGGCCGAGTTGATCTTATACCGTAATTACAGATTCGTGACACAGGAAGCTCGAAGTAAAAACAGAAGTCTGAAAATGGAAATTCAAAATACGTTTTAACTCACAGACAATGACATAGATTCCCATACCATACGTTGATATTCAGTTCTACTTGCATTTATAGAAGTTCAGGCCTTTGATTAATCTTAATTTATAAATAAATATTGACTGTTGTTCAAAGTCTATGAGTGAAATGTTTAATGTTAACATTTCTAATTGGTTAGTATTGAAAGCTGACACAAAGGCTAATTTCTGTATTTTGGGCTAGTGACTCTCGGTATATCTATATTTCTGTTAAAAACGCCTTCATTGATCGAGTCTTGCAGATCTTTTAGGTTTTTTTTAATCATTTAGTATTATTATAAAGCCTTCATCATTCGAAATTATGATAGTTTCATATCGCTAATTAAAAAGGTATAAATGACGCGTTTGTGCTACGATATGAAGTGAATTAGAAATATGTTAACGTCTGTTGGTTAAAAATTATTTGTTTCATATTTCCCGTATTTGTTTCTTGCCACCCCCCAAAATGTTTTGCGTTGCATTCTAGATAGATTGTAATACCACATACTACTAGTACATATTGATTAATTTAGTGTTTGATATTCACGGAGCGTAAATAGACTTTGGCTATAATACAAAACTATTGTTTCTTTTTATATATATTCTGACAGAAAAATAAATTGAAACGTAAAAATATTTTTTTGTAATCTAGACTACAAATCTGTCGCAGAAATGGATGCATCCGCATTTACCATCAAATGTTTTAAGACTAATATTAAGAGACATTATACGAAGTTACTTTCGAGGTCAGTTTTTGAGATTGGACAGATATGCACGAGATCTGTTTCTCACTTGACTTTTGGTTATGAGGCTGACATTTTGCACTATCCTACATTTTTTTTAATGACACTTGTACAAGCAAATAAAAGTATGTGTCAGATAATTTTGAAATCTAGAAAAAATAAAAGAATCGTCCCGTCACTTACCATTGACTGTTACACTTACCTTAAGCGAAACCAAACAAACATTAAGCTCGAAACTTGTTCATTAAGGGAAACTGTACCTTGTTATCTAAATTGTAGATCAAATGCACTGGATAATGCCAGTTATATCTCTTGACCCTTTACTCTGAGGACCTTAGACGTATCTAAACAACCATTTTACACTGTGCTTCTACTCACTAAGGGTACTAACTGTGCGAAGTTTTAAACCCAAGTTTAAACATAGAGGATATTCCCCGAACACTAATTGGACACGCAAACATATTCACTCGCCTATCAACACACACGCACAGACGTACAGATGCGCTTTAGCTATTTAATGGCGAGGGCATAGCAAAAAGGATTTATGTCCTTTTTTCCAAATATTTACGTTCTGTTATTTACGTCCTCCACCAGAAACAACAACAACAACAAGAACATACTATAATACGTCCCTCACACACTGGTTTTGTGTTGTGTTGTTTTATGTTGGTCTACGCTTTCACGAGTAGATTCAACAAAACGTAGCTGTTTATTCATGAAATTAATTGTAATAAATTTGTCTTCCTTTCAGTCACGTGTAAGTCTGATCGCCCTATAGACATTGTTGTCATAGCGGATACATCGCACAATACAGACGCCAGAACGGTCGAAGCTTTACCACTTTTCATTGACGATATGATACAGCGTTTCAACAATACAACTTCTACACACGTTGGATTGATAACCTTTGACAGTTGTATTCACCTCCATTCCTATCTTAAAGGATTAATTGACAAACCCGCCAATATCCAAGCTAAGATCAAGGATATCAGGTACACACATTAAAGGAATCACCTTGATTCATGACTTTTTCTTTTATTCAATTAATGCATTTTCACGGTCAAATATGTCGGTTTCTAAAGAAAGATGTACGTATAACAAAAGTTCAGTTGTGTTAAAGAGAAATTTTGTTAAACCTGTGTAAGTTTACCATAGCTGTAACTCTAACCACACCGCACAAATGAAGGTTTTATTTGATATTACTCTGAAATATACTGAGCGATATTGTTTAAGATTTATTTTCTATTCAGTAAATAACAATAATTCAAAGAACAACATAGAGTATATTTTTAAGAACAATTGCTACGGTTTATTTCAACGATTTGGTAAACGGGTTATAAGCAACTCCAGTGAGTGTTCAAATTGCAGATTGTGCAACTATTGAAAAACAACAACAACAACAACAACAAACTAAATTAAAGGGAAAACACGAATCTTTAAAAGATTCAAAGTGTACATGTATACATATCATATGTAAGAAATCTGAATGGTAAAAAACTTTAAAGAAAAATGCTCATTTTGAATTTATTTGCATTTTTCGATGAAATTGTAATTTTGCCAAAAAAGTGGCATTTATTCCTAAGCAATATAGTCGATTAATTGTTAAACGAAAGTAGAGTGTTTTTGAAATATTTTGTTTGTTTAGATGTCCCCCCCCCCAGTTGCTTTCTTGTCGGACACATACTTAACTAACTCTTAAGAAGCTATGGTTAAAATCAGAATATTATGGTGAAACTGTAGCTATTGTCCTTAAGTCTAATATATGTCTTATCAAAATAAGTTCAACGAAAACAGCCAATGTGTTATGGTACCTACTAAATTAATACTTATATTAAAGCTCGGTTATTTACAGCTACAAAGGCAAAGACAGATTAACTAACAAAGCGCTCGCATTTGTAAGAGAACACGTACTAACTGAATGTAATGGAATGAGGAAGGAGGCAACAAAGATAGCAGTAGTCATAACAAATGGTATGGAAACTTTGGTTTCAACCCTTTCCTGTTTTTTTTTAAATTTTAGACTAGTCCAATTTGAAAGGTTTTTCAGACGACAATTTAAAGTCCAACTTATTTGAAATATAATCACTCAGTAGGGTAAAAAATATTGTGGAAAAAGAAGAAATTGCTTGTTACAAGCAATTTCTTCTTTTTCCACAATATTTTTTCTTAATCATAAAATCACAGGGACATAAAAACCAGGGATTAACCAGGAAAGGGTTAAGCTGATATCATAGAATAGTATTGCAGTTTGGTGATGCAAACAAACTTGTCTTTTATTATTGATTTTCTATAATTACTGCACGTATTAAAGTCCTTACTTTCGTTATGGTAGTTTGAATTAAAAATGCTTCGTTATTTTTCTACCATTACCTGATTTTAGACTTGTCCAAATGGAAAGAAGCAGACGACAATTTAAAATATATGAAATTCTATATATTTTTTCTGTTTTCTCGGCAGAAAAATTGTTACAAATGAAGACTTTTTTTGTTACAAACAATGTCTTCATTTTCCACAATGTTTTCAAAATATTTCTCTCTCATGGTAGAAATGTAACATATTAACATTTTATAATGCCAAATGTAACTAATAAATATTTCTATTTGCTTTCTCGCTTTAAATTCTTATTATCAACTCCCACTGTTTTCTTTTTTTAGGCCAAAGCAACGATCTGGAATCGACAGTAAGGGAGTCAAGGCAATTACAATACGATGGGGTCACAGTGTTCACAATTAATACTGCAGCAAATTCTGGAAACGAATCCAAGCGAATGGCTTCCTCATCTGAATATGCTTTTGGCAACGAGTATGATGGCACCTTTGGAGTGTCGAACGAATTGTTTGGCATGCTCTGTTCTGGTAATTGAGTATATACTATGTAATTTATAAGTCGGTGGCCCCGTCCACTGACTCCGACAGGACATTCGACTTTCATATTAAACGGCGTTATTTTACAGAAATTACTGTCGGTAACATGTAACAAAAGAAAAAAGTTGGTTGGCGACCTAAATGTCGTGTCTACAGCTTGAATAAATTACGACGATTAAATCGCAAAATCAACACAAAATGCTTCATCGTAATAGCGAATAATGACGGAATTCAAAGTTCGCGCCCTGTCTTAAACAAATAAACAAACAAACAAACAGAACAAAACACCTCCACCACCAAGACCATCACCAACATCAACCCCCCCCCCCATTTTACAGAGGTGTGGATCAAAACTCGTTATCCTTGATGAGCCAAAAGAATGCTGCCAAAATAATTACTGTTCTTAATAGGATTATGAGGGAGGTGAACATAGTCTTTATCTTATTCTGGAATAATCTCATTGCAATATTGCGTCGCAACTAAAATACGTCTGTATATTATTATGCGTAGTTTTTCCTTCCCTTTGAACCTTCAAAGAGTATCCCAGATATCAATGATAGTGTCTCGAATCAGAGCTTGTCATTTCTACTGTATAATGCATCATGGCTTTCAAAAATAAACAGGTTTGATGTTTATGCTATTTGAAATGGTTAATCTCATCCAAAAACCTTTTTGTTTCATTTATACAGTGTGTTCAAGCCCGGTACCACAGAATGGTTTATCGGACATGCGTACGTACAGCATCAACTCAACTGTTAAAATAACTTGCCAAGAAGGCTACATGCTACAAGGAGATTCTGTTGTATTCTGTGACGAGAATGGCTCATGGAACGGTTCGGCAACATGTGAAATAATTCGTATGTTTTTGTTAAACTTTGTGATTCTATTTTTAATTCATTTAAATCTGTTTCCTTTCGTTGGAAATACAAACGAAATTATATCCAATTTATAGCCATATTTACTTCAAACAGTAAGATAAAGAGTGAAAGAGTTTATTACATGTTAGGTTATACTACTTTATTCTTATTCGATTGCGACGAAATCTCACAACCCAAATGTTTTCAGTTCCCCGAAAGATAGGCAGCGGCTTAACCCTTGTCATACTGAACCCGGAATATTCCGGTTTTAGCAGGAGGTAAAGACAAAGATCAGCCTGCAAGAAATCTCGCAACCCAAATGTTTTCAGTTCCCCGAAAGATAGGCAGCGGCTTAACCCTTGTCATGCTGAACCCGGAGTATTCCGGTTTTGGCAGGAGGTATAGATAAAGATCAGCCTGCACATAAGTGCAGTCTGATCTTAGTCTAGACCTCCTGTCTATCCATTTCACATCAGAATTTTTTATGAAATTAATTTTCAGAAGAAGTATTGATGATCGGACAATATGTCCTAGCAGTGCTTTCAGCCCTTTGATTTTAGTGCATTTTTAACAAAATTTATTCAGCATGAAAAGGGTTTAACACACTACTGCTGGGGCTTGTTAGTTAGGATGGGGCTTGAACCAGTGACTTTCAGATCCCGAGTCAAACGCCTGTAACACACTGCCATCCAGGCAGTCTATTATTTGTTAGGGAATGCTAGAAAAATAATAGATTGCTGTAAAAACAGGGACAAGCACATTACAGCAAACATAAAAAAAACGCATTTTATATGTTAATTCGGAAAAATACGATTTTAGTATCGCCTGTCTCGTATTTTGGTTGGCCGATTTTTAAAAAAAACAAACTTTTTTCATAATTTGGGTGTCATTCTTGTTTTAAAAGATACATATATAATCTATTAGATAACTATATATAGGTTGCCAGGATCCAACCCCCTACAATGCAAAAACCAATGCGGAGGACTTTAAAGTGAACACGACTATAACAGTACAATGTGATGAAGGGTTTACCTTACAAGGTGATGCAAGAATCACATGCCTGCCTAATGGAACATGGTCGGGTGTCGTGCAGTGTATTAAGATAGGTACGGATAAATTGTCCGATTTGGAATAGTTTTTTAATTTACTTGATTTCGAATGTAACTGCACAATTGCATTGCACAAATTTGTGGTCATAACAGCAGTCTCTTTAATAACAGCTAAATCGAGATATTTATTCACCCATTCCAAAATAATGACGCCTCTTGACGCCCAAAAGAAAGACAATTTGAAAAAATTTTTATAAAATCAAGCCATTTCTTAATTAAAAATGTTTCCTACCGAGATATATGGAGGAAAAAAGAAAAGAAAATTTTGAAGCTTTAAATTTCGTCTGCAGTCTAAAATTTGTCTTCTGGGAATGAGTTAAACCCCCTACGAAAAGGGGACATCAAACTTGGTTATGAGTTTGTGTATTTTCCAAACCCTGTCGAGCAGACCGCTACCCTTGTTCTACTATATTTCATGAGGAAGATAAACCGTAAGTCAAATATACACTAGAATTTTGCGAAGAGTTGACCCTGTCAACGGTAAATCATATTTCACATGAAAAATATATGATTGACTTATTTCAAAATTCTACATGCGGTCAAGAAAGCGAAAAGAAGTCGTCTGGAATCTACATCAACTGTAGTAATATAGGTAGACATCAGTTTGGGGCTATCAAATTAAGTTCAGAACTTCGTATTGTAACTGCAAGCTGTATGATTGAAAATTAACATGTCTGGCCAATACCGTATCGTACAAAGCTTCGTTTCTACAGTTTGATTCAACAGGTAGTTATGACATCAGAACGCCAAACGACGAAGTGGTATTCCTTATACTTCTTGTCCTTCTTCGCCAGAGCTTGTAAACAAAAATAGCTAATCACGTGATATCTGTGGGCCCTTACATTCCTGCTTTCGAGGAATCAAACCTGATTTAAACTTGTTTTCTTATTGTAATAAAGAGATGAAGAGAATGTTTTTTGTTTTCATGGAGGTATGAACCGAAAAACCTAAGCACATTGTATGAATACGCGAAGTAACCAGAAATAAGTCAAATGAAAGTACAAGATCGATTGCGTTGTACAGGTTTGAGTGTGACTCACCAGTGATTATCTGATTTTTTATTATCGTAGACCGCCCCAAAAAACATTTGTTGATAGAAACTGATGACGTCACAGTGACCTATTCAGTTCCGCCAGTCATTCAAACAAGTAATTTACAGCGCTCAGCTCGGTTACGGGGAAAATCGATTTCGTTTAAAAACAGTGTATGATATATATATATATAAATTAGTTATCTTTTTTTGAACCATTTTTTCGCAGAGAAACGCTGTAAGGAGAATTGTAATGGTGTAGTCGATGGGAACTATCAGTCGTGTTCCACTTGTGAAGGCTACGTGGCATGCTCTGGTGGATACCTTTACAACATGCCCTGTCCAGCTGGGTTAAAATGGGACGACGATGAAAAGCGATGTGAATATTCGTCTGCAACATGTCCTCAAGTTAAATAAACTTTGGTTTCACCTGTTTCTTTATGTCTTTAGAGAGGACGATTGTTCCACTGGAACCATGTTTTTATAACTTTTATTATGTAATATTGAAGTATGTATGATTGAAATGTGATGTATCCTAGAGTTCGTACCTCCAGGTAGTTTTTGTAATCAAAAAATAATTTCACACATAAAAGCACGTAAGACGTTATTGGAAATTCATTCGCCTTGGTGTAACACACTAAAACAAACAAACAAACAAACATACAAACAAACAAACAAATAAACAAACAAACAAACTAACTAACAACAAACAAACGATAAAAGCAATGTAAGAAAACCAAGTACAGTGTACTTAATTATGATTCAGATTATGAGTGTTTTTTTATCAAATGAGGCACGACCCTAAAGTAGGCCACATAGTTTTTCTAGCGATATAATTCATCTGGCATTAGATCTTTATGAAACATGCTGGTTGTAGATTGTTTTGTGACCAGCTGATCTGAACCGAATTTAGAAATGGATACTTATTTACCCTTTTCTGTTTTGCAAAATTTATCCGCTTTGAATTTTTCAAACGGCATCTCCTCCGAAATGGCAAATTAAGATTTAATCAAATGTTTCTTAATATTGTAAAAAGTTACTCAAAATAGCTTCTTTGAAAATGTCGCGAAATTGCTATTCGAGCATAAATATAGGCGTAGCCAGAGGGCCATGATTTACATTGTTTACGCATCGCCATGGAATGGCGACGGTAATAAGGATTTTCCTCTGTCCCTGTGAGTTCCTATCCGGGGCATATTTTCCGATATACGGAGTTGCCCTGAAAATTGCCCTTTAATTAACTCCCTTGACTTGACTGGGTAGTTCCGGTGTAAATTTTCTATAGAGAGAATATAAGGGCTGAGACTAAATGCTCCTATTTTGCGTAGAATCGGATATTTTTCAGAATTCGATACAGAGGAATGTTGAGTTCTCTTAAAATACTCTTAGAATGTGGAATTGTTGTGGTAGTTTATATCAACGTAGACACGTTTTAATCATTTTTCTCTACCGACCTAGGAACCAATTTCATTCTCATCCAGTTTTCATATTTTACTTCTCATTTTCGAAACAAAATTAGCAAAGGCGTCCTTTGTAGGAAATCATTGAGTTTTCTCCTTTAACTTGAAAAGACTTATTAAAACAAGGAAACCACACAACAACAACCAAGAATAACAATATTGCGATAAAGAGTACTTTTAGGCCGATTTTCTCCACATTTGAAATATCCGTTATTTTCGGTACACATGGCCAATAAAATTTGTTCGTATCCTCTTTCGTTCTGAGATTTTTTTATTCTTTTCTGTAAATGGTAATTCAAATTCAAAAGTTAACGATGTCCTCTCATAAACAGCTCTTTTAATCCAAGTAACTTACACGCTTCTGATCGGTATCTCTGATTGCGTAATAGACCACGGGTGGTATTTTGGATATACACCGGATATATCTCATAATGATCGGCTATTTGCTTTTGATTTTTACCCGATATCCCCTAATTACAAGTTACAAAGGAAGTCGTTTGCTTTT
Source organism: Fragum fragum (assembly GCA_946902895.1). Classification (NCBI taxonomy): domain Eukaryota; kingdom Metazoa; phylum Mollusca; class Bivalvia; order Cardiida; family Cardiidae; genus Fragum; species Fragum fragum. The sequence continues at coordinate 57,682,739 of OX336369.1, read as the reverse complement.
CCCTCTAATTCTAGGGAAACTACGAGTTTGTACATTTTAAATAGGATTATGAATGCAAAAGGTAAAGGAAAACTATTTTAAAACGTTTCTCATTTAGAAAAAATTGGGAAAAATGTAAGAAAAGTAAGAAAAATCTGAAAAAAAAAATGTTTAAGATCACTTTTTTACAGCAAAAAGATTTGAATTTTAAGTAAATATACATTGTATCATATATGTCATTATATGATATATCTCAAAATAGTAATAAGAATTTGGTAAATGGATTAACACGTTCAAAAGATTGTCTTAGTTTGATCTTTGTAACACTTTTTACGGTCATCTCTTTTAAATTCCACTTTTTTTCAAATACTTAAATACATAAAATTATATAAAAAACAATAAATTTAAAAAAGAAAAACATTCGGTAGGGTAGAAACAATTTGCATATTCTTTTTCTACAATGCATTCTCAATTTGAAAGCCACATGGACGTATAAACCAGGGTTAACCAGAATAAATTTTATATGAAAAATATAAATTTGTGCACACGTCTAATATCAGATGCTAAAGCTTTTGCAGGTTGATTGATTTGAATTGGTTTACCGATTCCCACACAATGACGCTTTTAGGCGCCTCTTAAGAAAAATAATTGGGAAAACATTGTGTAAAATGACAAAATTGCTTGTAACAAGCAATTTCTTCAGTTTGCCGAATGTTTTCAGCCCAGTAAGATGAAAATACATACAAAAAATACACTTAAAGTTGTCATGTGCAACTTCTTTAAATTTGGCACAATCTAATATTTTATCCTCCGGCTATCGGTTAAACACCACTTTCAACATTAAATCGGTTACTAAGCATAACTGACATTTCATCTGAGCAATCAGCTGTTCACCCTACTTACACCTTATCATTTGCTGACCTGTAAGAAAATTAATGATATATCTTACTTGCCATTGGTAAGAAACGAATGATATATCTTGGGAGGACCTACAGAGGCAACAATCATATTCATCAATGAAAAGGGTATTTGGTAAATTCCCATGGTCATGAAATGAAGACGTATGGAGAGCTTCTTTGTAACAGTTCCCGTTTGTAAAATGACAGAGATTTTATAAATTCAAAGCCCCGTTTGACACTTGAAACCTTTTTTTTTAAAAGGAAACAACGGTATGTATATCCGTGAGTATCGTTGTATCTATTTCGATCAAAAAAGCTCTTTTTATCGTAATTCATACGCATATCCGGAATTAGGGTATATCCAAAAAAAGAACCACTTTTTTTATCGGCAATAAGCTTTAAAAATTAAGCTCAGCTGTTAAAATAAAGTAGTCTCTAGATCTTCTTGGGTTTCAACATTGATGACACGTACTAAGAGCTGGCAACAACCTGTTAATGTTATCGATACCGAAATCATCGATTTTTCACCGGAACTACCCAAAGATTTAAGGGAGGTCACTCTAGTACTAAAACTAAGCGGAGTAACTCTGGATATCGGTAGGGGTCCATTAAGACCAATATCTATAGGAATAATGCGTGGTAATGTTGGTATTTCTTTTCACATTTAATCCTTTAAAGCGACAAAAACTCATTTCTAAACGGCAAATCCGTTCTAGATCACCTTTTTCAAAAAAATGTTCTTTGAATGAGCCTTTTCAGTGAGGGACATGCGACTAGACTGGATTTTTTTTTCAATGCAATTTCTACTCCGGTTGACACAAACACTTTATATAAACGGCGTCATCTTAACCGATTTTTAAATTTTTACAATTATTAATTTTGTCGGTGTATTTCGCTAGTAGCCATTTTATGATTTGTTCTTGTAAATCTATTAGATATGGACGAAAGGCTGGATAATTTCTCATTGATTTGTTAAAACTCACATAAACAGTTTGACTATTTTTAACCAAACTTTAGAGAAAAAGACGATCTCGATACACATTCCCTTGGCTGCCGTTTAGGAAAGATTTTTAATGAACATTTTAAAAAGGAATGTCCAATTCAATATCCCATAAAACGTTTCACCAATGATTTTAGGAAAGTTCACCGAAGAAACTCTTGGTGGGTATTTTACAATTCGTCGCCGAGCATTTGGTGGATCACTCTTGTCAATCAAAAATCGAGTTACCAATTGAATCTTGCATTTAGACCGCTTTGAACTCCGAAATTTATGTTCAGCATTTTATTTGTCGGTTGACTTAAACGTCGACAACCAACCTTAACATTTTTAATATCCGTCTGTTACCTTAACCTTTTGCAAAATAACACCGTTTAATATACAAGTCGAATTTCAGGTGGAAGTCAATGAGCGGGTCATCGACTTGTCAATTAAGGCCTATATTATTTTGCACAATGCTAATGAATCTGTAGCACAATTCTACGTTCAAAGTCCAACCTGGCTATTGCCTTAGCGTTTTGTCAGTCATGGTAGTGTAAGTTCGTGAACGCATTTTAGACATTTTCTGGCCAATCTTAGAATATTGTTATTGACCATTACTTTTAAACAAACGTAAAGATCCCATATTTACATAGAGATAAATCATTTTACCTGTATACACATCAAGCAGTCTACTGTTCCGTAAATCTTTTTAAGCAACACAGGGCAAATTCTATTCGAATTTTACAGACCGGGAATTCAATAAAGCATTTTTATGCAGTTTTACAGATATTGTTATTGTTGGGAATAATAGTTGCAGCCACACGAATGTTAAAACATTCAAATTATACCGAACAATATCTTTTCAGAATGTCCAGTGAACAGCGATGTGTATTACTTTTCATCGGTCAAGAAGGTATCACACATATGAAATTGTAACATTTAATAAACACCTTTCGAAATAACTAAATGAATTTTATGGAACGTCCTGGCTGTTTAATATAATGAGCAATAGTGATATATTTAGCCCCCGTCTTATCATTCATAAGAGAAATATTTTCATGTACAAAGGCAGTATTAATTTGTCAAATTGTGGTATTGACTTGTGTAATTGTTGTCTTATTAAATTGAAAAGTAGTGAACTTTATTTGAATAATTACTTGTATAACCCATTTCATGTTATATAAGAAATTAGTGTTATTATTTCTGAATCTAGTGTATACTGGTCAAATATCTGCTCTAAGCTTATTTAGTCAATTAAAAGTCATGTTATATACAGACTGGAAGTCGACATAGCAGAAGACCATCTAAAAGAGTTTTGCTATGTCCATTTGTGATGCTGACCTTTTCGAAAATGATGTTTATTCGTCTAAATGCTGTCTTACTTTGACAAAAAGAAATATTATCATGTTTAAATGAGATGTTTCATTACCAAAATATCAACTTATTATTAGAAAACTGGTGGTATGTTTTTCAATTGCAGGTTTAAAAAAAATCGCAACAGAATTTTAATATGTCAGAAAGTGGTCTTATCAATTCCGAATGTCGTACTGGCTCGACAAAACATTGTCAAAAAAGATTGTTTTGTCTCCTTTTGTGATGCTTACCTGTCTACAAATTGTTTATGTTCAGTAATAGTAATGTTTTGTTTAGATATCACTTTGACTTGTTTTAACACTTTATTACCAATTAAAAAGTAGATCTGTCTTTTCCGGTGTTGTATTGACTTATTATATAAAATACAGTGTTATTTTGTGCGAATCTAAATACTGCTCTTTAATGTCAAATGATATTGTCATAATGCAGAATTTCAATTCAGACTTGTTTGCGAATTACCCATATGAATACAGAAACAATACAATAAGACGGAGTTTGAACAAGTCAACATATCCTTGGGCAAAATAATACTTCTTTTTGACATTTAAAAAAACGACATTCGACAAGTTTATACGGTATACGAACTTCATATTGCCACCTTTCACATAGCAAGATTGCTTCAAGACAAGTCAGCACAGTGTTTGAACATGATACCACTGTTTCTTTTGTATAACAAGGCAGTATTTATCAAATGCACAAATGAACATAGCATCACTACCTTTTGACCCGATAAGGCAAAATTAGGACAAGTCAACACCACAATTGGATATAACCACAATTCCTTTGACATAATAGATAGGTACTCATCACATTTGGCAGAAAAACTCTTCTTTTAAATTTGATAAGAAAGAGGTGCGGCTCTTCAACACTGATATTAATGGCCTGTTACATTTTATTTCCCCATTTTGGTATAGTAGGTTTACAGTTTATATTACCCCTAAATAAAAACACTTCATTGACAAAATGGTCGGTTATTTGGTCAAAATTTATTTTACATCTAGTACAATTGGCCTAATCTCAAATATGCAATATTTTTCATTTCATTTCACCTAGAATGAACGTATAAATACATTCAATATATTCAGTAAGGGTGAAGGATTTAAGAAAGGTTTGAAATTGCAAATTAGTCGCGGCCATTTTGCAGTTTGTAGCGCGTCGGACTCTCGATCAAGAGGTCCAGAGTTCGATCCCCGGTCGCGGCAAATATTCTTTCTGACATGTGACTTCCAGCAATGGGTTGATAATCGTTAACCTAATTGGGATGAGCAGCTTGGAGATCGGAAGAATGAACTGGTAGTACCGGTGTAAGAAATACCCCAGGAATTCATGGTTAGATGCTCCAGCGATATGACTGAAATACTGTTAAAAGTGGTGTTAACCGCCATTTAAATAAACAAAAAATAAACAAATTTTTCAAACGGAAGACTTACACACCGCGTTTTATTTGCTCAACCGAAAGGTCAAAGTGGTTAAATATTGTGTGTATAAAGTACAATCCTACGCTTAACCGAACTATAGCAACGAGTTATACTCGAATCTATATATTATGACTAGGATTATTAAAACAACATACTATCTCGCACATCATTTAAATTATATGGTTAACACGCATAACTTAAAGAAACCAAATTCCGGGAAAGAACAACAACATATAAATAGACCAATTTCAGGAGGAAAGAAAGAAAATGTGTAAGAGACTCTTCTGAGAAGCTATTTCGTTCCTACCCACATTTCATATTCGCCGATTAGAATCAAATAAACACGTTTGTAATTTACATTTCTTAATAGCGATATATACAATTACCTTAGACCGTTACGATTTCTCTACGTCCAATAATACGTTTAAAAGGAGTTTATTCTCTCTAACGGTTAAAGGTATGTACAAAGGTGGTGATGGTGGGAATTTAAACGTTAATAAATTTAATGATGCCAACTTAAACAATTACAACAGCAACAAAACCATACAATAGAGAGAGAGAGAGAGAGAGAGAGAGAGAGAGAGAGAGAGAGAGAGAGAGAGAGAGATAGAGAGAGAGAGAGAGAGAGAGAGAGGCTCTTAGATATAAATGCATGGACATTTGCTTTTTTGTCAAATTTCTAAAATCAATTGGACCGTTTTGACCAAATGACGGGTAGTTTTTACAAAGTCACGGACCGTTCTAACAATTGGCTATTTTGCCTTTTGTAACCATTTGGAATGATTTTGACTCAGTTAAAGTTAAATTCAACAAACATCCTTTTACATGAGTCCATCTGGAACATCTTTGGTGCCATTCATGTTTGCACTCAGACGATTTCTAGCCGATTTAAATGAAATGAACTTAAAAATTTTGAGCAATAAAGTAGTAAATTCCCGAACTCCTACCTAGTTAGATAGATTGTGCAATAATTAATTTTAATCTATAAATATTTGCTGATTATGATTTGCACCAAAACGTTTTTAAATATTAATAAACTTATCAGATTTTTCTTGTTCACATTATTTCGTTAACAACACTTCTCAAACTGGTTAATTTTGAATAAAAAGGGCATTGATGATATTGGATAATTAGAGAAGAAAAGAATATTTTTCTTTTAGTAAGTAAAGAAAGAAAATTCATTCCCCCGACGACAAAAATGTGATATTTTTATCTTTCTGTAGATAAGAAAAGAAATAATAAAAACTAGATGCTTGTGAACATATATTATTTTTCTAGAATATGATTTTGGTAGATGATATTGACAGAGACGTAAGGAACCATCATGTCAAAATATGACCTCTGCACATTAAGTGTTTTCAGCTTAAAAAAGTTTAAGTTTGCGGGTAACCTGTAAGTTTTCACCATTTGCTAAGAACAGACAGTAGACAGAAGGCCGTCATGACTTCTAAATATTTTTGCCCTGGTACTATAAATTTGGTTAATTTGAATATTTTGTTTATTTTTTGAAGAAATTAAACCGTTATCCAAATTGTAGGTGGGGAACCCTCGATCGACTCAGTGAAGAAATCAAATCAATCGGACAACTCAACAGGGATTGTGATGGATATCGTCTATGATAAAGAGGTACACTAACTTACAATTTTCATTTGGCAACGATATGTATTAGTTTGCTGTTAAGACAAGGTTTTATATTGATTGTGCTAACGTCAGATCATCTTTTAGAAATGTCTTGAAATAACGTTTGGTAATAAAAAGAGGCAGAGTGAGAGGACGTTTTTGGTATGTATCGATAGAGAATTATACGTAATCGGATATTGCATTTGAAAAAGGAATGAATAACAATTCATTATATACCTAGCAGAGATATCTGTTTCTCTTTTGATAACCCCCATGCTTTAATATTATCTTAAGACTGCGTACACAAACTTCTATAGAATGACGCATGAAGAGTCTAAATTATTCCTAATAGAATGATAGCTAGAAATTAGCATAAAGGTCGTTCTTCTCTTGATATGATGTAGAATATTGCAATATTCAATCATACCCATTTCATATTCAGCAATTGAGACACAGATATGATAGATATTGCAACCAGCTGCATGCGTATTTCTGTGCTTGTCAGTGTATTGATGGTGAATGAAAATTGAAATCGACATAGGAGCTTAACTGTCACAAATGAATGGACTGAGTAACTTAACTTTATAGTCTGTATCTTTTATTACTTAATTAATACTCATTCAAAGCATCGCTTACGTATACGTATTTCGTTTACGTGTGTGCAAAACAAAAAGATCATCATTGACAACGCTAAGACTATAGAAAAAAGTCAGATTCCCTATAGAATAGTCATACTTCTAAGAGAGGTTCAAATTTGACGAGATGAAGTGACATGAAGATCCATAACTCGAAAGCTAGGAATGGCTTGATCGCCATTTTCAGAAAGAACCATTCTGAAGGTAAAACTACCGTTTGACAAATAGCGGAATGTAACGTGTTCTGTTGATTATACAAGTATTGTCATTAAACTCCCGTTTCCTCTGACACTCGATTGAGTGCCAAAATTCTAAATATAAAATCTATTTCTGCAAGTTTTATAGTCATATCGACCATACATACATTTTGACAAAATTCGTATGATTTTCTATGGATGCCGTCTCAATTACTCATGGTTATTGTAAAGACGGTATAAAGAAAAACATTTGACAAAGAAAAAGTCAAAGAGCTCTTTCTCCTAGATTTGAGATGAACTCATTCAAATCGAACTTCATAACGACCATGCATTTTCAAGGACTATAATTGAGATTCAGTAAAAAATTATGTCAATTCTGGACTACTAAAATTGGTTTTATGTAACTGACTTTCAGGGGGTATAAATCTCCCTATTAATACGATTTAAAACACGAAAACTTTACAATTGCAAACAAAATAACTTTTGCGTATTTATAAACAAGATTTTCACCAATCTTTCATTCACTTGCACTTTTCACAAAAAAAAATTGTAATGCCAGGAAACAAAACAACAATGCGAATAGTAACAAATTATGAGAATAGTTTGTGCAATGTAAATCTAGAGCGGTTTTTAATCATATACCTTATAGGATTGCCGTCGTCAAAAGATAAATCACATCACATTAATAAACATCAAGTATAATTCCTCTGAGAGATGAACAATTTTCTTTCGGTTGCGATTCCTAAAAAACATTAAGATAAAGAAAGGCAAGGTAGATTATAAAAAAATATACGCTTTTGAATTGAACACAGGATGCACTATTATTCCATAAATTCCCCGCATTTTAAAACATTAGGCCTAGGTATAGGCATTCGAGATTTTCCTACGAAACGTTCATGGAAAATGAATAAAAGTAACGGTAACATACAACTTCTGTGCGATATAAATCAATTTAAAATGGTAAAACATAGTCGAAGGATATATAAACAGTAGTGACCTAGATTTTAGCCAAAATGTAAACCCAACAAATATCTAATTTGGGCAAAGTTCTGAAAACCTTAGATATTTCAGCCAAAAGAGTTGTCTGAAATATTCACAGAGTGTTTATCTAAATTTAATCTTTTTCGGCTGTTTCCGGAGAAAACTAGATGTACATTATAGACTTATAGTCTTCTGTGTCATTGTCGTTGTGACGACGAAGTGCAAAAAACTTAGCCATTTTTCATCTCTGAAAGCTTTGCCCTAATTCTCATAACATTTTACATATGTGTATTTATTGAAGGGAGTATAAGTGCTGCACTGGATTCCGACTCTTATTTACATAGTCAAGGTAACAGTTGAAAATTAAAACTGAACCTTGCCCTTTTCCCTTGATCGATCCTATGGCTCTATTCTAATTATCTCTAACGTGATGAGCACAGTATGCTGAACTTTCAAGAACAAGGTCATACCCAAAGGCCAGAGTTCAAATTTTGACATTGCTTTCTTCTCTTAGTTACTGTTTTTTTTGTATCAAAATATATTTCAACACTTTTTTGAGCAATATCTCTGTGTTTGATTTTAGCTTTTCATCAAAAGTTAAGGTCAAAGAAGAAGATAGATGATCAAACATTTTTATCCTATGGCCAAATCCATGGTTAACTATCCAACTCACTCAGCCGACAGTAGGTTCCCGCATTGGGTTTTTTGTTAACACCAAAAAAGGTCTTATGGTGGCAAAAATTCTGGTCTAGAATCAAGACACTGGAACCAAAAATTCTGGTCTAGAATCAAGACACTGGAACTAAAATTGTAGCGTCGAATTTGCACTAAACACGCTCTATTTCCAGTACCAAATGTTAATTTTAATCTAGCCCCTGTCGTCTTGGTTCATACTGTTTGCACTCTACTAAAGGCTGTATTTTGGTACTCTGTCTTGGAATTTGGTTAAACCTATACCAGGCGACACTTAGAGCTATTTGCGCTATTATTATTATTTGTATTGTGAAAACTACAAATTTAACCACATTGTATGAACGCGCAAGGTTCATATTTCTTATAATTTAATGCCATTAAGCAAAATAAAGCAAATGTTTTCTAGTTTTAGAAGACTTAATGGATCTACTTCGTGCGCAAGCATAAAAGATAGTTGCATGCTCAAAATTTGGTCATGGAAGATTAAAAAAAACACAACAAAACAACAACAACAATAACAACCCAAACAACCTCAGAATAAAAAACGCTTGAACCTTGATAGACGAAACTAAAATTAAATGATTAGGCGCCGAGGAGGTATTTTTGACGCATTACACTTTAAAAAAGTCATGTCGACTATCTTTTCATGATGTTTGTTATATCATTATTTGCGCAGATATCGCAACAAACGGACGAGTCCTTTATTTACATTTACCATGCAAACGGTACATTGTTAAAGAAGATTGACGCATCGAGTGGGGATGTAACCGTTAGTGACAGACAACTATCGGTATCTGTAGGCATTACAAACGAGGAATTAGAATACTACGTTCTATTTGATAAAGGTAATAGACATTTTAAGAATATACGCAACACTCTGCCAAATTTAAATAAAGAACTATGATAATATGATTTATTTTGACAAAATGTTGGTACTAAAAGACCTGAACTGTTGTGTATATTATATCAGAAAACCTACAACCGATTTCTCGAAAGCCAATTCCTGACAAAGAAGTGTCTTCTTTTTCTTCAAAATGCAAATATACAAAGGAAAAACCACAACAATAAATCAACAACAAAAACAACAACAACCCTCACAAAAACAAAAAAAGAGCGAGTAACCAATTTGCGTTTTGTCTGAAACGCCGCGAATTATCATTGGTTACTAATTATATTTTATCCTTTTATAACGTAATCTCAGTTTTAAGATTTTAGATTTGTATAAACAATTTTACTAGACGAAATTTTCTTTAAAATTGTTCTTATATATAATTAGCGATATACTTGGAGAAACTATATCATTTTAGTGATTTATATTGGGGAGGTTAAAATGCCTTAAGATTGAAATAAAAATAACATATGCAGCAGGTTATGTCGATACGGTAGAAAATTTCACAACTTAAAAAATCCATTGATCTTCGGTCATTGATAAGGCAGATAAATAATTTTTATTAAAATCGGGTTTTGAAAAAGCAAATAAACATAATAGAAATTTTACATGTCTCCATGCTTTGATTAAAGCGTCGAACAAATAGCAATAACAAAGGGCAATAAAACTGAAACAGGTCTTTGATGTCTGAGATTATAAATAACGTCATGATAGAGATCACGTCTACATGTAGTCCGAGTGACGGTACAATTGTTTCAGAAATATACACACAATAACACTGTTTCTGATCAATTCATTTGAAACTTTTTATCATTCGAGTTTTAGATTTAAACCTGTGAAGACGTATAGGATTAATTCGGTATTACAAAATATGCATTAAGTGAAATCTGAAATCACCATTGAATTTCCAATCGTTTGCAGGTAAATTAATGTGCATTATGGAGTGTAGTCCTCATGTTTCAATAAAAGACAAGATATATGCATATTCATTACAAAACGTCAGTATTTTCTAAATTTTACAGGTGTAGTAGCTGGAACAGACGAATGTAGTTCTCCCTCAGATGAAATAACGAATCAAACTGAGGTTGTGGTCAAAGGTAGTATCAAAAGAGTAGTTTCATATTCTTAATTCGCCCCTGATTTCAACTTTCCAAAATGATTGTGTTAAAGATGAAGTTCAAAGCGATAGACAGGAAATACCATACTTTTGGTGTTCGTCTCATGTATCATTATTCAACGGAAGCTTAACAAAAAATATTTAGAATCATTTCAATTTTACCTTTCATGAACAAATAGTTGTCTTCCACGCACTTATTTTATTTGCTTCAGGTCTATAGCTGTAAAGGTACTTAGATTCCAAGAGCATATTGTGCATTTAAGTTTTAGACTCTAGAAAAAATATGTCGAACTGTTGTCTTTGACTTTGGCCCATTGTCACTTGCGGTGGTGTAGTCACGTTAATTTGCGTTATAAACTATAAACTTGGTCATATCTCTATTATCATAGAAGATATTTACTTAAAATTTGACACGTGTATTCACTGTCACAAAAGCAATCCGTACTATCAAATAAGGGGATAGATCAAAATGATTGTGTTATACATGGTTGCCATTTCGCCATACATTTTTAAAAAAATCCAGCACCTAACAGAGTATTTGCAATCTTACATGTAAGCGATGCTTTTGTTATCCACAGGTTCTTAAGGTCATCCCTCTACATTTTCTTTAGCTTGCTCTCCTGCACCACAAGCAGACATTAACGGCTATTCCAATTCAACACAAGACACTTCGTCACTTGGCGGCATTGCGTATTATTGGTGCAACACGGGATACAAGTTGAATGGACCTCGTGTACTGGAATGTTTGCTGACTGGCGAATGGTCTAGTGAAGCACCGAAATGCAGTCAAATAGGTAAGCAAATACTGCTTTGCTAATGTCACCAAGGAAAGATTTAAGTGGATATCGGCATCTTGTTTGTCGAAAAAAAAATCCTATATATCTGCTTTGCAAAATATTCAAAAGAATCCCATAAAATAAATAAATACAAGTCTGAAGTACTGTAAGCTAGCGAACATGCTTTTGTTCAGCAAGTTTCATCGCCAGATGTATATTATGTTAATTTATTGAAGTGAAAGAAGTATACCTTTAATATGACTTAAATATTCTGAGTCTGGCAAATTTTCGAAAGGATTATACGGTTGCCCTCATATTATTTGTAGTTCATTTTAGTTATTGGTCGCCGGTGAGAATTATGAAAGAAGTTGCAAAAGGCAATTTGTAGTTTCGAAAATCTTTGAATCTTTTATCTTTTGAAGTGAAAAAAATGTGAATAATGACGAATTCGCTTGAAAAGGAAATTATTTCAATTTCCCTATTGCATTTTAACCCCCCCCAATGACGTGCGTAAAAAGTAGGAATGTGTGAGAATGCGTTAAGATGAGCTAACTAGGTCGCTTGGTAAAATCATGAAAATGTTGTTTTTGTACTTTACATGCCACACTTACGGTTAAAATGATTTGGTATCCCCGCAGATTTTTTGTTTATTAGATATATCGGATAATCCCGATGCTGTTTCACTTTGGGTTTAATTCTAGGTCAAACGGGCTTGTCTTAGTAAAGTCTTGTGTGCACTCTAAAGGTCACTGTTTGGTACCAAATTATATGAAATTTTTCAAGATTGTTTGTCTCCATGACATCACAGATACACCAGAATCGCTTCAAATCGAGACGTAGTTTGAACTCAAAATGCCACATTTCCGCAAAACTGTCTTTCTTTCATTATAATTATGGTTCCCTTAATATCCCAAGGAAGGTTAATACTGACTTAAAACTAATAAGAATCTAAAACACTAGATTGAATCTCAAAAGCATCCTAGAAACATCCCTACAGGCCACGTATTTAGATCAAAGTGTCAGTATGTTTGTCTTAATGATATCTAGGACAGGTATGATAATTTGTAAATTGAGGTTTGATCAATTGGTTTTCGCCAAATCATGTTTCAAACAGGATGCTTGAAAAATAAACTTGTACGCACCCTAGAGCCATCAAAGACGCCAGTTTGTTGCTCGAATTTCCTGATGATATTTGGTAAAAATATATGTCAATAAATTCTTTCAAACACTTTTGTGAAAGTTAGAGGGTAAATTTGTCCATAATGTCCTGAATATAGGAAGAAGGCTTGTTTCCATGGAATCTTCAACTAGCTCGATTTTGAGCCATCTCTAGTAAAAAGCTTAAGGACCCTGTCTGTACAATGAGTGCTACTTTTTTGCACAAATTATACTATTAGGTGAGAATTGCTGTCTGTCTTCATGATATCCCCCCGACAAAATTAGCTAGATAACAAGGTTTTATCTTCGAAATATATAGTCTGCTCTTGAAAGACTAGATTGTCAACTCGATTGTCTTAAATACTGCTCAAAGTGTTTTTGCGCAATAACTTTAGGGTCATGTTAAAAATTGGATCACACTTAGTAAAAAAAAAGTCACTAATTCTTGACGCAAAAGTCCTGATATTTTGTGCAAATTTTATATCCATATTATCTCAGACAAGTTTAATATTTTTTCAATTGAGGTGAAAACTGGTCATTTTGCCAAATTTCAGGACGCGTTGAATATTAAGTCAAGTGAGGACATTACGTCAAGTCTTTTAAATAGCTCGTGCGTTCTTTCGTTTGTATAGTTTGGTCATCCTGGTTTGTAGTCGGCTTGTCTGTCTCCATATCTCAGTCAAAGTAGATATGCGGTCCATTATGGCACTATAGTATTAATTAGTTCTTATATCTTAGAAAAAGCAAGAGATCTACTTTCTGACTCAAATGTCTTGATGGTTTAAAGACAATTTATCAGTGTATCATTTGGAAAATGAAAGTCACATACGCATTATAAATTTTGCCGCCATTCCTTTTAATATCTACAATGAATAGTTTCAGGATGAGTGCTTCTTTTTTTCAGCTACTCCCTCAAGATGAATTTCTGTACATTTTAGATTGTGGGCCACCTCCGGCCGCTGATCCGCATGGCTATCGGATCTGGAACTATAAAACAATCTATGGTGCTACAGCTAACTACTCTTGTGTGTTAGGATACTTGCCGATTTCAACCTCTTCCCTTACTTGTGATTCAACTGCGACATGGAATGGGAAACTTCTTTCATGTCAGATAGCAGGTAAATATACCTTTCATACTTGAAGGACACATTTCGATTTCTGAAACTATTTACGTTATCAAACGACATACCAGACATTGATTCTGTTAGTTTCTTAGATATTGCCCCAAGTCAGAATCATGGCCGGTGGGGAATTATAAAACTTTGTTGTCAACTTGTTAACACGATGCGTTGGGTAATGTTTTTGTTTATTATTATCTTTAGCATATATTGGCATATAGTGTGAGACAAATATTGTTAATTTCTACTTGTAGATTGTGGCCAGCCCCCAACAGCTAATCCAAACAGTACCCTCTATTTTGAAACTACTTCTTACGGTTCAACTGCCAACTATACATGTGATCAAGGATTTGAACTGGTTGGAAGCGATACCCTGTACTGTAATTCTACTGGAAAATGGAATCATTCTTCACCACATTGTGCCCACACAGGTATGCTTTATCTTTGTCTTTTTTAGTCTGAAAATAAACTAGTAATAATGAATGGAACAATGTCCTAAATAACGAAACAATACATACTATCAAATCTTACCGACCGTTAAATCAGTCGAAACAAATTTAACCCGCACTTTTTTTGCTTAAACACTTTGAGAACAACTGAGTGCAAAAGTCAACCCTTTTATGTACAATACATCCGATTTTCCCATGGTCAAATTTGACCAGAGGCCGAGTTGATCTTATACCGTAATTACAGATTCGTGACACAGGAAGCTCGAAGTAAAAAACAGAAGTCTGCAAAATGGAAATTCAAAATACGTTTCAACTTACAGAGAATGACATAGATTCTCATACCATTTGTTGATATTCAGTTCTACTTGCGTTTACTTGCGGGCCTTTGATTAATCTTAATTTATAAATAAATATTGACTGTTGTTCAAAGTCATTGAGTGGAATGGTTAACGTTAACATTTCTAATTGATTAGTTTTGCTGATACAAAGATTAATTTCTGTATTTTGGGTTAGTGACTCTCGGTATAGCTATTTTTCTGTTAAAAACGCCTTCATCGATCGAATCTTGCAGATCTTTTAGGGGTTGTTTTTTTATCATTTAGTATTGTTATAAAGCCTTCATCATTCGAAATTATAATAGTTTCATATCGCTAATGAAAAAGGTATAAATGACGCGTTTGTGCTATGATATGAAGTGAATTGTAAATATGTTAACGTCTGTTGGTTAAAACTTATTTGTTTCATATTATCCGTATTTGTTTCTTGCCACCCCCCAAAAATGTTTTGCGTTGCATTCTAGGTAGATTGTAATACCACGTACTACTAGTACATATTGATTAATTTAGTGTTTGATATTCACGGAGCGTAAATAGACTTGGCTATAAAACAAAACTATTGTTTCTTTTTATATATATTCAGACAGAAAAGTAAATTGAAACGTATCATATGCACTGAATAATGCCGGTTATATCTTTTGACCCTTTACTGGGAGGACCTTGGACGTATCTATACAACCATTTTACACTGTGCTTTTACTCACTAAAGGTACTAACTGTAAGAAGTTTTAAACCCAAGTATAAACGTAGAGGATATTCCCTGGACACTAATTGAACACGCAAACACATTCACTCGCCCATCAACGCACACGCACAGACGTACTGATGCTCTTTAGCTATTTAATGGCGAGGGCATAGCAAAAAGGATTTATGCCCCCTTTCCCAAATATTTACGTTCTGTTATTTACTTCCACCACCAGAAACAGCAACAACAAGAACATACTACATGTATAATACGTCCCTCACACACTAATTTAATGTTGTGTTGTTTTATTTTGGTTTACGCTTTCACGAGTTGATTCAACAAAACGTAGCTGTTTATTCATGAAATTAATTGTAATAAATTTGTCTTCCTTTCAGTCACATGTAAGTCTGATCGCCCTATAGACATTGTTGTCATAGCGGATACATCGCACAATACAGACACCAGAACGGTCGAAGCTTTACCACTTTTCATTGACGATATGATACAGCGTTTCAAAAATACAACTTCTACACACGTTGGATTGATAACCTTTGACAGTTGTATTCACCTCCATTCCTATCTTAAAGGGTTAATTGACGAACCTGCCAATATCCAAGCTAAGATCAAGGATATCAGGTACACACATTAAAGGAATCACCTTGATTTATGACTTTTTCTTATATTCAATTAATGCATTTTCACGGTCAAATATGTCGGTCACTAAATAAAGATGCACGTATAACAAAAGTTCAGTTGTGTTAAAGATAGAATTTTGTTAAAACTGTGTAAGTTTACCATAGCTTTAACTCTAAGTACATCGCACTTAAAAACAAACCTGGTGACCTATACCGTTTGAGCCTCTGCTAGAATTTTTTGCAAGGACGAAAAGAAATCTGAATGTTACAACCTTTGAAGAAAAATGCTCATTTTGAATTTATTTGCATTTTTTCGATGAAATTGCAATTTTGATAAAAAAGTGGCATTTATTCTTACGCAATATAGTCAATTAATTGTTAAACGAAATTAGAGTGTTTTTGAAACATTTTGTTTGTTCAGACGTCGTCCCCCTTTTTTACTTGCTGTCTTGTCGGGCACATACTTAACATATACTTAAGAAGTTATGGTGAAAATCAGAATATTATGGTGAAACTGTAGCTCTTGTCCTTAAGTCTAATATATGTCTTATCAAAATAAGTTCAACGAAAACAGAGCCGCCGTCATAGCACAGTTGGTAGCGCGTCGTCCACCGACTTATCAATTACATTGTATTACTCGACGGCGGCACTCATCCTTTCCGACTATTTGTCTCTCACCAATGGGTCGATAATCGTAGACCTATATGGGAGAGCAGCTGGAGGCTAGGAAAGGATGTAATGGTAGTACTGGTATGAGAAATACCAGGATTCCATTGTTAGGTGCTCCAGCCGCCGCGAAATAACTGAAAGATTGTTGAAAGCGGCGTTAGTCCCCATTCAAACAAATCAACGAAAACAGCCAATGTGTTATGGTACCTACTAAATTAATACTTAAATTAAAGCTCGGTTATTTACAGCTACAAAGGCAAAGACAGGTTAACTAACAAAGCGCTCGCAGTTGTAAGAGAACACGTACTAACTGAATGTAATGGAATGAGGAAGGAGGCAACAAAAATAGCAGTAGTCATAACAAATGGTAAGGAAACTTTGGTTCCATGCACATTTTAACCCTTTCCTGTTTTTTGAAATTTTAGACAGGTCCAATTTGAAAGGTTTTTCAGACGACAATTTAAAGTCCAACTTATTTAAAATATAATCATTCAGTAGGGTAGAAAATATTGTGGAAAAAGAAGAAATTGCTTGTTACAAGCAATTTCTTCTTTTTCCACAATGTTTTTTCTTAATCACAAAATCACAGGGGCGTAAAAACCAGGGAATAACCAGGAAAGGGTTAAGCTGATATCATAGAATAGTATTGCAGTTTGGTGATGATTACCAACAAACTTGTCTTTTATTATTGATCTTCTATAATTACTGCACGTATTAAAGTCTTTACTTTCGTTATGGTAGTTTGAATTAAAAATGTTTCGTTATTTTTCTACCATTACCTGATTTTAGACTTGTCCAAATGGAAAGGAGCAGACGACAATTTAAAAAGTATGAAATTCTATATTTTTTTTTATTTTCTCGGCAGAAAAATTGTTACAAATGAAGACATTTTTTGTTACAAACAATGTCTTCATTTTCCACAATATTTTCAAAATATTTCTCTCTCATTGTAGAAATGTAACATATTAACATTTTATAATGCCAAATGTAACTAATAAATATCTGTATTTGCTTTCTCGCGTTAAATAATTCTTTTCAACTCCCACTGTTTTCTATTTTAGGCCAAAGCAACGATCTGGAATCGACAGTAAGGGAGTCAAGGCAATTACAATACGATGGGGTCACAGTGTTCACAATTAATACTGCAGCAAATTCTGGAAACGAATCCAAGCGAATGGCTTCCTCACCTGAATATGCTTTTGGCAACGAGTATGATGGCACCTTTGGAGTGTCGAACGAGTTGTTTGGCATGCTTTGTTCTGGTAATTGAGTATATACTATGTAATTTATAAGTCGGTGGCCCCGTCCACTGGCTCCGACAGGACATTCAACTTTCATATTAAACGGCGTTATTTTACAGAAATTACGGTCGGTAACATGTAACAAAAGAAAAAAGTTGGTTGGCGACCTAAATGTCGTGTCTACAGCTTGAATAAATTACGACGATTAAATCGCAAAATCAACACAAAATGCTTCATCGTAATAGCGAATAATGACGGAATTCAAAGTTCGCGCCCTGTCTTAAACAAACAAACAAACAAACAAACAAACAAACAGAACAAAACACCTCCACCACCAAGGCCATCACCAACATCAAACCCTCCCCATTTTACAGAGGTGTGGATCAAAACTCGTTATCCTTGATGAGCCAAAAGAATGCTGCCAAAATAATTACTGTTCTTAATAGGATTATGATGGAGGTGAACATAGTCTTTACCTTATTGTAGAATAATCTCATTGCAATATTGCGTCGCAACTAAAATACGTCTGTATATTATTATGCGTAGTTTTTCTTTCCCTTTGAACCACCAAAGAGTATCCCAAATATCACCGATAGTGTCTCGAATCAGAGCTTGTCATTTCTACTTTATAATGCATCATGGCTTTCAAAAATAAACAGGTTTGATGTTTATGCTATTTGAAATGGTTAATCTCATCCAACAACCTTTTTGTTTCATTTATACAGTGTGTTCAAGCCCGGTACCACAGAATGGTTTATCTGACATGCGTACGTACAGCATCAACTCAACTGTTAAAATAACTTGCCAAGAAGGCTACATGCTGCAAGGAGATTCTGTTGTATTCTGTGACGAAAATGGCTCATGGAACGGATCGGCAACATGTGAAATAATTCGTATGTTTTTTTTAAACTTTGTGATTCTACTTTTATTTCATTTAAATCTGTTTCCTTCCGGTGGAAATACAAACGAAATAATCCCCAACTTATAGCCATATTTACTTCAAACCCTAAGATAAAGAGTGAAAGAGTTTATTATATGTTAGGTTATACTACTTTATTTTTGTTCGATTGCGACGAAATCTCACAACCCAAATGTTTTCAGTTCCCCGAAAGATAGGCAGCGGCTTAACCCTTGTCATGCTGAACCCGGAATATTCCGGTTTTAGCAGGAGGTAAAGACAAAGATCAGCATGCAAGAAATCTCACAACCGCCTGTAACACACTGCCATCCAGGCAGTCTATTATTTGTTAGGGAATGCTAAAAAATAATAGATTGCTGTAAAAACAGGGACAAGCACATTACAGCAAACATAAAAAAAGCATTTTATGTGTTAATTCGGAAAAATACGATTTTAGTATCGCCTGTCTCGTATTTTGGTTGGCTGATTTTAAAAAAAAAACTTTTTTTCATTTTTTGGGTGTCATTCTTGTTTTAAAAAGTAACTATATATTATATAATAAATAACTATATATAGGTTGCCAGGATCCAACCCCCTACAATGCGAAAACCAATGCGGAGGACTTTAAAGTGAACACGACTATAACAGTACAGTGTGATGAAGGGTTTACCCTACAAGGTGATGCCAGGATCACATGCCTGCCTAATGGAACATGGTCGGGTGTCGTGCAGTGTATTAAGATAGGTACGGATAAATTGTCCGATTTGGAATAGTTTTTTAATTTACTTGATTTCGAATATAACTGCACAATTGCATTGCACAAATTTGTGGTCATAACAACGGTCTCTTTTATTATTAGCTAAATCGAGATATTTATTCACCCATTCCAAAATAATGACGCCTCTTGACGCCCAAAAGAAAGACAATTTGAAAAACATTTTACAAAATCAAGTAATGGCTTGAATCAAGCCATTTCTTAATTGTACAAAATGTTTCCTACCCAGATATTTGGAGGGAAAAAAAAAGAAAATTTACAAGCTTTAAATTTCGTCTGCAGTCTAAAATTTGTCTTCTGGGAATGAGTTAAACCCCCTGCGAAAAGGGGACATCAAACTTGGTTGTGAGTTTGTGTATTTTCCAAACCCTGTCGAGCAGACCCCCCTACCTTTGTTCTACTATATTTTATGAGGAAGATAAACCGTAAGTCAAATATACACTGGAATTTTGCGAAGAGTTGACGGTAAATCATATTTCACATGAAAAATATATGATGGACTTATTTCAAAATTCTACATGCGGTCAAGAAAGTTAAAAGAAGTCGTCTGGAATCTACATCAATTGTAGTCATATAGGTAGACATCAGTTGGGGGCTACCAAATTAAGTTCGGAACTTCGTATCGTAACTGCTGGCTGTAAGATTGAAAGTATCATGTCTGGCCAATACCGTATCGTACAAAGCTTCGCATCTACAGTTTAATTCAATATGTAGTTACGACATTTTGAACATCAAACGACGAAATGGTATTCCTTATACTTCTTGTTCTGTTTCCCCAGAGCTTGTAAATAAAAGAAGCTAATCACGTGATATCTCTGGGCACTTACATTCCTGCTTTCGAGGAATCAAACGTGATTTAAACTTGTTTTCTTGTTATAATTAAGAGATGAAGAGAATATTATTTTGGGGTTAAAGCTTTACCGAAATAAAAACAAATTTATAAAGATAAGCTTGTAGTCCGGTAAAATACTAAAACTTATCATAAACTTGTAAATATTTCTTTCAAAATATATACACTCAACTCAGTAAAAATCCCTATCTGATAGTGTCATATACGGTTCCATAGTAAGTCTAAGATGACGACATTTTCTTTCTATGATGACGTCATAATGTGAACAATGAGAAAGAATGGTAAAGAAGAAGGGAAATACCTGTAGAAATACATTTCATCATTTATCAAACTTATTCGATAAAAAAATCCAGGTATATAATTGAAGGGGTATTATGTTACGATAATGATACAACATCTTGTATTTGGTTCTAGCTTTGGATGAAAATTTGAAATTTCACGAGACCGACGGTCTTGTAAAATATAAGAAAATTCTCCGCAGCTCAAAGCATATACCAGATATTGTATCGCTATCGTATCATTATGTTCCTAGTGCACTCGCAAATCTTCGAATGGAACACTAGTATTGCTGCTTTAAAAATAGTATTCGCTTAGAACTAAAAGTAACCAGAAATAAGACGAATGAAAGTACAAGATCGATTGCGTTCTTCATGTTTGAGTGTGACGCACCTGTGATTATCTAATTTTTATTATTGTAGACCGGCCTAAATAACATTTGTTGATAGAAACTGATGACGTCACAGTGACCTATTCAGTTCCGCCAGTCATTCAAAAAAGTAATTTGCAGCACTTAGCTCGGTTACGGGGTATGATATATATATATATATATATATAAATAAATTCGTTATTTCTTTTTGAACCATTTTTTTTTCACAGAGAAACGCTGTAAGGAGAATTGTAATGGTGTAGTCGATGGGAACTATCAGTCGTGTACCACTTGTGAAGGCTACGTGGCATGCTCTGGTGGATACCTTTACAACATGCCCTGTCCAGCTGGATTAAAATGGGACGACGATGAAAAGCGATGTGAATATTCGTCTGCAACATGTCCTCAAATTTAATACACTTTGGTTTCACCTGTTTCTTTATGTCTTTAGAGAGGACGATTGTTTCACTGTAACCATGTTTTTATAACTTTAATTATGTAATATCGAGGAATGTATGATTGAAATGTGATGAATCCCAGAGTTCGTACCTCCAAGTAGTTTTCTGTATTCGTATATTCTTGTTAAAAAAACAATTTCACACATAAAGACACGTAAGACGTTATTGGAAATTCATTCGCCTTGGTGTAACCCACCAAAGCAAACAAACAAACAAACAAACAACAAACAAACGATCAAAGAAATATAAGAAAACCAAGTATAGTGTACTTAATTATGATTCAGATTGTGAGTGTTTTTTATCAAATGATGCTTAAGGCATGACCCTAAATTAGGACACATAGTTTTTCTAGCGATATAGATCATCTGTCATTAGATCTTTATGAAACATGCTGGTTGTAGATTGTTTGTGACCAGCTGATCTGAACCGAATTTAGAAATGGATACTTATTTACCCTTTTCTGTTTTGCAAAATTTTAGACCTGTCCAAATTCAAAAGTTTTCTAGACGAAAATTTAACGTTGATTTTATATGAAAAATGAATCAATTAGGGTAGAAAACATTGTAGAAAAAGAATAAATTGCTTGTCACAAGTAATTTCTCCTTTTCCACTACGTTTTCTCAATTATAAAACCACAGGGACGTAAAAACCAGGGTTGAACAGGAAAGGGTTAAGCAAGCCGTGGCGAACTATATGAAAAAAAGTAAATTTCTTGTCTTGATGTGATGAGTTTATATTTCGTACAATGTTCGAACAACTATTCAATGAGAAACAAATGTCAAGATATAAAAATTAAGTTATATATAAATGAAAACTCAAACCCAACTGGCAAAGTCGTTTAAATGAACTAGACACTTTCGTACTACAAAGAAATATAATTGAAATTTGACACTTTTTTAAAAACAATTTTGAAAAACTGATTTTTTTTTCAGAAAAAAAAAAAAAAAAAACAGCCCCCCCCCAAAAAAAAATCCACCCCCCCCCCAAAAAAACCCCCCGCTGTTTTAAACAAAAAGTCGACCTGATAACATCAGTCTGTTGCAGTGTCAATTTTTTTCGTTGCTTTTATCCTTGTTTTTTACAAACTCTAAAGTTGCTGTTATCTCTTTTTAGTTACATTAGACTGATTCGCAAGGCATTTGACACACGTTTGGACATCAGTCTGTTGCAGTGTCAATTTTTTTCGTTGCTTTTATCCTTGTTTTTTACAAACTCTAAAGTTGCTGTTATCTCTTTTTAGTTACATCAGACTGATTCGCAAGGCATTTGACACACGTTTGGACATCAGGTCAGGGTCATAGAAAAAGGGCAACGTTCAATTTTTGATCTTGTCCCATCTCTTGGGTCCAATGGTCCGATTCACATAATACTGCAAACGTGTATACCTTGAGTTACTTTATTAAGGTTCATTTTCTGATTGTGGAGGGTCACAGCAAGGTCAAAGGTCGCATTTTTGCCTTTTCCATATCTCTAGATTCTATGGTTCAATTCTGATAGTTTACATACTTATACCTCTAGGTGAAGGCAAATGGAACGCGCTTGATTTCTGGCTCCTGTTTTAATGTAGATTACGGCAAAATTTAAAAGTCAAGTTTTAATCATGTCGTATTGAGCCTATGCTATAATTCTGATAATATGTTACATACTAGAAAACTTTGATGAGCTCAGTGAGGTCTTGATACGGCATTCTGTTTTTTCAGCGGAATGGTCACAGAATTTCATTTTTTGAATTTTCAGCTCAAAGGACTTGAGGCCAGGGACATTTTTTCATCGCGCTATATTGTTTGTGCGACCGTCCATCCGTCCATAAACCTTTTCTTTGAACAGTCTTCTCCTAAGATACCAATGGCTAGATTCCAATTAAAGTAAATAGCAAAGAAATTTTATTATTAGCCCTTTATCAAATTTCTTCAAAAAATCTTGATCGAATCAAGATCGTGACTTTGTAGGCGGGGCAAATTGTCCTTCATAGGTCTTAGTAAAATTCAAATGATTCTCTAAAAAAAATTAAGTTCAAACGCCCTTAAACCTTTTCATTAAAAGTCTTTAAAAACTGCCAGGATTTCAACCAGCTTTTAAAGGAATGGCCTTGTTCTCCTTAGAAGTACCGTGTGGCTATAAACAAATCTTATACACGAATGTTCCTTGGATGACCTTTAAATGCTCCAAGAATTTTACTTTCATCAGACTAAATTGATGTATCTCTGTAAGATTTTTACAGGGAGGTATTTAGTGCTGATAGATTAATAAACTATGTTGCATAACATTTATGTCCTTTTAACATTTTTGGGGGACGGAAGAATTCTGCATTGGTTGCTTTCCTCGCAAAAAAAACCAACTTATAATTCTCTTTTAACAAACAAACTAGGCGGTAATACTGTAGACTGGTATAAATTCAAAGAAGTTGCATACGACACTTTTCGGTTTGTGATTTTTTTTAAAAGGATCTTATCCTATAGGGTAAGACATATTGTAGGCAATGGGAAAAATGTTGTGCATAATACTAATTAAAAAAACCCAAAATTTTGATAACCTTGCTGGTGCTGTATGCCTGTTTGATTGACAGTTAATATACTTATTTTCTTTCTATTGGTTTTATTTATAAGTTTGATTTATTCGTTTTTATTTTTTTCTAAACGTATCGATTTTCTTTTCTTGTTAAAAACCATGTAAATAATCTTTTATCTATACTTCAAATGACAGTAAATTTATTATCTCTCTATAATACATGCTTGAATGGGTCTATATCACTCCTATTCTGTCTGAATTGACCAATCGCGGCTGTCAATCAAGGAATATATCGACTAATCAAATAATCCATTCAGCCCGATATTGGCCGCTATTTGTGTGAAACATCGTTGTTGTATTGAGAATTAAACATCGTAACTACTACTTATTCAAGCTGTAGTTACGACGTTTGGGTCGCCAGCAAACGATTTTACCTTTAAGGTACATGCCTTAGACCATCAGAATGCTTTGGGACCCTATATTATGAGCACGCCTTTTCCAACACCCTTAATTTCAGAATCATAACGTCGTTTGGCGAACAAAATATTTATTTAAGCTGTAGTTACAATATTTTGCACGCCCAACGAAGATAAGTTAATAGATGTCTTTTCTTTCGTTGGCTTTTAACTTGAACAATTTATTTCCTTTGTTTGTAAACCGCCGCATTGATGATATAGGGGCCATATTATTTAACGATATCCGTCTGTCTATCAGTAAATTCGCGACGAAAGACTGTACATATTGCTGTAATTCAATCATTCTTGAAGATACATAATTTGGCATAGGTTCCTTATATTGATAGGTATCAAGTCAATATCATCCGTCAAGATCAACAAATTAACGCGAAAAATTCCCTAACAAATTCAAACACGTCGAACCAATGAATGTTTCTCGTTTTCTATTATTCTGAAATCTGCCCCTAAACTTGAGTGATGTTACTTTTGAAGAATATTTATAGTGTATTCACAGTTTCTTTTATACGTTCTATTGAGAAAATTAATTGAAGTCATGATTTACCTTTATTCAATTTTATTATAAAGTCGGTAATAAATTAATAAGCTTTTACTATAGTTCATGCACAGTCATATACCTTATTTGTAACACGTTAGAAAGGGCGGACAATGTGAGGGAGGAAACTGTAAGTTGCTTTCCGTTGGCAGAAGTGACGTTTATGTTCAATTGTCGGGGCTATTCACAAACTCACAAACTCTATAAAAGTCGAAATTTATGTCTGTTGTTGTAGTCTCATAGCTTTATCGGTAAAACTATTATTCGACAGAGAAAGTTTGGTGACGTACAGAAAGTGAAACCGAGGCGTTAACTCGACAAGTATTGTATGTCATTCTGTCAATTGTATCACGAACTATATACGAGCTAATATATGACAACATCTTTAAACACCATCCACAGGCCTTAATACATACGAGCTTTTTCGTGAAAGGATGTTTTCTGGTTTGAAAATATATTGGTCGCGCTATACTGTGAAGACAACACTTATTTGGGGTTAACCGTTTAGACAAAGATGACTCTTTACTCTTGTAGACATAGTTTTACCATAATTATGCTTCTGGACGCCCTCTAAGAAAATCACTTGGGTAAACATTGCAACAAGTAATTTCTTCATTTTCCACATGTTTTCTACCAAGAAAAATGAAAAAATTAAAATCTCATCCAGTTTGAATTGTCGTCTGCAATTTCTTTGAATTTGGACCAGTCTAAAACATGCTCGTGTGGTAATGGGTTAAGGCATCTATGAAGATCAACCCGTGTGTGTCAGGATCGATACTTCTGTCTTATTTTCTTGACTCGTGATATCTTGGTAAGAACGATTGTTGATGATGCAAAACAAAATTACAATTTAAAGCCATCAGGTTTTTCATATATTTTTTTAAAATTTCGAACCTATTTTATTTTCAGCTTACCTGATCATAACATACTCTTGTCGAGCTTTTGTGATCCTTGAATGTTTGTTGTCCGGCGTTCGACGTCAACAATTTTAGTGTACACTCTCCTATAAGGCCACACTTTGGCCTCGTACTTTTTTTAAACCTGACCAGAATGTCTGTCATGTATTAACCCATTCCCACACAAGAACATTTAAGACTGATCCAAAATGAAATAAGTTGCAGACGACAATTTCAAGTTGATGAAATTCTGAAAATCTTTGTCTTTTGGGGCAGTAAACATTGTAGATAATGAAGAAATTGGTTCTTTACAAGCAATTTCTGCATTATCCACAATGTTTTTCAAAGTTTTTTCTCGAGGGGCGTAAAAGATGAGGGATTGTACGGGAACGGTTTAAAGAGGAAATTCTTATTGAAACATGTCCACTTAAGTATTCTACTAAGAATTATTGCTATTCTTTCTTTGCAAAATGTTCTCTTACGACATACTGTAAAAAATGTGTCTTATTCTATCTCCATATTCTGTACACGTTTAATTATGTATCTAGGATACGAAAAGCATAAAATATGTTTAAACTAAAATAAACTACCTTCGTGGCTAGTTATCGCGAAAGCTTTTTGCTTAGATATACGTAAGTACTTGTAGGAAAAAAACAACCCAAAATTAGCTCGGTTGTACTTCTTCTCTTTTTACTGCGATCGACGAACTAAAGCTATCAACGATGCACTCTCTCTTCCCATATGTTGAGAGTAACGAAACACTCTCTCTTTCCCCATATGTTGAGAGTAACGAACGACAACTCTGTTAAGGAGATTGTCATCGATGCGCGAACTAGAACAGTCGAAACATTTCTCGGCTCTTCTCGTTCTTTCGAGCGCAATAGACAAACTCTTTGGTTCAACCAATGTGCGAACTAGAATAGTATTGTTTATTTATTGCATGGGGTTTAATGCCGCTTTTAACAATATTTCATTCATATCGAGGAGGCTATAGCACCTAACAATGGATTCCTGGTATTTCGCACACCAGTACTACCACTTCATCCTTTCCTAGCCTCCAGCTGCTGTCCCACTAAGGTTTACGATTATCCACCGATTGGTGAGAGATAAATGTCGGAAAGAATATGTGCCGCCGCCAGGGATCGAACCCATGACTTCCCACGATTGAAGATTGGGAGTCTGACGCATTAACCGACTGCGCCTTGACGGCGGCTCGAACTAGAATAGACTAGAACCAACGTCGACTTTAACAAATGCTTAACTTACTAGTCGACTACGGTACAAGTCTAGAACTAGAACAGCAGAAAGAACGCTGGGCTCTTCATCGAGAGGCCAGGCATCGGCTCATTTTAGCCAAACGACCGATCTAGGTCTTATCTCTCTTTCTACGAACAAACTGAACCAATTGTTTTAAGCTGAATTTTATTGTAATAGATTGAAATAATAACAAAAACATCGGGTAAATTCGAAATGAGCCATGTTCTAGGAACCTTTCTTTGACAAAATATTAAGCAACCGTATAACATGGTCTACTTTCTGCAATTGAGGTCTCCATTTTCATCATTGATCTTATATGCGTATGTAATCAAATGTGTAAATCAATGTTTTCACTCTTGAAAATCTTGTAATCGTGGAAGCATGTATAATCGTGAAAGCGTGGTGTGATTATACGGGAAAGAGTTAAGGAGTATTTCAAAATATATGACAGGAATTCCAAAATACTGTATAATCATTTTTGAATATCTGGATCGTCACGTGAATGATATCGTCTTTTTTCAAATATTTTCTACCTAATTTGGCACTTATTTTTCAACTAGAGCGCACGGATGTCGTCTGCAACCTCTTTCAGTTTGGAGAAGTCTTAAAAACTTGTTGTTTAGTAAAGGATTAAGTTCTTATGTTAAGGGGAATAGCTCAAGCCGTTCGTCAAAGTCGAATGGGTGATGTCAATGATAATAATCTAAGTACTGAAAGTACTGTAAGCTAGCAAAGCATGGTTGAATTTAAAAGACATTTCCCTTGCTTGGTAGAAAACATTGTAGACATTGAAGAAATTGCTTGTAACACAATGTTTGTCCACAATGTTTTCCAAGTCTTTTTGCTTGAGATGCTTTAAAAGCGGAATCGAGAGGGAATGCTTTTAAAAGAGTTCCCTACAATTTGAATAGAGTTTGCAATATTCCTGAAATATATACGATTTTTTTTTTGGCGTAGGCATTCCATGGATTTGGTTGTTAAGCCGCCAGTGGCTGTTTGCACTCGTTGAACTTTGAGACGACCTCAAAATTTTGTCTGTTAACTTAAGCTATCAAAGCTGACGCTTTGCTAGCCAATAATGATAACCAAAAGGAAAAAAAGAAATCGATAAACCAATCAACTCTTTAGCAAGACCATAGCTGCAATGTTTATTTCTGCTATAAAATGTCAGATCATTTCTTATATCTGTAATTAAACTTTTTAAATACAGTGTATTTAATCTGTAGCTAATCGAATTAGTTTAGATCGATTTAACCTTTTTTCTGAGCGAAATCTCTTCGACCGCATAACGCTGTCTTAAGAATGATAGACAATTTCATTGTCGGATTTTTTAAAAAGTTTTTTCCCTTTCAAGTGGATAAAGCTGGAGTTCCTTCAATTGTTATACCATCCTGACTGCAAGGCATCGTGAATGGCTATTACAGGTACCATATTAGGAAGAAGGCGGCGGATATACTGGATCGGATTGTCCTTGACTGGCTGGTTGTACGTTCACGCTGATTGGTCGAGAAACACCCTGTTGGTCTGTGTAGGTTGAGTTACCGTTCTTGAGAGGCGGTCCTGGGTAGGCAGGGGGTGGGGGATAACTTGGTCCGGCCAAACCTACATACTGTGGTTGATATGGGTTTGCGTAGGAATAAGGCGGAGGCTGGGGCGGAGCCATATAATGTTGATTGTACATTATGTCTGAAAAATATTCCATATCCACATATGCGTTTTTCGCCAATAGAATATCTGTTTTAGCCCTTTCCCGTTCAATCTCTGCTTTCACGTCTGTGTGAATTTATAATCGAGAAAACATTATAGAAAAAGAAGAAATTGCTTGTAACAAGCAAAGTCTTCTTTATCCACAACACTTTCTACCCTACCGAATCGTAATATTCAAATTAAATACAAATTAAACTTTCGTCTGAAATACATTTGATTTGGGGCAGGTCTATTTCTTACAAAACAGGAAAGGGTTAAAGAATATCCCGAAGAAATGACAAGTAATTTGTTCTAGTTACACTTCCTTTGTGACTTAAAAAGCATAAATTAAGTAATTCAGGAAATATTGTAGCCCAATCATTTCGAAAACCAACTGGTCCTCAAGAGATATTTCATTTTAGAAAAAGCTTGTTAACAAAGAATTTATTTCTTCTTTTTCTCACATGTTTCTAACCAATGAGAGCACGTTGTTTACAATTTAGAAATACATGCTGATCGGCCAAATAGTTCGTTTGATACCTAAATTATTTTCCTTTGATTTTCGTCTATCAAGATCCAAGCGTTTTGATTTTCCGATTTTTATAACAGAAATTTTTAGCACACTACTATTCTCTATAGTTGCGCACAAAGTAATTCCACAAGAGTTTACTAAAAAAAAAACTAGTAGCATATTTGCTTTGTAAGCTTCATAGCATTAAATCATGATAAAGGAAGAAAATAACTTTTGTTTTCATTGAGGTTTGAATCTAAAAATTTAATCACACCAATGTATGAACCTGCATCGCATGTATTTTGTATTCCTGCGCACAAAGGAGTTGCATAGAGAAATATATGAGAAATGGGATAGAAAGCATTGTGAGAAAAGAAGATATTGCTTTTAACAAGCAATTTTTCCTTTTTCTTACAGATTTTTCCATAAGCGTATTTCATTGGAGCACAAAAAAGTGTCATTATGTGGTAACGCGCCAACAAATGACGAGAATAGATTTTACTATCATTGAGGAATCAATAAAAAATCCAATCACAATTCTGTCTTTTTTTACAGCATGATAATTTTTAGTGTCACACCTCTGTAGAATAATGGAACATTCTCTTCATCTCTTAACCTATTCCAACACAATGACGCTTTGGACCCCCTAAAGAAAAACAATTGAGAAAAAACATTGTGTAAAATGGAGAAATTGCTTGCAAAAAGCAATTCCTTCATTTAACACAATGTTTTCTACCTTGGAAATTGAAAAAGAAACTCTTTAAATTATCATCAGGAACTCCTTTCAATTTAAAAGTTTCCTCGTGTGGTGATGGGTGAAATAAACCCGCTTTTCAATGGTATTTTTAGAAACTTATAACTACGTCGTATTTAATATCGAACAAGTCTATTTAAATATTTGTTTACATAAAATACAAAAACACTTCGAGGGCTCGATTCAATACTGTACTAGGTGTCCATAAGTTGCTTAGACAGTAAGAACAGTCTTGCTATAATATCTGAATATGTAGAGAATATGTTAATTTGAATATCCTTGGGTTAAATTACATTTAACACAATGCATTTTGGAGCCGGGTTCAGCGTTCTCTTTCATTTCTTTCGGAACTTTTCTGGTTGACAAGACAGGTGATTGATTGAATGAATTGGATTTAACGCCACTTTTAACAGTATTTCAGTCATATCGCGGTGGCTTGAGCACCTAACTGTGGAATTCTGGTATTTCTTACACCATCACTATCACTACACCCTTTCCAAGCCCCCGGCTGCTCATCCCATTTCGGTTAACGATTATCCACCCATCAGACAGATTTCGGAAAGGATATTCTCCGCAGCCGGGATTCGAATCCGGGACCTCATTACTAGATGCTACACGCAAGACAAACCGGAGCCATTAGTTGAAAACACAAAACACGTGTAAATTTAGAGGCCAATGAAAAATTTGATTTTTGAAAAAAAAGTATAAAAAGGAATCTATTTCAAAAGACCTTTTATTGTATTTTATTCGAATGTTTCAAATATTTTTTCAACTATGTAATGAACAATAGGTATGTACTTACTTGAATGATGTGTTGTTGTCGTTGTTGTTGTTTGCCTGGGCTGTTGTAGGACACGGCCCTTTTTCATATGGTGTTTCTTGCAGACAATAACCACGATGGTTATAACAACAGCTATCAATATGACACCACCTATAACACAGCCTACGATCAGACCAATATAACTGAAAATAAGAGAATGGATTTTAAGCAGGACTACCCGCTTCTCCTTCTCAACTGTTTAAACCATATAAAAGTGCATTTCAACCCATTCCCACTCTATCCCTTCTTTTTTGACGCTCCATAGAAAAAGCTTTGTAAAATATTGTGGAAAATGAAGAAATAACTTGTATCAAGCGATTTCTTCATTATCCACAATATTTTCTATCCAATAAGACGAACAAATTTTAAATTCCACCAACGTGAAACTGTTATCTGCAGCTTCTTTCAATTAGGACAATTTTGTTGATTTCGGGGACTTGCACGTCGTGACCACGGCTTATTGTATCTGTACCTACGACATTTAAGTCACTTATCGACAATCTGCCTTTAACTATTGGTCCCTGTCCACAAATTTTACAAAATCATATCGTTTGTTATCCTGGTCGGACTGCCATGTCGAAGGTCAATGATCGTTGCAATCAGGCAATTAGCGGTCAGCTCGACTTTCGTCTGAATGATATACCAATTCGGACGTCCCTCCAAAAAGACTAACTGATTACAAACAACATATCATTCGCGGAAATTAGGGTGGTGATGTGTGATCATAAATTAAAACCCTCTTATATTATTTTTACATAATATCAAACTTTGTGAATGGGAAAAATGTGTTTTTTATCGTAAGAGCCAACTTGATACACTGAGACATTGCATGTCAAAAAAGCAAATATATTTGTCGTCTGAAACCTTTCTCAATATGGACCAGTCTAATTTTGTCGTCTGGTTAACCGTTCGTCGGATAGTCTAACAAGAGGGCCGTTGGCCCTGGGGCGCTCACCTGAGATAAAGGCTCTTTTTCTTTCAACAGTCTTATTTCATGTTAAGGTTAGGATTATGAAACAAGTGGGCCACAATTACATATAAAGACTATGAACCTGGGGATCAAAAAGTCTAAATTACAAATTCCAAGGCTTAAGTGCTGATTTGAAAGAAGGAAAGAACTTTTTCCATGGGTTATAATTTCAGAAATAAGACAAAAGTCTGTGAACTGATGCTTCATGCCTATAACCCCCCCCCTCGGGGCTCTGCCCCTGGGGACCCGAGGATCATGATTTTAGCTATTTTGAAAGAGGTCAATATACTGATGCTTCATGCAAAATATCAAGGCTCTACGCCTTCTGGGTCAGGAGGAGAAGATTTTTAAGATTTTTTTTAAAATTTCACTTTTGTTGCCATGGCAACCAGAGTTTTTAACAGATTTCAATTCTTTTAGCTATTTTTGAAGGGGACCACCTAAGGAACATTTCTGCCAAATTTGGTTCAAATTGGCCCAGTGGTTTGGGAGGAGATGTCATTTAAAAAATTGTTCTTTATTTCTATATAAACCCCACCCCCCTGGGGCTCCGCCCCTGGGGACCCGAGGATCATGATTTTAGCTATTTTGAAAGAGGTCAATATACTGATGCTTCATGCAAAATATCAAGGCTCTACGCCTTCTGGGTCAGGAGGAGCAGATTTTTAAAGATTTTTTTAAAATTTCACTTTTGTTGCCATGGCAACCAGAGTTTTTAACAGATTTCAATTCTTTTAGCTATTTTTGAAGGGGACCACCTAAGGAACATTTCTGCCAAATTTGGTTCAAATTGGCCCAGTGGTTTGGGAGGAGATGTCATTTAAAAAATCGTTCTTTATTTCTATATAAACCCCACCCCCCTGGGGCTCCGCCCCTGGGGACCCGAGGATCATGATTTTAGCTATTTTGAAAGAGGTCAATATACTGATGCTTCATGCAAAATATCAAGGCTCTACACCTTCTGGGTCAGGAGGAGAAGATTTTTAAAGATTTTTTATAATTTCACTTTTGTTGCCATGGCAACCAGAGTTTTTAACTGATTTCAATTCTTTTAGCTATTTTTGAAGGGGACCACCTAAGGAATATTTCTGCCAAATTTGGTTCAAATCGGCCCAGTGGTTTGGGAGGAGATGTCATTTAAAAAATCGTTCTTTATTTCTATATAAACCCCGCCCCCCTGGGGCTCGGCCCCTGGGGACCCGAGGATCATGATTTTAGCTATTTTGAAAGAGGTCAATATACTGATGCTTCATGCAAAATATCAAGGCTCTACGCCTTCTGGGTTAGGAGGAGAAGATTTTTAAAGACTTTTTATAATTTCACTTTTGTTGCCATGGCAACCAGAGTTTTTAACGGATTTCAATTCTTTTAGCTATTTTTGAAGGGGACCACCTAAGGAACATTTCTGCCAAATTTGGTTCAAATTGGCCCAGTGGTTTGGGAGGAGATGTTTTTTAAAGAAATTGTTGACGGACGACGCACGACGCACGACGCACGACGGACGACGGACGGACGCCGGACAAAAGGGGATCACAATTTTACGTGCTCAGGTGAGCTAAAAACACTGTTTCTATGTCAAGATTATCCGTTACCTTAAGTTTCTGTACATCACCGGTGGGCGATCAAAAAGTCGTAAATACAGCTTGAATAAAGCTGTACTAACGGCATTTTGTTGCCCACCGACGACATGTAAGGTTGTTATAAGTTTCATGTCTAGAATCAAACAGATCGCTAGCCACGCCCATTAAACTCCAACAGGGTGGTTCTACTGAGATATATAGGGCGAAATTAGTTCGCATAATATAAGGTCAAGAAGATAGAAGAATCAAAGTGCTGAAAGCACTGTAAGCTAGCAAAGCATGGTTGAATTTAGAAAACTTTCCCTTGTTAGGTAGAAAACATTATGGACATTGATGAAATTGCTTGTACAAGCAATTTCTTCATTGTCCACAATGTTTTCTAGAGATTTTTTTTTCAAAATGCTTAAAAAGCGGAATTGACTGGGAATGGGTTAAATAGCGTGCGTTTGACACAGTTCACTACAATTTGAATAGAGTTTGCAATATTCCTGAAATACATTAAGAACTACTTTTAAAGGCGTAGGCATTTAACGGATTTAGTGGTTAAGCCTCAATTGGTAGTTTGCACTCGTTGAAGTTTGAGACGACCTCAAAATTTCGTCTGTTAACTTAAGCTTTCAAAGCTGACGCTTCGCTAGCCAAAAAAACCTGACCGTTGGTTGGAGACCTAATCATGGTAACGTTTATGTGGCCAAACTAACAAATGTGATTGGCATAAATGTCGGTGTAAACATTTACTCCCGGTCTTTATAACAGCTTTGATTGGTTAGTCTATTTTTTTTTTTCACAGACATTGGCGACCCGTCATTTGATAAGTTAACATCTCATTGAATAAGAAACATCGGTAGGAAAGGAGAAATTGATTGCTACATACTCTGTCTGTATATCAAATCTTAGAATCGTGGGAACCAGAGAACGGTCAACACTGCTACTACTACTACTACTACTACTTATAATAATAATGATGCCCTGTCAAATAGCAAAGGTCATGCAGAGAAATAGGACCACAGAAACCGTTTGCTATGAAAAACCAGATGAACCCTGTATCGAACCCAAGATCCCTGGAGATATAGCATAACCGTGTTTAAATACAACTATGTAAATACACGCGTCCTACTAAAGGGTTTTCATGGAATATTTACGTAGTTAAAATCATTTTTTAATTTTCAAAGAAAATTGCCCTAAAAATAGCATACAACGTACTTAAAACGTGACTTAGAACAGGATCATAATTCTATAATTATGGTAATCATGCGAATGTTTGAATCACTTCCCGTTATGACCTTTTCCAAGTTATAGCGACAAAGTGTGTCTGCACTAACGAATCGTCAATTCAATCAAAATCTCGATTGACTAATCATGTCGTTCATTTAAACCGGAAGTAGACTTTCATTACAACTAATTTTAGAAATATTTACTATCATATTTTTACTAAGTGTTCAATGAAAAAAAAAATCTGGCTATTTTGAATGGTACTTAGTGTCTAAAACTGATTGTCCACCCAATATATGAGCGCATGCTTGACATTTCCAACCATTACACATGTGTGCCAAGTAAAGACTCAGATCAGCCTGTGCATCCGCACAGTCTGATCAGAGTATTCACTCTGCGCTCTGTAGAAAGATACTAACCCAAAGCTTCTTTAAACAATCAGCGAATATTCCAAATACCCCGAATGGCTGTCCAGGGTGCTCAATTTGTGCGAGTCACGGACATGCGAAATGGTTGGAAATGTCACGCATAGGCTCATATGATACAAGCGAAGATAATGACTCGCAATAGTTATACTGTAAATCCATAAGATCCGTTAGGTCATCCTTTTACAAGAAGTTCTTAGGTCCAGAGAAATGAGCGCTGAGAAAACAAATTATACTTCATATACAGCAGTTTTCAACCAAGCATGGGTAGTTTTGTTTAATTTCCTCTACTAGTACATTGTCCCGCCTCAGTCACCATACGTTGTCATTAGATTGGTTGATTACGCATGGTTGAAGGTTGAATTTTCCAAAGTATTAAAACTATCAGGAAAACAAAAACTTTACATTCAAAGTAAGGGAATTCACCATATAAAACTTGTATATCATTGGTCATGGAAATAAAATTTGCCAGTCGTTGTATTTTTTGAGATCATAATATTTCAAACCTAACGATTTTATCTATGAATAACCATTGTTTTTTTTCCTGTTGGGAAATAGATAGTTCTTAGTTTTTGTACTATAAGGTGAGGATATCAAAATTGAATGTACCGGGAAATATCGGGACTTAGCTGCTAGAAATATAGGCCAATAAATAGGGAATGTCAACCTTTACTGCTATCCCGACACCCTCTATTGCGTTTGAGCTATGGAAGAAATTTTCATATTTCATGAGACCAAATGTCGACTCGAGTATCAAATATACCAACACAACACGTATCAATTACAAGATAACGGGTCATCGTTATAATTTATTAATTATTTTATAATATACCAACACATTTTGACAATTTTCGGTAAACAGTATTGAGGATATTGTTCGAAATATCAACATTTACACTTTTTACGTTCTTTACTTATATAGCATTAATCAACAATGTGACATTTCAGAAGGAACATGGCGACATTTTACCCTACCCGCATCTTGTCGTACCAAGGGCGGCCAGCGCATCTAAAAAGATGACCTGGATATCTTTTTTACTTACCCTGTTTGACACTTTTCACTGACGTGTATTTTTGTTCAATGATGTTTGGGGATGGGGGATTAACATTTCGATGGATTAGAGCAAAACATAGTATGGCTCTATACAATGTATTGAGCCATAATATGTTTTTGCTCTAAGCCATCGATTTATTCCCTTCTCAATCAACGCCCCTTTTCAGTAGACTTCATCCTTAGGAACTAATAACCATTGTTTCATCAAGATCGGGCAATTAATTGCGGTCTCTAATGCGCAAACAAAGAAGTTGCCATTAGGACTCCTTTTCCGAAATTATCCACTGGAATCTTCCCATTTTCGTCAGAGTTCATTCTCAAGGCCTAAAAGTCATTCTGACTAAGTTTCATCAAGACTGAGTTAAAACTGTATCACAGAGTGTAAATAAACAACTTGTTGACGTTAGAGGTATTTTTTACACTTCCGATGGTCTTTTTTAGCGTGACGAGTCAATTTCCTACATGTATATATTTCAGCAAATTCTTGAAAGGTTGGTTATGATAAACGGAAATTACTGTAAGAAAACCCCATTACTATTTAACTAGGCCTAAATATTACCAGTCACAAAAAGCCAGTTTGGTATTGAATTATAAACTTTAAAGTGGAGTGTCCTAACGAATTCGTCTTATAATATTGATTCTCTAATCTTTACCTAAAATAGTCAAACTCTTTTTGGTTTCCAAGTTTTTCAAAATTGCATTCTCTGTGAATGCCTTTAGCCCTTTCAAGTATAACTTTAACCCTTTCTTGTATAATCCTTTAATTTTACGTCCTAATGATTTCATACTTTAGAAAATATCGTGGGAAAAGAAGAAATTGCTTGTAAAAAGCAATTTCTTCTTTTCCCACAATATTTCTTTAACCTATATGCTAGTTATTTTTCAGATTACACACACTTTTAATTGCCTTATGCAACTTCTTTCAAATTAGACAGGACTTAATTTTGATAAAAAGAAAAAAATATTATATTTGCCTTTTTCAATATGCTTGTAAAAATCCTTACTTTGCACAGCAGTGATCTTCCTCCGACGAGCAACAATAACCATCGCAATATATATACCGGCTATATCCATTATTATCTGTGTATGTACAATATTCCCCACAACTCACAAGAGTAACTGTAAGGTAACAACAACAACAATCGGATAATCATCATCACCACGTTCTAAAGGTTCATTCATTTGATTGCAATTTCGTCATGACAAAATAAAATATGGGTTAGATTACTCACAGACAAACAGATGACATTACTGGTGACGTCATTATCATTAGATAAAATCTTCAATCAATTTCTTCTTTTCTTAAAATGTTTTCTACCCTTTGGGCTGGTTACTTTTCAATTTGGTTTCACTCTTAATTGTCGCCTGCAACTTCTTTCAAATTAGACAAGACTAAAATTTTGAAAATCAGGAAAGGGTTAAAGTACAGAAATTCGCTATTACTGCAAATGGACAAACTCTTTTGAATTTGACTAAACATTTCAGATCAACTCAATCTCTCAATATTTTCTTTTCAATCAAAGCACAGAAACAAACAGAAACTGTTTATGTTGTGACAAAATAAAAAATGGACTTTACCGTTTTTAAAAACAAGTTCTTATTATATAGTAATTCCTCTCGGTTCTCATTCTGACTGGATCTACAAGTACTTGCAATTGTGCCCTTTGAAAGTAGTCTAGCTCACAATTTGACCTCAAGAACTCTGAATGACCAAGTAGATGCTCGACCATACGCCAACATTAACCACATTTTTAACCCATTTTCACACAATTCCGCTTTATTACGCCCTTTTCACCGACAAAAATAAAATGCTTGTGAATACAATATGGAAATATGGAGAAATTGCTAGTAACAGAGACACAAAAATACTATATTCTATGTCTCTGCCTGAAAAAGACAATTTCTTCTTTTTCCTCACGTTCCTATCCAGCAAGACAGAGGCTTCTAAAACTCATTGACTTGAAATTATCGTCTGAATCCTCTTTGAATTTGGACCTTTCTTAAATTGCGTCGCTTGGTAATTGCTTAAAACTGACAGAAATAGTTCTCATAGCTGACAGAAGTTGGGAAAAAAAAGAAACATTACCTAAAATATAAGATGAAAATATAAACAGCAAACAATCCAGTGTCGCCATGTTGAACTAGAAAGACTCAAGGGATCTTCATACAATATCTCGATTGAAAAACTTATTATATATCAAATATTAAAAACCGATAGAAATATGGTCTTCCTTTCTTCTCTATGACGTTACGCGATCACGTGATCGGGTAAACCTTCGATTGGCGATCGATCGATTTGTACCGAAGTGTTTACCCGCCGGATTAAAGGGACAGATTTACTTCAAAAGTACAAGACTTTAAAGGTTCTCTTATTCAGACTTGGACAAAACTTCTATTTTCAGTTCTGAAATCGTCGACTTTCTTTTAACCCATTACCACACGACAAAATTTAGACCGGTCTAAATTGAACGAATTTACAGACGACATTTTTTAAGTTGATGGACTTATTTTTTTTTTTGCCTCTTAGGACAGAAAACATTGTAGATAATGAAGAAATTGCTTGTGACAAGCAATTTCTTCATTTTCCCGAAATGTATTCCAAAGCCTTTTTCATAAGGTGCACCAAAAAAGGTCATTGAGTGTGAATGGGTTAATCTATGTGCTAAATTCAAGATAAATAACGTGTTTTACCATTTTTTTGTAGAAAATTTGCTTTTGAATGGCTAAAAATAAAGGGTATCGTTGATACGTAGTTATGACGGATCGTTGACCTCGCCCAGTGACCTCCGACATGGTATTTCGACTTGAGAAATCTTTCGTAATTTAAATCATAAAACAAAAGGTTAATCGTTCGTTTACGACCTATACGTCGTAACTTCAGCTTAATCAAGCTGTAGTCACAACGTTTCAATCGCAAAAGCAAACAAATACTTAACATAAACGGTGGGTTCAAATTTCACTTTCGACCTAAACGAATATTTTAATTTGCCAATCGATATTTTGATTGACAGAGTCGATCAGTCAATTATATGAAATCAAATTAACCCATTACCAGACATCAACATTTAATACTGGTCGAAGTTTGAAAAGATGCAGCCCATATTTTCAAGTACATGTATTTGAGCACCTGAACAACAAAGGATAAAAGACAGCGAAGAAATATGAGAAACTGTTTTGTCAGTGGAAAAAAGTGACAAAGGGAGAAATAATTCCTCCTTTTCCTACAATGGGTTCAACATATTTTATTTGTCTCGCCATGTTCCTTCGTGTGCTTTTAAACGAAGTGTTTTGTAATGTTTATGAGTAAGGCAATGGTTACAATTAAAACATGTTTAGTTCCATAAATAGAAAATGACGTAAAGCCAGAGATGGTTGCTTAACAAATATCACTGATATTATACACTGTCATGCTGTATTTTGGGCCAGAGTCCTTTATTTACAACAAAATAATTGTATTGTATTGTTAAATCATTTATTTGAACCCTTTGCTTTCTGTTGATAGAACTTGACGCAATCGTTAAAGTAAAAAAAAAAAAAAAAAAAAAAAAATCTAGATTTTTTTTTGAATTTTTGAAAATGAATGTTTTCAATTCATTAGATCATCTGAGCTTGCTTAAGATGAGCTGTTGTGGTCGTATGAAGTTCGTCGTCAGTATTTACCCTCTTTGCACTCATATGGCCACTAAATTGGCAAGTTTGTTTGTTTCGACAAAATCTTTGAGCGTTTAAAAAAAGGTACATTTAAGGTTAAAAAAAGGGTCACTAGGTCGAATCTGAGAAAAACTTTACGGGCACTCTAGAGGTCACATTTCATGTTCGACACGGGTAAGAATGTTTGACTCGATAGAGTCTTGGACGAGTTCAAAATGGCACCAAGGTGTCCATAGCTAGGTCAATAGCTCAAATCATAAAAGGAATTGGTTAGAGCCACCATTTATGCTTTATCAACATAAAAATAGGCCTGGATGTATTTTGAAACAAGTATGGAATTTGATCCCTGTGGACCAAAAACTAGGTCGCTGGTTCAAATCTTAGAAAACCTTATGGTCACTCTTGATCAATCAACCTGGAAATTTATCAGATTGTTTGTATCGATAAAATATCGAAGGATCATCGGGGTTAAACATAACAGGTCAAATCAAGCATTTTGGGCGCTTTTGAGGCATCGTATCTTCTCAACCGGCCTAAAATTAGTCAGAATGTTTTTTGTAAGATTTATGACCAGTTTTTATTGGATAAAAACTTAATCACAGGTGTCAAAGCTAACAAAAACTTAGTGGGCAACTTTGACGCCAAAGTCTATGCTCAGTCAACCTGAAATTCGTCATTTAACTTGCACCGATAAAAGCTTTATCGAGTTTAAAACGGAGTAAATTAGTATCATTAAATAGGAAACTAGGTCAACTTTTAGAAAAATAATATTTTTTACAATCTAGAGGCCATATTTCTTGCTCAGTCAACCCAAAAATAGTTAGAAAGACGTCGTAGCACAAAGACCGCGTGAACGCTTAAGTAACACAGGTTTAAGCGTGTGCGCTTATAACATTGAAAGTGCACGCGTTTTTTAAAGCGTGCTCTTACAAATATGAGCGTGCACGCGTAAAAGTAAACACCTTCATATTAAGCGTGCACTTGTGATTTAGGCGTACGCGCACATTTTTTACTCTTGATCGCTCAGTAATTAAGCGCGCATGCCTAAATTTTGTTAGTGCACCTGTATTATTTACGCGTGCACATGTCTATTTAAACGTGAACTATCTAAAGTGAACATTGGACCCATTTAGTGCACCATATTTGAATGACCAATCATT
Source organism: Fragum fragum (assembly GCA_946902895.1). NCBI lineage: Eukaryota > Metazoa > Mollusca > Bivalvia > Cardiida > Cardiidae > Fragum > Fragum fragum. The sequence goes on along the minus strand of OX336369.1, from coordinate 57,641,773 downwards.
TTTTAGCTAGCAAAGCGTCAGCTTTGATAGCTTAAGTTAATAGACGAAATTTTGAGATCGTCTCAAAGTTCAACGAGTGCAAACTGTCACTGGAGGCTTAACCACTAAATCTGTTAAATGCCTGCGCCATAAAAATAATTCTTGTGTATTTCGGGAATATTGCAAACTCTATTCAAATTGTAGAAAACTCTGTCAAAAGCATGCTGTTTAACCCATTCCCACTCAATTCCGCTTTTTAAGCATCTCAAAAAAAAGCTTTGGAAAACATTGTGGACAATGAAGAAATTGCTTGTAACAAGCAATTTCTTCAATGTCCACAATGTTTTCTACCGAACAAGGGAAATATTTTCTTAATTCAACCACGCTTTGCTAGCTTACAGTACTTTCAGTACTTTGATTTTATTGAAAGTGGCGAACCGTCAGTAGTTGGTCAATGCAGAAGAAGCAGAATGCTTTCAATTGTTTAGCATTTACGCAAATATACATGAAAAACAATTTTAAGCATTCTGCATTTTCTGTGTTATTAATACGTGGTATGCTTATAATAATAATAATAATCAAAGTACTGAAAGTACTGTAAGCTAGCAAAACAGAGTTTTGTTAAGTTATCTTTGCAAAAGATTATCACGATAAATAAACGAGGTTAAACTAACCCAGGAGTTAACCCTTTACAACTTAACAAAAATTTAGACTGGTTCGAATTGAAAGATGTTTCAGACGACAATTTCAAGTTGGTTGAATTTAGAAAATCTTTCCAAGTGTTTGGTGAAAAACATTGTGGAAAATGTAGAGATTGCTTGTTTCAAGCAATTTTTTCACTGTCCATGATGTTTTCCAGACCTTTTTTCTTGAGATGCTTTAAAAAGCGGAATTGAGTGGGAATGAGTTAAATAACATGCTTTTGAAAGAGTTCTCTACAATGGAATAGAGTTTACAATATTCCTTAAATACATAAGAACTATTTTTATGGCATGTGTACAATGGATTTAGTGGTTAAGCCTTGATTGGCAGTTCGCACTCGTTGAACTCCGAGATGACTTCAAAATTGTGTATGTTAACTTAAGCTATCAAAGCTGACGCTTTGCTAGCTAATAATGATAAAAAATAATACGATTTTATAAAAATAAACAAATTTCTAATTTTCAAAGCTTTACAATAAGTTAGACATTTACATCAGTTAGGAAGGCATTTAAAGGAGAAAATTAGTAGAAGTAGTAGAAGAAGGATCTATTTACAGAAAAGAAGTAACCATGAATAATTCTTAATATCGTCTTGTCCTATACAACTTTGTTGTGTATTCCACAAAATCATTATTTTGGCTTCATTTTACATATTTTACCTCTACAGATTTGTTTTTCCTCTAGTGCGCTTGCATTGTCCAAATTAAATGACCCGAGTTAGGTAAATGGCATTTCCCCTTACATTAGAATATAATATATTTCCCTCTATCAATGGCCATGATTGTTCCTGTCTCCCGATTCTGATCTGGTTTCTGTGATCAGTCCTTTCGCATCGAAAATTCATTCTAGGAATTTCACATTAGTGAAGCGGAGTCCCCAAACTGGATGATCATCCACACAGTGTATTTAGTTTATTGTTCGATCCTCTGAACGTACTTACAATATGAAGATAAATTACCCAAACGTTAACCCATTACAAGACGACATAATTTTAGACCGATCCATTAATTATAAGTTGACAGATGTTTTTGTTTAAAAAAAAATGTCTTCCTGGGTAGAAAACATTTTGAAAATGAAGAAATTGCTTGCCACAAGCAAATCTTTCATTTACCAAAATGTTTTCCGGACCTTCATTCTTGGGGTCGATTGGGAATGGGTTAAATGAGACGCAATTGGTCATTGTAGCCATAAAGCGGGGAAACAGAATTCGATCTGTTGTTTTGGACATCAGTTACGCCAATCATCCCAGGTAAGGTTTCATCAGAAGTTGTGATAGGTACTTCAGGCGAGGGTGAAGGCCCACCATTCGGAGAGACTGACAGGTTGTTTCGGTTGTAGGTAGACGTTTGGGGAACAGGATTGTAGCTTTTCATCCCGGCTATTAGCCTCTGTCGCTCATTCTCGATGAAAGAGGAGGTAGTTATGTTAATACCACTAGGTGTCGCTGGATTTGACAAGATGCTGTCATGGCCTTGAAACGATACTTTCTTTTCTAATTTACTCCCATTTTCGGTGGGTTTTAATGCCTCCGTATTTTCAGATTTTATTGTTTCATCAGGACTCTGTGTAACTGTTTTAACCACACTGTCATTTCCCTTCATATTTTGTTTTTTCATCTTCATTCTAGTTTTCCAGATCAACACCGCTTTATGAGTAGCAAGAACGTTCCCAAAGCTGTTGCTTGCTGGCGATCTAAACACGAAATCTTCAACTTTTCCGGCCATGCCTGAAATCGACGACCTTACACTTCTTGCTCTTTTCTTCATCGCTTCTGGTACAGTTTCCTTGGTAACAGATCTGTAGTGTCGATTATGTCCAAGATAAATGAAAGGTTTGACCACAAAGCTCAAGTGGCTGATGAGTAAGGCAACAGTGTAAAATCCTCTCCACAGACCGCCCTCATTATACGTGTCGTAGAAAGCGACTATAAAGTAAGGGAGATAACAAAATAGGATACAAGCCCATAGCGACACGTATGTTATAGAAAGATGGAAAGCTGGGTTTTCGTGGTCATCGCTGAATATTTCAAACATCATTGCCAGACCGGATGGAGATTCGGGCCTCTTTTTCCCTCTTTTTCTTCTTCTAATGTGTTTGCTTGTTTGGTTTTCTTGTTTCGGTTGTTCTGTGTTGGCGAAAGCTTCTCCACCATCTTCATGTTCGGCTTCCGTTATAGATGGTAAACCATTGACTTTAACTTGAACGTTACCATTCTTCGATGGGTGAGCTTTCTTAGTGAAAGAAGCATTTCGAGTCGCCATCAGAGCATGTCGTCTTACATTGAAGATATTTCCGAATGCTATCGCAAAAATGATAGCTGAAGATACAAGTGTCAGTAAGAAATTAACTAGAAGAAAAGCAGGATTGGTTTGATAGTCCAACATGCAGCCTTGATGATAAAATTCGTATCTTATATCAGCAAGACCCATAACCGGAAGGAAAGCTAGTATTCCCATTATTGACCACGCAATACTTGTAATTATATGAACGTATTTTCTCTCTTCAAACACACTGTCGTGCTTCTCAACTTTACAAATCTTTAAAGCTCGTTCTATCGCCAATACTGATAAGAATGTAAAGTTCGCAAACATCAACAAGGATATCATAGCACCATGTAATTGACAAACGGGACCTGAAAGTAGCCATTCACCAGCGATAGCTGTAATAATAGTCGGCAGTAAAATAAAGGCATATGCGACTAAGTCTACAATCCCCAATACAAGCACGAAGTACGTACTGGCTTCGTTCATAAGCCCTCTCTGTTTAAATGTCACCATTAAGATAGAGTTAAGGATAACCCCAGTGATGATGATGACAATATCTATCGTAGTGACACACACCGGGATGATATCATTCTGTAGCCAGGTTAGAAATACGTCCGTTAAGGTGTCCACCAGCTCGGTATTCGTGTTGTTTGTCATGGTTAGAATTCTTCACTAGAATCAGTCAATAGCTGTGAAGTTGACAAATGATCGTTTTCACGCTATATTCTTTACTTGTAACTCGTCATATTCGAAGGTAAAACTATGCATGTCTTTAATTCGCATTCGACTTTTATTAAACATCTTAAAATTCACATTAATAAAATACGATACAGCAGTTAAAACAGTAATCTAAACTATTGCTAACAGTCGTCTTCGATTTATGTGAACTAACGCACATCGCTTTTATTGATACACATAGTTCCTTTCCTATACTCTATAAAATTGACCAAATAAACAATACTGCAATATATAATACCTGGATTAAAATGCAAGTGACCTTAGGACTAAGGTGAAGTGATTAGAGGGTGAATGATTAATCTATAATCAGATTAATCGTTTAATACATGACGGATCGTAGGAATAATAAAATAAATAAATGTGTCCTACAATGGGAAGTAAATACTAAAGTACTGAAAGTACTGAAAGTACTGTAAGCTAGCAAAGCATGGTTTTGTTAAGTATTATTCTTTGTCAAAGGTTATAATGATAAATAAACAAAGTTAACGTAACCCAGGAGTTAATCATTTATACCACGACACAATCTACGACTGGTTCAAATTAAAGAAGTTGCAGAAGACAATTTCAAGTTGGAGGCATTAAGAAATATTTCACTTTTAGGATAGAAAACATATTGGTCATTGAAGAAATTGCTTGTCGCAAGCAATTTCTTCATTGTCCACAATGTTTTCCAAAGCATTTTTCTTGAATTGCTTAAAAAGCGAAATTGAGTGGGAAAGGCTTGAATATGCCACTGAGAAAGTTCTATACAATTTGAATAGAGTTTGCAATACTACTGGGATACATATTGACTACTTTTTATAGCGTAGGCATTCAATGGATTTAGTGGTTAAGCATCCAGTGACAGTTTGCACTCCTTGAACTTTGAGAAGACCTCAAAATTTTGTCTGTTAACTTTTGACGCTTTGCTAGCCAAAAACTCAGTACTGTTTTAGTAAAGTTACCCAAATACCCAACTGAACTCCAACACGATGTTCCACTTATATATAAAATGGCATTATTTTGCAGAATTTATGCCCGGAAATATGCAGCAGTAAAAGGTTTAGTTGGTGACCTACACGTCGTAACTACAGCTTGAATAAGCTGTAGTTAGGACGTTTAAGTGCCCAAAACAACAACAAAAAATGCTTCCAATAAATGTCAACCAATATCGGAGGTCAAAATTCACTTTCAGCCTAAATGAAAGATTTGATTGGTTGATTGGGTCTTTGATTGACAGTCGCCATCCACAAATGATGATCTGTCAGCAGAAAAAGCCCCCCCCCCGTAAATTTTATCATGTAAATCATCTTATATTGAAAACCGAAATAAATCCAGTGAAGTTCTATCAGACTGGATATACGAAAAATGAGTGTTTGTCATATACAAGTTATATACAAGTTTTATTCAGGAAATGAAGACAAGTTTGCCTATCACACCACATAAATAATAAGGTTTCAAGAAATCGTTGTCAATGATGGATAAATAGTTTTAAGGGTAAAATTTCATCCCACTTTACCCTTTTTGTTGTTGTTGTTTTCAAAATCTTAATGAGAGAAGGTTTCTTGAGACTAAAAGGTGACATAGCGTGCAGATGACAATTTACTAATCCGTTAAACATACTGTTTATTCCTATTCAAGTCGATATTTAGCTTTTTTTTTTTTAGAAAACATCCGTTTCAATAAAATATCTTGAGTTATTTATAAATCCAGATTTGCATGTGTCTTGGGCAATCGCTCTCTTTCAAAGTTCGAAAAAACATAGCTCAACTATTGAAATAATCATATAAGGGAGATTACTCAATTTCAACATTTACTTATCTTCATGATTCAATACTCTTTGTTTGTGCTGTCGGTGGGCGAACAAAATCAAGCATCTACAGCTTTTTCAAACTACTTTCTAGGTCCTAGACGCTAACCGACAATTCGCTACATGAACCAGCAGATGTGTTTTTTGAACATTGAAATGATACGGTACGTAACGTCATTAATACACTAAAATATCGGAATTACAGCATATTGGGGGTTTTCTCCCATAATTACTAGTACAATAAGTTATATAGTAAAATTGGTATAAATAAACTAAAATACAAACTTACGTACGACACTCTTGTCATAACTAACCTTTAGTTGTTTTTACATAATATTTATAATTCATAATCTGCTAAGACAAAGCAAGGTGATACCATGCAGCAAAAGTTTGCTTCTGGGTATTAGCGTACCCCGTCTATTTAACCCTTCTCTGTTACGCAAAATTTTAGACTTATCGAAATTCAAAGGTTCTTCAAACGAAAATCTATAGTGGACTTAATTTTGAAAAAAAAAAAACTTTTTGGTAGGACTGTTAATATTGGGGGGGGGGGGGGGAGAAATCGTTTATTACAAGCAATTCTTTTTTACAACGCCATTTCAATTATATAATCATTGATATGCAAGAACCAGAGATAGAACAGGTAAGGATCAAATGCTTACATAGAGCTTTATACAGAGAGAAATAGTTTACTTTTCTACATATCTACATTTTCTACATATGAAATGACCTTTCCACAATCAGAAAATAATTTAAAGGGAAAGGTTTTGAACCCTGGCAACCTGAACAGTTTGATTTAGTACCTAGGATCAAAATTTTGGCACATTCGAGATCTAGTCCTTTGTAGTTAGATGTGTTCATTTCACAGATTTTCTTCATGAGCCTATTTATTATTTTAAGCGATGAAGGGTATATTTTTGCTCTCATTAAAGAATGAAACAAAAAAGCTGAGTGTAATTGCGTGTTATTGGGTTTATCGTTTCATGCTGGCCGTAGGATAAGACTCGTGCATCAATCTCATTTAACCCATTCCAATACAGCAAAATTTTAGACTGGTCCAAATTGGAAGAAGCTGCAGACGACAATTTCAAGTTGATGGAATTTTGAATTTTTTCGTCTTTTTGGAGAGAAAACATTGTGGATAATGAAGAAATTGCTTGATACAAACAATTTCTTCATTTTCCACAATGTTTTCCAAAGCTTTTTTCTTGAGGGGCGTAAAAAGGAGGGATTGAGTTGGAATGGGTTAATCCATCACTTCTAAACGCACTACGTTATTTCTCCTTTACGAAAGACGGAGAGGCATAGCGATAATCAGATATGGTTGAGGTAATTTTAACCAGATTGACTGGTGGATTGTCACTTCTTTCATGGTTTATTTGACCAATAGCGTCTGCCAGTCAAATAACCAGTCGACCAATAAAATCATTCATTGAGACCAGATATGATTTTTGATCTCCAATACTGGCCGCCATTTTCGTTAACCCTTTTTGTTGGTTTGGCGACTTAAACGTCGTAAATACAGCTTATTGTCAACAAACTATTCTTCTTTTTTGTTACATGATACTGGCCATATTTTTATTTAAAAAAAGTGCCGTTTAAAATCGAAGCGGGGCTTACTGTTGGAGTCGATGGTCGGGTCTAACGAAGAAAGTTGGCGGTGCCAGCGATTAGTCATTTGTGAATAAACCTCAATGTAAATAAATTAGATTGCTGCCTGTCTCTGGTCTCCGTTCAAGTCAGATTTTACTTTACTTTTTTATCAAATGTGAAGACCACACTGGAAATAGAAGTACAGCAAAAGCTTTTCTATTCACTAGAGAAGCCATTTTTGTTTTAAATGTGAGTACGCTCTTGATTTTTAACCATTTCATGTGTCATTCCTACGCAATGACGCTGTTTGACACCCCCAAAACTTACAAGTAATTTCTTTGTTATCCAAACTGTTTTGTACTTCAAACGACAAAAAGAGAACATCTATGAACTTGGACTTGGACCAGTCTAAAATTGTGTCGTCTGGGAATGGGTTAAGTGAAGACATTGAGCACCCTGGGCATTTACACTATCGCTGACTTTCAATTCCGAAATTGGCCGATATTTATGTGAAGCATTGTTTTCGGTCTGGAGACTGAAACGTCGTAACTACCGGCTATTAACTGTAGGTACGATCGTTAGGTCGCCAACCAACCACTGTACGTTTTTGTTACATGTTACTGTCAATAAACATAATAACATGCATAATAACGCCGTTTAATATCGAAATGGAATTTCCGTGGGCGGGGTAAGCTATCCGTTTATTTGAGTTAGTAGTTCAATTGTGAAGACCCCGACAAGACTTCACATATTCACAGGCTGATCTGTGCCTTTACTTGGCGTAAACGTGAAATTGTTAAAAATGTCACGTACAAGTTAAATTTGTATTGTATCCCGTCTCCCTTTATATTGTATCCCGTCTCCCCTTCAAATGAAAACTTTCATGTGTGTTCTAGAAGTATCTTACAGTTAGCATCATACTCCCTACACATCTCAAACACTTGAAGTCCCATCTGAACTTTGATTTGACTTGCAGGGTAACCACTTCTAACAAACCACAGAAATGTATCGAATTCCCCTTGCGTTGGTGTTCTAGCATGTTTCCATTGAATATGAGATCGGCTTGGTATTTCTGGCATAAGAACATTTGGCTGTCGAGAAGTATGTAGTCTAGACCGAAATTCTGAAAGTGTTATATTCTTACTGTCGGAAGTCTTCGGTTTTGAAATTGCGCCTCCTTCATTGGTCCAAGCTTGATTAAGGCCCGTTGTGTACGTCGTGGAAAATACGGTCTTTGATTGTTTCTTTGAATTTTCACGGAGCTTAGGAGGAGCACTGCTAGGGCGTTCGTCTTCAAAACCTTGAGCAACTCCCTTACCAAGCAAAGCACCTCCATCTTGTATAAACAATGGTGGCCAAACAACGAACTTTAGCCTACTTCCATTCTTGGTGAACGCTCTAAAAGTGTTCTGATCAAACTGTTCCCCCGCTTTAAAATCCATTTTAAAAACAACTGGAGGGTCTTGTGCTGCCATAAGCCAACAAAGATCTACACAGGCTTTCAAATAAGACTTCACTTTAGAAGACTCAAGGAGTGGCCTATTTTCTTCACTCACATTAGAGACTCTTTCAATAAGTAACTCCTGAAAGCAATACAGAAAAATTCTAGTTTCGTCTATAAATATTTCTGCATTCTGATTGGCTGATAATTAGTTTTACATCTTTACGATAGACTTTAATTACTGAATAACATGTATTTTGTGAGCTAGCACACAAAGCAACTCCATTAAAAATAAACTCATACAATATCTGCTAGATTGAAGCCTTTTACGAAATGTGCATTGATGATATAAAATTTATAAGAAATGAAGAGGATTTTTATCTTTCCATTGAGGAATGAAACTAAATATCTAATTAGTAAAACAAAAAGTTGCTCCACATTGCTCCTCTCCACCCAGGTGAATAAATAGGTACCTGTGAGTGTTGAAAAGCTGTGGCTGCCATGGGCGCCGTATGCTAACAGCCGACTTGTAATTCAATGATCGGGGGTTAAAGTGTAAAGTCGTTTGATTACGCAAGGCGTAGAAAAAGACTAAAAACTTTAAATTTTAAAACTTTACCTGCATGCAAAATTATCAAAGTAGTCACACTGAGGAGATTTGGACAGGGGGCGGACTGATTAAGTTCTCTCTTTTGTCTGCTATAAAATTTTATCGTATCTCCTGCTTAGGATAGATGGTTATTTGCATCGAATGTGAGATATTGGTACGTCGACGTACAGAATTCTCAGTTCTTGTGACCCGTTAATGGATCTTCAGACTACGTGGATACTGCAGTCTGACCAAAGATCGAAACTTTTGGATATAAGTAGATTTTCTTAATTTAAATGATCCTTCTATCTGTCAACACTTATCCATGATTTAATTTTGTTTGTTTTTCCGATAATTTATCGTTGTTACCGAAGCACATGCTCATGTTAGCGACACCCCTAGAAGACGATTAGTTGTTTTTATTTTGTTTTTATACGGGAGGAAGTGCTAAGGATACAGGACGAAACTGTTGAGATTCCGTTTGGTCCTTTGATATGAACGATGGATAGCATCATCACACGGGAACTCCGTTTAACGTCGCCTTCAAAAGCCGATAAGTTTGTTAGTTTAGTCAGTCCCGAGTTCAAATCCGCGATCTGGAGGTTTGAAGTTGATTGCTCTACCAACTAAGATAAATGGCCTGACTAATTCCTAGTTCTTGAATTACATGTACCATCCCCTTACAATTTGTTCCAGATCCGATATCTTTTTTCAATCATCAGTATATTTATTGAACCCTCCGGGAGGTCAAACCTAACCCTCTCAATTCTTCTTTCCCATAATGATTTCTACCACATAGGATGATTTCATTTCAATTTGCGTCCAATTTTGATTGTTGTTTTCAAGCTCTTTCAACATGGACAAGTCTTAAAATTAAAACAACAACAACAATTTACAGTTTGAATCGTATATCAGTGTAAAGAGATTGAAAGCAGCATTTACCAAATAAAGTTATCTTACTTTAAGCCATGAATTCAAAGTTAAGAAGTAAACGTTTAATTTTTTCACACTGACCTGAAAAATATCTTCATGCATATTTGAGGCTAGTACTTTTGCAACGTCCTTCAGCTGTTTGTGGAGATAGCCTGGAATAGGCCTATCCTGATATTGAGAAATAGTGAACACGATTTTAGAATTAGTTTCATTTAAACATCTGAGGTTCGAAATCTGTTTAGATAAATAATCAATTTGCAAGCGCTTTTTAAAAGCATTATAAAGTCAGAAATTATTGAAAAAAAAATTTATTGTTAACGTAAAACTAATGAAAAGTTCATACAATGGAGAAAGCGAAGAAAAGTAAAGTACAAGAACCACTAGCATTTTAGACCTCCAAAATTTTGCTGTGTTAATGGGTCTTTCATATTTATCTTTCGACAGTAACATGTAATATATAGGGTGTACTTGTTTGGTTCAGTGTTTCATTATGTGAACATATACAAGTACATTAGATATTCACAAATGAAGATTATTCGACTTTACAGGAAAAACAAATAAGTTGCTTATTTCTTAAAAAAAAAAAAAAAAAAAAAAGAAAGACGACATATGAACGTCTCCATAGAAAAAAATCTCATAGAGCGCGTCAATACATGGTAACATTATAACGGCATATATTAGCGGTCTTTGGTCCAGTAGTGCGAAATGCACGACATCAATCTTAATCTTTCAAAACAAAGAGCTTATATCTTCAAGTATTTCACTGGTGTTGCCATGAAATAATTCATGGAGAAATACAGTTAAATCATCTGTAAGCGTTAAAGGAAACGCAATATTGACTGGAGAGTTTTTTTGTATTATAACATAACCCAAGTAAATGAAATAACGATCACCTTTCCCCGTGTGATGGCGTTTTGGTATTCTACCACGTAGTTTTGCCATTTCTCCAAGCAGAACTTATTGACCAACTGAAACGACAAAAAGCGACAAATTAATAAAACGGAATAAAAGATAAACGAACAAGGGAATATATACAATGAAAGTAAATAAACACAACAAATATAATCGAAGACATTTGTATATCAGAAAGGGCTTTTCTTTTTCAAAGTTCATAAATGCACGATGACGACCGGCAAATGCACATCTTTGAACTTTACCCTTGATTCATTATGTACTAAGACAAAACAGCCAGTTTTAGTGACCACAGCTCGGAAAATAGTTGATTGCAGGAATCTATATTTCCCATAGAGTTAGGAAATATCATGTTAGAAGACAAAGGAACGTTATCCGCGGATGATATAGATCGCCAAAATGACTGCTAGTATCCCTAAATTACTACACAAACACCAATGATCAAGATCAAGGTCACTGATAAAAAGTCTATAGACCGATCAAGTTAATTATGAGATTTATATGTTGTAATAGAATAAAAGCATGTTCTCTTCAGTATCGTAAAGGACCAGGCAAGTATCCCAATTTAAAGGCCAACGACCTGATGAAGTTTTGAATTGACAATGAAGACACATGTGATAAGGTATATTAAATCAAACAAAATTTCGTTTTAGCAATGTCAAAGGTAAAAGCCGCTGTACTCAAACCAACGTAAAAGTATAATAACTACTCGGGTTTATAAGCAGAATTTACTACTATGGTGATTTAGTATGTCAAAGGTCAGAGCGAAGGTCACAAGGTCGCTATGCTTAATGCAAAGTAAATCTTTACCAATGATCGAATGCATATTCTAAATGTAATAGCCCTAGTGGAAGGAGATCTACAATTAAAGACCCAAGGCTACAGCACCATTGTACCTAGTGTCAAGTAAAACCAATTGCCTTGATTAGTGTATAAATGATGGCCGTTGGTATTGGCATTCAGAAAATTATCTGCAAATTTTGAAAGGTAGTGCTTACAATGTACATTCAAGAGATATGTGCAATCAAAATCAAACTAGCAAACGTATTTTCACCTTTAACATTTTCAGTAGTAAGGTAACACACTCTTCCTCGCTGTGTTGCTTTAGTTTCTGAATTGTCTCATACGCGTCTGTCCATTCATTATCGTAAATCTCGGCACATCTCTCGGCAAGTTTCGACGGTCTGTTTTTGTCACTCAGATCTGCTATTGCAGCATTGTTATCTGTGAGCTTATTGCCAAGTACTTCACTCAGGCTAAGGAAAAAATACTTTTATAGTAATGGAATCAATTCCGTAAAAGAAGTAAAAACATGAAAGAGATAGATAGAAGGGGTCAATAAGAAAAAAGGGTATTCGAAAAAATAATCTATACTATATTCTAGATTCAGAGAAATCTGCATAGATTGAAAGGCTTCGATCGTAGTCAGCCTAAGCTGGTCAGTATGAAATGGGTCTATACCTTATGCAGCAGTTCTAAAGTACTCCGTTTTCTGTGGATTTGTCACATATTCCATACCAAACTTGTAACAAAATGGACATGTAGTTGACCCTTTTATCGTGATTTCAAACATGTAAATGTTTTTGTCTTATCTTAACCATTTCCTGTTCAATCCCTGGTTTTTACGTCCTTCTACATTTATAACTGAGAAAAGCAATTGTGACAAGCAATTTCTTCTTTTTCCACAATATTTTCTACCCTACTGTATGGTTATTTTTCAAATTAAATTTACTTTCAATTTTCGTCTGCAAAATCTTTGAATTCGGTCCGGTCCAAAATTTCGCAAAACAGGTGAGGGTTAAGACATATTCATGAATGGAATTATTTCATAAAGACTTATCAATCAAGCGGGATTGACGTTGTGCTGGCCATAACCACATGGCAGTTCGACTGAAGTAACTAGATGGTTGTCACAGGACAACTGCTGTCGAGCCCGCAAATTTTTGTAGGCATCATGCTCCGGACTATCACAATTTTAGTGTTTGACCTTGAGCTTTGACCGTGAACTTGAAGTTATCCACAAAACGCTTTCAAATGGCACATCTACTCATGATGGAGAATAATTGTGCCAATTTATTTTGAAATCTATCCATAATTGAAGGAGAAGTGCTCTTGACAATCACAATTTTAGTGTTTGACCTTGAGCTGTGACCTTAACATTAGAACTATCCCAAAAATATTTCAAATGGCACATCTACTCATGATGAAGAATAACTTTTCCAAATTATTTTGAAATCCGTCCATAAATGTAGGAGTAATTGTCCGGACAAATTCGGACGGATGGACGTACGGACAGACTAACAGACTATCTCACTAAGCACATACAACGACTTGTCATAGAGACAACTTTGACAAGCTCACCGCAAGCCGGCTCGGCAATAAACGACATCATTTCTTTAAATATGTGGTACGGGTCATCACATTATTATAGACTTGAACATTCTATTGTTACGACGTGAAGTCGGCAAGAAAAACTTAACATAAATGTTCAAAGTTCAAAGTTCTCTTCCAGTCGAAAAGAATGATTTTATTGGTCAATCAAATGACTCTAATGAGTCCAAGCAACATACGATTTAACGAGCATTCTGTAACCAGTACTTCATACAATTCACAAAATTGAGTTTTAAGCGATCTCTTTTCATAAGTCACTACTTTTTGGTCGTCCAATCAGTGGTCACTAATACAAGATTTACTGTAAATACCTTCCGTTTATAGTTAATCTTGTATTTAGTGACCACTCATACTAACTAATACACAGACTAACATACCTTGTATAACTGTGGTTTTTTAAATTAAAGTGGCTTATTTCGATTCAAAATACACCCAATCTTGCTCAAGCAACCACCTCCATTAAGCGACCACTTTCATTAAACGACAAGTATCCAAATTGACTTTCCAAAAACAAGGAACCTTCATAGTTGGACATTTTTGCTAAAGAAGTTATCAAAACTCAATCCTATGTAGGAGGAACTCATTAGAATCGTCTCAATGAAACGATTCTAATGAGTTCCACCAACATAGGATTAAGTGATAACCCTTCAAAAATAATGTTTGTAGTCGAACCAATCCCTCATATATGACACAAAAGTGTATTAAACGACCATTTTTAAAACGACCACATTTTAGCCGTCCCTGAGTGGTCGTTTAATACAAGTCTAACTGTACCGTACAATGTATAAAACTTTTAAAGTATACCGTGTTTGTGTTTTGTCGAGCTCCGATTTAGTTTGTCCAAGTTCAAGTGAAATTTTACTGACACTTTCATCCTTTTCCTCAATCTTTTTATTCAGCTTTTCGATTTCTCCTTTCAACTTTTGGTTGTCTGTTGATAGCCTTCTGTTTTCAGCTTCAAGATTTGTACATTTCTCCGTCAGTTGGTCATTCCCATCTATCGACTCTTGATTTATTTGTAGAGAAGCTTTTATTGTCGGGATCTCGGATCTAAATGCAGTTAGCTTGAAAAAATAAATTAGAATAAATAAATGAGTGCTAAACTTTGTTTGCTTAAGGTATTTTTCATTGTAAACGATGGTTATTATGACAGTTATGTAGAGAAATCTTAACTCTTAACTATTTAATAGTAAAATTTATTCAAAGATATGAATATATACATGTATCCATGTAATAAACAAGAATAATATTTGTTCAGCAAGAATCTGCTCTATTAGTGTCTTTATCATTACTCCGTGATATTTTTCAGTTCTTAGATTTTCGATAAATTATAGTCCGATACATATGAAGTCATTTCTACATTATACTTGTCCGGTGATAAAATGTCCCGTGTTTAGCAAAAATGCCTTTAACCATTTCCTGTACAATCACTGGTTTTTACGTCCTTGTGACTTTATAATTGAGAAAACATTGTGGGAAAAGAAGAAATTGCCTGTAACAAGCAATTTCTTCTTTTACCACAATATTTTCTACCCTACTGAATGGTTATCTTTCAAATTAAATCCGTTCTAAAGTTTCGTCTGCAAAACCTTTGAATTTGGACAGGTCTAAAAATATCTAAAACGGGAAAGGGTTAAAATAAAAAGAAATAAGCAATTGTGTTGTTCTAACCAATTAGCGTTTGTCACTTATCAAATTATCTCGATTTATAACTCTTGTCATGCTGCTCCCTACTTTGACAAAGGCTTTGGCAGGTGTGTGAACTAAGATCAGCCTGCACAGACGTGCAGTCTGATCTTAGTCTACAATATTTGCCCATTGTTGTTGTTTTGAGGGAAATCTTTGAACACAAGATTGGTCTCATTATATTAAGATTTCAAATAATGTGAAAAGAGGAAAATATGCAACATGACAAGAGTTAAGCTATAAAACCTCAACTTTTTAACCTGCAATATGTGAGCATAGATGCAGGTCAGTCTAAGCCAGTCGACACATTATCGCCATTTGATTATATTGTGATATAGGTAGAAGTATCAAAAACAAAAAAAAAATATCTGTTTTTTTCCGTTTCCATTCATTTCGTTAAAAATCAAAGTTCAAAAGTTTTTGGCTTAATCGTTTTTGAATGTTTTAGAAATGAGGCCTTTTGAGCGAAATGAAATCAAATTTTCGATTCTACTGCTTCACAATATTCATATCAATTGGAATATTTAATTGTATAAAGTAGATAAATAATTAATTAACTCAATGATAATCTCTCTACTCGAAATTCAATCACCACATTATTATGAGAGATGGAAGGATGGAGGGAGTAAAAAAAGAGAATAGAGAGATATGGAGGAATAAAAAGAGGGAGAGAGAGAATAAATGGAGAGATGGGAGAGAAAGAAAGAAAGAGAGAGAGAAGTGAGAGAGATAGAGGGAAAGAAAGAAAGAGAGAAAAAGAGAGAATGAGAGAAAAGAGAGACAGAGCGGGAAAGAGAGAGAAGGAGAGAGAGAGAGAGAGAGAGAGAGAGAGAGAGAGAGAGAGAGAGAGAGAGAGAGAGAGAGAGAGAGAGAGAGAGAGAGAGAGAGAGAGAGAGAGAGAGAGAGAGAGAGAGAGACTGAGCGAGAGTGAGGGAAGAACAGACAAATATAAACAGACAGAAAAAGATGATTTAAGATAAGATAAAAATCACATAAAGGCTATTTACCCCTTCTTGAAGGCCCTTAATCATCGTCTCTGTATTGGCTACGAAATCATCAATTTTCTTAGCCTGTTGGTCAGTAACAGCATCTTCCCTAGCACTCTGCTGACGCCCATTTTGCTTAAAGACGTCATCGTGTCTGCTACGTTGTGCTGACGTTACGCGAACAGATTTAGACATGACTTTTAGTCTTTGAAGTGTCCCGGCTTTTCTGGATTTTCTGGACTTCTTTCTGTGAAAACGATTTACACCACTTTCTTTCTCTTATTTATCAAGTTTACAATGTCTTTAACTCTTTATTCTTTTTCAAAATTTTAGACTTGTCCGAAGTCAAATTAGTAGCAGAGGACATTATAAAGTAAGTACTAATAAAAAACAACAACAATATCTTATATGATAGAAATGATTATGGAAAAAGAAGAAATTGCCAAATATTTTCTCGATTATAATGTCACAGGGACGTAAAAATTAGGGATTGTACGGAAAAGAGTTAATGAAAATATTATTAACTAAAACAAGTCATGATCAAATTATTCTTAGTCTGACAACTATTACAGGCGTCTTGCCTTACACTTCTATGAAATCTTGAAACAAAATGTTGCAAAAGATTGCATAATTCTAGAGTTCATTTGTATTTTGACAATTTGTTTCAATTGGGTTTAACGCCGCTTTTAACAAATTTTCAGTCACATTGCGGTGGCTTGGGCACCTAACAATGGATTCCTGGTATATCTCACACCAGTACCACCATTACATCCTTTCCTAGCCTCCATCTGATATCTAACATATGTTAACGTTGAGAGACAAATATCGGAACGGACAAAGGTCATTCTGAAAAACTTTGAATGTCGACAAAATCGACGTTCTATCATTATCACCATTTAATCATTTGATTTTTAGATTTTTATGTAAAATTACCGATGTATACATTTTGGCAACTTAAAAAAAAACAGATAAGTAAGTTTGATGAATGTGATCTGCCGAAAGGACTAGGAACTACTCGAAAAGGGGATAGGATCCAGCAGAAGTCAACCAGAGATCGTAGATATGTAGTTAAACAAGAGGTTTCCAATTGGCTTGATTTATCATTTATGTAATTGAGGTTTAAATAGTCTTAATAACACTTACACCAGAATAAAAATACCATTACATAACTACCTTGGACAAATAAATCACTCTAATGTAACTGTATTTCTTGGGGGATAAAAGCTTTAAAACAAAACAAAACAACAACAAAACAAAACAACAACAAAACAACAAATGAGTTAAAAATGCATGCTTTTTGTCCATTTTCATATATATTATGTAGTTCACCATATGTTTAAAATAATCAGAAAAATAGAGTGTCGCCGTGATTTTATGTTTTTTACCAAAACCACATATTCAACATCACGCAATGGTGTGGTGGAAAGAGTAAGAAATTTGCAGAACTGTAGATATATGTTAATCTTCTGCCATAAATGGACTTATGTCATTAGATTTAGAATAATAATGATAAATAGCTAAACAAAAAACAAAAACAAAACAAAACAACAACAACAAAAAAAAACCCAACAAAAAACAACAACAAACAAACAAAAAACACACACACACACACACACACACACACACACACACACACACCCCCCCCCCCCCCCACACACACACACACAAACAACAACAACAACAAAAAAAAAAAAAAAAAAAAAAAACAAAAAAAAAACCAAAAACGAAAACAAAAAAAGGCATTGTTAAAGTGCCAATGCTTTGCCTCTAAAGCATCGATAAGGGGTTATAAAATCTTCTTTCCGACTATGTGTCTCTGACCAATGGGCCATGTGGGATAGCAGCTGGAGCCTAGGAAGGGATGTAATGGTAGTACTGGTGTGAGAAATACACACTTTTATATCTTATATAAGCACCGAGTTTTAAAATTGAGGAAATTCTGAGCAGAAGATCATACATACTTTCCTCTTTATTGAAGAATTTTCAGTGTTGCGAACAGTGAATTCCCGAACATTAATCTAGGTGTTGGACTTTCACTTCCCCCCTTTTTGATTCAAGATTCCTCAATTATTTTCAGAGACGTCAAATCTTATATTCTAAGATTTTTGAATTCGGCCAGAATTTTCTTAGCACTTATACAATTAGATCAGGCATTGTTAACAACTTCAAGAGGTATTACACATGTGCATTTCTACAAATTGATGGTATTGCTCTGTACACATAGTGTTTAACCCATGCTCACACAAAAATGACGCTTTTAAACGCCCCAAAGAAGAAAGGCTTTATAAAAATACTATAGAAAACATAGAAATTGCTTGTTACAAGCTTTTTTTCATTATCCACGATATCTCAGTCTCAAAAGACAAAACAATTTAAAAATTCATGAAAACTAAAAGTTGTCTGCAACACCTTTGAATTTGGCATGTCTAAAATTTTGTCGTCTGATCTTAAGGTCAGCTGTATAATGCAAAATTCCGAGTTGAAAATGTTTATTTCATCTTAAAAATATAGGTTATTTCTCGACCCAAAAGTTTTGGCATCAAGAGATTTTATTCTATAGTCAAACTGCAAACAATGAAAGTTGACACGTTCCCAATACCGAACAAGGTTATTAACAAGGGTAATGAAATAAAAGGACCATATCTGATTTAATGGTAACAGGACTAAGGGAAGATAACACAGGAATGGTCCTCATTATCCTACAACTAAATTGGTGCCGTTCATGTTCTTCTATTTTCATAGAGAAGCGCTACGTTACCCCGCAAACATGTCATTCACACAAATTATCACAAAATAAAAAATACGCAAATTCACCAATGTTCTGGTCTCGAAAAAACCAAAACCAAAACAAAAACAAAACAAAAACAAAACAACAACAACCCCCCCACACACAAAAAACAAAACACCAGTACTACCACTTACCACCTAGCCCCCTACTGCTATCCCACTTAGGTTTACGATTATCCAACCATTGATGGGAGACAAATTTCGGGAAGGATATGTGCCGCCGCCGGGGATCGAACCCATGACATCCCCTGATTGAAGATTGACTGGTGATTACATTATCAATGATGTCGTCAATAAAATTAAATCATTATATCGATCATTCTCCAATAGCATAATGATATTGAATTGTCCCCCCAAAAATTATTGTCAATAAATTTCACAGTGAAGGGACCCTAAAGGACATTTTTTTCTAATAAGAAAGAAGACAATTTTTTAGCGTGAACATTACATGTATATGTACGCGCAAAATGATATTATTTGGCACGAATTACTAGATTTCTATAGATTATCATAAACTAACTTTGAAATTTTGAATCATACCCTTTTTCACATTAGTAGCTATACTTTTTCGCCCTGCTACTGTTGTGTGTTCTTGTAACGTCACTTGACTGTTTCGTTCCTTTTAAGATATGACTTCCTTTGGAAATGTATACCTATAGCTCAAATACTGATTAATATCCTTATGTTAGTCATTTGAAAAGAGAGGCACTTAATATTATGACAAGCCAAAATGATTCCAAGGTCCTTATTGCATTGCCATTGCTTTTTTAAACTCAGCACCTGTGTATATAAAAGTCAATGCCGAAGATTAGCGAACGTTTCCGGTGAATAATCGGGTGCAGTCGTCCCTATCACAAAATGTAATTAAACACGAGTTGAAATTGAAATTGCTGGGAAAAGGACAAAATGATCGTTCTAGGGAACTGCAGTCATACCCTCATTTTGAATACTGATGTTTAGAAGGCTCTTGTTTGATTTAGTAACCAAATAAACAATGAAGTGTTAAAACTAATGTTCCTTCCTCGGAGGGAAGATATGGCTTTAACCCATTCCCACACAATGACGCTTTTAAACGCTCCTCAAGAAAAAAGCTTTGGAAAATATTGTGGAAAATGAAGAAATTGCTTGTCACAAGCAATTTCTTCATTATCCACAATGTTTTCTAACCAGAAAGACGAAAGCAATTTCTTCATTATCCACAATGTTTTCTAACCAGAAAGAAACTTTAAATTGTCGAATGCAACATCTTTGAATTTGGACCAGTCTAAATCTTTGTTGTGTGGGAATGGGTTAACTGACATCTGACAGGGGCGAGGATGAATCCTGGTGCTGCAATCCTCCCATTGAAAAGATAACAACGACGAAAGAGACCATCCATCGTAAACGCGCGCACAGGAAGCATAAAGCTACCAACGTAAAACGCCGTTGTCAGGTATATTTGACGCATGCTCTTAATGGATCAATCACTGGCTCCGCCTACTAACTCCGTTGGCCTCGCCTACTGACTCCGACTGGAAATTACGCTTCGATGTTTAAAGGTGTTATTTTTGAAAAATTAAAGGTCAATAGCATGTAACAAAAAGTAGAATGGTTGGTTCGTGACCTAAACGTTGTAACTGCAGCTTGAGTAAGCTGTAGTGAAGTAACCAATCCAACATAAATACTTCACATAAATGGCGGTCAATATTGGAGCTCAAAGTTAACTTCCAGTCAATATGAATGATTTCATTGGTCGACTGATTATTTTGTTGACAGCCACGATTGGTCAGTTTTCTTGCTGGTGACGCAGCACTATGATTTCAACTGTAGATTCAATATTATCAATGTTTCTTCGTACAGCATCGTCAGATAAACGCGCGCACATGAATCCAGCCTCTACTGTTATTGAAATCATGCTACAAGTTGCACTTGTAACTTGCCTGTACAAGTTCAAGTCTCATGAAAACTGTTTTTAATGTAGCACGATAAGGATTATATTTGTATGTCAATTATATACAAACAATAATACCATGGCAACTTAACCCTTGTCCTGATGAATATTTATCCTTTCTTCACAAAATTTTACATTTTGTCACAATTTGATCTACTTTGTGTTAATACATTTTATCAACACTGAAATAACAAGCATGTAGTGTAGTCTAAAATCAGACTGCACATCTGTGCAGGCTGATCTTAGTATATACACCTACCATAGCTATTGTCAGAACAGGAATATTCCGGGATCAGCATGACAAGGGTTAAAACTATAAAAGAATGTTTAAACCTTTCCCAAACGATTCCGCCCCTCATGATAATAAGCTTTAAAAAAATGCTGAAAATGAAGAAATCGGGGTTTACTAGAAATTTCTTCATTATCAACAATTTACAGTACTCCATTTTAGCTAGTAAAGCGTCAGCATTGATAGCTTAACCTTTTCCTGTTTTTCAAAATTTTAGACCTGTCCAATTTTGAAAGTTTTGAAGACGAAAATTTGAAGTTGATTTAATTTGAAAACTATCCATTCAGTAGGGTAGAAAATATTGTGGAAAAGGAAGAAATTGCTTGTGACAAGCAATTTCTTCTTTTCCCACAATATTTTCTCAAGTTCAAAATATTAGGGACGTACAAACAAGGGATTGTACGGGAAAGGGCTAAATTAACAGACACAATTTTCGGGTCTTTTTAATGTTCAACGAGTGCAACTGCCAATGGAAGTTTAACTACTAGATCAATTGAATGCATACGCCTTAAAAAGTGGTTCTTATGTATTTCAGGAATATTGCAAATTCTGTTGAAATTGTAGAGAACTCTTTCAAACGCTTGCTATTTAAGCCATTCCCTCTCAACCCCACTTTTTTAAAGAATCCCAAGAAAAAACACTTTGGAAAACATGGTGAACAATGAAGAAATTGCTTGTAACAAGCACCTTTTCCAATGTCCACAATGTTGTCTACCCTATAGAGGTAAGATTTTCTAAATTCCACTAACCTGAAATCGCCCTCTCCAACTTTTTTTTAAAATTCTAACCAGTCTAGGATGTTGATATGTTGTACTAGCTTAGCTCCTGGGTTACTTTATTCTCGTTTATTTATCATAGCCTTTGACAAAGACGAACACTTAACAAAACCCTGCTTTGCTAGCTTACAGTACTTTCGGTTCTCGGATTTAAAATTCAGGATATATCGTGGTTTGGCGACAAAATCACATCGGTATTTGTACAAGCTTGCAATAGCTGTAAGTACGATGTTATTGTCGCCACACGGTTGTATTTGATAACATTACCCCCTAACGGTTAGATATGGATTAAGTATAGAACGATCACTTTTGACCCTTGACCTCTTTATGTGTATATTGAAAATATCGTTACGTG
The DNA here is from genome assembly GCA_946902895.1 of Fragum fragum. Taxonomy (NCBI): domain Eukaryota; kingdom Metazoa; phylum Mollusca; class Bivalvia; order Cardiida; family Cardiidae; genus Fragum; species Fragum fragum. The sequence continues at coordinate 57,619,634 of OX336369.1, read as the reverse complement.
AGAAGTAATTTTTGATTTACACCGATAAGAGTTGCGTCCAAATCAAAGGACACTTTATACAGTACGGTATATTGTCATTTTTACGCACAATGGTTGTATTTATCAAAGCTTATTACCATTTCTGTTGACTAATGGACAAATACCTTATTGTAAAAAGTCACGAAACACTGTTTGAAAATAACATATCCCACCTATCGAGCCATTAATTCAACCGATAGGCCTCGTAGTTTAACCTATTTTCGATGAAACAACTTTAGACTGCTTAAAATTCAAAGAAGTTGCAGCCGGCAATTTCAAGGCGGCAAATTAACAACATCAACAACAACAATAACAAAATCACCATTGTTCTCTGGAGTAGAAAATAATGTGGAAACAAAGAAATCGCTATTAAAAGCAACCCCCATTTTTTAGCCAATCGAAAATATATCGTAAAAATATCAAAGGGTTAAGGGGAAACAAATTACCTTGTTTAGTCGTGCCTATAACGATTTTGTGAACCCATACCCACATAAGCTCTCCTTTTAACGCACTTCAAGAAAATGGCTTTGGAAAACATTGTGAAAAATAAAGAAATTGCTTGTATCAAGCAATTTCTTTATTATCTACAATGTTTTTTGTCCAAAAAGAAAAAAAAAAAAAAAAAAAAAAAATCTACCAACTAGAAATTGTCGTCTGCAGCTTCTTTCAATTTGAATCAGTCTAAAATGTTGTTGTGTGTGAATGGGCTAATATGAGTTGAAGATAAACTAAAATAATCATACGACTAACAGGTACTTATTTCAACCCAGCTATTGTGCCATACCCTCTTAGGGCTCGTCGTCGCATAAAAATTTAAAAACTCTGACATTTTGTGATACCTCCAGCTTTACTAAAGGCATTCACTTTAAACTCGGAATGCACGGACACAATCGAAACACCAACCTTTAATACTGTAGATCTTGACTCTGAATGTATATCATTTAAAAAGCATTGGGTTCTAAACTCATTCCCGCATAATCTTTTTTTACCCCGATTAAAAAAATGGAAAACATGTTGGGAAATTCAGAAATCACTTGATAATTGTTTCATTGTCGACAAAATTAGCTATCCAGATATTCAGATATTTTTAAAATTCCATTAATATTGTCGCCTGAAAGATCTTTAATTTTGGAGCGGTCTAATATCATGCTGTCCAGTAGGCTAATTGGTTATCTTATCAAGTAACTCATTTAAAGATATCTAAAATTCAAAATTGCTTGTAACAAGCAACTTCATTGTCAACACAATTTTCTAGCACAAAAAGGATTTTTATGCTCCGCATCGAAAGATCAGGGTCATATTGTTTTACGGTTGTCCGTCTGTCCGTCTGTCGGTCTGTCTATCTGCAAAACTTAACCAAAACACTTAACTTTGCCAATTACTACCAGCGTATTCAAGATATAATGCTCATATTTGACATGATGATACATCTCCTCGTGTCAAGGTCAAGGTCATGTGATAAGGTCAACGTCACATACAAAAGGTCAAACTTAACCAAAAACTTAACACTGCCAAGTTCTACCAGCCTATTTAAGATGTAATGCTCATATTTGGCATGATGATACATCTCCATGATACGCATTTCCTCATGTCAAGGTCAAGGTTATGTGATAAGGTCAGGTCACATACCAAGGTCAAACGCCGAAAAAACTCATGTTCCGCGGGGGCATTGTGTTTCACAAACACATCTTGTTTCTTTAAGTTTTACCTTGAATTTTTTCTCTGTAGCATTTTTCATTTGGGACAAGTGAAAATTTTGTAGTCTGAAATAGTTCAATTTGGTTGTTAAAATATGGCGTGTAAACAATATAACATGTAACTTTCTTCAGTAGTCTTTTTAGTATTCGTCTAAATTCAGTCATAGGTTTTATCGAAAACGAAAGTAGATTTTAAAAGTAGGTGTATTTGTATACACGAAACCAAATGAAAAAAGAAATTATAAAGGGGAAAATAGATACAACATCAAAACACCACCACCACCATCATCAACAACAATAACGGTTACACATCAAAGGTTTTAAAAAGTATTAGAATAATCCTACCTTTTAGAAGAACATTTAATTCCAATTTGACATGACAAATATTAATTTACTTCCTGAAATCGATCTGACAACAAACAATTTGAATAGTATGGTGCAATTTCGGGGTCATTTATTACAAAGACGCTTACCCTTATCAGAAGACAATACTTCTTTGCACTAACATGTAATTCGACCTATAATTTCATATACTGTAAATGATTTAGATTTTAAATCGTGGCTTATCATTGGCTAAAAATAAGGGCGATCGTTAGTTGTAGCTCTGCCCTATACTCTGTCAGATTAAACATACCGTAGCTTTTTGAAGCAATGCTCCCCCTGCTATAAATATGTCAATATCAGATGATTGGGTATTTGGTATTTTGGACACTCTATTAGTTTACCTAATCGCGTTTCGAAGAAATGGCCCTCTGCAATTGACCAATCGCAGGCCCCGCCCACTTACTTCGTTTGCCCTGCCCACTGACTCCAACAGGAAGTACCGCTTCGATTTTAAACGGCAAACAAATTTTGGCCAGTAGCATGTTAGTTAACCATTTAACAGTTTGTTGGCGACAAAGACGTCGTAACTACAGCTTGAATAAGCTGAAGTTTCGAAGTTTTTTGTCGCCTAACCAACCAAAATGCTTTACAAAAATGACGGCAAATGTTCGCGTTCAGAGCTCAATTCCGAACTGAATGAATGTTTTGATTGGTCGATTGTTTCTTTGATTGACAGCCGCTATTGTTTAATTAAGTTGGCAATAACAGACACACGGATATGCGTTTATTCCTGCCACTTTCTGTATCGAACAAGTTCGTCTCCATTTGCTTTTTTGTAGCATTTACTTAAGGCTTAAAAACATCCCATTTTTATCCCGAATAGCTCGGTCAGAGAACACCCCTTTCTTTATACAAAATCATGGCAACAGGCAGAAATATTCTGTATTGCTTGATTACTATTTTCACGGCACTAAGCTATAAATAGGAAATAGTTGAAGAAAAATAACTTGATAATCTTTATTTTTTAATTCTCTTAGATAAATGATGCACTTTGCATGAAATATTTAATCTCGCTTTTTATACCCCTCAAGTTAAAAAAAGAAAACATTGTGAAAAGCGAAGAAATTCCTTGTTACAAACAATTCCTTCTATTCACAATATTTCTAATATCAAAGAATAATAATTTAAAAAATATTTTAAAATAAATGTCGTCTGCAAGTTCTTTGAATTTGGACCAGTCTATATGCTATCTCGATTGATTGATTGAATGCGGTTTAACGCCACTTTTAACAGTATTCCAGTCATATCGTGGCGGACGGAGCCCTTAACAATGGATTCCTGGTATTTCTCACACCGGGACTACCACTACATCCTTTCCTAGCCTTCATCTGCTATCCCACTTTGGGTTATGATTATCCACCCATTGGTGAGAGACAAATGTCGGAAAGGATATGTGCCGCCGCCGGGGATCGAACCCAAGACATCCCATAATTGAAGATTAGGAGTCTGACACGCTACCGACTGCGCTATGACGATGGCCGATTTTGTTGTCTCGAAATTGGTTGATCAATGACACACGAAAAGGCTGCTAAATTTTGATATTTGGATAGAAACCCACACGGATTCGTCACATTTTTATTTGGCATCAACAATAGCCAACCAACCAACCAAACTAACCAACCAACCAAACCTACCAACCAACAACAAAACCCCCAACAAATAAACCCCCAACAAATAAAGGACCTATTGTTCAATAGTATCCCATTTTTTTCTTTTTCTTTTTTTTTGTTAAGTTTTGCTCTTTATTACACTTCAAAAAACATATTTTGTAAGAATTTTAGATTTGAATGTTTTTTATTTGTTTCATGTAGAGCTTTCGTTTGATTGGGTTTACCCTTTCCTGTACAATCACTTAATTATACGTTCCTGTGTTACTATACTTTAGAAAACATAGTGGAAGAAGAAGAAACTGTAACAAGCAATTTCTTCATTTTTTCCCACAATGTTTCCCAAAGCCTTTTTCTTTGGGGCGTTCTAAATTGGTTACAACTTTTTGCAACACTTATAATCCATTACTGCTAAACAAAATCTAAAAGATCCAAATGCAAGGATTTGTACTGTGTGAAAGGTCACTTTCTCTCAGATTCTCTCTCTAGAAATGACCAATGGTGACCGTCAACCAATGAATCAACCGACCAATTAAATAAATTATTCAGTCCGGACCTGTGCTTATCAACTCCAACATTGACCGCGATTTTGTTTACCTTTTTTGTTGGTTTGGCGACTCAAACGTCGTAACTACAGCTTACTCAAGCTGTAGTTACGACGTTTAGGTCACAAACCAACCATTTTTTGTTACATGCTACTGGCAATAAATTTTGCAAAATAACGCCGTTTAAAATCAAAGCGGAACTTCCTGTCGGAGTTAACGGGTGGAGCTTAGGGAGTCAGTGGGCGGAGTCAGCAATTGGTCAATTATCACGGCGAAGAATTTTTCCAATGTATTACTCCTGGACTTACCCACGTGACCAGCGTTGGCAGGTTTCGAGATTCGAAGCCACGGACCTTAGCATATCGGTTAACAGGAGCCCCATGGCCACGCGAGACCTCTAGCCAAATTGAAAGAGTTTAATGAAGTATGGACGCAGTAAGTGTCGGGGATAAATACGAAGACCCCCGACCGAGTACTTGTACACCATTCTAATAGGCGGTCGATTATCTTGACATCTTTAACGCAAGGCGGTACTTGATCCGTTTGGGAGCGAGAAACATTTTTTTACTCCTAGCAAATGGTTCTCTTATTTCCTCATTTTGTGAGCGAAATTATAAAAAGGAACTCTCAATTTTCTTTTTATTACAATTAATTACATTACACATTTACTTTTAACATAGCATAATCTAGATTTTACTATAATTAACAACTTTAACCATTTATTACAATCTTGTTTATTTAAATGGGGTCTAACGCCACTTCAACAGTATGTAAGTCAAATAGCAGCGCCTGGAGCACCTAAACATGGATTTTTTGTATTTCTCACACCAGTACTACCACTACATCCTTCCCGAGCCTCCTGCTGGTCATCCCACTTAGGTTTACGATTATCCACCCATTGGTGGGAGAAAAATGTCAGAGAGGATCATCCATTACAAAAAGCTTCAGCTTCAGAGTGTTTTGATATACAAAATGTAGTATAAAACATGCATCGGTTTACCGATTTTCAATTTATAGAAACAAGGAAAAAGTTAAGGTTACAAACTGGATGCGGCATGTACAAAAATGGCCAAAATTCTTGCCTTCGAATGATTTCCGAATTATATTAATAATAATAATTAAAAAAAAAAATACACATCTCTTATACCTTGAAATAACAACTTTGATTAACACAAGCCTTGTCCGGTCTACTTTTCAGAAATTTGTATTCAAATTACGATATTGTCCTTTTTAGCCGGATTACATGTATATTTGAAAAAAAAAGATGAAATCAAAAATTGTTATTCCAGGTAAATATTCTGCAAGGAAATATATCAGGTATGACTCTTCATTTACATTTAGAGTCATCAAAAATATATATTATCTCTCATGATATTTTCTTTGGTACGCGCTGATTGTATCTGAGTCTATTGTGGAAAAGCAATAGAGTGAGCTTTGACAACTTAATGTCTCGAGACTAGATTATCCATGTCTGAAAAATTCCTTTTCTCATATAAACCTCGACCTAGGATCAGCTTACCGTAAAATTCTACAGCGCGAATATTGATGTACACGTTTTAGTGAGAGAGCAAAGGTCAATTATATCACTACAGGTATAAACACAATTGACCTTTGATCACTCACTTTAACATCAAGTGACTGTTAATACCTTGCCGCCGCCCTCATAGCGCAGTCGGTTGCGCGTCAGACTCCTAATCTTAAGTCATGGGATGTCATGGGTTCGATCCCCGGCGGCGGCAGCACATATCCTTTCCGACATTTGTCTCTCACCAATAGGTGGATAATCGTACACCTAAGTGGGATAGCAGCTGGAGGCTAGGAAAGGATGTAGTGTTAGTACTGGGGTGAGAAATACTAGGAATCCATTGTTAGATGCTCCAGCCGACGCGATATGACTGTAATACTGTTAAAAGTGGCGTTAAACCCCATGTAATCATTAATCATTAAGACCTTACCTATGGTGTACCATTTGGGCCAAAGGTCCCCATTCAGTCGTCTTAGAATAAAGAACGTGTGCACGCGTTAATGATACCGGTAAACCCATATGATTTATGCTTGCGCGCTTATATTTTGAAAGTGCACGCGTTATTTAACGCGTGCACATTCAAAATATGAGCTTACACGCGCAAAAAGTAAACACTTTCATATTGTGCGTGCACTTGTATTTTAGGGATACGCGCACATTTTATACTATTGAACGCCCAGCAATTATGCGCTTACGCCTATATGTTACGAGTACACCTGTAATATCTACGTGTGCACGCGTTTATTTTAGCGTGTAATACCTAAAGTAGACCTTTGACCCATTTAATACACCGCTATTTGACTCTGCTCGTGATTCACGCCATCCAGCCAAAACACTTTTTGTATCCAAGTCGGAAATGCATGTTTCATTTTATCATCCGTTAGACGCTTCATGCCCTGTTTTACCGCATTGAAAACTTTTATTTACTATACAGAAAATTGTAATAGTCTCTACATAAATTGAAGGAATCCTCGCCCAGATAGTTTCTTATTGTGTGTTCCGTGTATGCACCTCTCAAATAACTGTGGTAAAGTCGCAGTTCATTTTCTCTAGGTTTACGGTATTTCCATTCCTTCCTCTGTACACCTTGAACTGGAATGTTTGGCGTTTGTTTATTAGCATTTTGTATATTAGTCTCCTCGTGACTCCTTTGTTTGGAACCCTCTTGCAACGCCCCTCCATAAAACATGGCAGTATTGTGTGGTTCGCTTTGTATATTCGATGTTCGACTCTGTTTATGGTCACCTGTATATTGACCTTCAGTCACACGAGTACCGTCGCTTGATCCTCGTGGGTTATCACTCCCCTCCGAATTTCCATCCTTTGACTGAACATTTCGTGCATATGCTTCATCAACACCGTCTATCGAGTCCGCTAGCTTTGCTTGCGCCACGCCCTTACTCAATAATGGTCCATCCTCATGCAATAGTAGTGGTGGCCAGACGACAAAGTCCAACGTTTTACCTTGTTTAGTATAGGTCCTGAATATCGTCGAATCTATGTTATCACCTGCTTTGAAATTGGTTCCAAGCACAACCGGTGGATCCTGGGCTGCCATTAACCAGCAGATTTCGGAACAACCATTGATGAATCCTTCACAGTCCTTGGAGCGAATAACTCGCCCAGTCCTTACGGTGTAGCTTTTATCTTCTAAGCTCTGTTTGGAAAAGAAGTCAACAAATGAATAATACCAAAACTTTCCAAACTGTATAACTATACAATCGAAATTACATTAGAGACTTTCAGAAAACCGTCTCTTACACTGATGACTCTCATCTATATTAACCCTTTCCTGTTTTGCAAAATTTTAGACCTTTCCAAATTGAAAGGTGTTAATGGCGGAAATTTACAATGTATTCAATTTGAAGAATAACCTTTCATAGGGTAGAAAATATTGTGGAAAAAGAAAAAATGTTACAAGCAATATCTTCTTTTTCTAAAATATTATCTCAATTATAAAATCACAGGGATGTAAAAACCAGGGATTTAACAGGAAAGGGTCAATGCCACAGGCGAATCATATTGTCTTTGTAGACAAAATGATCCGTCTAACACATGGATTTAAATGGCTTTAGTTATGGTATACATATTTTCAAGCTGCTGTTAGGACGTTTATGTCGCACACCAACGATTTGTATTTTATTCCATGTTTCTGACCGCATGTTTTGCAAAATAGTGTATTTTTTTTACCTCAGTATTATCGTTTAGATTATCAAATCTTCGGTTAAATGATACAAATAATTAAATTAAACACTAGTCTGTTGTAAGCGTGGGTTTGGCTACCTAGTACGCAAATCAAAATCTCTTCTTATTTACGGAATCATGTGCCGAATTAAAAGGTTAACCAGAGCTCGGAAAGGTTTTGAAACCTTTCCGCTATTTTTCAAAAGTCCTAATTTAAATTAGTCTTCTGAAAAAAATGGGAATTAGATAAAGCTGGCCCGAGTGTGTAAAGTTTCAAATTGAGACTTTCAATATGTTTCAGTTTGTTGGTATTAATTTGCTAATCTAGATTGTGTTAATGGCGAAAGTTAGAAAGATTGGGCTGGCAACTACCTGCGTGACGTATATAGACGTGTACCATATATGGTAACATAGAAATATATTATGCAGATGCCTTAAGAGCTTTGGTATTTAAGGTCACGATGCATTGAAGCACCACCCCCCCCAATAAATAATTCAGCAACGTTAAAGAAGAATGGCAGCATCAGTGACCTTCCCATCATATTTAACCCATTTTAACACGAGAAGATTTAGCCTGCATATGGCCCATATTGAAGAAGCTGCAGACGGGAATTTCAAGTTTTAAAGTTGGTGAAATTTAAAAAAAATGTTGGCTTTTGGAACAGGAAACGTTGTGGATAATGAATTCTTTTTTGCTTGTCACAAGCAATTTCCCCATTTAGCACATTTTCCCCCTAACCCTTTTTTCTTATAGGGCGTTCGAAAAGTGTTGCAAAGTTAATCACAGTTTACCATTCCGTATTTACTTGGGCATGTCACTTTGGGAATTTGCTTTAAACAGTTCGTGTGCTCGAATTTCCGAAAATACAATTCTATTCTGTCTTAAATAAATTAAACTGATTTTGAGACACATCACATCGTCTGCAAACCCATTTCTTCCTTGACGAGTGTTTTCTAATATATTTTAGTAGGCTTAACTTGAAAGTATTTGGTATGCCAATAATTTAATTTCTTCCTGGTTTTCCGCTTAGCCATCAATTGCTTCTTTGAATGATGCAAGACTAATGGTATCTTGCTTCATGTGTAACAAGTCCACAATTGGCCATTATCACTGTGTTTTCCACTCTTGGTTTTCAGAAAGAGGTTTAAAGAAAAAAAAAATCCGGCTTCAGCAAGGGAATAAAAAATGTCCTACCTTTTGAACATAATCCAAAAGTTGTGGTGCCATGTTTTTACAACAGTCTTTAAGTTGTTTGTCAATGAAGTCGGGTAATTCTAGGCTCTGAAACAAAGTGTAAAACTATTGGGATGCCTTTTTCAAACCAAATGTATATATGTATACTGATATATGGCTGCGTAATAATGAATTATGACCAATACCGGAATCACTCTCTGAGCTTCGTTCACTTGTAAGGAAAAATTAAATTGACAAAAATAAGTATGGAGAGAAATGGGCATTTTAATTCTTGAATACCGACACAAAACAATTTGACCAAAGCAAGTATAATATTTTCTAATTTTGGCAGTACAAAAAACCGCCGAAATTAACACTACCTAGATGGTGTATATTGCTTATACAAAACGTTGCAATATGTACAGAAAGTATCGAGGTATGAAAATCATATTGTTATAAAGTCTTGTTACATGATACACAAAGAGGCTTTTCTCTGGAACTAATCTCATTTCTCTTGTCCGTGATATCACGAAGCAAACACAAGCTTTAAGACTTTGTTTGTGTTTGTTTTTCTCTCATGCTTCATGATTGATCTATAAACAATACATGAGCAGATCCATCTTGGTTCATGTTAAAACGTTCTTGTATCTCAAAACGCATCTCAAATTGATCACAAAAACGCGTACTTGTTCATGTCTATATTGATTTGAGCGTTTTCTATATACTTTAAAGCATACTTTATCGAAGTATACCATATGGAATAAAATGTGATTTTTAACTTTTACTTTTCTCTTTTAGTATAGTCCATCGAGATTTACACGAGACAAATAAATCTTTGTCGGTCGTCATTGCAAAGTCGCGGCCACAGCGCTGTTTTTAGCGCGTCTGACTCTCCATCATGAGGTCCAGGGTTCGATTTCCGATCGCGGCAAAGATCCTGTCAGAAATTTGTCTCCCACCATAGACGATTAATCGTAAACCTACGTTTAAAGAGCAGCTAGAAACTCGGAAAGGATGTAGTGTTAGTATTGGTATGAGGAAATTCTTAGAATCCATGGTTAGGTGCTCCAGCCTCCGCGATATGACTTTTATACCGTTAAAAGTGACGTTAAACCCAATTCAAATTCCGCAAGAAAACATTACCGAATAAGGATCATAACACATCCTCGTATGGCGAAGAAAATGGCGTAAATAGAGCTTGAATAAATCAGTATTTACATTTTGCTCGTTCATCGAAGATACGCTGGTGTCATGGTATACCCTTGATGTACTATGTAACAATCCCAAATTCGGTCAATATATTATAGTTTTTCAGTGATATTTGACAGGAATATTTTGGCCACATTCTCGGAGTCAACCCCGAATCTTACCTTTCTTAGAGTGATTTCTCTATCAATTCTTGAGGCATACTCGTACCAAAACGTCCTGCAGTGATTGTCTATAAACTGAAATTATTATAAAGTTGACTTTTTTATGAAACTAATTTGATATTTTTAATTAGATATTTGTGAATTTTACAATATATTTACAATACCAAAAATTATCATAATCGTGAACTTGACTTTTATCACGAAGATACCATTTTAGACAAATCATCGACAACATTAGCATTAACTACTTTGAAAATTAAACAATTACAAAAACTACAACAAAGACGATGACAACAAGAACAATAAAATGTTAAAATTCTCTGATTGTTAATCGAGGTTTTACATATATTTATAATTTAATTTTGGTTTCGTGTAATCAAGATTCAAGCGTTTTGAACAAAACTTTGAGCAGGCAATTATTTTGTATGCTTGCGCACAAAACAAAATTTTAAAATTTCACTTAAAACTAGTAAAATATTTGCTTTGTTTTTTTTCTTGGTAGCATTAAATGGTAAGAAATGAAGGGAATATTTTTTTTGTTTTTACTGAGGCATGATCATAAAAACTTTATCACACTGTATGAAAACGCTTCATGTATTGATACAGTGTGATTAAGTTTTTATAACAGGTACATACCTCATTGAAAAAACAAAACAAAACAACAACAACAACAAAAAAAAATATCACTACCCCCCCATTCTATGAAGTTATACTCTGTTTTCATATTTTGTCTTCAAAATTTCTAACTTATATGTACAGAATAATGATGATGGGAAAAATATCCTCGGTGTTATTCTAAAATCCCGTAACTACAGTTTGATAAAAGATGTAATTACGAGGTTTTAGAACTACACCGACGATATTGTACGAAAAAAATATTTCGTTTTGCTTTTTTATTGTTTAACCCATTTCCAAACAGTGATGCATTTGGACGCCCCCAAAGCAAACGATTGGGGAGAACATTGTGTAAAATGAAAAATTTGCTTGTAACAAGCAATTTCTTCATCTTACACAATGATTTCTATCCGTTAAGTTGAAAAAGCTAAAAAAAAATTAAACTTAAAATTGTCGTCTGCAACTATGTTGAGTCTAAACCAGTCTAAAATTCTACCATCTGGTAATGGGGAATTACTTGATATACCATGAGTATTTCTAGAAGTGTGGCAATAATGCTCCTTTCCTCCTGTATATCCCTAGAGACGACTTCGTACGCGTCTGTCCACTCATTGTCATACAGCTCTGAGAATCTATCAGCAAGTTTGGACGGCCTATTTTTGTCACTAAGGTCGACTATTTGTGGATTATTGTTGATAAGTTTGTTCTCCATAACCTGACTCAGTCTGTAAAGAAAACAAGAAAAGTAGTTTTTTGATAAAAATTTCAGTTGTGATAACGACAACAACAAAATCATCATCATCGTCAAAAACAACAACGCTTCGGTTATTTTTACCCTTGGAAGGAACATGTAAATCTCTTTGTTAGTTTTCTACCAAATAATTGTGTGATTTGAAAACAACAAAACCAACCAACCAACCGAACCAAACAAAACCAAACCAACCAACCAACCAAACAACCGACTAATTAACGGACCGAACAACCAACCGAACAACCGACTTAACAAACAAACAACCAATAAAAATCCAAAAAATATAGTTCTGAAATATTCTGACATGTAACATGAAAGCTAATATATATGACTTTCATAAATTCTGAATATCCGCAAAATTCACTGTTTCATAAGATTTTCTGAATAGCTTTAGACTTTTCATTTTTTCTGCCTTTTTTTTTGTCAATTTCGAATGAGATATAATAGAAATGCAAGTAGTTAATCGAGGTAAATATCTTTCAAATAAGAAACCAGAGAAAATGTTGTATCAATGAATGTTTGTATTCTTTAACCATTATGTAAACCACCCCACACTATCCGCTTATACGCTCACCATGAAAAAGACTTTGCAAAAAATGTGGCAAATTAAGAAATTGCTTGTTAAAAGCAATTTCTTTATTTTCCATATTGTTTTCTATCCAAAAGGCAAAGATTGGCAAAATTCAACGAACTCAAAATTATCGTTTGTAACTTCTTTCAGTTTTGGGCAGTCTAAAATTTTGTTAATTGATAATGGGTTAAGTAAAGTTTTACCGTGACTTCAAGTCATCATTTTCGGTTTGTAGTTTCTGCTTCTCTCGTTTGAGTTTAGAAATCTGTTTCTCCATTTGGGCATTGTCTTCTTCAAACAGTTCATTAGAGTGTCTCAATTTATTTCTTTCCTCTTCTACACTTTCGATGTGCTGTTTTACTTCTTTAAATTTTGATTCGAAAGTCTGTTTCAACACGTCGACTGTGTTTTGGTTCAAGTTCCCGGTACTATTTCCGAATTCTTCTTTCAAAAGGACGAGTTCTGTTTTAGCCGACGCATACTGAAAACATTTAAGAGATGAAGAGAATATTTTTTGTTTTCATGGAGGTATGAACTGAACAAGAGGCCCATGAGGGCCTGAGACGCTCTACTGGTTATCAAGTTTTCCGTTAAAGAAATCTGATATTTAAGGAAGTTAATTGCTCAAAGAAGAATGCATACAGAAAAAAGGGGCTTTATCCCCTTTATCATTTTAAGCAACAATCCTCAAGGCCCTTTTTCCCATGTTTCATGACGGATCCACTCCATTTCCAAAAGAAAGTTACCTTATGACCCTACAATCATTCTGTGAATATTTCATCAGAATCTGACAATAATTGTGGACTTAATCACATAAACAGGATTGTTTTGAATGAAAATCAATAAGGCCCCTTTTCCTGTGTTTTCTGATGGATCAATTTCATTCCAAAAGGAACTTTCCTTACAACCCGACAATTGTCCTGTGAAATTTAAAAGACAACTTGATAATGATTGAGATCTTCATCACATACACAAGAATGATTTGAATGATAATCTGTAAGGCCCCTTTTCCTGTGTTTCGAATGCCACAATTGTTCCATGCATCTTTGAAGAGAATCCAATAAAACTGTTGACTTTATTGTGTTATCAAAGATATTAAATTCAAGTTCTCATAAGGCCCCCTTTCCCGTGATATTTTACTGTTGGTTTGATCATTCTATGAAAGTTAAAAGTGAATCCGATGAAATATTGGGAATTCATTATGTTTACTAGAATATTTAAAAAAAAAATCATATGTCCCCTTTTTACATGATACTTGATGGATTGTACCCAGTTCTGAAAAGAACCATCTAAGTATTTGTACAATCATTCTGTGAACTTTTGAAGTGAATCCGGTGAAATCAAGGGACATCATTGTGTTAACCAGAATATTTAAGAGAGTTTTCATAAGGCCCCTTTTTATGTGACCCTTGCTATAGTCAGATCCACTGTCAAAATCAATAATTGGAATGATGGTACAATCAATCTGTTTAATCTGTGGAATTTATTGTGTTAATGAGTTTATAGTGAAATATTCATTGGGCCCCTTTTCTCATGATACTTTACAGAACAAACCAAATTTCAAAAGGAACAATTCTAATGAAGGTAGAATCATTCTTTAAAAGTTAAAGAGAATCAATGAAAACAGTGGACTGAATTGTGTCAAGAAATTTTGTAACTAAATTTTCATAAGGCCCCTTTTCCGTGAAACTTAACAAATCAGACCCAATGTACAAAGGAACAATCCTAATGATAGTTTGAAGAAAATGATAAAGACTGAGGACTTTATTGTAATAATGATGTTTTGTAATAAAATTTTTATTAGGTCCCTTTTCTTGTGTCACTTAACCAATCAGACCTAATTTACAAAGGAACAATCCAAATGATGGTACAATCATTCTATTAAAGTTTGAAGAGATTCTGATAAAGACTGAGGGCATTGTTGTGTTTATGAGGATTTGGTAATAATTTTTCATACAGCCCCTTTTCCTATGATACCTGACAGATCAGGCCCAATTTGGAAAGAAACAATCCTTATGATGGTACAAACATTCTGTGAAAGTTTGAACAGAATCTGATGAAAACTGCAGACTTTATCTATAGTCAAATTTTTAAAATAAAATTTTCACAAGGCTCCTTTTCCTGTGATACTTGAAGGATCAGGTCTCATGTCAGCATCAACAATCGTGATTATTGTACAATGATTTTGTGAAGATTTGAATAAAATCCAATGAAAGCTCTGGACTTGGTTACAAGGATTATAGATAAAATTCTCTAAAGGCCCCTTTTCCCATGATACTAGACAGATCACGCCTAATTTGAAAAGAAAGAATCCTCATGATGGAATAATCATTCTGTGAAAGTTTTAACAGAATCTGATGAAAACTTTATTGTGGTACAATGATTTTAAAATTAAATTTCATAATGCTCCTTTTCCTGTGATACTTGACGGATCAGGTCTAATGCAAACATCAACAATCATTATTATTGTACAATTATTCTGTGAATGTTTGAAGAAAATCCGATGAAAGCTCTGGACTTGGTAACAAGGATTTATAAATGAAATTTTCATATGGCCCCTTTTCCTGTGCTTCTTGACAGTTCAAACCCTGTTATGAAAAGAATGATAGTTATGACCTTCCAATCATTCTGTGAAAGTTTCAACTAAATCTGACCAAAGCTGTGGGCTTCATTGTGTTAACAGGGTTTTATTAATGTAATTTTCATATAGCCCCTTTTCCCATGTTACTTGATGGATCTGAATCAATTCCAAAGGGAACTCTTCTTACAAAAGTATAATTATTCTGTTTGAGTATAAAGACAACCCCATCTCATCTGTTGACTTACAAGCATTAATTAAGATTTTTCTAATTGAATTTTCCTAAGCCCCCTTTTCCTATGTTTCTCAATGGATCAGACCCAATTTGAAAGGAACAATCCTTATGATGGTACAATCATTATGTGAAAGTTGGAAGTCAATCAGGTGAAATCTAGGGCCATTACGTGTTAACTAAGATTTTTTTTATTAAATTTTCATAGGGCCCCTTTTCCCATGAAACTTGATGGATCAAACCTACTTCCGAAAGGAACAATCCATTTAATGTAATAATCATTCTGGGAATGTTTGAAGAGAATTTGTTGAAAACTATGGACTCTATCGTGTTTACGAGGACTTTTTCAATCCTGTTTTAATCGGGCCCCTTTTTCCCGTGGTCCTTGACTGATCATACCAAATTTTGGAAGGAACAATTCTTATGATGGTACAATCATTCTGTGAAAGTTTGAAGTCAATCAGATGAAAACTGTGGACTCTAGAGTGTTAACAAAGATCTTTGAATTAAATTTTAATAAGGCCCCTTTTCCTATGTTTCTTGAGGAATCATATCCGATTACAAAAAGTACAATCCTTATGATGGTACAATCATTCTGTGAAAGTTTGAAGAGAATCCGTTGTAAATTGTTGGCTCGAGATTATTAATGAGAATTTTTTATTAAACATTTCATAAGGCCCCTTTTTCCAGTGTTTCTTGAAGGATCATACCAAATTTCAAAAGGAATAATCCTTATGATAGTACAATCATTCTGTGAAAGTTTGAAGGGAATCCGATGAAAACTATTGACTCCATTGTGTTAAAGAGTATTTCTTAAAAGATTTTCGATTAAATTTTCATAAGGCCCCTTTTCCCGTGTTTCCTGATGGATCTGACCAAATTCCAAAATGAACAATCCTTATGATGGTACAATCATTCTGTGAAAGTTTGAAGAGAATCCAATGAAAGCTGTGGACTCTATCGCGTAAACGAGTATTTTTAATGGAATTTCAATTAAATTTTCATAAGGCCCCTTTTCCCATGTTTCTTGACGGATCATACCCAATTTCGAAAGGAACGATCCTAATGTTGGAACAATCATTCTGTGAAAGTTTGAAGAGAATCCAATGAAAGCTGTGCACTCTATTGCGTAAACGAGTATTTTTAATGGAATTTCAATTAAATTTTCATAAGGCCCCTTTTCCCATGTTTCTTGACGGATCATACCAAATTTCGAAAGGAACGATCCTTATGTTGGTACAATCATTCTGTGAAAGTTTGAAGAGAATCTGATGAAAAATGTGGACTCTATCTCGTAAACGAGGATTTTTGAATTAAATTTTCATAAGGCCCCTTTTCCCCGTGTTTCTTGACGGATAAAACCCATTTTCGAAAGGAACGATCCTTATGATGATACAATCATTATGAGCAAGTTTGAAGAGAATCCAATGAAAACTGTGGACTCTATCGCGTAAACGAGGATTTTAGATTGAATTTTTAATGAATCTTCATAAGGCCCCTTTTCCCATATTTCTTTGCGGATCATACCCATTTTCGAAAGGAACGATCCTTATGATGGTACAATCATTCTGTGAAAGTTTGAAGAGAATCTGATGAGAACTGTGGACTCTATCGCGTAAACGAGGATTTTTTAATTAAATTTTCTTAAGGCCCCTTTTCTCGTGTTTCTTGACGGATCATACCCATTTTCGAAAGGAACGATCCTTATGATGATACAATCATTATGAGAAAGTTTGAAGAGAATCAGATGAAAACTGTGGACTCTATTGCGAAAACGAGGATTTTTAATTGAATTTTTAATTAAATTTCACAAGGCCCCTTTTCCCGTGTTTCTTGACAGATCATACCCATTTTCGAAAGGAAGGATGCTTATGATAGTACAATCATTCTGTGAAAGTTTGAAGAGAATCCGATGAAAACTGTGGACTTTATCGCGTAAACGAAGATTTTTTATTTATGTTTGAATTAGGCCCCTTTTCCCGTGTTTCTTGACGGATCTGACCCAATTTCGAAAGGAACAATCCTTTTGATGGTACAAACATTCTGTGAAAGTTTGAAGAGAATCCGATGAAAACTGTGGACTTTATCGCGTAAACAAGGAAAAGTTTAACGGACGGACGACGGACGGACGGACGGACGGACGCACGGACGCTGGACGGGAAAAAGCCATCGCTATAGCTCTATTGGCCTTCGGCCAGTAGAGCTAAAAAACTAACCACACTGTATGAATACGCGTAGCGGATTCATGCATAAGTGTGATTAGGTTTTTTAGTTCGTACCTCCGTGAAAACAAAAATATTCTCTTCATTTCTTATAATATGATAGCATCGAGCGAAAAAGTCAAATATTTTACAAATTTGGATACCTTTTTGTATGGGTTTATTTTGTGTGGAAGCAAACAAATCGATGCGTGCTCAAAATTTTGTTCATGGAGTTATAAATAATTTTTTCGATCAAACAGAACCCCCGTTTTTGATAGACGAAACTATAAATTAAATTATTAGATAAACAAAATACAAATATCATATAAACCCTGTTTGACTAACCACCTTTATTAGAGCTCCACCTATATAAGCGAGCTACTTTTTAACAAGCCATTATCAGGTACAATAAAATGTACTTGTACAAGAACACCCAACCCACCCCTATCCGAGTCTGACCGAATTGAAAGCAACGTTTAAGAGTCACTTCAAGGAATAATTGACCGATCGAGGCTGCCATTGAAAGAAGAAGTCTACAAATCAAAAAAAATATTAATACCTGAAATGCGCATTGAACTGCGACATCGGCAATCATTTGTTTGAAGTAATTTTTGTTGGTTTGGAGACAGAAAAGGCGCAACTACAGCTTAATCAATTGTGTCGCCCTTGTTTTGTTACATGTTACTTGATATAAAGTTTGCAAAATGGCGCCGTAAATCATCGAAGTGGAACCTACTGCTGGAGCTCAGTGGGAATGGCCAGCGGAGTCAGTGGGCGGGGCCAGCGATCCGTCAATTATATCGAAAATGTTAAACGCATCTCTCTTTATATATATAAATATATATGTAAATACATATATATAAACAACCTTAGGTCTACACATTTACCGTTCAATTAAGCTCGTTATATCTCATAATGGCAGTCACTTTCGAGGTTTATGTATCGAATAGCTCGTTTCGCCTGAAACTACTCCCTATTCAGATGTTACCTGGTAACCTCTGTCATACCGATTTGGTCAGTCAGCCGTTATGTCTCATAATGGCAGTCACTTTGGAGGTCCATGTATTAAATGGCTCATTACGTCTGAAACTACTCTCTATACAGAGGTTACGTGCTAACATCTGTCGTACCGACTCGTTCATTAAGCTATTATGTCTCATAATGACAGTCACTTTCAAGGTCCATGTATCACAGGAGCATTACGTCTGAAACTACTCTCTACCTGATAACAAGTCGTACTGACTTCCGTCATTCAGCTTTTACTGAAGTAAGCGCAGCATCTTTATTTTTTGCCGATTTTTTAAAAACATATTAACCCTTGTCATGGTGCATACGATCCGTATCTAAATGCACTTTAAAATCAAACGCCTGAAAGCACTGGACTTACTAGTTAAGAGTAAAAAGATATTTTGAAAACTAAATTTATGACCATCTGTGTATTGAAGGAATCAAACAGGAGGTGTAGGCTATGATCAGACTGCATTTATGTGCAGGCTGATCATAATCTATACATCCTTCTAAAAGCTGAAATATTTCGGGTTCAGCATGACAAGGGTTGATATCACTCAATCTTATCACTTGTCGGTTATATTTCTGTTCGAATTATACAAAAAAGTCAATGTTCTGTATCCAATACAGGAACGCATGATCAGACTATAGCCCATGAAAATATGTTGTCAGATTTTTTGGTTCATTTTGATATAGCCAATACAACGTGTTGCTGAAATAATCAGACTTCCGCGCACCTATATTTACTAGTCGAAAACTGACCTCATGGTGGAGGAGGTTTCTAGTTTTGTTAAACGCGGGGCAATGTAGTAATTTCTCATGCTGAATAAAATTGTATTTCAATCAAAGCGCTGAAAGTACTGCAATGCCTTGATATTGAGTGTCAATATTTTGTTGAATAATTCTATATACAACTCTTGACTTAAATGTCAAACAGATGGTGTAGACAAAGATCAGACTTCACATGCATTCAGGCTGATCTTAGTCTACACAATCTGCCAAATCAGAAATATTCCGGGCTCAGCATGACACGAGAAATAACATGAAGCTGATCTGAGAGTTAACATGAAGCTGATCTTGGTCAGGTGAAATCAATCAATCATTGAGATTACTTGTGTACCTCCTGTTCCAGTGCTCGTATCAAATGATCGAAGTTGGGAAGTTTTTGTGCCAATTTCTCGATACGGTCACCGATGTTGTTTCCACTAGCGTCTTGATGTACTCCAGTGCCATCCAATTTTGTATCAACCTGGTGACTTTGTGCAAAGTTTCTAGGGGTAGGCTGGGGTTCCGAACCAGCTCCCCAGTTGTTTCTTTCCTGTTGCCACATGTAGAACTTCACATCGATTACCTAGACCTTTATCTTGTTAAAAAATATACAAAAGAGAATTGCATCACAATTAAAGGGCTGTTAGCACTGGCTTCAAAACGCTTGAACTAATACAACTAATGTGGCTCAAATTTATCTCATACACAAATCCAATTGTGTGGACCAAGATCAGACTGCTAATATGTGCGGTCTTTTCTTTATCTAACCTCCTCCCAAAACAGGAATATTCTGGGTTCAGTATGATAAAGGTTGCGCATTTCCTTGTCTAGGTTGTAAATATTTGCAAATAAAATCACATTTGTTTGACACAAATTTTCATTAGAAACCGTACAGAACTTTTTAAAAATCAATATTCAAGGCATTATGCATTTTCTGAAATTGTTTTCTTCTCCAATTAGACTTTACACTCTGACAATTTCAATGATTTTCAGGATGAACATGCAAATGTCGTCGGAGTGCATTTGATTGAATCCATAAGGCTGGAAGGATGACACAAATTTACACCTAATTTGGGTATCATAAACACGGTAACTGGAAAGTAACTATCCTATATACAGAAATTACAAATATAATTACGTTAAATAAACCTAACGACGAGAAGAAGAGGAATTTGTAGGTACAGAACTGGTGAAATCGGGAAACACACATAAAATAACTGAATGAAAAAAATGTAGGTTCAAACATACATAAACATCAGGCTTACCTTCCTATCCAGTCCCCAACTATAATGTTGGTGTCGTATTTCATCCGTGAAGGCATACAGTATTCAAAATTATCAAGGACCGAACTTATGTTTACTCTAGGAATTTGATCAAATATGGCAATATGTATGAGGGTTAATAATAATGTATTGGTGCAATTGTAGCTTCGCTTACCATTAGGTAACCATCGTGGTTATCGTCCACAGAAGTGTCACTTTATTTTCATGCAACCCTGTCACACCAGAAGGAAATACCGTTATTTTATCTCTGAATGACCCCTGGTGGCTCCTAACCCTATTAACAACATTTGTCATACGATGTTCTAAAACTGTTCCTCTCAAGTAACCGGTCATATTTCATTGTACGTTCAGCTTCTCTCATCAGTTCTAAGTTTATCACCAGATGCGTCAATGGAGCTGAAAAAATTGCGGAAATAAAGAAATTGCTTGTTACAAGCAATGGCTTCTTTTTCCACAAAACGGGAAAGGGTTGGTATACCGTATAACTAGCATCTTGTGGCATTTTCGAGAGGTGAACGACCGCTAATTTTGAATTCGTAAGTATCATAATTGTTAGATTACTGATTGACTGATCAAATCAAATCCGCGGTTGAAAGTTGATCCCAGACACTTATGTAAAGCACCTTTGTTAGTTTGGCGTCATAAACGTCATAACTACATCTTATCAACGCCGTCTCCACTGCCTATATCAAAACTAACTTCGTTTGATACCTCAGTCAAATTTCCCTGTTGGAGGTCAGTTTGTGGAGGTCAATAATCAGTTACTTATCATTTAATAGATAAAGAGAATATTTTTTGTTTTCACCGAAAAACCTAATCACACTGTATGAATACGCGAAGCGGATTCATAAATTGTGTGATTAGGTTTTTCGGTTCATACCTCCATGAAAACAAAAAATATTCTCTTCATTTCTTATGATTTAATAGCATCGAGCAAAAAATGCAACAACTTAACAAATTTTGATACCTTTTTATATGGAACTATTTTGTGCGGAAGCATATAAAATGGCTGCGTGCTCAAAATTTTGTTCATGGAGGTATGAATTAAAATTTTCGACCAATCAGATAGCTCGTTTTTGATAGACGAAACTAACAATTAAATTATATCCTCGTAATTAAAATTGTAAAGACTTCATACCCTCTTCATATAAAAGATAGGCTCTTCGTCTTTGTAGAAAAAAATATTTAACTTTTCCGGTACAATATTGATATTATGCGACCAATAATCTTATACTACAGAAAACATTGTACAGTAAAGTTAAAAAGTAATTTTGCTTTTACTTAGAAAAGCAACTCGAAAGAAGATTCCAACACAGAATGGAAGAATTACGATCAAAATGATAGATTTACTATTCTCAAATTAGTTTTAAGACGTTGTGAAAGGTACAGATACTTTTGATGTCGACTTAACTCATTACCAGAAGGCAAAGTTTTAGACTGAACAAATTTGAAAGGAATTGCAGAATACAATTTAATGCTTATAAAATCTTAGATTTTTTACCTTTTGGACATTTTCATTTTTTGTGTTGATTATGTTTCTTCTAATAGTAAGCTACTAATGTATATGACCGACATGGGCTTTATCTTCATTATAATATAATTTAATTGTTAGTTTTGTCTATCAAAAACGAGCGATCTGATTGGTCGAAAAATTTAATTCATACCTCCATGAACAAAATTTTGAGTACGCAGCCATTTTGAATGCTTCCGCACAAAATAGTTCACTACAAAAATGTATCAAAATTTGTTAAGTTGTTGCATTTTTCGCTCGGTGCTATTAATTTATAAGAAATGAAGATAATAATTTTTGTTTTCGTGGGGGTATGAATCGAAAAACCTAATCACACAATGTATGAATCCGCTTCGCGTATTCATACAGTGTGATTAGGTTTTTCGGTTCATACCTCCATAAAAACAAAAAAATATTCTCTTCATCTCTTTAAAGAAAAAAAAAATATAGTGGTTGAAACTTCATCAAGAAAGCCTCGAGAAGAGCAGACAAAAGGGGTGGATTTTAACCTGGGCAAACATGGTAGTTGTTAAAGGAAATGAGTGCATTCTAATCAGGGTCGATACTGTTTACACACCAAAGAATTCCCTTTTCGCTCTACATTCAACTTCTATTTCATAGTATTGACTAAGACTGACCGGGTTTAGCTTTTAGTTGGTACGGTGTTAGGCATATTGTGTAAGCCTGTGGGGAAATTTATAACGTTGATCATCTCGTGTGGAACTTAATGCTAGTGCTTCTTTTCTCTTTAAATCCATTACCCCACACAATCCATCCTTTTTATTACCCCAGAGAAAATAGCTTTAAAAAACATAGTGGAAAATGAAGAAATTGCTTGGAACAAGCAATTTCTTCATTATCCACAATGTTTTTTTTATCCAACAAGACGAAATAAATTTAAATTTCGTCAACTTTAAATTGTCGTCTGCAGCTTCTTTTAATTTAGACTAGTCTAAACTTTTGTTATGTGGTTAATAAAATTGAGCGCCAATTAGTTTTTACGGATTCTTAAAACAAATAATAATGTGTCTGCACAATTTAGCCAATATAATGTTAAACTGTATTATTCCGTTCAGGCACGAAAACAAACAAACAAACAAACAAACAAACAACAAAACAACTTCAAATTCTGTAAATGGGACTTATTCACGTATTTATTTACCGAATAATAAAAACCGCACGGCCCCTGAGTTTGTTGATTTCGGGAAAAATGTAGGAGTGGAATAATGCTTCTTGTCATCAATTTTCAGTTTCTTTCAAAGTTTCGTACTATACAAATATACGATTCCCTGTTCACTTCAAATACACCCTTTAGCGCGAAATTGTATCGCTCGGTTAAACTTTAAAGATATTTTCGTAAACAAGTCACGCTTGATCTGATATTGTTTTCCTCATGATATATATTCATATAAAACCATTCACCAAACGACAAAATTGTAGACGATTCCAATCAAGAAAAGGATGCAGATTACAAACCAATAAGGTACATGTACAATACATAGAAGTGATAAGGATATGCGAGAAAATACTTTTTATTACTACTGTACAATGTTTTTTAAAGTATAAGATAATTGGTTGATTGATTGATCGAATGGGGTTTAACGCCGCTTTTAACAGTCTTTCAATCATATCGCGGCGGCTGGAGCACCTAACAATGGATTCCTAGTATTTTTCACACCAATACTACCACTACAATCTTTCTTAGCCTCCAGCTGCTATCTCCCTTAGGTTTACGATTATCCACCCATTGGTGAGAGACAATGTCGGAAAGGATATGTGCCGCCGCCGAGGATCGAACCCATGCCTCTCATGATTGAACATTAGGAGTCTGTTGCGCTACCGAATGTGCTATGACGGCGGCATAAGATAATTGGTCACAAAAATAAATATTGTATGGGTAAGGATAAATGGGTTTTTCTACAAAGATGAAGAGCCTATTTTTTTTATATCAAGAGGGTATGAAACCATAAAACCTAATCACTCTGTACGAATCTGCGAAAAGGGATACATACAAAACCGTGCTGAGGTTGAAAGTTCTACACATCAAAGTAAAACAAAAAAGATTATTACTTAGTTCTCATAATTTTATTTGATTACGGTAAAAACATTACATAATATCTACTAAGCAAAAGTCATACCAGTTAGAGACCGTTTTTAGCCTGAGATTGCGTAAGCAATCTGAGGCTAAAGTTACTATTCTAAAAATTCAAACCCATGCAGAGTTTAATGTGAAAACATAATGTAAAAACATCTACCGCAATCAATGTGATCTTCTGTCGCTTGAAAAGTAGATCGGATCTGACCATAAATTAATACGCCCGACTGAGGCGAGAAGGACGAAGGCGAGATATGACTCATTGAAAGCTGTCGGCTTGATGTACAGTACTTTCGTGTGAGTGTTCTGAATTTGGCAAAATTATCAAAACTTGACGAGTGAATGAAAAGAAAAGAGATATATAAAATTATTAAACATATATAATCATATCATATTATTAAGAAAAAATAAGTTGTTTGTTTCATACCAAAATAATATTACTTATTCTAGAGTAAGAATGTTAAAACGGTCCGGTTAGAAGAAGTTGCTGTAAAAAGCTGATAAGCGAAGCTGTCGGTTTTACGCACGAGTGGAATGTTTTGTTTAACAAATTAATTGGTCATTCATAGGATCATATTCGCACTGTATGAAAACAGATTGGTCGTGCTGTTAATTGTTTGAATACAAATAGACAACTAAACCTGTTACATATATGCTTCTCATGTCAACCCCCATTTCGGACAAACACATTTGTAACACACTTTATCTGTTACGAATGTGATCATGTACGTAACAACTGTGTTACATATATGATTTGTTACAAATATGATCCAACAGTGCTCGGACTTTATGTCTATATATTTTTTCCTCCGAATTCTACCCAAAGGATGCAACGTCTACATACCGCTTTTGAGAGGTGTACATAATCATGTTAACCTGGTAAACGACCGCCCGCCCTCTCTCGCTCTCTTTATCTGCAGATTATAAAGCGCATATTTACATAATGAAGTTGGTCTGTGTGGTAGAACACTCACATCGCACACAATAGCCTCCTAGTTGGAACCTGGCTACACGCTCCATTCCCCCATCTCTCTCACTCTCTCGCTATAGCTCCACTGGCGGAAAGCCAAAAGCTCTTGTCATGATGTGGTGTCCGTCGTCCGTCCGTCAACTTTTACTTTAAAAATCTTCTTCTCGGAAAGTACTGAAAATATTTCAACCAAACTCAACCAAAATTCACAGGAAGGATCCTTGGGTGGCCTTTATCAGATCCCTTCAAAGCATTTTGATCGGGTGAAAAATATGTAACGATATACACATGTAAATATATCGTTACAATACCTCAATGCGATGAAAATTATTGCGGGCAGTTTAAGTCCCCTAGCGCACAAATTGGGAGATCTGCGCATAATCGACAGTAGATTTGGGTAAAAAGTGGCACCTCCGATAATCCGACCATCAAACCTTTTCTGCCCAGATTATATTTCTCCTGTATACATATCTCAGGCTTTCAGCGCTTTGATTAATAAAACTATGCTATTACAAATATTTTCGAACTCACTTTTTGGAGAGATGAAACCAATATGTCAGCTAATTAGAATGCAGGAATTTTAATAGATACAACTAAATTAATGCTCGGAAGATGACAGAATTTGTAAAATATATGGTCAGGGAAATGAAAACTAGGAAAATCGTTCGATGGCGTAAACGCCGTAACCGTCGCTTAAATACGCTATGCTCACGACATTTTAGACGCAAATGTCCGAGTTCAAAGTTCACTTCATGTCTAAATGAATCATTTGATTGGTCAAACGTTTTATTCATTGACAGTGGCGAGTTGACCGATCGCGGCTGTCAATCAAGAAATATATTGGCTAATCAAATTATTCATTCAGCCCGGAGCTGAGATTTAAACTCCGATATTAGTAGCCATCGAAGCGAAAGAATTTTTTTGGCGACGTTAATGCCGTATCTACAGCTTATTCAAGCGTTTAGGTCGCCAGCCATAGATTCTTCTTTTTTGTTACATGATACTGACTACAGGTTTTGTTGCAAAATAACGTCGTTTAAAAATCGAAGCGGGATATCCTGTTGGAGTCAATGGGCTTTGCCAAAGGAGTAGGTGGGCGGGGCAAGCGATTGGTCACTTAAAGGGTGTTTACACCAAACCATATAATTCATAAAACAGCAATGGGCGGATCGCAATTGTCAATGAAAGAATAAATCGACTAGCCAAATTATTCATTTAGACCGGAACATAACTTTAGAAACCGATAATAGCCGACATTTATGATGGTTTGGCGACATAAACTTCGTAACTACAGCTTATGCAAGCTGCAGCTACGGCATTTAGTTCGCAAACTAGTCAATTCTCTTTTTTGTTACATTCTACTGACCATTAACGCTGTTTAATATCGATATGTAATTTCCGGTTGGAATCAGAGGGCGTTGCCAGCGGAATTAGTGGGCGGGCCAGTATTCCGTCAATTACAAAAGTGGTTAAAGGAGTATTCAATTTTGGTAACCTATATATTTTCGACTAGTATACATGTATATCCCTATTTTCGAGTCATACTCGGGTGACCAAGTGAAATTTACATATATTCTACGGTTACACATATTTTGGGTATTATTTTGTCAAACTAACCACAAAAAACACAAAAGATAGTTTTCGAGAGACAACCGCTGTAACTATAGAGATGATGTAGGCGAAATTTTGACTAAGAAATGTAACCGATTATGCACAAAAAGACTCGTTAGAAGCGCAAAGAAGTATCAACCTTGTCAGTTTGTCCTGACTGTGCAGACTGACTGACGAAGAGGCCATTCGCTTCAGGAAGATTTTCTGATTGTAGAATGGTCATTCTATCTAACTGTAGGTTTATATTCTAAGTATTATCCCTGATTGATCTCCGTTAGATCAAATCTATTTTTTTTTTTCAAATCTTTGTTTGCTAAACACCCAAGGGGGGGGGGGAGCTTTTCTTCTGACAGGCTACAACCCAACCAATCATTTGTAGCGTAATGAATTAAATTGAATTAATTTTACTTAAAGATTAATCTGAGATTTCTGATTTACCAATTCCCTAACAATTCCGCTTTTTACGCCCCTAAGGAAATAGCTTATGAAAACGTGAAAAATGAAGAAATTGCTCTTGACAAGCATTTTCACCATTTTCCACGATGCCTTCTACCACAAAAGACAAAGATTCTTAAAATTTCATAAATTTAAAACCGTCGTCTTCTTTCAATATGGACCAGTCTAAAATTTTGTTACGTGGTATTGGGTTAAACTAGTTCCGCTTGAAAGTAAAGTTAACTTACTTAACCTGTATATATTTGTGATACCAATAATATGGAGATTATATAGACTATAACGTGATTGATTGATTGAATGGGGTTTAACGGCGCTTTTAATAGTATTTCATTTATATCGCGGTGGCTGGAGCACCTAACAATGGATTCCTGGTATTTCTCACAGCAGTAATACCAATACATCCTTTCCTAGCCCCCAGCTGCTATCCCACTTAGGTTTACGTTTATCCACCCATTGGTGAGAGACAAATGTCGGAAAGAATATGTGCCGCCGCCGAGACCATAACGTGTACCGAGAAGACACCCCCATACAGCCCAACCCACACACGTGTGTGTTTTCGTATTCTCGTGTTCGCAGTCTCGCCGTCGAACCCTCGTAGTCTTATTGTCGTACTGTTGTGATCGTGTCGGTCAAAAAGCAATACAGAAATCCTCTCTAAAAAAAT
Source organism: Fragum fragum (assembly GCA_946902895.1). Classification (NCBI taxonomy): domain Eukaryota; kingdom Metazoa; phylum Mollusca; class Bivalvia; order Cardiida; family Cardiidae; genus Fragum; species Fragum fragum. Next base: position 57,591,817 of record OX336369.1, on the reverse strand, counting down.
CGGCCTGCAGCTAATTTATACGCTTTATCGCTCGAGTCATCACGTTCTTCATGGGTAAATCGAAATGTTCGAGGTAAGAACATGGAGGCGGACCAGTGAAACACGAATGTGCGACAACGAAAATACATGTACTAGACCTGGAGCTAACGTGTTTATGTTGTGCGTGCTCACGCATTAACAATTCATCCAATTACCAAACAACACAAATTTAGACTGGTCCAAATTGAAAGAAATTGCAGACGACAAATTTTAGTTGGTGGAAATTAGGAAATCCTTACATTTTAGTATAGAAAACATTATGGACAATGAAGAAATTGCTTTCTTCATTGTCCACAATATTTTCCAATGACTTTTCGACCAAGGGGCATCAAAAAGAGTCATTGTGTGGGAATGGATTAAGCGTCGTATCCTCATTTTCTTGAATGCCGTGATCACACCTTCATGCCTTGTATACTAGTTCTCGTTATCACGTGATCGCGAGCTTAATGTCCTAACCTCAGTTTATTAGATATAGTTCGTCAAAGAAGTACATTGTATAAACAGAATACATACGCATACGGAACAGAAATTTTCTACGTTTGATTAATAATAATGTATCATGCTTACTAATGAATGTTTGTATTTGATAAACAAAGCGACTTGCTTTCTTAAATTTCATTCAAACGTTGGATTATTCCCATTATTATTGTCCAACTCTCGCGATCGTCGTGCTCTGATGAATTGTATTCCAATATACCATCGTACTTTCTTGTCGAAATCACGTTTTCTTAACCCATTCCCACACAACAAAATTTTAGACTGGTCCAAATTGAAAGAAGCTGAAGCCAACAATTCCAAGTTAATGGATTTTGATTTTTTCGTCTTTTTAGAAAGAAAATATTGTGGATAATCAAGAAATTTCTACAAACTTTTTTCTCGAGGGGCGTGAATAGGAGGGGTTATGCTGGAGTGGGTAGAAGTCATACCATTCCTTTCAATCTCTCTCGTTTATTAAAGCTGTAGTTACGACAATTTGCTCGCGCACCGACAAAAATATGTTAAGTTAAATCAAAATTAAAGTAGGTCAAAGGTCACCATACTGGCTACAGGGTGAAAGTCTGTGACTTGGTAGAATCCTGAATTAGATAGAATAATGAGATATATAAGGTATATCAAAATGAAAGCATCTTCCATGTCTTTCAGTAGGTTTACGCATTACCACACGAATTCGCATTTTACATACTTTAGGAAACATTGTGAGAAAATAAAACATTGCTTATCATAAAAGACGTCTCCTTTCCCATTTTTTCTGGCATAAAGGTACTTATTTTTAAATATCAACCCACATTGAATTGTGGTCAGCATATTCTTTTCAAATTTTGAAGTCTATAACTTTGTTGACTAGTAAATGGTTATAGGTCAAGACCTCGGCATACAGGTCGAAGTGGAAAGGGTTGCATACAACTTTTCAAGGCAGAGTATGAAATATTGCAAATTTCTCCTTTTCAAAATATATATTTTCCTGAACATTATTATTCAAGGACATCAAAACTAAATTCTATGTGAACGCTTTGACTTCAACTTGACATGAAATATATATACGATATATCTAAAGTAAGCAAATACATAAAAATATATCAAAGGTGAAGGTCACTCGTTGAAAGTCTACAACCCGATGAAGCTCTGCATAGAAAACATATATAGTTTCGTTTAATTTTACAAACCATTCACCAAAATTCAATAAACAAACATGATTTGGACTGTTTATAAAGTACTCAAGTCACAGACAAAAACACATGACAATGACATGATTCATTAAAAGCATGCAACATTTATGTCCATTCCTCTTGAAATCTTGCAATATATCTAGTATAATCCCTACACAAATTGAACGCATATTCACCCATTTGTTGCCTTATCTCATGTTCATACAAATTCCTGTTGGTATAGTATGTAAAAGCACGAAGTTCTTTGTCAGTTGGAAATCTTTTACGATTCCAGTTTGGAAAGCCAGGCGTATTTGGATCATTAGACGAAGTTTGTGTTTGTTTGACCATCGTCTGATGATAGTTTGTTTGTAGTGTAGATATGTCTGCTGATTTAAGTTGATCCGAAGTGTTCTGGTCTTGGGTTTTTCTCTCACTATTTAGTTCACTAAATTTTAGCTCACCCGCACTGACAGGCGATGCTCTTGAAGTTGCGAATGACTGAATGGACAAATCCATATTTTTGTTCCTCTTTTCGCTTAGCCTTAATGTATTCTTCATTAAAACTTCGTTTCCATTTGCCGTAGTGGATGCTTCTTTATGAGCCGCCGGTGCACTTTTGGAACGTTCAGTTTTAACAGCCTGTGCAACCCCTTTACAGAGAAGCGGTCCGTCAGCATGCAAGTAAAGGGGTGGCCACACAACATACTCTAGTTTATCACCCGTCTTAGTATAAGGTCTAAAAAGATTAGGGTCAAAAGCTTCGAAACGCCTCTCCTTAGTGTCAATGGTCACAGGGGGATCTTGAGCAGCCATCAACCAACAACATTCCACACATCCTCTAACGAAACTGTCGCAGGTTTCTGAATGAACGTAGGATTTAGTAGAGTAGTCGTACCATTGACTTTTTAGTTGCTACAAATATAACATTTTCTATCATATTTTGATAGCTATAAAAACAGGTTATTCTAAAGTTTCATTTAACAAGATACACAATGGTAGCTTGTTCAATTATTTTAAAAGAAAAATTGCTTTCAGTTTCTAAGGGTCTTTGTTGACCCTCAAGCTTGAAACGTGCGACTCAATAAAATTGACATTAATTACACCAATTTCTCAATCAAAGCTTTAGGGAAATATCTAATTTGTACATATGCACACTGGTTTAATAAAAGAGCTACCGATTAACTTAATAAATCGGTTTAAGTTAAAAGAAAACACTTACACAAAAAATGAAAACAAAGACCCTTTTCCTGTTCAATCCCTGGTCTTTATGTACCTGTGATTTAATATCTAAGAAAACATTGTAGAAAAAAGAAGAAAAAATTGCTTATAACAAGCAATTTCTTTGAATTTGGACAGGTCTGAAATGTCGCAAAACAGGAAAGGGTTAAGCGCCTATATCACTCCAGTCGCCACAATTTAATGAAATTTTTAAGGTTTTCAAAGAAACCCGAGACACAAATGGTCATAAACCGTCCAGTAGTTTCAATGAAGAACTTATCAGATCATTCATTTCATCCCACATTTAAAGAATTAGATTAAGTGTCGCCAGTTACATAAATTGTGAAGGAATCTGAAAAAACAACTCAAGAAGATCGTCTCAGTGAAATTTGGTTGACATTCACTTTCAAAATTTTCAAAATATACGACGCAATTACAATACATTTACAAAGGCAGTTGTATTGATATGTATAAAACAGACTTCGGTTGTAGAGAAACAAGTAAATACCTTAATCCCATTTTCTTTCTATTCTTATGTCTTTCTTTTAAAGATGAATAAATATATCTGTTTACATTGTGTATGAAAACACCACCACCATTGCACTGTACATGTATGAGCCCATGCATATGCGACTTTGTTTTCAATCGCCTACGAAACTTCTTTGTGCGTAAGACTCCTTATCATTCTTTTTTATTGGGGATTTTATGCAACTTTTCATACAATCTGGAACCACCAGTTTCGGTAGACATAAATCAATTAAATTATATATCAATGAAAAAAGAGCATCGCCATTTCTCGCTTAATATTATCTAGACAATTCGTGTAATATAAAAACTATTCAATAGTGTAACTTCTGTGCTGTTGGTCAAACTAGAAATTAAACCAGAAAAGAAAGCTTTACCAGAGAATAAAGCTGTCTATAAAACGACAAAAATAACAATGCATAAATAACAACAGAGTAAAATTGAGCCCAAATCGCCCACATGAGATCGATTTGATATAGTTAGCGAAGCCCCGCCATGCCCACATTTTTATCGAAATCGAGATTTCACAAACAAGTTTTGAAAAAAGGTCACCGTAAGTTGATTACTATCAGGATAAGTCGAAATTGGCTCAATGGTTAAGTGGGAAAAGATTTCCTTTTTTCTCGAAGTCTGATAAGACCCATCCTGCCACGCCAAAATTTCGTTTTTGAAGTTTTGAAAAGGGACACCCTATAAACATTCCTGTCAAGTTTGGTACAAATTGGCCCACTGGTTTAGGAGAAGAAGAATTTCTCTAAGTCTGATAAGTCCTCCCTACAACGTACCTACTTTTTTATAAATCAAAATTTCGCGAACCAGTTCTGAAAAGAGTCGCCTACTTGGCATTCTTGCCAAAGTTGATCTAAATAAGCCTAATGGTTTAGGAAAAATTGGTCCAAATTAGCCCGATGGATTGGCGGTGGATTGATTGATTGATTAAATAGGGTTTAAAGCCACTTTTAACAGTACTTCAGTCATATCGCGGCAGCTGGAGCACCTAACAATGGATTCAGGGTATTTCGCACACCAGTACTACCACTACATCCTTTCTTAGCCTCCAGCTGCTATTCCACTTAGGTTTACGATTACCCACCCTTTGGTGAGAGACAAATGTCGGAAAGGATATGTGCTGCTGCCGGGGATCGAACCCGTGACACCCAATGTTTGAAGATTTGGAGTCTGACGCGCTACCAACGGCGCTATGACGGCGGCTGGATTGAAGATCTTTTAAGAATTATTCCCTGATTTCTTGTAGTCTAATAAACCCGGCTCTGCCACGCCTACACTTTTTTGCGAATCAAAATTTCACGAACAAGTAAGACAAGAAATATTTCTGCGAAATTAGATCCAAATTGGCCAAGAGGTTTGGGAGGAGATGTTTTCAGAAAATGTTGACGACGGACGACGGACATTCAGTGATCCTTAAAGCTCCCATTGAGCACGTTGTGCTCAAGTGAGTTAAAAAAGACAATTCCTTCAATCATTAGCAGATAAAGAGTTGCAGAAAACCTATTGTCTTACCTTTGTAGTTATAGCACAGAAATATTTCCATCCTTTCGTCATTGGTAACATATATAGAAAGTCCATTTGTCCTGTGTCAAATAGATTTGACTCGGACTCTTGAAAAAAAAACCCAACCCTGTATACACAAACGAGAATGACGGACAAACATACATGGTGAAATCAGAGTAACTTCCTCTACATTATATGAGTGGCTAACCTAAATATAAACTGTACCTTGTAAATGTGTTCCACAAGTTCTGGTGCTAGATTTCTGGAAAAGTCTCTCATCTGCTTCAATATGAAATCTGGCATTTGAATTCTCTGGAAAAACATTTTAGCAAATCATTCCTAATGAAAAAATAATCAAGGGCGACAGAAAAGCTCGAAATCGCACATCTTAATTTATCGTAATTACCCTTGATTAATATTTTCAAAGGGAATACTTCCCTGTAATCAGTTACTGGAGTGACAGTATTAAACAAGAGGCCCGTGAGGGCCTGAGAGGCTTACCTAACTTTCCTTTCAAAGCCTTCATTTAGACAGAATCATCTAAGGTTAGTACAAACATTTCCATAGAAAAACTCATTTTGCTCTAGCAGCTGCTAATCATAAATGTCCTGAAACAACGGTCAAAGATCAAGTTGATATAGTAAACTACGATATTTAAGCTTATAGGAAAGATCGCTAAATCGAATCATATGTCCTAATGAAGTTCCACGAGGACTTTTGTCACATAAGGTATAAGTTGTGTTAAAAGAAAGGTGTATTTATTCAAGTTAGTCGATGTAAAGGGCAATTGAAAGCATACGACCTCCTGAATATCTGTGTGATCTGATCAAATAAGATATAAGGTACGTCAAAAAGAACCATTTAAGTAAGTCTAAGGTCAAGGTCATAACACTAGATTCAGAGAAAAAGCATGTGATTTTATGGAGTCCCGTATGAGATAAAATCATGAAATATATAAGGTAAACTTAAATAAAGCAGATTCGTTAAAAGTCAAGAACTAGGCGCGTAAGTGAAAGACTGAAGCCTAATGAGGTTCTGCGTTGAATATGATAATATCATCGTGTAGGACTGTTAAAATATAAGCAGTTTCATTTCAGAAAACCGAGGGTCAAGGTCAAAATATCAAAAACCAAAGAGTGAGCTTGACTAGCGAGCCATTTTGGGAAGTGAAGACGTTGCTTGTATCAAGCAATGTCTTCGTTTCCAACATTTTTTTTTTCAAACCAAATTCGTGTTTTAGATTATCATCAAACTGCAGTTGTCGTCTGCACCTTTTCCCAATTTTGACAAGTCTTGAATTTTGAAGTCTTGTAATGGGTTCAAGTCGCAACATTGCTCTATATCAGAATCAGTTATGCTGTGTAGCTCTGAGGCATAGGTTTTGACTTGAAATTGTGTAGACTGTATTATGATGTTGTATTTCGAAATTCTATTTTTTCTCTCAAAGGGACATCTTTTTAAAGCTGGGTTCTTACCGATCCTGCTTTAAAGGCCCTCTGAAGGTTCTCGGAATATTCTTTCCATACATTCCTGCATCTTGCGTTCACATACTGGAAAAAATGATCAAAACAATTGCATCAATGCCTTTTAAAGGGTATTTACTGGGTAAATTAACTCTTTACTGTTTTCCAAAATTTTAGAATTGTCCAAATTCAAAGGGGTAGCACACGGCATTACAAAGTAAATACAATTCAAAATGTAGCTATCCCACTAGATATGAAACAAATGCTTGATAAAAGCAATTTCTTCATTTTTCATAATGTTCATTCAAATCATAATATCCCAGGGTCGTAAAAATGTTTGATTGTTCAGAAAAAGTCTAATAGGATATACATCTACCTACATTGCAGCAATCTCTTTTAAGATTCGACGAGGGTGCCTGCCGCCTAAACACAATGTTTTTTAGTAGATTTCATTTCTGGCTAGCAAATCATCAGCTTTGATAGCTTTAGTTAACAGACATAATTTTGAGGTCTTCTCAGAGTTCAAAGGAGTGCAAACCGCCACTAGAGGCTTAACCACTTAATTCATTGAATGCTTACGCCATAAAAGTAGTTCTTGTGAGTCTATTAGAGGCTTCACTATGCGCACTGCTTTGAATGGCCCCGTGAATTAACTTTCTTCTATTTGTAGAAAACTCCTTCTAAAGCATGCTTTTTATCCCGTTCCCACTCAATCCCGCATTTTAAGCATCTGAAGAAAACAACCTTTCAAAAGCACTTTGGACAATGTAGAAATTGCTTGTAACAAGCAATTTCTTCAATTTCCACAATACTTTCTACCCTAAAGGCAATGCTTTTCTAACTTCCACTAAGTTGGATTTATTTATCCTGATTACCTATGAAATAGAAAATAACTTAATAAAACCATGCTTTCCTAGCTTACAGTACTTTCAGTACTTTGCTTCAAATAGTCTCGGACAGTTTTGGGTTCTTTGTAACATGTCAAATGAATAAAACCAGATTCACGAAATAGAGTAACGTACAGATGTATTTTATAATAATGAAGCCACCTTAAACAATTTCAGTATATTTTTTCGAAAAGGTTGATGGACAAATCTCTATCTTACTTAGACTGGTACCGTGTCGACTTTGATTAGGCGACTTCTTGTACAAGTCGGCAGAAAACTAGTCTATATCTTACTGTCATTTCTTTGAATACAGTATCAGCTCCAAGATAAGAGGACAAATAAAGAAATGACACGAGTAAAAGATAATTACAAAAGTAAAAGCAATTGGCAAATCGCGTCTTTCAATCAAAGAATCAATTAATCAATAAATCATTCATTTAAACCGAAAGTTAACTATGAACTCCTACATTCGCCGACATTTATGTGAAGCATTCTTGTTAGCTTTGCGACCTAAACGTCGTGAATACAGCCTATTAAAACTGTAATTACGACAATTTAAGTGGCAAAGCAGCAATTTCACATTTTGTAAATGTTACCGGCCATAAATTTTACAAAATAATGCCTGGCAATATCGAACAGGAACTTCCTGTAGGAGTCAATGGGCGTGGCAAGCTAAGCGAGAGGGCGGGGCGAGCAATCCGTTAATTGGCTGATGTAAAGAAATGAATAGAAACTTAATAATTTACATATGTTACTCTAAATCTGCTACAATGTATACCAACCCGACAAAATAAAAACAGACGAATCGATTATTTCGTCATATAAATGCTTCCAGTAAGGTAAGTTCTTTAGGCGCATTTCGTTGAAGCTTACCATTAATATCTGTAGCAATTTCTTTATCGTCTCCTTCTCGTCGCATGATTTTTGTATCTCCTCATAAGCGTCTGTCCAAGCATTGTCATATAGTTCAGAAAACTTTTCCCCTAGTTTGGAAGGTCTGTTTCTATCACTTAGGTCCGTTATAGCTGGATTATTATCCGTCAGTTTGTTTCCCATCACTTGACTTAAACTGAGAAAGCGTAAAAGTACATAGTAAATAGAGAAAGAAGTTATAGCTGGGTAACTTATGTCTACATCTTGAGACTTTAACCATCTGGGCCCGAGATTATAAAACCTTTTTCATACTAAACAGGGAATTTACTCAAACTCTAAGTTTGAATTAATGTTGTCTTTCTACGTTAACTGTACTTTTTTGCTATAAATTATAATTTACCAATATAATCTCTCATTTTCACGCGCTTGTCGTAGATTTTAACATAATATACATCTTTAATTTCTAATCGCATGTTGAGTAAATACTCAGTCGAGTAGGAAAAAGGTTTTATAATCTCGGGCGCTGGTGTTGCGTGTTAACTCATTACCAGACGGCATAATTTTAGACTGATCTAAATTGAATGAAGTTGTAGACGACAATTTAAAATTCATGAAGTTTGGAATTTTGTTCCTTTGGGATAGAAAACATTGTAAATAAGGAATCGCTTGTAACATGCACTTTCTTCATTTTCCACAATGTTTTCCAAAGCTGTCTTCCTTGGGGGGCTTCTAACGCGTCATCGGGTGGTAATGGGTTAATTACTTGAAATTGAAAAAATGTATTTCTTGGGCGACCAACATATCGTAACTACAGCTTTGAAAGCTGGGCATCAGATGTTTCAGTCCCCTGACGAAGACATGTGAGATTGTATTCCGACAATCCTTTCTTTAACATGATATAACACTAATTTGAAAGCCAGGAAGGTAGGAATTAAAAATATTTTCAGATCTTATAGTAAATAAATCATTAATCCTCCATTTCAGTTAAATTCCAATCCTAACAGGAAATAGTATTATAAAATGAGCGCATGCGTGACATTTCCAACCATTACACATGTGCGCCGAGTAAAGACTCAGATCAGCCTGTGCAGCGGCTCAGTCTGATCAGAGTCTTCACTCTGCTATCTTTAGACAGATACTGACCCAAAGCTTCTTTAAACAATCAGCGAATATTCTAATTGCCCCGAATGGCTGTCCAGGGTGCTCAATGTGTGCGAGTCACGCACATGCGAAATGGTTGGAAATGTCACGCATAGGCTGAAATGATAATGATAAGCTGACCAGGTAGATAGAAGTTACATAATTACCGTGTTCGAAGATTAGTGATTTCTTCATTGCTTTTTCTTTGTTCTTCTTCCATTTCTTCAATCATTTTTCCTTTATTCTTCAACTTCTCCTCCTTTGTCTGTACCATTTGTTCCAAACGGCTTTTCTCTGCGCTCAGATTTATTATTATTTCGTCGGCTTCAGCCAATTTTGTTTTTAACCCTTGTATAGAAGTAGCGCTTGCCCTCGATTGTTCGATTTTGTCTTCATATTCTAGCTTCAAGTTTAAGATGTCTTCTTTAGCAGCAATGTACTATAAAAAATGAACGATTTCAAACATTTAAATGCTGCTATTTAGATTAATCGACTTTCTTTCTCCGTGTTAAAGTTTAAAACTCTTACGAGTCTATATTTCAACAAATTAACCCATTCCCACACAGTGGCGCTTTCAAACGCCACCTCAATATGAAAGCATGGTAAAACAGTATGGAAAATGAAGAAATTCCTTGTTACAAGCAATTTCTTCATTATCCACAATGTTTTTTTACCCAAAAAGAGAAAGATTTCATCAACTTAAAATTATCCTTTGTAACTTCTTTGAATTTTGACTGGTCTAAGATTTTGCCGTCTGGTAATGGGGTAACTGTGCTTAGCCTCATACCCATTTAACCCATTCCCACACAACAAAATTATAGACTGGACCAAATAAAAAGAGGCTGCAGATGACAATTTCAAATTGATGGAAGTTTAAATGTTTTTTTGTCTTTTTGGACGTAAGACATTGTGGATAATGAAGAAAGTGCCTGATACAAGCATTTTTCATTTTCCACAGTGTTTTCCAAAGCTTTTTTGGTAAGGGTCGTAAAAAGGGTGTGTGTGTACAGAATCCCTCTCTTTTACGCCACAAATAAAAAATAAAAACTGTAGAAAGTATTGTGGAAAATGAAGAAATTACTTCTAAAACGCATTTTCTCCATTTTCAATACTAGTAGTGTCTCTTTTGTCTACAAATTCTTTCAATTTAGACCATCCTACAATTTCGTCGACTGGTAATGTGTTAAACAACTTTGTTAAGATTTTCAATGAGGAGATTGTCCACCAGTTAAATAAAAAAGCCTTGTACATTCTGGTTGACAACAACATTATTTATAAGGATTCCCCCTTTTGTTGCTTTGGAAAAATGGATTCGAATTCGATAACACAGATATATACTTATCTATGTTTGCGAACGATCACCTAGTAGTAATACCTTACCCTTTCTCGTTTTTCTAATATTAGACTAGTCGAATTTGAAAGAGGTTGTAGAAAACAATTGGAATTTGATGTAATTTGAAATGAAAAATTCCTGTGTGGTAGAAAATATTGTGGGAAAAGGGGAATTCGCTTGTTTCAAGCAATTTCTTATTTTTCCACAATGTTTTCTCAAGTATAAAATCACAGTGACGTAAAATCCCGGGTTTATACAGTAAAGGGTTAAATACAGAATTTAAAACCTGAAAGTTTTACAGGTTGTCACCAGAATCACGAGAATTGATTAAGTGTTTTAAAAACTATTTCCACATATTCCAACTTTTTCACGACCCCCAGGACAACAGTTCAAGAAAACGTAGAAAATAAAGAAATTGATTGTAAACGTTGTTTTCTACATTGTTAATTCTGTTAAGTATTTCTGCTGAGGAAGAAACTACATAAACTTGAAGTCGTCTGCCATCTTTTTGAATTTTAACCAATCTAAATCTACGGTATCATGTAATAGTTAGATAGAGAAAAGACTTTCCCTATCGCGGAATTTACGGGTCGCTGGCCACGTTAATGTAACAAAATAAGAAAACATTTGGTTGGCGACCTAAACGTCGTAACTGCAGCTTGAATGAGTTGAACTTCCCCAAAGCAAAAAATGCTTCGCGTAAAAGGCGTTCAATGCAGGATTTCGAAGTTCTCTTCCGGTCTACTGTATGTTTTGATTGGTCTATCGACTTTTTGATTGACAGCTGCGATCCGTCACTTTATATCCCTCTGAAGTTAAATGTTAATCTACATGAGCCTGTGCGTGACATTTCAAACCATTTCGCATGTGCGTGACTCGCACATATTGAGCGCCCTGGACAGCCATTCCGGGCAATTAGAACATTTGCTGTTTGTTTAAAAAAGCTTTGGGGCAGTATCTATCTACAGAGCGCAGAGTGAAGACTCTGATCAGCCTGTGCGGATGCACAGGCTGATCAGAGTCTTTACTTGGCGCACATGTGTAATGGTTGGAAATGTCACGCTTGGGCTCAAATGATAAAACGGCTCATTGTACGGAAACTCATATACCTGTTCATTGATTTTTCTCAGAAAGTCATCAAATTGAGGAATTCTTGTCTGCAGACCTTCTATTCTTTGAAGAAGATCGTCTTTTTCGACCGGGTCAGTCCATTCTCGTCGTGGGTTTCCATGACTCCACCTTGAATCCTCCATGTTCTAGCTTTTTGTAAACTAAAAACAAATTTTAAGACAATATTGACCCTTTCCTGTTCAATCACTGGTTTTTACGCCCCTGTGATTTTATTCTTGAGAAAACATTGTTGGAAAAGAAGAAATTGCTTGTAACGAGCAATTTCTTCTTTTTCTACAATATTTTCTACCCTGTAGGTTGGTTACTTTTAAAATTGCACTCACTTTTAGTTGTCGTCTGCAACTTCTTTGAAATTAGACAAGTCTAAAGTTTTGAAAAACAGGAAAGGGTTAAAATCAAAGCTATGTATTACCGTCAGTCTCAACCAGTTTTCAGAAAAAAATGGCAATCATTTTCATCTCTCGTTTTACATGTACATTAAAATGGATTAAGCCCTCTTTTTCTGTGACACAATCCCACAATGGCAAAACATTATGCACAAGGTAAAGTGACTATGAACCTACTGTAAAGATTTCGCTCAGATTCCTCCATAATTTTTTGAAGAGATGTGTTAAAAAGATGCTGACAGGCGGACAGAAGAAGATGATACGTCCACCTTCGACGGCGTATAAAATGAAAGTAAATGCACTCAGTTGAATAAAAGGCGGAAATAGTGAAAATGTTTGGTAAGTTTGTGTCGGTAAAGTTATTCATACCACTGTTTTTCTTTTCGATATAGGAAAGAATTTCAAGACAAGATGTCTTTGTGCAACACAATGTCCCCGCAACAGGACTAACGTTTGACCTTGGTATGTGACCTTGACCTTATCACATGACCTTGACATGAGGACATGCGTATTATGGGGATGTATCATCGTGCAAAATATGAGAATTGAATTTTGAATATGCTGGTAGTAATTGGCAATGTTAAGTTTTTTGGTTAAGTTCTGCAGACCAACAGACAGACGTACAGACGGAAAGACTGAATGACGGACAGACAGACGTACAGACGGACAACGGTAAAACAATATATCCCCGGTGACTTTCGATGCGGGGGCATAAAAATGATGAGAATGCTAAAAGCAACATTCAATTTTCTTAACGTAATTTCTTTACTTTTAGGCATTAAATTCATTACTTTTCCAATATAGATCTGTTTGCAAATGTTATTCATATTTCTGTAATTCTCTTATTAATGTTCGTTATTTTAGATATTCATGTATATACTTAAAGATCCTTTAATGAGATTTTATATACTATGAATGAAATTCAATATATTCCCAACTCTGTCTACCCTTTTTTACTTGCGTTTCATTAATTATTCTACCATACTCAATATGCGTTAACTTCCAATATCTATGTCGACTTGTATTTTTCTCCGTAGGACCGTCTTTATCTCCTGTGTGTTTTAACCTTTTCCCGTTCGATCCCTGTTTTTTACGTCCATATGAGTTTTTAACTGAGAAAATGTTGTAGTAAAAGAAATTGCTTGTAACAAGCAATTTCTTCTTTTTTTCACAATATTTTCGACCCTACTTATTGATTGTTCTTCAAATTAAATCCCATTTAAATTTCCGTCTGGTCTAAAATTTTTCAAAACAGGAAAGGGTTAAAGTCACTGGAGTAAACGCCAGGGAAGGTTCGGGCCCCGAGATGACCTAAGCTACATTCTAGACGTTAAACCGGGTGTTTTACATGCGTCATGCCAAAGAACTATTTTGGACCTCACAATATTTTCGTGCAGTATCCTTGCACTATGCCCAGTAACAACTAACCGTATTATGGGGGCGTCCTTATAAAGGCAAATGTTACGGTAGCAACGATACATAAACGAAACTTTACGCATATGTCAAGGAACACAACGAAAAGAACATGTACATGCAAGATCAGGTTATGGCTGTCGCAATATGTGTTAACGTGCTAGCTAACTGGCTGGGTGCTCAACTAACAACTTTGATAAGGCGGTTTTGACTGCACGCCAATAAAAGCATTTGCCAATAAAATACAAATATTTCAGTCAAACCTTACCTTAAAATTCCCCCTATTTGAATAACCATTTGAATGTTATTTACTTCCTGAATCAGTAAAATGTTGAATACATTCCCACACAATCCAACTTTTAAACGCCCACCCAGAATGGACTTGAGGATACAATGTTGTAAATGAAGAAATTGATTGTTAAAAACAATTTACGAAAGACCGGTGGTGACATCATGTATTCACAGTTCACACTTCAAATTTCATACATATTAAGTCTGAAAAGGGAAGTATGAAATGTGCATTATGAGACCCGTGGTGACTTATTAAATTCACAGTACATAATCAAACCAAAATAAAATACTTCACACTTCCAACTTCAGACTTTAAACTTCCGACTTCAAACCTCCAACTTCAAACTTCACACTTCAAACTTCCAACTTCATACTTCAATCTTCACACTTCCAACTTCTCACTTCATACTTCCAACTTCACACTTCCAACTTCATACTTCCAACTTCAAACTTCAGAGTTCACATTTCACACTTCCTACTTCACACATCCAACTTCACACTTCACACTTCCAACTTCACACTTCACACTTTAAACTTCTGACTTCAAACTTCACACTTCAAACATCAGAGTTCACACTTCATGCTTCAAACTTCCGACTTCACACTTCAGACTTCACATTTCGAACTACCAAATTCACACTTCAAACTCCACACTCCTTACTTCCGACTTCAGACTTCTGAGTTCACACTTCAAACTTCACGCTTTAAACTTCTGACTTCACACTTCAATCTTCCCACTTCAGGCTTCCAACTTCCGACTTCACACTTCAAACTTCCAACTTCACACTTCAAACTTCACACTTCAGAGTTACTATGTATGAAGTGTGAACTTTGAATTCTTGATGTCACCACCGGTCTTTCGTAACAATTTCTTCATATTCAACATTGTTTCCAACCCAAAATGACAGAGATACTCAAAATTCTCTCAGCTTGAAATTGACGTATGTAACTTCTTTGAATTCGTTGACCATTTCGTCATCTGGTAATGGGTTAAATGTCGCGATATAGTGGAAATCGTTAAATGTCAAATTTATTGGTTAACCCTTTCCTGTTCAATCCCTGGTTTTTAACGTCCCTGAGATTTCATAATTAAGAATCATTGTAGAAAAAGAAGAAATTGCTTGTAATAAGCAATTTCTTCTTTTTCCACAACATTTTCGACCATACTGAATGATTATTTTTTCAAAATACATGTACATCAACTTTATATTCTATCTGCAAAACCTTTGAAATTAGACAGGTCTAAAATTTTACAAAATAGGAAAGGGTTAATTTATATGTGGCTCACCAGCAGAAAAGTAACGTTAAGCCTACAGACTAGCCGGAGTCGAACATTTCGATCCCTTTTAACATGACAAATAAAAAGTTTTATGATACATGACACGCACTACTGAATATAAAACATTTCAAGAGGATACAAAACAGTTTTACTAAATTTTATCAAGCAATGAATACCAGATTTTGGAGGTTTATACCAGTATCAAGTTCGGGCGAGGTTATGCTTTTTAGACAGCTCGGTGTTTTCGAATGAAAACGCGCCAAAAGCTGTCAGACAAAAACTAGGTTTAGAAAACAAGGCCTATGTTAGTCGTTTCTGTCACCTGACGGACCTTGTTTGACTTACTTAAAGGATAATCACATTACTTGACAAAACGACAACATTAGCGAGCATCCTTAACTGCATTGAAGTGCCAAAACTCGTTAAAATATTGTGTGAAATCGTCTTCAAATGTTCTATTTTTCAATGCGCCAAACTGTCGGGGTTTGTGGTCGTTGGTTAATTGTATTTTCCTTCTGGTCGTAACAATAAATGAAAATCGTCATTTATAACCCATTCCGCCCAATCTTACTTTTTCTAGATCCCAAAGAAAACTATTTAAAAAAAAAGTTTGGGCAATGAAGAACTGAATTGCTTATGACAAACAACTTCTTCGTTGTCCACGATTTTTCTACCCTAAAAGGCAAATTATTGTTTGGAAATAGGCTACAACTATCGTTTTTTTTTCTTATCCCATGTTGATGTCGGCTTGTTCTGGAGTGATTAGCGGCGAGCCCGACTTGTAATCTTATGATTGCCGGGTTCGAGTATGGAGGGCACTTGACAGACAAAACCGAAGTCCACCAATCTGTAAGAATTGGATAGCGCGATTAGCTCAGATAGTAGAGCACTTGACTTCAAACCTTGAGCTCACGGGTTGAGCCCTGGTTTGACCATATCAACTTACAAACTAATTGTCTGTCGGATAAGACGTTAAACTGAGGCCCCGTGTCACTGTGCTATATCATTTAACATCTTAAAAAACAAGGCGGAGCTCTCAGCAGTCTCGTCCTATATCCTGGCACTGTCACCCGTAACAACTAACCGTCTTCTAGGGGCGTCGCTCATACTGGCATGTGCTACGGTAGCGACCATATATAACCGGAAATACACAAAATGTAAGAATGGCGAGTCGTTGTGAACTTGATGATCCATTGAAAATCAGAGAGAGAAATAGAGTAAGAGAGAGGGAGAGAGAGAGAGAAAGATAGAGAGAGAGGGAGATAGTAGAGAAATATTGAGAATAAGACATATTATTGTAGATGAATGGAGAGAAGGAGAGACAGACAGACACATAGGGAGATCGTACATAGAGAGACAGAGATTGACAGAGACAGCCATACAGACAGACACAGTCTATACATGTACTTGAATATGGATCGTAAAGTAAACGTTTGAACAACTATTTTCGTAGACCGAACCCAACTTACCGCTTCCCCGTTGAAAACGAAAGTAGATCTAACGGGTATTTCCGTTGCTGGAGTTTCCGGGCGTGAAAGAGAGACTAGAAAGGCCAAACCGCAGCATTTCGGTCTAAAAATTTTTGTGGACGAATAAAGATTCAGCCAATTACGCAAGGTGAAGGTTACCGCCATGTTACTCAAACCTCATAAACGAAAGTAGAAAAAAGCTATCACTTTTGGGTAAGCTTTATCGTCTTAGGCAAAGAAAGGGATTTCTTTATGTCTTAAATGTTCGAATTTAAGTCACCGATATTTACTGAGCCCTAATAGCAAGTAATGGTTCGAGCTGCAGCTTACCGAGAACTTAACATCGACCACCTTTACTTTTTAAGCTTTCGATTTTTGTCTTAATCTAGGAAACCTTACAAATTATTGCCATGCTTGACATGCTATTTGTTTACCTAAAGGACTCTGTAATTTTTACGACTGTTTAACCACAATTGCTTCAATCCCATGATTTAACCAAGACTATCGTAAAGTATCCAGGAAGTAGTTTGTTCTCGCTTCCAACAAGTTCGAAAGAAATGGTAGACAAAAAATTAGAGGTGTTGTGAAGTTGAAAATACATATCCTAATATTTGGTAAAAGACACTAGGATAAAATGAGTCATAGTAAGAGGATTCTTCCCTCTTCAGATTTTTTAAATTCAACATACCAAAATGTGGTATCGAGTTTTTGGTTAATTTCATTGTCTCTCTCATAAGGGGAAAATCATAGAAGTTTGGACTGACAAATAAATCCAGACATTATGTTAGAATTCAAGTTTTGAATGAAGAATTGGGAAAAGTATTTGTTTCAATGACTTCTTCAAGTTGTACCTCTAAAATAGAGGGGGGGTTATATTGGTTTCACCATGTCTGTCTGTCTGTCAATCTGTAGATTTTCTAATTTCCTTGCTCTTACTCTAGAGCTGATTGACCTATCTATCTATTTATACTGCCTAACTCCCCTTTGGGGTATTACTGGCAGGTGATTCACTCACAATCCAGATTTTTTCATGTCCCTGAAAGAGAGGCAGTGGCTGAATCCCACTGCTACCCACTTTTACAGCTGGGTAGACTGGGGCTGGCTATTAAGTGTCTTGCCCGTGAACACACCCCGGTGACGTTGGGGCTCGAACCCGTGACCTTCAGGTTCAGACCTACATTGGAACTTCTAACAATTGCATTTTCACATGCTGCCAGTCTGACAAGAAGACAAAGTCATGTACTTGTATGACATTACCACTCTATGTAGTTGGGGTTGTAGTAAAAACTGATCTGTGTTAACAGAACGACAATTTATGATGCCCCTCAAGGAAAAGGCGATCGAAAACATTGTTGAAAATGAAGAAATATAACAGCAATTTCTTCATTATGCACAAATTTTTCTGCCCCCAAAGTCACAGATTTCTAAAACTTCATCAACTTGAAATTTTTGTCTCCAACTTCTTTCATTTTGGACCAGTCTGAAATTTTCTTGTATAGTAATGGCTTAAGCAAACCGTTGCATGTGGCCAGTTTTGATCCGCCTTTTTACTGCTTTTTAGGAAAGAGGTTGGACTATATTCATTGCATAAAAGAGAATTGCCTAACCTGATATCAATTGTGAAAATGAGTATATTCTTAAAGTATATTTTGCTGTGTGATTAAGAAAAATAAAATCCCCTGGTAAGTAAAATTGAGGCTGGTTGAGTGAATCAGGTTCAAAAGTGTTGATAGTACAGTTTTTTTTAGGATTTTTTGTTTAAAAGCAATTTCTTCATTTTCAACAATGTTTTGTTAGGAAATGAAAAATAACAATTTCTACATGTTCTACAATGTTTTCCCAGGCATTTTCCTTCAGGGGCATAAAAAGAGTGATTATGAGGGAATGGGGTAAAACAAATTATGCTTGTTGTCACATGATTATGTTTTACAGCAAAGTGGCTGATTGCAATTTGTGAAAGATGACACAGCAAATTCAACAGAATGACACGGGCAGCTCGAAGAGAGACAAACTTCTGGTTGCAGCAGTTGATTTTGGTACCACGTTCAGCGGTTATGCATTCTCATTCAAACATGATTACAACACGGATCCAACAAAAATTTCAACAAATCAGAATTGGGTTGCTGGTTCAATGGCATTGGTATCTTTCAAAGCCCCCACATGTGTATTGTTTGACGAGAACAGGAAGTTTATGCATTTTGGCTATGCTGCAGAAGACGCATACTCTGAATTGGCCTTGGATGGTGACCATGAAAAATATTTCTTCTTTAAAAGATTCAAGATGAGACTTCATGAGAAAAAGGTGAGTAAATCCAACCTTTTCACACTCAGTGACACTTATCCCATTCAAACTAAAGGACACTTTTTTACACTCCTCAAGAGAAACAATGGGGAAAATATTGTGTAAAATAAAGAAAAATTATTTGCAACAATCAATTTCTTCATTTCCCACAATGTTTCTACCAAGGAAGTTGAAACTATCTTAAGTTTAATAAACTGTAAATTGTCATCTGCAACTCCTTTCAATATGGGCCAGTCTAGAATTTTGCTGTCTGATAGTGGCTTTAAAACTTGAAGTTTATAGAATACTTACGGTACTTAAAAATGTTTAATGGTATTCTATGGCCTTCAACAGCTATGGTCAATTTTTGCCCAATTCATATGAGTTTATAGAATGACCCTCCCCCAAAAAGCAAAGAAAATATGGTGAAATGATGAAAAATAATAATAATTAAACAGTGCACCTTTTGTTTTTGTTTACAACATTCAGTCCTTCAGATGAAATTGCAGATACACTGCAACTACAATATTATGCTACCTGTTACAGGACTGAATCCATTAAATGCAGGGTCCTCTTGACTCCAGAATTATTTTGTGTTGTGTGTGTGTGTGGGGGGGGGGATAGACCATTTATGTTGCTGCTGCAATGGTTCCTGGTTCAACTTTAACACTGATTTAATCACTGTATGTTGTTTGTTGGACTGCAGCCTTTATTCTTATATCCTGAGAACACGGCCCAGGATCTCATTGGAGTATTAATTTTCCACTATACCTGGCATTTAGATGTTGATAAAAGATATGAGGGTGATGGCTTTAGTTTCACACGTCATTCATTTCTAATTTTAGTTGCCTCCTACAATCCATGGCCAGTACCATATATATAAAACATTTAAGAGATGAAGAGAATATTTTTTGTTTTCATGGAGGTATGAACCGAAAAACCTAATCACACTGTATGAATACGCGAAGCGGATTCATACATTGTGTGATTAGGTTTTTCGGTTCATACCTCCATGAAAACAAAAAATATTCTCTTCATTTCTTATAATTTAATAGTATCGAGCGAAAAAAGCAAAAACCATACATCTTTTGATACCTTTTTGTATTGGACTATTTTGTGTGGAAGCATACAAAATCACTGCGTGCTCAAAAATTTTGTTCATGGAGGTATGAATTAAATTTTTCGACCAATCAGAACGCTTGTTTTTGATAGAAGAAACTAACAATTAAATTATAAAACAGTAAAATTGTTGGTTAGCAACCTAAACATTGTAATTACAACTTTAATAGTTAATTTGTCAAACCAACAAAATTGCTGCACTGAAAACGTTGTAGCTCAAAGTAAACCTCCAGACTAAATGATTTATTTAATTGGTTGATTGATATTTTCATTGATGTTTGATCGGTCATTTATCAAGATATCAGCAATATCATTTACTCATATCTAGGGTTTGATCCCCTGTTGTAGCAAATATCCTTTCAAACATTTGTCTCGAACCAATGGATGGATAATCATTAGTGTGGGATGAGAAGCTTGACTCTCATAAAGGATGTAGTGGTTGCACTGGTGTGGAAATTTAAGGAACCCATGATTAGGTGCTCCAGCCACTGCAATATGAATGAAATACTATTTAAACAAACAAAATATTTACCTATAACCAGACAAAATTATAAATTGTTTCAAGTTCAAAGAAGTTGTGTATGTCAATTTTAATTTAATGAAATTTTAACCCATTCCCACTTGACAAAATTTTAGAATGGTCCAAATTGAAAGAAGATGCAGACAGCAATTTCAAGTTGATGGAATTTTGAATTATTTCACCTTTTTAGATAGAAAACATTGTGGATAATGAAGAAATTGCTTGATACAAGCAATTTCTTCATTTTTCACAATGTTTTCCGAAGCTTTTTTCTTGAAGGGCGTAAAAAGGAGGGATTGAGTTGGAATGGGTTAAGGGTATTTGTCTTTTGGGATAGAGAGCATTGTGGATAAGGAAGGAATTGCTTTTAATAAGCTATTTTTTCATTTTTCTGAATGTTTTTTAAAGCTTTTTCCTCTGGGGTGGGATTGTGTGGTAATTGGTTAATCCACTCTCCCACAGTGGCGCTTTAAATGCCCCTCAAGAGACACAATTAAGAAAACATTGTGTAAAATGAAGAAATTGCTTATAACATTTCACACAATGTTTTCTACCCAGACAGATGAAATTTCATTAACTTTGAATTCTCATCTGCGAATCCTTTGAATTTGGACCAGTCTCACATTCTGTGTCTTGTTATGGTTATAGAAAAGATTGTATTTACATCATGTGTCATAAGCCTCATTTTTAACCCATTACCACACAGTGATGCTTTTGGACGTGTCTCAAGAATAATGATTGAGAAAACATTGTCTCAAATAAAAAATTGCTTGTTAGAAGCAATTTTGCCATTATACACAATGTTTTCTACACAGAAAATTTAAAAATCTAAAATTTCATAAACTTTTAATTGTCGTCTGAAACACCTTTGAAATTGAACTAGTCTAAAATGTGGTTGATCCATTACCACAGGGCAAAATTTTTAGACTAGTTCAAAGAAGTTTCAGACAACAAATTTTAGTAAATGTAATCACATCTTCGCTAGCCAAGGGTTCTAACTCCACCTTGTTTCTTGTGAACGTTCGTAAGGAACAAGGTGGAGTTAGAACCCTTGGCTAGCGAAGATGATGTAACCTTTAAAATCTATGTCTTTGGGCGGGGGGTAATGGGAGAAAACATTGTGGATAATGAATTAATTGCTTGTGACAAGCAATTTCTTCAATAACCACAATGGTTTCTACCCTAAAAGACAAAGATTTTAAAAATTTCATCAACTTAAAATTGTTGTCTGGAACTTCTTTGAATTTGGACTGGTCCAAAATGTTGTCATGTGGGAATGGGTTAATAAGATTGTCTGTTTTGCTGTGTCACATTTGTTTTTGGTATATATATAACATGCAATTGCTCCTTTCTAATGATATTTTCTATATCACTTTTTAGATTTTTAGAGATATAGACATCAAAGATGATAATGGCCGCCCAATGAAAGCAATAACAGTTTTTGGAGCGATAATTAATTATCTTAAAGGACACCTTCTACAGCAGCTAGAAATGAGGGGAACCGGAGTTCATAACTATGACATCCACTGGGTCCTCACGGTCCCAGCGATTTGGTCCGATTCTGCAAAACAATTTATGAGAGAGGCTGCCTATGTTGTAAGTCCAATACTTTTATATATTTAATGTGACCTACCATGTACAGGTGAAGTTAACCTATGAAATTATTTTGATATTTTACAGGTGATATAACAACTATAATATGCAATATAAAAACCAGCTTTAGCATATTGTGACAGTTTTTTGTTACAGCCAAAATAATGTCACGATGCACAAAATGATGTCATTTTTTCAAATGGTGTAAAAAATATTCATGAAATATTTTAAATGAATAAATTTCTGTTGCAAAAATTCAATACATATATTTAAACATCAAAGAAATATAGCTTTTGAAAACATTGTCAGAAAAGAAGAAAATGCTTGTATCAAGGTTTTCATGGATATAGCAATGTGAAATATGTAACAGAATCTAAATCTTTTTTGGAAAAAAGAGAAAAATAATTAATTGTATCAAACAAACCAGCATTTGGAGCAATACAGGCGGTAAACCCCTCTAATTGCTTAGGTTGAACACAAGTTTTGTTTCAGTATCTACCTCCATGCAGGTGAATCAGATACTTTAATGTACGAAGGCTGTAGATACACTGGCTTTAATACTGATAATTGACAAATCGTGGCTGTCAATCAACAAATTAAATGACCAAACAACCAATCAAATCATTTATTCAGCCCGTACCTGACCTTTCAACTCCAATATTGACTTCCAATATCATAAAAGATGAAGAAATTGCTTATACCAAGTGATTTCTTCATTTTCCATAATGTTTTCTATCTTTTTTATTGGTTTTGCAACCTAAACCTCATAACTACAGCTTGAATAAGCTGTAGTGACAATGTTTAGGTCTCCAACTAACCATCTACTTTTTTGTTACATGCAAATGGCAGTCAAGTTTGAAAAATAATGGCGTTAAAAACCTAAGAGGAAGTTCCTGTTCGAGTTAATGGGAAATGCCTATGGAGTAACCCATTCCAACACAAGAAAATTTTAGACTGGTCCAAATTGAAAGAAGCTGCAGACGACAATTTCAAGTTGATTGAATTTTAATTTTTTCGTCTTTTGGGATATAAAACATTGTGGATAGTGAAGAAATTGCTTGTTACAAGCAATTTCTTTATTGTCCACAATGTTTTCCAAAGCTTTTATCTTGTGGGGCGTAAAAAGGAGGGCTTGAGTTGGAATGGGGTAAGTGGTAAGGGCCAGCGTTTGGTCAGTTAGATGCAATGTAATAGCTCTTAACCAATTACCACACAACAATATTCAAGCTGGTCGAAATTTAAAAAAGTTGAAAACAACAATTTCAAGGTGTTAGAATATAGAAAATCTTTGCATTTTTAGATTGAAAACATTGTGGTCAATGAAGAAATTGCTTGTAACAAGTAATTTCTTAATTGTCCACAATGTTTTCCATAGCGTCAAAAAGTGTCATTGTGTGGGAATGGGTTAATGCTCTTAGTAGATGTCACAGAGGACTAGTTTCAGCACTTATGCATATGTAAAACAGATGGAAATGTTATGGGCAGGCCCAAATAAAATTATATCCCCAGTCAGTAAACTGAGTGTAAAACAAGTGGAATATATATACATCCCTTGCAATTCTTTATATTCAATTTTTTGTTTATTTTGATATAACTATTTAGGCAAATATTGATGGAGGACAGTTATCAATTGCGCTGGAGCCTGAAGCAGCCTCACTTTACTGCCAACTGTTACCTACAGAGAAGTTACAGGGCTCAGAAGGTGCTAAATTTGCCGTGGCCAGTCCAGGGACAAAATATATGGTCATTGATCTTGGAGGTAATTATAGTCATCCTCACGCCTATTAACCCTTTCCTGTTTTAACTTTTTTCTAGACCTGTCTAAATTCAAAGGTTTTGCAGATTAAAATTTATAGTGGATTTAATTCGAAAAATAACCATTCAGTAGATTAGAAAATTTTGCGGAAAAAGAAGAAATTGCTTGTTACAAGCAATTTCTTCTTTTCCCACAAAGTTTTCTCAGGTATAAAATTACAAAGACGTAGAAACAAGTGATTTTACAGGAAAGGGTTAAGGGATATTGTTAAAGTGTTGACCATATTAAATCCTTCCATCAGGGCTCCGGAAATTTGGAAATCTAAATCGGTCCGGGACTTTGCCCCCCCCCCCCAGTCGGCAAAAACGCCCCCCCTCCCTCTCCTATGCCGTTAAAAAACGAATACCCCCGCCTTCTTTCACCTTTCCCGTACGTAAAAGGGCTCATCATTCATTCAGTAGTTGTCTTCTTTTTCAAATGTTCTGAAGATTGTTATAATCTTCAACGAGTTGAAGATAGATGAAAACAACTGATAGATCCTACTTTTATTTGTTTTCGATCCATGATTTCCGTAGCATTATTCCTATATTTTTGAGTGGATTTCAAAATTTTATTGCTCATTTATTTACACCATGACTTGATGTTACATTTTAAAGAGTTTTTGCCATTTGAAGAATAGGGTTGTGGGCTTTTCGAATCACCCGGGTGCTAGAGTAATGCTTTGGTTATAGTTTTACAAGCAGGTCTCATATCTCTCTTACTACCTTTTCTTTTACTCTGAACTTTGCATACACCTTAGTGACCATCATATCATTCCCCAGACAAAGATTCATTACTCTGACATTCATTTTAGTGGATTTTTTACCCCTTTTTTGACCTAGACATTTGGTTAAAGCTCTATCTAAAATTTTTATCTCTATGTACAAGCCTTTTGTGACCGTCAAATCATCCTGTAGGTAAAGATTCGTTACCCTGACATTCATTAAATAGGAATTTTTACCCTACTTTGACAAAGAAATTCTTGTTTAAAGTTTTGTGTGCAAGTCTCAAAACTCTGTCTTAACTAATGCTATAGCTCTCTAAAACTTTGAAATCCTTCATAGCATCACTTAGGCCAATAATTGTTACTCTGACATTCATTTTAGTGGAATTTTTACCCCTTTTTCAACTTAGATATTTGGTTAAAGTTCCATTTGGAATGCATATCTCTATGTCTTTCCTAACACTATTGCATTGAAATTTTCCACAAGCCTTTTGTGACCATCATTCCATCCTGTAAGTAAAGATTTGATACTCTAACATGCATTTTAGTGGAATTTTTACTCTTAAAGTGTTACTAACAACTGTCAAATATCCTTATCTACTCTCGCCATTGTCATTAAACATTGCATTTAGTTTATACTAATTTATTTTAGTTCGATTGCGACGAAAGCTTTAAGCTTATAGAATCGCTCTCAAACACACAAACTAGATGTTTTCACGTCCCTGAAAGAGAGGCAGTGACTTAATCCCACTGCTACCCACTTCTACAGCTGGGTAGACTGGAGCTGGCTATTAAGTGTCTTGCCCAAGAACACACCCCGGTGACGGTGGTACTCGAACCCGTGACCTTCAGATCACGAGTCAAGCACCTATACCACTTGACCATCGAGGCAGTCATTGCATTTGCCTCTGTTAACATGATATCAACATGTCAGCAAATATACATTTCTCTGATACTAACTTTAGTGGAGTTTTTAACCATTTTGACTGAAAATTATTTGTGCAAGTTTTTTTTTATCTCTGTTTCTGCTTAAGATAATGGTTAGACACATTTAGACATGTGTTCAGAGTCATAATGTAATAATTTCTTTATATTCTGACATTCATTTAGTAGAAGAATGCTCAATATGACAATGAATTGCTGTTACTATCCAACAATCAGAATAGTCCAGCCTTGCTGTACACTGACAGATCTTGTTTGGATAGCTGGTAGGGTCACACATAAAGGTCAAATGGTTTAACATAGATGATACACAATCATGTTGGATCCAAGCTTTGTCATGTATTTATATCTAGCACTATACCAAGAGTTAGATTACATGCAAGAGGTATCAATACTAGATTGGTTCTAAGCTAGCCTTTGCCTTTTTCTAAGCACTTGGTATATTAACAATTAAATCTTCTTAAAACTTCTCTTTGTGAAATTATGTATAACTTGTGTCCTATTATAATAGATCTGTATTTCATTTATTTTAAATTACTGTAAAAAACCTCATGTTGATACTCACAAAATATGAGAGTTGCATTGACTATCAATTGATCTGTATGGCCATTTACTCTTTCTGAAATAATTTGATTTATATCTTATCGAGGGGGGGGTTTGCTATCTATCTTGACTTATCTAATGATAATGACATGTCGTTTGTATCCTCTGGCTTTGTATAAAAAAGTCCTTTCTTGATTGTTAGTACAATTCTTCATCGACGAGATATCGTGTGTTGTAACTTTAAGCTCCCCTGGCCAAGTCATCTAGCTATTGTTATGGTGTTGTGTCTGTTGTGCATCTGTGCCTAAGTTTGTCTGTCTGTAAGTGCGTAAACTTTTTCTTAAAAAAGTCTTCTCAGAAAGTTCTTGTTACATCTCAACCAAGCTTCACAGGATCGTTCCCTTAATTGTCCTCTTTCAGATTTCTTAGATAATTATCCATGAAGAAATACATTGAAACATATTTTCTGCAAAAACCGTTCACTTGATTTCATTGTTCTTTTGGAGGAATATTCCTTGCATCAAGGTCTACCTAATTCCATATTTATTAGAGTTCATCAGTAAATAGGGCTTTTATTCTTAGGTTTATTTTTATAGATAACCAGAAATATGAAGCTATGGTATTCTTTTTACGTCTAAGGGAGACGACACATACTATTTTGTATATCACTCAAATTAGTAAAATATCTCCCTTTTATATTTCATCTCATTAGGAAAACAGACTTTTCACAGTTGGTTGATAAAAAAAGTGGTATATTACCCATATCAGACATGGCCTGTTGGAACATGTTTAATTTATGGTCTAAGAGTGACAACTTACTATTTTGTAAAATTGTCCTAGAAATGGATTACGTCCCTTATACCTGATACCTTAGATCTAAGTTGGAAGCAAATCTATTTACATGTATTTACACGCACAGTTGGTTGATTACAAAAAAGTAATGACATTTGGTCCATGAAAGAAATGGGGAAGAGCTTATTTAACTCTTATTAGACAATTAAGTTTTATAATTAAAATGTGGTTGCAGATGGCTACTTCAAGTTTACGAAATTTCAAAAATCTTTATCTTAGTAACAAATATCATGGAAAATGAACTACATCCTGTGGGTGGACAAATATCATCCAGTTGAGCGACTCGGACCATCTTTGGCCTCTTGTTATACAGCGGAAGGGTCGTTTTATGTTATGGCCCCAATCGTCAATCCTTTTTATCTTTCTGTCCAATAGCAATTTTATGTGTGGGCTACTCATCCCACAGTTTGAAGAGAAATGAACTGAAACTTACCACAATGAATCTCTATGACATCTAGTTATACATACTTCGAAACTTTTTAATTTCTCCAGTTGTGTTTGAATGAACTGCCCTCGACTTAGCAACATTATTATAATCATTTTAGACCTAATGGCCCTTGACTTGTATTGATATTTGTGTGTGCAACTCCTCCTGCATTATCCATTGGAATGAACAGAAGTTTGCTAATATGTCTAGTGCATGTGACAAAATTATTGATCCTTCAATTCTATATTGAATTATATGCCCTTCACTTAGCAAGATAGTTTAGATATAATGTTTTTTCCACTTACGAGCCCCTGTGTGGCACCTTGCGAAGATCTTGTTTTTATTTCAGGTGGAACAGCTGATATAACAGTACACCAGAGATTATCAAATGGTGGTCTGAAAGAACTACACAAAGCCAGTGGTGGTGCATGGGGTGGTACAAAAGTTGATGAAGAATTCCATAAACTGCTTATAGCAATAGTAGGTGCTCCTGTATTTCAACATTTTTGTGAAAAGAACAAATCCGACCAGTTGGACTTACACAGGGAGCTAGAAACTAAGAAAAGGACAATAACTCCAACCTCCACAGGTAAGATAACTGTCAAAGTTCCAGTGTCATTGGTTCAAACATTCGAAGATGAAAATGAGCTGGGTGAAAAGGTGACAGATGCTATAGAAAATTCCCCATATAAAGGTCAAGTGCAGTGGATAGGAGACAAGATGCGCATTAATGCAGACATTTTTAAAGCACTATTCAAACCCTGTGCTGATCAAATTGTTAATCATGTAAAAGATTTACTAACAAAACCAGATGTGATAGGAACATCTATTTTCCTCATGGTTGGTGGATTTTCTGAATGTGTCATGATCCAAGAAGCAGTTATTAAAGCTCTACCAAAATGCAAGGTTATAATTCCAGAGGAAGCTGGTTTAGCTGTTTTAAAGGGAGCTGTAATTTTTGGCCACCGTCCCGTTTCAATTACTTCGCGGGTTTCTAAATACACATATGGAATTAACATTTCACCTCCCTTTGATAAAGACATACACCCAGAAGATCATAAAGTAACTGTAGGAAATATTGATCGATGTCGGGACGTCTTTAAGATATACATCCACGAGGGGGAGACGGTTCAAGTTGGTGAAGCTAGATCAGGAAAACACGTTACCTTGAAATCCAACCAGCGGGAAATGTTGTTGAAGATTTTTGCCTCACCACGTGCTAATCCTAAATTTGTTGATGAAGAGGACACTGAATATTTAGGGAAAGTGGTTGTAAACCTTCCTGATGTTGATGAAAAAATTAAAGTAGAGGTGAAGATGATGTTTGGTGAAACAGAATTAACCGTTGAAGCTCAAGAACTGAGCAGCCATACAAAATACAGGGCATACTTTGACTTTCTGTGATAAATATTTTTGTTTTTCCATGTAAACACATTTAGAATACATTTTAGAGAAAATATATTACCAATCTCTTTTTAACCAATCATCAAAAGGCAAAATTTTAGACTGGACTAAATTGAAAGAAGATGTAGACAACAATTTAAAATTTATGATTTTCAACTTTCTGGGAAAAAAACTTTGTGTAAAATGAAGCAATTGTTTGTTGCAAGCAATTTTCTTCATTTTTCAGAATGTTTTCCCAATTACTTTTTCTGAGTGTCAATGTGTTGGAATGGGATAAGAAAAATTCTACGAAATTTCTGTACATATCTTGGTTACTTCAAAGAAAACATATCCAATTGCGGAAAAAGATTTAAGTATATCAAATAGTCACCTAAAAACGAGAAAAAGTATAAAAAATTCTATCTTCTTTAGTCTAACCTATTGCAACAAAATGTTGCGCCATATTGAAAGGAGCTTTGGAAAATATTGTAGGAAAAAAAAATAGAAATTGCTCATATCAAGCGATTTCTTCATTTACCACAATATTTCCTTCTCAAAAAGAGCAAGATTTTTAACTCACCTGAGCACACACAGTTTGCTCATGGTAAGCTTTTGTGATCATTGAATGTTTTTCTTCCGTCGTGCGTTGTGTGTCGTGTGGGGTTGTCACGTGACGCGAGATCGAAGGGTCGATAGTTTTTCAGCTCTCGTAAAATTTTGGAAAAATTGGAAATTATTATTGAATCGGAGCTATATTGGAGCTATTTTGGATATAACATATGAGAAATTATTGATGGATAATGATATTTGGACTTTAAAGTGATTTTGATGGGTCGTGGAAAGAAGAAAAAGAGGACAAATAGTCAGGAAGAAAATGATGTGCAGAATTCAAAGGTCCCGCGTAATGGCGCGTCACCTGAAAAGAGCGTAAACATCAACAATTGAAATGTGTACACTCTAGAGGCCACAATTTTGACCCAATCTTCATGAGGTCATAAGGATGAACCCTAATGACTATGGGAAGGTTCTATTGAAAAACAATATTGAAAAACACTAGAAAAGTGGTCTTAATGACAATTTCTTTGTTTACATTCTAGAGTCCATAGAATTTGTTCAATCTTCATGAAACTTGGCTAGAATTATTAAAAGGTCATAAGGATGAAACCTAATGGTTATTTGAAGGTTCTATTGAAAAACATGGGAAAAGGGGCGTAAATGATGATATCTTTGTTTACACTCTAGAGGCCACAACTTTGGATCACTCTTCATGAATCTTGGCTAGAGTAATTGATGAGTGCTAGTGTTATTCGAAATGTTTGTTGTGGTACCTCCAAGGTTAAGGTCACAGTTGAAAGTTAAAAAACAAAATTGACCTTGTCCCGAAACCCAACCTCCACATTTATAGATGGATTTGAAAATTTCTTGGCACAGTTGTTCTTCTTGATGAAGGCTAGCCCCATGAGAAAACATTTCTTTTGATACCTCCAAGGTCACAGTTGAAGATCAAACAACAAAGTTGACTTTGTTCCGGAGCATTACCTATCCATTTATCGAATATAACTTGGCAAAGTTGATCTTCTTGATGAGTGCTAGTGTTATGTGAAGCTTTTGTTGTGATACCTCCAAGGTCAAGTTCACAGTTGAAGGTCAAAGGTCAAAACTGACCTTGTCCCGAGCATAACTCCCACTTCCACTACTGCATTAACAACCATTAAAATACCATTAATATTAACAGGATTGCCCATTAATATCAACAGAACCATTAAAATTGGTAATTAATTTTTGCTTCCCATTTTTCATGGTTATTACTTAAAACCCATTACTTTCTCAATTAATGGGTAGTCCTGCCATTAATATACCATTAACTCTGTATCATTTTGGTGAAATTTATTAAAGTAATGAGTTGCAAAAATTAATGGGTTCATTACTTTTTCCAATTTCATTTTTAATGCCTATTAAATCCAAAATATGGAAAAATAATGGCCATTAATTCATATGCCAGTGATGATTAATTAGTCATGAAAAAAGCTGCAGTAAAAAGTTATAACCATACCTATGTTACTGGTCATTACTTTTTTTAATGGGTCGGGTTCATAATAACAAAATTGGCTATAAGGAATGAAGTAGCCATTAATTACCCATGAAAAATTACATACCCATTATCTTTTGAAATAATGGCCATTAATTTTAACAGCACACTAATCAAAATTTTCAATCCAATTCTAAGTACATATCAATATGACAAAAAAAGTACATGACAAACAATCAAGTTTATGGTAATGCTATCATTTTTACTGATACTATAGAGCTATTTTATAGGAAGTAATGTCTTTAATTAATTATGAAATAGAAAGGTCTTGCTCTCAAATATTAAATGCTGTTACAGTGTAATTAAGTAGACCATACTCATATCAATTTTCAAGTTTTTGAATTCTTCTGTACTTGATGATAATTATAAATTCTAATGCCTTCATCACTAATGTCCAAAATCTCTTTCAAGTTGGACCAGTCTGAAATCTCTTAAAACGGAGAGGGCAAATCTTAAAACGGTAAGGGCAAAATAACTCAACTTTTTTCTGTTCAGTTTCGAAATTTTTTGATAAAATATTAAATAATGGAAATTCAAGAAATTTCTTGTTAAAATCAATTTCTCCTTCTCCACAATTAGTATTTCTTCTTTTCAAATTGCACCAATTTTCCTATTGTCATCTGTCATTTCTTTCAATTTGGACCAGCTTAAAATTTCAAAAACAGGAAAGGGTTACAGGAAATGATGGATGAGTCTAGAAATATGTCAACTAATATTCTATTTTGTGATAAATGATGGCTGGTTCACTTTTCTATAACAATTTCTTTCAGAGCACCAGAGTTGCAGGGGACATAAAAAGGCAAAATGCTTATCAAACCTTCTCATCTTAAACTTTTAGTAAGATCCTCATTATCAAAGAATAATATCACAAATTGTGGAAGTAGAGTTATTTCTAATAAGCTATTTTTTTTTTCTCACATTGTTTTTACCCCCTATAAGGCACAAATTAATCAATAAAACATACACAGTAAAAATCCATCCTTACAATTACCCTAGAGATATGGACAAGCTGTGATAAGAACTAATTTGACCTAGCTGAAAGGGTTTTCTGTTTTTGTTTTGTCCCAAACAATTAAAACAGTAACTAGTCTGAAATTTGACAGGTATACATCACCATTCACCATGATTGAAACTTGTCAGAAGTCACTTTTCACTGCGGTAGTTAAAGTCACAGGCTAGTATTTTAGGAGAAATCTATAAATAGCCTTATGAAGAATGATCAATACCCACCACTTTCCATTAGGCTATTTATAAATTTTTATTTTCAATAAAGAAAAGAACAACCGGTCAGTAAGAAAGCAGCCTGGATAACTCTTAAAAGTAACTCAAAGAAGGTTATGTAAATATATAATTGGGAAATTGTATTAGTTTTCTTGGTATTCATTTTGGACTGGTCGAAAACAGAGATTCTGAAAATTTACACTAAGTACAATACCCCCCCCCCCTAACCTTTCAAAGTACTATTAAGGTCAATTGGGATGAAAGCTTTAAAGTTTGTAAAGTTGTCCTCAAACACCTAAATTCAAGCTGTAGTTATAATGCTTAGGTCACCAACCAACCATTCTACTTATATCCAACATGCTGCTGACCATAAATTTCAAAAAGCAGAACTTTCTGTCTGAATCGATGGGCGGGGCCATAAGAGTAAGGGCACGCAGCCAGTGATTGGTCAATTGAGAAAATGTGTTAAATGAAGAAACAAGCATTTTCTTCATATTCCACAGTTTACTTCCCAGAAAGTGGACTAAATCTATAATGTCATTAATGTTAAATTTTTGTCTGTAACTACTTTGAACAAGTCTAAAATTTAACCCTAAAAACCACATCTTGCAAACATATGATGCAGATCTTAAAAACTCTTATTATACCCTGGCTGTGATAAGCTGCCTCTCTTTCAGATAGACTTATGGGAGAGGGCTACAACTCCTGTTCTCTATGCTGCAGTTCTTAATATTTATATGTGATGAGTGATTGTGTACAAACCAATTCAATACAAAAGAATCAGAATAATCTATTGTATCAGTAATCTTAAAAAATTCTCTTTAGTTAGGCACCCATTGCATTTGTTTACTCATGTGATCTATATTCATGTTATTTACCAGTGTTATACCGCCAAGAAAAAACAACAACATATATATCATTGCCTTTTCCCCCAAATATATAACCGGGTCAACCATAATGAAGAAATTGTGTATTTTATGATATGCAAAGAAACACTATGAACATTGATGAAAAACAGCCAAAAAGGGTGCATCATAAGATGCGACATCAAGAAGTTTGAGAAAGATGTGAAAATGAAAAGAAAACCAGTGATTATTCTATGATTTCTATTTGCCCTATTTTTCATTTACATAGTAGGTGCACAGAAAATTATGCTTATTTATATCAGAATCCTGTGAGATTTGTTAAGGTTTCTAAATGGGGATGAGATCATTCTTTGCTACTCTACCAAATGCATGAAGAACAAATCAGACCTGTCATCAAACTCACTAAATATCATAACATGATAGTTATATTACAGACTCCTGCAATATTTTCATTACAAAATGTACAAAAAAATGGTATTGGTAAAAGGGGATGAAAGAAAAATAGTGTGAACGAACCCACTCTAATATTGGGGCGAAATGACCCGGAGCAAAAGTATATTTAGGGCGAATGGACCTGATACTAATCTATGTATAACGAATACACAGTGCTGCATACTTTAAACGAACATGATGTAGTTTACAACATTTATGGTCCCATATAAGACTTGTGTTTGCACTATTTACTCTTCCAATAATTAACATAAAATGACTCAATGTGGCTGGAGTAAATCCTTCCAGTTCTGCAACATAAAGGGCATAAAGGCTAGGCTTGATGACTTCTTTTGTATACCAGTTCGAAATCTTGCAAACTCTAACCCAATTCCATTCAATGACGCTTTTAAACGCCCCAAAGGAAAATATTGTGAAAGTAAAGAAATTGCTTGATTTGTTCATTTTCCACTATGTTGTCTACCCAGAAAGTTGAAACTTCTAAAATTTCATAAAATTTAAATTGTTGTCTGCATCTTCTCTCAATTTGGACGGGTCTGAATTTTTCTCATGTGGGAATGGGTTAAAAGCTTTGGGAAAACATTGTTCGACAACATTTTTCGGCAAGTTACTTTCAAATTTGCAAACACCTAGAAAATTTCCTCCATTTTAACTATGAATATCCTGGAATATTGAAAACGTCTTGGGTAAATACTTAAAACGTAATGCAAATTAAATATTAAAATCACATGGCTTCCCAAAGATGTCTTACCGTTTCGGTTCATATGACTCCAATGTCTCTGCATTCCTTTTCAACGGACTCTCCGGCGTAATGCCATAAATAAAACTGTGTCTTTGCACAGATCTGCTTTCGTTTGTGTGCCCTTGCAAAGTTTACAAAAACATATTTTCTTACACCTTGGCATTGTTATCATCCGGGTTGTTTTGAAACGATGATGCCGAACAGTTTTTGTAAGAACCGATTTGATTGGTCATCATGACAGGGGTAGTTCATTCCGTTGGCCAACGGATAGAAAACATGGTACGCACGATTCCATTCGTCATTTGGTTTTAAACCTCAAGCCGCCAAACAAAATGGAGGACCAAGTAGAAACGAAACTTTGCGTGATGAGTGAAGAAGGACTAAAGGCCGACGAAGGTAAATAACAAACTAAAATCGGTTTCTGTTAATCGAGGCCAGGCCTCTGACTATAATTGAAATAGTCACTTTTTTGGTATTTTTTGTCCCGGTTTGCTGTAGAGGTATACAGTAATTTCGTACCATAACCATTTCGTATCATAATTTCTATGGTTAGTTCGCACCATACGATGGCCATTTCGTACCAAAGAATAAGTAATTTCGTACCATTTCATACCACAAATAAATGACTCAAACGATGTCATAAACTTTGGTAATTTGATTGTTTGTTATAGTTTGCGACGTGTATGGTAAGATCATTTAAGATCAAATAGTCGAAGAGTGGGCTACTGTTGATTGCTTACTTACATTGAGATTGTTGTTTGCCTTTAATTTTTCCTCCCCGTTATTTACACCCTTCAGACAAAATAATTGAAAAAAAAAAACGTGGAAAATGAAGAAATTGCAGGTGACAAACAATTTCTTCATAATCTCAAAAAGACAAATTTTCTTAAATTCTTTCCACATAAATTTGCATGTTGTCTGCAACTTTTTTAAATTTGGACAATTCTAAAATTTGTTGTGTGGCAATTGGTTAATGGTTGCTTTGTCATATTCGGTAAATGGTTATACAATTTTGATGGAAATACGGTTCTATTTCTCTACCAGTTCTCTTCTAATCACAATCCCAGTTTGTTTGAAAAAAAGTAATGTGAAAATACAACTATCCGTTTCATTTTGGACTGTCTAATTTGAGCAAATGTGTAATAAAATAAATGTTGAATGCGTTTAATTATCATTCGAATTATAAAAAAAAAGATTTACATTGTACGAAATTTTGGACATCGAAATGACCTCAGCATGGTACAAAATAACTAATACTATGGTACGAAATGGTTATGGTACAAATTGTCTAATT
This sequence comes from Fragum fragum, assembly GCA_946902895.1. Classification (NCBI taxonomy): domain Eukaryota; kingdom Metazoa; phylum Mollusca; class Bivalvia; order Cardiida; family Cardiidae; genus Fragum; species Fragum fragum. Next base: position 57,556,368 of record OX336369.1, on the reverse strand, counting down.
TTTGCTGTGAAAATTCATCGAAAGACTTGCACCGAACAAAAACATTTTTTATATATTCTACAGAAATTCACTATTTGCATACAATTTAAAAAAAAATACTTTGGAATAAGGCAAAACTTTAAAATTGAGCGCATCTTATCTAAAACCCTCACTTTGGCTTTCTGCAAATTTTGACTTCCAATTACTGGCCTTTGTTCGTATTGAAAGGATTTTTTTAATACAAATTATGCCCCCTTTACGACCTAGATTTGTTCACTATCCAGCACCTTCAGCTAAGGTAGGCATCTGGTGCTCTTGTTAAGGTAATAGGGACACTGTCCACTTCGTTTCTAAGCCCTGGTAGCAAGATTGTTAGTTTGTCCCTTAAATTTTGTAAAATATACCCTCTTTTTTGTAGACCATGGGGACATAGATTGGCCCTATGCTCCAAAATCGTTGACCTCAGCAGATCACAAAGAAAGCTTTGTTTTCTAAAGAAATTTAAAATACAGTAAAATCCCTCTAATGAGACCACAAGCAATTCGTCTTGAAAGTGGTCTTAATAGCGGGGTGGTCTTATTACTGAGATTTGGTGGTATATTCAGCTGTTGTCATGTACTAAGTTGTCTGAAACAGTATTGGTGATGCATTCATACCCAATTAGTGTCGCCTGTAACAAGTGAGAAATTCGGATGGTCGATCCCAAGATGTGAAGTAACTGGTTGTTTTAGTGGGGTTCAAAATAGTGTATCATTTGGAGTTTATACTGAATTTAGTGGTCGTAATTCGGAATAGGGGGGTTCCTGTTTAAGATGGGTTTGCGACCATTGAAATAAAGAACAAAATAATCCTTTCTGCCAAAATCGTAATAGCGGGGTGCCCGTAATTTCAGGGTGGTTGCAAGGAGAGGTTTTATTGTATTTAACTTGCATATTCTATAAATGGTTTATGATCAGCTTGTCTGATAAAATTCAGTATGTTTGCTCATGAGTTTGACTTGAGAACCATACCACATTTAAAAATCTCTAAGCAGTCATTGATGCAGTTGGAGCACCTTACCATGATTCCTGGTATTTCTCACCTCAGTGCTACCACAACATACTGCCACTTCTAAGATAGTTCATAAGTTAACCGATTTGCCACAATCCCTCCTTTTTACACCCACCAAGAAAAAAGCTTTGAAAAACATCGTGGGAAATAAAAAAGATGCTTGTGCCAAGTAATATCTTCATTATCCATGTTTTCTGCCCCACAACACCAATATTTTTCTTATTCCATCAAATATGAAATGCCCTCTGCAACTTATTTTGATTTGGACTAGTCTAAAATTTTGTTGTTTTGGAAAGGGTAAATGTATAGAATTACTGTTGCCAGTAAGATTATTGGGTTATCAGTGTACTTTAATCCATCAACAATGTCAGTCTGCCCAGTAAACAAAATTTTAGACTGGTCAAAATTCAAAGAAATCATCAAATAATATTCAAAAGCATATTTAGATTTAAAATGATCATTAAATATGGTAAAAACAGTAATTGGAGAAGCAGGAATTGCAATATGTAACAACCAATTTCTCCTTTCCACAATATTTTTTCAAAAGCTATATTTCATTTGTGGACAAAAACATAGAATTCAATCAATTTAGATTAACCCATTACCAGGCGACAAAATTTTAGACTGGTCCGAATTGAAAGGAGTTGTAAACAAGAATTTTAAGTCTATGAAATTTTAAATTTGATCAACTTACTGGGTAAAAAACATTGTGTAAAATGAAGAAATTGATTGATAAAGAATTTCTTCATTTAACACAATATTTCCTTTTTTTTTTGTTTTAGGGGCTTCCAAGAGCCTCATTGTGTGGGAATGGGTTTAATGGATAAGGAAATTGAATTATTTCACCTCTCAATACTTTCATTCAATCAAAATAGAATCAGTTTTGTTTTTCTCTAATTTTCAGACAATGGCCTTTCGTTTGAGGAGATATTAAAATTATCAGGAGATGACATATCAGACCTATTCCCAAATAATTTTAGGGACCGATGAACATTAGACAAATGATTCAAGACCAGATCAAAGAAAGCAGTGATCATGATGAGATGAATAACTCAATGGAAAGTCTGAATTGGAACTTAAATTACAGATGAATCTGACCGAACAGATCTAGATGAGAAAACTTTACCATCAAAGTCTTCCAAGTTCTCACTAGAGCAGATTTTGGAAAAAAAACATGGAAAAGTCAAATCAACGCCAGCAAAATGTTACTTTATTAAACTGGTAGAATGCTATTGAAAATTAATACTTGAAGGAATATGAATATCAAGGGGTTAAGTTGTTTTTAAGTTGTTTCTAAAACATTTTTGTTCAGCATTTTGTTTTGCAAATGATTTGAAGTTCCAATAAAGCAATTTAAAAGCTTTATTTATAGCTAGCAAAGCGTCAGCTTTGATAGCCTAAGTTAACAGACACAATTTTGAGGTCATTTCAAAGTTCAATGAGTGCAAACTGCTACTCGAGGCCTAACCACTACATCTGTTAAATGCCTACGCCATAAAAAGTAATTCTTATGTATTTCAGGAATATTGCAGACTCTGCATGCAAGACTCCTAGGTATTCGAGATCAATTGAGAACACCTATCTTCAAAGACGTTGCAGACGACGATTTGAGATTTTTGAAAATTCTAAAATATTTATGTCCTTAGGTAGAAAACCATATGGAAAATGATGAAATGGTTTGTAACAAGCAATTTCTTCATTTTCCTCATTGTTTTCCAAAACTATTTTCTTGAGGGGCGTTAAAAAGAAGGGAATGTGTGGGAATGGGTTAACTCCTTTGTTACTTTATCCTCCTTTCTTTATCATGTCAATGTTTGACAAAGAAGATTATTGAACAAAACAGTGTTTTGCTAGCTTACAGAACTTTCAGTACTTTGATTTTCTTGTTGATACAGAATAAATAATGTAATGACATGTTGGTCATTTGAACAAATGTATTATGTTACTAGTGTGTCACATGAAAAATTGTCATGTTTCTTTTTTTGTATGCTCCTGCTTGAATAACATCGGGGACATACTGATTTACCTGTGTCGGTCTTATCTATCCATGATTTGTCTGTCCATCTGCAAAACTTACAACACAAATCTCTTCAAGCCTATTCAAATTATAATGCTCATATTTGGCATAACTATATATCATTGATAGGCATCTGCAGGTACCAAGGTCAAGCTTAAAAAATACTTCAGGCCTATTCATGATACAATGCTTTTACTTGGCATAGTTATAGATCTAAGTGATATGCATTGTCAAGGTCACCTGTTAAAATCATCTTTCAAGGTCAAATTTAACAAAACTTAACCAAAACTTTAACATTTTCAAATTACTAGCCTAGTCAAGATTTATCATATTTGGCATGATGATAAATCTCTTTGATATGCATTTGCTTATGTCAGGCCTAGGGTCATCTATTTATGACAAATTTATCTTCTGTGGAGAAAAAATCACAGGGTCAATTAATAACTCATTTCTGTTTCACAAACACATATTGCTTTTTCTATATACTGCATTCAAACTTGTTTTTGTCTTGACACAATCTGAATTAAATGAAAAAGGGGTCAGCTTTGGATATTTTGCCTATTCAGAAAAAGTATACATACACATAGAGCTATATACATGTAAACTGCCCTTGTTGATGCACAAGTGATATGGTTATTATCAACAATGAAATGGTTATTTTTAGCTCACCTGAGCACAAAGTGCTAGGCAGGCTATCTTGATCAGTCATTTTCCTTCATCCGTCTGTCCGTCCCCAATGCAGTTTCTTTAAAAAAAAAATCTTCTCCTAAACCAGTTAGCTGATCAAGCTGAAACTGCAGGCCTAGGAACGTTCATTCTACAAAACTTGTTAAAAGAATTTAATTCCATAAAAGAAATCTGGTTGCGGAGGCATTTGAAAATGAAACATTTATGTCAATCTTTGAAAATCTGGTGGGTTTTTTTTTTCCAGAAACTTCAAGGCTAAGGGCAATAATATTTCATTCAATTTGAGTAAGTTAAAAAAGAATTCTTCACTTCAAGGCCGAGAACATAAAAATTTATATTTTGCATGTAGCTATAATTATCTACTAATTTAGATGAAATTAATTATGCCTGTACGCCAAATTAACCGCCTCTTTCCAAGTTGTCAAAAGTTTGTAAAAATAGTTTAATAAACCATATTCGTCATATTGATTAAACCCTCATTAAAACCCCCCAAAAAACATGCATCTTTTTTAAGCAGATATAAATGATCATGACATTTATTTAATTGTACAGTCAGCATTATTTTTTAATAGAACATGTAATTTTCCACAGTATTTGCAAAAGTTTTTTTCTTTTAAGATTTAAAAAGGCTGGATTCTGTAGGAAAGGGTTAATGGCAGATCACCTTTATTCCACATTTTACAAAGAATCCTGTAAGACAACATGATCTTACTGTGTATACATGATCATAAGGGTAGAGACTATGGATTGCTCAATTTACCCATTTACCATTTAGAAAAAATACCATTAAATTTTAATGGTGCGGTCGTACACCCATTTGATAAATTTCATGATAAAGTGATGGATCATTACTTCACCATTAAAATATTTCAGGGGGGATATTAAAAAAATAATAATGGCCAATTACTATAGTCATTTTAATTGCCCTTCGCCCATTACCACATGGCCATTAAAAATTGATCTGCAAATTAATGCACCCATTAAAACCGACAATACAATTTTTGATGGTGTGGCCGAACACCCATTAAATAAATTTCATGGTAAGGTGACAGTCCATTACTTTACCATTAAAATATTTTTGGGACAATTAAAAAAATTAATGGCCCATTAGCATAGTCGCTTTTAATGGCCTTTTGCCCATTACCACATGGCCATTAAAAAAGTGAGCAGCAAATTAATGCCCCATTAAGACCTAGGTAGTAGGCCATGGGAAATAATGGTGATAATTTAATGGCATTGTGACTGCTGTTAAATTATATTAATGGGTCTTTAGTATACTATTTTAATGGCCATTAAAAGCGACTATGCTAATGGGGGTGTAGCTAATGAATTTTAATGGTAATTTTTTAATGACTTTTTAATGGGTGTTTAATGGACCTTGTTGCAGTAGTGTTCGATGTTTAGTGAAAATCTTCTTAGAAGCTAGTCAATGGATTTCAAACAAATTTCTCAGGAATGATCCATTAGTGACTCTTTTCAGATTTCTAATCAAATTTCTCATAATGTTTTTAAAACATGTCTTTTATGGGCAGGGCTAAATTCCATATATGGTACATAATGAAAACCTTTGTTGTGATAAGACAAAGGACAAGGTCAAAGTTTAAGAAAAAACATTTTGTGCACCACCTTCTCTGTGCAAATCAGCGGTCTCAACATGTTGTCCCTGTACAACCTATTTCTTGTTCATTAAAGTTGACTCTCTTTTATAAAAAATGAATGGGTTAACTCAATTCCACATTTTGACGTCACTCAAGAATAAGGATTTGGATAATATTATGGCAAATGAAGAAAGTGCTTGCTACAACCTATTTGTGATTACCCACAATGTTTTTCTACCCCACAGATGATCAAAATCTTTCAATTTGGACCAGTCTGATTTATTCGTGTGGGAACAGGTCACCGAAGAGTTAAATTCATTGTCAGAAAACCATACTATTAATCCTATAGCTTTGATATTTTGTATGTATCATCACCTATTGACCTACTACCGAAATACTTCAAAGAATTACCATATTCTGAAAATTAGCCGTTTTCTGTGTGATCTCTGAGTTTACAAAGGAATAAAGAAGGAAATCTTTGAAAATCTTCTACTCCTTTACAATTAGGCCTAGAGCTTTGATATTTGGTATATATCATGACCTAATGACCCTCTCAAAACTAGTTCAAAGTAATCCCGTATTCTGAAAATTAGCCCTTTTCTGTGCGATCCCAGAGCCGCCGTCATAGCGCAGTTGGTAGCGCGTTGGACTATCATTCAAAGGGTCCCGGGTTCGATCCCCGACGGCGGCAATACTCTTTCCGACATTTGTCTCTCACCAATGGGTAGATCGTATACCTATGTGGGATAGCAGCTGGAGGCTAGGAAAGGGTGTAGTGGTAGTACTGGTGCGAGAAATACCAGGAATCCATTGTTAGGTGCTCCAGACGCCGCGATATAACTGAAAAAGTGTTAAAAGCGTCGTTAAACCCCATTCAAACAAACAAACAATCTGTGCGATCCCTGATTTTACAAAGGAATAAAGAAGGGAATCTTTGAAAATTTTCCTTTCCCAAACCATAAGGGCTAGAGCTTTGATATTTGGTATGTATCATCACCTATTGACTCTACCAAAATGCTTCAAAGAAGTACCATATTCTGAAAGTTAGCTCTTTTCTGTGCGATCCCTGATTTTACAAAGGAATAAAGAAGGAAATCTTTGAAAAACTTCTTCTCCCAAATCATATGGCCTAGAGTTTTGATGTTTGTATTAAATCATTATCTTATGACCTTTTACTTAAATACTTCATAGAATAATCGTACTATGAAAATTTGCCATTTTCTGTGTAATTCCTGATTTTAGTTTGGAATTAAGAAGGATATATTTGAAAATTTCTCCTCCTAAACCATTAGGCCTGGAGCTTCGATATTTGGTTTGTATTGATGTCTTTTAACCCTCTAACAAAATATTTCAAAGAATTGCCGTATTTAGGAAATTAGAGCTATATGGTGGAATCATCAATATACCTAGGATTAAAAGAGAAAATCCTTAAACTTCTTCTCCAAAATAATTAGACAGAGGGTTTTGCTATTTTGAATATATCATAAGACCAGGAACCACCATACTCAGGGGAGCAATTTAGGACCATCATGGTCCTCTTGTTTCAAAATTTGTTAGTATTTAAAAAAAAACAGTTGTTGAAGCAAGTGTATTGCGTACGCAATTTTTTTGTTCAGATGTATTACTATTTGGTAATACATTGCATTTCGGCATAGTATATTTGGCTGATCTAGTTATTAGCTTCTTGGAATCAAAATTAGTTCTGTAGGAAAGGTCGTGTACGCTCTAGAAACCAGCTTCTCTGAAGAAAAAAAAAACACGTTCAAATCCTTGGAATGATTGTCTGTAACTGTTGCAAGTTCAAGAATTTAATTCTGCCAGACCCTGGTCAGATCTTTCCATGCATATCTTCTATAATCCTCAGGTTATTTGGTAAGTTATTGTGATGAAGTTCTCCGTGAGTTGAGAACTAAGAACCTTAAAAGTAAACGACAGGTATTTAGGTCAAATACTAGATCAAACCTTTATGTATTCTGTATGCAACAGTTATGATCCAGACATCATACAAATTGAGGTTTATCTAGATAAATCTCAAGATCTTTTCACATACAGTGAATGCACAGATTTAAAGGGGAACCAGGGGTCCAGAGCCCCTCCCCCCACCCCCTGGAATTATGGCAAAAGTATGGTCATAAGAAAATCTCAGAAATCGAAGTGAAAGTTGGCAAACAAAGTGTTGGAATTACAGCTATGTGCTAGCTGTAGTGATGTCATTTTGCTCACCAACTGACGTATATTATAAAACGAGTACATTTTTGGTTGGACACCCTCTGAGAAAAATTCTGGATCTTTGCATGCGAGGCACTTAGATTAAAATCAGATAAAACCACAGGATAACATATTCTATAAACCATCACGCGCTTTGTGTGTCATCATCTTTGTGAAATCATTATGAAAAATAATGGCGAAATTTTTTCTTGTAAAACTGAGACAGAAGCAAATATAAGTCACTGGATAAAGAAAAAAAGATCCGCATTTGTACACATTCAAATCTAATTGAAGCTCATTTGAAAACTTGTAAAGAATTTAGACTAGAAAATAAATTTATCTCTTTTTTCAGGTGAGGTATTGTGATCTGTCATTGTATAGCGTCTTTCCCTCTGTCCGCCATCTGTCTGTCAACATTTTCTCCCCCTAAACTAATGGACCAATGAAGTTGAAACTTGGCAGGGATTAATTGCCTTGGACGAAGCTCTTTCAAAATTGTGAAAAGCATTCATTTCAATCAAAATCTGTGTTTGCCATGGCAACGAAAAGTCGAAAATTAGAAAAATCTTTAAAATGTTCTTGTGAAAAAATTAAGGCCTAGAGGTTCCACATTTTCATGTTACTTTGTTTGGTGACCCTCTACGAGACTTGTTAAAAAAAATCCCTTTGGGCTCGTACTTGGGCTTGGTCTTGGCCACCCTATTTTACCTAGAAACAAAGAAGGAAATGTTAAAAATCTTATAGTGAGAAACCATAAAGCCTAGAGGTCTCTTTTTTGTTGTTAGATAATACAACTTGGGTCTCGCCTGTGCGCCGCTTCGGTGCACCGTATCAACATAGAGACAAAAAATTCTATAAAAAGATCTTCTTGAGAAACCATATGACCTAGAGGTTTAAAGTTTTGCATGAGACTTTGTTCTTTGACCCTCTACTTATGTTGTTAAATAATACCCCTGGAGTCTCGCTTTGGCGCCACTTGGGCGAACCCTATCTACTTAGAAACAAAGAAGGAAATCTTTAAAAGAAATCTTCTTGTGAAAATCCAAAAGGCCTAGAGGTTCCAAATTTTCCATGTGGCTTTGTGATATGACTGTCTACTAATGTTGTTAAATAATACCCCTGGGTTCTCGCTTGAGGGCACCCTATCTACATAGAAACAAGAAAAGGAAATCTTTAGAAAAATCTCCTTGTGAGAAACCAAAAGGCCAAGAGGTTCTTATTTTTACAATTGGCATTGTTTAGTGAATTTATTCAAATAATGCCACCAGGGACTCATTTGGGCTCTGCCCTTACACACTTTTTTACATAGAAAGAATTCTTTAAATTCTTCTTTATAGAAACCACAAGGCCTAGAGGTTCTAAATTTTGTATAAATTGTCTAGTAACTCTCTACTAAAGTTGTAAAAATAATACCACAGGGGTCTCATTTTGGCTCTGGCCCGATACGCCCTAGTCAGATGGGAGGGCGTTAACTTCACTTGTGTGTGCAAATTCTCCTACTATTCTTGACGGATTTTGATTAGATTTTTACCAGGTGTTTGTTTTCATGATACCTACTACCTATTATCAGTGTTTTGTGATTCATTCATGATTGCTGCATCATGGATAAAGGAGTCTTATTATCAAAATTCTTGTTTGTGCAACATTTACAATTCTTTTTTATAAAATTTTCACCAAATATTTGTCATAAAGCGACCTACACCGTGTTATCATTGTTTTGTGATTCACTGTTGTGCAATTAAAAAAAGGAGACTTATGGTTAAAATATGATATTGTTTTTGCGGCTAATCCTCCAATTCTTGACATATTTCCGTGAACTTTTCACCAAATGTATGTCTTCGTGTGACCTTACCTATTTTATAAGTGTATTGTGATTTTTCACAGATTTAATGTAACCATAAAAATTCCGGTTTGTGACGACCTTTTCTCTTCTGAAATAATGTCTCTTTTGGTCCCATAATTTAAGGGCTCCCCCTGCCATCCTATTTTACATAAAAACAGTTTAAGATTTTTTTAACAGAGGCCAAGAGATTGAATGTTTTGCAAATACCAATGATCCTTTTTCATCGGGTCTTAAAATGATTCCCAATTTATTACTCCACAAAAAATGTTTGGGGGGGTATATAGGAGTCAGTTTGTCGGCCAACCCGTCTGTCTGTAGCTTTTTCATGTCCGCTAAATTTCTAGGCAACTATTCAAACTTGACTGATATAATAAGTATCAAGCAGAGATGTGCATATTTCATTTTGGTCACGCTTCATTGATTTTTGACGGAGTTATAGCCCTTTGGAGATAAATCGTGTTGGCTCAATTTCTCAGCAACCATTGGACAGATTTGATTCAAATTTCACAGAAAGACTGGGTATAAGTCAGACATGTGCATATCTTGTTTGGTTATGGTCCATTCATTTTTGACCGACTTTTGGCCCTTTAATTAAAAAGTCCTTTTTGTTATGGTCCTTTGGCGGATAGCACTTGTATATGGATAAGCGCTGTTGGGGGGTATTCATCCACTTTGCGAGAATTTCTAGTTCAGTCTGGCTCTGCCATGAAACTTATAGATAAATGATGGAAGAAATCTTCAGAAGATCTTTTGACAAATTCTTTGCTTGAGTTTTCTGCTTAGGGAAAATTGCTTTTATTCACAAGGAGGTTCCGGTGAGCGATGAAGGACCATTATTATCCTCTTGTTTTATGTTCGTTTCTTGTACCATAACTTTTTAACATCCATATGCATTTATTAGCAATGACAATTTGAGAAAGAGCTTGTTGATCAAATATTCGGTTTACAGAATTATTGAAATATGTGATATTTAATATTTACAGACTTTTAACATTTGTCATTATTGGGTCTACTGGCCGAAGGTCACTAGAGCTATTGCGATGGCTATTTCCCGTCCGGCGTCCGTGGGTCTGTCCGTCCGTGCGTCCGTCCGTCCGTCGGTCCGTCCGTCGTCCGACCGTTAAACTTTTCCTTGTTAACACTCTAGAGTCCACAGTTTTCATTGGATTTCCTTCAAACTTTCACAGAATGATTGTACCATCATAAGGACCGTTCCTTTCGAAATTGGGTCAGATCCGTCAAGAAACGTTGGAAAAGGGGCCTTATTTAATTAAAAATTCCATTAAAAATTCTCGTTAACACTCACAGTTTTCACCGGATTCTCTTCAATCTTTCACAGAATGATTGTAACAAATTAAGAATCGTTCCTTTAGAAATTTAGTATTAACCGTCAAGAAACGTGGGAAAAGGGGCTTATTAAATTTCATTAAACATTCAATAAAAATTCCTCGTTAATACTCTAGAGTCCACAGTTTTCATCAGATTCTCTTCAAACTCTAACAGAATGATTGTACCATCATAAGAATCGTTCCTTTCGAAATTTGGTATGATCCGTCAAGAAACATGGGAAAAGGGGCCTTTTGAAAATTTGATTTGTTTGTTTGTTTGAATGGGGTTTTACGCCGCTTTCAACAATCTTTCAGTTATATCGCGGCGGCTGGAGCACCTAACAATGGAATCCTGTTATTTCTCACACCAGTACTACCATTACATACTTTCCTAGCCTCCAGCTGCTATCCCACATAGGTCTACGATTATCGACCCATTGGTGAGAGACGAATAGTCGGAAAGGATGAGTGCCGCCGTCGGGAATCGAACCCGGGACCTCAAGATTGACAGCCCTACGTTGAAAATTTGATGAAAAATTCAATTAAAAACCCTCGTTAACACTCTAGAGTCCACAGTTTTCATTGGATTCTCTTCAAACTTTCTCAGAATGTTTTTACTATCATAGGGATCGTTCCTTTCGAAATCGGGTATAATCTGTCAAGAAACACGGGAAAAGGGGGCTTTTTAAAATTTAATTAAAAAAACCTCGTTAACACTCTAGAGTCCACAGTATTCATCAGATTGTATTCAAACTTTCACAAAAAGATTGTACTATCATAAGGATAGTTCCTTTTGATATTGGGTATCATCCGTCAAGAAACACAGGAAAAGGGGCCTTATGAAATTTGAAATAAAAAATCCTCATTAATTATCTAGAGTCAATAATTTTCAACGGGTTATCTTTAAACTTTCACAGAATGATTGTACCATCATAAGGATTGTTCCTTTCGGAATCAGATATGATTCGTCAAGAAACATGGGAAAGGGGCCTTATTAAAGTTTATTTCAAATATCTTTGTTAACACTCTAGAGTCCACAGTTTTCACCTGATTGACTTCAAACTTTCACAGAATGATTGTACCATCATAAAAATTGTTCCTTTCAAAATTTTGTATGATCAGTCAAGGATCACGGGGAAAAAAAGGGGCCCGATAAAATTGGATTAAAAAAATCCTCGTAAACACAATAGAGTCCACAGTTTTCATCAAATTCTTTTTCAAACATTCACAGAATGATTATTACATTAAATGGATTGTTCCTTGCGGAAGTAGGTTTGATCCATCAAGTTTCATGGGAAAAGGGGCCCAATGAAAATTTAATAAAAAAATCTTAGTTAACACATCATGGCCCTAGATTTCAGCTGATCGACTTCAAATTTTCACATAATAATTGTACCATCATAAGGATTGTTCCTTTCAAATTTGGTCTGATCCATTTAGAAACATAGGTAAAGGGGCTTTAGGAAAATTCAATTAAAAAAATCTTAATTAATGCTTGTAAGTCCACAGATGAGATGGTGTTGTCTTTATACTCAAACAGAATAATTATTTTTTTGTAAGTAGAGTTCCCTTTCGAATTGGTTTAGATCCATCAAGTAACATGGGAAAAGGGGCTATATGAAAATTCAATTGATAAAACCCTGTTAACACAATGAAGCCCACAGCTTTGATCAGATTTTGTTGAAACTTTTACATAATGATTGGAAGGTCATAACGATCACCCTTTTCATAACAGGGTATGAACTGTCAAGAAACACAGGAAAAGGGGCCTTATTAAAATTTCATTTATGAATCCTTGTTACGAAGTCCAGATATTTCATCGGATTTTCTTCAAACATACACAGAATAATTGTACAATAATAATGATTGTTGATGTTGGCATTAGACCTGATCCGTCTAGTAACACAGGAAAAGAAGCAATATGAAATTTAATTTTAAAATCCTTGTACCACAATAAGTCAACAGTTTTCATTAGATTCTGTTTAAACTTTTACAGAATGGTTGTTCCATCATGAGGATTCTTTCTTTTCAAATTATGCGTGATCTGTCTAGTATCATTGGAAAAAGGGCCTTTTAAGAATTTTATTTATAATCCTTGCAACCAAGTCCAGAGCTTTCATTGGATTTTCTTGAAACCTTCATAGAATCATTGTACAATAATCACGATTGTTGATGCTGACATGAGACCTGATCCTTCAAGTATCACAGGAAAAGGAGCCTTATAATATTTTGTTTTAAAATCTTTACACCAAGTTAAAGTATGCGTCTCGTTTATTCAATTGGGCTATTTTTATGCCACCACCATGAATAATGACGGGCATATGAGTTATCTCTGTCCTTTTGTGTGTATGTGCATGTATGTGTGTGTGTTAGTGTATTTGTCCATTTCTTGTCCGGAGCATGTCATCTACATTGATTGATGAATTTCTAAATAACATGGCACAGTTGTTCCCCTTCATTAATACTATTGTCATGCATAAAGTTCTGTTGGATACTTCCAATCTCAAGATCAAAGCTGAAGGTCATGTGAGAAGCTCTTAAGCGGGGGTATCTTTCTGTTTCTGTGACACATTTCTTGTTCGGTTAAACGTATCAGTAGATTGATTACATAGTTTTAATATCTTATACTTTTAATCTTTATTTTTAGCTCCCCTGAGCACGAAGTGCTCCGGGTGAGCTATTATCATCGGTCATCGTCCGTCGTCCGTCCGTCTGTCCGTCCGTCCGTTCACAATTACAAAAAAATCTTCTCCTCCTAAACTAACCATGGAATTTCAACAAAACTTCATAGAAATGACCTAGGGGCCTTATGAAATTTGAAATAAAAAATCCTCATTAATTATCTAGAGTCAATAATTTTCAACGGATTCTCTTCAAACTTTCACAGAATGATTGTACCATCATAAGGATTGTTCCTTTCGGAATCAGATATGATTCGTCAAGAAACATGGGAAAAGGGGCCTTATTAAAGTTTATTTCAAATATCTTTGTTAACACTCTAGAGTCCACAGTTTTCACCTGATTGACTTCAAACTTTCACAGAATGATTGTACCATCATAAAAATTGTTCCTTTCAAAATTTTGTATGATCAGTCAAGGATCACGGGGGAAAAAAGGGGCCCGATAAAATTGGATTAAAAAAATCCTCGTAAACACAATAGAGTCCACAGTTTTCATCAAATTCTTTTTCAAACATTCACAGAATGATTATTACATTAAATGGATTGTTCCTTGCGGAAGTAGGTTTGATCCATCAAGTTTCATGGGAAAAGGGGCCCAATGAAAATTTAATAAAAAAATCTTAGTTAACACATCATGGCCCTAGATTTCAGCTGATCGACTTCAAATTTTCACATAATAATTGTACCATCATAAGGATTGTTCCTTTCAAATTTGGTCTGATCCATTTAGAAACATAGGTAAAGGGGCTTTAGGAAAATTCAATTAAAAAAATCTTAATTAATGCTTGTAAGTCCACAGATGAGATGGTGTTGTCTTTATACTCAAACAGAATAATTATTTTTTTGTAAGTAGAGTTCCCTTTCGAATTGGTTTAGATCCATCAAGTAACATGGGAAAAGGGGCTATATGAAAATTCAATTGATAAAACCCTGTTAACACAATGAAGCCCACAGCTTTGATCAGATTTTGTTGAAACTTTCACATAATGATTGGAAGGTCATAACGATCACCCTTTTCATAACAGGGTATGAACTGTCAAGAAACACAGGAAAAGGGGCCTTATTAAAATTTCATTTATGAATCCTTGTTACGAAGTCCAGATATTTCATCGGATTTTCTTCAAACATACACAGAATAATTGTACAATAATAATGATTGTTGATGTTGGCATTAGACCTGATCCGTCTAGTAACACAGGAAAAGAAGCAATATGAAATTTAATTTTAAAATCCTTGTACCACAATAAGTCAACAGTTTTCATTAGATTCTGTTTAAACTTTTACAGAATGGTTGTTCCATCATGAGGATTCTTTCTTTTCAAATTAGGCGTGATCAGTCTAGTATCAATGGAAAAAGGGCCTTTTAAGAATTTTATTTATAATCCTTGTAACCAAGTCCAGAGCTTTCATTGGATTTTCTTGAAACCTTCATAGAATCATTGTACAATAATCACGATTGTTGATGCTGACATGAGACCTGATCCTTCAAGTATCACAGGAAAAGGAGCCTTATAATATTTTGTTTTAAAATCTTTACACCAAGTTAAAGTATGCGTCTCGTTTATTCAATTGGGCTATTTTTATGCCACCACCATGAATAATGACGGGCATATGAGTTATCTCTGTCCTTTTGTGTGTATGTGCATGTATGTGTGTGTGTTAGTGTATTTGTCCATTTCTTGTCCGGAGCATGTCATCTACATTGATTGATGAATTTCTAAATAACATGGCACAGTTGTTCCCCTTCATTAATACTATTGTCATGCATAAAGTTCTGTTTCTGTGACACATTTCTTGTTCGGTTAAACGTATCAGTAGATTGATTACATAGTTATAATATCTTATACTTTTAATCTTTATTTTTAGCTCCCCTGAGCACGAAGTGCTCCGGGGGTGCTATTGTCATCGGTCATCGTCCGTCGTCCGTCCGTCTGTCCGTCCGTCCGTTCACAATTACAAAAAAATCTTCTCCTCCTAAACTAACCATGGAATTTCAACAAAACTTCATAGAAATGATCCTAAGGTCATGCTCTTTCAAAATACTTCAAAGAATTGATATCCAATAAAAACTCTGGTTGCCATGGCAACGGAGTGAAAAAACTTCTCCTCCCAAACGGTAAGGCCTAGAGCTTTGATATTTGGTATATATCATCATCTATTGACCCTCTACCAAAATACTTCAAAGAATTAGCGTATTCTGAAAATTAACGCTTTACTTGGTGATCCCTGATTTTACATAGAAATAAAGAAGGAAATCTTTAAAAATCTTCTTCTCCCAAACCATAAGGCCTAGAGCTTTGATATTTGGTATACATCATCATCAATTGACCCTCTAACAAAATACTTCGAAGAATTACCGTATCTTGAAAATTACCCCTTTACGGTGTGATCCCTGATCTTATATAGAAATAAGGAAGGAAATCTTTGAAATCTTTTTCTCCCAAGTCATAAGGCCTAGTGATTTTTTGTTTTGTATGTATCAATGTCTATTGAACCTTTCCCAAAATACTTCATAGAATTACCGAATTGAGTAAATAAGCCCTTTTCTGTTAAATTCCTGATTTTAGAAATGGATAAAGAATTATATCTTTGTAAATCTTCTCCTCTTAAACCATTATGTTTAAAGCTTTGATATTTGGGTTGTATCAATGCCTATTGACCCTCTACCAAAATACTTCAAAGATTTATGTTACTCTGGAAATTAGCGCTATATAGTGGTATATTCAATATACCTAGGATTAAAGGAGTAAATCCTCTTCTCCAAAATGAATTGATGTAGGGCTTTGATATTTTGTATATATCATATAGCATTGAGCCATCATACTCAGGGGAGCGATATAGGACCACGAGGGTCCTCTTGTTTTGCTCATTTTAATGAAAATTTGTCCGATTGATTGAAAATCTTGAGGATTAATCCTATTGAAAATAGGTAAATTGAATTTGAAAACACGGGAAAGAGAACTTTGTTAATGATTTCTGTATTTACACTTAAGAGGTCATATTTTTTGCTCAAAATTATGAAACTTTATCTGCACAATCTTCAGGTCATAAGATGAATCCCAATCGAAAAGTGGGTCCCTTCATAGGATAACACTTGAAATGGGGGTCTGCGCGACATATTGATCAACATAAGCAAATTTGATAAGCTTTTTATACTGTCTGTTTCTTCATAAATAAATTAGAACTCAGCCTAAAGATCTAGGGCCATTTTGGCCCTCCTGTTAATCATGATAACTCGATACACCTCGCAGGATATGCTACACAATTACTCAATTTAAGTCTGTTCAGAACTGACAAAACAGTATTCAAGTCAGAACCTTGAAACTTGGTCTGAACGCTTGTCTTCAATATATTTTTGACAGGTTGGATGACAGGTTACTCGGTACATGTACAAAAAGCTTCGTAATTACGAAACCATATCAAATCACATCAAAACCTTAGTGCACACTAAAGGCTAAATTTTGGGTCCAAATGCTTTCAAGCTTGTCAAAACTAAACTATGATAATATATTACAAGTTCGATGGAGTAATAAATAAGGTCACTTCAGGACAACGTCAGTCGTCATTTTTAGCTCGCCTGAGCTTTTGTGATAACATTTTGTCCCTCGTGCGTCAAGCATCGGGTGATGTGCGTCGGAAGGTCTCAACAATTCTCTAACCATCTTCCCCTCAGTAACCACTGGGCGGATTTCAAGTAAGCTTGGCAGGAATGTTCCATGGGTGACCCTTCTCAAAAGTTGTTCGCAGAAGTTTGATTGACACACAAATATGGGCGTGGCATGGCGTGGCAGCTTTTGAATTTGAAATCTTTAAACATCACTCGTCAGTAACCATGAGGCCAATTTCAACCAAACTTGGCATGAATGTTTCTTTTGGTGCCCCTTTTCAAAAGTTAAATGCGAAATTTTGATTGACACCCAAATATGGGCGTGGCAGGGCGAAGCAGTTTTTAGCTTCGAAATCTTAAACATCTTCTCGGTAACCATTGGGCTAATTTTAACCAAACTTGGCATGAATGTTCCTAGGGTGACCCTTTTTCAAAATGTATATGCGAAAATTTGATGGACGTCCAAATATGGGCGGGGCAGTTTTTACTTTAAAATATTTTAACATCTTCTCCTCAGGAACCATTGGGCTAAATTCAACCAAACTTGGCATGAACGTTCCTTTGGTGACCCTTTTCCAAAATTGTTCCCGAAGTTTTGATTTACGCCCAAATGTGGGCGGGGCAGGTTTTTACTTTAGAATCTTTAAATATCTTCCCCTCAGTAGCCATTGGGCCAATTTGAACCAAACTTGGGATGAATGTTCCTTGGGTGACCCTTTTCAAAAGTTGATCGCGAAAATTTGATTTACGCCCAAGTATGGGCATGGCAGTTTTTGACTTTGAAATCTTTAAACATCTTCTCCTCAGTAACCATGGGGACAATTTCAGCGTTCGCGCTGCCGATCGCCATTGTCGCCAAATGCGACAAAAAAATTTCTTGCGCAAGTTTTTTTCATTTGGCGAAATTTGGTGGCGCCAAAAAAATGAAAAGTTTTTTTATACATACTTTTACTTTGACTAATCTCCGGAAATCAAGGCCGAGGGCTAAGTGTGTATAATTGCTCAAAGGCTTGTATATGGGTTCAGTTATGTGATCGAGTCTGACAAAAGACCTACACATTGCCAAATTTAATTACAGTTCCGATTGACAGCAAATCAGATTAATGAAATGCGCTCATTGGTTAGCCGGTCGTATTAATTTTGTTTTGAGGGCGTGACTTTGTTTTAGGGATGACCTTAGATAACGGCTACCAGTGAATACATCAGATGACCTCATTTATCACGCATTTCCTTCTCTCTATTTTTCCTTATCAAAGTCTCGAATTTCTAATCAAAGTACTGAAAGCACTTATTGAAGATGAGTCCACTCATCTTTCATTCAAGACTAAATTAGTAATGAATTACCATGATCACAACCTCTTTAATATGTATATTGTTTATTTCACAACATATAAGTTAAGACAATTAAATGTGCAGTTAAGAAATGTTCGACTTTGGCACCAACTCCTCAATTTGGCCCCAACCTTTCCCATTTGGCCCAAACTCGGCATGAATGTTTCCTGGGTGACCCCTTTCAAAAGCTGTTTGCAGAATTTTGATTGACACCCAAATATGGGCGTGGCAGGGCGGGGCAACTTTTGAATTTGAAATCTTTAAACGTTTCCTCATCAGTAACCATTGGGCCAATTTCAACCAAACTTGGCACGAATGCCTTGGGTGACCCTTTTCAAAAGATGTCTGCGAAATTTTGATTGATGCTTATATATGTGCGTGGCGGGCCGGGGTAGTTTTTGACTTTGAAATCTTTAAACATCTTTTATTCGGTAACCATTGGGCCAATTTCAATCAAACTTGGCATGAATGTTCCTTGGGTGACTCTTTTCAAAAGTTGTTTGCGAAAGTTTGATTAACGTCCAAATATATGCGTGGCAGGGCGGGGCAGTTTTTAACTTTGAAATCTTAAATGTTACAGCTCAAGGTCAAACATGGCTGTGTTCTTTCATGATTTTTCAATCATCTTAAATTAGTCAGATGAGCGGCGTTAGGGACATTCTAGCCCTCTTTTTCTGTCGACGGTTTCTTTAAACAACTAAACCTCCTAGATCATTGAGTCTGTTTAGATGAAGTCATCAGGAATAGTCTGTAGTTGAACCTCTAATAAAGTAGCTCCTCGGCCAAATAAGTATTTATGATAATTGAGATGAATGCAGATAAAGCTACAAAGGAGGCATTTATCACTTGGTGTTTTCCTTTCGAAGTAGTGTGAAACCGTGTAACTCATCATAGTTTTATCATCCCAAGATTAATTTTCCCATTTTGGTGTAAGCACGAATAGGACGGACAACGAATATCTTTGCTTATTACCCACAAAAAGTAAAATGTTTCGAAAACACGAGAGTACTGTTACATAGGGAAGTTGGGACAGGGTTTGAAAATACAGGCACAATGGTATGAAAACCGAGACGTGTTAATCAACAAAAAAGTGAAGTTCTGACACCCAAGAAAATTACTTATGAAAGACTCAAAGTCTTACATTTGAATTAGAATTTGTCAAAATGTTATTCGAAAGCTGTAAAAGATATGAAAATTATTAAACCATTTTCAATCCATAGAATAAGGTGCAAAGAAATATGTTGCATTTAGGATATTAAGAGACGTCGCCGTAAAGTACATAATAAAGACATAAATGGATATCAATTGGAATTAAATTAGAAAATTCGAGGTTAGCACCCGTTGTGCGGTTGGTAGCGCACCAGACTCCGAATTTTCAATCATGAGGTGGCATGGGTTCGATTCTCGGCGGCGGCACATATCCTTTCCGATATTTGTTTCTCTTCTCCCTTCCCATTGGGCCAGTTTCAACCAAATGTGACAGAAATAAACCTTAGTTGGTCCCCTTTAAATTTGATAAAAGCATTGAATTTCATTTAAATTTGTTTGCCATAGCAACAAAAGTAAAAATTTTGAAAAAAAAATAAAAAATAAAAAAAAAAAAAAAAAAAACACACACACACACACAAACCCCTTAAACACAGCAACAACATAAACAAACCCTAATTTCGATCCATCATTACCTTGACCTTGTGTAATATTCCAAAGTTGTACCTCGATTTAGAAGTGGTATCGGCACTCGGACACTTCAGACGAATCTATATTCGGTTGCATTGAAAATGATCAATTTGTTAGAATCGGGCAGCAGAATGATGTGTTCGGAAAAACAATGTCAGTTTTATTGTCAACTTTCGCCAAACTTAACTCAATATAAATAGATGCCCCATGTTTAGCAACAAAATAATCAATGGTATGGCAAAGGATTTTCCCCACTTGTCCCAGAAAAAGTAATATATGATTCAGATCGTCAAGAATTGAAATAAATTTGTCCGCAAAAAGTGAAGATTTGAATTTTGTTAAAACATTGTTGTTAATAAATAAAATGCTGGAACTCAGCATTTTTAGATCATTTGAGTATGAAGTGCTCATGGAGAGGTATTTTGATAGTCCTGTGTACGTCGTGCGTCGTCCGTCTTGTGTCAACAATCTTAAAATGACATCTTGCAGAAATGTTCCTGGGGAGGTACACTTAAAAATTGCGAAAAGAATTGAAATCCGTTTAAAACTCTGGTTGACATGGCAAAAATACTGAAATTTAAATGAAAACTTTAAAAGTTATCTCCTCCTGAGCCAGAAGCCCTAGGGCCTTGATATTTGGCATGAAGCATCAGTACAATGACCTCTTTCAGAATTGCTAAAATCATTAGCCTCTGGTACCAAGGGGCGGAGGCCAACGGGGGGGGGGGCTTATATAGAAATAAAGAAGGATTTTTAAAACGACATCTCCTCCCAGACCGCTGGGCGGATGTCAACCAAATTTGGCGAAAATTATCCTTGGGTGGTCCACTTTAAGAATTGCTAAAAGAATTGAAATCCGTTAAAAACTCTGGTTGGCATGTGAACAAAACTGATTTTTTATGAAACTTTAAAAAGTATCTCCTCCTGACCAAAAAGGCGTAGAGCCTTGATATTTGGCATGAAGCATCAGTACATTGACCTCTTTCAGAATTGCTAAAATCATTAGCCCCTGGTACCAAGGGGCGGAGGCCAAGGGGGGGGGGGGCTTATATAGAAATAAAAGAAGGTTTTTTTAAACGACATCTCCTCCCAGACCGCTAGGCGGATGTCAACCAAATTTGGCGAAAATTATCCTTGGGTGGTCCACTTTAAGAATTGCTAAAAGAATTGAAATCCGTTAAAAACTCTGGTTGGCATGGCAACAAAACTGATTTTTTCATGAAAACTTTTAAAATTATCTCCTCCTGACCAAGAAGGCTTAGAGCCTTGATATTTGGCATGAAGCATCAGTACAATGACCTCTTTCAGAATTGTTAAAATCATCACCCTCGGGTCCCTAGGGGCCGATCCCCAGGGTGGCGGGGCTTATATAGGAATAAAGAAGGATTTTTAAAATGACATATCCTCCAAAACCGCTAAAAGGATTTCAACTAAATTTGGCAGGAATGTTCCTTAGGTGATGTTATATAAAATTGCTAAAAGTCTTGAAATCCCTTTAAAACTCTGGTTGCCATGGCAACAAAACTGAATTTTAATAAAAACTTTAAAAAGTATCTGCTCCTAACCCAGAGGGCCCAGAGTCTTGATATTTTCATGAAGCATCAGTACATTGACCTCTTTCAGAATTGCTCAGATCACCAACCCTGGGCCCAAGGGGCGGAGCCCCGGGAGCCTATATAGAAAAAAGAAGGATTATTAAAACGACATCTCTCAAACCACTGGGCTGATTTCAACCAAAGAATTTGATCAGCAAGAGTAAAAAAAAAATCTCCTCCTGACCCAGAAGTTGAAAAATCTTGAATTTTGCATGACGCATCAGTACATTGATCTCTTTCAAAATTGATAAAATTTTAGAGCCACAGGGTGATTAGGCTTAAATAGAAATGAAGAAGGCAACCCTTTCAAAACTATTTGGCCAATTTAAACCGAATTTGGCTTGTTTATTTTACTTAAATGTTAAAGGAGGTCTTCTCCCGACCCAGTTTGTATTAGGCCTTGAAGAAAAAACAGCCTTATCTCAGGTGAGCGCCAGGGCCACTGGTCCCCTTGTCCTCATTTACTACAATATTTTCTATCCTTCAATATAAACATTGTTCAAAATGATAATTTTTCAATATATATATACTTGTCTTGAGATCTATTTTGTACGCACAAATCGGTTGAAAATTTTGTCTCAACCGATTCCTGACAGTATGTGGGTGAATACCCTGCTGTCTCGCAAATACTGCTGCGGGAGGACGTCGATTGCGGAAATGTTGGATAATGACGTGTTGATCGTCGGCAGCAGTCATCACACGTGGCCGACCACTCAGGACCCCGAAACCGCTCTATTGTCTTCGGAGTGCAACCAAACAACCTGAATACTGCAGCTACAGACGTACCTACATTGAGCATCCCAATTGTTTGACTCCGTAGATGATTACTTGATAAAGAAATTTTGTTTAACTTGAATGTTCGTGGTTTTATTCAAATGTGACTTAATACCGGTGAATCTGTGCAGTCAGATACTTCCACCGGTTATGTCTTGTGACTGCATGGCGCGCACGTGCAAAATCACTGATCCGAATTTCTGGCGGAAGCGCGTGGATTACTAGACAAAAATTAGGTCAACAGGTGCTCAATCGATTACATGTTAATATATTGTATCGTCAGATTAGGACAGGCTCACCAGTCAAATTTGATAGAAGCCCCTAGTCTAATAGATAGACGGTGTCTGTATCAATTGGATCCTGTACACTTTATCCTGGGGGAAGAAAATGATATGATTTTGGGCAAGTAAAACGGATTTATTTAACATTCGTTTAGAAAACAAGTATAACAACCATTTTTGAACACGTAATTGCATAAGGAGGTCCTTGAATAAACAAAATAACCAAATTTCAGACTGATTTGTGAAAAGAAAATGTTTTTAAAGCGACCGCAAATTCTTCTTTCGTTTTCGATTCAACCAGAAACATAAAAATCCCACCAAAGTAATCTGAAATACTTAGTTATACCGTTGGCAATAATTAGGAATATTGCCTTCTCGGCCGACTGTTATCTTTCAAAGTGTGCTCTTTTGCAGGAATGCTGAACATTTCTCAGCGCGTCGGACTTTAGACAGTGAACACTGGTGAAGTCCAATCCTAAACTCGCCGCCGTCATGTCGCAGACGGCATCACGCCAGACTCCTAATCTTCAATTATGGGATGTCATGGGTTTGATCCCCGGCGGTGGCACATATTCGTTCTGACATTTGTCTCTCACCAATAGGTGGATAATCGTAAACCTAAGTGGAACAGCAGCTGGAGCCTGGGAAAGGATGTAGTGGTAGTACTGGGATGAGAAATACCAGGAATCCATTGTTAGGTGCCCCAGCTGCCGCAATATGACTGAAATACTGTTAAAAGCAGCGTTAAACCCCATTCAATCAATCAACCAACACTAAACTCTAAAAGGTTCGATCCCAGGTCTCTGCAAATATGCCTTTTTGATGTTGGTCTCTCACCAATGGGTTGATAATCTATATGCTGAATGCTTGGAAAGGATGTAGCTATAGAAATTTTGTGAGATATACCAATAGTCCATGGTTAGGAGCAATTGACAATTGACTGAAATACTGTTAAAGGGTTGACTTCAACGGTTAAACCCTATTAAATCAGACAAGACTAAATCTGGGATGCCATTAAAATCATTAAACAGGAATTTCACACCTGCTTTAACTACAAGCTGTGTTATAAGTAGATGTAAAGATTACACACCAACCAATTATTTTTCCTGTAATCCTCAACTTTTTGTATCTATTTGTCCAACATTAATACACAAACTTATTGATGGATTGCTGCTGTCAATCAAAAATAAATTAACCAATCAAATCATTTTCTTAAAATGTAATTGAACTTTGAACTGAATATTCATGTTGACCACGTTCGTCAGTTTGGTGACCTAAACATTATAACTACAGCTTATTCAAGCTATTTTGATGATTAAGTCACCAACCGTTAAATTTTTAACTCAGAACCCAGGGTATTGTGATAGCCTTGTTGTTGTTGTTGTCTTCGTCGTACAAAAACTTTGACATTTTGTGATGTCTCTGGTTCTACTAAAGGCATTCACTTGAAACATGGCACACATGTTCACTATTAAAAGAGGAACCTATACTATTGAGGGGATAACTCTAGATGCATTTTGCACGAATTATGCCCCTTTTTCGACTTAGATTTTTTATCCACTATCCAGCACCCAACAGCCAAGCGTAGGCACCCATAGGCGGTGCTCTTATTGATACCATTAATGACCTAAAGTTTGAAAAAAAAAAACCATTTGAAAATTAAGTGGATCTTTCTGTTGGAGGTCAGTGGACTGTCTAAATTTCTGACAACCTGCCTCCACTGAGTGGTGAAGGTTTTCAATCAATTCTGTAAGCAAAGTTGTAATAATTGCTTTTAAAATAAAATAGATTTGTATAAATTACTTAAATTTCCTCACAGATTGAACAGTTATGGCAGCAAAAGGTGGATTCTGCATTCATGACAAGAAATCAAAGTCCCTGGTGGTTGCGATTGATTTTGGGACAACATACAGTGGTTACGCTTTCTCCTGGAAGAATGATTACAACAATGACCCAACACATGTGTCCGTCAACCCCAACTGGGTGGCAGGTTCCATGTCTTTGATGTCTATGAAAGCTCCTACTTGTGTGCTCTTTGATGAGAACCAACAGTTTCATAGTTTTGGGTATGATGCAGAAAATGCGTACTCAGAGCTGGCACTGGATGGAGAGCATGAGAATTGGTACTTTTTTAAGAGATTCAAAATGCGTCTGCATGATAAAAAGGTAAGAGATGCCTTTTTTTGTAATTGAACCCATTCCAACACGACAAAATTTTAGACTGGTTCAAATTGAAAGAAGTTGCAGACGACAGTTTAGAATTGATGAAATTTTGTATTTTTTCAACTTTCTGGGTAGAAAACATTGTGGAAAATGAAGAAATTGCTTGAAACAAGTGATTTCTTCATTTTTCACAATGTTTTCTAAAGTATTTTTCTAGAAGAGCGTCCAAAAGCGTCACTGTGTAGGGATGAGTTGAAATACTGCAAAATGTAAAGGACACTTGAGATATGAATATCAAGTGATAATAAAATACATAATTCCTTATTCAACAGGGGTCAACGCTAACTTTACTTGAGTGGGATCCTACAGGAATCCCTACCTATTACCTCAGGGTTTCCTCCAGATAATCAGGGATCCCTCCTTGATATACATTAACTTATTCATACGCAATCCTGCCCTTCTAAGCCCAACTTGATAAAAAAGCTTTGGAAAACATCGTGGATAAATGAAGAAATTGCTTGTTACAAGCAATTTCTTCATTATCCACAATGTTTTCTACAAAAACAAGCAAAAAACAAAAGAAATTAGGAGCATTAGTTGATACATTAAGATCTATTGTACTGGAAAATATTGAAGGATCCCAGTTGAATCCCTTGCCTGAGATTGCTGGGGTCCCTTCCAATTTTCAAGGATCCTCAGGATCTCGGAACGCTGTTAGTGTCGACTCCTGTTCAAAATTTGTAAACCTGATTGAGCACACCTTTCAGTTCTATTTCTT
Organism: Fragum fragum; assembly: GCA_946902895.1. Taxonomy (NCBI): domain Eukaryota; kingdom Metazoa; phylum Mollusca; class Bivalvia; order Cardiida; family Cardiidae; genus Fragum; species Fragum fragum. The sequence goes on along the minus strand of OX336369.1, from coordinate 57,530,770 downwards.
TTGAAGTCGATTAGATTGATACCCAGCATCCTAATTTGAGAATCAAAATCCAGAATCCCTATCTGATAGTGTCAAATATAGTTCCCTATAAGGTAATTTAAGATGTCATTATTTTCATTCTGTATATGCCATAATGCAAATAAATGTAATCAGAATGACAAAGTAAGAGGGAAAATACTTTAAGAAATAGTATTATTTTTTATCATTTCATCAAATTTACTACTATTTTGTGTTATTTTTTGGGTAGAGATCATAAGGTATGTTGAACTGTAAAACTCAGAGGAGAGTAAAACAGGGTGTCAAACCCCTCAAATGACCCAGATCCTACCCAAAGGGATATGAAACTAGTCCAATGTCCTGTGTGTCGTCAGAAAACTTGTCTCCTATAAATCTAGTGCCTTAATTTTCATGGTTTAGTTTTGTTATGTTGAAAATTTCCAGATTCACCGCGATACTATGATAGAGGATGATAAAGGAAAGAAAATGCCAGCTATGGTAGTGTTTGCAGAGGTTATACGTTTCTTGAAGAAACATTTATTTGACCTTGCAACTACAAGGGGAACAGAAATTTCAGAAGATGATATTCATTTCATTCTGACAGTGCCAGCAATTTGGACAGACAATGCAAAGCAGTTTATGAGAGAAGCAGCCTCTGAGGTGGGTGTATTTTTCAATGTCATAGCCCTTTTCCTGTTTATTAATGCACTGACATTTGCGGGCAGTATTGTGAAAAGATAGCCTGGTCAAGCAAACCTATTTCTATTGTACCAGGCACTTAGTTTTTCGCATACTTCAATGTGTTTTGTGCAACTTCCAACAATTTAGACCAGACTAAAATTTTGTTGGCTACGTCCATAGTGTAGATGGTAACACACCAGACTCTCAAGCATGAGGCCCAAGGTTCAATCCCGGGTCATCCTTTCTGAGATTTGTCTTCCTCTAATGGGTGGATAATCCTAAACCTTAGTGGGATGAACAGCTATGAACAGGGATGAGCAACTAGAGGCTCGGAAAGGATGTAGTGGTAGCACTGGTGTAAGAAATATCAGGAACTAATGTTTAGGTGCTTCAGCTGCCACAATATGACAAAAAAAAATTTAAAACTGGCTTTGAACCTTATTCAATCAATCAATGTTTCACAAGTATGCATGCATTTACTTAACCACACATTTCAATAATAAGATGCACTGAGGAAAAATACCATGTGTAAGAAAAGGATGAATCATATTGATAGATAGTGGCATATTGTTTAATATTTTGAAAAAAATGCTGTTACTGGGGCATTAGTGGTTCAAACACACATCTTGTTCAATTTTAACACTATGAATTGTCTGCAACCTGTTTGAATTTGAACAATATGAAATTTTGTTGTTAGTAACAGATTGTAGATTAGATGTTCCATAAGACCAGCATAAATCCCGGGGAAACACATGAATAAGTGACCTTTGTCATGAAAAAACTGCAATGTTGTTTGAATTTATCAATCACAGCTGTCAATCAAAGAATCAAAAGTCAAATTTGTTATGGGAGATTTCTATTTGAAAACACAGGAAAAGGGGCCCTAATGACAATTTCTTTGTTTGCTCTCTAGAGGCCACAATTTTGGTTCTATCTTAATGAAACTTTGCCAGAATAATTATTAGGTCATAGAGATGAATCCTATTGAATATAAGAAGGATCTTTCAAAAAAAAAAGGGGGGCCTTAACGACAATTTCTTTGTTCACACTCTAGAGGCCACAATTTTGGCTTAATCTTCATGAAGCTTGGTCAGAATAATTGTTTGATCATGAGGATGAACCCTATCGATTATTGCAGGATTCTATTTAAAAACACAGGAAAAGGGGTCTTAATGACAATTCCTTTGTTTACACTCTAGAGGCAACAATTTACTCTAGAGGCAACAATTTTGGCTCATTCTTCATGAAACTTGGTCAGAATAATTATTAGGTCATAAGGATGAACCATATTGACTATGGAAAGGTTCTATCGGAAAATACAGGAAAAGGGGCCTTAATTTTGCTCAATTGTCATGTAACTTGGTCAGGATACTTGTAAGGTCATAAAGATGAACCTTATAGATTATGGGAAGGTTCTATAGGATAACACAGGAAAAGGGACCATAATGACAATTTCTTTGTTTACAATATAGAAGTCACAGTTTTGCCTCAATCTTCATGATGTTTGGAAAAAAGATATTGTTACAGCTCAGTTAAATTATTGAAAATTACAGGCAGGTATAGATGGTGGACAGCTTTCAATTGCCCTAGAACCAGAGGCAGCCTCACTGTATTGTCAGCTTATACCAACTGAGAAAATGATTGGATCAGAAGGGGCCAAGTTTGCTGTAGCCAGTCAGGGTACCAAGTACATGGTCATTGACCTTGGAGGTACATTTTTGACACATCATACTTAACCAATTACTAAATGACAATATTTTAGACTGAAAAAATTCAAAGATTTTGCAGACGACAATATTGGTATGTAGTATTTTTTTTTCAGTTGATAACCTGTGGAAATGAAGAGATTGGTTGTAACAAGCAATTTCTTCATGTACTACAATGTTTTTATCAGCAAAATTAGCACAGTTCTATTACAGTTGGTATTTTGGAAAATGTATACATAACAGGACTAATATAAAGTGCCGGTCTAGGGTCCAGGATCTACTGAATTAGTGATCTGACTCTTTGATAAAATCAAGCTTAAAATCTTATACCCTCTGTCCAAATAATGATCAAATCTTAGTTGATCATGAATAAGCATAGGAAAAGGTACCTTTCCTTAACCCATTCCCTCACAGTGAAGCTTTCTGATGCTCCTTAAGAAAAATAGTTGGTAAACCATTGTGTAAAGTGAAGAAATTGCTTCTAACAAGCAATTTCTTCATTTTACCCAATGTTTTCTTCCAAGAAAGTAGAAAAAATCTAAACTTTCATCAACTTTAAATTGTTGGCTGCAACTCCTTTCAATTTAGACCAGTCTAAAATTTTGCCATCTGGTAATGGGTTAAATAACTTTCTTCTTTATATGTTTAAACTAAAAGAGATGAAAAAAAAAAAACATATTAACTTTTAGCTCAACATAGAACAACATTTTTAAGACCTATTGTAGCAGTCAACTTAAAACTTGATTGTGGTGTTGATCTCATCCGGGAGACAAAAACCATTACCATACTGCAAAATTATAGGCTGGTCCAAATTGGAAAAAGTTGCAGATGACAATTTTAAGTTTATGAAATTTATTTTTTTTTTCAACTTTTTTGTTAGGAGACAAAATGGAAATTGAAGAAATTGCTTGTAACTAGCAATTTCTTCAATGTCAATGATGTTTTCTGCTCTAAAATGCTAAGATTTTCTAAATTCTGCAAACTTGAAATTATGGTCTGCAACTTGTTTCAAATTGGACCAGCTTACTTGCCTGGTTTTTCAGTTCTTTCCTCTCATGTTGGAAGTGTAAGAGTGCTCATTGGTTATGTCATTATTTACCCATTCCAACACAATGATGCCTTTTGTTGCCCCTCAAGAGAAACAATGCACCAAGCAATTTCTTCATTTTTCACAATATTTTTTACCCATAAAGCCGAAAAAATCTTAAATTTCATTAGCTTTAAATTGTTGTCTGCAACTCTTCAATATGGATCTGTCTTACATTTTAATGTCTGGTAATGGGTTAATCAGCATCATGAGGAGCATCTTTCCCCTATTATCAGACAGTTTTGGAAGGTACTTGCCATGTCTCCATGGCTCTTGTTAACTCATTACCAGACAAGAACATCTTAACCTGGCTTAAATTCGAAGATATTGCTGGCAACAATTTTTAGTTGATGAAATTTAACTTTATTTTTCTTTCAGGTAGAAAACTTGTGGATAATGAAGAAATTGCTTGTAACAATCAATTACTTTATTTTCTAATATGTGTTCTAAAGCTTTATTTATTTGTGTATGGGTTGGAATGGGTTGATAAATTACAGTTATTTGTAACAGGAAACAACTTGTTATCTTTAAACTGGACTAAATTTTTGAAGTCTAGGTATGGTTCAATCAATTACCAGATGAAAAAACTTCAGACTTGTCAAATTGAAAGAAGTTACAGACAATTTTTTGGAAAATAAGTGCCAAATAGGATAGAAAAGGAGAAATTACATGTTTCCTACAAAGTTTTCCATGATCATATTTATTCAGGGTTTGGAAAACTTCATTGTGGGGTAATTGGTTAAGAGAAAAAATCATGAGGAAGTGCTCTGGGAAAGCTATTTTTGATTGGTCATTGTCCATCGTCCCTCTGTCTGTTCTTTGAGTATTTCTTCTCCCAAACCATAAAGCCTAGAGCTTTGATTTTTGGTATAAATCATTGTCTATTGACCCTCTACCAAAATACTTTAAAGAATTACTGTATCTTGAAAATTAACCCTTTTCGGAGCGATCCCTGATTTTACAAAGAAGTAAAGAAGGAAATCTTGGAAAATCTTCTTTTCCCAAACCATTAGGCTCAGAACTTTGATATTTGGTTTAAATCATCATCTATTGACCTTCTACCAAAATACTGAACAGAATTACCATACTCTGAAAATTAGCCCTTTTCTGTGTGATCCCTGGTTTTGGATAGAAATAAAGAAGGAAATCTTTAAAATCTTCATCTCCCAAACCATAAGGCCTAGAGCTTTTATATTTAGTGTGAACCAAAACCTATTGACCTTTTACCAAAATACTTCATTGAATTACCATATTCTGAAAAAAAGGCCTTTTCTGTACAATCCCTGATTTTAGAAAGGAATAAAGATGAATATCTTTGAAAATCTTCTCCTCCTAAACCATTTGGTCTAGAGCTTTGATATTTCGTATGTATCAATGCTTGTTGACCAAAATACTTCAAAGAATTACCATACTCTTGAAATAAGCACAATATGGTGGGATCTTCAATATACCTAGGATTAAGGAGAAATTACTAAAATAAAAAGAGAAAACCTTTAAAAAATCTTCTGCTCATAAATATTTAGGCCTAGAGCTTTGATATTTGGTATATATCAATGCCTTTTGACCCTCTACCAAAATACTTCTTCTCCAAAATAAAAGCTTACAAATTAATAAATCTTCTTCTCCAAAATAATTAGGTGTAGGGCTTTGATATTTTGTATAAATCATAAAGCCTCGAGTTATCATACTCAGGGGAGCAATATACGACCATCATGGTCCTCTTGATTGAAATTTTAGACTGGCCCAAATTCAAAGAGGTTGCATCTACAATGAAAATTGGATGCAATGTGAAATGAAACTATTATAAGTGGTAGAAAATACTGTGGTAAAAGGAGAAATTGCTTGTTTCAAGCAATTTCTCCCTTTTCCACAATTTTTTCTGAAGTATAAAATCAGAGTGTTGTAAAATCCTGTGGTTGTACAGGAAAGGGTTAAATCATTCATCTTAAAAAAGAATGAATGGATAAAAACATTAGAAGAGGCTTAACTTTTCACTACTTCTTGAGCTAGCTTTTCTTAACTTTTCTGAAGGGTACAGTGTTTTCTTAGCCAGTACATGTCAATAGTTTGGTTAAACCCATTACCAGACAGCAAAAGTTTAGACTGGTCCAATTGGAAAACAGTTGCAGAAGAATTATAAGTGTATGCAATTTTGGATTTTTTTCTTCAGGGTGGGAAACATTTTGGATAATGAAGAAATTGCTTGTAACAAGCAATTTCTTCATTCTCCACAATATTTTCCAAAGTTTTTTTTCTTTGGGGGCGTCTAAAAGCGTCATTAAGTGGGAATGGGTTTAGAAATGTACAGACAAATAAGGGAGAAATTTTGTAAATTGAGAAACCAAAACATTTGCTGAAGGAAATAAGTACTTGCATTGAGAATTCGTAACCCATTATTACAAGATCTTGTTCTTTGACACCATGGAAAAAAATAGCTATATGAAAAAGGAACTAGTAATTTCTTGTTTTCCTGTATTGTTTTCTATTAAATATAATACTTAATATCAAATTAAAAACTCTCGTATTTTTGCCTGTAAAAACTAATCTGAAATGTGGTGATTTGGTAATTGTATAAACCTAATTGGTCTTTGAACTACATGAAAAAGCTATACAGGTACTAAAAAGACACATTTATCCTGTCCCACACAATTACACTTTTTGATGCCCCTCAAGAAAATTGTTTGGGAAAACATTGTGTAAAATGAAGAAATTGCTTGAACCAAGCGATTTCATCATTTTACACAATGTTCTTTATCTAGAAAGTTGAAAAATCTAAAATTTTATTGACTAAAAATGTCATCTACAACTCCTTCCTATTTGGACCAGCCAAAAATTAATCTGGTAAAGAGTTAACTTTTTCTGTTTCAAGGGGGTACAGCAGACATTACAGTACATGAAAGAGAAGCTGATGGTACTCTAAAGGAAGTTCACAAAGCTAGTGGAGGTGCCTGGGGTGGTACAAAAGTGGATGAGGAGTTCTATCAATTATTGATAGCAATAATTGGAGCACCTGTCTATAGAAAATTCTGTGAAGATAACAAATCTGATCAATTAGATTTGCAGAGAGAACTGGAGACTAAAAAGAGGACAATTACTCCAAATATGAGTGGAAAGATTACTGTAAAAGTTCCTGTAGCTATTAGTTATACCTATGAACAAGAAATGGGTGAAAAGATAAAGGATGCTATAGTAAACTCGCCCTACGCAGGCAAAATATCATGGTTGAATGATAAGTTAAGGATTGATGCAGATCTTTTTAAGGGATTATTCAAATCGTGCACAGATAAGATAGGAACACATGTTAAAGAACTTCTACAAAAACCGGTGGTCAAAGGTACCAATGTCTTTCTTATGGTAGGTGGATTTTCGGAATCAGCAATGGCTCAAGATGCCATTATAAAATCAATTAAGCAAGTTTTACCAAATGGAAAAGTTATCATACCAGAAGATGCAGGCCTAACAGTGTTGAAAGGTGCAGTGATATTTGGACATCGTCCTATTTCCATAACTCACAGAGTGTCAAAGTACACATATGGTATTAATATTTCCCCGCCGTTTGACAAGGATAAACATCCCGATGACCACAAAGTTGCTGTCGATGGTTTTGAGAGATGTCGGGATGTTTTCAAGAAATATATACAAGAAGGTGACACAATTCAAGTTGGAGAAGCAAAGTCAGGAAAACATATTACCTTAAAACCAAACCAGAAAGAAATGCTTCTGAAGATCTTTGCTTCACCTAAGCATGATCCAAATTTCGTTGATGAAGATGACTGTGAATGTCTAGGAAATGTGATAGTTAATCTACCTGATAGCGAAGAAAGAATACGAGTAGAGGTCAGGATGATGTTTGGGGAGACAGAACTAGCAGTTGAAGCTGAGGAATTGGCCAACAATACTAAAACCAGAGCTTACTTTGATTTTCTATGACATTATTTCATGAGATATATTGGTTTGTAGCTTCGAATAAGGAATGAATGTTTTACAAGTATTTATTAACATATTCCCGCACAATCCCTAGATTTTCATGCCCCTCAAGAAAAATTGTTCGAGTAAACAATTTGGAAAATGAAGAAATAACTTATTAAAAGCAATGCGTTCGTTCAAAGTAGACAGAGATATTTTATTCTACAAACTTTAATATGTGGTATACAACCTTTTTGAATTTAGAGCAGTCTAAAATTTTGTTGGTTGGTAATTTGTTAAACCCCTCCTGTGATATGAAACCATTTGAGAAAAGCAAACAGTATCTATCTATCTTTAACATTATTTAGGTTAACATATTACCAAACAACACTTCCAAATTCATAGAACTTGCTGACGACAATTTTTATTTGATGAAATTTTAAACTATTTTGTATTGAGTTAGAAAACATTGTGGATAACAAAGAAATTGCTTGTAACAAGCAATTTCTTCATTTTATACAATGTTTTCCAAAATATTTTTTCTAAAAGGGCTTCAAAAATTTCATTGTGTGGTAACAGGTTAACCATTACTTATCTGTATGTATAATTTTCATATACTTCATCTCAGCAACTAAACCATTACCAGATGACAAAATTTTAGACTGATCAAAATACTTAGTAGATGTGACAACTATCTTTGGTTGCCAAAAGGTGAAAAATCTTTGTCTTTTTGGGTTGCAAAAATAGTGGAAACGAAGAAATTGCTTGAAACAAGAAATGATGAAGAAATTGCTTGTAACAAGCAATCTTCTTGTTTTCAACAATATTTTCCAAAGTTTTTTTTTTCTTTAGGGGCGTTTAAAAGCAGCATGGTGTTAGATTTGGTTGTGTTCTAGACTTGCATTTTGGCCCTCTGAAGAATTTCAGCTTTAGAAAGCATTGAAAAAATGGCTTGTAGTGAGCAATTTTTAGCTCACCTGAGCAAAAAGTGCTCATGGTGAGCTATTGTGATTGGTTATCGTCCGTCATCCTTCAGTCCGTCCGTTCACAATTACATAAAAATCTTTCCTCCTAAACTCACCATGGAATTTCAACAAAATTTCACATAAATGATACTTAGGTCATGCTCTTTCAAAATTCTTCAATGAATTGAAATCCATGAGTGATAAACTTCAAAAATCTTTTTCTCCCTAGCCATAAGGCCTAGAGCTTTGAGATTTGGTACCAATTCTAACCATATTCTGAAAATAAGCCCTTTTCTGTGTGATCCCTGATTTTCCATAGAAATAAAGAAGGAAAACTTTAAAAATATTCTTCTCCCAAACCATAAGGCCTAGAAACTTTGATATTTGGTACAAATATCATCTAGTGATCCTCCACCAAAATACTTCGAAGAATTACCGTATTCTGGAAATAAACCCTTTTCTTGGCAATCATAGAAATAAAGAAGGAAAACTTAAAAAATCTTCTTCTCCCAAACAATAAGGCCTAGAGCTTTGATATTTGGTATATATCATCATCTATTGACCCTCTACAAAAATACTTCAAAGAATAACCGTATTCTGAAAATTAGCCCTTTTCTTTGTGATCCCTGATTTTACATAGAATTCAAGAAGGAAATCTGAAAAAATCTTCTTCTCCCTAACCATAAGGCCTAGAGCTTTGATATTTAGTTAAAATCATTATCTATTGACGCTCTACCAAAATACTTCAAAGAATTACCATATTCTGAAAATTAGCCCTTTTCTCTGGGATCCCTGATTTTACATGGAAATAAGAAGGAAAACTTTAAAAATCTTCTTCTCCCAATTCATAAGCCCAAGACCTTCGATATTTTGTATAAATCATCATCTATTGACCATCTACCAAAATACTTCATAGAATAAACTGTATTCTGAAAATTAGCCCTTTTCTTTGTGATCACTGATTTTACATAGAAATAAAGAAGGAAATCTTTAAAAATCTTCTTCTCCCAAACCATAAGGCCAAGGGCTTTAATGTTTACTGTGTAACGATACCTATTGACCCTGTACTTAAATACTTCAAAGAATTACCATATTCTGAAATTAAGCGTTTTTTGTACAATCCCAGAAAGGAGTAATGAAGGATATCATAGAAAATGTTCTCCTTCTAAACCATTAGGCCCAGAGCTTTGATATTTGGTATGTATTAATGCCTATTGACCCTCTACTTAAGTACTTCAAAGAATTACAGTACTCTTGAAATTAGCTCAACATGGTTGGGTTTTCACTATACCTAGGATTAAAGGAGAAAGTCTTTAAAAAATCTTCTTCTCCAAAAGGATTAGGTGTAGGGCTTTGATATTTTGTATATTATCTCATAAAGCCTTGAACCATCATACTCCGGGGAGCGATATAGGACCATCCTTGTCCTCTTGTTTAAGAAATTATCTCCTCCTGACCCAGAAGGCCCAGAGTCTTGATATTTTGCATGAAGCGTCAGTACATTGACCTCTTTCAGAATTGCTAGAATCAATTACAGTGCTTTATAGAAAGAACAAAAAAAAAGAGTAAAAATACCTTTCCAGTAAATTTCTCCTATCAATATACAAGTGCTAAGTTTTTATAGGCTCTTAACTAATTGCTACACAACATTTTCATGTATAATGGAAACTTTGAAAAAATTGCCTTGAAAGGAGAGATTACTCGTAAAACCCTTTTTCCCACTATGATCTTTATCATTTATACCCTTTCATTTCAATTTAAAATAACTCTAAACTGACGTATATATTGGGTTCCAATAAATGCCACTGTAAGTTCTGATTTTTCGTGTAATTGACCAAAGGCGTCTGCCAATCAAGGAATAAACCAACCAATCAAATTATTTATTCAGTCCCGAACAGGGCTTTTCAACTCCGACACTGGCTACCATTTTGTTAACCTTTATTGTTGGTTTAGCAACATAAATGTAGTAACTACAGCTTATTCAAACTGTAGTTACGATGTTTAGGTCCCTAACCAACCATTTTACTTTTTTGTTACATGCTACTGATCATAAGTTTTGCAAAATAATACTGTTAAAAATCAACACAGAACTTCCTGTCAGACTTAATGGGCGTCAGTGGGCGGGGCCAGCGATTAGTTCAATTGGTGTAAAAACTGCAGCACAGTCTATTGTAGAAATATTTACAAAATGAAGTAAACATTTATTCTTATCTGTATTTGTTGTTCTTTATATAAGGAAATAATGTATCTCATAATTCAAACTGTTTACTCTTGATTCATAACTGCAACTTAACCCTTTCTGTTTTTAGCTCACCTGAGCACAAAGTGCTCATGTTCGGTATTGTGATAAGCCTTCTTCCGGCGTCTGTCATCTGTCGTCCATCTTTAAACAACATCTTCTCCCAAACTACTAGGCCAATTTCAACAAAATTAGGTAGAAATGTTCCTTAGGTTGTCCCCCTACAAAGATAGCTAAAAGAATAATTGAAATCCGTTGAAAACTCCAGTTGCCATGGCAACAAAAGTTAAATTTAAAAAAAATTCCTAGAACAAATACTTCTCCTGACCAAAGGCCTAGAGCTTTGATATTTTCAAACAAATTCGGTAGAAATCTTCTTAGGCAACCCCCTTCAAAAATAGCCAAAAGAACTGAAATCTGTTGAAAACTCTGGTTGACATGGCAACAAAACTGAAATTAAAAAAAGATCTTAAGAAAATTATCTCCGATCCATCTGGCCTAGACCCTTGATATATTGCATGAAGCACAAGTACATTGACCTCTTTCAGAATTGCTGAAATAATCTATCTAGAATCCCTAGGGGCGGAGCCCCAGGGGGATTGGGCTTATTTAGAAATAAAGAAGGATTTTTAAAACGACATCTCCTCCCAAATTACTGGGTCAATTTCAACCGAATTTGGCATAAAGTTCCTTAGATGGTGTCCTTAGAAATTGCTAAAAGAATTGGAATCCATTGAAAACTCTGACGGCCATGGTAACAAAACTGAAAATTTTAAAAAAATCTTTGAACATGATCTCCTCCTTACCCATAAGGCCTAGAGCTTTGATATTTGCATAAAGCCACAGATTTCTTGTTTGTTTTAATGCAAGTTTTAATGTTCTGACCTAGTAAATGAGGTTTACACGATTTGACTAAACTATTGTAAAATTTTGAAAATTTTGAAATTTTGTACGAAAATTCTTTGAAAAATTTCATTGACTTGATTTATTTTCCCATGTTGCAAGCATAACTTAGATTAAAATGAAATCCTGATAGCATTATTTTCTGAATTAGGACATCCACGCATGTGGAGCAATACAGACTCTCTGGTGCTTCTGGTTCTAATTGTTTCACTGAAATGGTCTACAACTAGTTGCATTACACAGCTTTAACAGAGAATAACCTGAGTTTTGATGATTTTGCTTTAAATAAAGAGTAGAAATAGGAGTAATCGATACCCGTCAATGTTGCGGTCGAATTTGAGCGAGCAGCTACACCTGAACAGCAGTCAGTTTGTGACCAAAGACCCCCCCCCCCCCGAAATTGTAATGCAATTTTGTTCTTTAAGTATACTACTAACAGCAGCCATATATGAAATGCAGCCAGAGGTCACGCTAAATGGCCAAGTTTATGTTAATTGTATGAATGTCACCGAAACAGCACCCAATAGTAAATGATTTAATTGTATTTTCACACTTTTTCTGAAAAGGTGTTTAAAGAAAGCTTATCATTTATGCCCCCATATCTATATACTATATACTATACTATATATATTTTACCAGGGGTACTTTCATAATGCAAATCAAAGCCAGGGATGATAAGATGGGACCCCTATCATTATACATGTACTCCTGCAAACATAGTTTGTTGGGGTAAATTGGGATCGACCCATCGGTTGGTCGGTCAGTCTATCCTCAAAACTCGAAAGGACAACCCCTCCTACAGTTTCAACCTGATTTACTTGATACTTGTTAGACGTGTTCATTTGGAGCTGCAGTTGTGCAAGAAATATTATTTTTCAAACAATCCATGGATAGTTTTTGGGCGATTGCCCCTGATCTTGAACGGACAACTCTTCATGCTGTCTCATTCATACTCACTTTTAATTGGACAGAAGTGTCCAATAAGCAAGACGCAACTTCCTTGAAAATTCATTGAAGAGTCAATGAGTCATTGCACCTGATTCACTCGAAAAATGCTTGTCCGGACAGCCCCTACAATTTCAGTCCCATTTTGAGTTGTAGATGTGTAGGACTCAAGTTTGTGGAAACTCCATGAAGAGTTACTGAGTTATTATCCTTGACTTATAAATGCTTGTCTTGACAACCCCTGCAGTTTCTGACCGATTGACTTTCAACTCGGCTGAAGATTTTATTATGAGTTGAAGGAGTGCAAGATGTGCTTAGTTGTAGTTTAGCACACACTTTGAAATATGTGCGGCGGTTTACGAATCGTAAAGCGAATTAAAGTAACAACACAGTCTCTAGCAGCAGGGCTCATAGATTGGATAGCGTAAGGAAGCATTCAGTTCTTGGGTCCATTATTAGGTCCGCCTGTAAGAGCATTCAGCTGCGTATCGTCGCATTGCTTGATCATTGATTATTTACTTATTAAATGATTTTATGGTTAATTAAAAGGGCTATTAAAATGGATTTTAAAAAGAACCGTTGACGCTAAAAATAAACGAATGAACGGTAGATACATTAATTTCTAATGGAATAATTTCCGAGTTCTGGTAGTTGACAGAAGACCACATTCACAAACATTCCTTGAAAGAGCTGCCCTTTGGTCAGCTGTTGATTCTGACCAACGCGTTGAAAGAGAGCAATGCCTCTCTGGCAAGCAACAAAGATTATAAGGGATGACCTGCGGACGAGGACTGCAATATATGTACAGGTAATAGCCCAATTCGTCCTGAGGAATCCAATATCAATTTTGTGCTCCAACCGTCTTCGACGAAGTCTAAAAAGATATTGTGATTGCTTCCAATTTCGGAGACTTCGAGATTAAGCTCTGCAAAGGGACAAAGACTTAAGTCACTAATGTTACACCCGAAAAAGGCAGGCTGAGCATCTTGCTGGAAATGATACGAGACGACATCATGGCTCTTCCCAAAGTTTTTCAGCATCTTAAATATTTACGCAAAACTGATACATTCTCTCAGGGTTTTACGTGGACGCCCGTGCCGCAGTTTGTTTAACCCATTCAAACATAACAAAATTTTAGACTGGTCCAAATTTAAAGAAGCTGCAGACAACAATTTCAGGTGGATGGAATTTCCCCCGTCTTTTCGGAAGAAAACATTATGGATAATGAAGAAATTGCTTGATACAAGCAATTTCTTCATTTTCCACAATGTTTTCCAAAGCCTTTTTCTTGAGGTGTGTAAAAAGGAGGGATTTTGTTGGACTTGGTTAAGAACTCTGTCGAGTCGAGAAAGAGAAAAACCCATCATGGGTACGGACATTTTCAAATGACAATTCTTAACCCTTGTCATACTGAACCTAGAAGGTCTAGTCAATGACCAGGCTGCACATATTTGCAGTCTGATCCTCGTCTAGACCTTCCGCTTGTCCCTTCATAACCAGCATGGTTTATTCCATTAATTTTCCGAATAATTATCCCAAATTGGTGCTTTCTGTGCCTTCAGTACTTTGATTTTAAAAGATTTGTAGAGGATTTTATTCAACATGATAAGGGTTAATGATGAAGTGCTGCCCATTCCTGAAATGTTCATCGATACAGGAAACATTAGGGACAAACGCACTGCCATACGCTCTTTACTCCTAACCATTTGTGGCTTAAAGTATTACGAGCTAGTATTCATCCATCAGCCAATATGATAGCTTTGTCTTTTAACCTCTTAACGAGGGTTCTGATTGGACATGTGTCTCGTCCAATCAGAACCCTCGTTATCAAAATTTGAAAGGATTTGTTTGATAAGTTGGTGAATACGAGCCCTGGAATTACTGAAGTATAATTTGTCAGTCAGCAAATTACCCGACGGGAAAGATGCCACGACACATTTCGTATCCTTAAGAACCCCCCCCCCCCAAAAAAAACAATGCGTTGATAAAATGCAATTTTGCAATGGTGCATTCCAATTATTTAGACGTTTCTGTTGTATTTAAAAGATGAAAGTATTGAATACAAAAATTACAAGCAAGCAATTTCTTCAATATTTTCTACTCTACTGAATGGTTATTTTTAAATTTAAAACCACTGTTAATTTTCGTCTGCAAAACCTTTGAATTTTGACAGGTCTAAAATTTTGCAAAAAAAAGGGAGAATTCGGCATGGTTTCCCTTTCTTTTTATTGTTTGACGTAATAGAATTTGAATAATATATGGAACAGGAGTATTTGTTCACAGTGATAACAATGAATCATATTTTCTTTACATTTATGCATTCCTTATCGTCATAAATTTGCCTCTGCCACCAACCGCTTCAAAATCCTTTATCAGACAGACAGATAGACACAGAAGAACAGAGAGGTAGAGTTGTCAATAGAGACAGACAGTCAAAAACCGCTAATGAAGTTTGTTAAATTCCCGGCGACATACACGCGCTTTATTTGTCTTTAAGTTTCTGCCTTTTTTTTACAATAAAAAGCGAGGGCTATTCGCTAGATACTTGTAGAAATGGTTGGTTTTGTTTTCATTTAATGAAAAATAAAAATCAAATTTCGCTCGTTGGTCAAACACTAATCACTAAACGCTAGCTTTTGTTGGTCACCCGTTAAAAGTTAATCGACCACGGACGTAAACGGCCAATGGTGTGCCTCTATTTGCTTCTTACTTTGTTTTTTAGCTCTCTTTTTATGTGAAGATCGCGTTTAGATTTACTTGGTATTTGGCCTGAATTTGATGGTAAAAGCATGCATTTTGGGAGGTCGCTAATTATAGCACATGATGTTCAGTCAAAGTTGAAATAAAACATTATAAATTAATTTTTAGTTTCGTCTATCAAAAACGAGCGTTCTGATTGGTCGAGAAAAATTATTCATAACTCCACGAACAAAATTTTGAGCACGCAGCGATTTTGTTTGCTTCCGCACAAAATAGTCCCATACAAAAAGGTATCAACATTTGTAAAGCTTTTGGTATTTCGCTCGACGCTATTAAATTATAAGAAATGAAGAGAATATTTTTTGTTTTCATGGAGGTATGAACCGAAAAACCTAGACTCAGTGTATGAATCCGCTTCGCGTTTTCATACAGTGTGTTTAAGTCGTTAGGTTCATACCTCCATTAAAACAAAAAACAATCTCTTCATCTCTTAAATAATATGGCCTAGGGCACGAGCGTGAAATAAACCTATTCGTTATTTTTGATATTTTTGACTTGGGTGCTTTCGTTCTGAAATATAATGTCATTATAATACGGGTACGAAGGCCAAAAGAAAACTAATATCGATACTTATCGATCTGTCCGAACGTCTCTGTATCTGTTAAACAAAAATTTAATGTTCTTTCATGAACGGATTAAGATGAAATATTCATATAATCATACGGCCTTCAGCACGTATTTAATCACTAGGCTTTTTGAAAAGGGCTAAGGCGAAAATTCTTGTGAAAGCAAACCAAGCTATAATTTTTTGTTGGATTTTAATGGATTTTCATAGTATCTTTCTTGGCATATTACCTTTGTATATTCTGAAGATTAGCTTTACCAATTATGAGTGTCACAGGAAAAGTGAGCTTCTTCTGAATTTTTCTTTGTAAGCCTCTCGCATTTGTATAAACACTAAATGCAATTTTCATAGCTTGTTATTGCTCATATTGCTTCATAAGGATGTTAATGGTATAATGTTATATCAGGCAAAAAAGCAGGTCTGGACGTCAAAGTTCTCGTAATTCCAACACCTACTTTAATATGATATAGACCATGGAAAGCACGATATAGGATTTACAAAATATATATGCTATTTTAATTCTGGAGGACAATATAATCATTGTCTTAAAAATAGTTCATATTAATTTTTTCCATAATTTGCCAATAAGAGGCACTGGAAAGAGACAAAGTCATTTGAATATTTTTTGAAATACAAATTTGGTTCGATTAAAGATTTTCCAAAGCATCACTTTTCTTTTTATAAGTATTATTACATTGATAAAATCTGAGGCATATTTTTTTACAAATGTCACCCAGTCTTTCTGTCTGCCCATACGTATATCTGTTTGTCTTCCCAACCTTCAAGACTTCACACAGAAAATTTAACATTTCAGGTTAACTTCGTAACTCTTTGAGATACAGTATTCATATTTGGCATGATGATAGAGTTTATCGATCTGTATCTGCTGGTACCAAGGTCAAGGTCATCTATCAAGGTCAATTTCTCTGAAAAACGTAACCAAAATACATTGCAAATTACTTCAAACCCATTTGAGCCCCAGCAGCATATATTTGCCATGATGATAGTTCCCATCGATATGCATCTGCAAGGGGATCATTCAAAGTCTGTTGACACAGCATAGGTAAAGTAATTGTACTTAAATAAAATTAGGTTTGATCTTTCGGTAACTTTTAGGGTCCTACTCATTTCCCTCAGTTTGTGTTGCATTCATCCAATTTCAACTTCAAAGCACTCTCTGTGACTAAGTTGTTTTGAAAACTTTAGTCGATATAAATGTAAGTTTAAGCCATAAATTTCCTTTATTCCATTCTGTTCTTATCCCTACTCTAGGTAATGTGGCTCAAGAGTTAGGACTGAATTTCGTTATCGGAAAGTTATCAAATTTCATGAGTTCGAATCCTAGCCACTTGGTTGGTCCCTTGGGCATAAGCTTAGCACTCCCAGGGACTTTATTCGAATCCATAACACTCGACACCATAAAAAATGAAAGGACCATGTATTAAGTATTGAAATTGCTGAAGAATATACAGGGAATATTTTGTTACGATATTGATACATCTTGTATTTGCTTCAAGTAGCGGTGGAAAATTCGATTTTTTACTGTAAGGAACACATAACTGTAGCAGATTCAACCCTTTTTAGATTGACAAAAAGCAAAACAGGAGCCGTCAGAGACGGATTATGCTCCCCGAATATAGCCTGTCGCAAAAAGTGTGAAATAAAAAGGAAAATGGTTCAGACGGACCGATAGACGAAGACGCGGCTATATGCTCGCCCTAATCCAGACATACTAAATGTAAATATACGGCCTTGAGGTGAGACCTTGACCTTGGAACTGATGAAAATTTGTTTCGAAAGGCATATCTAATCATAATAGAGAACAACTGTGCAAAGTTATTTCGAAATCCACCGATAATGTTATGCCCCAGACATGTTTTCATTCCAATGTTTGACCTTTCGGCAGTGACCTTTACGTGCCGCCGTCAGATAGCAGTTGTTAGCGCAGCAGACTCACAATCTTCAATCATGGGGTGTCATGGGTGCAATCCTCGACGGTGGCACTCACCAATGGGTGTATAATAGTAAACCTGAGTGGGATAGCAGCTGGAGGCTAGGAAAAGGTGGATTAGTGGTACTGGTGCTAGATATACTAGGAATCCATCATTAGATGCTCCAGCTGCCGCGATATGATGGAAATATTGTAAAAAGTGGCGTTTAACAAACAAACAAATTACCTTAGGAACATCTACTTATAATATAGAACAATTGTGAAAAGTTATATTGAAATACAGCCATAATTTAAAGAGCTATGCTCTACAAATACTAAATTATGACGTTCGACCTTGAAGGTATCTGATTTTTTTTTCAGATAACACATCTAATCACGATAGAGAACACTTGTGCAAAGTAATTTCGAAATTCATCATTTTAGGAGTTTTGCTAGGGACATGCTTAATTTTCACGTCTGACTTGAGCTGTAACCTAGACAAAAAAAAAAAAATTCGGGAAAATATTTTGAAGTAGTACATCTTCTCACGATAGAGACCAATTGTGCAAAGTTATTTTGAAATCCATCCATAATTGAAGGAGCTATGCTGTGAATAAGGTCAATTTTAATGTTTGACTTTGAACTTTGACGTTCGAGCCACCCGAGAACATACGATTCCAGTATCGAGCTAATTTCAAAATAATGGGAAAAGCTGCCAAGTTCCAATCTTTTTTAAATGCGTGCACACTACACGCTACATTTGTGGCTGAAATAGTTTGAAATTTGGCCCGGAAGTTTCTAGGCTCAGGCTATTTCAAATGTAGGAGGTACAAATGATTAACTTAACATGAAAGTTTTCATTGATCCTATTTCTATCGCCTGCAGATATTTAAGTAGATTTGTCTGACAGTAGTCTATTTAATGGACTGTTTTACCCCAAGGTTAACTGAACATTCGCTGGCCCAACCTACTACCTACGAAGACCCCGCCCGCCGACTGAAACAGGAAGTTCCGCTTGGATTTAAACCGCGTTACTTTGCAGAATTCATGGCCAGTAGCATGAAACAAAAAACTAGAAAAGTTGATTGGCGACCAAAACGTCGTAATTACAGCTAGAATAAGCTGTAATAACGACGTTAAGGTCGCGAATCCAACAAAAAGGCCTAAAATTCAATTCTCGGGCTGAATGCATAATTTGATTTGTCAAGTGATTCCTTGATTGACAGCCGCGATTGGTAAATTGTAGAAATGTGGGAACAATATCTTATTATGAGTTACAGTAGCGATTTATTTGATGTTATTTGATATTTTTTCTTTGACTACACTTATACTGTTTTCAAATTTGATGAATGAAATGATTGCACAGTGCACAAAAGCTGCATGATGTACAAATCTCGGTGTACAATTCGATGGCGAAATTGAAAAAGAATTATATCTAATAACCTATAACCGAACTTTATAGATTTCCCAATATTATATGATATGTATATTTCTGTTTCATGAGATAAAATATAAATTGGACAAAGACGCGTACTTGTCATGTTACATGCTACTTTAAAGGGAGATAATAAAGTTTTTACTGGCTTGTGCTAGAAGTTTCAGGCACCGATTCCATTCCGTGGCAATTCAGGTTTATACCTAGGTAGTGGCATTGATAGAAAACCATGCACTTAAAACACTAAGACAAAACGTTTGAAAACTCCAAGAAAGTGAATGTCAGAGTAATAAAATACGAAATTAAATGTGGGGCTTAACAAATGTGAAACAGATGGTGGGACTTGCACGTGTAACTTTAACCAAGAATATATGTATCAAAAAGGGCCAAATAAGTCAGAATAAATAGGATTTGCTAAGGAGTTGATATTATGGGCACAGAGGCATGTGTATTGTTTCAGAGTTACAGAGACAATAAGAACAGAGATAAGATTGTTGTAGGTAAACTTAAACCGTGAGTTTCCAAATAAAATAGGGTCAAAGTTCTACTTAAACGAATGTCAGAGCAGAGAATCTTTGCCTAAAAGTATAATATGACGTTCACAAAAACGTTTGCAAAGTCTCAAAACAATAGCATATGTAGAAACTGAGATATAACAGAGAAATAACATTTGCACGTAAAACTTAACCAAGACATTCTGATTCGAAAAAGAGTCAAAATTCCGATAAAAAGACATAAGAATAACGGATCCTTGCCTAGGGGATGATATGATAACTCGTATCCTTGTGCATCGCGCCGCATTTTAAAAGTAAACAGGATATGTTGTTATGAGCCGGTGTGTCACGGCAATATGGCAGTCCAAGAACACAAGATGGGGTGAGAGTAAGAACACTTTTCATTTGATGTAAAAGTCTAACTACATCGTTTATTTACAAACTACCGACAGAATTTCAATACTACAACTCAGCAACTCATAAGAATCTCAAAGCCCAAATTCTTAATATAAAATCTTAATCTACTTCCTCTCAGCAGTACGGGGTTATTTATACTACCCAGGTAATTCATTCACTATCGGACATACATATAAGGTAATTAAGGCCGAGCCTCGTAACACAGTAAGATTCAGCAGTGTTTACACCTGTCGAGGCCCACTATGTTACATGCCTCCCCAAGTAATAAATGTTCTACTTGTTGAAAATTATGATGTAAGATAACGTAAACATATGGCAAACATATGGCAACCCAATCTGAAATTAAGAGATAAACCACGCCTAACAATTATTCAACTAACAAATACAATGTACAATGTATCTTCGTGATTAAGTTCCCAAATGACTAACAGTTTTTTTTAGTAGTAAAGGATAAGATAAATGTCAAATTAATACAAAACAATTCCTGAGATTAAAACGGCAAGTGTCTCGGTAATACATCACGTCTTAACACTAATCCAAAAAATGTGTCACACGATTATTTTTTGAAAACAGCCTTTGCCAACGCCGACACCGGGAGTCTGTTTCTCGACGCGCTTGTCGGAGTTATTCATCTCGTTGTAGCGTCGCTAACATTGCCTGGTTACGTGGTCCGGGCGTCTCAGCAGGTCCTTCCAAGTTGTCAGTGTCACGCATTGCGACATATATATATGCCGTATCCATGTCGCCTGGCAAAATGTTCCAAACTCGCTCGTTACGCTGGACTATGTAGGTTGCCAAACGGAATCCCAATTCTGTAGCCAAATGTCCAACATAACGTTGCAGCAGGTGAGGAATTCGCGTAGTTATGATTTCCTCAGCCATTTTTTGACATTTCAAAAGACAACACTTCCCATTCGGAATTCATCATTCAAATATAACTCCTTTCACTTGGTTTGGTGAACGAATAGAGAAATTGTTCAGAGAAAATATTCCAAAGTGATCATTATTTCCGAACCACCTGACCTTAAATATCTTGGTGGAATAGGTGGGAAAAAATATCATTTGTAACAACTCGTAAAAATCACATTCACCTGTCAGTTTAGTCCTAATTGGACAGGTTGTACGGTGAAACAACAAAGTTATAATGTTTTTCTTCACCACAAAGCACTTTGAGAGTAACCCTGTGGACTTAATGATTTATGTTCGTAAACTTTCTGTTAAGGTATAAGGGTACAATGTGGCTTGATTCTGTCGGTAGGTCCCATCCAACACAGGTGCAGTGGACAGTTCAATCCTGTCCGACTCCTTAGCTAGGAGTTCAACTACAGTTGTTTCTGCGCCCAGTTGTCTCTTCACACACCTTTTACATAAGCAATCTGGCAGAAAATGACTATACTTTCGTTAAATGCATTAATGTATTACAGCAAAAGTACACACCAGAGAGAGCAGTAAGCTGCAAATATACCAAGGGCTAAAGCCTTCGTCATAGTCGTCGACTGGATTAAGCAAACGTAATTGACGTAACAAATTATCCAAGGACATGTCATCCATAGAGGTCAGTCGTTTCGGTATGTCAATACTTGTCGTATTTGGGTATTGATCTTTAAATGGTTTCCAAATAATTGAGTCAGTGAAATCCGTAATTTTCAGATTTATGTACTGCTCGTTGTCTATATTTGATTTACCAACGATATAGGGTTCATACAAAGAGAATTGACTATTTGATGCAATACATCCATTTTCAACTTTAATTATGTCAACAGGCGAGTTTGTCCGTACTTCAGTATGATTGCCATTACACACTAAAGCGAAGTTTAAGCCGGTCCTTGAAATAACTAACCATGTAGAATCAAAGAGATGTTTAGTCATAGGTAATCTTTCATGAAATACCTGGGTCACACACGAATTTTGTTGTTGTCTGGTAAGAACAAGTTAATAAGACACGTGCGAGCTACATTCACGGGAAATTCTGGGCTAATTATAGTACAAAACTTTACATTTTTGCCTCCGCATACCTGAATTTCTTTGTCGGATAACAGATTATAATGAGTTCTAGCCTTGTCAATTAAGAAACCTCTGGCTTCTAATTGGTACGTAGCCAACAGATCATTTTTGCCTGATTTAGGGCCATAATTTACAGCATCGATCGGAATAGAAACAGCTTCATATACTTCGTAGTTACGATCTAATCTCATGACTGGTATAAAAAGAATTACCATTATTTTTCCGTCTACGTAATGCCTGTTGACATAATTAAAGTTGAAAATGGATGATATATATCAAATAGTCAATTCTCTTTGTATGAGCCCTATATCGTTGGTAAATCAAATATAGACAACGAGCAGTACATAAATCTGAAAATTACGGATTTCACTGACTCAATTATTGGAAACCATTTAAAGATCAATACCCAAATACGACAAGTATTGACATACCGAAACGACTGACCTCTATGGATGACAAGTCCCTGGATAATTTGTTACGTCAATTACGTTTGCTTAATCCAGTCGACGACTATGGCGAAGGCTTTAGCCCTTGGTATATTTGCAGCTTACTGCTCTCTCTGGTGTGTACTTTTGCTGTAATACATTATTGCATTAAACGAAAGTATAGTCATTTTCTGCCAGATTGCTTATGTAAAAGGTGTGTGAAGAGACAACTGGGCGCAGAAACAACTGTAGTTGAACTCCTAGCTAAGGAGTCGGACAGGATTGAACTGTCCACTGCACCTGTGTTGGATGGGACCTACCGACAGAATCAAGCCACATTGTACCCTTATACCTTAACAGAAAGTTTACGAACATAAATCAATAAGTCCACAGGGTTACTCTCAAAGTGCTTTGTGGTGAAGAATGTTTTTTTATAATTTTGTTGTTTCACCGTACAACCTGTCCAATTAGGACTAAACTGACAGGTGAATGTGATTTTTACGAGTTGTTACAAATGATATTTTTCCCACCTATTCCACCAAGATATTTAAGGTCAGGTGGTTCGGAAATAATGATCACTTTGGAATATTTTCTCTGAACAATTTCTCTATTCGTTCACCAAACCAAGTGAAAGGAGTTATATTTGAATGATGAATTCCGAATGGGAAGTGTTGTCTTTTGAAATGTCAAAAATGGCTGAGGAAATCACAACTACGCGAATTCCTCACCTGCTGCAACGTTATGTTGGACATTTGGCTACAGAATTGGGATTCCGTTTGGCAACCTACATAGTCCAGCGTAACGAGCGAGTTTGGAACATTTTGCCAGGCGACATGGATACGGCATATATATATGTCGCAATGCGTGACACTGACAACTTGGAAGGACCTGCTGAGACGCCCGGACCACGTAACCAGGCAATGTTAGCGACGCTACAACGAGATGAATAACTCCGACAAGCGCGTCGAGAAACAGACTCCCCGGTGTCGGCGTTGGCAAAGGCTGTTTTCAAAAAATAATCGTGTGACACATTTTTTGGATTAGTGTTAAGACGTGATGTATTACCGAGACACTTGCCGTTTTAATCTCAGGATTTTTTTTGTATTAGTTTGACATTTATCTTATCCTTTACTATTAAAAAAACTGTTAGTCATTTGGGAACTTAATTACGAAGATACATTGTACATTGTATTTGTTAGTTGAATAATTGTTAGGCGTGGTTTATCTCTTAATTTCAGATTGGGTTGCCATATGTTTGCCATATGTTTACGTTATCTTACATCATAATTTTCAACAACTAGAAAATTTATTACTTGGGGAGGCATGTAACATAGTGGGCCTCGACAGATGTAAACACTGCTGAATCTTACTGTGTTACGAGGCTCGGCCTTAATTACCTTATATGTATGTCCGATAGTGAATGAATTACCTGGGTAGTATAAATAACCCCGTACTGCTGAGAGGAAGTAGATTAGATTTTAGATTAAGAATTTGGGCTTTGAGATTCTTATGAGTTGCAGAGTTGAAGTATTGAAATTCTGTCGGTAGTTTGTAAATAAACGATGTAGTTAGACTTTTACATCAAACGAAAAGTGTTCTTACTCTCACCCCATCTTGTGTTCTTGGACTGCCATATTGCCGTGACACACCGGCTCATAACAACATATCCTGTTTACTTTTAAAATGCGGCGCGATGCACAAGGATACGAGTTATCATATCATCCCCTAGGCAAGGATCCGTTATTCTTATGTCTTTTTATCGGAATTTTGACTCTTTTTCGAATCAGAATGTCTTGATTAAGTTTTACGTGCAAATGTTATTTCTCTGTTATATCTCAGTTTCTACATATGCTATTGTTTTGAGACTTTGCAAACGTTTTTGTGAACGTCATATTATACTTTTAGGCCAAGATTCTCTGCTCTCACATTCGTTTAAGTAGAACTTTGACCCTATTTTATTTGGAAACTCACGGTTTAAGTTTTACCTACAACAATCTTATCTCTGTTCTTATTGTCTCTGTAACTCTGAAACAATACACATGCCTCTGTGCCCATAATATCAACTCCTTAGCAAATCCTATTTATTCTGACTTATTTGGCCCTTTTTGATACATATATTCTTGGTTAAAGTTACACGTGCAAGTCTGACCATCTGTTTCACATTTGTTAAGCCCCACATTTAATTTTGTATTTTATTACTCTGACATTCACTTTCTTGGAGTTTTCAAACGTTTTGTCTTAGTGTTTTAAGTGCATGGTTTTCTATCAATGCCACTACCTAGGTATAAACCTGAATTGCCACGGAATGGAATCGGTGCCTGAAACTTCTAGCACAAGCCAGTAAAAATTTTATTATCTCCCTTTAAAGTAGCATGTAACATGACAAGTACGCGTCTTTGTCCAATATATATTGTATCTCATGAAACAGAAATATACATATCATATAATATTGGGAAATCTATAAAGTTCGGTTATAGGTTATTAGATATAATTCTTTTTCAATTTCGCCATCGAATTGTACTCCAAGATTTGTACATCATGCAGCTTTTGTGCACTGTGCATCAAATAAATCGCTACTGTAACTCATAATAGGATATTGTTCCCACATTTCTACAATTTACCAATCGTGGCTGTCAATCAAGGAATCACTTGACAAATCAAATTATGCATTCAGCCCGAGAATTGAACTCTTACATTGGGCGCCATTTTTTAGGCCTTTTTGGTGGTTTCGCGACCTAAACGTCGTTACTACAGCTTATTCTAGCTGTAATTACGACGTTTTGGTCGCCAATCAACTCTTCTAGTTTTTTTGTTTCATGCTACTGGCCATGAATTCTGCAAAGTAACGCTGTTTAAATCCAAGCGGAACTTCCTGTTTGAGTCGGCGGACGGGGTCTTCGTAGGTAGTAGGTTGGGCCAGCGATGTTCAGTTAACCTTGGGGTAAAACAGTCCATTAAATAGACTACTGTCAGACAAATCTACTTAAATATCTGCAGGCAATAGAAATAGGATCAATGATAACTTTCATGTTAAGTTAATCATTTGCACCTCCTACATTTGAAATAGCCTGAGCCTAGAAACTTCCGGGCCAAATTTCAAACTATTTCAGCCACAAATGTAGCGTGTAGTGTGCACGTGCTTGTATTGATTGATACATTGTGAATCTCACTTCACTATGGAACACTGTAAACATACTGTTCTGATTCAAGCAGTCAGTTACGTGTTTGTATTGATATATGTGAATATCGCCTCTTTGTGATACATACTGAGCCCACTGTCCTTATTAAAGCTGCAAAAAAGCTGTCATAGCGCAGTTGGTAGCGCATCAGTCACCCGATCTTTAATCATGGGTTGTCATGAGTTCGATCCCCGGCGGCGACACATATCCTTTCAGAAATTTGTCTCTCACCAATAGGTGGATAATCGTAAACCTAAGTTGGATAGCAGCTTGAAACCAGGAAAGGGAGTAATGGTGGTATTGGTGCGAGATATACCAGGGTGCTCCAGCCACTGCGATATGACTGAAAAGTTGTTGAAAGCTGCGTCAAACATACAAACAAATCAAGCTTTCAAGATGTATTTCAGTCTTTTTCTGATCAAATTAACTTGCTTTTCTTGGCGGGAAGAATCGTTTTAAGTGAAAGTAAAAAGAAAAAGTTAAACCCCAAACAAACACTAAATCAATAACTCGCTCGCTGAGCCCACCCATACACAAGAAATACTATAGTTCAAGTTCGTAATTTTTGGCTTCTCTAAACGACATGAACCAAAGAGATCACATATAGTTAATTTTTACATGTACACAACGCGATACTCTTATCTATTTTCAAGCTACCGAATTTGCAATCAAGATGGGATTTAAGGACGAATCCCTTACTTCAAACTACTCCTTGAAACAGTGGAATGACTGGAAGTTAAACCAGTGTCAACCCAATTTTTGGGTGGTAGGTATAGGTTTCTGCTGAAAAAAGGTCACATCTCAAAGACTATAAAATGTTCTTTTCTGAATGTGCAACGATGATTGAAATCTACGTTCATTACGAAATAACATCTATATAGAAGTTTAAAGCGAAGATTAGTTTTGATTTTGGACTATTACATGTACTCGTTTTTACGTGCCAGAAACACTTTATTGCCAACATATACCAAGCCCTGTAACTTCTGTAATTGTGTTACGTCTTGTCGACAGAATTTAAGCAACGAGTGTAAAAAGTTTTTTTTCGAAATCTAAAAGCAAAGCTAAACAAAACACCCGCCAAAAAATCACAGGATCTATACCCAAATAACTAATAGACATTAAGTGTTCGGACCGAATTCTAAATTTAATCCATTTCCACGCGACAAATTTGAGACTGGTCGTAATCGAAAGATGGTGCAGAAGACAATTTAAAATTTGTGGAAGTAAGAAATCTTTTCCTTTTAGGGTTGAACACATTTTTGACATTGAAGAAGCAATTTCTTCATTGTACGAATGTTTCCAAAACCTTTTTCTTGATTATCGTAAAAGAGAGGGATTTTGTGGGAATGGGTAAAAAGGTTGATAAAACTTAATAAACATTTCATTTATATAAAATATCATTTGGAAACCATAATTATTTGCTTGTGTTAAAAAATCTTAGTTTAACTGCGAATTGTTATACATAATCATGGAATAGGTGTCATAAGAAAGTTTATTGTTTCTTTAAATGGGGTTTATTGTCACTTTTAACAGTATTTCAGTCATATCGCGGAGGGCCATACAAAAGAGATGACAAAGAATTTTCTATTTTTACTTCGCCAATAGCAAGTAATATTTTCAATTCCTCGTGCTGATGTCGTATAATGTTATGATAGATGATTATTTCTAAGTCGTCTTGGATTATTTTATTATTTCTTTGAAAGACTGAAAACGTTTTATATGTCTTCTTTTGCTTTCTGAAAAATGAAGTTTTGATTCGGTTTATTGTTGGGTGTTGAAATGGACATCGAGAACAATCGATAGAATGACTTAGAACTGAGATCAACTAGTCTAGTAGAAAATACATGGTAAATAATTTAGCGAAGAAATCGTGAACGGTTGAGAAAATGACATCTTATTGTGAACATTTCCTTTTGAGTTGTGTATATATGTGTAGCGGGTGGTGTATGTGGGGTACCCAGACAACCTTGCCATACATGTCTGTTTTTAAAGCGACATGGTATTGTGCTTCGTTCGGGACGGAAAGGTCACTGGCTCCAATCCCGACGAAGACGAATATTGCATTGACCAATCACTGGCTCCGCCCACTCACTCCGTTGACCCCGCCTTTCTACTCCGACATGAATTTCCATTTCGATCTCAGATGGCGTTATTTTGCAGAATCTATGTCAAATAGCATTTAACAAAAAAGTAAAATGGTTGGTTGGCGGACTATACGTCCAAACTACAGCTTGAATAAGCCGTAGCTACGATGTTTAGGCCGCAAATCCAATAAAAATGCTTGAAATAAATGGCAGCGAGTGTTGGTGTTCAAATTTAGCTTCCAGTCTAAATGAATAATTTAAGTGGTCAACTGTTTATTTGGTTTATAGCCGTGATTGGTCAATCGCGGGAACCATATGAACAAGAGACCTTTTTGTCATTTTCATGAATTGCATAGATTTCACCATTATATGCAACAACAACCTACAAGGGCCAACATTAGAAGCTAATGACGACGACAACAACAGCAACAAGATCTCGAAGACAACTATCCATCGCACTTTCTGTAAATTACCTGTATTACTTATCTCCCGCGTACATTGATATGGTGCTCCTGTTGCTAGTCACTTTAAAAAAAAGTAGAAAGTTGCGTTACCATTTTTATCATTCAAAATCATTAATAGACTTAGCTGTGTACAAACAATACCAACTCCAATTTCATAACGTTTCGCCTGATCCAAAGAAGTCATGTGGTCCTTATCAACCAATCGGAACTAACGACAGTTCTACAATTTCCGTAAGAGACGTTGATATTGGTTTTAATAATCACGATACCATTGGAATAATCGCAGTTGATAACCACGGTTCCGTGGCATCAGGTACATCTACAAACGGACTGACGTACAAAATACACGGGTACGTATTGTAATGGTTGACATCAAATGAATTTGTTATAAATCACAGTGTAAAGTAAGGGCAGACCAGCAAGAAATGATCGCTTAATACAAGGAATATAACTTTGGGGTAAAGGGCATTATTTAAATAAATGGTTCTATCTTTCATTTGTAATAATTTATCAATTCTGAGTAAATCCTTATTCGAGCTGAGGTTACTACGCTTAGGCCACCAACCAACTATTTGCCGTGTGACCCATTACAAGATGAGGAAATTTTAGACTGGTCTAAATCGAAAGGAGTGTCGACCGGACAATTAAAAGTTTATGAGATTTTAGGTATTTTCAACTTTATGGACAGAAAACATTTTGTAAAATGAAGAAATTGTTTGTTGCAAAGGGCAACCAAAAGCGTCATTGTGCGGGAATAGGTAAATGTTTAATGCACTAAATTATGCAAATGAACATTGTTTAACATATAAGTTGATCTGCCTGTCGTAGGTCAGTGGGCAGGTCAAGCGAACCGTCAGTTTAATTAGTATTAGAAAATACTTGATCGCAAATTTAATCTAGTTGACTGTATATATATAGTACGAGATACATGTAGAGAGAAAAATTATTCCTCGACCATTCTTATTCTAATCGACTCCACTATTAACCCATTCCAACAAAATGACGCTTTGGGCGCCCCCCTAAGAAAAACAATTGGGAAAACATTGTGTAAAATGAAGAAATTGCTTGTTACAAACAATTTCTTCATTTTACACAATGCTTTCTACCCAGAAGGTTGAAAAATCTAAAATTCTATAAACTTTGAATTTCAATCTGTAAATCCGCTCAGTTTGGACCAGTCTAATGTTTAAACTATTGCAGTTGTAGTCGAAACTAACTATTCAACCACTATAGTCTATTTGCGGAATCCCCATTCCGAGAGTAGTTAAAAAAATAATTTCATTTAGATCGGAATTGAGGAGCCCCTTTATTCGGATTTCCGTGTAACAGGTGTAACTATGTTTACATATATTTCAGCCGAGTCGGGGATTCCCCTATTCCGGGTGCTGGTTCCTATGCTGATAGTGAAATTGGGGCAGCAGCATGTACCGGAAATGGCGACATAATGATGAGATTTCTTCCCAGGTAAAATTTCTTTATAAAAGACTTTAAACTTTTTTCAGTTTTGACTATCTAATTATTAGATAATAATTGAACAAAGTAGCAAATAGTTCATGTTCGGAAAAGAAAATATTGAAAAAATAATTGAATTCAAATCTAGATCCAATATAGCTATTACTGCTTTATCACCGTTATACATGATGAAAGAGTTTTAATATTGAATTAAATTGACATTTGAATTTTTCGTTTACTAATCAATATATTTATTTGTGTGTTATCTTTACGGCTGGCGACCTGAATTTATGGATCGTGAATGTCAATCAAAGATCAATCGACAAATAAAATAATATATTTAGACCGGAAGTGAGCTTTGAATTTCCGCACTGGCCAACATTTATGTAAAGCATTTTCGTTGGGATCGAGACGTAGGTCGTCCAGTCAATCATTTTATATTTTATAAGTCACCACATATCGATGGCTAAGAGCAATAACATAGTATGGCTCTATACAATGTATAGAGCCATACTATGTTTTTGCTCTAAGCCATCGATATGTTGCAAAATAACGCGGTATAATATCCAAGTCGAACATCCTGTTGAAGCTCAGTTGGCAGGGCCTCTTGTCCGTCCATTTTTCTCCTTTTTTAAACATTGTACTCAGTGACAACACTCGAACCCGTTAGAAATCATGGACTATCTAGGAAATCTTTTCAGATTTTTCTAGAAAATATCATGAGTATGTAGGAAAAATTATGATATGAGCGTAGTATAGATTCGATTTGTTGAACATATACGACCTGCGTAGATATAATTGATACAAACTTTTCCTATACGGAGAGAAGCTGAGACACGGTTTTGAATTGATACTTCAGAATAACGCTCAAACATATCTTCGTACATAACCTACAGAAGATTTCAATTCAAAGCTGAGATTATCCATTTTTAAAGCAGAACTTCCGTCCTTTCAATCAGGGAAGCATTCATTTACAATTCAGGTGGTTGCATCTTCTTCCTTATTGACGGAGCGCTGTCCCCGCCGACTCAGTTCGCTTCTTTATTAACCCAATACTGTATTTTAGTATTCATACGGTGTGATTAGGTTTTTCGGTTCATACCTCCATGAAAACAAAAAATATTCTCTTCATCTCTTAAATGAAATATGTTGCCATGGCGATAAAATAAAAGGCAAATCGTTGATTGACGACATAAACGTCGTAACTACAGCCTATTCAAGATGTAGCTTCGACGTGTAAGTAGTAAAACAACAATAAGAACAAAAAAAGATAAATATTAATACCGGAGTTCAAACTTCTTTTGTTGTCTATATGGATGATTTTATTGGCTAATCGAATTTTTTATTGACAACTGTGACCCGCTCAATTTCAGCTGGACGTTTGGCGAGGCCTCATTTTGTTTTTTATAGACGATTTACCACAGCGTATGTTTGGTTTCTTTACAAATTACCAGACAGCAACATATAAGACTGGTCCAAATTCAAAGATGTTGCAGATGAAAATTTGTAATTGGTGAAATTTCAAAAATGTTTGCCTTTTAGGGTAGAAAAAATTATGGACAATGAAGAAATGCCTTGAAACAAGTAATTTCTTCATTTTCCACAATATTTTCAGAAGCTTATTTCTTCGAGGCGTCAAAATACCCTGGTTGTTTTGGAAAGTTGTAAAGCCTCATTCCTACTATACTTTGTCCCAAAATAGAAATACATGTAGTCTATAAATATAACCAAAAACTAGTTACGATTGCCTTATAAATCAGAAAGCTGTTGGTTAGATAGGAAACCAAATCGACTCTTTTCTAGATATTCTGGCGTAGACACATCAGTTAGTAGGTATTCGCATGCGTTTTAGCTAATATTCGCTTAATTTGAACTAAAAAAGATGGGGGGAGGGTCCGAAAACGAACAAACAAAAACTAAACCGAACAACAACAACAACAAAACAGCAGGTTATGTATTTATTCTGTAAATAAAGGTAATCGCGGTCCGTATATAATAAGAATCTGACAGCTACAAAGGCTGCATTGAATAACTCATTTTCATTCATGCTGCAGTCACACGTAACTCAAAATATGCAATTTATCATCATCATATTTCGGCAACTAAAAAGTTTTTTAACTCATTCCCACACAGTGACGCTTCTAAACGCCCCTCAATATGAAAGCTTTGGAAAACAACTTTCTGCAGCTTCTTTGAATTTGGACTTGACTAAAATCTTCTAAAATCTTATCGTGTGGGAAAGGGTTAATAGCTAGCAAAAGATTATGACGTTTTTATTATTTAAAGATTAAACTGTTAAGAATTTATAGGATTGTCAATTAAATTAAACTATTTTTAGGACGGAGCTCCGGTCATTTCAAAGTAGCGCTTATCAGTCTTATACTTGTCATATTAACTTAAGTGATACTAATCTTACTTTTTCAGTATTAAGTGGAAGCGGAAATGAGGCTTTTAACATTTATTTCTAAAAACTAAGCCAAAATACCATTTTTTAAATAAAGTAAATTTCTATTTTCAAAAGATATGCTAAATGAAAACAAAGGTAAGTACACGATAGCTTTGAGTTATGTGACTTAAACTTCCGTCGCGTGTATTTCTAAGATATTTCAGGAAACACACTTTTTTTTCTTTTAAAGCTACCAAACCGTACAGTTAATGGGTACGGGATTGTCCCCAACAGCAGCTGCAGTACAGGCTATAAATAGTATCAAGAAGAAATACCCGGATTTTTCCGGTGCCATTGTTGCTGCCAACAAGTATGGAGAATACGGTTAGCTTTTTTTTTCTCATGATAAGACAATTAAAGAGAAAATTACTTATCTACATACAGAATATCAATCACATTTTTAGCCAGATCAACTTTTGCAATGAGTGCAGTCAGACCAGGATTGATTCTTTAAAAACTTCCACTTTTACACTTTTCCGTCTGAATGTTTATATAAACCTCATACAAACGCTTGCAGCTAATATAGATGTATACAGGTTATAGTGAGTGATCAAAAATAAATTTTGTCTATACACGTATAGACAAAATTGACCTTTGATCACTAACTAAAACCTCCACATCTACATCTTATTTATATGTACTTATGAATAAGGCACATTAGGCCGTATATACCTTTGGCTTTATTTAAGATTTCACATTTTGTCTTGAGAAACTAATGAACTGTTAAGCTAGGCTATTTTCGGATAGTGTAAGGTACATATATTAATAGAGTGTCTCTTGGCATTTTTTGAACCCTAGTGAAAAATTAGCCTCTTATAGATACCGTCCTCGATTAGATACTGACTGAACCAGTAATACCAAAGGATACATCGAAAACCGCCATTTTTTCGTGCGTGTTTAGATTGTTAGATTGAAAACTATACTATAAGACTGACAAGAGTTTATCATTCTAACGAAATTTAGTTAAATTTGTCATCCAAAACCAACATGTCTAAACCTTGTGCGGTTTGTAAGTCAGAATGCCCAATCAAAAATTCTTGGCCAACAAACCACAAAACTGTCACTTTAAAAATAGCCATACGAGGGCACATAGAAAACTCCGCGAATTGTTACTCTTAAACGGGGTGCCGTCTAATTTATTTTCGATTACTTCACCAATGTGCTTTTATCCCGCCAGTCGACCTTCTATCAAAGCACGTGCAATATATATTTTTGTAACATGTTGTTGGCCATATATTTTGCAAATTAACGCCTTTCAAAGTGGATCATCCTATCGGAGCCCAGTGGGCGTGGCCAATGTAGTCAGCGTGTGGGCCAGCGATCCGTCAAATGCCGAGATACTATTTACAACATGCAGTTCAAATGTTATGATTTCTAATCATAATAATAGCAACGGATTATCATAAAAGTATTTCTTTGACGGGCTACTGCCCTTGATACTGAGTTTTCATTGCAAAATGACGTCAATGAAGGTAGACCATCTGCGTATGTCTAAGATTTTTTTTAAAATTAATGGCCTGTAGCATGTAACAAAAAAGTAAAATGTTTGGTTAGAGACTTAAACGTCGTAAGTACAGCTTAGTAGTTACGACGTTTAAGTCGCAAAAAAAAAGGTTAACAAAAATAGCGTCCAATGTGGGAGTTGAAAGCTCAGGTCCGGGTTGAATAAATGATTTGATTGGTCTGCTGATTCCTTGATTGACATCTCGATTAATCAATTGAGTGTATTCCGGATGTCTGTATTTATGCCTTCATTGCCTTGTAGGGGCTGCATGCAACAAGTGGACCGACTTTGCCATTACCGTGATTAACAGTCAATTTTCAAATTTATTAGTACAGAATATTACTTGTATGTAGCTTCGAAATCAAGTTAAAAACAGTTGTATTTTTCTCTTTTTTTGTGTGTGTTGATGTTTTTTATTGTTGTACTTGTTTAATTTTCTTAGCCTCTTGTTGGCACTGACCTTAAATAAACAAGCTGAAATAAATTATCATGGGTTTGAATTGACAAATACGTGTAAAATATGTAGAAAAGTTAACCTGTGCTAACTATATATTGTGGCAAAGCAGTGTAGCAACAAGTTTTGCAATAAAACGAGTTTTGCAATAAAATATTGTAAAACTCATTACGATTACAAAATGTTTATAACAGTTCAATGCACAACGAAATTAGCAACAATATTGAGAAATGTAATTAATTGTATCTAAGTATAGTTGATAGTCTGAAAATATTAAAATATCTCTAAATTTGGCTAAAGACTGAACTCAACTTATATTTATAGGACAATCCGTTGTTCAGTAGGCTGCACCTAAAAGGTGAATCTTTATTCATAAGCATAAGTTTATTGCAGAACTCGTTTCGATGACAAAATGTTTATTACAATTCACTGCACAACGATATATTTTCAATAAAATTGAGAATTGCAATAAAATAATTGTGCACATGATTTTCAGTTTTGATACATTAAAAACTCTCTACACTTGGCTTAATATTGAGTCCAACCTTAAAGAACTTTATTCACCAAATGCTTTATGAATCATTTGAGATGCATTAGGCTTGGTATTCTAGTATTTTCAAACTAAATTGAATATTGTTTTATGTATGGTCGTGAAAAAAACAACAACAACTCCTTTACAGTTTCAATTGCAATAAAGTGAAACTTGCCAAAATAATATCACGTCTAGTTGTGTAGGATACGGTTTAGAATAAAATGTTGAAAAAAATATATATTTCATCGACAAGCTCCGGAGGTTTATGCCCCGCTCTGCGAGTTCATAATAGAATAAAATGACTTGCTAAATCATGTCTTAAAATGATTGTATGTATGGTTGTAGCATCCGTGTTGTCTAATACTTCTGTTAACTGACGGATCGCGACGTCCATCAAAGAAACAATCGACCGATCAAATCGTTCATTTTGACAGAACTCCGACATAGGTCGACATTTCTGTAAAGCATTTTTCTTGACTCGGCGACCTAAACTTGGTAACTGAGGCTTATATAGCTGTTGTTACGTCGTTTAGGTCGCCGACCAACTAACCATTTTACATTTTTCTTAACCCATTCTCACACAATCCCTCCTTTTTACGCGTCTAAAGAAAAAAACTTTGGAAAACAATGTGGAAAATGAAGAAATTGCTTGTATCAAGCAATTTCTTCTTTTTCACAATGTTTTCTATCCAAAAAGCTGAAAAAAAATCCCTAAAATTACATTAACTTGAAATTGTCGTCTGCAGCTTCTTTCAATTTGGACCAGTCTAAGAATTTGCCGTCTGGTAGTGGGTTAAATGGTATATGTCATAAATTGTGAAAAATAAAGCCGTTTAATATTGAAGTGGAACTTGCTATCGGAGCTCAGTGGGCGTTACCAGCTATCCTTCAATTACTCCTCCAAAACAAAGCAAAACAGACACACCTCTGTATTAATTTTAATAGAAGGTATTTATAAATCAATTAATTCAAACTTACAAAAAAGGTAGAAAAAAGTCTCCATTTATTGATCACATTCTTCATGTTCATTCTATAAAAAAACTGTTGGATGGGATAGATAGAAGACGGTTTGTCAGTTTTGAATGAAAAATCCTTTCAAATCATTTACTCGTAATTTAATTTTTAGTTTCGTCTATCCAAAACGGGCGTTCTAATTAGTCACAAAAAATATTCATAGCTCCACGAACAAAGTTTTGAGCACGCAGTGGTTTTGTATAATACCGCACAAAATAGTCCCATACAAAAAAGTAACAAAATTGGTGAAGTTTTTGCTCTTTTTGCCTCGATGTATTAAATTATTAGAAATGAAGAGAATATTTTTTGTTTTCATGAAGGTATGAATCGAAAAACCTAATCACACTTATGTATGAATCCGCTTCGCATATTCATACAGTGTGATTAGTTTCTCGGATCATACCACCAGGAAAACAAGAAATGTTCTCTTCATCTCATAAGTATATTTTAGACAAAAGTGGTGTCATAAATCGTTTACATTTTTCTGCATTCCCTGGTAAGACATACATTTCATTGAAAACAACAAC
Source organism: Fragum fragum (assembly GCA_946902895.1). Classification (NCBI taxonomy): domain Eukaryota; kingdom Metazoa; phylum Mollusca; class Bivalvia; order Cardiida; family Cardiidae; genus Fragum; species Fragum fragum. Next base: position 57,494,655 of record OX336369.1, on the reverse strand, counting down.
ATCAACAACAAAAACAACATGAGCGTTTAATCCATTTCTCTATATTTATTGTCATAAAAAGACTTGTTCTCAATCTTTTTCTCGCGGAATAAGTTTTCTGTTTAGAATTAAATTAAAATCAAAGGGTTGAAGGCACTAAGAAGCTCTTATGGTTGACCGATATGTCTTGTGTTAATTATTTTTAAGATCAACTCATGCTTAAAACGTTACACAGGTGTCTTAGATTAAGATCAGACTGCATATTTGTTCAAGTTGATCTTAGTCTATACCTCCTGCCAAAGGAGATATATAAGGATCAGCATGACAAGGGTTAACGAGTCTGGAATTCAAATGTTACAGCAATATATATTTTTTCATGTCTCGCATAGCACTTGCTTTGGAATCTTTTTTTGTGGCATTAATTTGGTTCTCCTCTCTTCTCTGTAACATTTCCTGGGTAAGGTGGTGGATGAGATATCCCTGAGGGTCCAGGATAGGCCCCAGATCCAGGATATCCCATGGGTACAGAATATCCCATGGCTTGACCTGGCAGCAACTGTCCTCCATAAGATTGCTGTTGTGTGTTGCCGTTGCTTAACACAATCAATCCTAAATTATATATCATAACTTGTTTAACTAATAAAGGAAAGGGGTTGTTGGAATAGAAATTATTTTACATTGATAGGGTTACGTTTGAAAATAAGTAAAATAAATAACCGAGAATCAGGAATCCATGATTAGGTGCTCCCGCCGCCGCGATATGACTGAAATTCCGTTAGCCGTGGCGTTAAATCCAATTCAATCAATTAATCTTCAATATAGACTTGGTGCTTGTTGCCGTCCTTTTGAAGTAAATATATTTCTAGGGGATATCAAAGAAATTATGTGTTGAACCGATCTGCTTGGCTTTCAATGCATTTTCGGAATCATTTTTTCTCCAAAATCAACAATAACGGGTCATATATGCTAGATTATATTATATGAGTATGCGTTTTATTTCAATGAATCTAAGAAAACACACACACACAAACCACAACCCCTAAGTTACATTAAGTGAGAGTATTTTGGTTGATGATCATATGCTACATAAAAGCCTCGAAGCTCAAGGCAAATTGACCAATCGCGACCGTCAATCAAGGAATCAAACGACCAATCAATAATTCATTTAGCCTGGACCTGGGCTTATCAACTCCGACATTGCTCGCACTTTGTTTATCTTTATTTGTGGTTTGGCGACTTAAACGTCGTAACTACAGCTTAAGCAAGCTGTAATTATGACGTATAAGTCACCAAACCAACCATTTTACTTTTTTGTTTTTTGTTACATGCTACTGGCCATAAATTTTGCAAAATGACGCCGTTAAAAATCGAAACGGAACTTCCTGTCAGAGTTAATGGGCGGGGCTTAAGGAGTCAGTGGGCGGGGCCAGCAATTGGTCAGTTGGGATTAAAGAATATTTCATAAAGGTTTCCCATTATATTTCTATGTAATCTAACAACAAAAGAGTTTTTTTATCCAAGATACATACTTGAAGTATTTTGGCAACTAGATGGTGATATATAGCAAATACCAGAGCTCCTGACCCTACTGTTTGGGAGAAAAAAAAAATCACTTAGTTGCCAATGCAACCGGAGTTCTCCATTAATTTTCGTTCTTTGAAGTAATTTGAAAGAGCACGGCTTAAACTATAAATGACTATTGCTGTCGATTTTGTTGGAAATCCTATGTTTGGTTACATAAAAGAAGAGTCTAATTGTGCTTGCACGGATGCCGGATAATGGCCCAGTAGCTTGTAGGATTTCGTGCTCGGTTGAGCTAATATTGTTGAACAAGTCATTTAATCTCATACGAACCGCCACTTAAAGTACTCACCTGTCGCCGGTTGACCTTGGTTCACGACCACAGCACCTGTTCTTCTATCACTTGCTGTACATCCCTTGATGCAACACACGCAACATACAATTATAGCAACAAAAGTGCCGAGAGATCCTAGACCGATCAAAACAGCAGCCCACCTGAAGAGTTTAATATTGATCAAATATAGATGATTTACAATAAAACCTTTCGACATTTGAACATAAGTTACGTCACTCTTAAACCAAAAAAAGTGAATGAATAAACTTTCTGGTACATGTCTATGATCAAACTTAATTGATTTTTTCGCTTAACCTCAATCGAAATGTCATGTCGGAGGTCAGGGGGGCGTGACAAGCGATCTGTCAGTTATAGTAAAAAAGTAGATGGAGAACCTGTATAGTTTCGCCAAAATTTAATCAAATCAACAAACCATGTAATTTAATATAAGTGATTGAATGTTTAACCCTTTCCCTTTAAGCAAAATTTTAGACCTGTCCAAATTCAAAGGTTTTGCAGATGAAAATTAGAAGTTGAATAAATTTGAAAAATAACCATTTAATGGGGTAGAAAATGTTTATGGTAAAAGAAGAAATTGCTTGTTACAAGCAATTTCTTCTTTTTCAACAATGTTTCCTCAAGTCTAAAAAACATAGGGACGTAGAAACTAGGGATTGTACAAGAAAGGGTTAAATTATAGATCCCTAACCATGTCCATTAACCCTTTCATGCACAATCCCTTGTTTTCACGTCACGGTGATTTTAAACTTCAGAAAATATTGTGAGAAAAGAAGAAATTGCTTGAAATGCAATTTCTTCTTTTCCCACAATATTTTTTAACCTATAGGTTGCCTATTTTTATTTTTTCATCCACTTTCAAATTTTGTCTGTAACTTCTATCAAATTGGACTGGTCTAAAATTCTGAAAAACAGGAAAGGGTTTACCTCCTACAGTACAGTTCGACTTAGGTAACAGACATCATCATCTTGCACCTTGTTGTCACGTACAAGAAATAAAAGACACACCGTTTGCTGGTGACCTAAACGCTATAACTACAGCTTGACGTAGCTGCAGTAACGACGTTTAAGTTGCATTTGAGAACTTTAAAGAAACTTTCCAAGTTTAGTGCAGTGAAAAGAGTTTTTTTTTCATTGTGAAAAAAGAGTTTTTTAAATTGAAGATCCTGGTATAATGCAAGCAGCTTTTTGTCTCAAGCCTTCTAATGTGAAATAAATTTTTCTCTAGTATTCCTTCCCAAAACATGACAAATTCAAATTACGGAGATTTATATTGTCTTTTATTTTTTCCTTTCATTTAAATGTTTTGCAAACGATTTTGGACCTTGCACTTATATCATATTCCATTTGACCATCATTAGTTTTCGAAAGAAACTTCCTAATTTGGATGTACAAATCGAAAGCAATATATGAGCCTATGACATTTCCAACCATTGCGCAGGTGCGTGACTCGCACGCATTGAGCACCCTGGACAGCCATTCGGGGCAATTAGAATATTCGCTCATTGTTTAAATGAAGCTTAGGGTCAGTATCTATCTAAAGAGCGGAGAGTGAAGACTAGAAAGTTTGATAACTTTTGCTGTCCGACCTAGGTCTCTGTACCTAGAGGTAGAGTTTAAACCGAATATTATCTGAATCTTTTCTGTTTTCAAAATAAATTTCATAATCATTTTTGTCGTCCTTGATGGGATTCGAATCCAGTTTCATAATAGTTTTTCTAAGTTTTGCATATAAGATGTAATTTTTTTCTCAAGTGTTTCCAGGGTCCTTTTACTTGTTAAATCGATCTCATTCTTGCAATGTTTCCTTAATTTCAAAATCAAACGATTGTGGAAGACAACCACTTTTAAATTTCTGATGCATAAACTGGTTCGTGTCATTGAAGATTCCTTAAAAGAGTCTAATCTGGGCTACCTTCTTTTCCAGCAATTTGAAAGGGAAAAAGCGTAAACTTAAATCTCATTGAAAATTAGCTAACTGAAAGGTCTTAATTTATCAATTTTTCAAAGTAGAAACAGACTAGTTTTTGATATCTCTATTGTTACATTTCTTGTTACACACACGGGAAAACTCACGAGGAAACTGTCACTCAACGTTTAAGACGAGACGGAAATGATGTTTCCCAAATCATACAAGTATTCTCACTTTTCTAGCATACTTGATCTAGAATAAGAAATCTAGTAGTGATTTCATTGGAAGACAAAAACGAATAGCCCCCTTAACAAAAGTGAAGAGAACGAGACCATTTTTCTCGAATATTTCGCCGCTCATGGTACGACAAGATGCCGATAAAAGTGTCTCTGTAACAACACGAAAGTGTAAACTGGATATTATTGAAAAAAATTGGAGTTGGGGACTTTAACAACAATTGACCAATCGATGGCCTCACCCACTTACTCCGTTAACTCCGCCCACTGACTCAAACTGAATTTCTAGTTCGATTTTAAACGGAGTAATTTTTCAAACTTTATAGCCAGTAGAATACAACAAAAAAGTAAAATTGTTGGTTTGGGGACTTAAATGTCGTAACTACACTTTGAATATGACATTTAAGTCGCAAAACAAACACAATTGTTTCATAAAAATGACGGCCAGTGTTGGACTTCAAGGCTCAATTACATGCTGAATGAATGATTTGATTGGCCGATTGGTTCTTTGGTTGACAGCCGCGAAGGATCAATTATCTTTTGGGTAGACAACCACTTGGAAAACCAATACTTTCTCTACAGCCCACTAGAATATGAAAAGCTTTTATCTTTATGGCCATAAAAAGAACGGGACTGTGTTGGAATGGATTGAAATATAAGGACAATGACCAGAGGCTTTTAGCTTTGACGCATAAGCATTAAGATACCCGTACAAATCTTAATTCCTATGATACAAAAAAAAAAAAAAAGATAATTTAGACATGTAAGTTAAGAAACCACATTTGAAAACTGAATGAAATGTATAGATAATATTACTTGCCAGTTTGTGCATAAACTACCTGTTAAAAAAATAATAATTTAACTCTTAGAATAGAAATAAGGCGGTAATTATCAGTTGCTGTTTGTCTTTTTTCTTGAAAAGCTGAACAACTCTTATATGCCATTTGTTACAACATATTTTAAATATGATAGACCAATGAGTACCCATGTTTTTAGATGCTGAATCTTTAATGAAAAGACTAGAATCTCAGTTAAATCTTATCTTAACTGGCTACCCATTAACTCAAAGTTCATTAGGAATTTGAAAATTTGAGATTTAAAAATTAGAAAAGACATCAGAAAAAGACACATCTATTGGAAGAAAACTTACACAAGAATTTAATAACTAGCTCGGAATCCTTTTGAAAGGCTTTAGATGTTACAGTTGTATGAACTATCTTACAGAAGAAATTCTTTGCTTTGGTACGCTATTTTTATTTTCTTTTTTGTCAAAAACAAAGCTCATTTGATCGAAAAAAAAAAAAAAAAACCCAACAAAAATCAAAACAAAACAAAAAACCCTTACCTCCACAGTAATCTAATGGTATCAAATACTATATCATTACATCATTTATCCCACAGTTATGGAAAACAAGCAAATATGTTAGTCCAAATACCTTTTGGGGCAACCCATAGCAAAATGTTTCTTACAAATAGATAAATCCACGTCGAGTCTGCTTCCTCTAGAACAATTTCGCAGAATGTTACGCAAAATTCGTGAACTTTATCGTGATATATCTAAAATATTGCAAAAGATGACTTTAAATACTGATCAAATAAACTCACACATGAGCAGCCCACCAACCATCACAATCAGACATCTCTGCCTCGTTATAGGTTACTTGTCTAAGAGTGCTACTGCAGCATTCGTCATAAAATGAAATCCATCCAGTCTTTTTACATCAGTAATTATCACACATCTGGTATTCATCATTTCCAATTTTACAGCACTCACTACCTGACGTCAAAACGACCCCTAAAATAGAATCAAAACCAATTTTATGTTGCAATATATGACATTTAAGAATATTAACAAGGGTGTTAAATACCCTACATTCAGTAAGGGTAGAACAATAAAGCGGACATGAATTCTTACGAAGAATATCATCCGTGGCCTACGACAGGTAATAGCGGTTTTACCAAGATATTTTTATTCATTAATGAACGTAGTCACAATAAAAGCTTACACACTTTGTCATACGCCATTTCTAAACCTTCCCTGGAGAAGTAAGCATTTTGGGGAAAAAAGACAAAAACCACACACACCGTGTGAACAGCTTTGTCGTCAACAACGCTGTGAAAATGTCGGCTTTCATCTTGGGCAATACCTAGCAATCAGAGGATGCAAAATCAGGAGGATAAGGAGGATGCTCAACCAGTTTGAAACTGCATTTCTGTTCAGCAGTCATGGAAACAATGGGATTGTGTGTGTTGATTGAAGAGCACAACTAATGACAGTTTCAACCCCATTGGCCCTTTATCTTTTCCGTGACTATCACAAGAGGTAAACATACCCCCCCAATTTATACTGTGGCCTTTTGCTATAAATTCTAATAGCAACACGCCTTTTGCATCCAAGAAAACTATGGACACCCCCTTTTGTTTTTGTCGGAGGCGTTGTTACTTGCTCTTTCCACTTGTGTTTTGTCTCAGGTTCGAAACTGCTTGAGAAATTTCTCCAGACCCAGCTGAAGTTTGACAAGGTTTTTCCTTTGATATGTTGCACCTAGCTCGGATTTGATCAACACTCCAAAGATCTGGAACCAATCAAGTAGACACTTTTTTCATGTTCAAAGAATTGACCAATCGCGGCTGTCAATCTAAGCATCAATCGACCAATCAAATCATTCATTCAGCCCGGAGTTCAGATTTAATCTCCGCCATTGGCCGCCATTTATTCGAAACACTGTTGTTGGTTTGGCGACCTAATCGTCGTAACTACAGATTATTCCTGTGGACAAATGTAATCTGAATGGTGAAGTAGAAGAGAAACGCGTCTAGGAATATAGATTGTTTTTATCGAATTTAATTGAATAAAAATATAGGTAAATAACAAATTGAATTCTTAGTTACAATAGTGATCCAACATATTGTATTTGCGTCTCGCTGCGATGGAAAATTTAATACTTAACTCGACCTTCGGTCTTGTTTAAAATTCAAATTTTATATGCAGCTTCACTCAATATTCCCCACATATTGGCAGTCGTTTACAGTCAACAAAGTCAATATATTCATTCAGCAAAAAAATATGTTTCGTTGACTTCAGTAGGATGAACATAATTAAAACAACACAGCAATACAACATATAGAAATATTATTGACAAATAACGTACAAACAATATAGAACATATCATCTAGAGAAAACACTTTCATGTTGAGAAAAACATTCATAGAGCAAAAGATCATTATTATGATCTTAGTCGTGGACGACCAAACGCATTTCAAACGCTAAATAGATATATTTTGCTAGATAATTAATTAATTAATTGTTTAACTTTTGCCTAGTAGACCACCAACACTGATAACGCGATAAAAGTCCATTTCTTACACTTCTGTATTTTGGACAAGTTAGAATTAAATCATACTCATCTTCAACTGTATTCATTTTACACTGTTCACAATATCTATACTCTCGAACTGCATGATATGACGACCTATCTCAATAGATAAGCTATGATCTGAACATCTAATTTGCTTAATGCTCGTCTATGTTTGCTTATAGTAACAATTGAAATATAATTTTTCATAGAAAAACCTAACTTATAAAGACGAAGGGATGACAATGTACTCGACGAATTGATATTATTATACCGCCGCTGTATATACTGATCATTTATCCTCTCTATTATAGCTGAAACATAAGCGGAATCTACAACAGTACTATTCCATGGGTAATGAAGCCTAGACCATTCAGTAGTCCCTTAACATTTCTTATTCACGAATTGTAATTGTTACATTCACCAGAACAATAAACACATAATAATATATGCATCAGAAATTCTGGTCACATTTTTAGCCTGAACCAACATTTAGGTCGACAACCAACTATTTCACTTTCTTGTTCCTTGCCACTTGCTATAAATTTTGCAAACAGCGTCGTTTAAAATCGAAGCGGGACTTCCTGTCAGAGTCAAACGGCGGGAAAAACGGCGTAAGTGGGCGGGGGAGTCGGACTGTCAATAATCGACAATTTCACGATTTTTTCCCTGTTAAATACCTACCAATGTTCCGATGTGATATAAGCTGACATGTCATTACCATATTATTGATTTTCTTTGTAATGTCCTTTTTAGCTAGCAAAGCGTCAGCTTTGATAGCTTAAGTTAATAGACAATTTTTTTGTGAACGTCTCAAAGTTCAACGAGTGCAAACTGCCACTGGAGGCTTAACCACTATATCCGCTAAATGCCTATGCCATAAAAGTAGTTCTTATGTATTTCAGGAATATTACAAACTCTGCATGAGAGTTCAATTCCTGGGTATTTTAGCTCACTTTAGCACAACGTGTTCAAAATGACTCTAATCAAAGACCTCAAAGAAGATGCAGACGACGATTTCAAATTGTTGAAAATTCTAAGATATTTATCTCTCTGTGTAGAAAAAAGGTGGAAAATGGAAAAATTTCTTGTAACAAGAAATTTCATCCTTTTCCACCTAGTTATTACAACTATTTTCTTGGGGTGTATAATGGAGGGATAGTGTGGGAATGGTTACCTACTTGATTACTTTAACCTCGTTCCTTTATCTTGATAACGTTTGACAGATAAGATTACTGAACAAAACAATGCTTTGCTAGCTTACAGTACTTTTCAGTACTTTGATAAGTGACAGTGGATGGCCTGTTAGGACGAGAATCAACGTCGAGACTCACTCTACCGTGTATTAATTCAGCTGCCAATTTCTTCACTATGCTATAACACGGGACATTATCTCCTTATGTCACTACCATATATGCGTTAACTTTTACACGAAAAGCCTCTGAGGTCAAAGTCTTGAATAAATTACGATAAGGATCATTCATTTGTTTGGAAATGCTCATAGTTGGTAGGTTTAAGAATCGAAGTCTGTCAAACAACAGAGAAAAAATGCCCTACTGTCACTGCATATTGACCAATCACGCAAGATAATCAAACAATCAGTCCACCAATGAAATCCCTTATTCAGACTAGAAGGAAAGTTTGAACTCCAACACTGGCTGCCATTTATGAAAAACTCTTGTTTGTGGTTTCGACGATTTTTCATGGTAATATAAGAACTTCATCTAGCAGATATAATTTTTCCAGGCGTAGGGAATAATCTCGGGAGTGCGAGATCTAAAATATACAATCATTTAGTAAAAAATTCAAAGTTTAACTCATTATCAGTCGGTAAACCCAAAAGAGCAAAGTTAAATATTGCAGACAAAGACATAAGATTTGTAAGTTAAAAAACAAACCAAGTAGAAGAAAAAACATCCGGAACATATAACGAGGAAGCATTTTATCAACCAGATTTTTTTAAAAAGAAATTTTCAAAATTAATTTGGATGAATCTAAGTATGGAATTGTGTGATAATGAATTGTCATTCGTTACATCTATATGTTCACTACCTTAGCGGTCTACCAAAACATCGAAAAAGGCATCTTCTGCAATATGCCGATGTTTTACGGGATATTACCCCACACACACACCTAAAGAAAAACCTCGAAAAAAATATAAGTTGATAAACAAATGTAAGTAAAAAAGGCATAATTCTTTTAAAAATACATATAAAGTTACATCCTATGAAAGTGAATGTTGCTCTTTTGAATGATAACATAGATTCTTAGTTGTCATGCCTTCAGAAACGCCAGAAATATATAACAATACGTCGTTTTTGCAACGACAACAACTACTCAGACGACGAGATATCTATGAAAATACGTTTCTCAAAAAACAGACAAGCTAAAGAGAGAAAAGAAATGGAAAAAAGAAATTACGAAGATGTTTTCTAACCTTTTAGAACAAAACAGCACACAAGATATAAACGATAATACCAAATCATGTTAATGTTTCTTTTACTCTAATATTATATGAAGGTTTAATTTAAGACTAGGAGGTTCAAACGAACAAGCGGTATCTAAGACCAAAGATCGCATATTTGTTATCATCCGTGATACGCTAAGCAAATAAGGATCATCCCGAAAATGCAGGAAGTATTTAACATGGACAGACTGTGGGGACTTGACGGGTTTACAGTTCACATTTCGTAAGTTTTCTAAATGCAAAGCTTTAATTCAGCCATAGCATGGTTTTATTTCTCTAATTGGCCAGTGATATGGCTCAAATATCTCAAATAGATATCCTTGTTTTCTAACGGAAACAGCCATAACCCTTATCTTACAAATGTGTGGGATCACATTAAACTGTGACACCATCTTGCGTATACTATTTCACGTTATTTGATTTTTTTACTTGATCCATAACATAATAATCCCATTTTTAGTTTCGTCTATCAAGACTGAAGATTGTCTGAAATTTTCTTATCGTACTTTCACGAACAAAAATTGTGAGCAAGCAACTATTTTGTATGCTTGCGCACAAAATAGATCCGTTAAATTTTACCAAAGTTAGTAAAATTGTTGCTTTGTTTTGCTAGATGGTATCACGTATTAATAATTTAATTGTTAGTTTCGTCTATCAAAAACGAGCGATCTGATTGGTCGAAAAATTTAATTCATACCTCCATGAACAAAATTTTGAGCACGCAGTGATTTTGTATGCTTCCGCACAAAATAGTCCCATACAAAAAGGTATCAAAAGATGTAGGGTTTTTGCTTTTTTCGCTCGATACTATTAAATTATAAGAAATGAAGAGAATATTTTTTTGTTTTCATGGAGGAATGAACCGAAAAACCTAATCACACAATGTATGAATCCGCTTCGCGTATTCATACAGTGTGATTAGGTTTTTCGGTTCATACCTCCATGAAAACAAAAAATATTCTCTTCATCTCTTAACACTTCTTATAATTTAATAGCATCGCGAAAAAACAAAAGCTTTACAAATTCTGATACCTTTTTGTATGGGACTATTTCGTGCGGAAGTATATAAAATCGCTGCGTGCTCAAAATTTTGTTCACGGAGTTATGAATATTTTTTTCTACCAATCAGAACGCTCGTTTTTAATAGACGAAACTCAAATCAAAATTGAATTATTAAGAAAAGAAGAGAATATTTTTGTTTGGAATGTGGTATGGACTTAAAAACTTAATCACACGAGTACAGTATATGAATCCGAGGTAACCGAATCCGATTCGCGTATTCATACGTTGTGATTAGATATTTAGGTTTATACCTCGAAGAAAACAAAAAATTTCTCATATTTTTAAACTAACGTTTTGAAAGTTCATGTAGATGGGTCTGTTACTCTTATTTTTTTTAGACCTTTTGACTTCGCCTAGACTCAATTTAAAATTCACGTACTTTAGTCTAGGTTAAGCCTTTTTCCGTTTTTTTTATTCTGGAGTTGTCTGAAAAGAAAGAGGTTGCAGACAGTAATTCAAAAGGGCAAACATGTTAGAATATTTTGTGTGAAAAGAGGATTTCGACTTGGACAAGAAATCCTTCTTTTTCCACAATATCTTCTCAAGTATGAAATGTTAGGGATGTTAAACTAGGGAATGTGAGAAGGTCAACTTGTCCTAAAGAAAATCTTAACCCTTGTCATGCTGTATAAAATAGTTTATAAATTGCTGTAAAATCAAAGGACTGATAGCACTGATAGAACTTATTGTTCAAAAATCAATGTTTCTTTTAGAAATCAATTTCATAGACAACTCTGGCAAGAAATTACAAACAGGAGGTGTAGAGCAAGATCAGACTGCACTTATGTGCAGGCTGATCTTGTTCTACATCTCCTGCCAAAACCGGAATATTCCGGGTTCAGCATAACAAGGTTTAAAGACAGGTCCTATTCGTATATTCTGTTTAAGAAAAATTGATGCGTTGTCTAAGAACAGCTGCCTAAATGACATTTTCTTATGACGCTGGAAAAGTGTAAAGTCGGTTGAATAAGCTTACCGTAGAAACAGACTATTAACCAATCTTAAACTTTTTAAGAGAAAATCTTCGGAAAATACTGTTGAAAATATAGAAATTGCTTTTTACTAGCAGTTCCTCATTACCAAGATTTGTCTAATCCAAATGACAAAGATTGAAAAAAAAAAATCAACTGAAATTGTCGTCTACAATTTCTTAAATATGAACCAGTCTAAAGAATTGTCGTCATGCGAAAGGTTAACGTACAAAATTAGTTGTAACTTTTTAAGTCTTTAGCTCGAGGTATTGTCCTATAGCCTGCGTATCGTCGTCGTTGTTGTCGTCGTCGTGCGAAAACTTTAACATTTTGTGATATATCTGGTTTACTATCGAAAGAGGAACTTATACTAAAAAGGGTGATAACTCTAGATGCATTTTGTGCGAATGATGCCCCTTTTTCGACTTACATTTTTTAAGAAAACTTTGACATTTTGTGATATCTCTAGTTCTACCGAAGACATTCACTTGAAACCTAGCACACATGTTAACTTTCAAAAGAGGAACCTTTACTATCAAGGGGGATAACTCTAGATGCATTTTGTGCGAATGATGCCCCTTTTTCGACTTACATTTTTCACGAAATCTTTGACATTTTGTGATATCTCTGCTTCTACTGAAGGCATTCACTTGAACCTTGGCACACATGTTCACTTTCAAAAGAGCAACCTATACTGTCAAGAGGGATAACTCTAGATGCATTTTGTTGTTATTATGCCCCTTTTTCGACTTATATGTTTGATATTTTGTGATATCTCTTGTTCTACTAAAGGCATTCACTTGAAACTTGGCAAATGTTAATCATCAAAAGAGGAAGTTATACTAAAAAGGGGGATAATTCTAGATGCATTTTGTGCGAATGATGCCCCTTTTTCTACTAACATTTTTTACGAAAACTTAGACATTTTGTGATATCTCTGGTTCTACTGAAGGCATTCACTTGAAACTTGGCACACATGTTCACTTTCAAAAAAGAGGAACCTATACTATTTAGATGCATTTTGTGCGAATTATGCCCCTTTTTCGACTTAGATTTTTTTATCCACTATCCAGCATCCAACAGCTGAGCGTAGGCACCCGTAGGCTGTGCTCTTGTTAAGACATTGACGTTATTTTCAGTTTTGTAAATCAGATAGGTACTTTATTCTTACATTTGAACATGTTAAAAAATACATTTTCATTAAGACATCGTTTCCTGGATGACAGATCACAATTTTTTGAAAACCTAGAAAATCTATTTTCACATGAAGGGTTACGGCCGATAAGAAGAAGATTTTTCAAAAATCAATGTACAAATACACGGAACGACTGTTTGAAAAGATTATACTCAACAAATTGCAATTCAGGTGTTCTGATAAGATACGTCCTCTCACACATCGAGTATTAATCGCGAGACTGTTCGAAGTGTCCATACAGTGTATTGCCACTTAACCCATTACCAGACGACAAAGTTTTAGACTGGTCCAAATTGAAAGAAGTTGTAGACAACATTTTAAAGTTTAAGAATTTTTTATTTTTTCAACTTTCTTGGTAGAAAGTATGTGTAAAATGAAGAAATTGCTTCATTTTACACAATGTTTTCCCAAATGCTTTCCTTGATGGACGTCAAAAAGCGTCACTGTGAGGGAATGAGTTAAAACAGAATCGGAATTAACCATCGACAATGTATTGAATTGTATGAAACAAATACTTGAACGCGACGTTAGGAACACGGTTAGGGCTTCACGACCAAAACTTCCATTTCCACACAATGACGCTTTTGACGCCATCAAGAAAAGAGCTTTAGAGGGCATTGTGGAAAATGAATAAATTGCTTGTTACAAGCAATTTCTTCACTTTACACAATGTTTTCTACCCATAAAGACCTAGATTTTTTAAATCCCATCAACAAAAAATTGTCGTCTGCAACATTTTTCTAGTCTAAAAAATTCTTGTGTAGGAATGAGTTTTATTTGAAAAGTCTTGAGAATTAACTGTACGTGCATCGAAACGTTCAACCAAGATTATAGTCCCAGTAACGCTTTCCTTGATCAAATCATCAATCAATTATGCATTACGTGTACTTTATTGTATACCTACAATCATCTCCAGTATAGCATATACATTCGTCATACGCCAGGAAAAATTCCGTATCTGATACTATCCAATACGCCACCATGTAGGGTATCATTTTCAATCAGTAGATTACGTCATAATGCACGAATACATAGTCAGATTGGTAAAGAAGAAGGAAGATACTTCTAGAAATATAGATTTTTATCGAATTAATTTAATGAAAATGTAGGGATATAATAAATTGAATGTTTAGTTTCGATAGTGATCCAACATATTGTACTTGCTTCTCGCTGCGGGGTAATTTTAATATTTAACTTGGCGTTCGGTCTCGTGAAATATTCAAAATGTTCTATGCAGCTCAAAGTACATGTAACTCAACGTTTCCCAATTTTTGACAGTCGTAAATAGTGAACGTTCACTAATGATTCGCTCAGCATTTCTAATCTAGGGTACCAAGGGTCTAGGCAAAAAGCAGAGTGTTGTCGGACCAACAGTGGCTTTGGAGGGGTAACCTCACTGGAATTTACTAGTAGTTATAAGTCCCCCACCGGTAACCGGTTGGGGGACTATAGGTTTGCTCGATTCCGTCCGTCCGTCTGTCCGTCCGTCCGATACTCTTGTGTCCGGAGCATATCAAACTATAAGTGCTAGGAACTTGAAATTTTATACCCTTATAGATCACAACGTGTAGAGGTGTCAATGTCATGAACGATAACTCTAGTCTGTCTATTTTTTGAGTTATTGCCCTTTGTTTTTTTTTACTTAACATCTTTGTCCGGAGTATATCTCCTAAACCATAAGTACTAGGAACTTGAAACTTTATACACTAATAAATCACAATCTGGAGAAGTGTCATGTTTAAGAACCATAACTCTAGCTTGCCTATTTTCTGAGTTATTGCCCCTTGTTATTTTTTACCTTTACATTTTTGTCTGGAGCATATCTCCTAAATCATAAATGCTAGGAACTTGGAACTTTATACACTTTTAGATCGAAATGTGGAGAAGTGTCATGTACATTTGTTACCCTGCCATTCTTTTTGTTTGAGTTATTAGCTTTTGTTGTTTTAAACTTTGTGTTATAAGAACCATTACTCTCCTACGACCAATATTAAGTTATTTTTAGTTAATGCTCTTTGATTATTTTAAATTTCAAATTCGCAATATTTAACAACAATGATAAGGGGATTTGTCTGGAATATGATTTAGTTTGACAATATCATTTGATCACTACTTGTGTCTTTTTTAACACATCACGCGTTTTTGAAGAGACGAAGTTTTTCCTATCTTCATCAAATCCATTTTCATTTTTTGCAGAAGCCTTCAAATTTCTTTAAGCTTTTCGGTGGTTTATCGAGAAATAACAGTAGATTATCACTTGATAATATTACTGCAAAGCAGGGGAATAATTAAAAAACTTATACCCTGCTTTCGTTCAATTCACTTTATTTCACGTTATCTGAACGGAGCCTAAAAGAACAAATCTTAATGACGTCATGATGACGTTTCCTAGTAATCACGTTCAAAATGAGGCGTTTTACGTAATTTTGTCTCAAAGTTTTCACATTTCGTCCTATTTTTGCATTAAAGAAAAAGAATAATTGTTTGTTTTTTGTGCAATATCAGTAAATCTTTCATTTCATGAACAACAAAAGCCGTATTTTCACTCTACCACTCTTGAAAATATATATTTTGTTGTTTACTCAATGAACGATAAATGGATCTTTCACTGAAACAAACTATTATCCTCTATTTAAACCTTTTACTTTTAAACTTTTCCAAAATTAATCAAAAACGTTTATTATAAAAATACTTTTTTATTCCGGTGGGGGACTCCTGTATTGCATCGCAATACGACATGTACTTGTTTTACAAATAACCCTAGTCCGACACGAAAACTGAATATTTAAGTGCACAATAGAGATACGCATGCTCAAATGTTCCATGAGTTCTGCGTCTATTCTATAATTTTATTCTTGATTTAGCCGGCTCCGTCTTTGACTTTATATTCAAGACCGTGGCAAACGGATGTGGGCGTGCCAAAGCAAAACAACATTTTCATATTGGAACAAGACGGTTCCTCTACTCTGGCTAGAATTGCTAAAGAAATCACCATTCATGACCTATACAATTTGTTCTCAAAAGACAGAACAATGAATGAGGACAAAACACGAAAGAGGTCATTTGTCAACGAATGGCGTACTATCTGCTACGGTATCATAAACACGTTGAATTTTATGTAGAAGAAAGACGGCCGGAAATTCGGTGGGTACTGACAAGAACGATAATGTTGCTGTTGTTCTTGGTGTGAAGGTAGAATAATAACGCGTTTAATTTATACCATAAAAATAAGTTATACCGAACAATACGTACTACCTATAAAACCCCGACGAATTTCTACTTTTTGACTTTCAACTATACTTTTCGGAGAAGTCAAAAGTTTAAGTGTTTTATATTTTATATTTTAGTTCTGTCCTGTTTGCTAGATCGAAAAGTCGATTTTTTGACATTTGTTAAGATAAAAACTTCCAATTTCTACTTTTTGACCTAAAGTTGAATGCGTGAAGTTGAATTTGTTTCTAGGTTTATTTTTCTAGACAAGCGTAAAGTCGAATGATGAAAGTTTTATGACAACTGGCAAATCAAAAACTTCCACTTTTCGCGGTAACATTGTTACTAGAAAAGTGGATGACAGTGCGCCTAATTTCTTCTTTTCGAGTTCCACTAAGGTAAAAAGGGGGACGGCGGAAACAGGATTCCGTAAAACGACGGGTGACACAATACAAGGTGTCTATACAATAATGTTACATGAATTAGCTAAGATACACGCTGAGTTTTTAAACAGTTTAGCAAACCCAAGACTCTAGTTAGCAATCTGAGGCTAAAGTTACCACGGTAAATTCCAAGCCACGCAGAGTTTAATGTAAAACATCTAATGCAATAAATATAGAATTCATCAACAGAATCCATCCAAAATTCACAGGAAGGATCCTTGGGTGGCCTTTGTCAGATTCCTTCAAAGCATTTTGATTGGCTGAAAATATGTAACAATATGTACATGTAAATATATCGTTACAATACCTCAAAAGCGAGAAGAAAATCATTGTGGACAGGTTGTGTCCCCTAGCGCACTAATTGGATGACCTGCGCATAATCGACAGTAGACTTGGGTAGAAAGTGATACCTCCGATAATCCGACCATTAAACTTTTTCTGCCTAGGTTATATATCTCATGTATAAATATCTCCGGCTTTCAGCGCTTTGAATTTAGCCTGAGATTGCGTTTCCACGGCACAATTACAATCCACGTACAGTTTATGGTGAAAACAGCTATCGCAATCGATACAATCTTCTGCCGCATGGAAATTAGATCAGATCGGATTACACTACTTCGACTATCTATTTATACGCCCGACTGAACTCGGGTCAGATGCAAGGCAGACCAAGGCAATAATTTACAGTGCAATCAGCTCATTTTTCTAAATTGGGTAAGATTATCAAAAATTAACGAGTGAATGGATAGAAAAGAAGAAGATATATGATAAATTGGACAATTATTTGTCATGTATAATCATATTACTCTGTTAAGATAAATTAAGGTGTTTGTTTTATTGCTAAATAATTTTACTTATTCTAGAGTAACAGTATTTAAATTGTTCGGTTAGTTGCAGTATAAAGCTGATAAGCGATTATGTTGGTTTTACGCACGATTAGAATGTTTTGTTTCATGGTTTATCAAAAAATAATTGGATAATTATGGAATCATATATGCAAGCAATTAGGTAGTGCTCGGATTTTGTGTCTATATACAATTACCTTCGATTTTTACCCATAGGACATAACAGCGACGTCTGCATAACGTTTTGAGAACAAAAAAATCTCCTATGGCATTACTCGTATTCAAATTAGCGTGGGACAAACAATTTTTGAACTTCTCTCAGAAAATAGTTAGGGGGAAAGCAGGATATTAAGTAAAACAACAATCGAATAGTCTCTCGCTTCACATATGTCATTACACAGAATTCATTTGCTTGTTCGTCCGGTGATTCTTTTAATCAATCAAGTCCAAAACAAAAAAGAAAAACGATTAAGCAATTCGCCTTGACTATGGTTCAAAGATTTTCATTGAAAATCGGGTCATACGATCGAGTTTACTTTACTGCTCCGCCGTCATAGCGCAGTTGGTAGCGCGTCGGACTGTCAATCTAGAGGTCCCGGGTTCGATTCCCGACGGCGGCACTCATCCTTTCCGACTATTTGTCTCTCACCAATGGGTCGATAATCGTAGACCTATGTGGGATAGCAGCTGGAGGCTAGGAAAGGATGTAATGGTAGTACTGGTGTGAGAAATACCAGGATTCCATTGTTAGGTGCTCCAGCCGCCGCGATATAACTGAAAGATTGTTAAAAGCGGCGTAAAACCCCATTCAATCAATCAATTACTTTACTGCTATTATTCTAAGATAAATGTGCACATTATGGTTAACTCATTCCCTCACAATAACGCTTTTAACAAGCAATTTCTTCAAAATACATTATAATTTCTACCTTCAAGTAAATAAATAAATAAAATATACTCATAAACTTGAAGTGAAAATCTACGTGCGTTTAGTATGATCGCTAGAGAATTGGTCGAGTCGAGGGTCAAATAATCATCGGGGTCATTTATTCCTTACTGCAGAAGTTGTTTTTCTCTGTTTTCAAGATTCTAAAAGGAGTTCACGTATTACAGTTGATCAAAGGAGAATGTTATGCTTGAAAATTCTTATTTTGCTGTGCGTGACACGAGCTTATAACCCATTCCAGCACGATAAAATTTTAGACCTGTCCAAATTCAAAGAAATAGCGGACGACAATTGTAAATTGATGAAATCATTAAAATCCTGGTCTTTTTGGACAGAAAATATTTTGGATAATGACGAAATTGCTTGTAACAAGCAAACCCTTAATTTTTCCACAATGTTTTCAAAGGCTGTCATAATGAGGGTCATTTAAAAGCGTCAATGTCTGGGAAGACATGCTTTCTCGGAAAGTAATGAATGAATTTGAACCGAATTCCACAGTTATGACCACGTTCAGCGCATTCCAACTTCTCGGTACTTTCAATCCTTTGATAATAAAATGTCGCGGGAAAATGTACGTTTGAAAAACTATTT
This sequence comes from Fragum fragum, assembly GCA_946902895.1. Lineage (NCBI taxonomy): Eukaryota > Metazoa > Mollusca > Bivalvia > Cardiida > Cardiidae > Fragum > Fragum fragum. Next base: position 57,475,569 of record OX336369.1, on the reverse strand, counting down.
TTGTTTTTGTGAAAGAGTCTAAAGACAGTTTTCTGTGCGATTTTATACGCCAATCAGACCGCCTTTAAATCAAACACCAATTGCATGAAATATCATAAAATAGTCGAATATCACTCCCGATGGGCCAAAACGCTCACAAACATTTACCATGTTTAGGCGTAGGCATTCCGTGGATTTGGTGGTTAAGCCTCCAGTGGCAGTTTGCACTTGTTGAACTTTGAGAAGACCTCAACATTTTGTCTGTTAACATAAGCTATCAAAGCTGACGCTTTGATAGCTAAATGTACAATGACTCACGTTATCTTAGTGGTTAGCGCTCCAAGCTTTGAACCTTTCGATTTATGTCCGCGAGAGTTCTATGCTGACACTCGCTGGTTGTTTTTCAGATTGTGCATTTATTACGAATGCGCGTCCTTGTAAGCTAAGAACACACGTGATCGCCTCGCAATTTTGAACATATGACGCTTTAGTCTTAGGCTCGTTATCGATCATTCGTCGATAGTATGTTGTGATGCCCTTTGTTGTGCCGGAAAGATTATGGCAATGTTAAACCTGGATCGAAATGAGACAAAAGCGCATAACCGTTATCATCTCAGAAGGATGCATGTATTGGTTAAACCTTGTCATGTGGACTAAAATCACTGAATGGCTTAATTGTAGGTCAATATTGCTTTTGAAAGTTCACTTCTTTTAACATCTCTGGCTGAAATTGGACAAACAGACATATGTGCAGGCTGATCTTTGTCTACACCTGTTGTCAAAACAGGGATACTCCGGGTTCAGAATGGCAAGAGTTATTTTAGAAATATTTTTTTATACAACTTGTCCAATCATATTTGGCTCTTCTCATTTTCCCTCCATGGCTTTTCGCTCTTCTTCCGTCACAAACTCTCCAATAAACGTCCAGGTTTTGTTCCATACCTGTTCTTGGAATGCTTTGTTTCTGAATATGGAATACAAATATGTATCATAAAAAACCTACCTTAATGAGTAAATATCCTTTATTTGTATAAGTTTTGTGGGAAACAGGGTTGATTTTAAAAATAATCTATTCATTTAAATACGAAAAGATGTTCGTCTTAGCTATTTAACAGGGTTATTTGGGAAAAATATGGTATGTGACATTAAAAAAAAATAGAACGGTTGGTTGGTAACCTAAACGTCATAACTATAACTTGATCTAGCTATAGTTACGACGACCAAGTCGCCAAACAAACCAAAACGGTTAACAGCAATGTCGACCTATATCGCTGTACAATGCTCACTTCCTGTCTAGATGCATGATTTGAATTGACATCAACTTTTTACATACAGAAGTCATCCGTCAATAATTGACAAATGGCGGCGGTAAATCAACGAATCAGTAGCCCAATCAAATCATCTATTCATCCAGGATTAGAGCTTTGAACTCTTACATTGGCCGCCATTTGATGAGTTCGTTTGTTGGTAAAAGGTTACTAAAGTTTATTTAAGCTGTAGTTGGGACGTTTTGGTCGCCAACCAACCGTTCTCGTTTTTGTTACATTGTTCCGGCTATAATTTGCTATGTCATTTTAAATTAACCCTTTCCTGGTTTATGAAATTTTAGACTGGTCCAATTTCAAAGAGATTGCAGACGACAATGAAAAATGCATGCAATTTGAAATCTGACTATCCTATGTGGTAGAAAACATCGTTGGAAAAGGATAAATTGCTTGTTACAAGCAATTTCCCCTTTTTCCACAATCTTTCTCAAGTATAAAATCACAGTGACTTAAAATCGCAGGTTTGTCCAGGAAAGGGTTAAAGCAGAACTTTCTGTCGCAGTCGTTTGGCGGGGCCAGCGATAGGTCAATTCGGAGGAGTTACATAAATAAATGTGAAACGCTTTTAATTGACTTGTCGCTGTTTTTGACAAAGAAGAAACCCGTTTGTTGGCATCCGATATTTGTTCACTGCGTTATCTTTTTGGAAGACTAAAACGTTGAAACTACATCTACGGTTTTTTGTTGCATGGTTTCGATCAAACATTTTTTAAGCTTACTTTGCTTGATATCTTAGTCGAAAAATATTGCAGGAGGTCGATTTATGCCATTCGTGAGTTCTCGGATGCTCTCTTTTCTCACGACAAACAAAGATTACAATAACAACAACAATCCGTTACTCAAATCGTTATTTTAGTCTCATGTAGTAAGGGGATCTTTAGCCAAATGTTACATTCCACGCTTATTTTATTCGTAAGCTGAATATGCTCGTGCCTAAATTCATTCTAGGGAAAGGCGAAATTGTTTTCCAAACTAAGTCACATCTAAAGCCCTACATCAAGGCACTTGGGCATACATTGATTGAATTATTGTATATTACATTAAAGGATTCAAGGGGTGTGCGACAAAGTATAGACGATGGCTAGTCTGCACGGATCGCACAGGGTGGCCTTACTACATGTATTTGTTTGCTTCAAAATACAAATTTTACTTTTCCGATCGACATGAGCATTAGACGATATTTTACCCAATTTTAAGAATTTATCTCGTTAAAAAAAGTAAAAATATTTAACTGTGTTAGGTTTTTACCATCTATTTATCAGCGAGTGCTAACAAAAGGTATGATATTGTTTTTGAAAATAAAGACACTTCAAAACTCTTGATTATTTTGTTAAATTACATTTACCACAAATTTTCCATCTCGTGTAAATTCAAGCTACTATGCGAATCAATGTTCTGTTATGAATTAATGAAATTCATTTCAAGGCTTCCTTAAAACAAGAGGCATAAGAGGGCATGCAGCGTTCAAACTGTCTTTCCAACTAACAAATTCCATGCTAATATTTAATTGCTTTGAGAAGCAATGGGCTAGAATAAAGTTTTTACATAAGCAGATTAAACGTCATTCAAATTCTAGTTTTTCACTATTTCATAGGAGTGTAACTGCAAAAGTAAGAAGATTGCACTTCAAAAAGTGTCACCCCTAAAAAAATGGACTCTTAAGCCCGTTTCAATGGCAACGAAAAGAACATTTTTCCCAATACACTTATGTGAGACAACTGCAATTATTATCAAAACGGTCGCTATGCGGGCAAATATATTTTACAGAAAATGACTCTTAGCCCTTTCCTGTTCAAAAACGGGATTTAACGTTCCTGTGATTTTATACTCGAGAAAACATCGTGGAAAAAGAAGAAATTGCTTGTAACAAGCAATTTCTCCTTTTCCCACAATATTTTCTACCACATACGATGGTTTAATTTCAAATGGCATCCAGTTTTCATTGTCGTCTGCAACCTCTTTCAATTTGGACTAGTCTAAAATTTCCAAAAGCAGGAAAGTGTTAATATGATAAAACAGCCTTGGAATTCACAAGTTGTGTCAATTGACCAATCGCAGCTGTCAATCAAGTAACCATTCGACCAATCAAAACATTTACACAAGAAATGATTATTGAACTCCGACATTGGCTTTCATTTTTGTTAATTTTTTGTTGTTGTTGTTTTGCGACTTGAATATCGTAACTAATCTTATCCAAGCTGTAGTTACGATGCTTAGGTAGCCAAATGACCTTTTTCGGTTTTTATTGCATGCTACTGTCCATAATTTTGCAAAATGACGTCTTTAAAAATCGAAGCCGAGCTTCCTGTCGGAATCAGTGGACGTAGCCAACCGACTGACCAATCATTAGGTAATTCTACGAAATATTCTTACTATACTCTTATGATTCTGTAGGCACATTTCCAAGATTCTAGATTTTTTTTCACTCTTAACCAAATTTCTAGAAAGAATCATAGATAAATTCGCCAATTAGATTCATTCAAATTGAAAGAATTGATTTCAACACTTTGATTCATGTTCGATTTTGTGCTGATATGCCCCGCCCCCAAACAACTAGGTGTTTCGTGCCAAAAGAAAATGTTTTGTCGAAATCAGAAAGAGGTCCATCCAAGGATCATACCCCCAAAAACAATTCTCATTCAAGCAACATTGTCAGAGAAGAAGCTTTTTTCACTTAACATGATTTATACTATGCTAATAAGTCCCCTTCCATAACACCTGTGATTAATGACACACAATTTCTTGAAGAAATCAAAGGGGGGTTAATCCAAGGATCGTTTCTGCTCAAATTAGTTCATATCTGATCGGTAATTACAGAGATTTTTTTTTTAAACTTTTCACCATACGTTCATGTCCCGTATGTACCTGATAAGAGTCTTAAATAACGCTTATAGTATGGACCCAACGAACGTTTCTTTGACAAATCCAAGTGGGGTCCTCCACAGGTTCATTACTGCTAAAATTATCTTATTCACGGATTAGTTTCTTTACGACAAAAATTAGGTCCCAGAAAAAGTTTGATGAATATTAGTATTCTTATTCCGTTAAAGGCTCGTATGAAAGAAAAACGAAAAACAAAAACAAAACAAAACAAACAAACAAACTAACAAACAAAAACAAACAAACAAACAGACCAAAAAAAAAAAAAACAACAACAACAACAAAAAAACACACACACAGAAAAGCCAATGCACGTTTAACCCATTACCAGACGACAAAATTCCGACTAGTCCAAACTGACAGAAGTTGCGGAAGACAATTTCAAGCTGATAACATTTTTGAAAAGCAATATTTTCATTTCCACACTCGATACTATTTTTTTTTTCAAAAATTCATTCACATCGCCTTGAATATTTCGCAATTCCATAGGCTGACATGGCCTTGTGATTATAAGATTTGACCTAGTAAATTCACATGTTCTCAATACGCAAACTTGTATGGAGGTACATATCGTCCATTTCCTTCAAACACTCATTCCAAAATAATTTAATTTTTAGTTTCGTCTATCAAAAACGAGCGTTCTGATTGGTCGAAAAAAATTATTCATAACTCCATGAACAAAATTTTGAGCACGCAGCGATTTTGTAAGCTTCCGCACAAAATAGTCCCATACAAAAAGGTATCAAAATCTGTAAAGCTTTTGGTTTATTGGCTCGATGCTATTAAATTATAAGAGATGAAGAGAATATTTTTTGTTTTCATGGAGGTATGAACCGAAAAACCTAATCACACAATGTATGAATACGCTTCGCGTATTCATACAGTGTGATTAGTTTTTTCGGTTCATACCTCCATGAAAACAAAAAAATATTCTTTTCATCTCTTAAATAAACCATAATCATCGTCTTTGTCAATTTCACGATGTTCCTAACAGTATCAATCAGAGCAATGAGTTATTAAACGATTTATAAAATTGTGAATATAAAATCGTAACTGAATACGTACTCTGATTTAGCCAGACGACAATAAGGACACGAAAAACAATTTGAATAAGTGTACAAAGTATAGGCAGTTGTGAAGTTACGATGTCCAAAAATGTATTGTGTGTAATTCATGAATGGAACCATACTCCTTGTTTATCCCATTTCAACAGAGTGTCGCTTTTTGACGCCCGGGAAGAAGAAATTCTTTTTCAACAACGTTTCTACCCAGAAATTTGAAAAATAAATCTGAAATTTCAAAAAGCATTAAATTGTCGTCAGCAACCCCTTTCAATTTAGACCAGTCTAAAATTTGGCGTAACGGGTCAAGAAATGCATTTACCTTGCAGTTGAAGTAGCTTCTTTTTCTTTATAGTCGTAGAAATATCTTCCGGTAACTCCTTCAAAACTAGGACCGGTGGCACAGTCTATTGAAAATATTGCTGCTCTGGAACTGGTTTTACCCGCACCTTAACAAAAACGAAAATAATAATTTAATAGTGAACAGGATTACTTGAAATGTGCCTCGAAATGATTCTTTTTCAGTGCCATTTATTTAGGACTCAAAAACATTACAAGTACATGAAGTATGTGAGGAAAGTTTTGTACTCTAAGAAATTGCTTTGAAGAAAACTGCATTTCATTGTTAGAAAGATGATTAGCGACTTATAAACAAATCGTATAGCTTCCAAAGGAATATGGCTTTGAATATTATCACGTACAAAGAAACATTCTATAAAAAGTTATCTACTCACAACCTAACATACACGGTGCTACACAAGCCCAAAACCCCGTACGTTCAGATGCAAAACTGGTCTTAACAATCCCTGGATGAATACAATTTACGGTTATTGAGGTACCGTTGAGCCTGCGAACCATACAGTACATCTGCATTATCTTAAACAAAAAAAGACGGACTTCACATTAATGTATAAAGGTGTTTAAGATTCCAACATTAGAGAAAGAGATTGTGAGATAAAAGAAAATCAGTCAACATTTGATTAGCACAGAGAAAGAAAACAATTATTTCTGCAAGCTTGATCGACATTGCAACTATATTTTAATTGGGGAGTCGCTTGCTTGAACCCTTTTCTCCTCAGATATTCTCTCATTGAAAGTACCAATGACTAAATGGTTAGTATAAAATTTATCTAAGATAAGTTTCCGGCATCTTGTATAAGCTCAGTCGAGAATGCCGGATTCGCAATCAGTAGGCCCGAAGTTAAATGCTAGAAACCGATCTATAATGTGTATGTTCAGGTGTATTCTCCAAAAAGCTCCATCGAGTAGAATTATTCTAAACTACGATATATTTGTACTCCTTAAATCGTTTCGTTGTGACGAGTCGAAAGACTATTCACAGCACAAAGTTATGGCGGTATATCCTCAGAAGAAACAGAAATCAAATTAAATTAATATATATTCTAATTGACGTAAGGCATACCTGGAAAAGCTTCGAATTTCCATAGCTCGCCATTTGTGGGAATTTATCTGGTGGACCTGTATAGTTCATATTTTCTATATCAAAATTCGCAAATCTATGAGCGTCACTTGACATTAGGAGAATCCTACAGTTCTCTACAGATTGTTTCATAAATGGCAACAGTTTTGCTGTCATTAGGAACTGACTGAGGTAGTTGACCTGTAGAACGTTTTCTAGCCCGTCTTCACTTTTATCTAAAACATATAAGGTATAGGGGAATTAATTTACGATAAAGAATACATCTTGTATTTACTTTGAGTTGCGGAAAAAAATCTGATATTTTCCGAGATCGAAGAAGCAACTACTGACTGCTGTATCGAAATTCTCACATAAATTCAAATCATATGCCTCTTTTTAAAAGATTCGATGAAAAAAATTTAGGAACAACACGTATTTTTAATTGCTTTACGATTCTGATTACATCTATTTGCATTATGACGCCGTCTACAGAATTAAAATGGCTTAATATTGGACTGCCTTCTATGGAACCGTGATGCAAACATACTTTTATGACGTGTTCGATTTTTATATACATTTACTAGAAATATTTATCGGTACTCCCGAATCGGTGCATGGACCAAAGAATGAATTACACTAATGCTCCCGTAACAGCAACCTTTCTAGAGTAAGACTCCAACCTTATCAACAACTTCTGTATACATGACATACACTTTGTTACAAAATATATCGCTGTAAATTTCTTGGTTTTTGAAAAAAACAGGTATAAACCTTTATCCTTTAAAGTAAAATCTATTAAGTAAGACTTGCATGCGACAACGACCTTTAGCAAATGGCGGTCTGTACACAGCTCTTGCTGACGGGGACATATATGAACATACCGAAAAGGAACACTGCCACTGTAACAGCTTTTAATCGATAAGTAAATTGCTTATTTTTAAAATTAGATTTGGAGAGAAGAGGTCAGGATAAGGGTTAAAATGACCTCGACCTTGGAACTAATATATTTGTAATATTAAATGTTTCCATATGCTTGTTATTATTTGTATATTGGGCCATAGGCCTATATCTATATATTAAAAAAAAATTAATTGTTGAAAAACTAGTCCCTAAACACTAGCACTAAAAAACAAAAACGCATTGTTTGCTTAGTTTTCAACAAATAGGCGGACAGACAGGCAACAGATAGGCATGGAAAGAAGGAGAGAGCTTTAAATTGTGTATGTTCGTGTGCGGGAGTTGTCCAATGGCGTTTTGAGATTGCAACTGTGACATAACATTTAAACTATATATCATTTCAGTCTTCACTTAAATTAGTTAATTTTTCTGGTGCGCTAGAAAATAGTAGTCAATATGTCGTACAACCTAAATCATTCATACGTCCATTCATTTGTTCAACCTTCCATTAATCATTAATTCATTCCTAGTTTATTGTACTGCCCCCGCAGTATTTTGATGCATGATATTGTTTTTTACGGTTCCAATCCCGAATTTCCAGTCTATTTAAGGTTGATTGTTATGAAGAGGAGGTTGGTAAAAAGGCGTGCAGAAATTTAGCACATGATGACATTTTGTGGGCTTTCTCTGCATAATAAGCATCGTTTATTATGTTTAGGGTACATAGGCGTAAGTAAATAAGACTTATTGCTCTTAATCTGTCTTTGTTTAAGTGTTGAATGCTTCTATTTGGTACGGACATTCAGTTTAAGGCATTTTTTCACTGCGACATGTTTCGAAGTTCTGTCTGTGAATATTCATTTTTTTCTATCAACATACATATTGGTTAAAAAGCATCTTTAGTCATGTCCACTTAAATATTAAGGGGGAATTGGTTTATTAATAAATTATGAAAGACTTGTCATAATTGGTTGCTGTTAATTGTGCAGATAGCGTTGACTTGGGTGAGTTTGCAAGGCGGTGCATTCTCATTTGGGTCTACACTGTCTGCTGTTTGAAGCATTAGGGCTAGCACTGAGCCACGATAATATTTGTTTGTGTGTTTTTTTCGTATGCAAGTTTTGTATTTAGGGACCCTTCTGAATGGCGTTGTTTTTGTGTTTTCAGGTATTACAGTATGTCTCGTTGTAAGCTGCTGTTATCTTTTTGTCTTCGTGCCTTCCACAAGCGAATGGCAGAAAATGTATGAATTCCCACGATTTTACTGTGACCTTACCATAAATTTGGCTCAAGTACAAAAGCTTTACTCTAATAGCTCTCTCTGAAGTTTGTACATACTCGGTTTTCATGGAATTACGAGCCCGGGGCGATTACTCATCTATCAATTTTGAATAAAAACAGTCACTATTATTTAGAGAACATAAAGACTCTAAAACCTCTTCTACTATATGCACGAACATGGCAGTTATTCACTTGGGCCTGTTGGCGTTTTAAATACAACTCTCAATAAGATTTGGAAAATTCGGGATCGCGTTTATTGAAATGGTCAACTACTTACGATAAGGCGATAGTGCATATCCAGCGTTTAAGAATAACACATGAAGGCTGCTGTAGGATTTCTTAACCTCTTCTGTAAACTTGACGACAGATTTAAACGACGATAATTCTACGTGCATGTATTGTAGGGCAAGAGTTTCCTCTTGAGTCAGTCCTTTTGTCCCTCGAGCTTTCTCCTCCTGGAATTCACTATTCATTCTTTCCATGGCCTGAAAATGTAATCAAGGCAGACACATCACAGTGTGTCTAATTTTCTTTACACTTTTTCAGATATAATAAAAGGTGTTATGGCCCAAAACAGCCTGAGACGCTTTACAAACTCTCTAACCTTGGGAAAACAAATCAAATGCAAAAAAGCAAACAACCTAGAAAACAAACCAACAACAAACAAACCAAACAAAGTCAAAACAGCAACAACCCACCCAAAAACTCTTCTCCTGTCACATCTCAGGTCTTGATAAAAATATCGTTAACCGTAGTCATGCTGAATAAAATCCTATAGGGAATTGCATTAAAATCAAAGGGCTGATATTACTGGATGTAGCTATTGTAGGTTAATAATTCTTTTGAAAACCTATCTTTACAAACAACTTTGGCCTAAAAGGGACAAACAGAAACGGTAGACTAAGATCTTACTACATATACGTGCTGATCTGTGTCTTAACCTCCTGCCAAAATAGGAATATTCCGTGTTCAGCTTGGCAAAGGTTAAAATAGTGAACGGTTAAAAAGGTATTAAATAGTTGTATAAACATATTTTCACTATTGTATATTTTCTTGAGTTATCAAGCGGAATTGGTTTTCTTCTAAAGGTGGAATGCAAATGAACATAGATAATATTGTTCACGTTTGACCTGATGTGGTGTTCTGTTAGAGGATTGCCATAAAATATGAATATGATCGGTATTTGAAAAGTCCGTGGCGGCGGGTAAAAACATACCTCTTATAATTCATGTTATGACTTTGCAATGACAATAGAATATTTTTCTTACTGTTGTTTGACAAAATTTGATTCTCATACCTACACACCATGATAAATTACAAATACAAATTGGTGAATAACACAGCGGTAAATTGTTACACATGTAGGTATAGGAATGAGTCAGTGTAAATATGTACATGTATAATGATTTGCGATGGCGAAGGTTCTGCGAGATAGGGTCCAACTGATTGATTCAGACATATCGCGGTGGCTGTAGAACCTAACAGTGGATTCCTGGTATATATCACACTAGTACTACCACTACATCCTTTCCCAGCCTCCATATGCTACCCCACTTAGGTTTACCATTATCCACCAACTGGTTAGAAACAAATGTCGGAAAGGATATGTGCCGCCGCCGGGGCTCGAACCCATGATATCCCATGGTTGAAGATTGGGAGTCTTATGCGCTACCGACTGCACCATGACGGCGACCAAGAGATAGGATCCAAAGTGGGATTTCGAAATAAATTCTCGAGCAGCTTGTTTATGAAACATGGGGTCAACCACTTCGTACCTGAGCAAAAACATGTCAAGACAGTTGTGTAAAACAGGAAAGGCAAAGTCAACAACATGGGCTAGGAAGGGGCTGGTCACAATTTATTTGGATGCAAAAAGTGTTCTGTTATTAATTCATTTTGAAATAGTTCACATTACTACTGGTTGTAAAATGATTACTTATGAGGCAGCTTCTTGTTTAAAAATCAAGGGAAAATGCATGTACAACTTTAATTAGGTGTGTTTTTTCATCAGAACATGATCCAGTAAGCAAGTCCACTATTGCCTGGACTGGTAATCAGGAATGTGGTTTCAGACTAACTGACCATTCCCTTTTATTCACCTTATTAAAACCCTCTGTCTATTACATATTCCCATAAATGAAATCAGGTCCAAGCGATCACCATTTTCGTACTGATGATGACGTCAAGATGTCGGTGCATTTTTGAGGCCCGAGATGCTGTCTTCTACAGGGAAGGTATCCAAAACTTCAACAGCATTGGACAAAGGTTGTAAGCGAGAAATGTGGCTACATTGAACAACAAAAGAAAATGTTTAGACGACACCGCTCCCTCCTGTATTAGGTCATGTACTTTTGAACTACCCCTCGAAATAAGAAAGTAGAAGTATGAAAACCACGCTAGATATAAACTGAAACTAAATCACGCGCTGGAGTCCTAAGCAAGATATAGTCATACAATACACTTGTACACAAGATTTCATAAACCAAAGCATTTTCTTTTAAAGTATTCAAGGAAAGTTAGACGGAAACGGAAACTAGAAAGAGAAACTTCATAAAGAAAAAATCTTAATTCGTGCAGTTTAAAAAAATGTAAAAAAATAAAAGTTGTATAACAATTGAAATATCTTGAGGTTTTCGAGACCAGAATAAGATGTTTTTGGTCACCATTCGATTACGTGTCGGTTAATTGTTTGTATCTAACGACATTTTGTTCAGGTTGAACGAGGTTAATCGTAAAAACACGACTTTCCCTGAAAATAATACGTATCATACATCATCTAATTATATCATAAATGCTAAGTCATGTAATTGATTTAAAACTTTATCTTTCTGGTAGAGAATAGTTCGAAGTACAAACCATATCTTTGAAAAGTGAATTTGATAAAAAAGGAATAAGCCAATATTCAAGTTTGCCCAATAGTTGAATCAGCTGTAGTTAGAACACTCCAGTCGTATAACAACAAGTAGGTTCGAGTTCAAACTATTCCGACATACAGCTGGTTCCCGTTTTGTCTACTCTTTTTGTCTCGGAAACAACTTATGTCGGAAAATATAAAATAGTTCCGTTTAAAAACTGGACTTTAAACGAAAGCAGAAGCTATGCCCGGCTATTTGATTTGAAAGTGAAAAAGTCTTAGTTGAACAAATTCTGTCATGTTGAAATAAGTTAAAAGTAAAAGACAACTGCAACAGACATATTGTTGTTGTAAAAAAATCATGTGACCAATGAGATCATACCTAAAGTGCGTTATTGATTTCCGACATTTTGTTTTACAACCTTTCCGTCGGACATGTTTATTAAACGTTTAGTAAGCACGTATAAAACCAACAAACGATTTACTGATGATTTAGCTTATTATAACTTATCTAAAGTATAGCCGTTAATATTAAAGCCAAGCTGCTTGTTGGAGGTCAGTCAGCGTTGTCAGCGATCCGCCAATTGACCAATTGCCGGCCACTACAACTTACTTCGTTGGCCACGCCCATCGACTCCGACAGGAATTCACACTTCAATTTCCAACGGCGTTATTTTTTAACCTTTGTGGTAAGTAGCATGTAACAAAAAGTAAAATGGTTGGTTGGCGACCTAAACGTCGTAACTAAAGCTTGAATAAGCTGTTGTTACGACGTTTCAGTCGCAAACCTAACAAAAGATTCACTAAAACGGCGGCCAATGTCGGAGTTCGAACTGAACTTACAGTCCAAATGAATGGTTTCATTGGTCGACTGATTATTGATTGACAACCGCGATTGGCCAATTTACCGCCCTAAGTCAAACAACTTTCCGATCGCGACAGTTGTTTCCCGGAATTCCCGAATGGCTTACATTAGAGTAACGGGTCGAATACCTTACCTCTTTTGTCCGCTGTTCTGAGCGACAGGCAAGAATGACAGTGGCCCCCATCATGGCGCACCATTTTGCTATTTCGTATCCGAGACCTGAAATTTAATCTATATGTAGAACTCATTAGTCTTGAGAGTCTCCAGCATTTAGCAACCTTGTGTACTTGAATATATGGATGAACAGTGTCATTAATAAGACTTTTCGTCCATTCGAAGTGTCGTTTTGCTTGGCTTGTTTGATTTATTGATTAGATGATTTATAGATCTATCGGTAAATTGACCAATCGCGACCGTCAATCAAATAATCATACGGCCAATGAAATAATTTCTTTTAGACTGGAAGATCAGTTTAAACTCAAATATTAGCCGCGAATTTGGTGAATCATTTTTTTGGGGTTTGGCGACTTAAACGTCGTAACTACAGCTTGTTCAAGCTGTAGGTACGATGTTTAGGTCATTAACCAGCCTTTATACTTATTTGTAAGATGCTACTGGCCATTAAATCTGAAAAAAAACCAACCCCCCGTCAAAATCGAAGCAGAACTTCATGTCGGAGTAAAACGGCGGGACCAAATGAGTCAGTGGGTGGGGACAGAGATTGGTTAATTGGTATCATGGTAGGAGGAAAGGGCGAACATGCTGTCTGGCTGACTGTTTGACCTACACACCGACTGACTGACTGTACAAATGGGCGACTTATGAACCAAGTGACTGACTAACCGATCCTAGCATGTCACACGCATAGGAAGCCAAGCAAGTAGCTTTAACCCTTTCCTGGTTTTTGAAATTTTAGACTGGTCCAAATTCAAGGAGAATGCAGACTACAATGAAAATTGGATGCAATCCAAATAAAACCATTCTATGTGGTAGAAAACACTGTGGGAAAAGGAGAAATTGCTTATTATAAGCAATTTCTCCTTTTTTCCACAATGTTTTCTCAAGTATAAAACCACAGCAATGTAAAATCTCGGGTTTATCTAGGAAAGGGTTAATATGTGTCGAATTCTTTCACCCCATTCAGTTGGATATGATATAGAAAACTGATATCTTTGTGTGCGAACCTAATAATGTATTTACAACGCAGGATTGATTATTATCAGCTAGCTGAAATGGGGGATAATTGTAAACTGATCCCAACTTCGTAAAGGGGTGTAGCTTGATTTGTCTCGTGAAAATGCACCATGTTGGAAACAATAAATCTAATCGAGAATTCTAGACCTCAACAGTGCAAAGGATCCTTTGGTAGCTATGTAAGAAAAGAGGTAGGATAAAAAGGAGAGCAATAAGAGATGGCACTTAAAAAAAATGTAAACATAACGTGGTAGGGTAAAATGGCTATTTTAGATTCCAAAAATCTGCAAAGATCTAAAGGATTTGTTCTTGAAGAGCCTGCACAGTCCTTGCAGCTACAAATTGGGTTCTCTCCGCTTGTTAAGTCACATTTAACCCTATACCAGATGAAACAATGTTTTCAACAGCTATTTTCTAGGGGGTCGCCAAAAAGGATGCTTGTGTGGTATTTGGTTTACCAATTCATTCCCACACAACTATCCTTTTTGACGCCCCCATAAAGAAAGAAAAACCCTTTTAAGACGTTGTGAATAATGAAGAAATTGTTTGGTACAAGCAAATTCTTTATTATAGACAATCTTTTTTCCTATCGTCAGCAGATTTTTTGTATTTGACAATGTTTGAAAACATTTTCGTCTTGAAATGAGTTAAAGAATCGGATCAAACTTTTGTCACTCGGAGATGGATTGTTCTGTTACCCATCACGCAAAAAGGACCTTCTGTGAATACTGAAAAGAATCTGCACTGGTTAGTCTGTGTAGACTGATTTGGGTGAAAACTTTCGTATAATCTAGATCTAGAATGGTCATTCTACATCGCCATATCGTCATTTTAATATTACTGTTTAAACTTTAAAAGGCTAAGGAAATGTGAATGTAAATGACTGATAAAGACAAATATATGTAGATTGAAGATCGAAAGACGAGAGATTGACTGATAAAGGATAAAGAACATACCCGAACTTGCTCCTGTTATCACAATAATTTTGTCTTTAGACAGTGGCACAATTGGCAAAGAAACACTCGATCCCATCTTAGCAAGAATTTTTCAAGTAACAGAGTATCTGCGGATGAACGTTAAAATACAGAACACATATTTACGGCAAATCTGGAACGGTGTAAAGCGCTTTACGTTTATCAGGCCATTTAAATGTAATTGTTCGTTTAGTATGCGATGATGTTAAAATAGTTTAGTGTTAAAATAGTTTAAACATTTAAGTTCAAATAACAAATTTCTATCCGTTTTGAAATTGAAATTAACAACAACAACAACAAAAAAAAAATCGCCTTTTTTTTAAATAAAAACTTAATTCAATTCCCCTTTCTCATATTCGCTGTCTTTGTCTTTAATGAAATGTAACCGTATATCTGCTTGGCCTAAAGTTTGTCATTCGGAAACCTCGGTAGATCATCTTCACGTCAGGGGTAAATGGGGATAAGTTAGAATAAAGGGAAAATAAGATTCAACTCTGAATTTGATAATTAAAAACAACAACAACAACAATGACCCTCAATCGCCTACTTGTCCAGATATTAAGCATTTCAAATCACTTGAAAAAAAGCTGTAGTTAGGAAAGTTTTCACGCCCAACGACGAAGTATCTCTCCATTAATTCATAGGATAAAAATCACTGAAATAGTCTAATTGATTGATTGAATTGGGTTTAACGCCGCTTTTAACAGTATTTCAGTCATATCGCGGCGGCTGGAGCACCTAACAATGGATTCCAGGTATTTCTCACACCAGTACTACCACTGCAATCTTTCCTAGCCTCCAGCTGCTATCCCGGTTAGGTTTACGATTATCCACCCATTGATGAGAGACCAATGTCGGAAAGAATATGTGCCGCCGCCGGGGATCGAACCCATGACATCCCATGATTGAAGATTAGGAGTCTGGCGTGCTACCGACTGCACTATGCTGGCGGCTGATTTAGTCTAAAACAGGCCCATAATAAATGGGCGATGGGGGCTAGGGCTGAAGGCTATTTAAGCCACAACACTTTTTCACGAAACACGACACATTATTTGTACTGATTTGCATAGACCCACTAAGAAATCATCTTTTTTCATAAGTTAGCCCCTCCCAAACCCAAATCTTGGAAGTTCAAATCCCTACATGCTGTTATTCCAGTTTACGACAAACCAACCATGATATCTCTTTCATGCCACTGAACCTGAGGTATCTCAATAATATTGCTAATGGGAGGTTTTGGCAATATTACTCATATCACACGCAAACTGAAAAGTCGTTTATGTTTTAAAATCGTTATTTTTTCAATGAAAACAAAACTCCGAGAATTTTGTTCATACTATTTGGGTCGAAGTTAAGTATAAAATAACATTTTTTTTATTCTGTGTTGTTTACCGATCTTTGAATGCATCAGTAGTTTTCTGCAATAACTTCAGCATAAAACCTACTCGAGTTACTGTGGATACACCAACCTTTTTAGTATCAGAACCATCAAATATAGAAAAGATACTTAGAATGATATAGGTGATCATAAAGCAACGACCGTTTTACTACTGTAACCTTATCATATACTTTAAGAACAAAATGGTAACATAATTATACCGACTTTGGCAAATTAAAACAGGATAGTAGAAAACGAATGTTTGAATCTATATTTTATTGACAATAGTAAATTTGTTTTTCTTTAACTAGAGAAAGTAAATTCGTGAGATAGTACTTTTTTTCTTGAATGAAAGGACTGGTTCATGAATTTAGCGCTGGAAATCTTTCAAAGTAATTAACACCTGGGATTGAACTCGTTCTTGCAAATTTCAATTTCAGTTAATGCCTACAAAGATAGTCAAATTGAGACAACACTTTTGTAAATGATGTTGGAAGGCACTTGTAAAAACCTTTCTGTCAATTGCAGTTGCCAATATACCTTCCCATTGTTAACTCAATAGTGCAATAATAGTCTTACATCAGAGACACTATATATGAAAATATAAAAATTACCGTTTAATTAAAACTTAACTTAATGTGAACAATAACTCATGCACCTAAAATAAAGGCCGCCTTCAACAAAGCGTGCGTGTACAATAACTCGCACCTTAAGATAACATACTTGATCTTTTGTGTACATTAATTTGAAAAAGTCAAAAGCTATCCAAGACAACGTCTGGAACACAAACTTTACGTAAGTTCTAGTCACGCGTGACCGAATGAAAACTGTAGTTCCTTTTGTTCTATCAATGAGAGACACACAGAAAATGAATGAATTCGAGGATTTATTTTGAAATACGTTAGTACTGTTTACATTTACTTGGTAAGTGAGCTATATAATTTTATTAAGACAATTGTGTCCGCAATAAATTACACACACGAAAAAACAGTTCAGAACGAATGAACTTGAAAAAAAAAAATAATAAAGCAGGTCAATAAATTTTAAACAAAATTTCTGAAATAAATGAATAAATATACTTTGTAGAATCGAATCATTTTTTCCGTGATTGCGTGTTTCCTGTGTATTTTCGCCGTACGTAAGTGCCGTTCGTTAGAACAATTGACTGAATTACTTAACGGTACTTCAGATTCGGATCATCATAGGCTCTTAAGGGTAGAATAACGTTCTCTCTTGATATATTCCGATTCTGTCTTCAGACTTCGTTTCAACTGCATTTCCGATCTAGTGGACTTTTTGATATTGTCGCGTAAAATTCACGATAATAAAACTTAGGTCCGAGCTTGGGTGTCATAGATTCTTTACAAAATACGATAATGATTCTTGTAAGATTATTCAACTAAACTTCGTTGATACTATTTCAATCTGATCATTGTATAATATAACCATACTTACGTAAAGTAGTCAATCACACTAAACTTGCGCAGCTGGAATAACTACGTCAAGCGGTAACGTCAACTTACAGTGCCGATTGTATCGAAACACCTATGAATACTAGCGTTAGAAGTAAGCGGTGTTTAGTTTTATGCTTTGGAGATCTTGAAATTTATGAAACCAGATAAAAAACGATTTTTAGACATTTTGTTAAAGTTGCCGGTTTTCTGGAGCGCGACACAAATATTTTACTAATTTTAATTAATTTTTGTATGTATTTTTTTATGCGGTGGCATACAAAATAGCTGCATGCTCACAATTTTACGGGGCCCCGTAGTACGGAGCCCCGTAGGTGACATTCTGTACATATTTTTTTAATAGTATTTCGTTGAAACGAAATATTAATTCGTTATAACGAAATATTAAATCGTTAAAACGAATAAGTATTTCGATAAAACAAATTATTAATTCGTTTTAACGAAGTATTAAATCATTAAAACGATTAAATCATTAAACGAAATACTAAATCGTTTTAATGAAATTTCAGATCGTTAAATCGAATATTGATTCGTAATTAAGATATAATAATTCGTTAAAACGGAATAGTATTTCGATAAAACGAAATACTTATTCGTTTTAACGAAATATTAAATCGTTTAAACGAAATACTAAATCCGTTTAAAGAAATATTAAATCGTTTAATCGAAATACTAAATCGTTTTAACAAATTATCAAATCAAATGTCTTCATGTGGCGGAGGGTATCAACCGAGTCTTCAGAAACTTACTATTTCGTTTTATCAAATTAGTATTTCTTTTTAACGAATTAGTATTTCGTTAAAACGAATTAATATTTCGTTAAAACGATTTAGCAATTCGTTTTAAAATCCAAAACATAATTGCACTTATATGCTTATAATAACACAGTAGAGAACCAATGCGTTTAGTAAGCTGCAGTTACCCGTCAAATTTTTGATAGCCGACTGTCACCATTCATTGTGACTGATTCTCATCACATCGTTATATTACCGTTCGCGACAGGCTTATTAAATATTTAAGGACAAATATTTTTAACGGATTTTTAACTGCAGCAGGGGCTTCAAAAGTTGTGCGTTTGGTCCATACATAAATTTATTTTAGGAAATGGTGTCATTCAGTAGACAACCTTATAAAACATGCAAAAGGCTTAGGTCTATATTAATGACGTTAATTAACGCTAAGATCAAGAACTTAATATAAACGTCACAGTAGTTTAAGGTAACTGCGGTAACATGACATAGTCAAATTGTCATAGTTTTTTTAAACCAAACAATGATTGCTGAGATTCATTTTTGAAATGCGGGCATTAACACTTACGCAATCAATAGGGGGTTAGAACACATAAAATTGACTTTTTGACGTCATCCAGAGGCCGAACCCTTCTTCACCCGCCAGAATCAGTACCAGTACCAAAGATTATGCAAATTAGAAGATTATATAGTGTTTGAGCTCGACTAGCGCTCGGCTAACATTTTTAGTGGAGCAATTTTGTAATAATATGATCTCCCACATTTTTTTTCATCAGCTATTTAACCGTAAGAGATATTCTGCTTAATACTGAAATTGGTTTCGTTATTATCAAAACTTTCGGAACACTCTTCTTAATGACAACTATTTACATGCATTTACACGGTTGCAGTAATTTATATGCTTTTGTGCTTTCCGGGAAAATATCGAGAAATTTCGGTAGATTATCACTTATTTAATACTTTCCGGTGGTTTATCGAGATTTTCTTCTCGGTAGCCTTATCTATTGGTAATTTCATGACAAATCGAGTGAAATTATGACCCGTCAGGCGAGGCGGGAACAATATACATTTGCATAATGACCAAATAGCACTTCTATCAATTAATCATTCAAAGGTAAATGTGTATTGGAATATATATTGTATACTCTTGATATTACAGGGGATCAGTAATCATTAATACTTTAATATTGTCTAGGGAATACATACCTACACCAAATTGCACACAGTTTAAGACTTAAATGGTTGTGCTGCTTGCTCGAAGGGGGTATATGGTTTTGTTGTATCTGATAAATTGCTGAATAAATATGGTATCAATTAAAACAGATACAATTGGTATTTGAAAGAGATTTCATTTGTAAACAATTGTAATGGAAAAAACATATCTTTTATCTAATGCTATGTTCCCACTGCCGATCCGATCAACTCGATTAAGCCCGATCAAGCGATCGAGTACTGATCGAGCTTGGTCAGCATGTGTGATGGGGGAGGTCGGAGCGATCGAGTGTGGTCGGGATGCTCGAGCAGAACTAGGAAGGATGGTGGTCGGGGAAAGATGGGATAGCGATCGTATAGAGATCGAGATGGTATGGAAGGGATCGAGTAGTGATCAAGTTAATGTCGGGATGATCGAGTAGACATCGGAATGGAGGTCGGGTTGCGACCGCGAAAGGGTCGTGAATACTTGTGTATGGGTCGGGCTCGATCTAGTAAAGATCGAGAAGAAGTCCTGTATATGCCTTTTGGTCGAGCTTGGTCGGGTTTGGTCAAGGAAATCAGGCGATCGAGTAGATCGGATCGGCAGTGGGAGCATAGCATTGCATTATACATGCTCGTGCCATTTTGAAAATATAAATAAATAGATAAATAAATAATAGAGATAAAAATGATGATTATAATAATTACGAAACTGGGCTGGTGAACCTGTCCCATCTACGATGCTCTCCGATATTGGATTAGGACAGGCTCGCCAGTACAGCTCGAAACCGACCAAGCTGCCCAAGGGTGAAAAACCTAAATCGCCTATTTGTTAAAACCAACTAGTATTTCGTTTTAACGAATTGATATTTCGTTTTAACGAATTAGTATTTCGATTTAACGAAATATTAATTCGTTTAAACGAATAGATATTTCGTAATAAAGAATCAATATTTCGTTTTAACGAATTAATATTTCGTAATAACGAATTAGTATTTTGTTTTATCGAAATACTATTTCGTTTTAACGATTTTATATTTCGTTAAAACGAATTAAAAGATGTACACAGAATGTCACCAACAGGGTTCCGTAGGAATTGGTTAACAAAGGGAAGCTCCTTTTTTTAATACCAACTATTTTACAAAGTTGCTAAAGAGATTTCAAAATTAAAGATACACTGTATGTGTAAAAAAATGAAATAAAAAACCCTTAAATAAATACAATTTGAACATATCTTTTTTGAACTTAAATACAAAAATTGTCAAAACAGTATCGAAAAATATCTTAATAATTTCAAACATTGGGTGTTTATTTATTTGCTATATACACACATACATGTACACAAACCTTAACCCATTCCCCATCAGTGACACTTTTAGATACCCCCAAGATAAAAAGATTTAGAAAACATTGTGGAAAATGAAGAAATTGCTTGTATTTAGCAATTTCTTCATTTTCCACAATGTTTTCTACGCAGAATGTTTAAAAATCCAATATGTCAATCAGTTTTAATTGTCTTCTGCAACTTGTTTGAATTTTGGCCAGTCTAAAGTTCTTTTGAGTGGGAATGGGTTAAGTTCCATTAGCATTTATTCTCCACCAGAATAACTCGAAAAGTATCAAGACCCTTAAAAATTTATGGTATTTTTTTCCCCACAATATTTTATTTAAATGTACCAAATGCTTTTTTCGAATCTAAGAATAACTTATGCCGAACATTTAACGAAAAGGGTTTATAAAATTGAATTAACAAGCGAAAAATTGAAATAAAGCATCTTTTGGACACCACTTTTATGCTAAGTACTGTTGAATAGCCTAAGCGTTACTGGGAGCTTAATTGTTCCGATCCTTCTAATTAAATAGGTTCTCCTCTCTTCTCTGTAACATTTCCCGAGTAAGGTGGAGGATAGGCTACACCTGAAGATCCAGTATAGGCTCCCGGCCCAGGATAACCAGAAGCACCAGAATAGCCGGAAGGATAGGCGGCTGGATCTTGCAGCATTTGTCGTCCATAGGATTGCTGCTGGTGTCCGTTTGCGTTGCTTAGCACAATCAAACCTAAAATAAAGATGTTAATAACTTCTAATCACTAAAGGGGATTGACTAGTCGTAGTTGTCAATCAAATATCTGTCGATCAACGAACTAACTCATTAAGACTGGAAGTTAACTTCAAACCCCGACATTGGCCGCCATTTATGTGAAAGATATTCGTTAATTTGGCGGCTTAAACGTCGAAACTAAAGTCTTTTCAAGCTGTATTTACGACGTTAAGTTAAGGCAAGTCAACCAATCGTTCTTCCTTTTTATTGTTTGCTATTGGCTAATAAATTTTGCGAAATAACGCCGTTTAAAATAGAAGTGGAACATCCTGTTTTAGTCGAAGGGCAGGCCCAACGTAGTAAGTGTGTGTGTGTTTCGGGGTAGCGATTGGTCAATGTTCAAATTGGTATGAAAAATAAACTTAAAAGGAATTGACATATCGCTGAGCTTTGAATTATGATAAGATTTTTTTAAACGGCGACTAGAAAGTCGTAACTAGAGCTTTAATGGGCTTATTCAAAATGAAGGTACGACATAACGACTTTAAGGTCCACATCCAACGACTGGCTTTATATACCTTGTCACATGTCTCATAAAACAATATCGTTTATTTCCTCAGTTGAACTGCCATGTCGTAGGCATGAGGGCGTGGCGAACAAACCATTTATTGTGATGGTGGCAGTCACAGATGTTCCAAATACGACTGACGTAATACGTAATGAAATACCGTTTCAAAGCGTTTTATGCCAACATTTATATCTGGAGTGCTTATGTTACTATTGAAATTCGAATCAACTTTGTCTTTTAGATCGACTCTTTAAATCGAACAGGTTTCTTTACTAAACTTTAATATGTAAACCCCTTAATAATTATTACCAAGATTAAAAAAGCTGATCGAGAAAGACGGCTTTTATCTTGGTAGACCTATCTTTTCCAATAAATTGTAGTCGGATCGTCTACTTTGGAAAATAAGAAGATCTTATTATACGGTACATGTAGCTAAAACTCGTGAGCTCTTTTATTTTGAAACTAGTGAAACTTTAACATATGTACCCTTTAAGACTGGTCCA
This sequence comes from Fragum fragum, assembly GCA_946902895.1. NCBI lineage: Eukaryota > Metazoa > Mollusca > Bivalvia > Cardiida > Cardiidae > Fragum > Fragum fragum. The sequence continues at coordinate 57,452,935 of OX336369.1, read as the reverse complement.
AATCAACTTTTAAGCATGTTTTTGTTGACAGCTCTATGTTCGTCTTTTTGCATCCCCTTAAAAGAATAAAACACAACAAAACAAACAAACAAACCACACCCTAATTCATGCGACTTAATAGAGACAACCGAGATATTTTAACAGAAATCGGTCAATAATAGCTTATGCTGATCAGTCTAACCTGGGGTGTGCTTCCTTTGTTACACGAATTGTAACACACATCGATGCATGAAGTAACACACTTGGATAATTTACCTGTCGCCGGCTGACCTTGGTTCACAACCACAGCCCCATTTGTTCTGTTATTCGTTGTACATCCCTTGATACAGCAAACACAACACACTATGATAGCAACGATAGTGCCGAGAGATCCTAGACTGATCAACACAGCAGCCCATCTGAAAAATCGAAATGTATTCTAGTATTTTGGTAAAAACTGAAGTATGATCGGATTGCGTCTTTGTTTCATTTTACCCATTCCATCGCAATATATCCTTTTTACGCCCCAATAAGAAAACAAAGTTGAAAATGAAGAAATTGCTAGTTACGAGCATTTTTTTATTGTCCACAATGTTTCCTATCCAAAAAGACAAAAATAGATAAATTAATAAATACAAAAAAGATGAAATTACATAATCTTGAAATTGTCGTCTACAACTTATTTCAATTTTGACCAGTCTAAAAAAATATGTTGGAATGGGTAAAAGTGGTCGAACATTTTATATTGTAGGTTCAATCCTTGCAACTTTTGTGTTGGTTGGGAATCTTGAATATCCACGGACGCTATTTAAATCCGAGTAGCATATATTTTCAACAGAATAATTGACCAATTGTGGCTGTTAATCAAGAAATCAAGCGACCAATTAAATCATTTATTGAGCCGACCATTGGCTTTCAACTCCAACATTGGCCGCCATTTTTGTTAAACTTTTTTGTTGGTTTGGCGACTTAAACGTTGTAACTACAGCTTATTCAAGCTGCAGTTACGACATTTAGGTCGCCAACCAATGATTCAATTTTTCGTTACATGCTACTGGCCATTAATTTTGCAAAATAACGCCGTTAAAAATCGAAGCCGAACTTCCTGTTTGAGTTAACCCATTCCAACTCAATCCCTCCTTTTTACGCCCCTCAAGAAAAAAAAAACTTTGGAAAACATTGTGGAAAATGAAGAAATTGCTTGTATCAAGCAATTTCTTCATTATCCACAATGTTTTCTATCCAAAAAGATGAAAAAAAAAAATCAAAATTCCACCAACTTGAAATTGTCGTCTGCAGCTTCTTTCAATTTGGACCAGTCTAAAATTTTGCTGTGTTGGAATAGGTTAATGGGTAGGTCCCCGAGAGTCAGTGAGCGGGGCAAGCGATTGGTCAATTCGAAAGTTACCAGGCTCTATTTCAAATGTTCATATTTTCAATCATCAACAACAATATTTTGTCCTTTTGTACAAAATATTTTTATTCTTTAATTTAAAAACATAACAGAATATGCCCGAATAACAAATGGCCATTAAGACTTCGGACTTTCAAGTAAAAGGGTTGATAAATTTTTTAATGAAAACTAGAAGAGATATGCTATTTTAGGGAGACAAACAGTTAATTTTGAGTAATTTTGTCAAAGTGTTACTGGGACTTTAACCTATTACCACACGGAAATATTTCAGACTGGACAAAATATAAAGATTTGCAGACAACAATTCAAAAGTAAAGTAATTTTAGAAAGTTTTTTTTTCGCATTTGGTAGAAGAAAATGTGGATAATAAAAAAATTCCTTGTAACAAGCAATCTCTTCATTTTCAACAATTGTTTTCCAAGCCCTTTTCTTGAAGTGCGTAAAAAGGCGGGATTGTATGGGAATGGGTTAATTGGTAAGAAGTAGCATATATCCGCCGATTGAACTGCTTGATATGACATGTAAACAATGCATGAACTGCTCCTAGATTAGATACATAGTTCACAAGCAGATGGAATCGGAAACGACAGGAAATCAAAGTACTGAAAGCACTCTAAGCTAGCAAAGCATGGTTGAATTTAGAAAACGTTTCCTTGTTGGGTAGAAAACATTGTGGACATTGAAGAAATTGCTTATACAAGCAAATTCTTCATTGTCCACAATGTTTTCCATAGCCTTTTTCCAAAGCGGAATTGATAGGGAATGGCTTAGATAGCGTGCTTTTGAGAGAGTTCAATACAATTGGAATAGAGTTTGAAATATTCCTGAAATACATGAGAACTACTTTTAATGGCGTAGGCATTTAATGGATTTAGTGGTTAAGCCTCCAATGGCAGTTTACACTCGTTGAACTTTGAGACGCCCTCAAAATTTCGTCTATTATCTTAAGCTATCAAAGCTGTCGTATTGCTAGCTAAAAACATATATGACAGTGTCAAATAAGGTTCCATATGTGGTATTCTGTAGAGCAAGGTGACGTTATTGTTCTTCTAGAATGACGTCGTGGTTAGAAATTACGTTATTAAGAATTAACAAATATGTTGGAAATAATGAGTTTTAGACATTTCTTCTAGGCTATTTGTTCACAAATAAAATAGGCAAAAATAATCCAAGCAGGTGGAGTTTACACTTTAAAAACTTGTCTATCAAATTTCAACGTATGTCCAATGTTATTTTAACCCATTCCTAGACAATCTCTGGTTTTTACGTCCAAGCCATTTCTTACCGGTGAGTATATTGTGTGAAAAGAAGAAATTGCTTGTAACAAGCAATTTCTTCTTTTCACACAAATTTTGTACCCTGTAAATTGATTACTTTTCAAATTTCACTCAGTTAAAACTATTGCTGCAACCTCTTTCAAATTAGACAAGTCTAATATTGCAAAAAAAGGAAAGGGTTAAAGTTTCAGGACTTTAACAAGAAACAAAAGTGGAGATGGTGACACAAATTTTCTAGTAAATTATCTAACCCATCCCCACACAATCTCTCTTTTTCAAAAAAAGCCCGGGAAAACATCGTGGAAAATGAAGAAATCGCTTGTTTCAAGCAATTTCTTCATTTTGCACAATATTTTCTATCAAAAGGAAAAAAAAAAAAAAAAAAAAAAAATACAGAATGAATAAAATTAAATTCCATCAGCTCGAAATTGTTGTCTGCAGCTTTTTTTCAATTCGGACCAGGCTAATCTTTTATTCGGTGGGAATAGCTTAAGAAAATAAGAGGGCCATTTGTCCTAAGGCGCATGAGTCAGTAGCAACAAATGGCAAAAAAAATGAAATACAAGTGACCTAAAAACTTATCTTGTATTCATATCAGAGACTCACATTTTGACCAAATATAACTGTATTTGAGCCTTAAACATAGCTTCTAGAGCGCAGACACAGTAATCGAAAGTTTGAGTTTTTACCCTCTTGGATCTAGTGTCGCACGTCACCAAGATATTGCAATACAAACGTTCTGACCAAATATCAAGGCAATTGAGCAACCAATGTGGCCCCTAGAGTGCCAACACGGTTTTCTAAGATTTGACCTAGTAACCTAGTTTTAGACCCCAAGTGAGCAATATCGAACTGACCTAGATATTATTAAGACGAATATTCTGACCAAAATTCAAGATTTTGAAGGGAAAATATGTCATCTAGAGTGCACACAAAGTTGTTTTTAGATTTAACCAAGTACCTGCTTTTTGATCCCACATCATGACCAAATATTGAACTTGTCTTAAGTGTCATAGAGGCAAACATTCTGACAAAATATCAAGATATTAGAGGCAAAATATACCCTCTAGAGTGCACATAATGTATTTATAAGGTTTGACCTTGTGACCTATTTATTGACCCCACATTACCCGATATTGAATTTAACCAAATATCAAGGCATATAAGACAAAAATCGTCCCCTGTTGTACACAAGGCTTTTCTAAGATTTGACCTGTTGACCTACTTTTTGATCTCATGAGACCCAATATTGATTTTATTAGAGGTTGCACAGAGAGAAACATTTTGACGAAGTTTCAAGTCATTTGAGCCATATTTTCTGCAAGCAATATATTGATTGACGACGGACGACGATCGATTGGCGACAGACGCTGGACACAGCTAGATCACAAAAGCTCACATTGAGCACTTTGTACTCAGGTGAGCTAAAATAGAGAAAAAGAAGAGGGACAAAGAGAATTGAAGGTATCAGCAGTTCAAAATATCATCTTGCAAAACTTCAACATTTAGTCAATTGAGTTCAAGACGCATAATTACTTGTAAGTCTGTACATAGGGGAAGTAATCTTCTCGAGGAGAGCTAATTCAGTTAGGGGGACTTAGAACTTCAAAATTATATCTTCCAATAATGCAACGATATAAAGTTCAGAGAAATTTACTGAAAACGGAAGGAGGAGTTTGCGGAAAAAAAGATAGTAATTGTACACAAGGGCGAGTGGATCGACAGACTATTTCAAGTAAACCCTCTGATATATTTGTATTGCGGGAATATAAAAATAGTGAGAGAAAGAGAGAGAGAGATAGAGAGATAAAGAGAGAGAGAGACAGAGAGAGAGTGAGAGAGACAGAGAGAGAGAGAAGAGAAAGAGAGAGACAGAGAGACAGAGAGACAGAGAGACAGAGAGAGAGAGAGAGACAGAGAGAGGGGGGGCTTAGAGATGGAGGTTTATCATTTGTATCAATTCTGTTATGAGCATAGATGAAATCTTGTCTCTCCGAATTTTTGCGGCAAAGCCTTCGTTATTAGATATACTGCAAGGATTTTTGTGTATAAACACCACAAATAACAACTCATATTCCATAAAGACTGAGGTCTTTATGATATTGTATGACCTTCGACGAAATGATGTGTGTTGAAAAGAAGTGGTGACATTACATTATGGAATGGATTACTGTCCCATATATCCAACGATACTAACCACAGTATCTCCGACGTCTGCCTGACAGTTTATTAAGTGTCGGAGGTTTTAAAATCAGATACCAAAATTCAAAGAAATGAACTTGTTTTCTATTTCGAGTGCTTTTTTGAATAAGCAAATTTTACTTTGTTCAAAAATGATATCTCGAGACCGAGATACACAGCAGATCAAAGTCGGTCTTTTTTATATGAGCTATTTATAACTTTAAAATGGATGCCGCATCAGGGAAGCTACCTGGTTAGATGAATATATGTGACACAGCAATATGGCAGTTCAGGAACACAAGATGGGGTGAGAGTAAGAACACTTTTAATTTGATGTAAAAATCTAACTACATCGTTTATTTACAACTACCGACAGAATGCAAATACAAATCCCAAGTCTCAATCTAATCTAGTCTAGTCTCAAAGTCTAAATCTACTTCCTTTCAGCAGTGCGGGGTTATTTATACTACCCAGGTAATTCATTCACTATCGGACAAACACATAAGGTAATTAAAGGCGGAGCCTCGTAACACAGTAAGATTCAGCAGATTTTACACCTGTCGAGGCCCACTATGTTACATGCCTCCCCAAGTAATAAATTTTCTACTTGTTGAAAATTATGATTCAAGATAATATAAACATATGGCAACCCAATCTGAAATTAAGAGTTAAATCGACGCCTAACAGTTATATGATTAACAAATACAATGTATCTTCGTAATTAAGTTCCTAAATGACTAACAGTTTTTTTTATCGTTTTAAATAGTAAAGGATAAGATAAATGTCAAGTAAATATAAAAAAAATCCTGAGATTAAAGTGTCAAGTGTTTCTGTAATACAGCACGTCTTAACACTAATCCAAAAAGAAGGTGTATCACACAATTATTTTTTTAAAACAGCCTTTTCCAACGCTGACACCGGAGAGTCTGTGTCTCGACTCGCTTGTCGGAGTTGCTCATCTCGCTGCAGCGTCGCCAACATTGCCTGGTTACGTGGTCCGGGCGTCGCAGTGGGTTCCTCCAAGTCAACGGTGTTGCGCATCGCGACATATGTGTACGACGTATCCATGTCACCTGGCAAAATGTTCCACACTCGCTCGTTACGCCGGAGTATATAAGTTGCTAAGCGGAATCCTAATTCCGTGGCTAAATGTCCAACATAACGTTGTGGCAGGTGAGGAAGTCGTGTAGTTATAATTTCCTCGGCCATTTTAGACATCTCGAAAGACAACACTTCCCATTCAGAATTCATTATTAATATTTAATTCCTTTCACTTGGTTTGGTGAACGAATAGAGAATTTGTTTAGAGAAAATATTCCAAAGTGATCATTATTTCCGAACAACCTGACCTTAAATACCTTGGGGTATCATAAGTGGAATAGGTGAGAAAAAATATCATTTGTAACAACACGTAACAAACACATTCACCTGTCAGTTTTAGTCCTAATTAGAGTCCCAATTGGACAGGTTATACGGTGAAACAACAAAGTTATATAAAAAAACATTCTTCACCACAAAGCACTTTGAGAGTAACCCTGTGGACTTAATGATTTTATGTTCGTAAACTTTCTGTTAAGGTATATGGGTACAATGTGGCTTGATTCTGTCGGTAGGTTCCATCCAACGCAGGTGCAGTGGACAGTTCGATCCTGTCCGACTCCTTAGCTTGGAGTTCAACAACAGTTGGTTCTGCGCCCAGTTGTCTCTTCACACACCTTTTACATGAACAATCTGGCAGAAAATGACTATATTTTCGTTTAATGGAATAATATAATACAACAGAAGTACACACCAGAGAGAGCAGTAAGCTGCAAATATTCCAAGGGCTAAAGCCTTCGTCATTGTCTTCGACTTGATTAAGCAAACGTAATTGACGCAACAAATTATCCAAGGACATGTCATCCATAGAGGTCAATCGTTTCGGTATGTCAATACTTGTCGTATTTGGGTATTGATCTTTAAAGGGTTTCCAAATAATTGAGTCAGTGAAATTCGTAATTTTCAGATTCATGTATTGTTCGTTGTCTATATTTGATTTACCAACTATATAGGGTTCATACAAAGAGAATTGACTATTTGATGCAACACATCCATTTTCAACTTTAATTATGTCAACAGGCGAGCTTGTCCGTACTTCAGTATGTTGGCCATTACACACTAAAGCGAAGTTCAAGCCGGTCCTTGAAATAACTAACCATGTAGAATCAAAGAGATGTTTAGTCATAGGTAATCTCTCATGAGATACCTGGGTCACACACGAATTTTGTCTGTTGTTGTCTGGGGGTGAGAACAATTTAATAAGACACGTGCGAGCTACATTCACGGGAAATTCTGGACTAATTATAGTACAAAACGTAACATTTTTGCGTCCGCATACCTGAATTTCTTTGTCGGATAACAGATGATAATGAGTTCTAGCCTTGTCAATTAAGAAACCTCTGGCTTCTAATTGGTACGTAGCCAACAGATCATTTTTGCCTGATTTCGGGTCATAATTTACGGCAACAGGTGAAGGAATCGGGATAGAAACAGCTTCATATACTTCATAGTTACGATCTAATCTCATGACTGGTATAGAAAGAATAACCATTATTTTTCCGTCTACGAAAATAGTTTCAGTCCTCAGGTATTTGTAAAATTCCCATATGTTTTCTCTCGGATCATTAATCAATGACATAAGGTCGGGTAAGGAATTTTGAATATCTAATAGCAATCCTTGTAACCGGAGTGGATTGATGATTCGTACTGACAATTTTCCTTATGAGAGGTAGTCTAAATCGGATTTTAACTTTAGGAGAAATTCTTTCGCATCTTGAATCAATATTCGAATCTCATTAATCAGTAAAATAAATCGGCTATAAGCTTCAATAAAACGTCTGTTTTCATTTATTCCTTGGGCTAGCTCATGCGTAATATAGGTAATCTTTGCGTCCATTTCACAGATGCTTCCGATTATTTCAATAATTGACTGTCTGTTTTCGCGTACTAAGACTCGTGATTCGTTAATTATTGTAAGGCTTTGTTCAACAACATGTACGATCTGTTTTTGATTTAATGCCAAAGAAGAAACTTGACTACGTATTTCTCTTATGTCTGACTCACTCACAACTCCAAATAACCATGACATAGCGTCACCAACAAAAGGTAATAAACTTCGACGGTTTCGAGTTTTACGAGTAAGTAATGCAAGTTGTGACAATTCGTTTTTTATATCTTTTTCCAAAGTCTGTAGATATCGGACTTCTTGAAAAAGACCATTTAACGCGTTTTCAAAAGGTTCATAACCTTCTCGCTTCTGAATGTAACGCGGCTTAATGACTTCAAAAGCTGTCACAGCTAATTGAAAATCTTCAGCTAACCTTTCCATTAAATTTTCAATACTATGGAAATCAATAACAAGAGTAGCTAGCCATTTTGCTCTAGTGGTGGTCACTTCGTTTGTCTTATAAAAAACAACACTGTCTCTTACAACAAGTGCTTCAGCAACGAGCGCTGCAGACGAACGTCGCTCAAAATAATTAATGACTAAAATTACTGCCAAAATGCTAAATGCAAAGGTGGCGTTGGTCATTTCGTTTCCTAAAATGAACAACAAAATATCAATTAACAATTAATCACTCAAGTTATAACTTATAACCTGAATCCTTTACAAATTACAAACTAGAAGTACTAACCAGATTCACGTTTTCTTCGTGAACGAATTCTTTGCCTTAATTCGGCCAAAGGTATATCGGATTCAGAATCGCTATCTGAACGCTCTCTGCGATATCTTCTCTCAAGGAGTTTATTATTCTTGACATCAATTACCGTGTCAGAAGATGATTCGTTATCCGAGCTGTCGGACGAGACAGGTGGAACAACATAATTACTCGGTCGTAATTGGCGCCCTGATTTATCTACAGGTATGTCCCAAATTACACCAGCTGGTCTCAAATGTTCGGCGTGTACTTTGGTAGTACTCCCATCTAATTGGTTTTTTATGACGAATGTAACTGGGGATGTTTTATCAATTATACGATAGTACGCCTGCCATTTGACATCTAATTTATTTTTGCGGGCCTTATTTCTATAGTAAACAGGATCTCCTATCTGAAATTGTATGTCTGTAGCATTTTTGTTTTTGTATTCGTTTCGTTTTTGCTTTGCTTTCTTTCTGTTTTGGTGTACAAGCATGGATGCTTTGTGTTGTTGTTCGAGTGCAATTTTGTGGGGGTCTTCACCTTGATATTTTCTTCTAGGTCGTAAAATTGTGTCAATTGGTAAAACACTATCTCTATTGTATAACAGATAAAATGGAGAACACTTAGTCGACTCGTTAATACCAAAACGAATTGCAGCAAGTGTTTGATTTAAAAATGCATCCCATGGAACTTTTTCAACCTGTAATTTCTTTGACATAACATCAACTAATGTCCTATGATAGCGCTCAATTAATCCATTACTTTGAGGATGATAGAACGATGTTGTAACATGATGAATATTCAATTCGGCCAAAGTTTCTTTAATAACTTGATTAACATTTTCAGAGCCATTATCGGACAATATCTCTAAAGGACAAGAATAGCGGGGAAAGATTTCATCTATGATAAGATGTGCTACCGTTTGCGCACATTTATCAGGACAAGGAAAAGCTTCTGGGTATCCTGAATATAGGTCGATAAAACTAATGATGTACTTATTTCCTGACGGTGTCACGGGGTATGGACCTGATAAATCAACTGCTATCTTAGCCCAAGCGAATGGTGGGGTATCAGTTTCTTGAACTGATGGCCTAGTTTTCTAATTACTACGCATTTGACATACTACACAAGTGGTAACGTAAGAGGTAACATCCTTGAATAAATTAACCCAATAATATTTTGACCTTATTGCATCATAAGTCTTATCTATGCCCTTGTGACCTATCGACCTATGATATTCAGAAAGTACATTTTGTTTTAAGTGTTCTGGAATGTAAAGACGGAGAATTGGATCTGTATCGGGATAAGAAATGTAATACAAAATGTTATCTAGTAACAAATGTTTCTTAGCTAGTGAAGGCGATAACGTATCGTTTTGTAATGCTAATTTAATTTGTTTTATGTCTTCATCTTTTTCCTGCTCGCTAATCATGTTTAACGGTTCGTAATAACACGGTTTCTCGACTTTGTCTCGAAACTGAGGTTTACATCTAGCGAAATTCTTTGGCTGAAATTGGTTAGAATTCAGCACGTTTATCTCATACATCTGCCTACTGACGTCTGGGTCATGTAATTGAGAATGATCAGCCTTAAGCGTGTTCGGTGGCACTCGGCTAAGTAAGTCAGCGACCGAATTATCCGAGCCTTCAAGATACTCAATCTTACAGTTATAGCCAGCTATGCTTAATGCCCATAACGAAACTTTTCTGTTCTGCATGGGTGACTCAAGAAGATACTTCAAAGGTTTATGGTCACAAAAAATAACAAATTCAGCATTATGAAGATAATGATCTAATTTCTGCAAACTGTAATAAATTGCATACGCTTCTTTTTCAATTGTTGACCATCGGGTTTGAGTATCACTCAACCTATGCGATAAGTAATAAATTGGACGTTCTAGCGCTTCCCCTTTTTCATAAACTGTCTGTGTAAGACAAGCACCAATGCATTTATCACTTGCATCTGTGTACAACTTATAAGGTAAATTGGTGTCGGGAAAACAAAGAAGTGGAAGTTCAGATAAAACTTGTTTTAGTTTATCAAATGCTAATTGACAATTTTCATCCCATTTAAACTTTCGAGAAAGAGCGATAATTGGTTCAGCAATACTGGAAAAGTGTGGAACGAATCAACGATAGTAACTACACATGCCTATAAAACTTCTAACTTCACGTACATTTGTGGGGGGAGAAAGAGATTTGATTACATTAACCTTTTTCTCTTCTGGCTGGATGCCATTGGCATTGATAATTAACCCAAGATAATTAGTTTCTGTTTTAAGAAAGCTACATTTCTTAAGTTTCAAACGCAAACTATGTTGACGTAGGCGATCAAATACCTGTTGAATGTGTGCCAAGTGTTCTTCTAAGGTTTGGGAATATATTAATATATCATCAAGATAGGCGGTAGTAAAGTCACTTAATCCTTCAAGGACACGATTCATTAATTCCTGGAAGATAGCTGGAGCATTAGTGAGCCCGAATGGCATGAAATTAAAGGAAAATAAACCACGGTGACAGGTGAAGGCTGTCTTATCTTTATCACCTTCATCCATCATGACTTGCCAGTAACCTGATTTCAGATCGAGGGAACTAAAGTACTTGGCCTTGCCTAATAAGGCAAGTATGTCATCGTTCACGGGGAGAGGGTATGAATTTGTTTTTGTAACCTGATTCAATTTTCTAAAGTCAACACAAAAACGTTTTGTTCCATCCTTCTTGTCTACAATTACCACGGGAAAAGACCATGCTGACCTACTCCTGTCAATTATTTTTGCCTCTAACATCTCATCAATTGCCTTATCTATAACGTTCCTATTATTTAACTGAGTGCGGTATGGTTTAAGACGAATGGGTTCGTGATCACCAGTATCTATTTTCATCCGAACTGTGTCAGTATGACCTAGGTCGGCGTCTGTTTTTGCAAATAAATCCGAATTCTTTTGGAGTAAATTAATGACTTTTGGTTTCAAGTTTGGCGGAATACATAAGTTAGCCAAGTCCTTAGTGTCAAGTTTATCCGGTTTTTTAGGTAAAGTTTCTCTGGCTGACATTCCTGAGATATTTTTATCTATGCTCAGAATGTTAGCTGAACTGATTAATTTGACACGCGCAACAGGTGTTCCTGATTTGAGCGATATAGTCTTATTTGTACTGTTCACTAACATTACAGGTAACCTTCGACTGTTCGAAAGCTTAGCAACCGAGTTCATCATCAGTTACCCTGGCTCATTGCCAATCTGACCTAGTTCAAAAGGAGAGATTTCATACTCACCTTGCGTGGGCAATTCAATATGTTTTCTAACTTGACATTGACAAATATGGGCTGTCTGTGGGGAAATCTTAATTTTTTATGTTTTAACCTAGCAACTGAAGCAATGTGGATATCTTCCACCAGTGAAATATACGTCCCATTAACCCGAATACAACCAAGGTCATGGTACACACGCACGCCTCGTGCTTGAAGCCAGTCGAATACTATAATAATATTCCTATTCAGATTACGAACTACATAAAATTTATGGCTCATTTTCAAGCCTCCTAACATAAATTCTATTTCAGCAATTCCATCTATATGCAACGGGGTATTTCCAGCCGTAGTTAAATCTAACTTGTGTTTTTGCAGATGAGGTTTATTTTTGAAGGTATCATATACACGACGATGAATCAAGGAAACTTCAGCGCCCGAATCTAATAGAGCACGATATTTTTGCTTTTGGAATTTAATGAGAAGTGAATTTGGACCCTTTACAACAGAATCAATGTGAATACATTTTCTCGCAGATTTTCCTTCTAGTTTGTTTTCTGTTTTTCTTCCCACATCGGATTCTACATGTGGGAAGCTTGCAAGTTTAAATTTTGATTTTGATTTTGCCTCCTTTTATTCGGACAGTCCTTAACTTTATGCCCCGGCTGACCACAACCAAAGCATAACAGCGGTTGGCTTTGAAACTGCGAATTATCTCCACGAACCTGCGGATTATCCCCAGCAGCATTTATGCTCGCTTTCCGTAGCCTACAGTCTTTAATATGGTGGCCGATTTTTTTACAAAAATGACACCTTATCTTTGGTCGTGAGTGACTCACTTCCATAGGTGTTTCTTCCCTTTTTTGATATTGTTGTTGATTCAATCTTAAATTGAATCGCTTCCGTAGGTTTTGTTCACCAGTCGTGATTTGGACTGCGTCATTAAAAGTCGCCGGATTATCCCGCATGACTTTCATTTTCATTGAGTCTTCCCAGAGACCATCAATAAAATACCCAATCAAATGTTTTTGCAGTTGGTCTTGTCCGTCGAATGCGTCCTCGGCCAACGCCAAAAGTCGTTCAGCGTAAACCTTATCACCAGATTTTTGTCTAACCCTTCTCAACAGAAGGAGCGCGTGTTGTTGGTAAACAACCTCGCCAAATCGTACTCGTAGTTCCTGCTTTGTCCTGTCCCAGTCATGTCGTGGGTTGGACTCGAAGTATCGTTTTAAAAAGTCGCTTACTGGTCCCGAACTTGATTGATAAGCAACATATTTTACATTGTCATTCGTCACCCCTATCAGGACTCCGTACTTTTCAATGGACTTGATCCAAGCCTTAAATAGCTTGGGATCAGATCCATCAAAAGTGTTTATCACTCTCGCCACTCCCTGTGTGCCTACCGTTACTGTCAAACTTTTGAGTTGATTCTCGACTGATCGAGCAATGTCCAAAAGTTCTGCCATATTGATGTAAAAGAATATGTGAAACTGACAACTTACCGTTAAAATTCAAAGTTATCCAATTCACAAATACAGCAAACAGCAAACAACCCAGATCCAGTGACACGGCACCAAAAAGACACGTTATGTGACACAGCAATATGGCAGTTCAGGAACACAAGGTGGGGTGAGAGTAAGAACACTTTTAATTTGATGTAAAAATCTAACTACATCGTTTATTTACAACTACCGACAGAATGCAAATACAAATCCCAAGTCTCAATCTAATCTAGTCTAGTCTCAAAGTCTAAATCTACTTCCTTGCAGCAGTGCGGGGTTATTTATACTACCCAGGTAATTCATTCACTATCGGACAAACACATAAGGTAATTAAAGGCGGAGCCTCGTAACACAGTAAGATTCAGCAGATTTTACACCTGTCGAGGCCCACTATGTTACATATATCGTTGGAACGACTTACTAACTCGTGCCCACGACATGGAGACTGATTTTGATTGGCTGTGTATCTTGTTCCTACGATTTAGTAATTCATTTTCTTCCTTCTTAAAAATAAAAACGTGTAATAACCGTTCATTAAATCGATTTCATTTTTTATTAAAAAAATGTTATGGGATTTGTTTTGTTGTTGTTGTTTTACAAGATATGTTTGAATAAAACCGCACATGTCACCTCTTTGAAATTTTTTCGCGTATTTTTAGATTTAAATAAAAACAACCCGCACATGCCCCCCTATACCACCGTACCATCCTGACATAAAGTGCAAAATGGAGATAATTTGTCACCTTGACGAAACCAATAATAAGGTTAAAAGCAGCTATCCAAATTGAGAAAAGTGGCCGGCAGCTTATAGTACTTTCGTGACCATGAAACCAATAAATGAGATTTGGACTCCTTAGGCACTTCTTAGGACTCCGGAAACTCTCTGTCCCAAATATAGACTTACCTGTATGTAAGATATATTTTATAACAATATAGTAAGCACTAGTTAAACACTATGCAAAACATTTTCAATTATATTGAAAGTATATCACCGGAGCTACGTGCTCGTAATTGCAAATTTACTAGAGTTGTCTGAGGATATAAACGCGAACCAAAATATGTTTGTCAAATAAATGCCTATGTATGGATCATTAAAGGTTAAGGTCTTTTAGCTGGAGTCCCAATAATGATATAATCCGACTTAACAGTAATGAAATATAAATCGTATATCAAAATAATAGAAATATCTTTTCTTTAGATCAAACGTCAACACCAAGTCAAGTAAGTGAGAGACTAAAACCTAATACAGTTCACGAGTATGATAACGTAATGTGTTTGGCATTCTTAATAGGAACATTTTTTTTTCGAATAGGTCAAAGGTATATGCGATCGAACGGATTACAAAGTGAAAGCATATGACCTCCCTATACTGAACAATAATCAATGATAAAGTATATCAAGGCAAAAGCAATTTCTTTTAAGAAGGATGCCGGTCAAGATATGAGGTATGTTAAAATAAAAGCAATACCGTTAAAATATGTCTCACCATACAAAATGCAGCGTTAAAATAATTTGCTTGAGGCCAAAGGTAAGTCAACTTCCTGATAAGTATACCTTTAAAAAAAGCATTGTCCTTGGTGAAGGAAAACAAAGAACTTGGGCAATGTAAAAGTCGACTAATGGTCATCTTGTAGTATCAAGGGCGGCGAACGTTTTATTTATCTAACGATATTAGAGAAGATGTCCCAATATCTCGTCACACGCGAGGAAGGTCAAAGAGAGATAGTAACAGAAAAAGTGATCTCTATATACGAATAAAACTTATAATCTGATGAGTGAAAACATGGAATTTGATGGTCATATCTATGATGAATTTAAAAATATAAGTTTTTTAAAAGGTAAATCAAAAGATTTAGTCATCTCACAGGGCTATGGTGCTACACTTGACTTGAAGTGAAATTATATCACCTATACTGTAGAAATTTATGAACATTTGTGCTCCTAGTGTATCTTATATAATGAAATATAAGAAAATACCTTTTTGATAAGTATTTCAAAGGTCAATGCCAATGTAACAGCGCCATGACACTCGTTATTGAATTAAGACCTATCACTACACTTATAAATATCTCAATTACGGTGTTCTTAAATAAGTGAAGCCACTCAAAAACATAAACCAGGTTAACGTTTTAGTTTTTGTGTTACATTTTTGAAAAATTGGGACACGCTCAAGTTGTCAAAGGGTTAATAGTCTTTGCCTCAAATATGTGTTTGTATTAAATACGAGCTTTCTTAGTAGGATAAATATTAAGAGAAATATACAACTTAAACGAATTTTTGATGCCGATTCTGATATCCGAGATTGTGGCAATCGCCTTTTCCGCCGGCTATAATCCCGAGTGAGCTAATACAAGTATCCAAAGTCAAGCAATAATTGTTAATGATATTCCAAAAAGTAGTACTCACACATGAGCTGCCCACCAACCATCACAATCTGACATCTCAGCCTCGTTCTTCGTCACTTTTCTATAGCTAGAGCTGCAGCATTCGTGATTCGAGAAGGAGAATGAAATACCATATTTGTTACAACAGTAGTCAGTGCACAATTCGTATTGGTCTTCTTCTGTTTTGCAACACTCTGTACTTGTCGCAAAATCTATCTCTGTGGAATGAAGATTTATAAAATCGTTAGAATTTTTTCGTCAGCCAGGTGGCAATAAAATGTTCTTGTTGGTCATCTAAACAAAAGTTTGACGTTAGTGACGTCGGAGGGAGTACAAATATTGTTTATTTCATTTTACTCAACAAAATAGCGTTACAAAAAAGCCCATGATAAGCGGAAGGATTATATATCTTTTTTAATGTAAATAAGATATCAAAACTGCGTTCGTTTTATATTTTCTATCTTGCTCGTCCTTTAGCAAGAAATGCAAGTCTGTCTTCACAGACGCAACTAAAAATTATATTAGTAAATGTAGCGCTTAAAAAGCTTTAAAATATAATTGGGTTACTAACTCTGAGTAGTTTTGCAATTTTCATTTTGAACAAAGATTATTTCTTGTGAATTAACCTGACGATTTTGCGACATTTCTTTTGAAATGAATTTTGAAAAATAAGCCGAGTACAAATATAATGATTTTGTCTATTAGCCCATATATAAATATTTGAATTTACGATTTTTATACACATCGGACAGTAAAAAATATTATATAATTAGTAGTTAGAAAATATAATGAATAAATACTGAGACAAAGAAGAATCAACATATTTCTAATAAAGTTATTTTCTAAGAATCCAAATTTTAGGTTGCACCCCCCCCCCACACACACACACAAAAAAAAAACAACTCCAGCTAAGCTAACTCATTAATGATTAAACTCAAAATAAAGTGACGAGTCTGGTACCAGATGGTTAACCGCCACATCCGGGAACGTACTTATTCCAAATAAATGAATTTTATCCTCTGTCTAAACCGCCGATGGCGTTTCCTTGGATTTGTTTGTTTCTTTGAATTGGGTTCTACACCGCTTTCAACAATCTTTCAGTTATATCGCGGCGGCTGAAGTACTGGATTCTGGGTATTTCTCACACCAGTACAGCAATCATATCCCTTCCTAGCCTCCAGCTGCTATCCCACATAGGTCTACGATAATCGACCCATGGGTGGGAGACAAATAGTCGGAAAGGATGAGTGCCGCCGTCGGGGATCGAAACCGGGACCTCTAGATTGACAGTCCGACGCGCTATCAACTGCGCTATGACGGCGGATGCGTTTCCTTGGAGCATATCTACGTGAAGCATATGAAAGTCCAATAATCTTGGTGCATTTTATCGCTGATTTTTTATAATGTCCATATTGTACTTCGATGAAAATTAAAGCTATCTCATGTTTCAAAAGAAGTTCTTTAAACTTGTTAAGCATACTTCGGTCTGAAAACAGACGTGTTAATAAACACTTTTTTAATAAACAGAAAAAAGGGTCATGCTGTTTGTTT
Organism: Fragum fragum; assembly: GCA_946902895.1. Lineage (NCBI taxonomy): Eukaryota > Metazoa > Mollusca > Bivalvia > Cardiida > Cardiidae > Fragum > Fragum fragum. The sequence goes on along the minus strand of OX336369.1, from coordinate 57,435,721 downwards.
CTGACAGGTCTTAAGTTTCTAGGTATAAAGATTCAATTTATCAACCGTTTCCCACCCAATCCCTCCTTTTTTACGCCACCCAACAAAAAAATTTGGAAAACATTGTGGAAAATGAAGAAATTGCTTGGATCAAGCAATTTCTTCATTATCCCCAATGTTTTCTATCCCAAAAGACGAAAAAATTCAAAATTCCATCAACTTGAAATTGTCGTCTGCAGCTCCTTTCAATTTGGACTGTTCTAAAATTCCATTGTGTTGGAATGGGTTAAAGTGGCTTAAAACAACTCTTTAGCACACCAAAACCTTTTGCGTATATGCTGCGTATCCCTTATAAAACGCCTTCTCGACACAGTTCGTTTTCTTAGAGAAAGCTATATATCCGAGTGTTTCAATAATTGACGGATCGGTGGCACCGCCTATTGACTTTTTGGCTACACCCACTGACTCCGACTGGAAGTTCCACTTCGATATAAATCGTCGTTATTTTGAGAAAAAAAATATGGTCAGTAATGTGCAAAAAATGTTGGTTGGTGACCTAAACATTGCATCTACAGCTTGAATAAGCTGTACCTACGACGTTCAACTATTCAATCAAATACAAAACATGACAAAAATGCTAACGGAGTTCAAAATTAACTTCTGGCCTAAATGAATTATTTGATTGGTTGATCGTTTCTTTGATTGACCGCCGGCGATCGATCAATTCTAAACCAAACAGAGATTACAAAATAAGATATTAAAGAAACATGCTGTAGACATTTTGCTACTCCCATACATGGATCATGTACGTATAAAATTTAACCCGTAAATAAATATTCAACTCCGTTGGGTTTCAACTCGGGGAGCTCTCCGTCCCATAGAAAGCGCTCTACGACGTGGCTGTGAAAGCTAGCTTGTTCGACAAGGCAGTTAAATCACCCCTTTCTACACATAAACAAGAAATCGCGATAAGCCAAACGGGCATGCGTCTTGTCCGGGGTAATTCATGGCGGAAAGCAAAACAAAGCTGAGTTTTTTGTGTTAAGTAAATATGATTAAAAGGCTATTTTGATTTTATTGGACGATTCCACCCATACATAAATGTACAACTTAAAAACGAGAACATATAACGTCAGTGAAGTAATCCGTGGTTATTTTTTTCTTATTTAATCGTTTAAATATATACCAAGATGTTCGATGAATTGCATGGCGTTTTATACAGTACAATGAAATAATTATAGTTATTCCATCTCGGTAAAACCAACACATTTGCCTTAAATACACTATCCGAGGGCATCCTTTTCACTATTCAGATCTTTTAGTTGAAAATTGCCAATAAAATATCATATGTGTATTTTATGATACAAAGACAAAGGAATTTATGAATTTTGGATATACAAGTATAGACAAAAGTTTTTTTGCTCAGTCACTAATTCTTGTGGATATGCAGTTCGACGTTAGGTGTTGAAAAATGTATATATAGTAATGTGGAGTTGTAAACGGTTCTCACCTGTGAGAAACAAAATAGTTCACAAGAAGTATAAAACTAAACCGAAACATTTTTCCCTTTCGTGTCAATCAGTAATGCAAGGTTTAAACCTCAAACCCGGATGTTCAAACGAACCAACGGTATCTAGGGAAATAAATCGAATATTGGTTATCAAAAGTCAGCCGTTAACCCTTTCCTGTTTTTTGAAATTTTAGACTGGTCCAAATTCAAAGGTTTTGCAGACGACAATTCAAAGCCGAATTTATTTTATAAATAATCATTCAGTAGGGTAGAAAATATTGTGGAAAAAGAAGAAATTGCTTTAAACAAGCAATTTCTTCTTTTTCCACAATGTTTTCCCCAGTATAAAAACACAGAGACGTAAAAACCAGTGATTGTACGGGAAAGGGTTAAGCGAAAAGGGTTCATTCAGGTTGGACCACCCGGACTGATCATGGTGGAAATATTTTAGATTGAAAAATTCCACCTCCCCAATAAGGCTGTGTCCGACATTTTCCAGAATAGCACCTCTGTTTTTGTGTATTGGTGGGTCTTAGGAGGCGATTAACATTAGAAATGAACGTCTATCATTCTTGTAACTCAGGTGAATAGCAGGCAACTGCGGTTTTTGGTCAAAACTTCTTAAGAGATGAAGAGAATATTTTTTGTTTTCATGGAGGTATGAACCGAAAAACCTAATCACACTGTATGAATACGCGAAGCGGATTCATACATAGTGTGATTAGGTTTTTCGGTTCATACCTCCATGAAAACAAAAAATATTATCTTCATTTCTTATAATTTAATAGCATCGAGCGAAAAATGCAACAACTTAACAAATTTTGATTCCTTTTTGTAGTGAACTATTTTGTGCGGAAGCAAACAAAATGGCTGCGTACTGAAAATTTTGTTCATGGAGGTATGAATTAAATTTTTCGACCAATCAGATCGCTCGTTTTTGATAGACGAAACTAACAATTAAATTATTTTATCTTAAATTTCACATGAGCACAAAGTAAAGATTCAGACCAGCCTGTGCAACCTGATCGGAGCCTTCAATATGCATTATTCACTAGCCACTGGCTCAAAGATCCTTTATGTTCTACACGCACTATGCGATTGTCAAAGCTTTATGAAATTGACTAATCGCGGCTGTCAATAACAAAAAAATCTAATAATCAAATCTTTCATTTAGACCGGGAGTAAAGTTGAACTCGAACATTTGTCGCCATTTATGTGAAGTATTTTTGATGGTTGGCGACTTAAGCTACCTACCTACCTACAGCTTATACAAGCTGCTGATAAGACGCTTAATAAAAAAAGGTCGCCAACAAAGCATTCTGTTTCTTGTAACATGCTACTGACCATACATTTGGCAAAATTACGAAATAAAGCCGCCGTCATAGCGCAGTTGGTAGCGCGTCGGACTGTCAATCTAGAGGTCCCGGCTTCGATCCCCGACGGCGGCACTCATCCTTTCCGACTATTTGTCTTTCACCAATGGGTCGATAATCGTAGACCTATGTGGGATAGCAGCTGTAGGCTAGGAAAAGATGTAATGGTAGTACTGGTGTGAGATATTACATGATTCCATTGTTAGGTGCGTTTTAACTGAAAGATTGTTAAAAGTGGCGTAAAACCCCATTCAAACAAACAAATTACGAAATAAGTCCAACTGGAACTTCCTTTCGGAGTTAATGGGCGGGGCAAACGGAGTAAGTTGGCTGGGCCAGCGGTCAATCGTTGGAAATATCAAGCATATGCTCAATTGTTTATCTTTTTTTATCGCGAAATTTCAAAATGGTACATTTTCACGTGATGTCTGTCAACTGATAAGAGTAAGACTTTTCGAAACTAGAATGATAAATATTCGTCACAACTATTAAAAGATTATACCCGACAAATTACATTATACTTCAAGTTTTCTGATAAGATAGTTTTCTTCCCACATCTTTGAATATGTATGTTGACATTTATAATATTAACACGGGAACATGGTAATATTTTGCTTAACCCATTCCAACTCAAGCCCTCCTTTTTACGCCCCACAAGAAAAAGGCTTTGGAAAGCATTGTGGACAATGAAGAAATTGCTTGTAACAAGCAATTTCTTCATTATCCACAATGTTTTCTATCCCAAAAGACGAAAAAAATTAAAATTCCATCAACTTGAAATTGTCGTCTGCAGCTTCTTTCAATTTGGACCAGTCTAAAATTTTCTTTTGATGGAATGGGTTAATAGATCACGGATTCCGGTTCATCGCTGGTCACGACTATTGAGCTCGCAAAAGGAAGTTACACTTTAATATCAAACGGTGTAATTTTGCAAATTAATGGCTAGGTAAATATGGTAAAAAAATCAAATGCCTTGTTTCCGACCTAAACGTCGTAATTACAGCTTGAACAAGCTGTAGCTATAACGTTTAAGTCGCCAAACCAACATAAAAGGTTAACAAAAGTGGAGGCCAGTGTGGAGTTCAAAACTAATTTCTAGTCTATATGAATGATTTCATAGGTCGACTGAAAATTTGATTGACAACCGTGATTGGTCACTTCGACAAGTAAGAGACACACTGTGGTTTATTTAGTAACGGTAAATACGTAAAATCTATCCAGTCATATTTGGCTCTTCTTATTTTCCCTCCATGGTTTTTCGCTCTTCTTCCGTGACAAACTCTCCTATAAACGTCCAAGTTTTGTTCCATATTTGTTCTTGGAATTCTTTGTTTCTGAAAAAAGGATAACCGAGATTTATATATTTACATATTAATTCAGAAATATATGTAAGCTGGACAGAAAGGCTGGTGTTTGAATTATAGATCACCGAAGACCATATCAAAGGTGAATTAAAGGTAAATTTGCCAACTTTTAAGAGATGAAACACAGTTTACCTAGAAACAGTCGACTTTTCTTCACGCATTGCAGGTATTATAATGACTTATCTCTACCCACAATTATAAATCATAGCGCCGAAAGCGCTGAAAGCCTGAGATATTTATACAAGAGATATATAACCTGGGAAGAAAACGTTTGATGGTCGGGTTATTGAAGGAGTCACTTACTACCCAAATCTACTGTCGATTATGCGCAGATATGCCAGTTTGTGCGCCAGGGGACACAACCTGACCAAAGTGAGTCGATTTTTCTTGCCGCTTTGGAAGTATTGTAACAATACATAAATTCATATATACATGAATTTATCGTTACATATTTTCGGGTTTGAGAGAGGGAGATCTAAAGAGAGAAAGAACTAGAGAGCGAGGGGGTAGAAATGGAGCATGTAACCGGGTTCGAACTGAAAGGCTCTTGCGTGCGATGCGAGTATTCAACCACATACACCAATCTCGTTATGAAAAATTGTGTGCTTTATAATCTCCATGTAAAGAGAAAGAGGGAAAGAACGAGAAAGAGAGGGGGCTGGGCCTTTGTTTACCAGGTTTATATTAGTAAGTACGATATGCAGACGTTGCTGTTACATGTATATCCTATGGGTAAAATTCGGGGGTAAATATACATTGACACATGATCAGAGCACGACGAAATTGTTTGCAGACAGTGCGAATATTATCCAATGAAAGACCAGTTAATTTGAAATAATAATACATTCCAATCGTGCGTAAAAACCGACAGTTTCGCTTATCAGCTATATACAGCAACTTCGTCTAACCGGACCGTTTTAATACTGTAACTGTAGAATAAGTAATATTATTTCGGAATAAAACAAACGCCCTATTTTTTTTAACAATTTGATATGATTATACATGATTAATATTTCCAATATATTATATAGCTCGTTTCTTTCTTCCCATTCGCTCATCGTTTTTCTGATAATTTTGACAAATTCAGAACATTCACGCGAAAGTACTGTACATTATAAAATGAAATAGGTCATATCTCGCCTTCGTTCATCTTGACTCAATCGGGCGTATTAATTAATACTCGCAGTCGTGTGATTCGGTTCGATCTACTTTCCATGCGGCAGAATATTGTATTTATTGCGTTAGATGTTTTATCCATTAAACTCTGCTTGGGTTGAAATTTATCGTAGTAACTTTAGCCCTAGATTGCTTCGCAATCTCATTCTAAGAAATGTGTACAATGGTTTGGTAAAAAGGGGTTTTAGCCCTCTGACATTCACTTGAACAAAATATACCGTACAAGTATACATTAGGATGGAAATTTTTAACTTGCTCTAATTTAGCGTTTTCTAAATTGGACCCCTTGGGCAGGGCCGTTTTCGCACCAATGGGTCATTATTTCATAAAAAATGGTAGGAACTAGCTGATTATGCTAGGTACGAAGTATGAATGGACTAGGGCTTATCGACCGCATGGTAATAATTTCAACAAACTTTATAGAGTTAGACGTGGTTATGCTAAATACGAAATATAAATGCCCTAGGCATTAAAGCTTAAGAGGAGAAGACTTTTGAACTTTCCCTATTAGGGTGTTTTTTCCAAATAAGAACAGCTTGGGCAAGGCAGTTTTAGACTCTTTGGAAATACTTTCAACAAACACTATAGATAATTATCGGTAAATGTTTCTTTCAAACTAAAGGTGTGCTTGGCCTTTTAGCTAAGAATATTTTTCTTTTTCAAATTTAGCGATTTTTTTACCCTATGGACATAGTCTAGTAACATAGAACAAAACTACTTATGCTACATATCAACTATGAGTGGACTCGGCCTGGAGAAGTCTTTTGAACTTGTTTTTATTGAGTGTTTTTCCAAACTATGGACCTCTTGGGTATGGGCCATGTTTAACCAAAGGGGTATGATTATAACAAACAAAGTAGAGGATCATCTGGTTATACTATATATCAAATATGAACGCCTTAGACACTTATGATTTATATGTGTATAGGGAAGGGTTTTTGTGGTGCTTTTATCGAGCATTTATCCAAATTTTCCCTAGGTAAGGGTTATTGTTTACCCTAATGATGTAATTTAATCAAAAATGGCAAATATATATCGTGTTATGCTATATCCCAAACATAAATGACCCAGGCCATATGATGAGGAAGAATTCAGCTTACTTTACTTATTTGTGCGTTAAGTTGGGGCTGTTTAAGACAATAGTGGAACACTTGTTTCGTATGATAGAACACTAATACCAAATAATGATACATAAGAAATATGATTGACCTTAAGTTAACAATCAAGGGGGAAATTCTTTTGAATTTGCGCTAATGGACCATTTGGCCACGCCCACTGACTCCGACAGGAATTATCGCTTCAATTTTAAACGGCGCTATTTTGCTTTTTTTTATTGATTGGAGTTTAACGCCACTTTTAACAGTATTTCAGTCATATCGCGGCGGCTGAAGCACCTAACAATGGATTCATGGTATTTCCCACACCAGTACTACCACTATATCCTTTCCTAGCCTCCAGCTGCTATCCCACATAGGTTTACGATTATCCACCCATTGGTGAGAGACAGATGTCGGAAAAGATATTTGCCGCCGCCGGAGATCGAACCCATGACATCCCGTATTGTAGATTAGGAGTCTGACGCGCCGCTACCGACTGTGCTATGATGGCGGCTGAGCTATTTTGCAAATATACGGCCAGTAGCATGTAACCAAAAATAGAACAGTTGGTTGTCGACCTAAACGTCGTAACTAAAGCTTGAATGAGCTGTCTTTACGATGTTTAAGTCGCCAAACCAAACCAACAAAAAGGGTTTAACAGATATGACGGGCAATGTCGGAGTTCAAAACTCATGACTGGTCTAAATGATTGATTTAATTGGCCTACAGGTAATTTGACTGACAAAGCGATCGGTCAATTAAGCATTTCTAAAAAACTTGGAACTTTGGGGAGGTAGAGAACCATATGTTAATGCTGTATATGAGATATAATGCAATTTGCCCTGTAGTGCTTGGAAAAACGCCTTTAAAATTTTTTCTGAAATTTCACGTTCTAAACGACATGGCAACCAAAGTTTTTTCAATGAATGAGCAACTTTTGTAGATCTTCATCCAATGAATATTCCAGTTATGTTTCAGCTTGATCAGCTTACTGGTTTAGGAGGAAAATACCCAGTGTGTGGACTAATAAACGGCATGCCGACCGACGGACAATGACCGATCACATATCTCACCTAGCACTTTGAGCGCAGGTGGACAAAAAAACCAACAAGTTGTTTTAGTAAATGCTATTTGAATTCCAATATTGCTCCAAAACAAAAATAAACTGTAGAATTCCTACGCTTAAAGTTAACTATATATTGGCTGCTTTTTTTTCAATTCAAGTTCAGCGTTTTTCTTTTACTATATGAAACTATATGATGCTAACAAAATTCATACAGTAACAATTGATAGCCAGAGCATGTCTAAGCGAGCGAGAATGGTCCTTAAATTCTCACGTGATATTGATTGATCCTATCGATGTTCAAATAATCCACTGTAAAAGAATTAAAAGAAAAACAGCATCGCTATGCCGTGCCTATATTTATTGGCCGATCAAAGGCACGAAACGATCACTTAGGAATTCAATTTGGCCACATTCGGTAACACAGTTTAAGAGCAATAAGTTGTAAAATAGTACCACCTCCCATACTTATGATATGGCAAATACAAAATTGCATGACACATTTTTAGAAAGTTTACAAAAGGAACATACTTGGAAAGCTTAATAAAAGTTTACCAATAAGTTGAAGAGGGAATGTCGTTTAAAGTATCTTAATGAGAAATTGCCATGCCATAGCAAGTCCATCTTTCTTGGCCTATAAATATTTCATAAACTATTTCCTAGAAGTTTCCCGTTAAGTTTGGTCGAAAATGATCCAAAGGTTTAAGAGATGTTAATTCTTTCCTGTTCAATCCCTGTTTTTTCGTTCCTGTGTTTTATGACTGACAGGTCTTAAGTTTGTAAAACAGGAAAGAGTTTACTTATTTTGTACGAAAACACGGACGGACAGAAGACGTACACAACGCCATAACGATGGCACCATCAGTCTTCGGACAGTAGAAAAAAAGCAAAATCGAAAAGATCATTGCGAATATGATATGTTTAATATATCGAAATGCGTACCGGCTACCATATTTCATAAAATTTGAAACTTCGGCAGCATCGAAATGGAAATTTACTTGAAGACAACTCACGCCAGAAAAGGTATAAATAAGTCTGATAATATATCATTTTAAGTGTTGCTTCCTATTCTTGTTTACGTTATTAGTATTGACCCAATTCCCACACAATAAAATTTTAGACTATTAAATTGTAAGGTGTTGCAGACGGCAATTTACGCTCATGAAATTTTAGAACTTTACAACTTTCTGGATAGAAATCATTGTGTAAAATGAAGAAATAGCTTGTTACAAGCAATTTCTTCATTTTACACAATGTTTTCCCATTGTTTTTCTTGGGCGTCAAAAAGCGTCACTGTGTTGGAATAGCTTAGACGAAGCAGAAAAAAGTTTAGGTTTGTCAAATATGCAACGCATTGTCTGAACATCTAACTCACATGGAATAATATAAATGGTACTGGAAGCCATTCGTCATTAAAGATAGTTGATGAAATCCAATTTGAAGCGTATTTGCTGTTACATGTAGAATTTCACCAAATCCAAAATGCATTAGATGCATGAAGCTTATCGTGTTACATACATGCATATGAATAACTTTCAAATGGCCTCTGTCAAATAAAAGATATCACCAAAGATATTACCAGGCGGCGAAATTTTAGAATAGTCCAAGTAGAAAAGAGTTGCAGACGACAAATTAAATTCTATGTTTTTTTTTTCAATTTTCTAGATGGATAGCATTGTGTAAAATGAAGAAATTGCTTGTTACAAGCACTTTCTTCATTTTGTTCTATGTTTTTCAATTGTTTTCTTGAGGTTTGCTGATCACCTTAATGTTACTATAGCTTGAATTAGTTGTAGTTACAATTCTTAAGTCGCGAAACCAACAGGAATGCTTAACATAAATGTGGGCTAATGTTGGAATTTAAAATTTACTTCCGGTATGAATGATAATTTAATTGATCTATAGATACTTTGATAGATACACGCGATCCGTCAATTGTGACCCCTCGATAATTATTTTATACATTTTAATATATGGGCGACTGAAGTGATATTGCTATAGATTGTTCAAGCTGCAGGCATGGTATTTTGGTAATCAAACAATGAAAAAAATTTCGGAGTTTACTTGGCGTGACCAGAGATAATCATTCGGCAGCCACCTTCTATAAATGCTGCTCATGAGTTCCCCGGATGCTCTCTTTTCGTGTGACGCAATTAAAGAAAACGTGATATTTGTGTCATATGTAAATAATTTAATTTTAAGTTACGTCTTTCCAAAACGAGCGTTCTGATTGGCCGAAAAATTACTCATACCTCCACGAACGAAATTTTGAGCACACAGCTATTTTGTGTGCTTAAACACAACATAGTTCCATAAAATTGTATCAAAATTTGTAGAATATCTCGGGTTTCTTTCGCTTGATGTCATTAAATTATAAGAAACTGAGGGAATAATTGCTACTTGTTACAATCAATTTCTTCTTTAACTACGATGTTTTATCAAGTATATAATCATATGGACGTAAAAAACAGGGCTTGTACAGAAAAGGGTTAAATCTTACGAACGACATGTTTTAGGCTAATTTTCGATGTACAGAATTTACCAATCGATTTTTCGATTTATTCTTCAGCTGCCGGCAGCGACTTAATATTTGTATTAGATGATTTGATACCTAAGGTACAAACACGGATATTCATGCAGACAGTAGACATCTTTGACATGGTCATATCCAAATAGTTTTATACTATCATACCCAAAAATGTGATGTATAATTCAAAATGAGAACTCTGATTTTTCATGACGTATTTACCTTGCAGTTGAAGTAGCTTCTTTTTCCTTATAGTCGTAGAAATATCTCCCGGTAACTCCTTCAAAACTAGGACCGGTGGCACAGTTTATTGAAAATATTGCCGCTCTGGAACTCGTTTTACCGGCACCTTTGTAAAACAAAAAGGGACGTTATGACAAAAGCGCTCACCTATAGTCAAGGTGTGGTGTGGTTGACTCGAAAATAAGATTTCTAACATTTTCCGCTTAATTTCTTTGTAAACAGAAAGATTCCGACAATACTACTCAAAATTTATAAAGGATCACCTTTATCTTGTTAAATGAGCCTGTGCGTGACATTTCCAACCATTTCGCATGTGCGTGACTCGCACACATTGAACACCCTGGACATCCATTTGGGGCAATTAGAACATCCGCTGATTGTTTAAAGAAGCTTTTGGTCAGTATCTAACTACAGAGCACAGAGTTAAGACTCTGGTCAGACTGTGCGGATGCACAGGCTGATTCGAGTCTTTACTTGGCGTACATATGTAATGGTTGGAAATGTCACGCATGCTCTCAAATGTTTTTGTATCTTGAGGAAATCACACAAGTAATATTGTGTTTCCTTAAACTTCAGTGTTTTAGGCTTCGAGATTTTGTTAAAGGTCGAATGTTTCTGTGTTTGAGAGAATAAAGCTTTCGCGGTGGACATAATGGTAAAAAACTTTCTGTGCTACCATGAAAGTAAAGAAAGCCAGTATTTCCATATATTTAGAAGTTTTATGCACTTTAATAGTGTGTGTGATGTTTCCGTGCTTCAATTATCTCCTAATAACGCCTTCGCATAAGCCTCCTGATCTTATATTGTAGATTTTGACCCAATCCTTCAAGGAAAGCCTGTCGTAGCGCCTGTAAAGCTGCTGGTTACAATGGGGAGGTCGATGGAAAGCTGTCTGTAACATACTCTAAGCATGTCCTAATGTATTTAGGTCCCGGATCTAGCTGTAAATTCCATACAGACGATTTTGGCTAGTGCGAGATATTGATCGATGATGCGGGTATATGTGCTTGCGTATTGTCGTCCATTAGAATGACATTTTCACTAATAGCACCTTAGTATGGGCAAACGTAACCATCCAAGATCTCGTTTACGTACCTAAGAGCCGTCAACGTGCCGTTGTCAATGACGTGGAGGTCCATTTTATCCCGAGCACCTATTCCCGACCAAATCTTGACTGAGACCGATCATGTTCAGCCACACAAACTGGAGGTTAGTGCTCATTTAGCATTTTCCATACCCTTGCACGTCTATCCGTACAGTTCATACACAATCTAGACTCGACTGTAAACAGGACCAAGTTACATGATCCCTTAGCCATGCTAAACGCATTTGCACATGATATCGAGTAAACGGAGCCGGGATTGCAGGTCGTATTGACCTTAAGCAAGCATCATGTAATCGTGTCCTGATGGTTTGGGTACTTATGTACACACCAGTAACGTTTTGGAAGTCCCTACGTAACGATGTTACGTTGCCAAATCGGTGACGCCGTGTCTGAACCAACTGAATTCCGCCTTGGACCTAATCGGTTGAGCGTGCAAATGCCTAACATTTCGGTCGTTATATGCCGATTCCGCATTCTGGAACCAACACTCTTGGGCAAACTAAGGACAGTAGCAACATGTCTTTGGGAAAAACCCAAAATGAAGCATCCCAATGCCAATATTCATCTCATCTTGGCTATGATGGCGCCTTAAAAGATTTTCTGCCATATTTTAGTTGAAATCATTATAAAATTGGTTATAACTTTGTTGAAAGTTTGCTAAATGCACCAACACACGTGAAGATATAAGGCAAAATGAAACACGACAAAGGGGGTATGTCTTTTCCAGAGATCCTTGTGCGTAGTATATACATGCCGAATCGGAATTCTTGTTACATGGTCATCAAGTCCGGATATTATTAAAGAAGAAAAAAAACTATTTTGAGTAGATTTGATTTAAACATTAAATCCTTGAACGAAAAGGTGATCCTCAGCACATTTTTTATAGTTCATGACCAAACGGGATTCACATGAACAAATTTTGTAACAGATTGATTGTAGATTGTACATACTAAAACTCACTGTTTTAAAGTTTCTATGAGGTTCTACATATCAAATAGTAATGCTTCAGGCAAAGCAGAGTCCAAATATGATCAAAAGAGCATAAACATTATACAGGCTCACTCGGAGATTCTGCATATCAAGTACCAATGCTTTTTTTGTATTTGCCACGGTACGAAAAATTAAGGGGAGATTTCAATTATTTGAATATTTTTTGAAGAGCTTCATCGAGCGAAAATCCTTGCCAAGTTTATCCAAGATTAGCCCACTGGTTCAGGTGAAGATGTCAAAATTAATTATTTTTAGGCGCACGACGAGGACGACGCACGATGGCAACACCTGGCGCCGGACATTTGGCGATCACAATAGCCTAACTTGAGTATTTTGCTAAAATATTCAGATCCACAAATTCATCTAATTAGCAATGATGTTCTTAAACAATTTAGTAAAAAAAAAAAAAAAAAAAAAAAACCGAAAGCGACATATATAAAACCTTTCAGTTTCAATCTTTTGTTGACGATTGATGGGTTGAATAAGCTTTCCCGAATTTCTTCTAAGGACATTTCTTCTTTATTTTTTGTGTTCGGCCATTTAGCAAGTTTATATGAACAACAAATCTTATATCAACCACATATCATAGGTATACAGGACACAATCCACTTGTTAGAATATTTTGTTAAATAGTAAGTTGTCTCTCTTAGACCATAAAATAATCCTAATGCAACAATACGAATTTGTCATAAATAGACAACAAGCCCGTTCATAATAGCCCTGACTTTATTTTTAAGGTTTCTTCAACTTAAAATCACTGTCTGCCACAATTTTCAATATGGACCAGTCGAAAACTGTGTTGTCTGAGAATTTGCTAGAAAAAAATCTAAAGAACAATCTTGCTGAGTTTGGTTAAGATCTGACTGTCAGTCTCTGAAGACAATATTTTAAAGAAAAAAAGTTTACGCACTAACGGGCATGCGCACTGAAGAAATGACGCAACGACTTAAGCTCGCTGGTCTTCGGCCAGTGGAGCTAAAGTGAAAGAAAGGAGTATTTATATATTTTTCCTCTGTGTTTTATGCTAAATTACTTTTTATTTCAAATTCGATGCGACAGTTACTTCAATTCATTACAAAAAACAATATAGATAAGTTAGAATCAAAAACAATAAACGATTTGCTAAATTGAAAGTACATGACTGTATAGCTCTTAAAGGATCTTGGATAATAGCGGTACAGGAGAAATGCAAATGCTACATACTAGTGTTTTTTTTGTTGTGCCCCGCAATGATTTATTCAATGCTATTCCCCGGTGGCGGCACATATCCTCTCCGAAATTTATCTCTCACAAATGACTGGATAATCGTAAACCTAAGTGAGATAGCAGCTGGAGCCAAGGACAGAATGTTATAGTAGTACTGGTGTGAGAAATACCAAGAATCTTTTGTTAAGTGCTCCAGCCGCCTCGATATGACTGAAATACTATTAAAAGTGGCATTAAACCCAATTAAATCAATCAATCATATGGGAGTCGAACACCGAACATGTACATGTACTAGTTTATGAAATAACTTGAAGAAAGCAGCATTTTATGGTAAGATAAATGATTAGATCATTATAAAGCAATGGTCAATTGATCAATAAGAATTTGTCTTAGAATGTTTCCAATTAACTATGAATTAGAAACAATTTTAAAAAGTCTCGTACTCACAACACAACATGCACGGTGCTAGACAAGCCCAAAATCCAGTACGTTCAGATCCAAAATTGGTCTCGACAATCCCTGGATGAATACAATTAACGGTAATAGAGGTACCTTTTAGCCTGCGAACCATACAGTACATCTGCATTATCTTGAATAGAAAACAAAACTCCCACTTTCTAAATGCAATAGTCATATTCCATTAGACAGAAAAATACAAGAAAAGAATCTGTAAACAAGAGGACCCTGATGGTCCTAGATCGCTCACCTGAATTGTCTGATGCTTAACAAAATGCAACTAGAGACAAATAACTATAACCAATTTCATGAAGCCAGAACCAAAATTATGTCTTCTATTTCGTAAACAAAGAAATAATCATTATGGACCCTTTTCCTGTGCATTCCTATTGAACCTTCCAATAATCTATAAGGTTCATCTTTATGACCTAACAATTATCCTGACCAAGTTTCATGACGATTGAGCCAAAATTATGGACTCTTAGAATGTTAACAAAGAAATTTTCATTAAGGCCCCTTTTCCTGTGTTTTCCAAAAGAACCTTCCTATAATCAATCGGATTCATCCTTGTGGCATAACAATTCTCCTGACGACGTTTCATGACGATTGAGCCAAAATTGTGGACTCTAGAATGTTAACAAAGAAATTTTCATTAAGGCCCCTTTTCCTGTGTTTTCCAAAAGAACCTTCCTATAATCAATAGGGTTCATCCTTGTGATATAACAATTATTCTGGCCAATTTTCATGAAGATTGAGCCAAAATTGTGGCCTCTAGAAAGTAAACGAAGAAGTTGTAATTAAGACCCATCTTCCTGTGTTTTCCAAAAGAACCTTCCAATAGTCAATGAGGTACATCTTTATGCCCTAATCATTATTCTGGCCAATTTTCATGAAGATTGAGCCAAAATTCGTGGCCTCTAGAGTGTAAACAAAGAAATTGTCATTAAGGCCCCTTTTCCTGTGTTTTCAAATAGAACCCTCCCATAATCAATGGGGTTCATCCTCATGACCAAGTTTGATGAAGATTGGGTCAAAACTGAGGCCTCTAGAGTGTAAACACTTTGATTGATGACGCCACACGACGAACGACGCCGCAAAGACATTCAACGATCACAAAAGCTCACCATGATCACTTTGTGCTCAGGTGAGCTAAGTAGACAAAGAGAAAATCTGCCAACCTTGGAAAGACAGAGATAAAAAAAAGATGTCAGCTCGAAGATCGAGGAGTCACTTGATTGAATCTCTTACTCTACGGATATTCTGTTACAATCAAAGTACTGAAAATACTGTAAGCTAGTAAGCATGGTTTAGTTAAGTAATCTTCTTTGTCAAAGGTTATAAGGATAAATAAACGATATTAATGTATTCAAGAAGTTAACCCGTCAAAACATGGCAAAATCGTAAACTAGTTCAAATTAAAAAAAAAGTTGCAGACACAAATTTCATGTTGTCGGAATTTAGAAAATCTTTACATATTAGGATTGAAAACATTGTGGTCATTGAAGAAATTGCTTGTTATTTCTTCATTGTGTCCACAATGTTTCCCAAAGTTTTTTTTCTTGGGATGCTTAAAAAGCGGAATTGAGTGGGAATGGTTTAAACACCATGCTTTGGAAGGAGTTCTCTACAATAAAGGCAATTCATGTGGCCATAAAAAACAGTGGCCATAGAGAAGAATCCGATCGGACTTATTTTTAACATAATATGCTCAAGTTAGCTAAAAATACCTAGGAGATGAACTTGCAAGCAGAGTAATTTGTTATATACATGAAATACGCAAGAGCTACTATTGTGGCGTAGGAATTCAATAAATTTAGTCCTGTGGCAGGTTGCAAGCGTTGGATATTGAGAGGACCTAAAATTTCGTCTGTTAACATAAGCAATCAAAGCTGAGGCTTTGCTAGCAAAAATACGACAGGACTCTTCGTCTTTCATCAATCAAATTACAGGAAGCTAGCAAAGCATGATCATCTTTGTTAAGGTTATCATGACAAATATACCGGATCAATCCTGTCCCATATTTTGAAATTTTATATAGTCCAAATTGAATGAGGTTTAAGATGATAATATGACAATGACAAATGAGTGCACTATGAAATGAAATCAGCCTATGTAGACTGGAAGAAAATATTGCTGGAAAAGAAGAAATTGTTTATTGCAAACGATTTCTTATACCACAATGATTCCTCAAGTTTATGATCACATTAATGTAAGACTGGGTTTGTACACGAAAGGGTTAAATTTCCCAGGAGTTAAATAGCATGCTTTTGAAGGAGTTCTCCACAATTTAGATAAAGTGAATTTATGTTGTTATACTAAGCGGTGAGCATAGTGAAGACTCTGATCAGACTCATTTTGACTACGATATGCTCAAAATCAACATTCCCGAAGACCATGAGAATAATTTTTTATGACGTAGACATTAAATGGATTTTGTGGTTAACCCTTTAGTGGCAGTTTTCACTCATTGAAGTCTTAGAAGACCTCAAAATTGTGTCTGTTAACTTAATCTTTTAAAACTGACTCTTTCCTAGCTAAAAACCGAAGGAATAGTACGTATATTTTAGCCTAGAATTCCGGACCCGCTCTCAATAGGCTTCATGTTCGATTGACTGACACCGATTCAGATTTTGTGTCTCGTTTTAACGAATATTCAGTGCGCGTACTGGAGTATTCTCCAGGATTCAGAATAGAAAGGAACGAATCGTACCCAAATCGATGTCAAATTCATACAACAGGTTTTAGCCGAACAAGGCACAGGAAAAATATAAGTTCAACAATTCAAATTGGTATTAAACTCTGAAAAACTCAAATGAAATTGCTGTATATTCAAAACATAACATTTCGCAACAAAGAAGTTCATTTCGGGTTGGTCTAAAATTATTTTGGTTTATTATAAAATAATGGACCGATCGCGAATGTCGATCAAAGAACCAATCGACCGAGAAAATCATTCACTGAAATTCAACTATGAACTCCGACATTAGCCGCCATTTATGTAAATCTTATAAGTTGGATTGACGACTTAAGCGTTGTAACTACAGTCTATTCAAGTTGCAGTTACGACATTCAGGTCGACAACCATTCAATTTACTCTTTTGTTATATGCTCCTTGCTATGCATTTCGCAAAATCGAGGTGGAACTTCCTATTGGAGTTTATGGGCAGGTACAACGGAGTAGTCAGCGGGGTCAGTGACTGGTCAATTGCTGTTTAATAACACTGAATTCTGTGAATTTTGTGGTTGCTTAATAAACAATTGTCCCGGGACTGTAGTGCAAGGTCAAATCCTCTTGTCCAAGGATTCAACACTAACAGTGTCCAGGGATCCCATAAAACTGGAAGGGACCCTGGCAATTCCGCCAGGATCCTTCAATATTTCTCCAGTACAAAAGATCTTAATGTATCAACTAATGCTCTTGATATTTTTTGTTTACATGTTTTTGTAGAATACATTGTGGATAACAAGCTTTAACTTTAAGTTGTTTGTACTCTTTTGAATTGTCTTTTCGAAACGACTTAACCCACACAGGGACGCTTTTGGAAGCCCCTAAGGAATAGTAATTGGAAAGTATTTTGTAAAATGAAGAAATTGCTTGTGACAAGCAATTTCTTCATTTTTCACAATGGCTTCCTATGCTTTTTCCAGTTGGACAAAGAAGGGCAAGATTATGTGTGAATCAGTTAATGTATATCAAGGAGGGATCCCTGATTATCTGGAGGAAGGTAGGGATTCCTGTGGGACCCCACTGAAGCAAAGCTAGTGTCGACCCTCGTATAATGTCCACTCGCATAAATGCCCGAGTCAGAGACATAAGAATTATACATCCTTTGCTGGTACTCCCTTAAACCATTACCAGATAGCAAAATTCTAGACTGGTCTAAATTAAAAGGCGATGCAGACGACAATTAAAAGTTTATGAAATTTTAGATTTTTTCAACCTTCTGGATAGAATACATTGTATTTAATGCATAAATTGCTTGTTACAAGCGATTTCCTCATTTTACACAATGCTTTTCAACTATTTTTCTTGAGGGGCGTCCAAAAGTGACAATGTGTGGGAATGGGTTAAGTGGTTTCGAAGAGACGATTCAAAAGAGTACAAACAACTTAGAGTTAAAGGTAGCCTATTTTATGAACCAATTAGAAAAAACAATAATCTGAAATCTATAAAATCTATTTCAATGTTCGATTCAGAAAAAGTAAGGCGTACCTGAAAAAGCTTTGAATTTCCATAGCTCGCCATTTGTGGGAACTTATCTGGTGGACCTGTATAGTTCATATTTTCTATATCAAAATTCGCAAATCTATGAGCTTCACTCGACATTAAAATAACCCTACAGTCTTCACCAGATTGGTTAATTATGGATAACAATTTGGCTGTCATTAGGAACTGACTGAGGTAGTTGACCTGTAGAACGTTTTCTAGTCCGTCTTCACTTTTACCTAAAATATATTAGACAATATTCGAGATATAATGCATGGACCAAAACAGTAATCACAATAAAAGGGGTTTGTGAAACACTAACCCCCACCCCCGTTAGTTGAAGGATCGTCGATGTCAATCAAGAATCAATAGACCATAATTTGTTTAGACATGTAATCAATTTTGAACTCCGACGTTTGCCATCATTTATATGAAGCATTTTGTTGGTTTGGCGACTTTAAACGTCGTAACCATGGCTAATTTAAGATGTAGTGACGACGTTTACATCGCCAACCAACAATTTACTTTCTCTTATCATGTTACTGGTCATTAATTTTGATAAGTAACGCCGTTTAATATCGAAGTGGAACTTGCCGCAAGAGTCAGTGGACGGGGCCAGCGGAGTCAGTGGGTGGGAACAGTCGTCCGTCAATTTAACCTGATCGGATGACCCTAACATTGCCGTGAAATTATGTATACAGGACGTGTACCTTCTTACCATATATGTCAATGTAAGTTACTTCATTTTGAATTTACAGTTGTAAACGTGTATTTTTCAATAAAATCTACCAACTAAGGGTTCAGACGACCATAAACTCCTTCAGTATATGGCGGTCTGAGCAAACCTGTTGCTGACAGGCACCTGTGTGAACATACCGAATATGAGTATTGCCACTAAACAGGTTTTGAAGAAATGGGGAAATTGCCAAGTTTGGAAAGAAGAAGACAAGATAAGGGTAAAAATAATTTGACCTTGGACTCATGATCCCACAAATAAATAGAAGCATCTGTTTACGACATATGAACAGTTTAGTGTTCAAATTAGACTAAATGTTTTTCTTTTGTGTGTGTGTGTGTGTTTTTTTTTATTTGTTTTGTTTTTGTAGACTATGGTATAAACAGGGTATTGAGATAGCCTTTACTTAAATGATACTTTACTTACGATAAGGCGCTAGTGCATATCCAGCGTTCAAAAATAACACATGGAGGCTTCTGTAAGATTTCTTAAACTCTTCTGTAAACTTGACGACAGATTTAAACGACGATAATTCTACGTGCATGTACTGTAGGGCAAGAGTTTCTCCCTGTGTCAGTCCTTTTGTCCCTCGCGCTTTCTCTTCCTGGAATTCACTATTCATTCTTTCAATGGCCTGAAAATGTAATCAAAGTGAACACATCACCAGGTGATGAAAGTTTACACTTTTTAAATCTAACAGAAGATGGTATAACCCATTCCCACACAATCCCTCCTTTTTGCGCCCCTCAAGAAAAAAGCCTTGGAAAACATTGTGGAAAATGAAGAAATTGCTTGTATCAAGCAATTTCTTCATTATCCACAATGTTTTCTATCCAATAAGACGCAAAACATTGAAATTCCATTAACTTGAAATTGTCGTCTGCAGATTCTTTCAATTTGGACCAGTCTAAAGTTGTGCCGTGTTGGAATGGGTTAAAACAAATGTGTCACGTATAACTGCAACAGTATTTCAGTAACGGCCAATTACGCTTTACTGGCTCTCTAGCCTTCAGACAACCACTTCAGTTGACATAGCCCTAATCCTGAAAGAAACATATGTAAGATAGTACAAATGTTCTAGTAAATCATGAATAAGAAAAGGTGAATGGAACCATTCCAACACAATCCCTCTTTATACACCCATTGAAAGCTTTGTAAAACATCGAGGAAAATGAAGAAGTTTCTTCAATATCTACAAAATTTTCTTTCCCCTAAGGCAAGTATTTTCAAGATGTTATATACTTTAAATGAATTCAGCCAATTAATTTGATATACCAGATGTTATATACTTAGAATAAACTTAGTCTTTGAATTAAGCCCAGTCTAAAGTTTTGTCATCGGGTAGTTGACCAATGGCAGATGTCAATCAAGGAACCAAGCGACAAATCAAATTATTTGTTCAGCCCGGACCTGAGCTTTCAACTCCAACATTGGCCGCCTTTTTATAAAAACCTTTTTGTCGGTTTGGCGACTTATTCAAGTTGTAGTTACGACGTTAAAGTCGCCAACCAACTATACTACTTTTTTGTTACATGCTGCTGGCCATAAACTTAAAAAAAGCAATTGAACATCGAAGCGGCTCTTCTTGTCGAAGTCGATGGATTTTTTTCGCTTGATGTCCTTAGATTATCAGAGATGGATAGAATGTTTTTTTGTTTTTATGAAGGTATACTGATGTAGTGAAAACCAATAGATTGAATTACCTCCTTTGTTTTCTGCTCAGATCTGCAGGCCATTATCACTGTGGCTCCCATCATGGAACACCATTTTGCTATTTCATAACCCAAACCTGAAGACAAATAATACAAACGCTGCATTTTATAAATGTTTGACTTCAATAGTATTCAATTCATATTATTGCATAAAATCTACCTGTGTTTAAAAAGTTTTGAAGACATTGTAATAGCTTTGTAAAATATATTCAACTCGACAATATTGGCTTAATAGCTACATATAGAAAGACAAAAAAACTAACATTGGTTTGAGAATAAAGTAGGAAACGCCTAGCAAAAAAAGAAAGGAACATGAAATGTACTGATGTACTGCAGATCCAGTAAAAGTCGAGAAGTGGCTCCAGCTGACCCAAGGTTTGTGGTTGTGATGTTAAGAAGGAACGGAAGATGTCAAAGCTTGGCTGGTAAACAATTTCGCTGGGCATGCTTTTTCACGCCGCTTGAAAAATACCTTGTGAACCAATCAAATATTTGAAAAGTCGATTTGTGCCGCCGTCATAGCGCAGTCGGTGGCGCGTTAGACTCCTAATCTTGAATCATGGGGTGTCATGGGTTCGATCCCCGGCGGCGGTAAATATATCCTTTCCGACATTTGCCTCTCACCAACGGGTGGATAATCGTAAACCTAGGTGGGATAGCAGCTGGAGGCTAGGAAAGGATGTAGTGGTACTGGTGTGAGGAATACCAGGAATCCATTGTTAGGTGTTCCAGTCGCCGCGATATGACTGAAATACTGTTAAAAGTGGCGTGAAACCCCATTCAATCAATCAATTGTGAGATCATGTTATCTATAAAAACTAGTGCATTTTACAGTTAATAAATTTGTATAGTTATCGCCAATAAACACAATTAGAATTGAAGATATTCTGACCTGAACTTGCTCCTGTTACTACGATTGTTCTTTTATCATCCAGTTGAGTGATGGGCACGGAAGTTTCCCCACCCATGGTTATATTTTCATTTATCCGCGTGTAAATTTGTGAAATTTCCAATACACGGTTGTTTACATATAAATGTTTTTAGGTCAGTATAATAACCAGTTGATAAGTTGAGATATCGATCTCATAAACCCTCCCACGCGATAGTGCCTGTGAAATGCAGTGTTCCCCAGGGTTCTGTATTTGGGGGAAAAAAACAAAAAAACTATGTCATGTACACTAATTGTACTAAGCCAGTCGGTACTATATGCAGGAAGGAACCGTGATCTAGACCATCATTTCTATGCTAATCCACTTTCATGTAAACCTAACTGACAATCTTTGTAGAGATGAAGTTGTCAATCGTACTGAGTTATGTTTTGATAATACAATCCATTTGATGGAAAAAAAAAATGAAATGATAAATTTCACCCCTATAAAATCATTTGAATCAAACCCTGATGTATCAGTTTAAAAATTAAGTTGACACATCTGAAATGAAATACGAAACGTCTATAAGGAACTCTTTAGATTCACAAATGATCTAAGTAAGAACAGCACTAAGACTCTGGTGTTGTTTTTTTTTTATATATATATATTAGATTAGATCGGTTAGATTATTGCAACTCTTTATTGTTTGGACTACCCCAAAAGAACTCTGAGTAAGCTGTGGATAGTTCAAAATACATCTGCCTGTATTATCACGAGAACACAGAGGCACCATCATACTACACAATTTTGAAAGAATTACATTGGATACCTGTAAATCACATAATTTGTTATAAAATCTAAATTTATACCTTTAGAGCTCAACATGGTCAATCTCCCGGTTACATCAAATCCCTTTTAGACATAAATGTACCAAAACGAGATCTAAGCTCTTGATCAGATGCTATGACTCTTGTTGTTCCCTAAACCTAGCTAGAACGTATGGAGATCGTAGTTTTATGGCGGTAGCTCCAGCCTTGTGGAACTCTCTTTCATCAGTAATCATTTTCCACAACAGTTGCATCTTTTAAAAAAAAACAACTAGAGAATCATCTATCTTTACAAATTTATCCAAGTTAAATACATTTTACTGAAACATGCGTGTCTTATTCAATGTATATTAGTTAGTTTTCGTAGTTAGCAAAGTATCTGAATTAATTATGTATAACTATACCATGTTTTATTTGTTTACATGTATATTCTAGTTAATTTAGATTTTTAAAAGCACTTTTGGGCGTACTTCCGTATAAAAGCGCTATATGAATGTGGTTTATAATAATGATAAAACAAGTTTTTATGTTATTTTATGGGTTAGTGAATGAGTATATAAAAACATAACGGCATAACGCAATGCAGAAACGAAAGAACTTTTATCAAAACCAGATTAGACATTGTGAACTGACCGAGAGTGTAGTGGCAAGGGATACTATCTACTGTATGTGAATCCCCGTTGAAGATCGAATCCCGGGCGAAGCTATACATTAGCTTATTGGTTAGGATGCTTAGGAATATGCCTTGCATATATGGTGATTTTTAAATTGGAATGCGGAGCATTCCAACTTAGATTGAACAAAACCGCAAAATGAACAAAAAGCAATTTCATTTCGGGTTTTTTGATAACACATATCACGTGATCTCTTAAATATGAATGACTTCTCATCTCAACTGGCCACGGACAACCAGTTAGTTGTAGCCGAACACAATAATATGGCACATGTAAAGGATAATATAAAAATTCGTTCAGAGACTTCTAAAAATGCTTTATTTTGCTTTAAATTATTGAAAAATAAGGTAATAATCAGCGCAGTAATTTGTTATTTGTGATTCGCCGTCCCGTGTTTGGTAATCACGTGATCTCAAGTGACATGTGGTAGTCATGTGACCATAGATAGGCAATGTTTACAAATATGGTTCATGTCGCAAATGCATTTTTACAATAATCACGCCGCCCAACGCTTTAAAACATTCTAGAGCGATTAAGGGGGATCGTAGGCATCAAGCAACCGCGATTATTGTGGGATTTACAGCCTTTACTCAATAAAAATCAAATAGATGCAAAACGAAAGTAGAAGATTTTGAAAATTAGAATGTAAACATATCAACTTCCGGTTTCTACTTATTTACTAAATAATTACGCTTTATTATGTCGTTATTTACAAGTTTAAATCAATAATAACACATCAAACCTTTAACAAGTGTCATCTAGCTCTCATCTTGGTCCTTTTTACTTAAGATTGTTTTACTGTTCTAAAGCCGAATAACGAAAAGGGAAATCGCGCGACTACAGGGCGCCGAAGATAATTTAATACTATCTTCATCATTTTATAGGAATTTTTTGATAAAAGGCAAAACTACCATGTGCAACAATAACGTTACAATAACGTTAACGTCTTTTCCTTTTTCTTTTTCTTTTGAATTTTACTCACAACGCTTTAAATATTCTTTTTTCCGAAGTCTAAATCGGTATTACAAATCGATCACACTGAAACAAGTTTCCGCGCATTTCCGCAAGTTTCCACGTATCCTCATAAACTTGAAGTGAAAATCTACGTGAGTTTAGTATGATCGTTACAGAACTGGCCGAGTTGAGGGTCAAATAATAATCGAGGTCATTGATTTCTTACTGTAGAAGCTGTTTTTCTCTGTTTCCAAGATTCTAAAAGGAGTTCACTTATTACAGTTGATCAAAAGGATAATGTTATGCTTGAAAATTCTAATTTTGCGCGACACGAGCTTATAAACCATTCCAACACGATAAAATTTTAGACCAGTCCAAATTCAAAGAAGTAGCAGACGACAATTGTAAGTTGATGAAATCTTTAAAATCCTGGTCTCTTTTGATAGAAAACATTGTGAATAATGAAGAAATTGCTTGTAACAAGCAATTTCTTCATTTTCCGCAGTGTGTTCTAAAGCTTTCATAATGAGGGTCATCTAAAAGCGTCACTGTCTGGGAATGGGTTTGAGACAATGCTAGTTTTTAAATTCTGTATGTGGATTTATGTTCAAGTTGAACGTTATTCACGCACAAATGTACACGAATGGGAATGCTGGTTTAAGTTTAAAGGAGGGAGGCTTACTCGGAAAGTAATGAATGAATTTGAACCGAATTCCACAGTTATGACCTTTTCAGCGCATTCCAACTTCTCAGTACTTTCAGTTCTTTGATCTTTTTACTGTCGATAGTCTATAATTGGAATCAGATTTAAAATATTGTTTTGCTTTAAACTTTAGTCTTTTTCTAAGTGTAATTTGCTGCTTTCTAGGAGTTTTTTTACATATATGCCAAAAGACGATGCCTGCATCACACGAACCAGGGAATTTGGTTCTCTAATTTCTCGTTTTGTATAATAAAGAAGATGAAGATGAGGGGGGAGGGGCCTGTTACCAGCTGGTGGTAGGTAGAGGGATGAAAGTAGATGAAGACATTTTCATATACTGCTGAAGATGCGGGCAATGTTTTATTTCTAGCTAAATCGAAAATGGAATGAAGATTATGAAAAAAATGCCGATTTCCAACATCGCCAATTGTTTTTCTTTTCTCAGGTTCCCCATCGTCGTTGTGTTTTATTGCTTACGGTTCTGTAGTAGAGTGGTATTTATCTTACTTACCGTGGCATAAAGGTGACATGTGTTTGGGTCATTGCGCATGAGACAGCAGTTGGTTTTCTCGAGAGAACAATTCTATTATCTGAGTTTACATTGTATATAAGATTCAAGATGACCCTTGTCCGTTAATCTAAGTTCTAACCTAAACAAAGAAACAGAAATATGATACATAAAGGCGGCTTTAATATGCAGTTAAAAACACTCAAAGAAAAATAGCTAGAAAAAAAGAATTAAAATCAAAGTGCATTACGCACTGTAATTGGTCGTCACTGAGAAATTGGACATATCGTTGCATTCCGACTTTAGAATTATGGTAAAACAACTTTAATTTCTATTTCTTTCACAACACGTAGGTTCTATCCTAGTGTACGATATTTCCGTGAATGTTAATTAAAACTGATATTATTTTACACGAACGTACGACCTTGATGCAACATGGGTACCGACAAATGAGCAACTTTTTGTGAAAACTAGATTTAAAAAAATTCTCGAATGTTATATAGTCATGGTTAGATCATCCCTGCAAGCTTTTTTATAAAGCCATAACAGAAAAATGATGGAAATATGATAACTTAAGTTCAAGAGCAAATGCTGACAGCAGATTCGTGAACTTTCAAAACCCTCTCTTTTTCTGGGCTGAAATTAACAAATTCCTAAACAGCGCTGATTATAATCAAAGGAAAAATCAATTGATACTACTCTTTGGGCGAATTCTTTAGACAGCTTGAAAGCATAATAATCAAATTTGCTCTCCAGCAGAACGTTCAGTACTTTGATTAACTTAGGGCTGAAAAATAAGTGAGTGGCAGTATCATCTATGTTTACATCTCGATATGATTGAAAGAATGGGTTGGTTAGACGCGTTCGTCCTTGAAGTATGCATCTTTAAAGCGTGTGACCGTCCAGTTTTCCTTTACTCCTTTTGATAATTCTTAACTTGTAAAATTAAATAATTTTTCTTCTGGTTTCCTGTCAGAATATACGTCTAGTTGGGTTAAAGGCAGTTTTGGTTAACTGCAGCGACACAATCTCGAGTTTATGATTATATAAATTGGTCTACGACCAATTAAATAGTCCGTCTTTTTCCTTTTTTTCCGACAAACAATCAGTTGAGTTTCACCAAGATTAAGCCAATTTTGTAGCCCCAAAGCATACAAATAATTTGTAATTAAGTCATCTTTTCCATTGTTTTCAAATGACCTCATTTTCACAAGGCATCATCCTTAGACATAATAATTGTATCGTCCAAGATGCATTAAGACATGGTTAAAGATATGGCCCTAAGAGTGTACACAAATACATCACTGAGGGCTCTTTCCCGGCTTTTCCCGTTTTCATTTGGGTTCAACTGTATTGGCCAAGGATCGTCAATATTGAAAATAAATGACCCGAAGACTGTAAAAGGAAATAGTCATTAAGGTATATTTTTCCTTTTATCCAATGGAACCGTCCCATGTCCGAATAGGGCTCTACTTTATGACCTTATATTTATCTTGGAAATTTTTTATCAAGGTTGCGACAAAAATGCGGTCCCCTAATTGTACAGAAAGAATTCATCGTTAGGACATTTCTTCCTCTGACTTCGCATGTAAGCTTTCCGTTTCCAGTAGAGGCAATCGTTATAACCTGATATTAACAACTGTGACCAGGTTTCATCAAGAGTGGGTGAAAACTAGAGTGTAAACAAAGAAATCGTTAAAGTCGGACAACTAATGACGGTCGACGGGTATTGGAGGATCACGAAATCTACCCATGAGCCCATCGTACTCAGGTCAGCTAAAATTTATCAAATTTATAATAAACCATCTTCTCGAAATATCACAGTATTTCCAATGTTTGACACTAACTGATTTAGTTTGCTCCAGTCCTGTACAACCAGTTTGACCGAATTCTTACAAGCCCTCCGCTTTGACTGAAAGGTCTGCAAAAATAAAGTCATTTGATGCAATATAAAAGTGCACGTGTTATGAAGTCTATGATTTGTGTAGTGCATGTGACTGAAATAGAATTATTAGGAAACAGTATGGGAAAAGAAGAAATTGCTGCTTACAAGCAGTTTCTTTATTCCTCAAACTGTTTTCCGTGACGAAATATCCATTTCATGAAAACTAGTGATTGGCTTGGATAAGGTCAAAAAGATGAGATTTATTCGAATTGAACTTCAAAAAGACAATTTTACAGGCCCAAAGGACCCGAAGCCTAGGAATCAAGTATGGTCTTCCTATAAATCACTGGCTTCCAACCTGAGGACTGATATGAGTGTCGACCCCTGAATTTTCCAAGGCGTCGTCAGCTCTTCGTGCACATTCGTACTAGTACCATGTGCCAATTTCGGGACGAATGTTGATCTTTTTGCCAGGATCAGGGCACATTCAGACACAAACGACGCACACCGAATGGACTAGATGTACTGCGCGAGCATCCTTTCTCCCTGTCTTTGACTTGTAAATTCCTTCGTAATAAAATGAAAAAAATAAAATTCTCAAAACACTTTACAGGTTATAAATCGTTACTAAATCTCGCCGAAATTTCTGCGAAAAAAGCCTCATTGTAAAATTGTTGAAATTGTCCTTCGTGTGTATTTCGCTCATTCTCGGGTGAAAATGATGTAAAATGAGCGGTATAAACCCAAAGGACGTTTTAAAATAAACTGGCAAAAGCATGTACCAAAGCACTTATTCTACTTTCACAGTGTACGTGTAACTATTTTTCATTGAACGTTGAAAATGGACGGATCGCTGTTTTCAATCAAAAGGTCGATTGACCAATCAAATGAGACCGAAAGTGAACTTTGAACTCCAACGTTTATGCTTATCCATTTCTTTTGGTTTGGTGACTTAAACATCTTGACTTCGGCTTATTAGAGCTATAATTAACGACATTAAGGTCGCAAACCAACCACTATATTCTATTTCTTTTACATGTTAATGGCCACGGAATTTGCAAAATAACGCCGTTTAACCCTTTTCTGTAGGGTTTTTCCGTCCCTGTGCTTTTATTCTTGAGAAAACATTGTAGGAAAAGAAGAAATTGCTTGTAACAAGCAATTTCTTCTATTCCCACAATATTTTCACCCTGTAGATTGGTTACTTTTGGAATTTCACTCACTTTTAATTGTCGTCTGAAACTTCTTTGGATTTGGACAAGTCTAAAATTTCGAAAAACAGGAAAGGGTTAATAACTACTTTGAATTTCTAGTCTGAGGTCTGTAGGTAGGGTCAGCGGTTCGTTAATTACCTAACTACCTTACGATTCATCGTTCTTGACACTTTTATGACTAAACAAACACATAATGAGCTTCAAATATTTGATTATAATAGATTTTATTTATGATATATCACAATTTGTATTTAATGTATTATATAAGTACATATTAATCTTTAGCATAAAAACGATTAACAAAAAAGAGGACATTTGGTAATACAGTCATATACTATTGAGTTCGTCTATCAAAAGCGGGCGTTCCGGTTGTTTGAAAAAAGAATTCATACCTCCATCAACAAAATTTTTAGCACGCAGCTATTTTGTTTGCTTTGCACAAAATAGTCCCATATAAAAAGTATCAAATTTGTAAAGTTTTTTGCTTTTTGGCTCGATGCTATTAAATTTTAAGAAATGAAGAGAATATTTTTTCATGGAGATATGTACCGAAAACCTAATCACACCTATGTATGAATCCGCTTCGCGTATTCATACAGTGTGATTAGTTTTTTCGGTTCATACCTCCATGAAAACGAAAAATATTCTCTATATTTCTTGGTTGAACAAACTTATCTAGCAAATAACGAGACCCAATGTTATCTGAGGTTAGCTCTACATATTCTGAACAGCGTGGATAGCTTTCGCCCTTCCCCTTTCGCCTAACGGGTCACGTGCAGTAGAAAAGTACATTATTGTAATTACATATCAACAAAAACGTATATTAAATTTTAGCGTAATAGAAAAAATAATAGCCTTAGAGTTACGTCTCATACTATTTCACATGTCGTCATTGGGCGTGCAAAATGTCGTAACTACAGCTTTATTCAAGCTGTAGTTACGACATTTTGTACGTCAAACGACGATGTTTTCGACGTGCAACCTTTTTGCCTTGAGAAGCTTTTGGTCGGTATCCACCCATAGAGCGCGTAGTGATTACTCTGATCAGACTGTGCGGATGCCGCATATTCTTATCCGAGTCTTTACTTGGCGCACTCGATTAAAGGCTTGAAAATTAATGTCATTCACGGAATCAAAAAATCCAACGTTTTAATAGACCTCTAAAATTTTCTTTGGCGCGACTTGAATGATATATTTATTATTTATTAAAAATTTCTGAATATCATCAAGAGTTATAATTGTGCAATTTAAATTTATATAAAAATGATATGAAAATGTGTATATCACAATTAGCTGTCTCTCTGTCTCTCTTTCTTTCTTTCTTTCTCTCTCTCTCTCTCTGCATCTCTGTATCTCTGTCTCTCTTTCTGTTCTCCCCTCTCTCTTTCCCTCTCTCCCTCTATTCTTTCATTATTTCTTTTGTACTGTCTTTCTTTCTTTCACACTTTCTGCCACAAATCTTCAATTAATGAAACAAACTTATCTAATAAGTCGCACTCACACCTGGACACAAAGTCTATATTTATGAGAAACATATTCGACTTTCTCGAAATTACATGCAGTAGGTGGCAGACTTTACAATTATAATAAAAACAAATTAGAGAGTTTCAGATAATAAGATATCTCAGATCAATTATCGAGTGGTTGATTGCAGTTTCATTGGACTAAGAAAACATCTGGCAACTTAAACTATCCAACTATTTACGTCTCTCAAACTTACAAAAAAAATGTTGAAAATGACGAAGTTCTTGTAAATTATAAATTTTCATCAAATTATAATTTCATTTTTAGTTTCGTCTATCAAAAACGAGCATTCTGCTTGGTCGAAAAAAATTATTCATAACTCCTAGAACAAAATTTTGAGCACACAGCGATTTTGTATGCTTTCGCACAAAATAGTCCTGTACAAAAAGGTATCCAAATTTGTAAAGCTTTTTTTTCGGTAGGTGCTAATAAATTATAAGAAATGAAGAGAACATTTTTGGTTTTCATGGAGGAATGAATCGAAAAACCTAATCACACAATGTATGAATCCGCTTCGCGTATTCATACATTGTGTGATTAGGTTTTTCGGTTCATACATCCATGAAAACCAAAAATATTCTCTTCATTTCTTAAAAAAAACTGTTGTCTGCGAATGCTGTCGATACTGATAAGTGTTGAATTGGCCAATCGCGACTTTCAATCAAATAACCAATCCCCTAGGAAATCATTCATGTTGGAATTGAATTTTTGAACTACGACATTTGCCGCCATTTTGGTGAATCAGTTTTGTTAGTTCGGCGACTAAGCTATAGTTACGGCGTCTAGGACGCCAACAAACCACTCTACTCATTTGTAGCATGCTACTGGTCATAAATTTTGCAAAAGAAAGCGGGACTTCTTGTCGGCGTCAATGAACGGGGCCAGCGATTTGTCGATACTGTCGTCAATTCTGTCGTCAATTCTGTCGTCTGGTAATCGGTTATGAAAATAAAGCATCATGAAATTAACGTTTAAAATAAATTAAAGTTTTCTTGTAAGCAGTGGCAATTATAGAATGCTACAAAGGAGAAAAGGTAAAAAGAAGGGATTGTGTGGGAATAAGTTAACTCTTAAGTTACTATAACCTCGTTTCTTTATCATGAACAAACCAATGCTTGCTAGATTACAGTTCTTTTTGTCGTTAGTGTGTTGACAGATCTTTTGTCAAGGGAAACAACTTCTGACCGTTTACAGGTATTCCTATACATTAACATGTGTAAGTACTCTTTCTTTGATTTCGTACTAGATAATTAATGATCAATTTATTGTAGAATCGATCAGGGATGTGGTTTTCGATAAGTATTTTACTAGGCACGTAGAGAGCATCGGTTCTGTCAGATTGTGCAGGCTTGACAAGGTCGAAATTTCGGCATTGTATGGGTTTTCCAAATGTTTCGCACAAAATAATAATTTGAATGATAAATCGTTTACTATTATTAAATATCATTACTGTTATAGAAATGTTATTAAAATATTGTGGTCCTAACCGTAGTAGAATGGTCATCTATCAACTTACGTATGGTGAGATAATGTATTGGGTAATACACGACCGTAGTCCTATATAGCCATTTCATGTGACTAAATCATCAAAACCAAAGTTCGCGGTCATCCGCGGAAGTCACACACCAAATCGGCTTGAAATGGATGTCTTATTTTTATTGTATCGAACAAATACTTCAATGAATTATTACTCGAACTTGCCATTGAAAATTTAACCTGAGGCAGTACAATTTTATTTATCCCTTGTTATACAGTGTAAGATCTAACACAGAATCGCATCTTTAACACTTTCCTGTACAATCCCTTGTTTTTACGTACCTGTGATTTTATACACGAGAAAACATTGTGGGAAAATAAGAAATTGCTTGTAACAAGCAATTTCTTCTTTTCCCACATTTTTTTTCAAACCCTTAGGTCGGTAACATTTCAAAACTGCACCCACCTTTACTTATCGTCAGCAACTTCTTTCAAATTAGACCAGTCTAAAATTTTCATAAACGGGAAAGGGTTAAAGATGAAAGGGCTGAAAACCCTGGGATCACCAATTGTTGGTTCATATTCATTTTTTAAACAACTCTGGCTTAAAAAGGGAAAATCAGGTGGTTTAGACTAAGATTGGACTGCACATAAACGACGTCAATTGTAAAAGTTATGACCAAACATATATCTTCGCTAGCCAAGGGTACTAACTCCACCTTGTTCCTTACGAACAAGGAACAAGGTGGAGTTAGAACCCTTGGCTAGCGAAGATGAATGGTTATTGGCAACCTGAATGTCGTATCTAGAGTTTATTCAAGACGTAGTTACGACGTTTAAGTTACCAAACCAACAAGAGTGATTCATATAAATGTGGACCGATGTTGGAGTTCAAAGTTCACTTCCGGCCTAAATCAATGATTTGATTGGTCGACTGATTCTTTTATTGACAGCCGCCAACCGTCAATTGCACGAGTAGCATGCTCTTGATTTATAAAACAGTCGTCCAGCATTATCACCCATCGTCAGCCTTAATGGCTCGTGCAAAACTATTCAACAAACAAAGCATACGACGCATAAGCCGTGATCTTGGCCATATCTATTTTCTTAATATTGAAAATGTAGGTAGGGATAACCGTTAAAGAGTACATTTTCAGTCATATCGTAAATATCGCCAAAGTGTTGCAGTTATGATATTTCGGTAGACCAACATCGATATTATTGTTCAAAAAACCTTGCCCATTTAACTGCCCTAACTACCAATAATAGTCTTTCCGCCATTTATAACTTCATCTTCATTTTCAGATTCTACTTTCTTCTCTTCTAGTTTGGCAGTTGTTGCAGCCTCAACCTTCTCTGTTTTACTCGTTGATTCTGTGTTTGATTCTGAACTCAATGGCTTGTATTCCACCTTGACCCTCTGCTCTTTGCCAGCAACACTCTTACACACCCCGCGAGTGATAAGTTTTAGTTTGACGTCTATCTTATTCGTCTGTTCATTCGTCACTTTTAGAACACTAACTCTACCGTCCGTCCTGTTAATATAATCTTGGTCAAAGATCTTACTGATGTTCATAATCCAGAATGTTTTGATTTCCCTGTCGTCCGAAATTCTCCGTATTGACACAGGTAATTGGCCTTTGGGCAGGGACACAATTGTTTCGACTTCGAAATCAACAACCATGGCAACTTCTTTTAATTCAAGCACGGCAATTGCACGTTTACCGCTTGGAACTTCAACTTCTGTGTCTATATTCCACGACTGCGTTTCCGTATACTCCTCCCCTTTTGTGTTGGTGACGGACATTTCACCACTTACTCCGCCCCCGAATTTTACAAGCCCTCCAAGATCAACCTCCAAATTCGTCTCTGCACCTATTGTATAGCTGTCTTGTATCTCAATGCTAGTTGTTGCGGTCGTTTCTCTGCTAGTGCTGAAGGTAAACTTTTGTTTGTCTTCGGTTTTATTCTCATATTCGGACGTGTATAACGGCAGTTCCTTTTCCTTGACTTTCATTTCACGTTCTTTCACCGTTAACGGGCGATACGATTTGGTTGTGCTATGTTTAAAGTCAACGTAACCCCATCGAATATCGATATAGTGCTGGTTCTTCCTGAGGAACATATTTTTGAAGAATCCAATCTCCTCTTTATATTTTCTCCACACATACTTCTCAATGCGTTCTTGAAGATTGACCTCATATATTCTTTCTGTGTTTGAACTCATTTTTTTTCTGAAAATAAAGAGAAAAATATTTTGGTGTGTGCATAGTTTAAACAACAGATTGAATTATGTAAAGAAAACAATGATAAAATACTGGGCAAAACAGACATCTATTCAATGCAAGAAGTAAACTGTCGGTGTTCTACGAAAACCTCGTAACTACATCTTACAATAAGCTGTAGTTACGAGATTTTAGCAGAACACCTTAAATATTCGAACCATGTGAGTGACATTTCAAATTATTCCCATATGTGTGGAGCATTGACATTCAATTTGGCATCCAATAGCATTCAGAATATTCTCTACAACCAAAAATTCGTTTATTCTAACTAAAGTAGACTGTTCAACACATTGCCCGACGACAAATTTTAGGTTGGTCTAATACAAAAGAAGCTGCAGAAGACAATTTTTAGTCTGTGAAATTTTGAAATTATTTGTCTTTAGGGTTAGAAAACACTGCGGATAATAGAGGAATTGCTTGCATCAAGATTTTTTTTCATTTCCACAATGTTTTCAATTTCATTTTGTTTCTTGGGGCGTCAAAAAGCGTCATTTTGTGCGAAAAGGTTTAAAGTAATTAATTTGTGGGCGTAGCATCTTACTTATAATGGAAAACGCCCTGATGCATAACGTTAATTAAACTGCTAGCGAGTTCTAGATAGGCATATATCAAATTTGATGACGATGAATTATCATTAAGAATATGTGCTAACAGTAACTCCTTAGTAGATCCTTAGTCAGGTTAATTACATTTAACCCATTACGACACGGCAGAATTTTAGACTGATCCAAATTGAAACGAGTAGCAGGCGACAATTTGAGGTTCATGAAATTATAGATAATTTAACATTCTGGGTAGAAAACATTGTGAAAATGATTGTTCTTCATTTTAGGCAATGTTCCCCCCCCCTTTTTTTTCTTTTTGGGAGCGATCCAAAGTATCATTATGTTGGAATGGGTTAAAACATCAACATCGACGTTTGGCGACACAAACCCCGTAAGTATAAATTGAATGAAGAACGAGGTTAAGCCTATTCCCACTCAATAACGCCTTTAGACGCCCCTCCCCCAAGAAAAAGCTTTGGAAAACAAAGTGGATAATGAAGAAATTGCTTTTAAAAGCAATTTCTTCATTATCCACGATGTTTTCTACCCAAAAGATAAAAAAAATCTAAAATTTCATAAACCTTTAATTGCCGTCTGTAACTCCTTTCAATTTGGACTAGTGTAAAAATTTGCCGTCTGGTAATGGGTTAAGCCAACCGAGGAAGAGTCAGGATGATGTCTTTGGCATTCCAATAAGTAAGCTTAAGTATCTTTACAAATGGTTGCTATTGAGAGATAAGGAATGTACAAATATACAGTTTCCAAGGAAATGTAAACAAAGCCCGCAAGTAACGTGAAATCGATCACAAACATCTGTTGACTACTTGATTGACGGATTGTTAATTGCAATTTTTAGAAAGAATGTTTATTCATTGATTTTTTAGGTGGCTTGCTGTTATGGAGACCCGAAATTCTCGTTCTCTGTTTTTAAGCGTTTTATGAAAAATCGCTGTTGAAGTTAAAGTCGGTTTGTAATTATCATTTAAGACTTTAGAAATTGGGAGCGACTGCACGCCAGAAAAGAGAACATATCGATAATTATTTAATCCCTACATTTATTTGTTTGTTTGAATGGGGTTTAACGCCGCTTTTAACAATCTTTCAGTTATATCGCGGCGGCTGGAGCACCTAACAATGGATTCCTGGTATTTCTCGCACCAGTACTACCACTACACCCTTTCCTAGCCTCCAGCTGCTATCCCACATAGGCTTACGATTATCTGCCCATTGGTGGTAGACAAATGTCGGAAAGAGTATTGCCGCCGTCGGGGATCGAACCCGGGACCCTTTGAATGAAAGTCCGACGCGCTACCAACTGCGCTATGACGGCGGCTGCCCCTACATTTTTAACATACTGAATAATTCATAAAGTGACAGAATTATAGACTGGTCCAATTTGATTGAAGGATGTTGTATGCGGCAATTCAAATTATTTTTAAATTGAAGATCGGTGCGAAATAGGACGAACATGCTTGTAACAAGCGATGTTAACTTTTCTCACAGTAATTTCTCAAGCTATATTTATTCAGTGTATTACATCTGGGATCATGTCGTAATGGGTTGACGTCTATTCTTAAATCTTGATGTCGGCTGCAATCGGATAACTGTTCCATATATCAGTTATATCAGGTTTACCGTAAGGTATTTGCGACTTAATAGTAAACGTAACTGGAGTACGTGTACTTATTATTTAAAGAGAGTCCAGCATTAACTAGAACTAGGTTATAGAGGGGGTTGTTTTTACACTACATTATGGATGTACAAGTTCGAGTGAGTGATCAAAGACCAATCTATTATCGAGAATGGTAGGCGGTAACGGTTTCGCGAGACTCAACCGTGCTTGTCGATCTTTACTGATCTCCTCATGTTTAGTTTTGACTGAACATTGTATGAGAGAAAGATACTCTGGTTCTAAACTACAAACCCTGAAAAACAGTTTCTTTTTGTAGCATATGACTTTAAGTTTTTATCAAGACGAATTTCTATATCGCCAATATCTTTTTTTGAAGATTGAAATATAAATGCATGAAAAGAATTATAGAATGTTATCGATTTTCCCACAAATACTTTATTGTTTCCACCAAACACGAATTTGATTCCCCCCGT
This sequence comes from Fragum fragum, assembly GCA_946902895.1. Taxonomy (NCBI): domain Eukaryota; kingdom Metazoa; phylum Mollusca; class Bivalvia; order Cardiida; family Cardiidae; genus Fragum; species Fragum fragum. Next base: position 57,399,407 of record OX336369.1, on the reverse strand, counting down.
AAAAGGAGAGAGCGATTAGAATAAATGTATATCTGATTTATGTTATTTAAGATATAATTTTTCGCTTACACAAGATGCATGAAGGATCATAGTAGTTTAAATAATTCATCTTACACAGGGTATATTTGATAAGGGACCTGCCCTGATATGACGCGAAAGTATGCTGATACACTATAAACGACCCTTAGATAATATTTCAACATATTTTCCTGCACTCATCAATGTATACTCAACGCCAAAAGAAACGTCCACAAACTGTTGAAAAAAATAATAACTTTTTGTATCATTGCTAGAATTTCTGTATTCCTTTTAGTAGAAAGGACCTTTGACATACTGCATACGGTGAGATGCATGGTAGCTACTTTACAAGACAACCACATCAAATCCAAAAACACGCAATTACTGATGCCACGATGAATTCTTGCATCAATATTGAACCAGAGCTTAACTGCATAGACGCAAAGTCAAGTTTCAAATGCAATGCGCTTCGACAGATCAGACTTCGCCTATCACGTTACGTGATTTAGGTAGCTGGAATTGGCATATTGTGTTTGCCTTGCTGCACAAGGGCGCCAAGTTTCTAGCAATCCGTTCATCCGCTCAATGACACACGGGAAATCTGACATTAACAGGTGGTGCTCTTGCATCAAAATCGAACCAGAGCTTTACTTCATAGAAGCACAATCTAGGTTCAAATGCAATGCGCTTCGACAGATCGGACGTCGTGCTATCACTTCACGTGGTTTAGGTGGGTGGAATTAGCATACTTTGTTCGCCTGGCAGCAAAAGTGCGCCAAGTTGCTAGCTATTCGTTCACCCACTCCATGACTCACGGGAGATTCGGTATGAACCCATGTCATGCTGATCCCGGAATATTCCTGTTTTGGCAGGAGGTCTATACAAAGATCAGCCTGCACATTAGTGCACTCTGATCTTTGTCTAGACCTGCTGCTTGTCCTTTTTATAAAGCCAGAGATGTTTATTAGATATATTCTTTGAAATAGCTATTACCCTCAAGTTTTCTTACAGCACTTTGACTTTAATTCAATTTTGTAGAGAATTTAATTCAGCATGACAAGGGGTAAGAGGTGGTGTTAGGTAACAAACGAACCACTCTACTTTTTTTTCATGCTACGTTTTTGAAAAAAAAAAAAAACACAAAAAAATCCGTTTAAAATCGAAATGTAGTCATTGTGCGGGGGCCAACTGAGTAATTTGGCGGGACCAGCTATATATGGTTAGGTGCTCCCTATCTTACTTCAGGTGAAACAGACGAGAACAGAGCTAGGCGATTAATTTTACACCTACCATCTAAATAGAATCAAAGTATAACTTCTGTGTTTCAAAAAATTGAGTGCGCATTTTAGATAGGTACCAAAGTTTTTCGAACTTTCGATACTATTTTCAATCATATTCATAAACGGAACATCTGTCAGTTTCATTAATTTACCGAATAATGTCATTTGGGGGACACTTTCCTTTATGTGACGAAATCTATTTTTGCTAACGATGAAAAGTGACGAACAAATGATATCTGCATTCATCTCAATATTTCAATACACAATGGTATTCTTGTATTGAATACACAAGGTCATCAATACGCTATTTATCAAAATATATCTATCAAATATCGGAGATAGGATAATAATGAAATAGCTCGGTATCTTTGTTATGTCTTCGTTTATATATGTGACCTGTCACGCAAAAAGGGACCATCTCAAAATCTGCGTAGTCTGACTAGGATTGATAATCGTTGGATCGCCGCTGCCAATAAAAAATCGATTGACCAATGAAACCAATCATTTTAACAAGAATTTAACTTTGAACTTCAGAATTTATGATAAGCATTTTTATTTGGCGACTTATTCCAGCTGAAGTCACAACGTTTAGGTGGCAAAATATCGATATTTATTTATTTATTTATTTATGTATTGGTCTATTTGATGTCATTGGCCTCATACATGTATTATACAAAAAAAAAAAACCGTTGTTTATTACCTACGTCGAAAGGTCATGTAGGAAGTCGGCGATCTATCATTTTTTTAACCATTTCCTGTTTAATCCCTGGTTTTTACGTCCCTGTTCTTTTATACTTGAGGAAACATTGTGGAAAAAGAAGAAATTGTTTGATACAAGCAATTTCTTCTTTTTCCACAATATTTTCTACCCTACTGAATGTTTATTCGTCAAATCAAACCTCTTTGAATTTTTGTCTGCAAAACCCTTGAATTTGGACAGGTCTAAAATTTTGTAAAACAGGAAAGGGTTAAACACGAAATTATTAATCTACCTTACTTTTCAGTCATTTCTATAAAAAGGTCGCGGTCAAAGTACAATGGTAGCTTTCCGGACTCTCAATTATGAGGTCACGGGTTCGATCCGCGGGAAGTATCCTGTCTGACATTTGTCTCCCACCAATGGGTGGATAATCGCAAACCTAAATGGGATGAGCAGCTGGAGGCTCGGATGTAGTTGTAGTGCTGGTGTGAGAATACCAGAAATTCATGGTTAGGTGCTGCAGCCTCCGCCATATGATTGAAATACTGTTAAAAGTGGCTTCAAACCCAATTAAATCAATCAATCATTTGGGACCCAAACACCGAACCTGTACATAACGAACATGAAGATGCAAGCTGATTTGACTGAAACATTCTTAAAAGTGGCGCTAAACCCAATTCATACGGTACAAATTTTCCGAAAAACAAAAACTGATTTGCACGATGTAATGACTATCCCATTCTTGTCTATGGTCAAAGATGATACGGCACTATGCCGCTTTCAAAAAATGTAATGAATATGTGTAACTGTACATTTATTAGCTGGCAAAGCGTCAGCTTTGATAGCTTAAGTTAACAGACAAAAATTTGAGGTCTTCTCAAAGTTCAATGAGTGCAAACCGCCACTGGAGGCTTAACCACTAAATTCATTTAATGTCTACGCAATAAAAATTAGTTCTTCAAAAGCGTGTTATAAAACCCATTCCCACTCAATCCCGTCTTTAAATAATCCAGCGAAAAAGCTTTGGAAAACATTGTTGACATTGAAGAAATTGCTTGTACAAGCAATTTCTTCAGTGTCAACAGTGTTTTCTACCCTACAAAAGACATCAAGATTACGTAAGAAAACCATGCTTTGCTAGCTTACAGTTCTTTCAGTACTTTGATATATATTTTATGGTCTAAATGCGAACGACAGGAAACAGTATCAGTAATTCTACGGATTGATTTGTGCATTTACCGCTTCCGGTTGACTGTTTGAATTAGTTAAGATCATGGAAAGGTGCCGCTTTCGGAAATAAAAAAAAAATGAATAAATAAATAAAAAAATGAAGATTTTTTCTCTTTTACTGTAATGTTAATACGCTTTTCACAAAATCGCAAAATTCTAATTCATTTAACCCCAAGCGTATTTCTCATTACCAGGTGGCAAAATTGAAAGGGGATGCAGAAGGCAATTTAAAGTTTATGTAATTTAAGATTTTTTCAACTTTCTTGGCTGAAAACATTGTGAAAAATTACGAAATGGCTTGGTTCAATCAATTTCTTCATTTTACACAATGGTTTCCCAATTGTTTTTCTTTGGGCGACAAAAAAGTCATTGTGTGGGAATAGGTTAACAGAAATCTCGGGTGTTAATACTCGACAAGAGCTTTACAAAAGGAATACCTACTGCACAACTAGGCAGACTAAGACTGGGTTTGTTTATGAAAAAAAAATGATTTTAGGATTCGAGCCGATGACATTCAGATGTCTAATCTAGCACGTTACAGGTAGCAATATCAAGAATAGACAGAATAGAACAGAATATTTAATAAAGATAAACGACTTGAACACGTTCAGGTATGGTTCATTAGTTATATACATAATATGATCGAATTGACGCTTATCCCACTCAAAAATACTCAAACTCGTTCGTTCACCATTCCATTCATAGCATTCAAATTACTCACTCACATTCAACGATGCCATTGACTGAGCTGAATTTTGGACGCATCTGATTGGTCCTAGATTGTTAAAAAGTATTCATAGATTAATATATAACTTTTGTATAAAGGAGTGAAGTTACATTGTCGGTGCTCGAGCAAAATGTCGTAACTACATCTTTATTAAAGCTGTAGTTACGACATTTTGCTCGAGCACGGACGATGTCATTCATATCATTCACAACATGCTCATTCTTCTCATTCTATTTCAAAATTATTGAAAAAAATATCATTTAATTTGTCATTTTACGTTGTTCTTAACTGTTTAACTCCACCATAATCGTAGTTTAAATAAATTCGGACTTCGCGTGAAATGTATGTTCGATTATTTATCGTCGCTACAGTAGCATTTGCCAGTATGAACGACGCCGTCCGGAAGACAGTTAGATGTTACGGGGGATAGTGTATGGATACAGGACGAAACGACTGATAGATCCGCCTGGTTCTTTGATGTGCTCGATGTAAAGCAACCTCACACAGGGCTTTTAACATCTCATGTAAACGAAAACTAGTGTTTTAGTTTGGTCGCCCAGGGCTCGAACCCGTGATCTTCAGGCATGAAGTCAACTGCCATACCAAATGAGCTAATCAGGCCGACACAGACAGCATACATGTAACAAGCTATAAGAGTACCTCTCATGCATGAAGCTCCCATTTCATATATTAATACACAAGCCGTGCACACCATACAATCGCAAAAGCAGCTTCAATAATCTGTATTTACGACAGTACGATAACCATCTCAATGGCTCTGTCTCAACAAAAAAGCGAAAAGGTCCTAAGGTAAAAAGCCGTTTATTCATGATTCATACCTCATGAAAATTAATGACAGTACTGTAGGGATGTTACTCCCGGCAGGATCAAAAGCCGAAACATCCCGACCGCGTTAATAATATATAATAGGAAAATACCGACTCATCCTTAACTCGTATATAAAACTCGACACAAACACATTGGTCGGGCTGTCAAACCTATTAACCTATTACCAGACAACAATAATTAGACTCGCCTATATTCAAGGAAGTGGCAGTTGGCAATTTCTAGTTGATATGATTTTAACTAACTGTCTGTTTGAGTTGAAAACAATTTGGAAAATGAGTAAATCGCTTGTCACAAGCGATTGACTTATTTTCCATTTTGTTTTTCTATGTCGATATCTATAGGGTGGTAAAATGATGCCTGTTACAAACAATTTATTCATTTTCCACAATGTTTTCCAGAACTCCTTTTTTCGGTTTATAATTCTTTAAGGATAAAAAAAATGTCGGGATGACTTCAATATTGAAAAATTGAAATAGAATTAAAATCCAGGAATGTTTCTTTTTGTGCTACTTTTAACAAATATAAGCGAGTTCGTGCTGAACAATTATATATTTAATAAAGAGGACTGGCTGTTGTGTTATGGTCAAGTTTTCCATTTTTAAGCTTAAAGATATGTTGTATATACAATTTTGACCGGACACCCAGGGCTTCGTTTAACCGTTCGTGATTTTCTGGTCGACATAAAGATTAAGATTGATACGTTAATACCTTTATATACGAAAGCTTCATGAGAACATTTGAAGTGTGTGTGTGTGTAATTTTGTTCTTATTTTTTCATGCGATACAGAAAAAGATTTGGCTTTGGAAGAAAGAAAGAAAGAAAGAAAGGCGTACAATGCAAGATTTTCGTAGCTTTATTTTATGTTTTATTAAAAGTGATAAAATTTAATCTAAGATTGTTGAAAACGTGTTAAAAGAAATGGTAGTGCGATTAATTGTATTTTAGTCTGTTCATGAACAAAATAGTCGGAATGTCCTTCCTTTGCTGGATCTTTGCAGGAAAGGGATTTGCAAATGAGCTTTTGGCTGCTCAGTAAACTAATCTATGACAAAGAATGATTTGTCTTTGATATGATTTTCTAATTAAAAGACTACCGGTTACCTTCGATTTTTTTATTCATCTATTATATTTACTTATTTATTTATTTTTGCACGGGCACTAAAATTACAAGAAGCACCTTTTCGGCCAATTTGTATTAACATTCCGATAATTGACGTACTGTTATGTTTTAACCTTTACTATTTTTTTTCTCAAATTTTTGGACTTGTCCCAATTGACAAATCTCTGGCCCCGCCCACTTACTACCTAGGCCAAGTCCATTAACTCCAACAGAAAGTTCCGCTTCGACTTTTAGCAGTGTTATTTTGCAAAATTTATGATCAGTAGTATGTAGCAAAAAAGTAATATGGTTGGTTGGTGACCTAATAAGCTGTGGTTACGACCTTTTAGAGGAAGGTATCGTTGTTTCTGAAACCTAGATAAGAAAAATTACCAAGTGCCGAAAAATAGACTCAAACGAACATTTTATACTTTAAGTTAGGTCAGGTATTGTCTTGGTGGTTATCTAATAGACCTAAAGTGGCTTTTTCTGGTTATAGCGGAATTCCAGGTTATTTTTAGATATCACGGAATTCGGCTGTCGACATCGGATGACCTCATTTGCATATGACCCAGTCAAATGAAGGTAACAAATTTACTAGCGAAACAGCCAACGTCCTAAATCATGTTTCATGAAAGGACTGATCTTTACAGACCGGCTAGCGAACATTACTCCTGATGACGTAACGATGACGTTGGTTTGATGTAATTTGAACTAGATGCAAGGCTCTAACGGTTATTCGCGCCACTATAATTTTCGTAACTGTCTCGGATTAATCTAAAAATAGATTAATAGCCTACGTAGGCTATTAGGGAAATACCCTGCTTTTTTCTGATAAGCGACCTCATATTTTTGCAAAACTACTTTTCGGCATATTGTTTTCAAATAGTTTATGAGAGGAAATAAAAATAATAAAAATCTGTGACATGAAAAAACATCGATACCTACCTTTAAGTCTCAAAACCAACAATAAAGGTAACCAAAATGGCGGCCAATGTCGGAGTTGATAAGCTGAGGTCCGGGCTGAATAACATATTTAATTGGTCGATTGATTCCTTGATTGACAGTCGCGATTGGTCAATTCAAACGGGTTGCAACGACTTTATACAGTAAGTATAATTAAAAAAAAAAAAAAAAAACTTATGTAATGAAAATAAATGTGACAAACAATTTTTCTTCTTCTTCAACGTTTTCCAAAGTATAATATCAAAGAGACGTAATAGTGAGGAGTTTTATAAGAAATGGTAAACATCGTGGCGAAAAAGATCTGATTGAAGAGTTCGAAGTTAGGGCATTTTCATTTATTCATCGTACCGGTTTTAGATATGAGCGACGCTCACCAGAAAATGGTTGGTTATTTCGGAAAGGGGGGGGGGGAAATGCAAAGATAAAGAACCAAGCCGTTTCCGTCACAAGGGGCCGTCGGCGTAACGCCTCATAAGAAAGACAATAACTTATCAGCTGGGTTAGTATGCTGATCCCACAACATCTAGGTTTGATGGACTCTGACCAAAAATGTATTAAGGTTGATAGAGATGAATGAAGGGTAAGCTTCGTTTTCGGGTTAAGGTCGATCCGGAAGGCGAGTGACTTTGCCTGAAGAAAAGTAAATTCAATGGCGCCCATTATTCGAACGGGGATATTTTCTTTATTGAATGTGTTCGTTAGACCTGATGCAATGATGTCAAATCCAAAATAGGACACGAGGCGTTCTGATTAATGACGTCATGATGCCATCACGTAGTAATGACGTCATAAATTACGGGGCCTAAATATTTCCCTTTAGCAGCGGTTTTTTTTTTAAAAATGAGCTATATTGCTTTAGGACGAAGAAAAACACGAAACTGGTTCATTTTGGCTCAAATACGAAGGAAAAAAAGAATCCTATGAAAGATGCGTAACGGAAATGGTACAATCAAAATATAATGCGTTATTTAAACGGGTCGAAACACGACCTAAAGAGAAGGAGGGCGTGTTCAGTTGAACTCCTTATTTATTCACAAAATAAAGCAAATTGCTGGATTGTAAGATAATAAACAAATTTAGAAAGAAGTATAACATACTCATCTTTTACAGCATCCTTATTATGGAAACCTCCATAAGACATGATATGACGAAAATACTTCTAACCATTTTGTCAAGGTAGGTGGTGTAAGATGGTATACGGAAATTCTTCCTTATTTGCCTGGAAAGGTACCCCAACTTTTTGCATGTGAAAAAAATAGGGTAATGTCTAAATGATTGGAAAAAAAAGAAAACAATCATCGCGATTTTTATTAGAAATTCAGAAATAGGTCTTTAAAATTCAATCAATTTGTTGTATCATTCAGCTTCGACATATCACTATTTCATTATGTTTTTCAGAAAACTCGTTTTAATCATATCCCCTTATGTGAAATTAGTCTAGACTACGACAAGTCACATCATTATATATATATCTCCTGGATAAACGCCGAAAAATAACGTAAGATCTATAAACCCGTTTTCACTGAAAGTATCGTATACCAATTCAAGGGCAAATAACTCTGACCCCAAAATATGGTAGAATGGTACATGTACCATGAAAATGTGAGTACATCTCTATTTGGCTGAAAAAAATGGGCCTGGGATGCTCTAGTGACCTTCAGCAGGGATTGTTTAATTTTGTGTTAAGGATAGTGGAACAGACAATTAAGAGCGTTTATTATGCGGCGCCATAAATGATCCGAGGTAATTCCTGCAGGTATTAAACAGCCTCCTGATGTTAAACACGTGTTATATCTAATACGAACACTGTCTGTTTCGATCATATGGTAATGCAAATTAATATTTTCAAACGAAACAGAACAGACACATTTAGCCACTATGAACAAGTACAATACAGGTAGTTTGACCCTAATTCTCGTTTTTTTAAACATCGCTTCAAAAAAGAGCTTTGACTTTCAGAGATATTTGTGATTTGTATTGAGACTCTTTGTCAGAAAATCTGATATCAACCCATGCTAGACAACAAAGATTTGGACTGGACGTATTTGAAAGCCGTCGCAGACGACTGTTTTAAGTAAATCAAATTCTAAAATCTCTTTGGGTAGAAACATTGTGGATAGTGAGGAAATGCTGGCTGATCTTTGTCTAAATATGGTCCCTTTTAGTACAGAAATATTGTTGAATCAGAAGAATGAAGTACATGTAATGCATAATGAGAAATAGATTAATAGTAATCATAAATTAGAATTACACGACCTGTTTGGATGCCATTTTTTTCTATGCATCGGCTTAGTTTATCTTTCACGTCAGATCGATAAATAATGGATAAATGGTGTTTATTGAAATTATTTCATGAATAAGTAATAGCAATTTGCATTCAGCGATTATAAACTGAAAATGTCTCCAACTTGCTTAATGATTCAACAAGAAACTGACTATGCCAAATGGATAGATGCTGGTGATACAACTTCTGTCTCAAAAACTATATGTACTATTTCGTTGCATTCATAGGGTTAAGTGTCACTTTCAACGGTATATTGGCTATATCACGGCGGCTGGTGTACGTAATATTGGCTGCTCATAGCCTCTTACACTAGTGCAATTCACCTATAGGCGCATTACATAAATCATTCCCCCATTTATAAGATACAAATGACGCATCTTGCGATTACATTTCGACGGGTCAATGCAAAAACATCGTAAGTGTCTATACATTGTATAGACACTGTCTATACATTGTATAGACACTTACGATGTTTGGCACTAACCCGTCGAAATGTCAAATGTCGAAAGGAATGTTGGCCTACCCGTAGTTTGAATTCACGAGCCCATTAATGAGAGCGCAACGCGTTACCGACTGCGCTTATTGGTTCTGCGTACTTTATCATCGTTATGGTGTGCAGAATGTCGAAACTACAGCTTGAATAAAGCTGCAGCTACGTTTTTTGCACGAAATCATATACTTTGCGGTCTTAGGAACGAGTTAACCTATTCTTAGACGATCCCGTTTTTACGCCCCTCCAGGTTAAAGCTTTTGAAAACATTTCGAATATTTAAAAAAATGCTTATAACAAGCAATTTTTTCATTAGTAATAATACTTTCTACCAAAAACGACATTTTCGTTTTTTAAGTTCATAAGCTAAAACATGGTTGTCTGCAACTTCTTTGAATTTGAGTTTATTTTTTCCTTTGATAATGGGTTACAATGTACTACTAATAACCCTACTTCTTAAATTCTGTCATGACCGCAGTTTTTGAAAGAGCGGTAATGGTGATATTTATGTTGAAAAAATGCTGGTTTTAGTAAAGGTGATACCGATGCTGATAATGATAATGAGGTTCATACTTATGATCCTACCAACATTCCGACCTAGTTTAAAAATGGTCGAGCTAAAATTCTGGCCTGAAGAGTCTAATGCAAACACTTAAATTTTTTACACCGCTCAACACACGACGCAGAACGGACATTTAAGGACTACAAAAGCTCATCTTGAGCACGTTTCGCTCAGTTGATCCAGAAACAAGAGCTGTCAGTAGACGGCAACGCTCGAATATTCAGAGTGCTGGATAGTAACAGCAATTCATTGTCGACATTAGGCATAATTCCACAACATAAATGTGTCAGAAAATGGGTCAATTTTAAAGCATGGCTCTGAACACATGTCGAAAAGTTTCAAGACCTAAACTTAAGTAGTTATAGAGATAAAAGAGCTTGCACCTATAACTCCTAGTCAAATCAAAGTACTGAAAAGTACTGTAAGCTAGCAAAGTAATGTTTTGTTCAGTTATCTTCTGACATGATAAAGAACCAGGGTTGAAGCAACCAAGGAGTTAACCTATTCCCAAACAATCCCTTCTTTTTCCGCCCCTCAAGAAAATAGTATTTGAAAACAATGTGGAAAATGAAGAAATTGCTTCTTAAAAGCAATTCTTTCATTTTCGACATTGTTTTCTACCTAAAGAGATAAATGTTTCATAATTTTCAACAATTTGAAATTGTCTTCTGCAACTTCTTTGAAGATTCTGATCAGAGTCATTTTGAACACGATGTGCTCAAGTGAGCTACAATACCTAGGATATGAACTTGCATGCAGAGTTTGCAATGTTCCGGACATACATATGAACTACTTTATTTGGTGTAGGCATTTAACGGATATAGTGGTTAAGCCTCCAGTGGCAGTTTACACTCGTTGAACTTTGAGACGACCTCAAAATTTTGTCTGTGAACTTAAGCTATCAAAGCTGACGCTCTGCTACTTAAAAAAATTCAACCCTTTCCTGTTCAACCCCTGGTTTTTACGTCCCTGTGAATGTATAATTGAGAAAATATGTAGAAAAAAAAAAAAAAAAAAAAAAAAAAAAAGAAAGAAAGAAATTTCCTGTCACAAGCAATTTCTTCTTTTTTTTCTACAATATTTTCTATTGATTACTTATTCTTCAAATTAAAACCAATTTATATTTTCATCTGCAATTTTTTTTTGAATTTCGACTGGTCTAAAATCATGCAAAACAGGAAAGGGTTAAAGCCTAATAAAATGAACAGTAGTGTAATAAATACATGTATTTGCCAGGTTGATATTATGATCACAGAGACAAGTGCACTGTTTCACTGCAATGGAAATGATATGAACAGAGATTAGACAGTTGCACGTAAATCTTTAACCGAGAATTTCTAAGTCTAAAAAGAGTCAAAATTCAACTAAAATGAATGACATAGAAACGAACCTTTGCATAAAACTAGACGTAATGGTCACAAGAGTATATGCAAATTTTCAAAGAAATGGCATAAGTAGAAACAGAGATTTGAGTATTGCATCTAAAACTTAACCAAATATCAAGTCGAAAAAGGGACCATAATTCAACATTAATAATGTCAGAATAATTATCTTTGCAACCGGAATGATATGATTGTCACAAAGGCATTTTCAAAGTTTCATTAGAAACAGAGATATGAGACTAAGTAGAAACAGAGATATTAAAACTTTAACCAAAGTATTACACCGACCCCTACGCCACCGCCGACGTCCAGGTGACTGGAATCCCCTACCCCCTTCAAAGAGTCAAGCTAAAAAGGATTACAAAAATCTGTACGGAGTTGCATGTTCCTTTGATTGTTAACCCTTGTCAAATTTCACGCAAATACCTTCAGTGAAATCTGAGATAAGAGCAGTGTCAAAGTTTGTCTCCTTAACGCCCCTTAAACACCGCCAAATCAAACATCGCTACGGTAATTACGCTATCTAAACATTTTGTCGCAATATAGCCGAGCTATATTTTAAAAATACAAGGCCATTCAAATATGAATTATAAGAGAATATGTTATACAAGGATGTGACATGCACAATTGGCATTTTGTTAGGTGTTAATGTTCAAAACATTATCGACTTTCTTCATAATGTATAAGCGAGCTAGTGAACCGATGTGTTAATTTGTATAACAGAGGGGTTCTAAAAAGAAGAATGCAATCAATATCTTCTTTGTTAAAGACGATTAGCACTTGTTTTGTCGAAGAAAGAACATCATTCCACAATCTTGGTGAATACAATAGAGGATGAATGTCATAAAACTGTAGAATGCTAAAAGAAAATAGAATAATGAGTGAATAGATAGTAAACATTTTTCGAGAAATATCCATGTTTTCTGTGCCTTTTCATTCTCTATGATTTTAGGTCGATGTATTTTTTAAATTCCTTATTTCAATAGTTTTCTACTAGTTAACAAGATGTATGAATGGAAAATAAATGACTCCGAAACGTCCAGTTATGTCCTGATTTTATCCTCTATCTCATCTTTTACAATGTACCTACATACATTTGAGATTTGCACTTGTCACATTTTCTTGTCGTTGTCGTGGTGAAAAATTATGTCAAAATATTCCTTTTTCAATCCGTTCATTCAAAACCTCTAAGTGTGAACAAAACACCAAAACTTGAGACCCTAAGCATAGATGTCGGCGTTACGGCGTCCGATGGACACACGCACGGACGTTCGGATCCATGGCCGGGGTCTTATTTTGTTATGTCGATGTATAAGATAAAATCCTATTAGCTAATTGAAAAAAAACGAAGCGACAACAATCTCTCGTGAAGGAGGTGATCGTTACAAAAATGCGACAGAAAAGCTTCGAAAAAAGTCACAGAAAATTTGAAAAAAATGAGGAAACTGCACACGTAAAACAGTTTTCATGCAGTTCTCTTTCATATAAGACCATTCCACGTGTTTCACAATTTAATCCTTTACATTACTCGATTTGCAAACCTAAAATATGACTAGATACATGAAACTGTTTAAATTTGAAGTCAAGGGGGGGGGGGCAGAAACATTTCGAGGAAACGAGAAATGCTTTTTAACAGTCAATTTACTCTTATACCACAACAGTTTTCTTAATGTTGTTCTTCGTGGGGATGTTTGTTAAATGGTTAATGGGAAGAAGTTAAATTGACTAATTTAGATTCAGACATCAGTTTGTCATTCAAGAGTCAACTTCCCGACACAGGAAGGATAGATTATCCTAACGGAAATATGATTGAATCATTCAAGTGTTCTGAACTTCTGCCATTTTCATATGGATAGCGACAACTTTGTGATTTTTTTTCTCTTGGTAATTTTTTACTGTTTATAAAGTAATTCACTTAGCCCTTGTCATGCTGAACCCGGAATATTCTGGTTTTGGCAGGAGGTGTAGACCAAGATCAGCCTGCACATAAGTGCAGTCTGATCTTAGCCTGCACATAAGTGCAGTCTGATCTTGGTCTTCACCTTCTGCCTGTACTTTTCCTACCGTGACATTTATTTCTATTTTTGAACAACAAGTTTCAACAGTGCTTTTAGCCCTTTGATTTAGCAGCAATTCAGTAACGTGATCTATACAACATGTCAAGGGTTAACATTACCAAACACCAAAAAAGCTCTTCCTCGCATATTGTGTGCTAGTGAATAAAGAAGGTACAAGAGAGGAAAAGACCCTTTAATCCATACCCACACAAATGACTTTGGACCAGTCTAAAACTGTGTTGTCTAGTAATGGGTTAAGAAAAAAGGACAATCTATTGTGTACTTGTTTGTAGTGTAACAGGCATTTGATTAAGAGAGAGAGAAGAGAGAGAGAGAGAGAGGGAGAGAGAGAGGGAGAGGAGAGGAGAGAGAGAGAGAAAAAAAAAGAGAGAGAGAGAGGGGGGAAGAGAGATAAAAATTGCATAGGTTACCATGATCGTTGTTCACTGAGTCATTGTATGTTAAGATACAATACTTTTCCTTTATAAAGGAAACCTATCAACAGAGACAATTTCGACCCATTATCTTCAGTAACGTTCGTTCTTCTGTACAGTTCGTTCGCATGTTGATATGCCTACAATTTCCGATGACTTACGAATTTCATTTATCGAATTTTGTATCTCTGACTCCGTGGCCAAACAACGGCCTGTTACTATCAGACCAGTTGTCAGAAGAATTAATACGAGTTTCTAGGGCCTGATGTTCCATGCGGAAAATTGATCGTTTTTTGGTGTTAATATTCCGTTAATAGCTCTCCATGGACTTAAGTATCTCATTAACTTACTAGTAAATCACCCAAAACAACCTCCTCGATATTACAACCGCTTTTCTATCGTAGCTCATTGATCAAAGCGCTGAAATAACTAAAGGACGTCGTCCTGTCAGAAAACTGACAATTTTTGCACTTTAATTAAATTCAATGTTCAGAATTGTCTATCAAAAACAATCGTTCTGATTGGCCGAAAAATATCTATATAAGAGATGAAGAGAATATTTTTGGTTTTCATGGAGGTATGAACCGAAAAACCTAATCACACTGTATGAATACGCGAAGCGGATTCATACATTGTGTGATTAGGTTTTTCGGTTCATACCTCCATGAAACCAAAAATATTCCCTTCATTTCTTATAATTTAATACCGTCGAGCAAGAAAAACAAAAGCTTTAACAATTTTTATACCTTTTTTGTATGGGACTATTTTGTGCGGAAACATACAAAATCGCTGCGTGCTCAAAATTTTGTTCATGAAGTTATGAATATTTTTTTTCGACCAATCAGAAAGCTCGTTTTTGATAGACGAAACTAAAAATTGAAGTATACTTCCATGATAAAAGATTTGAGCACGCCCCTTTGCGCACGCATGCTTGCTTACCTAATAGTTCAATAAAAATGTATCAAAATTTGTAAAATATTTGCTTTTTTCCACTTGATGTCATGAGATTATAAGAAATGAAGAGCCTTAAATGTATCGTTTCGAACGCAGTATCGACGTAAAACCAGATCCTCTGACATTCTAACAATTGATGGATCGATGGTAACGCCTACTGACCCCCGATCGAGTGTAGAAATAAACATTCCATTGTAAAAAACGTTGTCAGGGACATAAAGTAAAAGATAATCGTTTGTAACAACACAGTTCTCCTTTTCTAACAATACCTTCACATTATTTGGTAATTGTTTTCCAATTTTCAGGTAATTTGAAATTTTGTCAGCAACTTCTTTCAAGTTGGAGGCTCGGAAAGGATGTAGTGGTAATACTGGTGTGAGAAATGCAAGGAATCCATGGTTATGGTGTTTCATCCACCGCGATATGAATGGAATAGTGTTAAAATTGGCGTTCAACCCATTTGAATAAACAAACAAAGGCAACTTCTTTCAATTTGAACAAGTCTAATATTTTGTCGTTTGGTTATGAGTTCTTGCATTAAGTTTTCCTATTTTAAAATTTACTTTGGTATCGTGCAGTAATCATAAACATGTGTCTTGTAGATGTCAGGTAATTTTTTTCGACCTTCCACATTTTTTCCATAAAGGTAGAGCGTTCTAAAATACTTCTCCTTTGCTTCTCAAAATTCGTACGACAAAATAAATCAACAACTTTGACGCTGTTCTAGTTACCTCTGAATTATCGTAATATCATAATTGATGAGGAAGTGGTTGTCCGTCTATCATATAGATAGGCAGACGTGTACTTTGTTTTTCGGACCCTCATCTACACTTAGTGCAGTTTAAGAATAAAGCCCTTGCATGACCAATAGTCGCATGGTTGCCTAATTTATATATTTAAAACAAAACAAAACAAAACAAAAGGAAAAAAAAAAACACACACACACACAAAAAACACTAGTTGATAGTAAGGAAGCTCCAGAAGTGGCAAAAGATAAGTTTTATTAATATAATAAAAAAAATCTTTGTCATGCTGAACCAGCCAAAAACCTATCTTGGTAAGAGGTTTAACCCAAGATCAGTCTTTAAATATTTACCACTTGAGCCAGTAATGTGTCGTAAAACAATTATTTCATTAGCTCTACAAGTACTTTAGGCCCTTTGATTTCAATGCAATTTTGACAAAATTGCATTGAAATCAAAGGGCCTTAAGTACTTGTAGAGCATAATAATAGTTAAACGTACAACTGAAAAGTTTGATTTGCAAAAATATATCAGTGGTAATTTCTTTGAATACGAAAACGTTCCCTTTTTTTCTCTTTTTTTTTCCAAAATAAACAAAAGCTAGAAAAAAAGCACGATCGATGACTTATCGAAATCATGAACAGCTTTGAATGCACTGAATGTTGATTTAGTGTTAATGGTAGGGTAATGGTTTTCTGGCGGACGAGGAAATGGTAATAGAAACAATTATATGTACCATAAAATACCTTAATAATGGCCCTAGAATTACCATAACACGGGACTGGTCGTTTCTAGATCGTTAGACGGATTTGCAGGACCTACATGTAAAAGAAACAGCGTCTTGTAAAATTGAGTTGTTTACGTGTTTTTTTTTTTGTTTATTTTTTGTGTGTGTGTGTGGTTTTTTTAGTTGTTTTTTTGGGGGGGGGGTCGAAGACATTGACCTCACATTTGACATTTTGAAAAAAGAAAAATAAAGAATGGCTTCAAACCTTAATTGATCTATTTCGATCCTAAATATCTTACACAAATGTTTCTCTAATACAGATTTATAGCTGAACTTTGTAAATCTACTTTTTCTCTTTGTCACATTCAAAAGAGTTTGTTTTGTTATATACGGATTACTTTTGCATCAATGTTTATCTATGAGCTTAGATAATTCTATATCAGTTTTAACATTTTTGCTGGAGTTAAGCCCTGACTTAAAACGGTAGACTATTTTAGATAGTTTACTGTTGTGTGATATAGTGTCTTGTTTAACCCTTTACTAGACCACATTACAATACTTGTTGAAATCGAAATAAGCCGTAGACGGTTTAATTTTCAACTTTTGCGTAAACTCTTAATGAGAGTGAGGATGCGCTTGTTGTATACAATTTCTTGTTTTCTCATAATGCTTTCTTTTAGTTATTTACTTACGTATCATTTTCTGTGACACATATCCTTCATATTTAGTCTGAAGTAAAATTATGCAGACAATCGCCTTTACCATCAGGCATGCAACATGAAACTATGATATTTATTCTCTTCTGCTTAAAATTTCAATCAAAATAAACTCAATTCATTTCCATACGCAGTCGTAGATTATTTCAAAAGCCACAGTGAAAATTATATAATATTATTAAGCATACGACTACCATATAGACTGACTCTAAAACCTGTCTTTCAGTCCTCAGTCCATCTGCCCCCATTCCCCCAATACCAATCAATCTAACAACCATCCATCCATCCATCTTTCCATCTTTCCATCCAACAATCCCATCTCAACCCGATCCACCCGTCGATATATCCACCCAGACCGCCAGACATCGATCAATCTATCCACCCATCCAGCTTTCCAGCTAGCCAACCAACCAGCCAGCCAGCAATATATCCACCCAGCCATGTAATGATCTTCTCTATGTAATTCAGTATTTATAACTTTTCCCAGGATAATCTCAATTTACCAGCCATTAGTTCGTCGACGACAAATTTCACACGACCGAGTCAATTACATAGTCACCCCTTGCCCCCCCTGCCTGGGAGAAAACTCTATCTATGACTCGTCCTGTCATTTAACCGATCGCGGCTTATAATCAAATTATTAGTCGTCCAATGAAATCATTCGCTTAGACCAGAAGTGAGTTTTAAACTCCAACATTGGCAACCTTATTTGTTAAGCCTTTTGTTGGTTCGGCGACCTAAACGTCGTAACTATAGCTTATTCAAGCTGTGGTTTCGACGTTTAGGTCGTCAACCAACTATTCTACTTTGTCGTTACATGCTACTGGCCATAAATTTTGCAATATAACACCCTAAAACATCGAAGTGGGACTTCCTGTTGGAGTCAGTGGGCGTGGACAAAGGAGTAAGTGGATGGGGCCAGCGATTGGTCAATAGGGTACATCTCGGATATGCGGAAAGAATTTTCACTGGTGAGACTGCCAATCTTGCAGACTAGCCTGAATCCATTTTTCTCGGTTTCTTGGTTCATATTTAATGAAGGAATCGGAATGATTTTCTTCTTTTCGCTATATCGACTTGATTGACTTGTGTTGTGTTTGATCTCTTTTAACGTCTCGTCGTCGAAAGATCGATGGCATAGTGTACGTGTATGTTGGCGATCTGTCTGCTAAAGACGTAATACGACATAAATTCCCCCTTTCCCACAGATATATGACGGGTCGCGTCAATGAAAAATCAATTGATCGACCAATTCATAGATTTAGAACGGATGTGAACTTTTAACTCCGACAATGGCAGACATTTATGAAAAGTATTTTTTGGTTTGGCGACTTATACGACATATCTACGATTTATTCAAATTGTAGTTACGATATTTAGGTTACCAACCCACTATTTCCTTTTATTTTACATGTTACTGATCATATATTTGCAAAATAAAGCCGTTTTATATGTAAGCGGAACTTTCTGTAGGAGCGCAGTGCGCATGACCAGATATCCGTTCATTGAAGTTCCTTCAGTTGATAGGCATAATAATTTAAATTTTAGTTTCGTCTATCAAAAACGAGCATTCTGATTGGTCGAAAAAAAATATTCATAACTCCACGAACAAAATTTTGAGCACGCAGCGATTTTGTATGCTTCCGCACAAAATAGTCCCATACAAAAAGGTATCAAATTTTTTAAAGCTTTGAGTTTTTTTCGCTCGATGCTATTAAATTATAAGAAATGAAAAGAATATTTTTTTGTTTTCATTGAGGTGTGAACCGAAAACCCTAATCACACAATGTATGAATCCGCTTCGCATTCTCTTCATCTCTTAAATGATGACAGCAAAATCAAAATTAAACGATAAGGTCAATGTCACTTTTTAACGGCATATTTATGAAATTATTTTATGCAGGAAATTTGAACAACCCTCAATACCAACGACCATTGGGCCCATTTTTCGATAGCTATTCAAGTGTCGATTATTCAGCTTCGAAAGCAGACTATCCCTTTTAACCAGTTTCTAACTAAACCACTCCTCACAATCCCTCTTTCTTTACGACTAAGCCATGGACAATGTTGTGGAAAAATGAAGAAATTGCTTGTTAAAAGCAAATTCTTCATTATCTACAATTTTTTCTTCGGCATTAAACGTCCAAAAAGTCTCATCAGTTAGAATTGTCGTCCTCAACTTCTTTGAATTTTGGCCTGTCTAAACTTCTGTCGTCTTGTAATGGGTTTAACGTTCGAATATCTAACGTTCGTTTGCTTACGTCTTTTTTGCCACTTGGCGAGTTAACTCTTTCCCGTATTTAAAAAAATTAGACTAGTCCAAATTGAAAGAGGTTGTAGACGACAATGACAACTGGATGCCATTTGAAATGAAACCATCATATGTGATAGAAAATATCGTGGAAAAAGGAGAAATTGCTTGTGACAAGCAATTTCTTCTTTTTCCACAATGTTTTCTCAAGTATAAAATCAAACAAACGTAATATCCAGGGTTTGAACAGGAAAGGGTTAAGCACTTTTGCTACTAGCCTTATTCATATTTTCTTTATAATTCGATATGGCGAAGATGGAAATTTCTTGTGACGCAGTTTATACGTTCTTTGATGCCTTGTCGTACGCGCGTATTTAAATCAAAGTACTGAAAAGATAGCTGATCTTTGTCTGTATACCTTCTGCCAAAACAGGAATAATCCGGGCTCAGTATGACAAGTTGTAATATGAATAAAATACACATTTTCTACTCGATATTTTTCAACATGTTTCTCATATAGAGTATACTTGCGCCCCATTTTTTCAT
Source organism: Fragum fragum (assembly GCA_946902895.1). Lineage (NCBI taxonomy): Eukaryota > Metazoa > Mollusca > Bivalvia > Cardiida > Cardiidae > Fragum > Fragum fragum. The sequence goes on along the minus strand of OX336369.1, from coordinate 57,379,391 downwards.
TACACGGGTAACTATATTAACTTACAATTATGTGAAATGTAGCAACTCTTTTGTCGAGAAAATTAACTTGATTAATGGGTACGCATAAGTTTTATTGTTGTTAAATTAAATAAATTGGTTTCATGGTGGTGAAACTGTATGTTTGTTACTTTTAGTTTCTTTACCCTTACTTTTTTCTAAAACAGAAAAAAAAAACAAAACGATAAGATGTTGAAATATGGGAATTAGGGCAGTCTATATTTTTAACCCTTTTCCGTAAAATATCGCTAAGATACATTTTCCCCTCATTTTTCCCGTAACATGATAATGAAAATTGACCAATCGCAGCTGAAATCAAATAACCAGTCGAGAAATCAATTAATTCTATAGAACATAATCAATAACGTAATTGAGTTTTGAACTCCGCCATTTTCCGCTTTTTGCTTACCCTTTTTGTTGGTTTGGCGTCTTAAACGTCGTAACTACAGTTTTTCCAATGTTATCCCGTTTTTCTTTAGGGCGTCTTAAAACTAGATTTTGTGGGAACGGGTTGAAGGAGGAAAAATGAAAATTTCCGATTAGGGTGCACAGTTTTACTTTCATGATTTGTTTTCCTGACACTAATGTATACAAATATCATGTACCTTGTTTATAAATGCTCGCCCGGGGTAATAGAACGCTCGTATTACATTATCAAGTTACTTATGTATGTATATTAACAAAACAAGCGAATTGTTAATGAGAAAATCCTTTTTGGCAAACTATTTTGATTTAAGAAAACAAGGTTAGGGCAAGCTATTTAGATTTGAGAGAACTAGGTTTTGGAAAAGTATATTTATATGAAAGAACTAGGTTTTGGAAAAGTATATTGATTGGAGAGAACTAGGTTTAGAAAAAGTATACTTATCTAAGAGGACTAGGTTTTGCCAAACCATACTAATTTTGAGAGAACTAGATTTTAGAGAAAAAGGTTTTGCCAAACTATTTTGATTTGAGATAACCAGGTTTTTGCATACAATATTGATCTGAAAGAACTTCGTTTCAGCACACTATATTGATTCGAGAAATCATTTTTTTTTTCAAACTATATTCATTTGCGAGAACTAGGTTTTAGCGCACTATATTAATTTGAGAAATCGTGGTTTATGCAAATAATATTCATTTGAGCGAACTAGGTTTTGGAAAACTATATTGATTCAAAGGGGCTCTGTTTTTGGAAAAGTATACTGAATTGAGAGGACTAGGTTTTGCCAAACCATATTGATTTTGAGAGAACTGGTTTTTGGTGAACAAGGTTTTGGCAAAATTTACTGATTAGAGAGATCTAGGTTTTTGGCAAAGTATGTTGATTTGAAAGAGCTAGGTTTTGGCAAAATACACGTGAATTGATTTGAGAGTACTAGGTTTAGCAAATTATATTGTTTTGAGAGAAGTAAGTTTTGAAAACTATACTGATTTGAGATAACTAGGTTTGGGAAAACTATGTTGATATGAGAGAACTAGGTTTTAGAATAATTCGTCTTGGTACTTCCACGCATTTTAATCGCACGTCGTTTGGCGTGCAAAATGTCGTAACTCCAGCTGAATTTGCACGCATAACGACGTGTATGTAGTACTTGTCTTTGTTACTCGACGAGGATGACGATGATGTCAAGACATTTCAGACAAATCAAATTTGAGTTTTTAAGATATTCTCCATGATAATAAGGGTTTGGTTTTGTATAAATGCATTCTATTTGCTGGTTTGACTGATATAAGCCTAGTGGTTTTCAGCCTAAAACTATACCAATCATTCTTAACCCTTTCCTGTACAAACCCTGAATTTACGTCTCTATGATTCTATACCTGAGAAATACTGTGGAAAAAGAAGAAATTGCTTGTAACAAGCAATTGCTCCTTTCCCTCACAATATTTTCTACCACACCGCATGGTTTCATTTCAAATCGCATCCAGTTTCCATTTTCATCTAAATCTTCTTTCAATCTAGACCAGTCTAAAATTTCACACAAAAACGGGAAAGGGTAAAAGAGATGTTAAATTCAAACGTTCTTCACTATTTTCTAAATCCTACTACAAAATTGGCTGTTGAATGACAACACAACAAACAATTTTTTAAAGATTTTTTCTGCGAAATTATTGTTTAAAACCCCAAATTGCCTCAAAAAGAAGTACTGTACATTTTACCTGCACATAACGTCCTTGGGCGTGCAAGATGGCGTAACTATAGCTTGAACAAAGCTGTATTTATGACACTATGCACGCCTGACGACGATAAGATAAAAGGTCCAACTTTCATGTCAACAAAATTCCTATATATAAATAAAGTGACCTATATTCCATAACGAATGCAAAGATAAGGCTACACTGACATACATGCACATTACCCATTGCTATCTTTTTTATTCTTCTATTTGATAGGTATTCAGATTCATTTGTATATGAGCCCATGCGTGACATTTGCAACCATTAAACATTTGCGCCAAGTAAAGACTCAGATCAGCCTGTGCATCCGCACAGTCTGATCAGAGTCTTCACTCTGCGCTCTGTAGATAGACACTGACCCAAAGCTTCTTTAAACAGTCAGCGAATATTCTAATTGCCCCGAATGGCTGTCCAGGGTGATCAATATGCGGGAGTCACGCTCATGCGAAATGTTTGTAAATGTCATGCATGGGCTCATATTTGAATGCGGTTTAACTTTTAACAGTATTTCGGCATATCGCGCTGCTGGAGTAGCTAACCATCGATTCCTGATATTTTTCTCACCTTTCACACCTATCGCGGCCTTTTTAAGATATATGAGCCTATGCGTGATAATTCCAAACATTTCGCATTTCGTATTTCAGGAATACTGAATTTTGCAAGCAAGTCCACGTCCTAGGTATTTTTAGCTCAAATGCATCTCAAGGAAGCAGCTTTCGAAATCATTGTGGACAATGAAGAAATCGCTTGATCTTCATCAATTTCTTCTTTGTCCAGGATGCTTTCTACCCTACAAGTCAAATATTTTATAAATTTCACCAACTTGAAATTGTCGTCTGCATCTTCTTTCAATTTGAACTAGTCTTAAAGTTTGTTGTGTTGTAAAGGACTACTTAACAAAACCATACTTTCAGTGCTTTGATTTTTTAAATGTTACTCAAGATTCCATAGCCGATATCAATATAATGAGATACATGCACATGTAATGTTATTTGACCGACACACTACTTGTTATCTATGTTTGACACTTCATGATTATATTGCTCCATGATGTTTAACCCTTTCCTGTTCTGCAAAATTTTAGACCTAGCAAATTTAAAGGTTTTACAGTCGAAGTGAATTTAACAAGGCAATTTATATTTTCGTCTGATATCTTTTAATTCGGACCAGTCAACAATTTTGTGGTCTGGTAATGGGTTAATACATAAACATGTACGCACGATGTATTTTTAAAAAGTATATAACTAGCGCTAGGGCATGGCGACTGTAAATTTCACAATTGTGAAAGAAAGCTGATCCGAATCTTCCTTGTGAATTCTATGAAAAAGTATTGACCCAAGGTTTCTTCGGATGGTCAGCGAGTTCTTATCAGAGTTAGACAAAAGATTATATCATCCACGATCTGCATATATATGCTTTAACCCTGTTATGTTTTTCAAAATTATAAACCTATCCAAATTCAAAGGATTTGCAGACGAACATTTAAAGTGAATTTAATTTGAAAAAAAAAAAAAAAAAAAAAACAACACATTTTGGAGGTAAGAAAATATTGTGGAAAAAGAAGAAATTGCTTGTTACAAGCAATTTCTTCTTTTTCTATAATGTTTTCTAAATTACAGAATAACAGGGACGTAAAAACCAGGGCTTGAACAGGAAAGGGTCAATAAACAATTTCCAATGATAATTCTTTCAAGACAATAAACGAATCTAGTTCTATAAGGTCAAGGACGATTTTAGGTCGGACGATGATTTTAGCGGTATCTGTCTATGTATTTCACAGCGATCGGTAAACAAGTTCTTCCAACTTATATCAATCCCCCTCGATTCTGCTTCCTGGAGAACACACAAGTACTCGCGCCGATTATGTGGTTAGAGCTCTATAGAATTAATAATATAACTTATAGACGTTTTTTTTTTTAAATAAACATTAAGAATGTTTAAAAAAGAATTGTACACAAACTAAAGAAATAAAACATAAAAACTTGTTGAATGATTTAACATGTTTCTATATATATCAAACATTTAACATGACCAAAAATAATGTCGACTTACATAATCATTTTTCATTGCCAATAACTTTTTTTCCAAATGTTTACAAAATAAATCTCAGCATTAATAATCCTTACCGTGTAACCAATTACTACTACACAAAAACAAGCTTCATGTAAAATGGAGAAATTGCTTTTAAAGCAATGTTTCCTTTTCTGACAATCTTTGTACCATATGGAATGTACCATATGGCGATTTATTATCGAACTCAACTCATCCTGCTTGTAACACAGTTAAATTTGGACTTAAATCTAAAATTGCATTATTTGGTAATGGGTTAATAGGTTGGTATAGTATTTATCGCGCTCGATTCTCTATGCCCTGTGTGGTAGGTTCTCTTGACATTTCTTTTAAATTGTGCGAACTCCGACCGCTTCACTGGTCACGTTGGTGTGCCTGTGTGCAACACATATAGCGCCATAGCATAGAGATGACGATATCCAGGGCGCAAATAACAAACTTATTTCGCCGTGATATAACATGAGGATTGTTCTCAGCGATGTTAAAAACCAAACACACTACTAAGCTTCAAATAGCGCAACAGGGTCTATCAACTTCATTATAAGTGTTCGAGAGCTATTCTATAAACCTTTATACTCCTACCACAATCACTTTATATTAAAGTATCATGTTGTTTGGTTTACTTAAATAATAATGATAATAATATTATTTCAAGTATAATATCAGTTCTAAAGACAAACCAATCGGGGAGTAAAAATAAAACTTGCACATATAAAATAGCGCAATTACAACGTCACGTGGTACTCCCTCTTCAGTTACTCATACCAGACGAGTAATGTCGAGCGTCCTTGACCTTTCAATCTAGTACTTATTCTTATTTATCTCGTTGAATTGGTACTTACACTTCTCAATTGTCATTGTTTTTGGTCAGGGATGTGGTTCAACATTTCGGCTTCCATAGTTAGAAACAAGATCTTGTATTTCTGAAGCTAATAAAGGCTTCATATATATATATTCTGGCCGACGCCCTTTTGAGAGACTAATTAGAACCATCTTAAATTATGAAACTAACTTTAAAAAAAAATTAATATAGAAAAAATAATTGAAAATTAAAAGTCTTAACTAAATTGAAAACTACCGTAGATTTGAAATGATTCTCTGCAAATAAACAGGACAAAATGTCCGCAAAACCGAAATTCAGAATGTTAACCTACCTTTTAACGTCCAGTTCCTTTAAAAATCCAAATATTTTTCTTAGATCCGCAATAAACTTAACCGAATTTATTCTTCTATCGAAAATTAACCGGAAAGAATATGTTTATCAAATATTTAAAGCAATTAAGCTCTATTTGAAGTCCACAAATATTTTTGCCGTCCCTTGTTGTACAACCCTGGATATATTATAATATCTAGAGCTCGATAAGTGGTTGTTATTGGACGAGGGATTGTGACGTAGCTAATAGCTTATGTACTGTTTTTTCGATACATGTCAAAAGGTACTAGTATTGAGTCGGATGTTTTAATTAGGAAAATATTGTATTCCTTTAAACATTCGTAAGTTGGAATTTAAAACAAAGAAATAGTTCCCTTTTCGATATGCCCATGTTATCTGCATTTCTAACATGCTTAGCACATTACCATACAAGTCCTTCCAAACAAGCAATTTTTAGGACCCATTTAGAACCCATATAGGAAACTATATGAGACTAATTTGAGCTACCCATCAAGGACCCGAGAATGTGCAACTGAGGTTTCAAAGGGATCCATGTGGGTGGCCTGTATGGGTCAAATCTAGAGAACATATCTGGAGACCAATATGATCTGCACATCAGGGGCCTACATGGTTCCAATACTACCCCCCTGGGCTTATATCGTCTAAAATTGAAACCCCATATTGACATTAGAATGCGCATCAAATACTTATATGGTGCTAGAATAGATATTTGCTTGCCTATCAATAACCCGTATATTTCATATGTTTAATTTATATGGGCAACAAATATGATATGCATATGTAGACAGTTCAAGTAAAAGACAAATTATTATTGAAATACGTTTAGAAAATGCGGAGGGGAGGGGGGGGGGAATCTGCACCTTAATCATTCAATTACAGAAATACAGACTGAGATCAAAATACATTTACAAAATATAAGCATAGAAACATTATACGAATAAATACAGAAATACAGGCGAGGTGCGCAAACCCATGAAAATCTGTTTGTATCCTGTTTAAAAAAATGTTCAGAATTGTATTATATCTCAGTTAATATATGAGGTTGAAACTATATCTAATACTTGAAAAACAACTAAACAAGTTAAATCCAAATGCACTTTTCAAACTTTGTTGTTTGCGTCGTTCAATTTTCTGATAGCTGAATTTCGTTCGTTGATGTCCGCCTACTTTTGTCTAGATAACGGTTCCACATGGTTCATTATTGTCGGTTGATAGCACGTTTGTATACTCTATAAGAAAAAACATTAATTTTAATCTTTTTTACTTCATTTGGTCGTTTTAAGCTTTCTTTAACCATATCGGACCTTTAGGAATCCAACACGGGCTGAGTTTCTTTTATCGGATCCACAGGAGTCGCATATGAATATTTTGCGAGTTTTCTGACCATATGAGACTAAAATTACCATATTTGCTAGGTACTTCTAGTGACATTGTAGCATGAATTAAGAAGTTAAACATTTTTAAAGCTCTGAAAAACAGCGCATACATTCTAACGCAGTAATAGTCTACCAACAATGAGAGCTTAGTGGACACCACTTCACTTCAGATAAACTTTATTTACACCCCCAAAACATTCCACGATCCTAAATTTGGGTTCTTTTTCGCATTTGGGCCGAAATCTTAATGATCGCAGTTGTCAATCAAAGAATCAATGTACAAATTAAACAATTCGTTCGGACCGAAAGTCTTCTTTGAACTTCCAATTTGGCAGACATTTATGCTGAAGCATTTTTGTTGGTGTACGACTTAAACGTAACGGCGTTAACGTCACCAAGCAACAATCTTTCTCCTTTGTTCCGCGTAACGTACCATATTTTCTTGCAAGATAATACCTTAAAACATGGAAGTTGAACTTCCTGTCGATGATCAATTGGTGTGGCTAATGATATGTTAATTCTACGTCAGTCGAATGAGTTAATCAAGAAATCTATTCAAAGATGAATATGCAAATATATAAAAAGGGAGGTAATTATGATAACGTGATTTTCATTCAAATCACCAATTTTGTTCAAATCTCGCCTATCCCGCTCATTTAATCCCCCTCCAACATCGTTCAAAATTATTCATTTTTTTCAAATCTGCTAAAATAAGTAATAGTTACAACGTTTAGTTGACAAAACTAGCAAAAGAATGGACAAAAATGGTGACACATTTTATAGTTTAAAGTTCACCTCCGGTCTAAATTAATGATTTCATTAGTATGTCCATTTTTGATTGACTACGCGATCCGTCAATTATCAATTGGTAACATGAAACTCCTAGCAGAATATGCTATTAATTGAATCCATGCAACATGCATTAGGTCAGATGGGGCTATCCTGCACAAATGCTAGTTGGAAGAAATACCGGCCCATGTTTTTGTGTGTGTATTTTTGATATTTCTATCAATATTTCTTGAGGGGATCTTACAATAAAGAGGCACCTTATAATAATTCTAATTAAAATTTGGTTAAATCCAGCTAGTACTCTGTACAGGGGAAACTATTTCGTCCGGTCATTGTCTTCTTTCTCCATACTAGACCAACCTTTTTATTACTTGTACTTCAAACTGATTTACAATGTCGAGTCTTCGCTCAAAAAGACCAGTCGAAACTGTGGAAAAAATATAAAAAAAAAAACTAGATGCACCCGGTACAGCTCACTATTTACATATTTGCAGTAAAGGGAATGGACAAGCCGATTTTCATTATCTGACATATTTATAACCCAGAAAAAAAGTATTCTTAAATTTTAACTAACGGAAATTTGTCTTCTGCAACGTGGTTCAATTTTGACCAGTCTTGACTTTTTTCGTCTGGTAACGGGTTAAAGTAGTTTCGACCATGGCCATTAATTCACATTCTGTCGATTTTTTTTTTTTTTTGCTCTTCAAAGACGGTCCAGTTTCGAATAACGGTCCAAAAATGATCGATTCGTTCGTTAATGAGGATCTAATGATGTCTATTCACACAAAGTATGTCAGTGTTACCTTCTTAAAATAGAGCAAGGATAAAAAAAAATCAAAGTACTGAAAGTACTGTAAGCTAGCAAAGCATGGTTGAATTTAGAAAATAATTCCCTTGTAGGGTAGAAAACATTGTGGACATTGAAGAAATTGCTTGTTACAAGCAATTTCTTCATTGTCCACAATGTTTTCCAAAGCTTTTTTCTTGAGATGTTTAAAGAGCGGAGTTGAGTGGAAGTGGGTTAAATAGCAAGACAGAGTTCTCAACAATTTGAATAGAGTTTGCAATATTCGATCCTGAAATACGTAAGAACTACTTTTTATGGCTTAGACATTCAATGGATTTAGTGGTTAAGCCTCCAATGGCAGTTTGCACTCGTTGAACTTTGAGACGACCTCGAAATTTTGTCTATTAACTAAAGCTATCAAAGCTCACGCTTTGCTAGCTAAAAACAACAACAACAAAAAAACAACAACAAACAACAACAACAACAACAACAACAAAAACATTCTTAATAGTATGTATTGTAAACATGTAAACTTTAGCTCATTATAAAACGACTAAGATATTTACCCACTACCAGAGAACAAAAAATAAAACTGGTCAAATATGAAAGAATTTCTGACGATATTTCAAAGTGTGATATAATTGTAGAAATAGGTGTCAAATGAGGAAGAAAACTTTGTGCAATTTTTCCTTATCCAAAAAGTTTTCTATAATTCTATGTCATCCGAGTGTCAAACGCGGGGTTATGAAGTAATGAGTTAAGACTTGGCAAATTTATGCAACGGTGGAAAATGAATGAAAACATACTCTTTCGCCATATACTCTTTCGTCATAATTTGATTATCACTTGCATAGTTCTTTATGATGTAAGTATATGTTACCCAGTGAACTTCTCGACTCAAACATAAACAACTATCCAACTTAAGAAAGTTACTTCTGAAATAATCATGTGATAAGGTATAATGACGATTCTACATTCAAAGAAATATTTCTAAAAAAATCCCAATTGATAATATACATAACTTTTTCTTTCTTCTGAAAACACACTTTTATTCTCGCCCAAATATGTTAACTTTATTAATGTGATGAAATCTAGGGGTAAAACTATTCCTCTGAATCTTTGTAAATTTAAAAAAAAGATGATCTTTTAGGTAGTACTGGTTCATTCAATAAGCATTCAATGCTTATATTTGGTGATATTTGTTGCTTGTATTTTTTCTATTGTTCTCCTTCTACTCTTCCAGGATAAACAAGAAACGAAACTATAATTGAAACCAATTTTTTTCCAATTCTCTTAGGAAAATGCATTCGGTGCGATACAAGAAGGGGAACTATATTTTTTATGCCCAACGGTAAATCGCTCAATTAAGACCGGATTTAGATAACTCTCGTTTCCATGGCATTTCTCTAGTTCAATTCCGTTATTTTGCGTCTGTCATTTCCGGAATATCCCTTCTTTAATCACATCGTTTTGATTTCCCTTAACAGTGTGATCGCTATTAGATATATTTGAAGTTTGGGAACATAATATGAAACTTGTGTAAGTATGTCATATGAGAAAAAAATCCACCGTAACTGTCACGTGTGTGATTTACTTCTGAAAAACTAATGTGAACGTACATGTACACTAAAACCTGTATTAAGCGACCACATAAAGGACGGCCCAAAATGGTTTCTTAATAGAATGGTCGCTTGATACATTTTTAGTGATGTATATGAGGGATAGATTTGATTGAATACGTCAAATATTGCATAATTCTCACTTGTTCTTAGATTGTTTGAACTCATGAGAATCGTATCGATGAGAGGTTTCTATTGAGATCAAATAATATACGATTTAGTATAGATATTGCTCAGCAAATACCTCCCCTTTCAGAGAGCGTTTGCTCATAATGAACATTTGTATAATGGTCGTTTTATGAAAGTGGTCGCTAAATTGAGGTGGTCAGGTGAGTGAGATTCACTGTACATGTGTTATAATCGAACATATCCCGTTTACCTTTAACATAGCCGAGAGAATATATCACCCGTTGGTGAACAAAATGGCATAATTACAGCTTTGATAAAACTGCAATTACGACATTTTGTTCGACCAAAGACTATATTATATATCGCACTCTGTTTACGATGGAATCTATACTACGTTAAATATTCTCGTATGTGACAAGGGCTTTTTCCCCTGAAACGCAGTAGACCAGGCGTCTTATCACATGCCTATTAAGCACGACAGCATTCGATTTGGTTGTATTTCAGAAGATAGAGACGTAAAAACTCTGAAAATGGTAGTGCCGTTTAAAGTCCTCGTGGATTAGTTTCCAGCTAGAGAGGTACAATGCTGTGGGCTGACCTCACACTAAGTTAAATGTGCGATGCGCACAAGCGACCGGGTAAGTCAAGTCGGGAGTGTGCTCACCCTAAAAGCAAGAGGTCCGGGTTATCCCCCGGCTGGCTGCATCTTTTTTCTCCAATGAAGTATATAACTTTACACGTCTCATTATTGTTTCCACATCATGAATGTTCTGAACGCATGATATTAAATAATTTTAATAATAAAAATTGAAATCGAAATCAGTTAAAACATTTTAAGTTCACCCACAGATTTTTTTATCATTATCATTAGACAAAATTAACACATCGGTGGCTCGGTGCAAAAACATCATAAGTGTCTTTACTAAGTATTTACACTAATGATGTTTTTACACTAAGCTATCGACATACATGTATATTATATTACATATAGATAACATCTCAATCACAGGCTGACAGTGGTAATGAACAGTAATTAACCTCGGGGTATTTGGCGCGAGACTATTACCCCACAATGACGTAACATGAATCATCATGCAGTTAATTAATATGTGTATCACCTTACAACGACAGATTATGTTTCGATGAATCATAAGTAGTATTTTGGGGTGGCGTGCCACTTATTTTGTCCACTTAAATCGAAAGCATTTCAAAATTAGATTCGTTTTGTATTTTGAACGACTTCCTCATAGAATTTTAACCCATTGCACACAAGCCCTCCTTTTAAACCCCCCCCCCTCCAAGAAAATAGATCTGGAAAACAATTGAAAAATGAAGAAATTACTTATAACAAGCAATTTCTTCCACTTCCACATTGTTTTCTACCAAGACAGACAAAGGTTTTAAAAATTATAACAATTTGAAATTGTTATCTACAACTTCTTTCAATTTGGACAAGTCTAAAATTGCATTGTGTGGGAATGGGTTAAGGAGGCGTAAGACGTTCTAATAGAAACGTGATCTGTTTTGAATTAAAACTTTCTTTTCGCTATTTATTTTCTAATAGAGATTAGATTTAGCTGACCTAGAATGTCGAGCTGGTTCAGTTTGTAAGTATCTTCCACTTATTTGTCCATATAACTCACCATGGAATTGACCAAATCGCGGCTGTCAATTAAATGACTAGACGATCAATGAAATCATTAATTAAGAACAGAAACGAGTTTTGAAATCCGAAATTTGCCGCCATTTTCCAACCTTTTTTGTTGGTTTAGCGCCTTAAACGTCGTAACTACAGCTTATTAAAACTAAAGTCACCACGATTAGGTCGCCAACCAATCATTCTACTTTTTTGATACATGCTAATGGACACAAATCTTGCAGAATAACGCCATTTAAAATCGAAGCAGGACTTCCTGTCGGACTCGGTGTGCGTGGCTTGCGGAGTAAGTGGGCGGGGCCAGCAAGTAGTTAATTGAGTAGAATGGGTATCTACATATGTCGACAGTTAACAAATATTCACGGAAACATTTTTAGGAAAAAAGGCAAGTCCTAATGTTGTCATCTTTCAAAGATATAAGACAACTTTCCGAGCTTCCCGCTTTTCAATCCTATTCTTACAGGTTCTAGAGTCGTTATATGCTGGATAAAACTGACAAAAATAGAATGACAACATAAGTCAAACCTTTTGGGAGATGATTAACCATCTCCCCTACAAACCCGGGATTTTACGTCGGAGTGATTTTAAACTTGAGAAAACATTGTTGAAAAAGCAGTTCTCACTTTTTCCACAACATTTTCTACCACATAGGATGGTTTCATATTAAATTGCATCCAATCTTCATTATCGTCTGCAGCCTCTTTTATTTTGGATCAGTCTTTAACTTCGAAACACGGGAAAGGGCTAAGGTGATAATAATAATTACGCGCTTTTTGAAGGAAGTTTTAAAAGATTTACGAAAGGGAATTTTGGTCGTTTAATGAAAGTGGTCGCTTAATCGAGGTGGTCCCTTGAGTAAGATTGACTGTACATGTAACATAATCGGGCACCTCGATTTTCTTTTAACCCATTACCAGACGACAAAATTTAAGACCGGTCAAAATTGAAAGAAATTGTAGACGATAATTTCAAGTTATTGAAATCTTTCAAATCTTTGTCTTTTTGGGTAGAAAATATTGTGGATAATGTAAAAATCAATTTCTTCATTATCTACTATGTTTTCCCAAGATTTCATTTTGAGGGGCGTTTAAAAGCGTCACTGAGTGGGATTGGGTTAAATTAAGAGACAGAACATGTCGCCTGTTGGCGAGCAAAATGTCGTTATTACAGATTGATTATAGCTGTGTTTAAGACAGTCTGCTCGACCAAGTACGGTGTAATTTTATCGCGCTCTGTTTTCTGTTGAATCTGTAAGAAAAATATTATAAGTAGTAACAACGTGAATTAATGTGCGAACAACGGTACTTTAGACAACGGTGAACGGATAATGACAATAAAGTATATTGTAGTCATATACAGTAAGGGAATGGCCGAATCTAAGTTGGCAGAACTTGTGGCCAGACCCTTTTGCTCAAAATTTTATTTTGTTAGACTGTGTATCATGTAAATATATGTAGAAATGACAGCAATAAAATATGTTTAAACTAGTCATATACAGTGAAAGCAGATTTACAGAATCAACTTGATAGACGTTGTCCAATGATATTGCTGCTTCACATTTAGTTCTGGTGCTATTCAAGGGGTTATCAAAATATTTTCGATGTTGAAATTTGTCTTTTGGAGAACATTTGATCGAAATAACCCGGTCGTTTATAACGTACTATGATTCGATACTTGAAGGGAGGTCACCTTACAGAATACTTCAATAAAGTTTGCGAGAGTTATAGATCATACATCGCGTTCTTGTATTCTAAATATAGATCAACCTTGTATTTTGAACAAATTTTCCAAAACCTTTTTACTTTAGGACCTTTAGAAAGCGGGATTGTGAAATAATATATTAATGTCGGAAATATACAATGAAGAACAACAGCAATAAAAATAACATTGTTAGAGAAAGAAAAGATGATGTTAACACTTGCATTATTCTTTTTTTACCCCTTTAGCAAGTTTCGCCTTTCCTAGCGAAATTTACCAATCGCAGCTGTCAATCAAATAACCAGTCGACCTGGCGACTAAAACGTCGTAACTACAGCTTATTCAAGTTGTAGTTACGACGATTATGTCGCCAACCAACTACACTACGTTTTTGCTACACACAACACTGTATATAATCTTTTCAAAATAACGCCGTTTAAATTCGAAGCGGGACTTCCTATCGCAGTCAATGGGCGGGGCTAACGAAGCAAGTGGGCGTGGCCAGCCGTTGGTCAATTACTGGGACTGAGTGATAACGACAAAACACTTAGAACTATATCCGAAATTAGAACAAACATTTGAAATACAGTAGCGAAAACTATTAGTGCGAATCATAAGTCACAGTCTAAATATAGCAATAGTGCGTCATTGGAATTTCTCGTTTTTGATATCGAAAGTAACTTTGTAGATAAACGTTTCGAAAACTGAAGCGATCGCAGATCCCTAAAGCAATAAAAGCTACCCGGATGACAGGCTGGTATGTTCATTTTGTAAATTCTAAAACTGTGTGCCGTTGATAAATCGGGACTTCCCCATTGTATTTTAGGTATTAACCCAGTAGGGTTACGCGACAAAATGAAAAATCTCCAAATTGAATGAAGTGACAAAGGACAATTTTTAGTTTATGAAAATTCAAAAGTTCGAAAAGATTTTTTTTTCGAAAAATAACGAAGTTGTAATTACCAATCGCTTAAATTTCACAATGTTTTCCCAACCCTTTTCGTTTGGGCTTAAAAAGCCTGGGTTATTTTGATTTGTATATAGTAATCTTAATTTTAATGAATATGGGTTTATGGTTGGTCAAATTTAAATAGACAAGAAATCCTATTATACTTTAGTTACCCTACAGATGGATGTGTGTCATGAACTCCAGACAAAACGTCACAAGACCTTCATGTTATCAAAACTATAGTTACCATGTTTTGTCGTACATCGTACGACTTAAAATTCGAAAATGTCATTTTAGGTTCACTAGCTGGAAGACAACAGGCTATAGTCTTAGCGTGGTGTCCGTCATGCGTGCGTCCAGGCGTGTGTCTATGCGTTCGTAAAATTTTAGTTTAAAAATCTTACGCTTATAAAGAACTAAACCGATTTCAACCTAATTTCACAGATATGATCCTTCGGTGGCCCTTTATCATATTCCTCCAAACAATTTTAATCGAATGAAGCTTATGGCTTTTATTTCAAATAATATGATGTATAATAAAAGATTTGAAAATATTCTCAGAAACCAGTTGATGGAACTCATCCAAATCTTATAGGAAATATCCTTGGGTGAACCATTATGAGATCCCCCTCCCTCGATTTTTTTTAGAGTTTTAGAACGAGAGTTCAAAAGGTAGGACTGATTTCCAAACATTGTATATCGTGAAAAGTTAGAAAGTCTGCTCAGAAATCTAATGATATGTTTCAATGGAATTTTACAGGAGATATCCTTGCTTGACTCTTTATCATATTCCTGTTCAAGATTTTGATCAGAGACAAGGGTTGAATGGTGAGGGCTAAATTTCTTTGTATGGTGTAAAGTTAACTTTTCGAAAATCTTGTTAGAAACCAGTTGACTGATTTAAATTTAATTTCACAAGAATGATAATTCAATGACCCGCCAATGGATTCTCAAGATTATTTTGTTCGGTTAAACGTTACATTAAATAGCGGGGCTACTTTCCATATATTATATACATAGTAAAATCTTTGAAAATCTCCTTCTAAGAGAATGGAATTCAAACAAATTTCAAGGATTGATCTTTTGGTAACCAATTATTAATTTTCTGGCACATCAAATTTAGTTGAATTTATCGATCCGATATCAAACTGTTTTTTAAATATATAAATTGCCATTAAACACGAGCTTCGCATAGCGGAACATCGGTTTGAAAAACTCATATCAATGTCAAGGTTATGAGTTCGAATTGGAATTGAAATAAAATAGTTGTTGGATCCCTATGAACCTTATCAAGTCTAATTGTTAGCAGATTTCAAGAGATAGGCAGAAAAACGAAATCTGTAGAGAGGCCATACAGCATTAAAGAGAATGGAACTTAGCGACGTTTAACGCGTTCAGACACCATTCGGATTATTACTCCTTGCAAATAAAAAAAGCCATGGAAAACATTGGGGAAATTTCTTTTTTATAAGCAATTTCTTCATTAGCCACAATGCTGTCCATCCTAGAAGACAAATAGTATCAAACTTCATCAACTATAAACTGTAGTCTGCAACTTCTTTGAATATAGACCAATTTAAAATCTCGTCATCTAGTAATGGGTTAATGAACAACAGATCGGATTCCTCATCTCACTGAAGGCTATTCACACGCAAAAGTTTGACTTGGAGTGGCACCAGGCTTAAAACAAAATTTGACCTAATTACCTTCAACTTTGACTTAGTGACCCATCTGCAAAGTTCCAAAGTGAAAATGTGGCCTATACAGGTAAATGAAGGAAGCTGAAAAATAAAATGGTACTTGTTACCTTGACATATGACCTGGTGAACTAAAATCAATAGGCCATCTTGTTTCAACGATGGTAATCAACATGCAAAGTTTGAAAGAGTCTGGATGAACATTTTTACTCGCCGAGAGATCACAAGGTGTAAATTAAATTCATGACCTTATCTTTTGACCTGGTGTTGTCAGATGGACCCCTTGCCTGACAAGGGGTAAAATCAACGCAAAAGTTAAAAGAGATAAGTTGAATGTTTTAATTGAAGAGACGTAATAAATGACAACAAAACTTGACTTTTCTTATAACTTAGTGATTTTCAAAATCAGCAGAGTTTCTCTCTAGCCAACGACTCAACTCGAGCACGATTCGAAGATTACACGAACAATATAACAGAGTGTATAAAGACTGAAAACAGATTTTGGACGTGTGACCTTAAGTACTGATATTTTGACCTCATAAACAAAAGAGATCCTAGTAGCACAAAGAGCTTCCTACATCCAAGGTTAAACGAAACTGCGTTGCAGAATTTTATCCAAGGGATCAGACACTACTAACAAAGTTTGATCTCGTGAGCTTTACCTTAGTTTTGGAGTCCACGACACCATTAGGACTACCAATGTGAGAGAGATTGGGTGAAACAATGCGACATTTGGAAAGGCCGCGTAGATTTAATAGAAGGACTTACGCGTGTACAAATACGGTTAATAATGTAACGAAATTATATTGCTCGTTACCAATTCCACCCCTTTCATTCAAGTCAATGTCCAAAATCGTTCAAATCATTCAGCGATTTCATCGGCCGATCTAAATTTTGAGGTATCCAACTTGTCCCGGGCAATAAACAATGTCCAGTAGCATGTTACAAATAAGGAAAATGGTTGGTTGGTGATATAAACATCGTAAATACAGCTTGTATAAGCTGTAGTTACCACGTTTCAGTCGCCAAAAAGACAAAAATGAATCACCACAATGGCGGCCAATGGTGGTCTAAATGAATGATTTCATTGGTCGACTGATTATGTGATTGACAGCCGCGATTGGTCAGTTATTCAATAAATTGGGCTAATCTAATGTTTTGTCGTCATTTATGCCAAACATTTTAGTTGGTTTGGTGACTCTGTAGTTACGTTGTTTAGGTCACCATCGAACCATTTTATTCTTTTAATACGTGTAACTGGCCATAAAATTCAAGAATATTGTCGTTTAATTTTAAATCAAACATTCTGTCGGGGGTGAATGGGCGTGGCCAGCGTTTCGCCTTTGCTTCTAGCATATATACCTCACCTGATACTTTTTAGGTTGACACTGTATTATAAGTGTTATTAATGATCCTTAATTCCATTCTGATAATGATTCATTTTATATGTATGATATTTCTTTTATCTTATTTATTCATTTTATTTCATTTATTTATTTGTTTTTAGATAAGCTCAGATGAACCATGGAAGAGACGGACGCTAAACTACTTGGGGCTTTCGCAAACTCCCTTACAATTGTTATCAAAGAACATGCCATGACTAATTTAGTGTTTAAAACAATCAAAGAAAAGTTCGAAACATTTATCAGTTTGGTCAAAGAAAAATCCGGAAATGCCGTCGAGATTATACAAACCGGAAGTTCCTACGATGACCTTCATATGTGCAGATGCGTTTCCGGTTTAGATAAGGATAAAGCATTTTTTCCTCCGACAGATTTTGATTTACTGATGGTATATACCCAATACTTAGTGGATGATTTAACTAACAACCTTTGCAACACCGAAAACATTTTTGATGACTCTGGGATAAGTCAAGCAATTTCTAATTCTTCATCTGCATTCATCATGGTTTCGACGGAACATGTTGGCTACGTAAGGTTGTTGGTTACAAACAAAGGGAGAGAAATGTTACAAGGCAAGAAACATTCTAACTTTATCACACAGACGGGATATTTTAAGAGCAATTCGTTTAAGAAGCTCCAAGGTGTGGAGCCCGATGTCGAAGTTATTTATCGAAGAAATCCAGGCCAAACTGAGTACATATCCAGTGGACCTGCACTAACAAATGTGGACCACGAGGTCGAAGGATACACGTATGACCTAGTATTTTCATTTCCATGCACCACATGGCCCAAGATCGCCGAGAGATGGAGTAAACGACCCCGGGACGCAAAATGGCCAAATCAGCGCTTGATCGACGAAATAGTTAAAGGTAAACCATATGTGCAGTATGCTCTTTGTCTAGACCTCCTTCTTGTACCTTTACCGTTTGATTTGATTTTAAGATGAATTTTCAAAATCATTTTACACGTAAATCACATTTAGTGCTTTCTACAATTTCAGCCTTTGATTTTAATGCAGTTTTGTAGATTTTACTCAGCACCAAAAGGGTTAATTTCACAAACTAATTCAGTTTCTGCAGTAGTCATTAATGATTCGCTAGCAAAGCGTCGGCCTTGATACCTAAAATTAAGAGACAAAATTTTGAGGTCTTCTCAAAATTCAACAATGTTCAATGTTCGGCATCTGTATGTCAGTATGTCCATCATTCCGTCCGTTCACAATTACAAAAATCATCTTCTCCAAAACTAATAATCATATTACCACCGAATTTCAAAATAATGATCCTTAGATGATTCTCAGGCCGCGACAATATCTCAGTTGATAGCGCGTCGGACTCTCAATCGTGAGGTCCAGGGTTCGATCCCGGTTGCGACAAATATCGTTTCTGACATTTGTCTCCCACCAATGGGTAGATAATCCAAGAGGAGGCATGGAAAGGACGTAGTGGCAGTACTGGTGTGTGAAATACGAGGAGTCCATTGTTAGATGCTCTAGCCGCTGTGATATGACTGAAGTACTTTCAAAAGTTGCATTAAACCCCATTCAACCAAACAATCAACATCTAAGGAATTGCCAAAAGCTTCTTCTCCCAGACCTTTGATATTTGGTATATATTATCGCATAATGGACTTCTACCAAAATACTTCAAATAATTACTCTAATTTGAGAATTAGCCCTATATGTTATGTGACCTCAAAGTTTACACATGACTAAAGAAAGAAATCTTCAAAATCTTTTTCTCCAAAACAGTAGGGATTATAGAACTTTGATATTTTGTATAAATACTTACTCTTCCTCAAGACTATTAGACTAGAGTGTTCACAATTCTCATGTAGAATTGCCTTATGGAGGTAACTGTAACCAACTGTGATCTGTAGCTCTAAGATTGAAGCTAGCCCAACTTTTTGAGTCCCAGATTTTACGAAGAGATATGAGCCTATGCATGAAATTTCCAACCTTTTCGCATTGCGTGACTCGCACATATTGAGCACCCTGGACGGCCATTTGGGGCAATAAGAATATTAGAAGTTTTGGTCCGTATCTATCTACAGAGCGCGGAGTGAAGACTCTGATCTGACTGTGCGGATGCGGACGAGTCTTTACTTAGCGCACTTGTGTCATGGTTGGAAATATCACGCATGCGCTTATATAATTATTAAAAATAATCTTCTACTCCCAATACATGAGTACAAGCGCTTTCAAAAAGGCTTTTGCTTACAGTATTATCTTATGGTGGCATGTTAAAACAAATCAAACTATCACAATAAGATCGGAACCAGATGTGTTGTAAAATTTAGTATTGTGGAAAGTTGAAAACATTAAAAAAACTTACTCAAACTCCATAAAGCCTAGAGCTACCATGCTCACATCAGCGATACTAATGTAAAGGAACATTAAAGTACTCTTGTTTAGATTTCACACTTTGTCAACTATCATCCCTATTTGTGATGATGGCCGCCTGTTTTAAATCTTCGCCTTGTGATGATGGCCGCCTGTTTCAAATCTTCGCCATTTAAGTCCACTCATCTAGTTTGATTGATTAGACGAAAGGACGAATTAGAAAGGTCTAAATTTTTCGATTTACCCCATGTGCCATTTCAGTCTTGGCATTACAAGAAACATTTTTAGCTAGCAATGCGTCAGCTTTGACAAATTTTGAGGTATTCTCAGAGTTCAACAAGCGCAAACTGTCGATGAAGGCTTAACCAATAATGCCTACGTCATAAAAAGTGGCTCTTATTTAAGGAATATTGCAAACTCTGCCACTGCTTGTTATTGTCACATGAATTAACTTTATACAAATTTGAGACAACTCTTTCAAAAGCATGCTATTCTACTTCCACTCAATCACGTTTATGAAGCATCTCTAGAAAATAGCTTTCGAAAACATTGTGGACAATGAAGAAATTGCTTGTTACAAGCAATTTCTTCATTGATCACTGTTTTTTTACCCTACAAGACAAAGGTTTACTAAATTCTAAGCATGATAACCTTTGACAAATAGAATCACTTAACAAAATTATGCTTTGCTAGTTTACAGTAAGTTTAGTACTTTGATTCTAGATGGCAGCAGTTTTCAAACTTCCTTGCATTCAACAAATTAAAATCAGGCTTACTTCGAAGAAGCTTTTTGACAGAATTTCAAGACATTTAGTGCTTAAATTACATTCAGAATATATAAGATTTTTTGTCGAAGTTATTATTTTTTACGGTTTTAGAAACTTTAAATTGAAGTTCGTTAAATTTTGTGGATTTATCAATGTAATTATGGGTTTGAAACTATGTGACCCAATTCAATGTAATTTGGTGAGAATTTCAGACATCGAATGACTATATGTGAATATAAATCAAAACGGTCGTTTTAAAAATGTCTTCGAAATTAGAAATATTTACTAGGAAAAAATCTCGGATACTTTTGTACAGAAATGTTAAGAATTAATAAATATGTTAAGAAGAAATCATCGATAAAAATGTTAAAAGATAGTCAAATGGCCATCCTCTTTGAAATGTCAACATTGGAATCGTAGGTTCCAATTTCAAATTGTGGTGTCTTTGCGATCATCTCTCACGGCCATAATTACAACCGACGAATCGCTGATCACGTCCACTTAGCTTCGACAGGAAGTTCCGTTTATTAAATGGCGGTATTTAGCAACTTTTATAGCTAGTCACAAAGTAACACAAAGTCACAAGTTACAAATAGTAGAATATTTGGCTGGTGACATAGACGTGGTAACTACAGCTTGAATAAGCTGTAGCTACCACATTTAGGTCTCTAAACCAACAAAAATACTTCATATAAATATCGGCCAATTTAATAGTTCATTGTTCACTTCCGCTCCAGATGAATGATTTGATTGGTCTACTGATTATTTGGTTGACAGCCGCGATCCGTCAATTAGTGCTTGTTTATTTCTTTAACCCTTTCC
Source organism: Fragum fragum (assembly GCA_946902895.1). Classification (NCBI taxonomy): domain Eukaryota; kingdom Metazoa; phylum Mollusca; class Bivalvia; order Cardiida; family Cardiidae; genus Fragum; species Fragum fragum. The sequence continues at coordinate 57,357,932 of OX336369.1, read as the reverse complement.
CGTTTTTGTAAATATTAGACTAGTCCAAATAGAAAGAGGTTGCAGACGACAATGAAAACTGGATGCCTTTTGAAAAGAAACCATCCTATGTGGTAGAAAATATTGTGGAAAAAGGAGAAATTGCTTGTTACAAGCAATTTCTTCTTTTACCACAATGTTTTCTTAAGTATAAAATCACAAGAACGTAAAATCCCGTATTTGAACGGGAAAGGGTTAATTTACATTTTTCTGAGACTTTACCATAGTGAGGAGGCACATGTTTTATAAGCATTTTATCATTTTCGCGAAGTAAAATGTGGAATAATTTCATTTAACAGATGGCTGTGCCGTTGTACCAGTCGGCTTCTACAACAGCGAATATCAAGATTTAGAATGGAGATTGTCATTCAATAAGTCAGAACGCAAGTTGTCACATGAGTTGACGAGAAACCAAAGAATATGCTACTGCATCGTGAAATTGTTGGTCAAGACATGTTTGTCCGAGAAAGCCATTTTAAGTTCATACATGGTCAAGAATATGATGTTCTGGTTTTGTGAGCAGATGTACGGGGTCAACGAGTGGGATGATAGTCAAATTGGTGAAAGAATCCTACAACTGATTGATTATATAATCACGGCATTGACACATCACAATATACCACACTACTTTTTACCGCGCAATAACTTGATCCAACACAAATCCAACGAAGAAGTCCAAGAAACAATCGCTGGTCTAAAAGTATTACGTGAAACCCCATTCTCAGCCTTTCATTCAATTTGTAGAAAGATGCAAATCTTCGAAGTACAGAAGGATGATGTCAGTTGGCGTATGAATACACGAAATGAAATGCAAAGCAAATTAATTCTGTTTACTTCACTGGTGAAACTGTTATTTGAGTTAGCGATGCTCAATGATGATACACCCAGTTTTGCAGTTCAGTGCTGCCAGGCTGTTTTAACCACAAATATGGCGGCCAAAAGTCTGGTCAAGAGTGGCACCAATCTTTTCACTGCAACAACACTAATCGATCTTCTTAAGCCATACGCTATTCAATTCATGCAAGCTGGTGAAGTAGACAAGGCATTGAACCTCTTTAAGATCATGATAGAAGGATCACATGACGATGTTCTTGCTTACTATCCTGAAGCAATTACAAATATAGCATGTCTTGAAACATGCAAACTAGATTCTGTTACAGATACTTCCGAAAGGGAATCATTGAAGAAAAACATTGAAAAACATTTTAAACTCGCTTTAAAACATCATCTGGGTTCACAAAGTTTACACCTAGCATACGGAAACTTTCTAAAGGACGCAAAGGGTTCAGTGTATAAGGCTATGGAGCAATACAAAGCAGCAATAGATACTGTTTGTTCGAGACCCGATGACGATGCTCTAGTACAAATCACTCTACCTGGTAAAACAGGGGACGTTCCTAAACCAGTTTACCTGCCTGGAAAAGTTGTGGCTTATTACAGTTTGATAGAATTAACAATGAATATAGGGGATGTTTGCGAAGCAAGAAAGCTGGTAAGAAAATTAAGCGAGCTAATTAAAACCTTTCATTTGAAAGTGAAAACACCGGCGGAGCAGCTTTGTTATTATTCCTATTTACATGTGGGCCTTTACGTCAAGGCTAGATTGTTTCGAAAAGAACAGGTATATTTTACGTGTTAGAGAGTGATATATTGATCAACATACCATTTAACATATTTTAGAATCTGCTTCGAGGGAAAAAATAGTGTTCATTTCATTTCTATTTTCATACCGCGATGAAAAAAAAAATCTCGAGTTTCTCAATCTTTTTTATGCCCCAGCATCGAAAGACCAGGGGCAATTGTTTTACCATTGTCCGTGTCTGTCCGTCCGTCTGTCTGTCCGTCAATCAGTCTTTCAGTCTGTCGGTCTGTCTGTCTACAAAACTTAACCGAAAAACTTAACATTGCCAATTACTACCAGCCTATTCAAGATACATTGCTTATATTTGGCGTGATGATACAACTCCATAATACGTATCTCCTCATGTCAAGGTCAAGGTCACGTGATAAGTTCAATGTCACATACCAAGGTCAAACGTTTAGTCCTGTTGCGGAGGGGTTGTGTTTCACAAACACATCTTGTTTTCCTTATGGTTTTATAGTATATAATGCGGCAAGCCTTTAAGCGGCCAGCCTAAGTTAATTCTGCTTGAGATGTATTGGTCGCCAAACCTATAAATATTCTTAACATAAATAGCGGAATTAGTAGTTTCATTTCCGTCCTAAGGAAATGAATTGAAGGGTAAATCAATATCATATGATGTAATGTTTATTAGCGTGAAACAGATTCAAATTATCGTATAAAAATACGACCAGATTCCATTACTTTTCTAAGGCTAGTGATTTTTGGACCAAATAATCATTTTTTTCTTTTGACATGTTCTTCATCCAAGGATGCCAGGGATTAAACCAGGTATTGACTCGCTAAGATCTGAGAACATTCAATAAAACTGGCTGACCAAAAAGTTTCTTGCTTTTAATGTTAACCCTTGGCATGCTAAACCCGGAATATTCATGTTTTGGCAGACCGTTTAGACAAAGATCAGCCTACAGATATGTACAATTTGATCTTAGTCTGCACCATCTGCCTGCCCCTTTCAAATTTATGAATTCAGAATTGTTTATAAAAGCAGTTGTCAAAAGAACTTTTGACCTTCAATTAATGCCTCCGGCGATTTTGGTTCTTTGATTTAAGTGCAATTCTAAACAGGATTAAATTCAGCATGACAATGGTAAATTAAACATGATTGTACAGAACTAGTTCGGTCATTTCCAGATATGTAAATTTTCATTTGAAATATCTGTATTCGAACTTTAAATATTACTCTGTGGGAAACAGTGCGAAACATTCCGTGAAAAGAAGAAAAAAGCTCTTTTAATTTCATAGACTTACTGAAACTCAAATCTATAAATTTAGGATGAGCAGTTTTATTTAAAGATATTAAAAATATACTTTAACTTCCCAAACGATAGAAATACTGAAAAACTGTCCAAAAAACAAGAGAGAAGTATGAAAAAGCTGATATTTCACACGTTGTTTAGAAAATATTCATTATATTGTGAAAATTGCATCTTTGATTTCGATCCCTCTGAACAGCCATTCGAGTAAATATTTCCCCTTTCAAAAATTACTAAATGTTAAAATAGTTCACATCTTCTATTTATATATTACGTGTAGATTTGGTATATATGATTCAATTATTTAATTTTTAATTCGTCTATCAAAAACGAGGGTTCTGATTGGTCGAAAAAAAGTATTCATAACTCCATGAGCAAAATTTTGAGCAGCGATTTTGTATGCTTCTGCACAAAATAGTCCAATACAAAAAGGTATCAAAATTTGTAAGCTTTTGTTTTTTCCGCTCGATGCTATTAAATTGTAAGAATGAAGAGAATATTTTTTGTTTTCATGGATGTATGAACCGAAAAAACTAATCACACAATGTATGAATCCGCTTCATCTATTCTCTTTATCTCTTAAATGTAATAAAACATTATAGTACATAACTAGTTTGATCATTTCCAGATTTCAAGCGGACCCAGACTTCCCATCTTACAAGTCCATGAGAATTCTTAGGCTTTTAAAAGGTCCTATCCTTTTTAGCCTGAGATTGCGTAAGCAATCTGAGGCTAAAGTTACAATGCTAAAAATTCAAACCCATGCAGAGTTTAAAGAGAAAAAATAATGTAAAAACATCTACCGCAATCAATGTGATCTTCTGTCGCATGAAAAGTAGAACGGATCTGACCATAAATTAATACGCCCGATTGAGGCGAGACGGACGAAGGCGAGATAAGACTCATTCAAAGCTGTCGGCTTGATTCAATTCAATTCAATTCAATTCTTTATTCAGTAATATAAGGCCACCGGCCCATAATACTAATACAAAACCTCATATAATATTATGTACGAGTAACAATCCCTAGGTTAAATAATAGATTAAATTTTTGAATATGAATTTCAATTTTTTACAGCTCCATATTTTTCCAATATAAAAGTACAAAGACAGCTGGTGCAGACAGAGATCAGCCACCCTGTTTGACCGACTGATCTCCGCCTGTGTCATTCGAAAGTGGCTACAATTTGCAAACATGTACTATAGAGAAATTATGAAATTATTTAAATTGGCAGAGTGCAGATAAGATCAGATTGCTAACATGAGCAGTCTTATCTATACCTTCACTGTCCAAAGTGGTAAGTTAATTAATGACGGTGCTGGTTGGCTGCTTTACATAGGAAATTTCAAGAATCATCTGTAGTATCCAGAAAATGTTATTAATATACAGTAGTTTCGTGTGAGTGTTCTGAATTTGGCAAAATTATCAAAACTTGACAAATGAATGGAAAGAAAGAAAGGAGATATATATTTTATTGGAAATTATTAAACGTATATAATCATATCATATTGTTAAGAAAAAATAAGGTGTTTGTTTCATACCAAAATAATATTACTTATTCTAGAGTAACAATGTTAAAACGGTCCGGTTAGACGAAGTTGCTGTATAAAGCTGATAAGCGAAGCTGTCGGTTTTACGCACTATTGGAATGTTTTGTTTAACAAATTAATTGGTCATTCATAGGATCATATTCGCACTGTCTGAAAACAGTTTGGTCGTGCTCGGACTTTGCATGTTTGTGTCTATATATTTTACCTCCGAATTCTACCCAAAGGATGCAACGTCTACGTCTACATACCGCTTTTGAGAGGTGTACATAATCATGTTAACCTGGTAAACTCTCTCGCTCTCTTTATCTGGAGATTATAAAGCGCATATTTACATAACGACATTGGTCAGTTGTAGAATACTCACATCGCACACAAGAACCTCGTAGGTCGAACCTGGCTACACGCTCCATTCCCCCATCTCTCTCACTCTCTAGCTCTTTTTCGCTAGCTCCACTAGCTGAAAGCCAACGAGCTTTTGTCATGATGTGGTGTCCGTCGTCCGTCCGTCCGTCATTTTTTACTTTAAAAATCTTCTTCTCAGAAAGTACTGAACATAATTACCAAACTCAACCAAAATTCACAGGAAGGATCCTTGGGTGGCCTTTATCAGATTCCTTCAAAGCATTTTGATCGGGTGAAAAATATGTAACGATATATACATTTAAATATATCGTTACAATACCTCAAAGGGGTGAAAATTATTGCGGGCAGGTTGTGTACCCTAGTGCACAATTGGCAGATCTTCGCATAATCGACAGTAGATTTGGGTAGAAAGTGGCACCTCCGATAATCCGACCATCAAACTTTTTCTGCCCAGATTATATATCTCCTGTATACATATCTCAGACTTTCAGCGCTTTCAGCGCTTTGATTTCTGTTCGTGATAACGCGTCCGATCATTATCTTTAGTTAGCAGAAGCAAAACTAACATGAGATTGTGCACGATATCACCCAAAATTTCACATGCGCTCAAGTCGAAGATATTGTGCATCTTGGACATCAAATGGTAAATATACCAATCGGTGCTGTCAATCAAATAACCAGTCGACCAATGAAATCTTTCATTTGCGACCAGAAAATAATAGGCCGCCATTTCAGTTGGCTTGGCGACACAGGCATGAATGTACTGATTTAGCTAATTTTTTTCATGAATTTAAAATAATCTGAATATAATGAAAATAAATCTAAATCATTGAAATCTTTGAAATGGTTCTAGAGAACCATTTCAAACTTTTCATTGTTTTTACAAAAGTCATGTCAAGTTATGCAAAATTCATTATGTAAAATTTTCACTGTATACCATATATTGACATTACTAACCACCATAATAACCATGTTTTTCAATCAATTAATATTATATGAAGGAATATAACAAACAGTCATTCACGTGAAATTTTGTTGAAATCCATCAACAGATTTTTGATAAATTTACGTAGTTTTCAGTTTAACCATATATGGAAATTAGCCCTGCCAATTAACGCCATATTTTCCATCCAATCAAAATTCTGTTTCATAATCTGATAAAAGGTCGTCCGAGAATAGATTCGTTCAAATTTGATTGAAATCAATCCACTGGTTTCTGAGAAAAAGAATTTTAAAGCTTTTATCATATATGGAAATAGCCCCGCCCATTAGAGCCACGTTTTTTCATCCGATCAAAATTCTTTGAAGGAATCTGATAGATGTTCCACTTGGATCATTTCTGTGAAGTTTGATTGAAATCCATCAACCGGTTCCCGAGAAAAAGATTTCAAAGCTATCACCATATATGGAAATAAGCCCCGCCCATCAAAGTCGTATTTTCATCTGATGAAAATTTTTTGAAGGAATCTGATAGAGGGTCAACCAAGGATCATTTCTGTGAAATTTCGGTTGAAATCTGTTCGGTACTTTCTGAGGAGAAGATTTTCAAAATAAAAGTTTACGGACGGACGGACGACCGGATGGACGGACGAAGGCACGACGGCGCCACGCCATGACAAAATCTCTCTGACTTTCAGCCAGTAGAGCTAAAATCGTCGTAACGATTACGATCAGCGCAAAATTAGATTCATTTGAAAAATATCCGTTTAATTAATTGATTGTTTAAGCGTTTGCAAGTTTTTATTAACATTAAAAGAATACAATTACATCATATAATTACAAGACAACTAAAAAGAAATTCATTTTTAAACTGAAATAGTCGTTACATACCACACAACGTATATATTCTGATACATTTCAATCAATCACAAATTTTAACATAACAAGCCACATGTCAACCGTTTCGGAATAAAAAGTTCAACACCTATAACATAGCCTAGGCATTTTTCAATTGCTGTTAACCAATCTTGGCTGACAATCATTAAAGTATTCGACCAATCAGATTATTCGTTTAAACAAGTGAAATTTAAACTAATATTGCCCTATTTTTTGTAAAGTATTTTAGTTGGTTTGGCGACTTGGTGTCGTAAATACATCTTAAACCAGCAGTAATTACAACGTTACGGTCGACAAAAAACAATTGAATTTTTGTTGCGTTTGACTGGCCATAAAAATTGCAAAATAACACATCTTAATATCGAAATGGAACTTCCTGTTGGAGTCATAAGGTGTGGCTAGCGGAGCCAGTGGGTGTGGCCAGCGGGATCAATGGGTGGAACTAGCGATCCGTCAGTTATACATAATACAGACACATACATACATACACATGCATACAATATAAAAAATAATGAGATTTTATCTCCATTTTACACTATCTAGGTACCGTATACATGTATATAGGAGTACGTTGGAAAAAGATTAATTAGAATATTTATTATATACCTATAAAATATATTGATTAAAATCTGGCTATCTTATACAACTCGACAGAAAAAAATCCGTATTCGGCGTGTTCCAAAAAACGGTATTCGTCGAGTATTCGGTCTCGTCCAATGAAAAATACATACGATTCTCGAACACGATAACAACATATAGAAAAAGACACTGTTTTAATATTCCCTATATATCGTCCTTGGTTATCAAGAATATCAATCGATCGCCACTGTTAAAAAAAGTCAGTTAACCAATCAAAATATGTGAAAGTTGGGTTACCCTTTTCATGTCTAGATTTTTTTTGTTTGGTGAATAAAACACCGTAACTACAGCTTACTCAAGCGGATCGGCGTTTAATCACAAAAAAAAAACCCAAAACGATTTGCTTTTTGTTTCACGTTTCTGAACATAGATAATTGAATCTAACGTCGTTTTATATCTCAGACAAACTGACTTATCAGAGGTAAGTGGACGTGGCTGGCGATCCGTCAGTTGTTATCACGACTTGGTTTGTATACGACCTGTGCAGACTGATCATGGTCGATACTGTTCAATCTTCCTTTTAATTACGTTTTCGCTTGGATGTACAAGTATTTTATTCAACTAAACAGACGTTGAATTCGGAATGGACCTAAAATTTTTGCTAAATGGTACAAACGGTTTTATAACACAGGAACAAACCAAACAAACATTTGACAAATCGCCGGCTCCGCCAACCTAGTCTTTTTGCCTCGCCCACTGACTCCGATACGATTTTAAACGGGGTTATTTTGCAAAATTTATCGCCAGTAGCATGTAACAAAAAAGTAGAATAGTTGGTTGGCGACATAAACGTTGTAACTACAGTTTGAATTAGCTTTAGTTACAACTTTTAATTCACCAAACCAACAAAAAAGGATAATACAATGTCGGAGTTCAACACTCATTTCTGGTCTCAATGAATGATTTCATTTGTCGCCTGGTTATTTGACATAATTGAATAAACTATTATTATGTTTATTATAATTATCATTATTATATGTAATAAAAAAAGACAAATAGTAATAGATGTTTTCCTTTTCCTCTTTCGTGTTTCTCTTAACCCATTCTCACAGAAAGCCGCTTTTTGACGCCCTAAGAAGAAAGGCTTTGGAAAACACTGTGGAAAATTGGGAAAGTGCTTGTAATAAGCAATGTCCTCACTAGCTACAATGTTTTCTAAACCAAAAGACATAAAAAATTACATTTTATCAAGTAAAAATTGTCGTCTTTTAATTTGGACCAGTTTTAAGCTAAAATTCCAAAGTTTCGATATGTCGTCAGAGAGCAGCCAAATGCTTTTAACTACAACTTGAATTAGCTTCAGATACGTTTTTTATGGTTGCCCTCTCTCCATAGCAATCTTCTTTGATCACGGGTCTTCTTGTCTTTACATGTCATTGTTGTATTTAACGGTACTAAGCAAAATTGACGGACCGCCAACGTCAATCAAAATACCGATCGCCAAATCAAATTGTGCATTTAAACCGGAAGTGGATTTTTTATCTTCGAGATAGAGCGCCATTTATCTGAAACATATTGCTAGTTTCGCGACTTAAATGTCGTATATGTAACTATAGCTTATTCAAGCTGAAATGTATTAGGGTTAGGTCGCAAATCATCCATTTTACGAGTTACTAACCAATAGACAAATCGCGACTGTTAATCAAATAACCAGTCGACCAATGAAATTAACCATTTAGACCAGAATTGAGTTTTGATCTCCCAGATTGGCCGCCATTTTCGTTAAGTTTTTTTTGTTAGTTTGGCGACTTTAACGTCGTAACTACAGCTTATTCAAGCTGTAGTTTCGACGTTTGGGTCGCCAACAACCTATTCTTCTTTTTTGTAGCATGCTACTGGCCATAAATTTTGCATAATAACGCCTTTAAAAACCGAAGCAAGACTTCCTATCGAAGTCAGTAGGCGTGGTCAAATAAGTAACTGGGCGGCACCAGCGATTGGTCAATTACCGATTAACATCAAAACTGAACGCCATGAAGATGGTTAGTGAGCGGGGTCATTGATCTGCCAATTCCTAACAATATCATGATTTATTCTCATCCCGACCTTCCATAGTTGCCCTATCCTGTTCTGTAACGTAGTCTTTCAAAAATCTAAACGTTTCCTCCCAAAGTTGTTCTTGATATGTTTCATTCCTGAAAGACAAAATGCTTTTTTTTTCAGACGAAAAAGAACTGTTATTCAAAAAAACATCAAATACTGGTGTATTCTCAAGAAAGCAGAATCTACAGGGATTAATCTAAGTTGAAAGCACTTGTTTCCCAATTCATGTGAAATAAATAGGTTTAAACCAACGAAATAAATTGTTCGTTAATAATAATAAGTTTAAAAGCAGTAAAATATTTACTTTGTTTTTCATTGGCATTAAATTATAAGAAATGGTGAGAATATATTTTAATAGGTATGAACTTAAACCTTTAATCACACTGATGTATTTAAGCGTATTCATTGAGCGCGATTGACTTCAATTCTTACATCAACGAGAGAAAAAAATATTATCTTTATTTCTTAAATCGCCTCTTAAAGAGATTTTCATGAAAATGAGATGTACGAAAATTGTCTGCTTTTCCATTAGTTATTAATGTGATTTTTACGATAAATATTCTGTCTTCGTGTTTTATCTACTCGTTTCACTATAAATCTAATTTTATGTGAGAAATTCCCGATGTCCTACTTTGAAGCATCGGTATTTATCGGACGAGGTCGTCAGTATTCGGGTAATGTCGATAACGACTGAATTGCTAACGGAATCCAATAATTTAATTGTTACGTCATGGAAACCACAAATAAGGCGATTTTCGATGCAATCGATAGATCACGTTTTTACCCGATGAATTCCGGTTTGATTCGGACAGTATGTTCGCTTCATTTCTTCTTCTTTAAAAATATGAACTCTCAATTTTATTACAAATTCCATTAGCCTTATCTCCTTCTTTCAAATTTCGGAGAGCATTACAATTAGAAATTTGAAAATTTAGAGCCACTTTTTCTTTCATAATTGTGAAAGAGCCGCTTCAATATAATCAAAAATGCAAAATAAGGAAACGCTTGGGTAATCAACAGTTTAAACATAAATGAAGAACATAATGAATAGCGTCAGTGCTTTTGTAGTTATGACAATTTGCTCGTGCACCGACAATATGTTACTATCCTAAGTTTTAAACAGAGTTTTCACTTCATTCAATTTAAATGTAAACTAAATAATCATTTGTAAGAAAAACTATCCAAAGATTATAGTTCCAACAAGGATAGACCTGTGCCATTAGATCAAAACCTTAAATACGCTATAGATCGAGTTACGAGATTTTGATTGAACATCAAAGATATATAATTTCGTGATTCTCTATCGCCCATGTTCTGTTGGTTCTAATGAAGTATATGTACAGTTCAGTAGAAAATGCATTTTTCGAATCAAATACCACTTTTAAAGAGTGTGTGCTTGTCAAATACAAAATTCTCAAATGTAAAACTATTGGCCCGATTATGGCGTCTTTAATAAACGTTCAATAAAATGCGATTTGTCGAATGACAATGGACTTCCCGCGAACACAGTGAAAAAGCAGATGTTTGGCAGAGAGGTCAGAGTGTGACGCGGATTTTTCAAGATGTTTCCAATGTCTCATTTCCATCGAGAAGATTACTAATCCATTTTCATGATGTGTACATTTGTAACACCTGCATATCTTATATCAACTTGGAAATGCGTTACTGAAACATATCAACATTTTAAGTAAAATATTAGATGTTGGGATTCGAACTCCTGTTTTCAACATTCGAGTCCGCTGCTGATGCTACTATTGCACAGGACAACCATTAATCGTCAATAACTGAATTAATGACCGATCGCGAATCAAAAAATCAATCGACCAATAGAATCAATTAAATAGATCGGAGGCTAACTTTGAACTCCAACATTTGCCAACATTTAAGTGAACCAATTTGGTTTGACAACTAAGATATTGTAACTCCGCTTTTTATGCCATAACTTTCGCAAAATAACGCCGTTTAATGTTAAAAAGGAGCTTCGTTGCGGGGCCAGCAATGTTTCAATTACCCAGTAACACTTACAAGTACATTTATCGTGTAATACGGCGGTTCGATTTCAAACTCCCGTTAACATACTGTCTACATAATTGCCTGAAAACATTAAATCTTACATAGCGTGTGAAGAAAGGGTTTTTGTTATGTACATTTTTAGCTTGATATTGACTCAAGTATTACAAACTTACCTAGACTGTGTAGAAGGTAGTTCTGTTTTGGATTTCCGGTTAAAGTATTGTCCAGTGGTATCCTTTAATTTTGGGTTGACAACACAGTTTATACTAGCCTTGGATGCCTTCTCTGTATCCCATCCAATACCTGAATATGGTCGAAATAAAACATGTGTGGTAAAACAATACCCTTACGATTGCTACACCCAATTGATCTGTATTTCCGTCGACCTTTCTGACTCTCTCTCTCTCTCTCTCTTTCTCTCTCTCGCTCTCTTTCTTTGCTTTTCTGTCTGCCTTTCTCTCTCTCTCTCTCTCTCTCTCCATTCCACTGTTGTCTCTCTCTGTGTCTCTCTTTCTTTCTCTCTCTGTGTCTCTCTTTCCCCCCGTTCCTCTGTCTCTGTCTGCCTGTCTTTCTTTCATTCTCTCTCTATGTGCTACGCTTTTCTTGGACGGCCCCTTGTGGTTTCAAGGGTCATGTTCATTCATAAGTTCTGGAAGCATTATCTAACAAAACGAGTTAATTGGTGCTATCGGAGAAACAGTGACACAAATATTAATCAAAAAAAGGGAGATAAGCGGGTACTGTTGTACAAATGACTGTACAATGACATTTCGGTGGCTTAGTGCAAAAACATCATAAGTGTCTATACAGAGTATAGACACTTATGGTGTTTTTACACTAAGCTATCGATTTCGACAATTTCAATTAAATAGCCCGGAGATTAACCATCGACTATAGTCGGCTTGCGCACTCCGCACAGTATGTAGACAAAGATCGACAATGTCTGTACTCCCCACTTGTGCCTTTTCATATATTTCTGGATTTACAGGTGGAATCGATGAACACAATCCATCCCGTTATAAACACGCTCCACATTCCGTTTAATGCATCTTCCAAGATGTTGTTGATTTCTTTTTTCATTCGTTTAAGAGATCGGTAGAAAATTTTGTTCTTCATTAAACTATGGAACTGAAACTTATCATACTCTTGCATGAAACCGCTTTAGTTTAGAAACATGTGTGTAAAGATACCAAATATGGATACGGATCCAGATTTTCTTTATCTTAGCGGGAGATTCGAAATCGTTTTGTTACATTCCTCAGTTAGTGATCATATGTCGTAACTACAGCTTGGAAAAACTTAAGTTACGACATATTAGTCATCAACTGTAAATTTGATACTTACTAGATTTTCCGAATATTATAATCTTTGCCGAAGACATAATTTTTGCAAGTATTAAAGGGGATCTGGTCCCCCTCTAGATACGAGCATGAAATAAGAATTGATTTAATCAGTGTAAATTTGTAATTGGGGAATACTTTGTGCGTCTTATTTACGATGTGAGAATAATCTTCAAATCACTTTTTTCCCTTAACCTATTCCCACACAATCCCGCTTTATACGATCGCAAAGAAAGAGGCTTTGAAGAAAAATTGCGTATTATAAACGAATTGTTTGTTACAAGCAATAAATTTATTAACCACTATGATTTTTGTCATAAACACATTTTTTTTCAAACTTTCATAATAAATTTTCGTCCCCTCTTGTCTTAAATGCTGGCAGGACTAAAATATTGTCGTCTGGTAATCGTTTAATGTACTCACAGCATCTAAAACAGCCTATCAAACATTTCCAGATGCCTTCCCTTCCAGAAGCGAAATTTGTTGAAACAACCCCTGGATTGATGCTGTTCACGGTGATGTTAGTAGACTTCAGCCTCTTCACCATCGAAAACATTTGCATAACCTGGTAAATGAACAACAATATTACCTATTACCAGTGCTGTAAAATAGACCCGTTAAATGTTCTGATTAATTGGTAATATGGATTATATTAAACTAATTACTGGGAGTCTACAGTAACGGCTTTTATTTATCGTAAAATTGACGTCACAATGAATAAAGTGGCATCATTTTTCAAATTTTCGTGAATTCGAATCATTCAACAAATCAAATTAATTATCATGAATAACCGAATTCTTTCGTTTATTTTTGAAGAGAGAGAGAGAGAGAGAGAGTAAAAAAAGAGAGAAAAGAGAGAAAAGAGAGAAAAACTCAAGGCTTTATAGATAACACGGTCTCTTTTAATACATCTGGGCCCGAAATTATAAAACATTTTTCGTAATCACTTGAGAATTTACTCAAACTTCAAGTTTGAATAAATTTTGTTAAGAAGGTCGGTGCGAACTAAAGTAGACACGCGGACAGATGGACAGATTCTTTGACAGAATGACAAAGAATGTACCTGGTACCATAGTACTACATGTAGGCCCAACACCAAGTGATTACCTGGTATATTTTAGATCTGCAATAATATCCATTAATCGGAAAATCTCCAGGCGGCCCTTTGTAATCCATTGTATTAACATCAAATGTGCAGGACCTATGCGCAAGACTTGACATCAATAAAATTCTACAGTCTTCCCCAGATTGTTTCATGATCGGTAACAACTTTGCTGTGATCAGAAACTGGCTGAGATAGTTAACTTGAAGGACACTTTCTAAATCATCTTCCGTTTTACCTGTAAGATAAGATCATGACGTCGCTCCAAATTATACAATCTAAAGGTGAACACTGCTTATTTTTGTAATTTAGCTTTAACCGAAAAATCGGCATATTTTTAGCCATTATAGACATATAATAGGATTCAATGAATACATTTTTTTCAGTTATCTTAAAATTGTTTTAAATGAAAATCCATAAGGCCCCTTTTCCTGTGTTTTTGATGGATCCACTTCATTTTCGAAAAGAACTTTCCTTACGACCCTACAATTGTCCTGTGAAATTTCAAAGACAAATGTGGTAATAATTTTGAACTTCATTTATAAATGAAAATGGTTTGAATGGTAATCTGTAAGTCCCCATTTTCCTGTGTTGCCACTGCCAAAATTATTCCATGCATCTTTGACAGAATCCGAGAAAAACTGTTGACTTTATTGTTGACTTTATTGTGTTAACAAAGATATTTCAATCAAGTTCTCATAAGACCCATTTTCCTGTGATACTTTACTGTTTGTTTAATCATTTCATGACAGTTTAAAGTGAATCCGATGAAATGTGGGGATTTCATTATGTTAACTAGAATATTTAAAAAAAATCATATGGCCCCTTTACACATGAGACTTCACGGATTGTAACCAATTCTGAAAATAACCTCCCTTGGGATTTTACAATCATTCTGTGAATTTTTTAAGTGAATCCGGTGAAATCTAGGGACATCATTGTATTAACTAAAATATTTAAGAAGGTTTTTCATAAGGCCCCTTTTCTCTGTGATACTTGCCGTATCAGATCCACTGTCAAAATCGACAATTGTAATGATGGTACAATCAATCTGTGGAATTTATTGTGTTAATGAGTTTATGGTGAAATTTTCATAGGGCCCCTTTATCCATGATACTTTACAGAACAAACCAAATTTCATAAGGAACATTTCTAATGAAGGCAAAATCATTCTGTAAAAATTTGAAGAGAATCAATGTTAACAGTGGACTGAATTGTGTCAAGAATTTTAGTAGCAAAATTTTCATAAGGCTCCTTTTTCCGTGAAACTGAAGAATCAGACCCAATGTACAAAGGAACAATCCTAATGATAGATAGCTTGAAGAAAATGATAGACATAACTTTATTGTGAAAACGAAGTTTTTGTTATAAAATTCTCACAGGGGCCTTTTTCTTGTGTCACTTAACCAATCAGACCAAATTCACAAAGAAACAATCCAAATGATGATACAATCATTCTATTAAAGTTTGAATAGATTCTGATAAAGATTGAGGACATTATTATGTTAATGAGGATTTGGTAATAATTTTTCATACAGCTCCTTTTCTATGATATAAAACAGATCAGTCCAAATTTGGAAAGAAACAATCCAGATAATGGTACAAGCATTCTCTGAAAGTTCGAACAGAATACGATGAAAACTGTAGACTTAATTATGTTAACGAGGATTTTTTTTCATGAAATCATTGTAACGCCCCTTTTTACATAATACTTAACTGATCAGACAGAATTTGCAAAGAAACAATCCTAATGATGGTACTATCATTCTGTGAAAAATTGAAAAGAATCTGATGAAAACTTTTGACTTAATTGTGGTAAAGGATTTTAAAATGAAACTTTCATAAGGCATCTTTTCCTGTGATACTTGACAGTTCAGGTCCTAATGTCAACATCAAGGATCGGTATTATTGTGCAATCATTCTGTGAATGTTTAAAGAAAATCGGACGAATGCTCTGGACTTGGTAACAAGGGTTTTTAAATGAAATTTTCATAAGACCCCTTTTCCCGTGTTGCTTAACAGTTCAGATCCCACTTTTTTAAAAAAATGACCCTTTTAACCTTACAATCATTCCGTGAAAGTTTCAACAAAATATCATCAAAGCTGCTAGATTTATTGCATGAATAAGGATCTTTTTATTATATTTTCATACAGCTCCATTTCCTATGTTACTTGATGGATCAGACCCAATTTCGAAAGGAACTATCCTTGCAATAGCATAAGGATCTTGTGATAGTATGAAGACAATCCGATGAAATCTGTGGACTTTATTCCATTAACTAAAGTTTTTATAATTAAATTTTCATAAAGCCCTTTTTCCCGTGTTGACGGATCAGACCCAATTTCGAAAGGAACAATCCTAACGATGGTAAAATAATCCAGTGAAAGTTTGAAGAGAATCCGATGAAAACTAAAGGATCTAGAGTGTTAGCAAGGACTTTTTAATCAATATTTACTAAGGCCCTTTTTCCCGTGATACTTGACGGATCACAGCCAATTCCGAAAGGAACTGTCCTCATGATGGTACAATCAACCTGAGATTATTTGAAGAGAAACCGGTGGTAACTGTGGACTCTAGTCTGTTAACAAGGATATTTAATAGATTTTCTATCAAATATCATAAGGTCCCTTTTCCGTGTTTCTTATTGTATCTGACCCAATTTCGAAGAGAACGATCCTTATGATGGTACAATCATTCTGTGAAAGTTTGAAGAGAATCCGTTGAAAACTGTGGACTCTAGTGTGTAAATGAGGATTTATTGATTAAATTTTTATCAGGCCCCCTTTCCCGTGTTTCTTGACGTATCTGACCGAATTCAAAAGGATCGATCCTTATGATGGTACAGTCATTATGAGAAAGTTTGAAAAGAATCCGATGAAAACTGTGGACTCTAGAGTGTTAACGAGGATTTTTAATTGATTTTTTTATCAAGTTTCCGTAAGGCTCCTTATCCAATGTATCTTGACAGATCTGACCTAATTTCGAAGAGAACCATCATTATGATGATACAATCATTCTATGAAAGTGAAGAGAATCCCATGAAAACTGTAGACTCTAGGGTATAAACGAGGTTTATTTATTAAATTTAAATTAAACCATTTTCCCGTCTTTCTTGGCGGATCTGCCCCAATTTTGAAAGGAACGATCCCTGTGATAGTACAATCATTCTGTGAAAGTTTGAAGAAAATCCGACGAAAACTGGGTACTCTAATGCCCAAACAAGGAAAAGTTAATGGACGGACAGACTGCCGGCCAGACGCGCGGACGGACGCACGGACGCTGGACTGGAAGAAGCCATCACCATAGTTCTTCTAGCCTTGCGGCCAGTAGAGCTTAAACTGCAATTCGACCTGATATGAAATGCGAGAAAAGAAAAAAGCACGGTTGAGTAAAAGGTTTAAAAAATAAGATTCGATGTTTCAGAATTTAAACAAGAGGCCCATGAGGGCCTGAGACGCTCTACTGGTTATCAAGTTTTCCGCTAAAGAAATCTGATATTTAAGGAAGTTAATTACTCAAAGAACAATGCATAAAGAAAAAAAGGCTTTATCCCCTTTATTATTTTAAGCAACAATCCTCAAGGTCCCTTTTCTCGTGTTTCATGACGGGTCCACTCCATTTCCAAAAGAAAGTTACCTTATGACCCTACAATCATTCTGTGAAATTTTCATGAGAATCTGACAATAATTGTGGACTTTATCACATAAACAGGATTGATTTGAATGAAAATCAATAAGGCCCATTTACCTGTGTTTTCTGATGGATCAATTTCATTCCAAAAGGAACTTTCCTTACAACCCTATACAATTGTCCTGTGAAATTTAAAAGAAAATTTGATAATGATTGTGATCTTCATCACATACACAAGAATGTTTTGAACGATAATCTGTAAGGCCCCTTTTCCTGTGTTGCGAGTGCCACAATTTATTCCATGCATCTGAAGAGAATCCCATAAAACTCTCGACTTTATTGTGTTTAGAAAGATATTAAAATCAAGTTCTCACATGGCCCCTTTTCCCGTGATATTTTACTGTTGGTTTTATCATTCTGTGAAAGTTAAAAGTGAATCTGATGAAATATTGGGTCTTCATTATGTTTGCTAGAATTTAAAAAAACAACAGATTATTTAAGAAAGTTATTCATAATGCCCCTTTTTATGTGACACTTGCCATAATCAGATCCACTGTCAAAATCAACCATTGGAATGATGGTACACTAAATCTGTGTAATCTGTGGAATTTATTGTGTTAATGAGATTATAGTGAAATCTTCATAGGGCCCCTTTTCTCATGATACTTAACAACACAAACCAAATTTTAAAAGAAACAATTCTAATGAAGGTACAATCATTCTTTAAAAGTTATGGAGAATCAATGAAAACAGTGGACCGAATTGTGTCAAGAATTTTTGTAGCAAAATTTTCATAAGGCCCCCTTTTCCGTGAAACTGAAGATTCAGACCCAATGAACAAAGGAACAATCCTAATTACAGTTTGAAGAAAATGACAAAGACTGAGGACTTGTTGTTATAATGATGATTTGTAATAAATGTATATAAGGTCCCTTTTCTTGTGTCACTTAACCAATCAGTCCTAATTTACAAAGGAATAATCCAAATGATGGTACAATCATTCTATTAAAGTTTGAAGAGATTCTGATAAAGACTGAGGACATTAATGTGTTAATGAAGATTTGGTAATAATTTTTCATACAGCTCCTTTTACTATGATACTAAACAGATCAGGCTAAATTCGAAAAGAAACAATTCTAATGATGGTACAAACATTCTGTGAAAGTTTGAACATAATCCGATGAAAACTGCGGACTTTATCATGGTGTAAAGATTTTAAAATAAAATTTTCATAAGGCTCCTTTCCTGTGATACTTGAAGGATCAGGTCTCATGTCAGCATCAACAATCGTAATTATTGTATGATTCTGTGAAGGTTTGAAGAAAATCCAATGAAAGCTCTGGACTTGGTTACAAGGATTATATATAAACTTCTCAAAAGGCCCCTTTCCCCATGATACTAGACAGATCACGCCTAATTTGAAAAGAAAGAATCCTCCTGATGGAATAATCATTCTATGAACGTTTACAGAATCTGGTGAAAACTGTTGACTTTATTGTGGTACAAGGATTTTAAAATTAAATTTCATAATGCTTCTTTTCCTGTGATACTTGACGGATCAGGTCTAATGCAAACATCAACAATCATTACTATTGTACAATTATTCTGTGAATATGTTTGACGAAAATCCGATGAAAGCTCTGGACTTGGTAACAAGGGTTTATGAACGAAATTTTCTTGACTGTTCAAACCCTGTTATAAAAAGAATGATAGTTATGACCTTCAAATCATTCTGTGAAAGTTTCAACAAAATCTGATCAAAGCTGTGGGCTTCATTGTGTTAACAGGGTTTTATTAATTGAATTTCATATAGTCCCCTTTCCCATGTTACTTGATGGATCTGAACCAATTCCAAAGGGAACTCTACTTACAAAATTATACTTATTCTGTTTGAGTATAAAGACAACCCCAACTCATCTGTGGACTTACATGCATTAATTAAGATTTTTTTAATTGAATTTTCCTAAGGCCCCTTTTCCTATGTTTCTTAATGGATCAGACCCAATTTTAAAGGAACAATCCTATGATGGTACAATCATTATGTGAAAGTTTGAAGTCGATCAGGTGAAATCTAGGGCCATGATGTGTTTACTAAGATTTTTTTATTAAATTTTCATAGGGCCCCTTTTCCCATGAAACTTGATGGATCAAACCTACTTCCGAAAGGAACAATACATTTAGTGTAATAATCATTTTGTGAATGTTTGAAGAGCATTTGTTGAAAACTATGGGTAGATGTATTTATCAAAAAAACATTGTTGGAAAAAAAATCATAAAACGCATCTGCAATCATTATATCGATTGTGTAGTATTATATATAAAAAGTAGCGCTGAATGCAACATACCAGATATTATACTTTACATATGTGTCTCCTGAAGGTTCTACAGTATATAGAAATCATGAAGATAATTACGGGATTTCTTATATTAATGAAAACCTCGCTATTATAAGGGATTTATATCCAAATTGCTTACTTTATCTTGCAGGCGATTTCAATGCCAGAACTAAAAATTTACTGGACTTTATTCCAGACGATAACATTAATGCAGTCTTTAACATGGAATTAGACTATAATGGAGATAATTTTGAAATACCATGAAATAATAAAGACCAGTCTATAAATAAATTTGGTAAGGATCTTGTAAACCCAAGTTGTACCCACGATGTTCACATTCTTAATGGTCGTTTGCATGATGATAAAGATGGAAATTTTACCTATATAGCTCATGATGGTGCAAGTACTATTGATTATCATATTGTATCTACAGATCTTTTTGAATATATTTCAGATTTTTAGGTGACTCAATGGGATGACTCGGATCACTTCCCAATCACTTCTTGTGTAACAATGCCGCGTAAACAACAACAACAACAACAACAAGAACAAGAACAGAACAACAAGTTGAATAACGCACAACAAAATGAACAAGTACAACATGATAATGAATGTATAGAATTTGCAAATTTTAAATGGAATGATCAAAGTAAAGCACGTTTTTTTGAAATTTTCTTAAATATCTTTAACGAGAGAAAAGACGAAATCATCCGAAATCTAAATTCAAGCGTGAATACAGCTGTTGAAAATTTCTTAAAAATGTATACAGACTCTGCTAAAGCTGCCAATTTTTCATCAAACCAAAAACAACCAAAGGAAAATGAAAATAAAAATCAACCTTGGTGGAATTTTCACTGTGAAATTGCAAAGCAAGACAAATATTCATGTCTCAGAAGATTCCGATGGACGAATTCTGAGAATGATTTTTCTTCATATGTTACTTCAAAGAAAGAATTTAAACGTATCTGTGAACGTGAAAAGTTAACTTATCAATCAGAGATGAAAAAAAGACTTTTACAAAGCCGTAACAATCCTAACAGATTTTGGAAAATAATTAAACAAAATCGACTACATGTTAAAATATCGAGACCAAATATAAACCCAAATACATGGAACGACTACTTTAGCGCATTACTGTTTAAAGAAAATCAGTTACCAATTCAACGTGGAAACAAGGAATATAATAACATCTTGAACAGATTTATTACTGAAAATGATATTGCAATTTCAATACAGAAACTAAAAACGGGCAAAGCTCACGGTATTGACGGGATATGAGCCGAATTTTATAAAAATACACAAAATATAATATTACCTTTAATCGCTCAAATTTTTAACAAAGTTTTCAACGATGGATATTTCCCACTGAGTTGGCGAGAAAGTCTTATTGTTCCAGTACATAAGTCGGGATCAAAAGATGACCCATCTAATTATAAAGGCATTTCTCTATTAAATACCTTCTACAAGATATTTTCTAATATAATGTTTAAAAGGCTTAGTAAATGGACTACAGAATTCAACAATCTCAAGCAGGATTCAGACCCGGTTACTCAACTATAGACAACATTTTCATTTTACAAAGCATGATCCAAAAATACTTGTCAAAACCCGGTGGTAGATTTTACGTACTTTATGTTGATTTTGAGAAAGCTTTTGACGGGCTGCCACACCAAAAATTATTTGATACTTTGCTGAAAATAGGCTTACAAGGAAAGCTCTATGATATACTTGCACCAATGTACACAAATATGACATGTCGAGTTCGAACTGGTAATAACATAGCTTCAAAATCGCTGAAATGCAACATAGGTACAAAACAAGGGGACATAACTAGTTCCATAATTTTTAATCTCTATATAAATGAGTTATCGCGCTTTTTCAATAGTAAGGGCCATAGAGGAATTTTCATAACTCAGGAAATACCTGATATTGTATGTATTTTGTATGCTGATGATGTCGCAAATTGTTCTGACTGTGTAACTGAACTGCAACGACAATTAAATAGTCTGTCCGAATTTTGTAATATATATGGGATGAAAGTTAACGTAAATAAAACTGAAATCGTTGTATTTCGAAATGGTGGACCCCTGAGAACAAACGAACATTGGACATTTAATTGAAAGGCTGTTAAAGTAGCACCATTTTATAAGTATATGGGACTTCTATTCACACCAAACTTTCATGGTCAAAATCATTATCTAAATTAACTAACCAGGCACAAAAATCAATAAACGTTATCAATTCATATCAAAGAAATGTAGGAAAATTCAATTTAGAAGAATATTTTAATTTTTTGATTCAATGGTAAAACCCATCCTTTTATATGGAAGCCAGATATGGGGAGTTGAATATACAGATACTGTTGAACAAGTTCGAGCACAGTATTGTAAGCGTTTTTTGGGTGTAAATCGATCTGTAAATGACGCGGTTGCTTTAGGAGAATGTGGTAGATTACCACTTTGTTGTGATTATAATTTCAATGCAATCAAATATTTATGTAAACTTTTTTCTATGCCTGCGCACAGATATCCAAGAAATTGTTTTATAATGTTGAAAAGATTAGATGAAATAAATAGAATTAACTGGGTGACCA
Organism: Fragum fragum; assembly: GCA_946902895.1. Lineage (NCBI taxonomy): Eukaryota > Metazoa > Mollusca > Bivalvia > Cardiida > Cardiidae > Fragum > Fragum fragum. The sequence continues at coordinate 57,335,570 of OX336369.1, read as the reverse complement.
GTGTCAAAAATTTACTTTACAGATATGGATATGGTATAGTATGGATAAGTCAAGAGATAGGTGATAGTAATTTGTTCTTGAATAATTTTAAACAGCCATTAAGAGATTGTTACACACAGGATTGGAGAAGGAGAGTGGAGGAGTCACCCCGATGCGACATCTACAAACATTTCAAAACTTTGTTAAACCCAGAAAGATATTTGTCTATTAATCTACCATTTAGTTATATAAAAGCCGTCGCAAAATTTAGAAGCAGCAGTCATAACTTTGCCATAGAAAAGGGACGTCACGAAAATTTACCCAGACATGACCGAATCCGTAAATATTGCTTTGACCAGTTTAATGTCAGAATTATAGACGATGAGTACCATGTATTCTTTATTTGTTTAAACTTTGAAGATGAACGCAATTCTCTCCTAATGAAAACGGAAAATATGTTATAAATTCGAAAACTTCCAAATTATATTTATGTCTCAATGGATGCTTATAACACAAAAACATAAAGCAGTTATTGAATTAGCTGGTGCGGAGTTGTTGTAAATACATATGAATTAATGTGTGTTTACATCAGTTTTGTATCATCTATTTAATATAATATTTATGGTCTCTAACATGATTCCGACTGTGATAAGAATCGAGTACCGAGTGAAACAAGTCAAGTTAAAAGTGCAAGACTATTGTAAATGCATACGAAACTCTTATACACGTATTGCAGCAACATATTCTTTTTCTTATACATTGATACAGAATTTATATAGAAGGGACAACACAACTCTGTGATTTAAATATTTGTCAATTTGTCATATTGTATTATGGGCCGGTGGCCTTTCTTTACATAATAAAATATTCGTTCATATGGACTCTATTGTGTTTACGAGGACTTTTTCAATCCAATTTTTATCGGGCCCCTTTTTCCCGTGGTCCTTGACTGATCATACCAAATTTTGAAAGGAACAATTCTTATGATGGTACAATCATTCTGTGAAAGTTTGAAGTCAATCAGATGAAAACTGAGGACTCTAGAGTGTTAACAAAGATCTTTGAGTTAAAAGTTTAATAAGGCCCCTTTTCCTATGTTTTTGGGGGGATCATATCCGAATCCGAAAGGAACAATCCTTATGATGGTACAATCATTCTGTGAAAGTTTGAAGAGAATCCGTTGAAAATTGTTGGTTCTAGATTACTAATGAGGATTTTTTATTTAAATTTTCATAAGGCCCCCTTTTCCTAAGTTTCTTGACGGATCATACCCAATTTCGAAAGGAACAATCCTTATGATAGTACAATTATTCTGTGAAGGTTTAAAGGGAATCCGATGAAAACTGTTAACTCCAGAGTGTTAACGAGGATTTCTTAAAAGATTTTCGATTAAATTTTCATAAGGCACCTTTTCCCAAGTTTCCTGATGGATCTGACCAAATTCCGAAAGGAACATTCCTTATGTGGGTACAATCGTTCTGTGAAAGTTTAAATACAATCTGATGAAAACTGTTGACTCTAGAGTGTCAACGAGGATTTTTTACTTAAATGTTCATAAGGCTCCTTTTCCCGTGTTTCTTGACGGATCTTATCCGTTTTCGAAAGGAAAAATCCTTATGATGGTAAAATCATTCTGAGAAAGTTTGAAGAGAATCCGATGAAAACTGTGGACTCTAGAATGTAAACTAGGATTTTTAATGGAATTTTTGATTAAAATTTCATAAGGCCCCTTTTCCCATGTTTCTTGACGGATCATACCCAATTTCGAAAGGAACGATCCTTATGATGGTACAATCATTCTGTGAAAGTTCGAGCGAATCCGATGAAAACTGTGGACTCTAGAGTGTTAACGAGGATCTTCTAATTGAATTTTAATTAGGCCCCTTTTCCATTGCTTCTTGGCGGATCTGACCCAATTTCGAAAGGAACGATCCTTATGATGGTACAATCATTCTGTGAAAGTTTGAAGGGAATCTGATGAAAACTGTGGACTCTCGAGTGTTAACAAGGAAAAGTTTAACGGACGGACGACGGACGGACGGACGCACGGACGCCGGACGGGAAAAAGCCATCACAATAGCTCTAGTGGCCTTCGGCCAGTAGAGCTAAAAATTAAATAATAATTGATTTGATGTAGTATAACACAGTCACTGGAAATTTTAGAAACTTAATATCGAAATCTAAGCGATATTGAATACAGGGGAAACCCCTGTTGTAGCCAAGACTGGAAAAAAGTTCAAGGTTGGCACTATTCATTTCATTTTCAACGGAATGGTGCAGTTCACATAATTATTTAGAGGAGGAACATGTGCAGTGCGAAACAGTATCGTAAATGATCGCTATCCACGCCCTGTGACATCCAATACGACTGACAGACGAAACAGCGTTAGTTTTTTGAAGAGAATATGGCTTGGGACATACAGCAACAAAGTAAATTGTTCTTTGACGACATAAACGTCGTAATCAAAGCTTAAATAGGCTGTATATGGCACGTTTAGTTCACCAACCAAACCAAAAAACTTAATTGATGTTGGAGTTAATCAGTTATTTTCCGTATGAATGGACGCTTTGGTTTACCCGCCATTTATAACCTCTGTCAAGCAAAGCGCTCTTCTAACTAGACGACAATATTTCAGACTGGTCGAAATTCAAAGAAGCTACAGACGGCCATTCGACAGGACTCGCTTACTGAATTTTCTATTCTTGACTTAGTTAACCCTTGTGATGCTGAGCCCGGAATATTACTGCTTTGGCAGGAGGTGTAGACTAAGATCAGCCTGCGTATTTGTGCAGTCTGATCTTAGTCTAAACCACCTGTTTGGTATTTTAATTTCAGAGTTAATAATAGAATTATTTAACAAAACATAATGACCCACAATATCAGATAGTCCAGTGCTTTCAATCATTTGTTTTTAATTGCGATTCTGCAAAGGATTTTTATTCAGCACAACAAGGGTTAAGATCTATTTGTCTAAAACAAAAAACCTTACGTCAGATGATATATTTAACGGCAAAAAGAAACCACTTACTATACGGAACATAACCAAACCCGGCATTCAAAAACAACACATGAAGCTTCCTCCCTGATCTCTTGAATTCTTCTGTAAAACTGACGACGGATTTAAAGGACGATAACTCCACATGCATGTACTCTAGAGCAAGGGTGTCGTCCTGGGTCAACCCGCTTGTTCCTTTTGCCTTCTCCGCCTTGAATTCATGGTTCATTCGCTCTATTGCCTGCGAAATGATTCAAATCATTGTGAACTGTTCTGAATTCATCAGAGATTTGAGAATGGACGTCAGGTTAACCAATACGAAAACAATTCAGACTTGTTTAAATTCAAGGCGATGCAGACAATAGTTTTTAGTCGATGGAATATATAAAAAAAACTTAGAAATTTGAGAATTAGAAAACACCCTGGAATATGAAGAAATCGATTGTTACAGGTAATTTCTTCATTTTTCACAATGTTTTCAAAATTATTTTAGCCAAACGGTGCCTGAAGAGCGGGATTGTGTAACAATGGGTTATTATATTTCCTTTGTAGTAATAATGCATAATTGAAGAGAGACAAAGGATCCCCTTTTCCCTTTTCCTGTTATGTATCAAAGGGGAGCAAATCCTGAATAATAAATAAGATATATCTGACCTTGAGACATAAAAAGAAGACTGTTGGCGCAAACTAATTGTGTGTGTGTTTGTGTTTTTTTTTTCTGAATCTAGAATGTTCAACCATTCTAATGTTATTTTCGAAATGCGACCTCTGGTTGACCTGTGCTGGATGCAACTTTTTTTTTTCAATTTCCTTATAACGAACACCTCAAGAGGTCCTCTTTTTTGCTGAACGAGTAACAAGTACAATACTCATTTCTACTTTCCCTAGGCCATTTCTAAATATCTTTAACCGGATTTTTTGTAAGTTTAGTGGGGAATCTTCTACCTATAAATTATATGATCCGTCCTATAACAAATGGTCATCGCAGCAACTGACAGGTCGTTGGCCCCGCCCATTCAAGTGACATGGCAGCCTGACTGAGGTAATAAACTACATAGAGTGTACAACTTCGAGTCAGAAATATAGAATAAAAGACAAATCATTGTTGTGACAGGCTGTAGTCATGATCTCTTTGTAGTCGACCTAACAAAAAATGCTATACTTATACGTCGAAGTTCAAAATTTCATCTCGTTGTAAATAAATGTTTTGACTGGTCAGTCGATGTTTTGATTGATAGTTACGATCCGTCATTTAGAAAGTTGTCAAATCTAGTCAGACTATTGGAGCTTAGGAGCCTGACAATGGTTGAAACTTTACGTTCGCCAAAGTTCATGTTTTTTTTGTTTTTTTTTTTATATCTTTTTCGGTCTTTTAGTGTGTGTGTGTGTGTTTTGGGGGGGGTTGTTTCTCTTAACTTGAATACCATCTCTTTCTCGCTGAACTATTATGCATAAAACAACAACGACAACAGAATTTGACAGATGTTCATTTCAGGTCAATTTGACCTCCGACATATCGTTTGGAGGCAACCTATACGCAGTACGGCGGCTTATTCAAGTGGCCATGGCGACGTTTAGGCCGCCCACATACTAATTAACCACGTTTTATATCTACTATTATCGTTCGGAGGTCAACGAGAGTTACCAGCGGTCCGCCAATTGACTACTACGAGTCAAATATCTCTCGAATCATAAAACTTATTTCCTAGATTTCCCGAATGGTTTATATCAGAGTAACGAGTCGCATACTTACCTCTTTTGTCCGCTGTTCTGAGCGACAGGCAAGAATGACAGTGGCCCCCATCATTGCGCACCATTTTGCTATTTCGTATCCGAGACCTGAAATTTGATTTATATGAAGAACCAGAAATTGGTCAGTCTTGAGAAATCTTCATCACTTAGCAACCTTGAGTACTGTGAATGAAAGAATGAATGAATGAAGGGCGGACGTAAGCGCGAACAAGCTGACTGGCTGACTTACGGACCTACCGACCGACAGACTGTTTGACTAAATGACCGACCGACCGACTAACTGACCAAAGCACGTCACACAAATATGAAACCAGATTTATGCCGGATTCTTTCTTAACCCTTGCGATATAAGGGCGATATGATTGTACGCGTTCATGTTAATCCTTTAACAATGTAATATTGAAGAAAATCAGCTAGCTGAAACGGGAGATGATTGTAAAATGACCCCATTTGGTAAACGCCCGTAATGCGATTTGACAATTGAAAAGGTACCATCTACGAAAAACATCATTGAGACCCGTCTGGTGGGGAAAAAACACAACAATCCGAAACACTATATTCGTCATACGTGTATTTACCCTATTACTTCACAGGAAATATAATCATTAAAACCGTCGTGGGAAAAGGAGAATTTTTTGTCAGAAGCAATTTCTCATTTCTCACAATGTCGTGTGGTAATACGTTAAGCAAATCGTCGATGTCGTTCGAAAACGTCGTAACTACAGCTTGATTCAAGCTGTAGCTACGACGTTTTAGAACGACAACGACGAAATGTTTTATAAGGAGCCAGTTTTAAGCCGAGAACTTTGTATAAAAAACAGGAAACATATAATATCATAAAGTAGAATGACCACGCTAGATTCGAAAAAGCAAAAGACATGACAGTCCCTACAGTCTGTTATGTTTAAGATCGATACATTTTGTTTTTTTCCTATGTTGGTTCCTTTCTTTTACTTATGTTACATTGCAGTCATTCGTGGTTGTGATTTGTAACCTTGCACGTAAACTGGGCATTTTTGTAAGTCTTTAAAGTATCGACATAGTTAGTCTGCACTGATTGTGCAGACTGACAAGGATCGAATCCTACTGCTCCTTTTAATCCTGATTTAGAACAGTCATTCTAGAATACGATATCGTCTATATCGATCTGAAGTTGAATAAAGGGCAGCTATGAGATTTTGGTAACTCGGTGACAATTATTCTGGAAATGACCTCTACTCGACATGATGTCTCTTTCAACTATTTGTTTCACGGGGTTCTCAGGAGAAGCCTTTGATTTGTTTGTTTGAATGGGGTTTAACGCCGCTTTTAACAATCTTTCAGTTATATCGCGGCGGCTGGAGCACCTAACAATGGATTCCTGGTATTTCTCGCACCAGTACTACCACTACACCCTTTCCTAGCCTCCAGCTGCTATCCCACATAGGCTTACGATTATCTGCCCATTGGTGGTAGACAAATGTCGGAAAGAGTTTTGCCGCCGTCGGGGATCGAACCCGGGACCCTTTGAATGATAGTCCGACGCGCTACCAACTGCGCTATGACGGCGGCTTGAGAAGCCTTTGAGCGAGACAGGTCACATAAGCATAGAATGATCTACAGTACTTTGCGTAATATATACCTATAACGAAAACTAACGACTTCCCTCAGACAGCACGTAATTCGAACACTGATTTGGTTCAAATCTACCTCTTTTCCGCGGGTATTAAATTTCGAGTTACGGGTCAAAGTCAATACCAAACACAAACAAAGTTTAGTCTATTACAAGACCGCAACATTTAACAGTGGTCCAAACTGAGAAAAGGTTGAAGACAAATATTGAAATTGCTTTAGAAGAGGAAATACTGTGTTATCCTTTCCTAACATTAGTTTCGATATCTGATTTCTTTGTTAGTACATGAAAAGGAAAATAGCCACAGAACTTTAACGGTTTCCTGTTGAAACCCGAGATTTTACGTTGCTGTGATTTTATACATGAAAAAATATTGTGGAAGAAGAAGAAATTGCTTGTGACGAGCATTTTCTCCTTTTCTCGCAATATTATCTACGAGGAAGGTTTTATTTCAAAGTAAATCAATTTTTAAACTCGTCTGCAACCTCTTTCAATTTTGACAAGTCTAAAATTAAAATAAACGACAAAGGGTTACTGTACATAGAGGATCCCTGCAACGCACCATAGAAAAAACATAATATAAAAGTAGTTGAAATCGTGGTCTTTCTAACCGATACTAACTATAGGCTAGGTATGAGATATGTTGCTATAGTTACTCACAAAAACGATGTGAAATAGTCATTTCCATAATTACAGGTCTGATGTGTAACTTGAGTAGACGCTTGAAAAATGACAATGATGCGAAAAAAAGGAGTGTTGTATAAATTGCCGATTTTTTCGTATGTTATGTGAGAATTGTGTTCTAGCCCGTTTCGATGACATTTTTTAAACAAGTCAAAATCAAATATATGATGCCTAATTGTTTTGAAGAAGGAAACGTTAAGTATTTTGTTTTCTGAAAGATATTGAGGGGAAAGAGACAGAAAGAAAGAGAGAGTGGGAGAGGGAAAGAGAAAATATGAGAGAGGAAAATAATAAAACAGGACAGAGAAAACGAGAAAGATAACCAGGGACAGAGCAAGAGGGCGAGAGTAGACAGAGAGAGAATCAGAGGGAGAGAATGGGAGAGAGAGAATGGGAGAGAGAGAGAACGGGAGAGAGCAATAGAGAGAATGGGGGAGAGTGAATGGGAGAGAGAGAAAAAAGGGGAAAGAAAGAGAGCGAAAAGGGGGAACAGGGAACAAGCTGTAACGTCAGCAAAACAGATCTAAGGGTTGAATCGATACAAGGATATACCTTAGCATTTCACTACAAATGTGTGGAAGGATAGCCTTTCAATACCCATTTGTTACAAATGTGAATAAAACTGGAAAGCGATAGCATGAAGAGTTAATGCAGTCTGATCAGGGGTTTGTAATTGGTGAAGGTCCGAGGTAGTACCTTTGATAAACACAAAAACAAATACCTCGCGTTTTTAGAGTGGATAGACAGACAGAAGAAGAAAAAGCTGTCGGACGAAGAAAAGAGAAACATTGAGGGGCAAAGGGTGCAAACGACATTGTAAAATTACTGTTTATACTTTAAAAATAAAAATGTAAGTGTACATAAACAAATAGCTGATATAAAGGACAGATAAATTTATGAAGAACGAATATGATAAATTTAGGATAGAGAGACAAGAGACGGACTGATAAACGAAAAAGAACGTACCCGAACTTGCTCCTGTTATCACAATAATTCTGTCTTTAGAAAGTGGCACAATCGGAAATGAAGCACCCGATCCCATCTTAGCAAAAAGTTTATATCAGATCATGAGAGAAACTGGGTTACATAAAATGTAGCTGCCACTATATACGTTAAAAAATAGAACAAACACATGGACCAATAAAAGATCTAGAACGGTGTTTGTTAGACCACGTCACTGTAATTGTGTGTTGCATGTCTTAGTGTATTTGGTAGAAATAACTCGAGATGAGGATACGTGACCCTTTTCTTTCCTGTTAAAAGTAATTAATCAATTACTATATTCTTTTCTTTTATTCCTTAGAAAAAATCAATATAATGTAACGTTCAGCTTTACCTTTTCCTTATTTTCCTTTTCACTTTATTGTTTATGTTGTTTTATGAAATGAAGAGGTTAATTTGCTTGGCCTAAAATATATTCAATCGGAACCCTCGGTAGAACTGAAATCAGAGAGCTACTCGTCATGACTAAATGTCCTAAATGACGAGTTTTGAAGAGTTTGTCTACAAATGCAGGTAATCCTTTCAAATCATCTAAAATCAGACCAGACACAACCGTCGATATAAATATTTCTCGCTTGAATGAGCAAATTTGTCTAATGGGTCGTGTTTGGTTTATGTTAAGTATGTGTTTACACCGCTTTGAAACATGTGAAATCATAGTGAAGTTCGTTTATCTGTGTTACATTTACACGGATTTAAATATATTGCCAAACGACACGCCCATAGGCATATAGCGGAGCGCGGTCAGGATTTGAACCCATGACCATCGATACTTTTCTAGTCATGTATCTACCGCTTTATTTAACTTTTCGTTTACTCGCTTTTAGATTGTCTGTTTGTATTGAAGTGTAAAGCCATGGGTCGACACTAACAGTGTCCTGGGATCCCGAGGATCCCTGAAAATTGGAAGGGACCCCAGCAATCTCAGGCTAGGGATTCCGTCATGATTCTTCAATCTTTCTCCATTACAATATATCTTAATGTATCAACTAATGCTTCTGATTTTTTTGTATGCTTGTTTTTGCAGAAAACATTATGGACAATGGAGAAATTGCTTGTTACAAGCAATTTCTTCATTTTCCACAATATTTTCCGAAGCTTTTTTCAAGTTTGGCTTAAAAGGGAAGAATTGCGTGTGAATGAGTTAATGTATGTCAATGAGGGATCCCTGATTATCTGGAGGAAACCCTATAGTAATGGGTAGGGATTCCTGTGGGATCCCACTGAAGCAAAGTTAGTGTCGACCCCTGAAAGCCGCTTCAAACAATTCGTCACCAGCACTGTGCTGTATGGTGTACTAAATGGGTCAAAAGTCCACGTCGGTAGTACACGCTATAAAGCGTGAACGCGTCGATAATACAGGTGTACTCACAAAATTTAGGCGAGTACGCGCATACATATACTTACCGAGCGGTCAATGGTATAAGATATGAGTGTATGCCTAAAATACAAGTGCACGCACAATATGAAGGTGTTAACTTTTTACGCGTGCACACTCATAATTTGAAAATGTACGTGTTAAATAACGCGTGCACTTTCAAATTATAAGCGCACACGCTTTAAATTAAACGGGTTTTCCAATATTATTACGCGTGCATGCATTCTTTATTGAAGACGAATGCAAGTTGACTTTTGACCCAAATGGTACACCATAGTGCTGGCGTACAAAGTAGGATTGTGTTGGAATTGGATCTCTTTTCTGGATGAATGCGTTTGCATTTACTGAATTCCCGGTTAGTTTTTTTCGCATGGCATACTCAGTCTAGGTTTAAAATGTCGAGACTAGACTCAAGAAGTTGGCCTTGACTGTTGGGTAGACTGTGAAATGCGACATGATACAGTTATCCACAAATATTGTTTATTAATTGTGTCTCGAATGTGCAGTCGTTTCGAAGTATAACGCAATCCTTACCGCTGTAGAAGGAACCACACCCAAAAAACTCCAAAGAAGAAGAGAGAAAACCTTAGAAGCTTTGGTTTAAATTCATTACACATACGTGTACAAATTCTTATCGTCGCCGGGCGAACAACATGTTGTAAATACAAATGTATTAAAGCTGTATTTACCGCATTTTGATCGCCGAACCGACGTTAAATCTACGTGTGCAGGTGCATATAGAGGGAATTCAAGGGCTTTAAACTGATCAGAAGAATAAAAATAAAAATGTCTGTGACCTACACAACTTAGGTTATGAATATGCAAACCACTAATCTTAGTGCACGCTAAACTATTAATATACTTTCTCTTTCCGTCATGAATATACAAAACACTAATCTTAATATACTTTCTACTTTCCTTCTTGAAAATACAAAACCCTTATCTTAGTTCACGCTATACTTTTATTTTTTCTCTCTCCCCGTCGTAAATATACAAAACACCACTCTTAGTGAACGCTCCGCTATTCACATACTTTCTTTCTCCACTCTCTCCCTCATGAATGTGCAAAACACCTAATCTTCTTGCACGTTACACTGTTAATATACTTTCTATCTCTGTCGTTGAATACAATAATATATCAAAATAGATAAAATGACATATTTGCAATTTTATAATCTACTGGATAGAAACATCAGACATTTGATACATGAGAGCCTGGCAAATCGAACAAAAACAAATTGAATGAGTTCCTTAATTTGAGAGAATGGCTTCAACTCGTTCTCGGATTGTTTCTTTCGCCAGCTGTATCCTAGAAACTTTGAGAATGTTTCATATGTTAATTCAAGCAATTTGATATAATCTGATTTTTAGTTTCGTCTATCAAAAACGAGCGTTCTGATTGGTCGAGAAATATTACTGATAACTCCATGAACAAAATTTTGAGCACGCAGCGATTTTGTATGCTTCCGCACAAAATAGTCTCATACAAAAAGGTATCAAAATTTGTAAAGCTTTTGTTTTCTTTTCGCTCGATGCTATTAAATTATAAGAAATGAAGAGAATATTTTTTGTTTTCACGGAGGTATGAACCGAAAAACCTAATCACACAATGTATGAATCCGCTACGCGTATTCATACAATGTGATTAGTTTTTTCGTTTCATACCTCCATGAAAACAAAAAAAATATTCTCTTCATCTCTTAAATGCACTTCGAAAAACAAACCCATGTAATTGACAGATCGCTGGTCACGCCCACTGACTTCCAACATGACCGCTCGAGTGAGGAAATAACACAACAATATTTTGTGTAACATGTGGTCAGGGAGATACAATAAAAGCCACATTGATTGTGGCGACCAAAGCCGTATTGATCGATGGCGACCAAAACAAACAAACACCTGAAAGATGTAGTTACACATATAAGGAGCCACGGTCATAGCGCAGGTGATAGCGCGTCGGACTCTAAATCAAGAGGTCCAGGGTAGCAGCAAATACCCTTCTCGACAATTGTCTCTCAATAATGAGTGGATAATCGTAAACCTAAGTGGGAGGATTAGCTCGAGGCTCGGAAAGGTTTAGGTCGTACATGTAGTATTAGAGTGATAATACCAGGCATCCGTGGTTAGGTGCTCTGGTACCAGCGATATGACTGAAATTCTGTTGAAAGTGGTTAAGAAAGCCAAACAAACAAAGGACATTTAATCCTTTCCTGTTTTTCAAAATTTTAGACTTTTCCAAATTGTAGACGAATATTTTCTTTTGGTTCAATGTTATCTCAGTTTTAAAATCAAAGAGACGTAAACCAGAGATTTAATTGGAAAGGGTTAAGTCGCCAGACTAACAAAAACGCTTGACAATAATTTTTAGTATTCAACGTTTTTTTCCGACCTGAATGAATGATTTGCTACGTCATTCGTCTTTTTAATTAACAACAGTGATCAATAAGTTGACTGTACAGGTAAATTGACGGATCGTTTGCCCCGCCTCCCGGCTCCGCTGCTGACTCTTCTTAAATATAAATGCTTGGTTGGCGACATGAACGTCGTAACTACAGCTTGATTTATCTGTAGTTCCGACGTTAAAGTCGCAAAAATGTACCACACAAATGGCGGCCAATGTTGGAGTTCAAATACCAAATCCGGACTGAATGAATGATTTGATTGGTCGATATATTCAATGATTGTCAGCCGCGATTCGTCAGATATTTGAGTAGTCGGTTGATTCTACGATTGACAGCCTCAATTTCTCTTTCTTTTCCTATATTCACTTTATTTGCATTCGCTTATTACGATTTTTAATGAGCTATAAATAATAGGGTAAATCCGCTGCATGGAACATCTTTGATTGTTTTCATAAGTGTTTTTTTAAGTTGGAATGCGGAGCAATTCCAACTTAGATTTAACAAAACCGCAAAATGAACACAAGACATTTTCATTTCGGGTTTTTTGATAACACATATCACGTGATCTCTTAGATATGAATACGACTCGGGTTACTTCTCATCTAAACTTGCCACGGACAATCAGTTAATTGTAGCCGAAGACAATAATATGGCACATGTAAAGGATGATATAAAAATTCGTTTAGAGACTTCTACACAGGCTTTAGTTTGCTTTAAATTATTGAAAAATAAGGTAATAATCGGCGCAGTAATTTGTTTTTAGTGATTCGCCGTCACGTGATTGGTAATCACGTGATCTCAAGTGACATGTGGTAGTCAGTCATGTGACCATAGATAGGCAATGTTTACAAATGTTGCTCAGGTCGCAAATTCGTTTTTACAATAATTACGCCACCCAGTGCTACATTCTATGGCGATTAAGGGGGGTCGTAGGCATCAAGTAAACGCGATTATTGTGGGATTTACAGCTTTTACTCAATAAAAATCTAAAAGATGCAAAACGATAGTAGAAGACTTTGAAAATAAGAATGTAAACATATCAAATCCGGTTTCTACTTATTTACTAAATAATTACGCTTTATTATGCCATTATTTACAAGTTTAAATCAATAATAACACATCAAACAAGTGTCATCTAGCTTTCAGCTTGGTCCTTTTTACTTAAGACTTTTTACGGTTCTAAAGCCGAATAACGAATAAGGAAATCTCGCGACTACAGGGCGCCGAAGATAATTTGATACTATCTTCATCATATTATATATGAATTTTTAGGAAAAGGGCAAAACTACTATGTGCAACCAATAACGTCTTTTTTTTTTTTATTAATTTTACTCACAACGCTTTAAATATTCTTTTTCCCTAAGTCTATGAGTTCACGTATTACAGTTGATCAAAAGGAGAATGTTATGCTTGAAATTCTAATTTTGCTGCGCATGACACGAGCTTAAAGCCCATTCCAACACAATAAAATTTTAGACCAGTCTAATTTCAAAGAAGTAGCAGACGACAATTGTAAGTTGATGAAATCTTAAAAATCCTGGTCTTTTTGGACAGAAAACATTGTGGATAATGAAGAATTGCTTGTAACAAGCAATTTCTTCATTTTCCACAATGTTTTCCAAAGCTTTCAAAATGTGGGTCATTTAAAAGCGTCACTGTCTTGGAATGGGTTAAGACAATGCTAGTTTTTGATTTCTGTATGTGGATTTATGTTTTTGTGCGTTGTTCACGCACATATGTACACGAATGGGAATGCTGGTATAAGTTTAAGGAGGGAGGCTTACTCGGAAAGTGATAAATGCATTTGAACCGAATTCAACTGTTATGAGCCTTTCAGCGCATTCCAACTTCTCCATACTTTCAGTCCTTTGATTAAATGTACTATCAATCAATGAAATAAATGGCATATACTTGATTGGCAGAGAAAACTTAAACGACTAAAGAAAAGTAAAAACATACAGATTCACCTAATGAGTAAGAAATTGTTTAAATACAGTCAGTCTTGCGCTAGCTACCGCCCCTTTTAAGCGACCACTCCATTAAGCGACCAGTATCAAAATTCTCTTTCGAAAAAAAGATCACCATAATTGGACGTTTTTGCTAATGAAACTACCACAACGAGATCCTGTGTATAAGGATATCAATGATACGATTCTGATGAATTTGATTAACATAGGATTTAGAGGGAATCCTGTAATAATTTATCTGTGCAATCGAACCGAGCTTTCTTATACGTCATAAAAAGTGAATTAAGCAACATTCTCGGAAACGACCACATTTTGGCCGCCCCTTGAGTGGTCGCTTAATACAAGTTTAACTGTAAATGGTTGTATTGTTTCTTTTTTGAGTAAGAACAAATTGCTCAAAGACACATTATACATATTCCATCAATGATAAACTGAAAATCAACTTGTAACTGGTCATTGCATTTGCCTAGCTTTCTGGCACACTTAAAAGTCATAAATGGGAGAATGGATTAGATAAACCGATCATGAAACGTCAGGTACAATAATTGTATTTGAATGGACTACTGAAGGCGCCTTTAAGACAAAACAAGACCCTCCTTAAAAAGAAAATCACAAACATCGAATTTTGAAGAGCAGTTTCAAAGTCCCAGTGATTGAAAACGCGATTAGATTGAAAACACATAAGATTGCCTAATATGTAAATTTGATAACAGATAAATCGCTGTTTCTGTGGTTGCATTTCTTAGAAACAAATAAATAATGAAAAAATATTCCATATCAAAGTTAAAAGCGTGTTAAATGTATGTGTTTCTCAAGAATCAGGATAACTGAATTATTTTCCTCTAACAGAGGTGTTTGGCATTATTTTATTATTCTTCCCATAAAGTTTAATAAGAGGAAATCATTACTTCGATTAACCCTTTCCCGTTTTTTCATAATTTTAGATTGGTCCAATTTGAAAGAAGTTGCAGATGACAATAAAAAGTGGGTGCAATTCAAAAAAGTAACCAACCTATTGGTAAGAAAATATTGTGGAAAAAGTAGAAATTGCTTGTCACAAGCAATTTCTTCTTTTTCCACAATGTTTTCTCAAGTATAAAATCACAGGAACGTAAAAACAAGGGATTGTGCAGGAAAAGGGTTAAGTTATGTTCGGATTATATAAGATTAATTCAATTCGACAAATAGCCCTATTCCGCTCTGAGCTAGAATGCATTTGTAAACAAGAGTCTACTTATTTCAAATTTACATATATCTATTTACAGCACATTATTCTAAATAAGCCATACAATTTATGTTAGGAATAGTTGCATTGGTCGCATCCCAACTGGTAATAAACTGTGTCTCTGTTTCTTGTTTCAGTAAATGAGGAAAGAAGGGTACAATTATGAATAATCAAATTTTAATTTCGTCTATCAAAATTCAAGCGTTTCTATTGGCGCTTTTCATACGTCCATGAAATAATTGTTTAAGCATGCAACTATTTTGTATGCTTCCACAATAAGTAGATCTATAAAATGTTACTCAAAAGTAGTTAAGTGTTTGCTTCGTTTTGCTCGATAAAATAATTGATTGGTTGAATGGGGTTTAGCGCCACTTTTAACAGTATTTCAGTTATATCGTGGCGGCTGGAGCACCTAACAAAGGATACCACTACATCCTTTCCTAGCCTCCAGCTGCTATCCCACTTAGGTTTACGATTATCTACCTATTGGTGAAAGACAAATGTCTCGATGAAATAAATTACAAGCATTGAAGAGAATATTAAATTAATCCGCTTCGCTTATTCATACAGTGTGATAAGCTTTTTTGGTTCACTCCTTAATCAAACAAAAAATAGTATTTTAACCCTTGTCATGCTGAATTAAAAAAATCATACAGTATTGCTTTAAATCAAAGAACTTACAGGACTGGAAGGTCTTAACGAGGGTCAATATTCCTTTTGAAAATTGATTATTTAAACATCTCTGGATAAAGGGGGTGGGCAGGAGGTGTAGACCAATATCAGACTGCACTTATGTGCAGGCTGATCTTGGTCTATACCACCTGCCAACACAGGAATATTCCGGGTTCAGCATGACAAGGGTTAATTCCTTGAAACGCATATAGCTCCAAATCTTGAATGAAGAACATATTTACTAGAGACTAAACATTTTCATCGATACAGAAAGACAAATTTAGGAGCATTTAGGAGCACTGTGCTGATCCACCTAGATATCGCCGAATCTTGCCGATCGAAGTCGATAGCTAAGCATGTAATCAAGGTGCATTATCTCTGTAGGAAGACTACTTAAGTTAGCTGTAGTTACGACATTTGGTCGTTTAGCAACGTTTATACATTCCATTATTAGAATATCTATTGATACAAATTTGGAAAGTGCGAGGGCGCAATAAACTGGGTCAAGTTAACATACATCGAAACTAACATCTCGGTTTACTCAAAACGACTTTTACAAATTTAAGTTTCTATACGAACTATCTTACCCACAACAACCATGGGAGGCAGTGCATCGTTTCCAGTTGTTGAATTGTCTAAAGATAGGATAATTGTTGTAACAGGAGCTAATAAAGGTACGTGTATCAATTTACTAAAACATTTTGCATCTTATTTGAAGCGTAGATGTATGTACCTTGTGTATTAAATGCTCCGAGGTCGAGTAAATTTACTATAGGTAAATGGCACTCGGTCTTACCTTTTTCGTGAGTTTATCCGTTTGTTTTGTTTTTAAAGACTTTTCTTATTCAAATCATCATTATTATTACAATAAATTCTTTTTTCTTGAATGTAACCGCTCAATCAGATTAGCTAAGTGTTTTGTGATTGCATTCATGTACATTCAAAAGATTACACAACAAATCGATGTATAGAGCTACAACCTTGATGTGTCACTTGACGAAGGCTAGGCTGCGTCTACCCTCGCACAATGCAGATCGAAAAGTGCATAGTTTACAAATCAAGAACCCTTAAAAATTTATTCTTACTGTTTAGAACAGTATATTTTGTGAACAAGCGGCAATTTAACCCGGTAAAATAAAAAATACCAGCTCTTTACGGTCTAGATAATACAATTGTAAACATACGATTTCGGATCACTACATTTGAGCTTGGTAGCCCTAATTCCACGTCGCCTAATCTTATACATGTACAGAAAGTTTTTAAATGACGACACGGTGCTTTTCAGGATAGCCATATAGCATCATGCCTACCTACTCACCGAATAGAGTATTAATCCATATTGGTACCAGAGATCTAAAAAACAATGATATCAACAAGAACGACTTTGAAAAATTGCTAAAGACAGCACGTTCCATCTGGCCAACTAGTGAAATATTTGTGCTGCCTTTGCTGTACAGAAAGGACGTTAACAACAATAATGTGGATGAGACCAATCGAAACATCAAATCAGCCACCAACGATGTCTCAAACATCATTTATGTAAAGGAATTCATTCCAACCAATGAAATGTACTACGACGAGGTTCACCTCAATGATATTAAAGGAATCCCATCCTTAGTTAAATATTTGCGGTCACAAATGAACATTCCGTCTCCACCTCAAAGGCAAAACTCATTTAATCAAAGTCTACAAGCGGACAAATCAGGTCACCATTCCTTTCAAAATACATTTTATGGAAAACGACAACAACAACTACATCCAACTACTGCTAACAAACACCAAATGCCAGTTAACCCACCTAACCCTCCATTCCACGTACCATTCTTTAATCCATGGCTCTTTGGACCATGGAACATGCCACAAAACACAATGAATTTGCCAGTAAATATGATGACTATGCCAGCAATGAACTTCAATAAACGTTGAAAACTCAAAATGAACCTTATCAAAGGTTCTTTTTTGTGAAAAACTAGTCAATGATCAACATGTTTATCTTACATAACATTTAACTAAGTGAAGTGTAAATAGTACTTGAACAACATTTTCTTTATAATAATCCATTTTTTTTTAAATGTTTTACTTACCTGTTTCATTTACTTACCATAGCCGTACAGTATTATAAATATTTACTGAGAGGTTCTTATTGATATACAGCTTACCTCATTTCATATCTAGTACAAATTGTATGTCTGATATATTTCATATACTATCCTTATTTTTTTTTAATAGTCCCAACAAATTAACAACTTATTACATGTTTCTTGTATTAGTATAATGAATATCTTGAAAATAGGAACCTGGAATATCCAGGGATTAAATAACTGCAAACTTGATAACCCTGATTTCATAAATATTATATCTAATTTGCATATCTTTAGTTTAGTAGAGACCTGGAGTGACAGTGGAAATACATTTAACATACCAGGATTTAACCATGTTAGTAGCAATACTAGAAGTAGGAAAAAGAAGGCCAGGCGTAACTCTGGTGGTATTTCAGTTTACTGTAAACCTATTTTGACAAAAGGTATTTCTATTATGCCTATTGACCATAATGATATTTTATGGATTAAACTTAACCATAGATTTTTCAATTTAAAAAATGATATTTTTGTAGCATTTATTTATTTTTCACCAGGAAACAGAACAGGTTCGGAAAAGGATATTGAGGAAACCTTTTCTTCTCTTTTAAGGAAAATAGAACAATACTCACATTTAGGTGAAATTATAATACAGGGAGATTTTAATGCATATACACACACCACTCCTGACTTTATTGTAGAAGACGATATATTATACCCAAATTCTGAAGACAATAACTATTTTACTGACACTTGCACGAAACGAAACAACTGGCACACCAAAAGACCAAATAAAAGTGGAAAACTTCTACTGGACCTGTGTAAAGAAAGTGGTCTCAGAATCCTCAATGGTAGGACAAGTGGAGACCTTTTCGGGAAATATATCTGTTTTAAATATAATGGTGCAAGCACTGTTGACTATGCAGTTGTATCTGCAACCTTATCACCCATTATAAGTAACTTTACTGTGCACGATCTTACTACATTGTCTGACCACTGTGCCGTAAGTTGCACAATTTTGACCTCATGTTTTGCAAATCCCAATTTTAAGAAAATTGATACCCATCCTCATCCAGGAAAGTTTCTTTGGAATCAAGAATCAATCAGCCGGTATGCTATGAAACTACAGTCAAATGACATTAAGAATAAACTTAGCCAATTCTCTGACTATGAATTTGATACTTGCAATGATGCTGTTACACAGTTAAATAACATACTCCAAGAAGCAGCATTGTCTTCTACTAAGCTCTTTAAATGTAAAACGCAAACAAAAAAACCAAAACCAACCAAAAGAAAACCTTGGTTTACACAGCCCTGTAGAGACTCTATGATCAATAAGTTCCCTTTCAACGGATCTTTACGTAAAGAATATTACTCTAACCTATCTAAGTATAGGAGAGTATGTAAACTCGAAGAAAAATCATACAAAAATAATATCAAATCATGTCTATATCATGACATGAATACTAATCCTAAATCATTTTGGGAACAACTTAACAAACTAGATAAAAATCGTAATTGTGAGGAGGTTGCAAATAAAGAAGAGTTTCTCAACTTTTACAAAAAATTAAATACAGATAGTCCTATCACAGACAATAATGCATTTCATCAACAAATTAAAGCACAAGAAGCCAAATTGAGTAAAACCATCACTGATGAAAACACATCTTTTAATAACCCAATTACTTCAAACGAAATTCTTAAAGCAGTTAAAACATTAAAAAATGGCAAATCTACCTCAGTAGACTTAATATCAAACGAAATGCTTAAATCGGGTATGCCAATGCTCATTTCTCCTCTATTAAAAATTTTTAATATGATTTTTAATGAAGGTTCCTTCCCTAAAATATGGAATGAAAGCATCATAACACTTATACATAAAAAGGGGAATAAGCATGACCCAGCCAACTATAGGGGGATTTCTTTAACATCTAATTTAGGTAAACTCTTTAACAAAATTATATTTAATAGATTATCAAACTATGTGGAAACCAATAAAATATTACACCCAAACCAAATAGGTTTTAAACAAAAGTCCCGCACATCCGATCACATTTTCAGCATTAAATCAATTATTGAGCACAACAAAAAACATGACAAAAAAGTGTTTGCAGCATTTATTGATCTAAGGAAAGCCTTCGATACTGTCTGGAGATCAGGTCTATTTTATAAACTTCTTGAGATAAAAACACCTTCTAAGATATTTGAAATAATCAAATCAATGTACCAGAACACATCATGTAGACTAAAATTTTCAAGTGGATTAAGTGACATGTTCTCATCCAACTGTGGGGTAAAGCAAGGTGATGTACTTAGCCCTCTCCTTTTTAATATTTATATAAATGATTTGGTTAGTACCCTGGAACAAGCTGACGTTGATCCCATTACTGTTGGAGAAATTATAATAAATTCACTTCTATTTGCAGACGATATAGTCCTCCTATCAAACTCTGAGAAGGGACTTAAAAAGTCGTTGGGCATTTTACACGAATTTTGTGAGTGGTGGAAATTACAAGTAAATCTTGATAAATCTAAAGTTATCGTATTTAAATCTAATGGAAAAACTCACAAAAACTTTTTCAAATATAATAATATCCATTTAGAAACTGTAACTTCCTACTGCTATTTAGGTATAACTATAAAATATACAGGGAACGTAAAAATATCTGGTACGTTACTCATGGAAAAAGCGAGAAAAGCCCTCTTTAAAATAAAAAGACTTATTGGCCTAAACAACCCATGCAATCTAATAGAAAAACTCTATGACATCCTAGTCGTCCCAATTTGTCTTTATGGTAGTGAAATTTGGGGATTTTCTACCAACTATAATTACTCAGACCCTTATGAAAAACTGCATTTGAAATTCATAAAAGAAATACTTGGCGTAAACTGTAAAACCTCAAATGCAGCATGCCTAGCAGAAGTCAATCGATTACCATTAAATACCAAAATAACGATCCGAGCAATCAAGTATTATTTTCACATTCTTGATTCTAATGGAACACTTGTAAACAGTCTATACTCTGAAACAAAAGATACAAATTCATGGGTCAAGCTTATCAAAAACACTCTTGATGGTCTTGGGTTTTCCAACAATTTCAACAATCCATTAGTATTAAAAACAAATCTACAAAATATCGAAAGGAGAATCAATGATATCTCCCTTCAAATTCTAGAAAATGAATTAGACACAAATAATAAACTATCTTTTTTTAGAAATTTACACCGTTCAAATACGAGGCCCTTTTACGTCGACCTCTTTAGATTTAAAACGCATCGATCAACACTTGCCAAATTGAGAACAAGTGCACATGAACTCTCTATTGAAAAAGGTCGACACTTCAACATACCAAAACAAAATAGACTATGCATCTGCTGCAACAACGGGGAAATCGAAGATGAAATTCACTTTTTAACTAGATGCAACACCCTCGTGAACACAAGGAAAGCATTTATTGATAAACTCAACAAAATATATTCAAACAACCAAAAAATAAAATACCTATCAATATATAATGTAATTGATCTATTTAATAACAAATCTCAGAGAATTTTGAAACTTTTTGTCGCTTTCATAGACGAATGCTTCGAAATTAGACAAAACATTCTAAAACAGACCCAAAAATAGACATATTGTCCTATTGATACATATATTTACTGAAGATACTTTGAGTACTTTCATTATAAATCAAGCTAATTATGAATTATTTCCACCGTCACTTCATGTCAGAAAAGTATTTTGTTTTTTTCATTATCTCTTTTTTAAATGACTTAATGATTTTTCTGTTTGCCATGTTTGCAATGACCATTTATTGTTAATGTGTTTAGCAAATAAATATTGTATTTGTATTTGTATTTGTATTTGCGTGCATTTATGAAATAAAGAGAGTATGCTTTGTTTTCTTGAGGAACGAAAATTTTAATCAATTTGCCGAAATAGATTCATACATTAGTGTGATTAAGGTTTTATGTTCATAACTCAATGAAAACAAGAAAATATTCTCTTCATTATTATAATCTAATGTCATCAAGCAAAGCCAAGCATATATGTTTCTACTTTGAAGTAAAATTTTATGAATTAGTTTTCTGCGCAAGTATACAAAATAGTTACGTGCTAAAAACTTTGTTCGTTGAAGTCTAAAAAAAATTAAGCCAATCAAAACACTAGAATCTTGACAAACAAAACTAAAATTAGATTATTTCACAACAAAAGTAATAATCTAGACACTAATGTCTACATCTTGCCGTACCAAAGGCGGTGAACGCTCTACTTACAGATGATCTCGATATCCCAATATCCATTAACCGGATATTTATCAAAACGGCGGATATCAAATTAATTTGAAATTATTAAAGGGCTTTCTCCTTTAACGATTAAGGTAAAATACGCAATTATAGTCCCTGTTGTGTTTACAAATGTGGTGAAATAAGTGGTAAATACACCATACTTGAGTTATACCAGCTTACGTAAATTATCTAGAAGTTTGTTCATCTAAAGCTATCCGTGTGCATGTTTGGTTCATGTAGAAAATTATCTTTAATTTGCCACATGTTTCTCATCACATTACGTAATTGTGCAACTAACAACGAAAAGATATGACAGGAAATATTTCTTTCGATTTATGTATCATTTTATATACATAGAAAGCTGATAATTATTAAGAGTCGGCTCTCTATCGTTAAACGCTGATACCAGTCTATTATTGGATTTAATGACCCGGAGACACATGCAACATTGGTATGTTTTCTACTCGGTTAAGAGCTAACAATTGACCAATCGCAAGCCCCGCCCACTTACTCCTTTGACCGCGACATATGACTTCGATAGGAAGTCCCGCTTCGATTTTAAACAGCGTTATTTTTTCAAATTCTATGGTCATTAGCTTGTAACAAAAAGTAGAATTGTTGGTTGGCGACCTAAACGTCGTAGCTACAGCTTGAAAAAGCTGTAGTTACGACCTTTTAGTCGCCAAACCAACAACGAAGGAAAACAAAAATGGCGGCCAATGTTGGAGTTGAAAATTCATTCCTGGTATAAATGATTGATTTCATTGGTCGGCTGTTTTTTTTTTTTTTTGATTTACAGCTGCGATTGGTCAGTTGTGAGTTACGCGTTGACAGTATTCGTGCATTAAACCCTGTCATGCTGTATAATTTACCTTACTAAATTGCTGTAAAATCAAAGGGCTGAAAGAGCTGACAGAACTTGTTGTACAAAAATCAATATTTCAATTTCATGAACAACTCTGACAGGAAAAGTACAAGCAGGAGGTGTAGACTAAGATCAGACTGCACTTTTGTACAGGCTGATCTTGGTCTACATTTCCTGCCAAAACCGGAATATTCCGGGTTCAGCATGACAAGGGTTAGACTTGGCTTTGAGCGAACAAGGATATTGACATTGATCATGTAAGATGTTGTCTGTCCGACTGCGAACTTAAAGCAGGCATTCTAAGATTACGTAATTGTTTTGTTAGGACTCAACTATGAGTAAAGGATGAATACCATGATCACTGCATTCATACTTTATTATTTAGTGATTAACTAATTGTGTTGTATTAATATCGTTTATATTTAAGGGCTTGACTAATAGATTGTAATGATCCACTCCAAATGAGGCTAATTACATTTTAAGACTTGTCTTTTGGTCCACTATGTATGGCAAGAAGACAGTTTTGTTTATATTTTCAACACTTTGCTAAACAATAACATTCTAATGTGATGTTAACTGCTATGAATTTCGATAATTTCTTTTTTCGATTTTATTTTGCATTGAAAGTGAAATTATTATTGATATACGTCATAGTGTGACTCGGTTTTTAGATTACAAGGGTTTATGTCTTCATCATTTCATTTACACTTTAAATAGGACTTGGCTATGAGATCGCAAAATGGTGCGCCATGATGGGAGCTACTGTTATCCTAGCATGCAGATCTGAAATAAGAACAAAACAGGTGAGAACTACATTGACGAAATGGGAAGTAACAAAATCAATCACATTACTTTCTTATCTTATGTTCTAATGTGTATTGTTTAATTACGATGTTCAATGAGAGCCACCACTCAAATTACACTGTACTTCAGCGAAGATATGTCAATTAACGGATCAATTAATTAATTAATTGAATGGGGATTAATGCCGCTTTGAACAGGATTTCAGTCATATCGGAGCACCCAACAATGGATTCCTGGTATAGCTCACACCAGTACTACCACTACATCCTTTCCTAACCTCCAGCTGCTATCCCACTTAGGTTTACGATTATCCCCCCATTGGTGAGAGACAAATATCGGAAAGAATATGTGCCGCCGCCGGGGATCGAACCCACGACTTCCCATGGTTGAAGATTAGAAGTCTGACGCGCTACCGACTGCGCTATGACGGCGGCTAATTAACGGATCGATGGTCTCGCTCACTGAATCAAAAAGGAAGTTCGACCTAGATATTAAACAACGTTATTTTGCTAAGTTTATCCTCTGTTACATGTAGCTAACACCAATGGGCAGATAATCCTAAGCCTATGTGGGATAGCAGCTGGAGGCTAGGAAAGGGTGTAGTGGTAGTACTGGTGCGAGAAATACCAGGAATCCACCATTAGGTGCTCCAGCCGCCGCGATATAACTGAAAGATTGTTAAAAGCGGCGTTAAACCCCATTCAAACAAACAAACAAACATGTAGCTAAAATTAAAAATGATTGGTTGGAGACGTGAAGACTGTTACCAATTGATTGACAAATGCGCAAACCGTCATTAGTTTCTTTGTAAGCAAAATAATGTATTTTGTAATCTAAAAACAAACTTCAGAGATCAAGAGGACGAATTACCTTACAAATTTTTAATCAATTTACCAGTTATATCCTCTAGAAAAAACTAACTTTATTTTTTTGAAAACAAAAGATATGTGTGTGGGCGATGGCGCTACACATTTCAAATTATTAATGCAACACACACACATACATACTTATATATATAATTTTGTTTATGAAAGCGTACTTTCATATATATGTACATCTACACCCATTTATAATTATCAATTTCAGGCCATTGAAAAAATGAATAGTGAATTCGAAGTCGAGAAGTCGAAGGGTACGCCGGGACTCACAGAAAGACTTGCTCTGATTTTCATGCAAGTAGACCTTGCCTCGTTTAAGTCAGTTATCAGTTTTACAGAGGAATACAAGCAATCCGGGCGGCAGCTCCACGTTTTACTTCTGAATGCCGGCTTTGGCTTTGCGCCATACGGTAAAATCGCTTTCTTTTAGTCATCTGAAATGGGTTTGTATAATTATAATATACCAAACGGTGTTGGAATAGAATTAACTCGATGAATATTTTTTTTCAAACACGGAGAAAGAAAAAAAGACAACAAAAACACTAGTCGTATTTATCCTGTAACCCGCTGTGTATTCTTTCCGAAAAAAAGGCTGTATATGTAAACATACAGTCAATTGTATGACAGGTGATCATTTGATCAACCAGATCAACCACTATGTCGGGCTTCGTATTAAACATTTTTAATGGTTATTCATTGGCTAGTTTAAACTGTTTTAGCTACTACTGAAGACGGCTTCGAAAGCGTGCTACAAGTCAACTATCTTAGCCACTTTTTGATGACTGCAAAGCTGATACCCATCATGCAACAGTCAGGGGAAGATTGTCGAATACTTTTAATGTCTAGCCTTGGTCATAAGTTCTGCAGTTTTGATACCAAAACAATTAACTATAGCGGGCCACCAGAAAGGTATCCACAAGCTGAATACTACTGTAGATCTAAACTTTACCAGGTATCTATAAACATTCATGTTCATTTCATTTAAAACAAGTTCACGCGCGTACAGTGAGAAAATCGGGACATCCTCGCTGTGCATGTAAACCCTGCCCTATTTTTCGAAAATTTTAGTCTCGTCCAATTTAAAGGAGTTGCAGACAACATTTAAAGGGGGTAAAATTTGAAAGGTAATCCATCTACAGGGTACAATGTTTTGATGGGAAAAAAGGATATTGCTTGTTACAATAATGATTTGGGACAAAGAACTTTAAAATCTCATCGGCGATTTTTATCAAAAGTTGTAGATTATTATGAAACTGATCGGTTAGTGGTGAAGGTGCTTAACCAGTGACCTTAAAGTCACGGAGTCGAGCCCCATCGTCAGAGGGGATGTGTTCATTAGGATGTCAACCTCATTCAAACTAGCTATAGAAGCGTTGACAGTTTAAGCCACCTCTGTCGTGAACAAACCTGGTTTGGGTTTTGAGATAGACCATCTCTAATAAATATTGATAGTTATAAATTATTTTGTTGCGTGAACGTTTTAGGCTGTCTAGAATGAGACACGAGGATTCTCGAAGTAATCGAACTCAAATTGGACTTTTTTCTCAAGATGATTTGACCTCATAGTCTTGTTGGAATATATGAACTGATGCAAAATAAGACAGGCATATTAGTTTGAGACAATGCTTTTTTACTTGAATTCATGAATATTTTCTCCACACTGAACCAATTGTCCGATTGATATATGAAACTGCTTTCAACGCATTAGGTCTTTATGCTACATGGTTTTATAAGTTGATGCCGTTTTTGCGAGGGGCAGCACATTTTTGATTCTCTGTTACCTCCAGAAGTATAAGATGTGGCCTTTATTCCCCTATATATTGAAGATAAACTGAATTTTGAGGAAGTGCGTGAATTTTCCTCATAGTCGATAAACGTACATTTCCCCCATTTCATAAGAGAAAGGTGTCCTTTAATTTTGATAGAAAAAATTATTTTTCCTATCAAATTAATGTTGATCTGTATCGATACCTCATACAATCTTCCTGAAGCTTATTTTAAGATACTATTTTTTCCAAACTTATGAAATTTCCAAACGTTTAGGTACATTTTCCAAATATAGAAATTAAAGGAAAAATTGTCCCAACTCTGATGTGCGGTTCCTTTAACCCATTACCAGACGGCAGAATTTTGGACTGGTCCAAATTCAAATAAGTTTTAGACAGCATTTTAAAGTTGTTGGTAATTTATAAATATGTGTCTTCTGGGGAATTAAAACATAGAGGACAATAAAGTAATTGCTTGTAATACAATTTTATCGAGGGCTTTTTTGTTTTGTTTGGGTTTGTGTAGGATAATGTTAAGTTCATTCGACAATGTGAAGCAAATAAATAAAATACGTTAAAGAACATTAGAAGTAAAGAATATTTTCTGCTGCTGGCAGAATGCAAAATACTCGTGTTATCAAACCAGGTACAGGATTTATCAATCTTTTATTGTACACGTGTACCTATCAAATGTAAAATCTTAATAGATGTCAATAGTGCAATTTTATTCTGATTTGAATCATAGCAACTTTTTCTTTTAGATAATGCAGATGTATTCGATGGTAAAACGTCTAAAGTCACCTCACATAACAGTCAATAGTATCGACCCGGGGGTGGTAAAAACTGATTTCGGACTTGAGAGAAGCGGTTTTATCGGATGTCAAGTTTCACTGTCGATGTGCCGTGAGTTAAAGACTTTAAATGGATTTTGGAAATTTGAAAATAGGAGACTTCAAAATGTCCTCTCTGTTCGCGTCCAAAAATCGATGAAATATTTATAAATTTATATGAATTAAAGAATATATATTTTCATACCATTGATAAATCGAAAACACTACAAATCCCATAGCATTCATCAAATGAAGACGTGATTATATCGTGATCAAACGTGATCGACGCGTAGGGTATTTTCCGGTTAATTTAACTTGCATATGGAGTTTTTTTCTGAATTTACATAATATAAACTTTTCACAACAAAGGATAACGAAGAATCGGCGATCCACTTGCTTTCAGACCATACCACATACGGTGACGACAGAATACATTACAATATATCGATGACCGAGTGGTATAGGTGCTTGACTCGTGATCTGAAGGTCACGGATTCGAGCCCCATCGTCACCGGGGTGTGTCAATGGAAAGATTCTTAATAGCCAGCCCCAGTCTACCAAGCTGTAGAACTGGGTAGCAGTAAATTTAAATCACTGCCTCTCTTTCAGGGGCGTGATAACATTTGGGTTGTGACTATTCGAGGGCGACTCTATAAGCCAAAGGTTTTCGTCGCAATCGAACTAAAACAAATTAGTATTAACTAATATGAGCCTGTGCGTGACATTTCCAACAATTTCGCAGGTGCGTGACTCGCACATATTGAGCACCCTGGACGGCCATTCGGGGCAAATAGAATATTCGCTGATTGTTTAAAGAAACTTTGGGTCAGTATCTATCTACAGAGCGCAGAGTAAAGACTCTGATCAGACTGTGCGGATGCACAGGCTGATCTGAGTCTTTACTTGGCGCACATGTGTAATGGTTGGAAATGACACGCACCCGCTCATATATCGAGCACGTTAAAACGTAACTGAAATTCAAAACTTTTGAAAGGCGTAGAAATTTACCTTATATAGATGTCACGGATAAGTGGAGAGGAATCAAAACTCCGCTACTAAAGCAAGGCGGCTAACGCCCCTTGCTAAAATCTGCTTTAACTTCAATTTAGCTCAATTTTCAGGAAACTTAGTAAAGATATTAGTCTGTTTGATACAATAGTCATATTGGATATTGGATAACACTAGGTCACTAGTCTGTTTAAATTTAAAAAAAAGAAACGAAAAAAACACCAAAACGTACAATAGGTTTACTCTACAGGCTGCTTTTCTTGCACAGATGTCTTAAAAATTGACCTTAAAGTCCCTTCTTGAGCACGATGACTTTCGGATCATCTGTGGTCAAAAGCATTTGATCGTAAGTATTATTAAAAATTTCAGTTTGTGGTGTTAGTACTGAGAAGGGAGCAAGGAGCTCAATAGACTTGGCAGTGAGTCCGAGATATGCCGGAATTACAGGCCAATATTTTGTAAAAGCTGAGGGTGCTGATCCGTCGTATTTAGCCAGGTAGTTTCACTTTTAAACCCTTTCCCGTATAATTTCAGACTCTTACATTCCTGTGATATCATACCTGAGAAAATATTGTAAAAAAAAAAGAACTGGTTGGTTTCAAGCAATTACACACCGAAGCAATATTTCATATCATATAGGATGGTTACTTTTTGAATTGTACTTACTTTATAATATCGTCTGGTACCCCTTTGAATTTAGATAAGGCAACAGTTTCGTGCACAACTACGGTTTAAATGAACTTTCTCTCAAACGATCGATTAAAACAACTAAAACGACTTAACCCATTCCCAAACGACCCCGCTTTTTACGACCTCTCGAAAAAGTATTAGAAAACATTGTTGAAACAGGCAGTTTCTTCATTTTCCACTCATGCTTTCTTTCCCAAAAAGACAATGATTTTTAAAGTTTCATCAATATGGAATTATCGTCTACAACAAATTTCAACCTAAGTTTTGTCGTATCTAAATTGGTTAAACGATGCATATAGGTATGAATGAATCGTACACGCATCATCTCTACACAAGATGTGCAATTACATCTGGCTTTAGATGTTGTGTAAGATTTGTGGGATGTTGTTGTTGTTTTGATATGTTTTTCTCTAATTTAATGGCAATTTATACGTAACAGCGAATGTAAAAAAAAATTGCTGACTCTTTATCCTTTGTTTGCATACGAAATTTCCATGTTCCCTAGAACAGCACTAATCGTAACAAATGTATATATGACCTGTCATTTTCCCTCAAATTCCTTTTCTGTAAAATCTAAATTAAGAATTCGTACTATGCAATTTTATGATATTAAAATGGATTGAAAATAAGATCAATTACATCGTTAACTAATTTGGACCTTGATTGGCCACTAGATCATCTTTTAAATCATGTTTATATCACATCTTGAAATCTCGTCACATGTGTGATATTATCCGTGTTATTTGTGTTTGATTTCAAGGTCTGATGTATGCCAAGAACAACTATGGGAAGAAACCTTAAAACTTTTAAGAGAATTTCTTACTGCAGAGGACATAGCTGTCTTAGAGGGAAGAAAAACGTAGCGTTTTCATCTCAATCCTTACCCTTTTCCGTTCAACCCCTAGTTTAAACGTCTCTTTAAATTGAAAATTGAGAAAAAAATCATAGAAAAAGAAGACATGGCTTATGACAAGCCATTTTCTCTTTTTCCACAATATTTTCTGCCAAACTGTATCAAATTAAATCTTCTTTAAATTTTTCTCTGCTAAACCTTCGAAGTTTGGCCGGTTTGAAATGTAAAACAGGAAAGGGTCAAAGTATTAAGCTTTGACCAAATGAAAGAGTATGTCCTTTCTCATATATATACGGATACAAATCTGACTTGAAATAAACCCTTTGAATAAATCAAAGTACTGAAAGTACTGTAAGCTGGCAAATCATAGTTTTGTTAAGTATTCTTCTTTGCTAGAGGTTATTATGATAAAAAAAACAAGGTTTAAGTAACCCAGGAGTTAATCCAGTGCAACACGACAAAATCTTAGACTGGTCCGAATTAAAAGAAGTTGCAAACGGCAATTTCCCTTGTCGGGTAGAAAACATCGTGGACAATGAAGAAATTGCTTGTAACAAGCAATTTCTTCATTGTCCTTAATGTTTTCCAAAGCTTTTTTATTGAGATGCTTAAACAGTGGAATTGATTTTGGAAGGGTTAAATAGCATGCTCTTGAAAGAGTTCTCTACAATTTGAAAAGAGTTTGCAATTATTCCTGAAATACACGAGAACTACTTTTTATGGCGCAGGTATTTAACGGATTTTGTGGTTAAGACTCCAGTGACAGTTTGCACTCGTTGAACTTTTAGAAGACCTGAAAATTTTGTCTGTCGCTTTGCTAGCTAAAAAAGCAATTAATAGTTCTATTTACGCATACTTGTAATAAAATAAGCATTTTGCAGATTTTACATAATTTTTAACGATGTCTTACAGATTTAACCACTAAACCTTGTGACCACACATATGCTTAAAATGAATGGAAGTAAGCCAGACATTCGATAACAAGCAATTTCTTCTTTTTCCACAATATTGTATACATTGAAAGTTGAAAAAAACACTAAAGTTTCGAGAACTTTAATATGTCGTCTGCATCTCCTTTGAACTTGGACCAGTCTGATATTTTGTTATCTGTCAATGATTAGAATCAAATTATCGGTAATCTCTTTTTCACATATTTTCTTTTAGTTAAACAATTCAATTTAGCTTTCTTGCTTGTACCGGGCGTTAATTATAGAATTGTCTGTTTTTTAATCGCCACCATTGGTTGTCTATACTCGCCACATTATGCCTTCTATACTTTTACGGATTAGAAAATTACTCTATATGCAGCCGGAATTGACCAATCGCTGGCTCCGCCTTCTTACAAGGTTAACCCCGCCCATTGACTCCGACAGGAAGTCCCGCTTCGATTTTCCACGGCGTTATTATTCAAAATTTATAGCAAGTAGCATGTAACAAAAAAGCCAAGTTTAAATCGCCAAACGAACAAAGAAGGTTAACAAAAATGGTGGCCAATGTAGGAGCTGATAAGCTCAGGTCCGGGCTGAATAAATTATTTGATTGGTCTGTTGATTCCTTGATTGTCGGCCGTGATTGGCCAATTGATGCTCACTAGCCTCCAACAGGATGACGAAAATCAGTATATTAGTTGGAGACCTAAAAGTCGTAGCTACAGGTTGAATAAGAAGTAGTTATTACGCTTAAGTCGCAAAACCAGAAAAAATGCTCCGCATAGATCTCAGAAAATATAGGATTTCACAAATCGCTTACGGTATCAATGAATGGTTTGATTGATCCATCGATTCTTTGATTGACACACATGCTCCATCCAACAAAAGAACAAGTAAGTAATGACATGTTCCGCTTAACCCTTGCCCATACAACAAAATTTTAGACTGCTGCAATTTAGAAGAGGCTGCAGACGACAAATCAAAGTGCATTTAATTGAAAAATAACCACTGTAAAGGGTAAAAAAATATTGTAGGGAATTAAGAAATTGCTTGTAACTCACAATTTTCCTTTTTCCCTGCAATGTTTTCTTCAATACAAAACCTATGGGTCGTGAAAACAAGTGATTGTTCGGGAGAGGGTTAAAGGGAGTTTACGGTATTTTGTTGTTGTTGTCGTTGTTGTCGCATATATAGATTTTTAAACATTTTTTCTTAATACAATATATTGCAATTTTGCGAAAATTAGAGATCCTTTATCAAAATAAAGTAGGATATTTCCTTTATATCCTATATATGCTGTCAGCCTTTTTTAGATTTAGTTCTGAGAGATGCAAAAAAAATCAAATTTAATATACTATAAATAGAATTTCTAAAAATAGAACCCTTATACGGAGTGTGCTGCGGTGTTGGGAAGCTTTCTATGCGTTATTTGAAAATCTGTTTTTGGGGATGTCTCGGTAGCGCATGGGTTAAAAAAGGCGTCGGACATTGCAGCGCTAGGCGGCGTTGCCGTATCCGCGTAGGTTCGAATCCCGTAAGAGTATATCGAGACGGTCACGAGATGCATTTGTCCGTTGAAATCAACGCCATCGTGACGTCAACATGAGTCATATTTAGATTTGAAATATCGATATATCGAAATAGTTGATATATATATGAATACTAACCATAGGTTTGCCCTAACCACTTAGTGTATCACAATCCAGGGCGTTGGTTGTTTCAATTGTCAGTGTTGAATATAAAATGTAAATCAGGTAATGCGTTGTGGACAAACGAATGTAGTAAATTCTAAAACATCACGTGATTCCGCTGAATCTTTTCCTGATAACAATCAAAAGTTACTTTTTATTTATAAGAGTACCATGGAGAGGGTGGTAGCGCGTTTGATTCTCAATCATGATGTCCGGGGTTCGATACCCGGTCGCAGCTAATATCCTTCCGATATTTATCTCCCACCAATGGGTAGATAAAAAGTAAACCGAAGTTAAATGAGCAGGCTTGGAAAGGATTATAGTGGTATTATTGGTTTGAGAAATACCAGGAACCTACTGTTAGGTGCTTCGGCCGCCGAGATATGACGGAAATACTGTTAAAAGTGTCGTTAAACCCTAATCAATCAATTAATCGTGAAGACGATGGCTAGATCATATCTAAGTATTTGATGCTCGTTTGAACGTATTTTGGGGCATTGGACTTTTTCTTAGTTTCAGAAACGTCGAACCCACCCCCACCCCCCTTAAGCGAAAAGAAATGAAAAGCAGTGTTATGTCTCGTATTCAATTTCATTATTTCCATATAATACAGGGTAATTACACATTTGTCAAAGACAGTCTGTGTCCTGTTTCACATGCTAAAAACCTTCAATTATAGCCTTGCCTCTGTTATATAGTCATTTAAGAACCTGACCTGACAGTATCCACCTAAGTTGCTACAATACATGTTTACAAAAATGAGAAAGATGATGCCTCGACGACTTCAAGTCGTTCGATAGCAACTAAGATTGGTCATATTTTGAATTAGTCTTACAGCGATATATTCGTCAAATTTTACCAGTGTGTTAAAAGACCGTTTGTGGTAAGGAATACGATGGAAAAATTCAAATAATTAAAAAATCAGCCATTGTTTAGAAATATGTCATGACTTTCCCGGAATATTTCTTTTTTCCAGTCTCAATGAATGATTTAATCGGCCGATCGAGTTTCTTTTTTAGCCAGCACAGCGTCAGCTTAGATAGTTTAGAATTAAGTTCATATATCGAGTTACCAACAATCTAAAAAAGTCTCCGAAGTATTTTGTAATTGCGAAATATAATACGATCGACTGTTTTCAATTTTTCTGGTGCATATTGCAATATTCGGAATGATACGTTATATTTGGAGTTCATTCTTATTGAACAGGGGTGATTCTTGTTAAAGACTACACCGAACTCCAAATATAACGTATCTTTCTTAATGTTGCAATGTGTACAAGAAAAATTAAAAATTGCACTGTATTGACATTACTTCATACATGTACTTTGGAAAGTATTTCGTAATTGCGAAACAGTAGATCGTAATTACGGAATTACATTTTGTAATTGCGAAAATATATTTCTAAATAAAAAAATTCTTTCGAGACTTTGTTAGATTGTTGGTTGACTCCATATATGAAATTAATGGTAAACAAGCTTTCTGAAGTATTGCATAGCAATACAAAGTCACCTACCGGCTTTATATATCTCTATATACAGAGATATCTTTTTTTGTCGTAAAAGATCTCCCTCAAACTCTTAC
Organism: Fragum fragum; assembly: GCA_946902895.1. NCBI lineage: Eukaryota > Metazoa > Mollusca > Bivalvia > Cardiida > Cardiidae > Fragum > Fragum fragum. The sequence continues at coordinate 57,301,641 of OX336369.1, read as the reverse complement.
TGTTGCAAATGGCTTTAGGTGCAGTTCTCTTAAAAAAATCAACAAACAACCAGGCATCTCTTTTCGTGTTTATGCTTAATACCTGTCACCTGTCCGTGTTTAGAAAAGAAACAAGGAAAACGGTAATTTCCAAGTACTTTTCTAAGTCCGGCATCCGTATCTTCCTCAATAATCAAAGGAACGAAAAACAAACAAACATAAAAAAACCCCAACAACAAAAGCAAACACTCGAACTTGTTCGAAATAAGGGATTTGCATGAAATGGGCGATTTACTATTACTATCTTCACACACACCACGAAAAGCTTATCATTGTTCTATCAACACGAGTATGATTTGCATTTGGAAATAAAACTCAAATAAATGAGGGCAGCGAGGACCTTATCTAATTCTACATTAGAGACCCTTTAACCCATTCCAACTCAGCAGAATTTTAGACTGGTCCAAATTGAAAGAAGCTGCAGACGATAATTTCAAGTTGATGGAATTTTGAATTTTTTTGTCTTTTTGGATAGAAAACATTGTAGATAATGAAGAAATTGCTTGATACAAGCAATTTCTTTATTATCCACAATGTTTTCCAAAGTTTTTCTCTTGAAGGGCGTAAAAAAGAGGGATTGAGTTGGAATGGGTTAAACTGCCAATGCTATCCGAAATCGGACTCGAAAAGAACCTTTCACACTTTGAATTGCTAGTAGTCAATGACCTACCATTAGGGTCAAATCCCAAATTCCATCCTAGTTTTCTGGTCTGAAAAAGGTACACTTTGTTTAAAATGTCATCAGCATCCCCATAAGCTGTAAATTTATTGTAAAAATCTATGTATATCATGTCTAGGATATTCGCTGATTGGGCTGCAGGAGAATAAGTTTTGTTAAGGCATGATCTTGGTGTTCCGGACGTGCAAATAGATGCGAATGCAGCTCGAAACTCATATGAAGATTTTGGGATGAAATACATGTATAATCATAGAATTATTAAGAGTGATGATTATCCGATGCATTTCACATCCCTCGATCGGATTTGAATACGAGTGAAACGAATGTACTCGACACATTAATCATGTCTCATTAGCTCTCAGGAAATATCAATACGCCTTTTATTATCGTTGCAGGAAAAGCCCCAAAATATGATTCTTGAAGGCCCCTATGAATTCATGGAAAAAAATGTACGATAACTTGCAATCGACCACGCATTATTGGTAGCTTTTGATGACATACTTATAAAGACTGAAATACTGAAATAATTGACTGTTAGTTGCATTAGAAAACTTACTTTAAAGAAAAGAAAGAATAGGCTCAGTGGTACGACAAAATGGCATTTGTCTGTTTTCCCTAAAAAGATATCTTAACTTACAATATGCAGAGAAAATGTAAAGTTTCAAAGAAAACGAGGTTGGACTACAATGTATGGTTTGTTTGTCAATCGAGGAAACGTTTTCTCGGGGTTTCTTGAAAATTGACCCCAGGCATAAAACTCCCTTTGAAATGAAAGTGATCATGTTTAAAAATATTTCTAATGAGTTTTAGATCTTTGAGTCACTTATTTGTATATCTTTCCCTATAGATTGATATTTCTAAAGACGCAGGCCTTTAGCATAGAGAGTTCCCTTTATTTATCATCTCCTTTGACCAAGGGATGTTTTTTTTTTTCTCTCTTTTGTTTGTTGTTGTTATTTTCAGCAAACAGATGTATCATCAGCACGAAACTATAAAAGATCATATCAAGTGGGAAATAGTACATTACACAAATCGAAGTCCGGCCGATATTCAAGTGAATTCTATGAAATCAAAATCGCATTGTTTGTTGTTTTGACTGTTATAGTTATCGAGGTATTTTTTTTCCATGAATACTAACAACCCTTCCTGAATAAACGAAATGAGAAACCAAGTTTTTAGTACTGTCAGAAACTGATTGCACATAATTATCAAGGTACCTTCCTTCAGATTTCCATATCATAATTTTGAAAAATGTAATGATTGCGTTTTTACCCTTCGACAGAAAAGGCATATATTTTCTGTTTGGATTATTAATATTGTCAAGCTAAAGCGGGAATATTTCTCCTTTTACAGGAACTTGCAGTCGCATCAAAGACATCGGAGCGTGTTTGGTTTTTCAAGCCAAATATAAATCAAATAAAATGTATTTTGACAAACATTTAGGGCCTTCAGGTGCTTCCAAACTTTTGGCGTTAGTGTATAATTGGACAAAGTTTTTTTGTTCAGCTTGACAATGGTTAGGTCTTCGTGAATGGAATGGGTGATAACTAAATACCCCTCTTTTTTTTACAAAAAAGATGTGCTTTCCTTTTTACATCTGTTGGACCAATCAGAACCCTATAAATCCAGATCAGCCAATGAAACTGCAGAATGTTTACAGTGATAAGAATGCAGATGTAGTATGTTTTAGCGTTTTGGGTAAGTGGTTTGAATGAATTGGATGGAATGGTTAACGAAAGCTTTTGAATGCAAATTGGCGCGAGAGCATCAATTTCATGGAGTTCTAGATGGTAGTTATTTAGTAGGGTCATACATTTTAGCATGTGTTTTACGGGTCTGTGCTAAACATTCCAACAGTTTAATATGTGCGTGAAACGCAGCTGTTCAGAATTAAAATGTTCCCTTATCGTCTAAAGAAACGTTAACATATTTTTGTAGCCAGATGGCATAGAAAACTTTCGTGGGACGCACAGGCTGATCTGAACTCACAGGCTGATCTGAACAATCACTTTGCACACAGGTGATCAGTTTGGAAACGTCTCGTACAGGCTACGTGTAGTGTCTTGTATATTTTATGAAGATCGTTTACATTCTGAGTCATCTTGATAAATGCGTTTCTTTTCATCTTAACCCAACATCTAACAACAAGACCGTATACCGGTCCATTTTGAACAAGGCTGTAGACGGCCTAATCATAGTAAGTTTAATTAAAAACAAGAGGGCTAAAATTGCCCTAATCCGCTCACCTGAGAATTATTTCTCGACTTTTCTAAGTCTGATAAGCCTAACCCTGCAACGCCCCAATTTTTAGGGAATCTAAATTCACGAATAAGTTCTGGAAAGAGTCACCCAACAGCTATTCCTTTCAAGAGGAGAAGATATTAAAGAATTATTCCCTGATTTCTCTAAGTCTAATAAGCCAATCCTGCCACTCCCAATTTTTTATAACCCATAATTTCACGAACAAGATTTGAAAAGGGATCACGAAAGGAACAATGGGACCATTTTTTACGTTAGAGAAGGATTTTAAAAGAATTGTTTCATGATAAACTTTGCCCTGCCACCCATCGATTTTTTTCAATTCAAAATTTCACCAACAAGATTAATGTTCCTGTCAAGTTAAACTCAAAAATGCCGACTGGTTTAGGAGGAGAAGAATTGGAGGATTGTTTTATGATTTCTCTATGTCTTATAAGCTCTGTCCCGCCATTTCCCCATTTTTTCGTGAATCAAAATTTCACGAACAAGTTTAGAAAAAGTCACACAAAAAAGTCCTGCCAGGTTTAGTCCTAAAGGTCATGTGGTTAGGAGGAGAAGATGTTTAAAGAAAATGACGACGTACGACGGACACCGAGTCTTCCTAAAAGCTTGATCTTGTTGTGCTAAGGTGAGCTAAAGAGGGAGAGAGGAAAGGAGAACGAAAAATGTAAACAGACCTATTTTCAAAGTGTTTGTTCGTATAGGTGGGGGATTGGGTATCATACCATATGCGCATCACGATGTTGGATTGTGTGGTATTAAGCTTGATGCGGATTAAATATCGAGCACTTTCGGGACTATCCCTAAGTTTTAGCCCTTGTAGAAGAATACTATCTCCTCTGAAAATATTAAGAATAGGATACATTATTTGTGACGTTTCTTTATTTCCTGCCACCTTTTTCTATCCGAATGTCGTCTCACTTTCTTGTAGTATGTCGTCTGGTAAAGTACATACACATAAATAGTCCTGCACTGCTTCAATACCCAACACGGTTAAAAGAAATATGATACGTATGATAAATGGTATAGCCGACCTACTTTTAACCTTTACTCACACACACAAACAAAAAACCCTCACGAAATATTAATTCTTTCTTTAAAATTCAATTGTTTTGTTTTAAATGCCTATCAAACAAATTTACGATTGTACGGACTGTTGAATTACACTTACTGTCATTAAATATAATGGAAGCGATTTAGGTGACCTATGATCAAGTTTGACAAGTAAAGGATAGATAAACTGTTACATTGTGTTCTTTTTTAAGTGTTTGTTGAGTAACGACGACATGGGTGCAGGACCTTCTTTCCCGATTACGAAACTTTCAAAGGACAGAGTGATCGTTGTATCAGGATCAAGTAACGGTAAGCTATTTATCTTTTTTGTTGTTTTTTATTCTTTTCTATTCAAGTCACTCCTCAACACACTGTGTACAGCAAACGAATAGCACCCTGTAACGTTTAATATAATAAATTGTTCGAGGTGCTACAGGTAAAGAAATCTCGAACTCTTGTAATAGGTTTTATGTTCTGTAAAGGATCCTTAATCCTTTTCTGTTTTTTACAATTTTGGACTGGTCAAATTTGAATGAAGTTGCAGACAACAACTAAACGTGAGTGAAGTTTGAAAGTAATCTGCAGGGTAGAAAATATTGTTGGAAAAGAAGAAATTACTTGTTATAGGCAATTTCTTCTTTACCACAATGTTCTCTCAGTGTATAAAATCACAGGAACGTAAGCACGAGATTAAACAGGAAATCTTCGTAAATACTTAAATGAAGAAAAGATGCTTTTTATAGCTTGCTGAAATATACGTTACCGTTATATTCCGTCTATATTTACCCGTTCCTGTGCAACCCCTTATTTTTCGACCCTGTGATGTTACACTCGAGAAAATATTTAGGAAAAAACCGAAATTGTTTAATAATCAATTTCTACCTTTTCAACCATGTTTTCTTTCGTACAGAGTGGATTTTTTTATTTGTACTTACACTATATTTCCGTCTACTGCCACTTTGAATTTGAAGAAGTATAAGGGTAAATGAACAGCAGCCTTTTTGTGGAAGATGTTTTGTTTATTGTATGTTTGATTGTATTTAATTTGGTATTGTTTGTTTGTTGTTGTTGTTTTGTTATATATATTTTTGCAATTTTTCTTATTTGCCAGCCACTAGTAGGAACAATTTCAAAGTTTCCGTAACGCTTTCCTATTCAATCCCCGGTTTTACGTCCCTTTGAGAAATCATTTTACCGTTCTTTTACCACAATAACTTCTACCTTACTGAATACCGCAAATTTCCTCTGCAAACCTTTGAATTTTGGACAGGTCTAAAGTTATGTAAAACAGGAGACGGTTAAACGTAAACCTCCAAGTTATTTCCCTCACGTCCACCAACCAACAATGTTGAGTTCAATTTTACAATGCAATAATCTTGCACTCCACTTTAACGGAAAATTCTTAAACATTTGTTATTTATGGTGGGTTAATTAACGCTATTAAGACACACAATGGAAAAATAATGGAATGTGTTTTAATATTTTTTAATAAAAAAGGACTTTATAAGACTCTGTTTCCATTGATAAGAAATATTAAGTCACCCATTCCCAAACGACCTCGCCTTCTTACGCCCAACAAGAAAAAGGCGTTGAAGAACATTTTGGAAAATTAAGAAATTGCTTGTATATAGCAATTTCTTCATTATCCTTAATGTTTTCTATCCCAAAAGACGACAAAAAATCCACAAACTTGAAAGCCATCTGCCACTTCTTTCAAATTTGACCAGTCTGAAATTTTGTTGTGTTGGAATGGGTTAAAATACATTCAACAGTGCATTTTAGCTCCCCTTAGGACGAAGTACTAAAGTGATGAGCTATTGTGATCACCTTTTGTTCGGCGTCCGTCCGTCGTGCGTCGTTCGTCGTTCGTCGTCCGTCAACAATTTCTTTTAATGACATCTCCTCCAGCGTAGAGCCTTGATATTTTGTATGAAGCATCAATATATTGACCTCTTTCAAATAGATAAAAATAAGATCCTCGAGTCCCTTGGGTCGGAGCCCCCGGGGTGCGGTTTATGTTGAAAAAAAGACTAATTTTTGAACGACATTTTCTCCCAAACGACTGGGCAAATAATAACTAAATTTGGCAGAAATGTTCTTTGGGTGGACCCCTCTAAAAATAGAAAGAAAGAACTGAAATCCGCTGAAAACCCTGGTTGCCATGGCAACAAAAGAGAAATTTTAAATAATCTGTTTAAATTTTCTCCTCCTGACCCAGAAGGCGTGAAGCATCAGTATATTGACCTCTTTCAGAAAAGCTAGAATCATGATCCTCGAGTCTCCACGGGCGGAGACCCGGGGGGGGGCAATATACAAAATGTCATGACTTCTTCCTTATTGCTGAAACCATAACCCATGTATCCAGAGGAAGGAAAAAGTTTTCTTTCTTTCAAATTTGTCCTAAAGCCTTTGAATTTGTTACTTAGACTTTTGGATCCCCAGGTACATAAAGTATATATATGTACAGAGTATGGCCAACTTGTATCATTATTCTAACCTTAACATGAAATAAGTCTATTGAAAGAAAAAGAGCCTTTATCTCAGGTGAGCGCTCCCGGGCCAACGACCCTCTTGTTTCATTATCTTTTGTATTGAAGGTCTCGGGTATGAGATAGCAAAATGGTGTGCATTTATGGGAGCCACAGTAATACTGGCTTGTCGTAACGAGGAGAGAACTAGAAAGGTATATAAAAAATCTGTGATATCATATTTCACCAGGCCCTTATTTAAAAGTTAAGTACTGTTTAATCTTTAAAGGTACAATTATATAATCTGACGGGGTTATTGTGTCACCTGGCGAAGACCGACCTGGGTCTACTCTCTTTTTTAAGAGATGAAGAGAATATTTTTTGTTTTCATGGAGGTATGAACCGAAAAACCTAATCACACTGTATGAATACGCGAAGCGGATTCATACATTGTGTGATTAGGTTTTTCGGTTCATACCTCCATGAAAACATAAAATATTATCTTCATTTCTTATAATTTGATAGCATCGAGCGAAAAATGCAAGAACTTAACAAATTTTGATACCTTTTTGTAGTGAACTATTTTGTGCGGAAGCATTCAAAATGGCTGCGTACTCAAAATTTTGTTCATGGAGGTATGAATTAAATTTTTCGACCAATCAGATCGCTTGTTTTTGATAGACGAAACTAACAATTAAATTATAATGCAATGTTTTTACCCATTCCCACACAGTGACGCTTTTGGGCCCCTCTCAAGATAAACAATTGGGTAGACATTGTGTAAAATGAAGAAATTGCTTGTAACAAGCAATTTCTTCATTTTACACAATGAATTCTACCAAGAAAGGTGAAAACATTATAATTCCATATCTTATAATTGTCGTCTGCAACTCTTTTCAATTGGACCAGTCTAAAATTTTGTCGTCTTGTAATGGGTTAGAGCTTATAAACTTTTAAGACTGAATAATTGTCCATAGGATGTAAATAATAATCTTCAACACCAAAAATGGTAAGAGAAAAATAGGAAGAAAAATAACCTTTTTAGCTAGCAAAGCATCAGTTAACAGACAAAATTTTGAGGTCATTTCAAAGTTCAACGAGTGCAAACTACCACTGGAGGCTTTACCATTAGATTCGTTAAATGCCTACGCCATAAAAAGTAGTTCTTATGTATTTCAATTTCAGCCTACAAGGTCATCTACTAGGTATTTTAAGCCCACTTGAGCACATCATGTTCGCGATGACTCTGATCAGAGTACTCAAAAGGCTGCAAACGACAATTTTAAATTGTTGTAAATTCTAAAACATTTATTTTTCTAGGTATAAATCAGTATGGAAATTGAAGAAATTGCTTGTAGCAAGCATTTTATTCATTATCCACATTGTTTTCCACAACTATTCTGTAACATGATAACGTTTGACAAAGAAGATTACTGAACAAAACAATGCTTTGCTAGCTTACAGTATTTCCAGTACTTTGATTTATAATTTCTCACTGGTCAAATTCCCATTTTATCTTAAGGAATATAGATATACATGTAAATGTATGATTAATCAAGGCCGCAGATATAGCACAGTTGGAAGCATGTTCTACTCTCAAACATGAGGTCCAGGGTTCGATCTACGGTCACGTGAAATATCCTTGCTAACATTTGATTCCCATTAATGAATAGACAATCCCAAACCTAACTTGAATAAGCAGCTGGGGGTTCGGAAGGGATGTAGTGGAGGTACAGGTGTGAGAAAGATCAGAGGTGCTGGTGTGAGAAATTCAAGGACTTCGTGGTTAGGTCTCCGTCCGCCGCGATATGACTGAAATATTGCTAAAAGTGACTTTAAACCCCATTCAAACGTATTATAATTAATCACGTTCACAAATAACCTCAAATATTCTCAATTGTAGTGTATGGAAAGAATGAATGAAGAATTCAAATGGGAAAAGACAAACGGAAGGCTGGACTTTACTGACAACGAAACGTTGAATCTCGAGTTTATGCTATTGGATTTGGCATCTTTTGGATCGGTGATCAATTTTACAGAGAATTATAAGAAGAGTGGAAAGCCCCTTCACGTTCTGTTTCATAATGCCGGGATCGGATTTCACTATGGTAAGTCGGCGTGATAGAGCGAATGTTCATTGAATAAACTTATACCTCAATGCGTCTTTGATTATTCCAATTTTGAATATCGGTAGCATTCGCTTAGAATGAGCAAAATTCACTTGTTGTACTGCAAATTCTCTTCACATACGTTGTAAATTGTCACAATTTCTATGTAACATGACAACAGATTCTACATGTTGCATTGTTATATAATTTAATTTTCAGTTTCGTCTACCATAATCGGGCGTTCTGATTGGTCGAAAAAAAATCATAACTCAATGAACAAAATATAAGCACACAGTGATTTTGAATGCTTCCGCGCAAAATAGTTCCATACAAAAGGTATCAAAAATTGTAAAGATTTTGCTTTTTTTGCTCGATACTATTAAACCTAATCACACTTATGTAAGAATCCGCTTCGCGTATTCATACAGTGTGATTGTTTTTTCGTTTCAGACCTCGATGAAAAAAATAATAAAATATTATCTTCATCTCTTAAGTATTTGTTTTGGTTTGAAAATAGTTATTAAACTAGGGAAAAGTTTTTTGGAAAAGGCGTATCTTTTAGTTTCATTGCTGTTGTAGAACAAATCTTTCATGAAAAAAGTCAAACTTTCGGACCCCTATTGATCAAATAATCTGCTCGTTAAATTTCGCGTTCTAAGGCTCGTCAACTTACCGCCCACTTTCTGGCAGACCTCGTTATATGCGAGGGACCATTATTATCTGGACGTTCTCGGGAAGAATCAACAGTTATTACATAAAAAGACCACACTTTGAATTTTCCCGAAATCGGCCTACCGAAGAGCACATTCATATATTGGAACGTCATTTACGATGACACGGAAATAGGCATCTTTTCTGCGTCGGCCAGGCGAAGGAGAATCAATTGGTTTTGAAAATTGACATTTTCTGTCGCACTTTAAAGAAAACTTGTTCAAACGTTGACAGAATTAATTCCATCTTTAGCTGGGGGACAGCCTTGGCCAAAGTATTGCCTTTTAATCAAGATGAGAAGCCGAGGGTACTAATGTGAAGTAATATTTCAATTACAGTCGGAAGAATACATGTTGTTGAGAAAAAAGACTATCTTTCTTTATCTTTCATAGAAAAGTCCTTGCTAAAATCCGAAATTTCCGTTGAATCTTTTGATTACTTTAGAATCTGAAGAGGAATTGGATCGATCATCCATTAAAGCTTTGTTTGCCTGATCAGAGAATCTCGTCCACTTAAAAACAGTATTTCATACGAAACGATAAAACGTAATGTGTTAAATAATTTAATTTCTAGTTCCGTCTATCAAAAACGAGCGTTCTGATTGGTCGAAAAAAATTATTCATAACTCCATGAATAAATTTTGAGCACGCATCAATTTTGTATGCTTCCGCACAAAATAGTCCCATACAAAAAGGTATCAAAATTTGTAAAGCTTTCGTCTTTTCGCTCGATGCTATTAAATTATAAGAAATGAAGAGAATATTTTTTGTTTTCATGGAGGTATGAATCGAAAAACCTAATCACACAGTGTATGAATCCGCTTCGCGTATTCATACTGTGTGATTAGTTTTTTCGGTTCATACCTCCATGAAATCAAAAAATATTCTCTTCATCTCTTAAGTAAATAAAAATCCTACATTTAACCAAACTAAGAATTGACCAATCGCTGGTCCCGTCCACTTACTGCGATAGCTACGCCCACTGACTCCGACAGGAATACCCGTTTCGATTTTAAACGGCGTTTTTTTTTTCAAAATATATGGCAAGCAGCAAGTAACCAAAAAAAGTATATTCAGTTGGCGACCTAAATGTCGTAACTACAGCTTGAACAAGAGGTAGTTACGACGTATAAGTCGCCAAACCAGCTAAATAGGTGAACAAAAATGGCGGCCAATGTCAAAGTTCAAATCTCGATTCCGGACTGAATGAATGATTTGATTGGTCGATATATTAATTAATTGACTTCCGCGATTGGTCAATGTCTTATATCCATAAATCGACGACTCTGATCAGCCTTGGTATTCACACTTATGACTAATCGCGGCTTTCAAAGAAAAAAGAGTCATTTGATCGGAAGTAAGATATGAACTCCAACATTAGTCGACATTTTTTGTGAAGCGTTTTAGTTTGTTTGGCGACTTAAACGTTGTAGTTACAGCTTATTCAATCTGTAGTTACGATATTTAGGAAGCAAACCAACCATTTTACTTTTTTTAACATTTTACTAGACATGAATTTTGCAAAATAACGCCGTAATATATGGAAGCGGAACTTCCTGACGGACTCAGTGGTTGTGGCCAGCGGAGTCTGTGGGCGGGGCCAGCGATCCGTTATTTCCTGTAGAACGTTCGCTGTTCGTCTCATGAAACTCTGGAATTATGCATATTTCCTAATTGCGCACAGAAGACTCTTGTCAGAATATCCTATTGTACAGGCTTTCATCTGATACTAAGTTTGAAGTTTAAGCGCATGTTTTCTTTTGAAAATTCATTCTGTATTTCGTATCAAACAACCGCTGTAGCATATTTTCTTTTAACTCATTCCCTCACATGAAATGTGGTAGTAGGTTCCATCAAACCGACAGAACAACGATGGTTAAACCTAGTATTATTTGATATAATCAAGTGGATTTCTTGCGAAAATTAAGCGTAAAACACAATTGATATGTTTTGTTATCTTTCACAAAGAAGTTTTCACACGAGCTAACGGAAAATAATATAAAATAAAATTGAATTTAATTTTTGTAGAGCCAGGAATATTGTCTGTAGATATATCTTTCGTCCACAACTCCATTCAAAATGTTCACTCAAATTATTAAAAAAATTCCATTGCCTTACTCACGTCTATTGAAAATTTTCGTAATTTCAATGTTATATCTGAAATCCAAAAAAACGTTTTAGAAAACGGTCACAAATAAAGTATATTCCTGAAAAGGTAATCAATATATAGTCTCGAAGGACTTCCATAACCTTAAAGATCTATACAGATTACTCAAACTCAACCCTGACCCTTTTTGTTTGTTTGTTTGTTTGTTTTTTCTTTTTTTAATTTTAGACTTGTCTAAATTAAAAGAGGTTGTAGACAACGTTGAAAAATTGACGCACTTTGTAATGAAATCATCCTATGTTGTGGAAAATATCGTTGGAAAATCAGAACTTTCTTGTTGTAAGCAATTTCTTCTTTCACCACAATATTTTTACAAGTATAAAACCACAGCGACATAAAATGGGGGGATTACACATTAAAGGGATAATCGAGCTGTAGTTATATTTTTGTCTCCAGTCCACGGCATTGGTCATATAGCATTTAGCACTAATCTAGTTCTAAATTCAACGATTTCGTTCCATTCCAAATTCCAATTTGATAATGCTTCTATCTGTTGACCCATTACCACACCATGACGCTATCTGGCGCCCTGAAGAATAACAATACTGTAAAACATGGATTGAAAAAGAGAAATTGCTTGTTACAAACCATTTCTTCTTTTCTCACAATGTTTTCTACCCTAAATGGCAATAATTTTCTTTATTTTCTAATTTCGATTTGAAATATCCTCTGCATGTAGTTTCTCTCTGGGATAGTCTAAAATTTTGTCGTCTGGTAATGGGTTAAACTTAGCCCTGATAAGTATCCAAATAAAGGCTCTACATATTCGCAACTGCTCCATTTTTGACAGGTGATGCAGATGTACTCAATGGTACGAAGATTACAGGGGACAAATGTAACAGTGAACGTGGTTGATCCAGGGATGACGCAGAGTAATTTTTCGATGCCGCCAGGATTTTTTGGATGTGTTTTAAAATGTATCAGAGCATGTGAGTATCGAATAAGGAACAATGTGATAAAAATGTTCTACCCCTCTCTTCATTTTCCAGACTGTTTTCCAAAGCATTTTGGGGGGACGTAGCAATAAATAGTGAAGTCTATAATGGACTTTTCCGGGGTCATAAAGTTACGCAGTTAGGCATAATGTTCTGGATAACGGATGGTTATAAGTCGTGGTTGAATTCTAGCTTTCATATAAGACATTACGAGAATAGGTATGAACGGGTTCATACTGTGATATAGTGTCAATGAATTATTTGTTCATACCTCAATAATTTAATTGTTAGTTTCGTCTATAAAAAACGAGCGTTCTGATTAGTCGAACAATTTAATTCATACCTCCATGAACAAAATTTTGAGCACGCGGCGATTTTGTATGCTTCCGCACAAAATAGTCCATAGCAAAAAGGTATCAAAACATGTAAAATATTTGATTTTTTCGCTCGATGCTATTAAATTATAAGAAATGAAGAGAATATTTTTTGTTTTCATGGAGGTATGAACCGAAAAACCTAATCACACAATGTATGAATCCGCTTCGCGTATTCATACAGTGTGATTAGGTTTTTCGGTTCATACCTCCATGAAAACAAAAAATATTCTCTTCATCTCTTAATTGAAAACAAAAATACCCTCTTCATTTCTAATGAAAATTAATGCCATCCATTAAAACAAAGCAAATATTTTACTAAATTTATGTAGAATTTTATTGACATTATTTATGCGCAAGCATACCAAATGATTGCGTGCTCTACACAGTGTTCATGAAGTGTGAAAAGAAAATGTCAGCCAATAAAAAGCTTGAATCCTGACAGGAGAAACTAAAATCGAATTATTTTAATGTGTTATTGCCAGTCTTATTGCCCGCCGTCATTTGTTTTATAATTATTTTAATGTGTTATTGCCAGTCTTATTGCCTGCCGTCATATGTTTTATAATTATTTTAATGTGTTATTGCCAGTCTTATTGCCTGCCGTCATAGGTTTTATAATTATTTTAATGTGTTATTGCCAGTCTTATTGCCTGCCGTCATATGTTTTATAATTATTTTAATGTGTTATTGCCAGTCTTATTGCCTGCCGTCATATGTTTTATAATGATTTTAATGTGTTATTGCCAGTCTTATTGCCTGCCGTCATATGTTTTATAATTATTTTAATGTGTTATTGCCAGTCTTATTGCCTGCCGTCATATGTTTTATAATTATTTTAATGTGTTATTGCCAGTCTTATTGCCTGCCGTCATATGTTTTATAATTATTTTAATGTGTTATTGCCAGTCTTATTGCCTGCCGTCATATGTTTTATAATTATTTTAATGTGTTATTGCCAGTCTTATTGCCTGCCGTCATATGTTTTATAATTATTTTAATGTGTTATTGCCAGTCTTATTGCCTGCCGTCATATGTTTTATAATTATTTAACCCTTTCCCGTTTTTGGAAATTTTAGACCAGTCCAAATTGAAAGAAGTTGCAGACGACAATGAAAACTGGATGCCATTTGAAATAAAACCATCCTATGTGGTAGAAAATATTGTGGAAAAAGGAGAAATTGCTTGTTACAAGCAATTTCTTCTTTTTCCACAATTTTTTCTTGAGTAAAAAAATCACAGGAACGTAAAATCCCGTATTTGAACGGGAAAGGGTTAAATGAATTTCTCGTCGTGCTCTTTCCATAATCAATGCAACTAGTAGGGAATGGAAAATTGAGACGTGGAATATTGAGACGCAGACATATGTGTACTTAGATTAAAGGATGGGAATGTTTGACTGTTCTACTCCCTAATTTATTCAGTTTTTATGGTTTGTTTGAAGGTTGTGCAACACGAACCCATGATGGTGCCAAATGTTCAATAGATTGTGCCAGTAATCCAAAATACAAAGGAAAAACGGGGCTGTATTATTTAAACTTTGAAGTAAAAACTACAAGAGATGTCACAAGGTAATCTTAATGACATTGTTAGTGGGCCAGAATGGGCCGAAATGTCGTAAATCGGCTTGAATAAAGCAGTGTTTAAGACATTTTCCTCGCCCACCGACGATATTTTGGACAAGCTTTCTCCATAATGGTGTTTCTCCAGGTGATTTGGTATTAGTCAAGTCACAGGTCCAGGGCCTGTGTATTCCGTCTGGGGTCCTGTAAATGGACACTTTCATTTACCTAATATATTACATGTATTATGAAACTGCTTTGTATTTGATAACCTTTGTACTCATGCTGGATTTTCTCGTCTGATTGGGAAAAGGTTATGCCAACTAAGATTAATCCTTTTCGATTCTGCTTCCTAGAGAATACAACAGTATTTGATTTAGTTGGCCAAAGACAGAACCAAGATCTATAGCCGCGAGATTGACGAAATACGCTCCTTTAGCTTAATGATATTAAGAAGACTTTTTATTCCTGTAGTGTTCTAAAAAATGAAAGATAGATTTAACGAATTTCCCGACTTGGATGGCTTTAAAAAATTCATTAACTTGAAATTATCGTCAGAATTGGAAGATTGAAAAAATCACCACCCTCCCTCCCCGTCTGTCTGTATGTCTGTCTCTCTCCCTCTCTATCTATCTATCTATCTATCTATCTATCTATCTATCTATCTATCTATCTATCTATCTATCTATCTATCTATCTATCTATCTATCTATCTATCTATCTATCTATCTATCTATCTATCTATCTATCTATCTATCTATCTATCTATCTATCTATCTATCTATCTATCTATCTATCTATCTATCATCTATATCTATCTATCTATCTATCTCTCCCTCTCTCTCTATCTCTCTCTCTATCTATCTATCTATCTAGTTATTTCTATCTATCTATCTATCATCTATATCTATCTATCTATCTATCTATCTCTCTCTCTCTCTATCTCTCTCTCTATCTATCTATCTATCTATCTATCTATCTTTCTTTCTTTCTTTCTTTCTATCTATCTATCTATCTATCTATCTATCTATCTATCTATCTATCTATCTATCTATCTATCTATTTCCCATAGAACTACATCAAAGCCTCTGTCCCGTTTGAGTTGTTGTGTCTGTTTGTCAGTGTGTCACCTTGAGGAATTTAACCCATTCAACTCATATAACCCAAAATTTTAGACAGTTCAAAATTGAAAGAAATTACAGAAGACAATTTTTGTTAACATGTATACATATTTTTTAAATCTGGGAGTATTTTCTTTTGGTAGGGGGACATGCAGGATAGAGATGAAATTGCTTGCAAGAAGATTTTCCAAAATATTTTCCAATCTTTTTTTATTTTTATTTGTGTGTGTATGTGTGTGTGTGGGGGGGGGGGACAATAAGCGTCATAGCGTGGGAGTGGATTAAGGGTTTAGAGCTTTTGAAGCAATAGCATCACCTACTCGTTGTAAGATGGTACTCGGTAACAGCAATTCGAGTTGATTTGATTACGCATTCATTGATTATCTTCAAAATCAATTTTATTATATTAGTTCCGACAGAATCCGTAGTCTATCGTTATTTGCATACACTATCAAGGTTTTGGACAGAGGAAAAATGATTAACTTGATTTTAAGATTTTAAAAGATTAATCTCGAGATTGTCCTATACAATTTATTCACTATAAGAACAGTATCGGCACAGTCTGTAGCGCGTCGGAATCTCAATCATGAGGTCCCCGGTCTCGACAAATATCCTTTCTTATATATGTTTCTCAACAAGGGTAGATAATCGTAAACCTAAGTGGGATGAACTGCTGGAGGCCCGGAAAGGCTTTAGGGGTAGTAATGGTGTGAGAAATACCAGGAATCCATGGTTTGGTGCTCCAGCCGTCGCGATATAACTGAAATACCGTTAAAAGTGGTTTAAAACCCCGTTTAATCAATCACTAAGAACAGTATCGCAATTAATGTTCGAGTTATTGAACGTTAGATGAGTTCTTTTTTCCTGTTTTATGGGCTTTTGTTTTTTCTCGAAAAATAATAAAAAGAAAAAAACGGACATAGGCGAGTAAAAATGGACAAGCTACTTATAGCATACACTTAGCATAAGTTAGCATCAAATGTATGTAAATTTATGAACATAAGTTCTTTCTGATATAAAAATGTTTCTATGGACGAAAAACGGTAATCTTCTTTAAATCTGTAGTTTGTTCGCCGTTGGTGTGAAAATACAGAGTTTCCCCTTGTTCCCGGACAATGAAAAACCTTTTTTTTCTACTTGTCCAGAATTAAAGTGAACATGTCCACAAAGTAGTACAGAGATAGATTTTGACAATACATTGGTGTTAATGAAGAAAATGCTGTAACTCAGCATTTTCTTCATTAGCAACAATATTTTCTACCTTTTACTTATAAACAATGTGATCATTTTTCCATGTATTAGTTGCTTATCGTCCAGATCTATATGATGAACCTACTCGTCTGCGGATAAGTGGCCTTAAAAATATTCCTCTGTAAGTACAAAAGCCCATTACGAATAAGTGAAACAATGGGAATACGATACCTGTGGTCTATTTTTAAGCTCACCTGAGCATGAAGTGCTCACGGTGAGGTATTTTGATCGTCCTCTGTACGGCGTCCGTCGTGCGTCGTCCGTCTTGTGTCAACAATCTTAAAATGAAATATCCTCCCAAACCTCTGAGCGGATTTCAACCAAATTTGGCAGGAACGTTCCTTGAGAGGTGCCTTTTAAAAATTGCTAAAAGAATTGAAATCCGTTAAAAAACTCTGGTTGCCATGGCAACAAAACTGAAATTTTAATGAAAACTTTACAAATTATCTCCTCCTGACCCAGAAGGCGTCAAGCCATGATATTTGGCATGAAGCATCAGTTGACAACAAGAGTAGAATTGAAAAAAAAAAGAAATGAAAATCTCCTCCTGACCCAGAAGTTGAAGAACCTTGAATTTTGCATGAAGCATCAGTACATTGATCTCTTTCAAAATTGATAAAATTGTAGAGCCACAGGGTGATTAGGCTTAAATAGAAAGAAAGAAGGCAACCCTTTCAAAACTATATGGCCAATTAAAACCACATTGGTCAGAAATACGTTAGTTTGTCCCCTTTTAATGATTACTGAAATTGTTTGAAAT
The DNA here is from genome assembly GCA_946902895.1 of Fragum fragum. Classification (NCBI taxonomy): domain Eukaryota; kingdom Metazoa; phylum Mollusca; class Bivalvia; order Cardiida; family Cardiidae; genus Fragum; species Fragum fragum. Next base: position 57,284,155 of record OX336369.1, on the reverse strand, counting down.
CTGATGAAAGCATTGGTAAGTTGGTTTTAGTTAAATGTTAAAGGAGGTCTTCTCCCGACCCAAGTTTGTATTCGGCATTGAAGAAAAAAAGAGCCTTATCTCAGGTGAGCGCCAGGGCCACCTTCCCTCTTGTTTGGAATATTTTAGCCTGGTCCAAATTGAAAGATGCTGCATACTTCAATTTTTAGTTGATGAAAATCGTTTTGAGTAGAAAGCATTGAGGACAATGAAAAGAATTCCTCTTTTTCAACAGTTTTTCCAAAGCTTTTTTCTTTGGGGCGTTAAAAGTGTCACATTGTGGGAATGGGTTAAGCATCGACTAGTTGAACGATCAGAAAGTGGTGGCTTAAGAGAATTGACGCTTTAAATACGTTTTTGTGTGTTAAATATATGAACGATCTATTCAATTACACATATACTTTATTACAGAAATCTCGCCAAATCCTAAGCTGTTTGGCTCATTAGAATCGTCTCACTAAGACGATTCTAATGAGTTTCAATATCGTTTGATTTAGGTATGATATGCTTTTAGCAAAAGAATTACTTCTTTATGAGAGCTTTTGATTTTTAAAAGGAAATTACGATTGTAGTCTATTAACCCTTGTCATGCTATATAAATTACCTTACTGGATTGCTGTCAAATCAAAGGGCTGAAAGCACTGATAGAACTTGTTGTAAAAAATTAAATATTTTTTTAGAAATCAACTTCATAAACAACTCTGGAAGGAAAAATACAAGCAGGAGGTATAGACTAAGATCAGACTGCACATAAGTGAAGTCTGATCTTAGTCTACACCTCCTGCCAAAACCGGAGTATTCCGGGTTCAGCATGACAAGGGTTAATTGGGGTGGTCACTTGATAGAGGAGGTCGGTCGAGCAAAATCGACTGTAATTCACGTCTTTACGTAAAACTTCAAAACTTTCTTTACTTGTATTTGTTAACACATAACTCATTTAACCCTTTCCTGTTTTTCAAAATTTTAGACCTGTCAATTTTTACAGAATCTGCAGAGTACAAATAAAAGTGGGTTCAATGTAAAGAGTAACCAACCTACAGGGATGAAAATATTGTGGATAAAGAAGAAATTGCCTGTTACAAGCAATTTCTTCTTTTCCCACAATGTTTTCTCAAGTATAAAAGCACAGGGACGTAAAAATCAGGTATTGTACAGGAAAAGGTTACTATCGGCCTCTTACTTTGTTATAAACAGTCATAGAAAATCCTCTTGCCTTAATATTTCAGGAATGAAGACAATCAAGAAAGGTTGTGGGAGCTGACATTCAGTATGTTGAAGGATTTTCTCAACGATCAAGATAGGGCAGTTATGGAGGGTCAGACATAATTATGACACTAAGAGAAAGATATAATGATTTACACGTATGATTGTACAATCGCTGGCCCAGCCCACTGACTCCTTAGGCCCCGCCCACGGACTCCGACTGGAAGTCCCACTTCCCTTTTTAACGGCGTTATTTCGCAAAATGTATGACCAGTTGAACGGAACAAAAAGTAAAATGGTTGGTTGGCGACCTAAACGACGTAACTATATCTTGAACCTGTAGTTACGACGTTTAAAACGCCAAACCAACAAAAAGGCGGCCAACGTTGGAGTTTAAAAGTCAGGTCCGGGCTGAATAAATGATTTGATTGGTCGGTTGATTCCTTGATTGACAGCCACGATTGGTCAATTGTAACGTCATTGTGAGATTCCGAACGTCAACGGACTACACTTTTAGTTTTGTTTCGGTTTGCAAGGTTTACTAGTCACTCAGAAAGGCTGTTACGGTTGTTACAGAAGAATTGAACTATTAAAGTACTTTGTATACAACTGTATATATTGTCGACAAAATGAACTAAATTATATCTTTGAAATTCCGTTATTTCCACCAAAGCGTTACGTCAAATAATGCCATTCCTAGCTAGCAAAGCGTCAGCTTTGATAGCTTAAGTTAACAGACCGACATTTGAGGTCTTCTCAGAGATCAGAGTTCAAACGAGTGCAAATCGCCACTGGAGGCTTAACCACTAAATCTATTGAGTGTCTACGCCAAGAAAAGTGCCTACGCCAAGAAAATTCGGATAATTTAGGTAAAAATGATTAGCTCACTAACTCAATCTTAAAAAAAAAACACATTGGCACTACAGACGCCCGAAAGTTGCTCAGAAATTTGAACTGGATAAATCTAATTTTGGCGATATGGAATCAACATCCAGACCACAAAATAAACCCTTATAAAATTCTTCGGGGTACTAAAGAAGCCAAAATTAACGTAGCATAATAAGTCTTAAATGTTCATAATTTTATCCCAATCAAATTAAATCAAATTTATTTAGGGTCACCAAACAATAGTTTAATTGTTAAAACTAAAATCAATCATTGCTCTGTTCCAGAAACCATTATTTGTTAACAATCAAGCTGAAAATAAGCTAGAGCTATCTATCTATCTATCTATCTATGTATCTATGTATCTATGTATCTATGTATCTATGTATCTATCTATCTATCTATCTATCTATCTATCTATCTATCTATCTATCTATCTATCTATCTATCTATCTATCTATCTATCTATCTATCTATCTATCTATCTATCTATCTATGTATCTATCTATCTATCTATCTATCTATCTATCTATCTATCTATCTATGTATCTATCTATGTATCTATCTATCTATCTATCTATCTATCTATCTATCTATCTATCTATCTATCAATCTATCTATCTATCTATCTATCTATCAATCTATCTATCTCTCACTCTATATTTATCTTATCATTGGAAAAACAATCTCAGGTTAGTTATCATGTTAACATAGCCCCATTAAAAAGCGTATTGGAGTCTTATTACAAATGCATTGTAGACGTTCAGATTGGAAAAAGAATATCTATTTTGAATGTCCATAGTACATAATTCTGTGAAAGTGTAGATATTTTACTAGTATCAAGTCGGATGGAATTGAACAGAACTTAAGTTTATCACAGACGTTAGGAATATACTTCGATAGCCAAATGATACCAAGTTACAGAACGAACGGTCGAATAAGAAATCGTATTGATAAATGATTACAACTATGTCATGATGGTAACGAGAGTTTTACAAGAAAAATCATAAAACAAGACATTGACCATCGTCCCTACGCCAACAAAACATTGTGGACATATCAAAGATGTCGTTACAATCCGCCTGTCGTCAAACGCCAAATAATGGATCCCTGACCACTTCTCTTCACCACTGACGTGTAAGTTTGACAGAGGTAATAACCGTCCCCTGAAAAAAACACCATTAGAAAATTTTTTTGCTAATGACACAAGCAATGTATTCATTTTCTATAACGTTTTGTATCTCAGAGTACAAATAAATTAAAATTCTATCAAAATAAATTTGCCGTCTGCAGAATCTTTGAATTTCGACCAGATTAAACTTCAGTCGTTTTGTATTGCGTTTAAACTGTTTTTTTTTTCCGCCGTCATAGCGCAGTTGGTAGAGCGTCGGACTATCTATCTAGAGGTCCCGGGTTCGATCCCCGACGGCGGCACTTATCCTTTCCGACTATTTGTCTCTCACCAATGGGTCGATAATCGTAGACCTATGTGGGATAGCAGCTGGAGGCTAGGAAAGGGTGTAATGGTAGTACTGGTGTGCGAAATACCAGGATTCAATAGTTAGGTGCTCCAGCCGCCGCGATATAACTGAAAGATCGTTGAAAGTGGAGTAAAACCCCAAAGAAACAAACAAATTAAACTGTTTTTATGGCACCACTATGTGTGCAATAAAACACAATAGTTCCCGTGCTTATAATACGCTTTTTAAAGTCAACCAGAATGGAGAAAATTCTATTTACGAATATAAAATTAGATCAATGCGAATCACATCATTCGTATTGATCTAATTTTATATTCGTGAATAAAATCTTATATGACCAGATTCATATCACGCAAGTTAAAGCCATATTATTTGCACACTCCCCAAATACGTGGAATTAAATACGTAACTTGAACCTTCCAAGCCAAAAGACCACTTTATACGGATGTTCTGCATGAAAAGTAATCAAAGACATTTCATAAATCAAATCGTCTTGCACTAAAATTCCATTCAAATATCCTGTCATACGGAATCGTAAATAATCCTATCCTTAAAGAAGTTTCAGACATATTCCACTTTAAATGGCGCCGCTTGCCAGGAACATTGAATATTTATAATGTTTTGCAGAATTGATAATACGATTGTATGAGGTTGCGTTTTGAAAGCATATGGAAATATTGCTGATTTATGGACTCGTAGACTAACCGATTAGAGTACCCGACTAGGGATCGAAGGTTTGTTTCCAAATACCATCAAACCCGTTTTAACCGATTCCCGAAAATTAGGCGCTTTTACGAACCCAAGAAAAAAATCTGGAAACATTTTGGAGAATGAACAAATTGCTTGGAACAAACAATTTCTTTAATTTCCACGATGTTATCATCCCTGAAAGACAAAAGGCAAATAAACTTCATGAACTTGAAATTTTCAGTTTGTACCAGTCTAAAATTTTGTCGATCATTAATGCTCCACCTAACAAAACAAACAATTTTTGGACGTCCATTTTACAATGAACGTGTGAAAGGGCTCCACTGTCGATAGCTACTGTCACATCATATGGCGGGCTCTGGATAATTTTGTACTCATCGCAGACGTATTCTGAGCTTTTTCTAAACTTATCATTCCCATTAGAATCGGAAACTATAAGTCAACCCATTTTTATTCAGCATGAAATTACAAATTCATAGCTGATATACATAATAACAAAAACGAACACATGCAAGGAGAAAACAAACATGTTATGTTTTCATCTGAGGATTATTCTTTGAAAAATAAGGGTAAAAACAATACTGAAATTTTATCTTTATAAATTTCTGTTAATTGTCTGGTCTAATTTTAAAAGCTGAGTATATAAATTTTGCTAAATTTTGAAGTGTCGATCACGTTTTTGATGCCATAATGTTTTTGAATTTATGTAAGGTTGGCCATCTGCAAAAATATTTACTGAAGAGCTTTTTTCTTAATCTATCATAATTTGGACATACTAGTAGGACATTGAACTCGTTTTAGATTTTATTCATATTGCTATGTTTACAGATACGTTGTGCTTTTGGGATGTTTAGATTGCTACCTCGTTCGGTTAATAATCGTGAGATGATAGTCTAAATTGGGACAACGCCTTTCTATGTTTTGCATTATTTATCTTTTCTAAGTATGGCTCAAATTCCAAGAGATCTTTGTTTTACTATAAAATTCTAGTCTACTGCAATCATTTATTTCGAAGCGTCATGTTTGAAAATAGAAGTCAAGTATTCTTTGTTTAATGATATTGAAATTTAACGGGGCATTATTCTGATTAATTCACAGATTTGATAAGCCACATTAGTCTAGAATTGATTTTATGTATGAAGTCAAATTCAGTGTATTCAATGTATTATTGTAGCCTGTCGTCGCTATCTCGCCGGCGTATTGAGAGCATTCTACGATTAATAGTTGATATGATCATATAGGCACTGGCCAAAAATAAGACGCCGTCTGGTCGTCGGTTGTGACTGCAAAATGAATATTTTCCCCTGCAATCTATTAAATCGATTTTATACTAATCCAACGATAAATCAAAGTCCTGAAAGAACTGTAAGCTAGCAAGGCGTTATTTGTTAAGTGATCTTCTTTGACAAAGGTTATCATGATAAATATTTGCCTTGCATGGTAGAAAACATTTTGAACGTTGAAGAAATTGCTTGCTACAAGCAATTTCTAAACTGCTCACTTTGCTTTCTAAAGCTTTTTTTATTTAGGTGCATAAAAACGGGATTGGGTGGAATGGGATAAATAGCATTTTTTCGAAAGAGGTTGCTACAATTTACATAGAATTTGCTTTTTCTAAAAAAACATAAGAACTTCTTTTTATTGCGTAGGAATTCAATTGATTTAGTGGTTAAGCCTCCAGTGGCAGTTTGCACTCATTGAACTCTGAGACGACATCAAAATTTTGTCTGTTTACTTTAGCTATCAAAGCTGACGCTTTGCTAGCTAAAATGGAATCGCCGATGTGTCGACGACCCTGTTTTTTTTTTTGTTTTTTTTTGGGGGGGGGGTCGGGTTGTGTGACTTAAGCTTAAGCCAAATACCGTCCCCTACCTGTACATAAAAAGACAAAACCTAAGCTTATTTGGAAAAAAATAATGACAGCATGATAATTTGAAGGTACATATATTCGATTGATCATCTTGTCTTTGCAACAAAATGATCTTTCTATAACATAGACCTGTAGTAATAATTTAAAGCACTTTCTGGGTTGTCCTTTATACAATGTACCTGACCGGTCTCATGCAAGGTATTGAATTACTACATCATAAGATTCCATTAATTAAATACCAATGACTATAGAAAATACAGAGGAAGTTCACCAAACCACTTAAACCAATATTAATAATAATAATAATTAAAGGCCTAGTTTAATCCTTCTTTAGTTGACCCCCCCCAAATGAGATATACAATTAACCACCCGCTGAGAATTTAACGACCTTATCTGATAAGGAAGCTATATACAGTATACAAGGGATTAAATCTGCTGTATTACCATGGATAAGCGTGGCTTACATTTGCACTTTCTTTGTAGCTAATTTGTCTTTTGAAATTAATTTTGAATTTTATTTGGTTATAATTGTGAATGAATAATAAAGACTCATTTTTAAGACTTTTGCAGAAGACAGTATAAATGCAAAATATTAAGATAGTGATATCATTAGAGATCACAAATAGCAACAGGAATTACGTGGATAGACAACATTGAGAAAAGAAGAGAAAACATTGATTTTTCTGATTTCCCCTTTCGTCTCAATATTTCAACACATTTTCTCTTTTGTTAAATCGAACTTTTTTAGTTTGTAAAACTACTATAATATTCAGGAAATACTTCAATATACTTCAATATTCTAGGACAGGAGATAAATCAAAAGGGAAAAAAGTATTTTTACCAGAATTCTTACTTTACCACAATGTTTGAAGAAACTATTCAACCTCTTGAATTACAAAAAAAGCAATACATGTGTAAATTTCTTTCAATTACATTCAATCCAGCAATCTGCAACTTAGTCACTTTTTATTTAGTAATTCGACATTGATTTGAAATTTTAAAGGTGTGATTTACAGATAAGGCAATTAGCTTACCAGTAGGGGTTCAACATACACAACATTCCTTAAACTAGGTCTTTAACGCATTCTCGATGTGACGTCATTTTACATGTGATTGGTAAAATGATTTTACCTAAACCCCTATCCGTTACTGTACATCCCGAATACGTTCATTTTATTATTGATATTATTTTCTGTCGATTTCGATTTTCTCCGCGACCAATGAATGTATTTTACAAGGTAAATGATAAGGTACAAATATACAACATTTTCCAGTATAACTTTTGTTTAAATGCCATTCGTAGATAAGCACTCGTTTTTATCACTGTTTGCTGAGCTGCAAAAATAACTTCTTTTTGATTCATCTTTACCCCTACGACCGGCTTTGTTTATTTAAATTGCAAAATTGGCGGGTCGCTAGCCCCGCCCATCGTCCTCCTACAGGAAGTTAAACTGGGTCGGCTAACGGCGTGATATCACAAAAAATTGTTTTGTAAAATGAAATGGAAAAAAATAGTATGTTTGCGACCTAGAAATCGTAACTGACACTTGAATAAACGTTAAAGTTGACAATCACACAAAAATGCGCAACACAAATGTTGGAGTTCAATGTTTATTTCCTATCTAAATAAATCATTATATTGGCCAAACGATATTTAATTTGAATTAGCGACCCGTCAACCTGCGAAACATCATCATAATTTCCTTAACAATAGCCTGGAAATATGTTTGATACCAGAATTGTATTTCAAACGGATCATTTGAAGTAAAGACATTTTCTTTGTTGAAATTCGTAAAGCAAAAAACATACGAGAAAAGAAACTGCATTTGGTAAAGTTACCACCTCCTAAGGCATGTTGGGGAACGAATGCATGTTTTGTAGTGAAACACTACAGAAATGGATAAATATGAATCCCCTAGTGCTAAAACTCCATATCTCTTATAACATTTATCACTGGATTTTATGACATCCAACCCGAATATATGCGTGCACGTGTACGTGATTTAATGTTGGCCTACAGGTAAAACTTTACTTTCCATATTTCTAAATAAATAGGGAATATGACAACAGAGTATTTTTATATTTGTTGTTATCGTGTTCGAGAATCGTGTGTAGGTATTTTTTTTTTATGAGGCCGAAGGTCGAATCCAATAAAAAAATACCTACACACGTTTCGAGAACACGATAACAACACATAGAAAAACACACTGTTGTAATATTCCTTTTGTTATAAACATTTTAGGACATGACGCTAAGAAAATTCTCTAAAATGGTTAAGAAATAAACAACTTACCGGAAAAAAACCCGAACGTCAATACACAAAAAAGGAGTCCGTGTTTAACGGTACTCGACGAACACGGATTTTGGTACACGCCGAATATTGATTTTTTTCTGTCGAGTTGTATTAGATAGCCAGAGTTTAATCCATATCTTTTATATGTATATGATAAAAGGATTTACAGGTTTCCAAATCCATATTCAGTCGATTGGCTACCAGAACGCCAATAATGCAGATTAAATGTTCCATGTACGAAGTTTTGGTAGGGACCTATGTTGTACACGTACATTCATTTTTTTTCAATTGTCGCTCATGTTCTTGGAAACAGGTTCTCGTCGTACATCCAAAATTGACCTATAGCTGGCCCTACCCACATACTTCTTTAGCCACGCCCACTGACTCCAACATGAAGTCCAACTTCGTTTTTAAATGACGTTATTTTGCAAGATTTATGGCCAGCCTTATGTGCCAAAAAATAGAATGGTTAGTTGGCAACCTAAATGTCGTAACTATAGCTTAAATAAGCTGTAGTTACGACGTTTAAATGGCCAAGCCAACAAAATGTTTCACACTATGGCCGCAAATGTTGGAATTTAAATCTCAATTCTGAGAATGATTTGATTGGTCGATATATTTATTGATTGACAGACGCGATTGGTCAATTATTAAACGTCGTACGATCCTCATCGAACGTCCAAAATTATCAAACGTCGTACGATCCTCATCGCACGTCCAATATTATCAAACATCTTAGGATCAATCTAAGCGGGAAATTACAATGTGTGATTATCGTTCGACCTTTGATATTCCTAATACCTGAGTTTCAAGTTTGGCTAGGTTTTCCGTTTTCATTAAAACTTCGCACAATGAAAGAAAAAGAAGACAGCTCCGTTTTTGTGACGGTAGGCGTTGTTTATTTGCAAGACATTTAATAGAATCCTGACAAATTACTTTATAAATTGTCTGGGGGGCTGTAATTGCTGGCTATATTACACTACGACCGCCTTTATGCTATACTTTGAGACAAATCAATGCCGTTTTTGTGTGCATTTTTGGAGCGATTTAAGTAGAATTGAGGTGCCATGTAATATTTTCACAAAGTGAAATTACTCCTCGTTCATTTTGGCTTCCTCATTAACCATCTTGTTGTTGACACTCTTAACCTGTTTTTAATGACCCGCTGGTTTTTAGTTTTTCTTCTTAGGATTCTATTTTTTTTTAACCCATTACCAGGTTTCAGACGAAAAACAAACTTGGTTTGAAATTTTAAAAACCGCAATATGAGGATATTGTTGTAATGGGTAAAATATGGAATCCTTCAAGCCGAGTATCTGAAAATAAAACATGATAAGGTAGAATATCCATTTAAGAATAGGAAAATAGACAGGGGGGAGGAATTTCGACTCTGATCCGATTCATAGGGAGAAGAAGAAATTTGTTATCGTTAAACCTATTAACCAATTCCAACGCAACAAAATTTAGGAGTGACCAAAATTGAAAGAACACGTAGATAAAAATTTCATTTTTATGGAAAAATATTGATAATGAAGAAATTGCTTGATACAATTGTAATGAAAATATAATGGGGTTGTACATGAACCGACTAAAGACAGCTATACATTGTAGACAATGTGTAAATCCATGTATAATATGTAATTATTATAATTTTTAATAAATGTAAGCGATATTTTTGAAGTTTTTGTTAAATTTTGGTAAAATAACTTGATAGAATGATGAACGCACGTTTAATAAACAAGTTTCCAACGTATATCGACTCCTGTTCAGTTTAAGAATTTGTGAGCAACGTCTAATAAATAGGGAATATTATAACAGTGTCTATTTCTATTTGTTGTTATGGTGTTCTCGAATCGTGCGTAGGTATTTTATATTGGATGAGACCGAAGGTCGAATCCAATAAAAATACCTACACACGATTCGAGAACACGATAAGAACAAATAGAAATAGACACTGTTGTAATATTCCTTCTATTATATACCTTTAGGACATGACATTAAGAAAATTCTCTGAAATGATTAAGAAATAATCAACTTTCCGAAAGAACCCGAACGTCAATACACAAAAAAGTAGTCCGTGTTTAACGGTACTCGACGAATACGGTTTTTTGGGACACGCCGAATATTGATTTTTTCTGTCGAGTTGTATTAAATTCTATATCTTTAATAGGTATATAATAAACATCTTTTATCAAATTAGGAGATCGCCATCTGAGCTCTTACAGAAAGTTTGACTTGGTCTTCAAACCTAGTTATTTTGCAAAAGCTATAGTCATTAACCTGTAACAAAAAGGTAAAATGACTGGTTGGCGACCTAAACCTCGTAAGTATAGCTTGATCAAGCTGTGGTAATGATTTTAAGTCATCAAATCAACAGTACATAGATGCCAGCTTATCTCGAACTTCCATGTTCTCTTCCAGTGTGAATGTATGATTTCATTGGTTGATCGTTATTTGATTGATTACGGTGATCAGTTAGAAAGTTCAAATTACACTTTTTATTCGTGATCGTTATGATTACAAAACACGCTTTGTTCGTGATGGCTTTGATTACAAACACTCTTTATTCGTGATCGTTATTATTACAAAACACGCTTTATCTGTGATCGTCATGATTAGAAAACAAGATTTATTCGTGATTGTTATGATTGCAAAACACCCTTTATTCGTGATCGTTGTGATTACAAAACACGCTTTATACGTGATCGTTATGATTACAAAAATGCTTTATGCGTGATCGTTATGATTAAAAAACACTCTTTGTTCGTGATCATTATTATTGAAAAACACTTTTTATTCGCGATCGCTATGCTTACAAAACACTCTTTATTCGAGATCGTTACGATAATGAAATCACCTTTATTCGTGATCGTTATGATTATAAAACACTCTTTATTCGTGATCGTTATGATTACAAAACACTTTTTTTTCGTGATCGACATCATTAAAAACAATTCTTAATCGTGATCGTTATGATTACAAAACACCCTTTATTCAAGCAATTTCTTCTTTTTCTACAATGTTTCCTACAATACTGAATGTTTTTTTTTTTCAAATTTAATCCATTTTAAACTTTTGACTGCAAAGCCTTTTAATTAGGACTGGTCTAAATTTTTGAGAAACATGAAAGGGTTAAGAGAAATCCACCTTGCACAACAACGGTTTACAATCAAATGACGGAACAAAGAAGAAAACAATTGTAAACCACCGATTGAACGAATTCGAAGACCACCGAGTTCATAACAAAGATCGCGAATCCCTCCGACATTGGAGATTACATGAGACGGTCTTTGCTCTTTATTTACATAGTCTTTTTATGATAGCGCAAATTAGTTATTTAGTTTGGTTACTCCCACTGACCCCGGGGCCAAAGAATAGAAAGGAATTCCTTGGTATAGCGACCATTGCAGCTTGAATGGGATTTTGTTACATCCTTAAATCGAAAAACCAACTAACATGGTAAGCAGTAATGTCAGAGTTCACTTCAGGTCCTAATGAATTAACTGATAGGTCATTTTACAGCTGATTCTTCTATACCTGAAATAACCAGTTTTCCCTCTTTTAGATTGACTCAGTAGGCGTCTATCAGTGTTACCCAGTTTGGAAAATCCAGTAGGATGTTACTATGTTAGAAGAGAAGTAGTACCTAGTTAGGTTCGAAACAACTGTACATTATGAAAATGGCGTAATACGAGGATTCCATATGATTTGAAGAACGCGTAAAGACTCTTCTTAAATACGAAAACTCCCATTAATAACCTTCTTAGCGTAGATGCGGTTTCAATAACGCGGAGTCTTTCAATTATTTAGTGAGTAGTTTGCTTCTATTTTGAAAACTCAGCATACTACCTGTATACCGCGGGAGTGTTAAGCTATACTGTAACATACATTTCAAGTTGTTTATTTTTACTTGTCAATCCATTATCGAACGACGAAATTTTGGACTAGTTACAGACTAAAAGTATGAGTAAACAGGTCGGGTAATTTTATGTCCTGTATGTCGATTTTCACAAAGCATTTGATTATTTAGTACACTCAAATATGTTTAAAAGTCTACAAAAATTAGGCGTGAACGGTAAACTTTATTCTAATATGGTAAATTATGTGCGAATAAATGATAAATATTCAAAACGTTGGTATCCGGCGAGGTAACGTCACCAGAACAATTATCTTCAATCTCTACATTAATGAGTTGTGTACCCTTCTTAGACAAAAGGGTCAAAGAGGTATATTTGTCAACAACCAAATTCCCGACATAAAATGTGTTCTTTTTGCTGATAATATAGCTAACTGCACTGACACAGTATTAAATTTATAATTGCAACTTAATACAATAGAATTTTGTCATGGTACATGCATGCAAAATTAATAAAGAAAAACGGACATTATTGTATTAAGAAATGGGGAACCCCTTCGAAACAATAAATCATGGACTTTTGATTGATAGTCTGCAAATGTAACCCCTGTATATAAACATATGGGCATAGTATTCACTTCAAAACTCTCATGATCAGAAACTAAATCTAAATTATCATGCCAGGCTAAACAAGCATTATATACCATTAAAGGATACGAGAGACAATTCGGTAAATTCTGTTAAAATGAATGATTTAAACTCTTTGATTCAATGGTGAAACCTATTCTTCGGAAATTTTGGAAATAGAACTATCTTTAGATAGCGAAAGATTGCAAAAAAGCTTTTGTAAATATTTCTTATGAGTTAATTCGTTGGTAAATGTTTGTACCGCATTGGGAGAAAGTAAAAGATTACCACTTTATGTGGATTATTATTATAGATGGAATAAAAACTGGCTCAAAATATTACATATGCCGGGTCATAGATACCTGATAAATGTTATTTTATGTTAAAAGATTTAGATGATGTAGGTAGACGTACGTGGGCATCATCAGTTGAATATCTTTTGTACTTATATGGTTTCGGACTAGCTTGGCTATCACATAAAGTGGGTAACCAAGACGTATTCCTGGTAGCATTTATAAAAACGATCAACGGGCTGCGCAAGTCAGAATTGACATGATACTATTGTAATGTCAACCGAAATGCTGTACAAATTTATACTTTAACCAGAGAAGTACCTTCAAATTGACTCAGAATCTTTACGACGAAATTTGTTCAGATTTCGTTGTAGTAACCATAAATTTAATATTGAACTAGGACGTCATAATGGAGTACCACGTAACGAACGAATTTGTAATGTTTGTTTGACACATCATTACATTCCTTGCATTGATGATGAATTTCATGATTTTTCCCAATGCTTTCTTTTTAAAGATATGAGAGATACATTTTCATTCTGGAGCTTGCATTGATGATGAATTTCACGATTTTTTCCAATGCTTTCTGTTTAAAGATATGAGAGATATTTATTTATTCTCCTGGTACAAAGGGTTTACAACACCAGATAATTTCAACGAATAAGATGTTTCTTTTTTACAAAGCTCGCTCATTTTAATTCAAGAGTCATGAAATTTAAGAAAAATTCCATAAAAAATTAATGATTTTATAAGAATCGATTAACTAAAAAGATCGCAACTGGAAAGGAGTCGAATTATAACCATAGGTCTGATTTGATTTAGAAAGAATTGAGTAGTGTAAATATTTTGTAATATATTGAAGGCCTTCGCATTATCTTGTCTCTGCTAAAACAACAACATCAACAACAATAGAACTGATGTATACATGTATATTACTAAGAACCATATTGTATGCAACTCTGTCATGATTCTATGATGTTAAATGTATGTGTTGTATATAATGGGCCGATGGCCTCGATGTATCTAAAAAATCTTTCTATTCTTTCTCGCTTTGTAAACTAAGGCCCAGATAGAGTAGAAAACATTGTGAATCAAACAATTCCTCAATTTTCTCACATTGCTTTCTTTTATTGGCGTAAAAAAGCGTGATTGTAGGGAAATGGGTTAATCTTCGATTCTACTGGATCACAGGAGGGTTAAGAGATATAAAAAATATCTCGTTTGTTTCTTACAGGTGATAATTCTCATGAATATTACTAATGTGTGTCCAAGTTTCTTAAATGATATTTCAATAATTTATTGAATGTCTTTGGAAAAGGATAATATTGGAACAGTACAAATGGGAATATCTGGAAAGCTAGTTAGACTGCGATCAAATAAATTTGGTTAAACGCGTCTTTCAGTAGTATTTCAGTACAATCGCGGTTGGTAGGTGCACTAAACCATGGCTTCCTGTCATTTTTCACACAAGTTACTTGTACAACTGCAGCAAGAAATTTGGGCGATTGCATGTGTAGCTGCGCAGCCAATTTAACAGGCAAATTACTTATCATGTTTCCATCGGTGAAAGACAAATTACATGTGTAACAATGTCATTTTTTCCGAACTTGTGATCGTGCTCAAGACTCTAGAATGAAACACCCTGTATAACATGTACCTATTAAACAAACCAGGCTAGGCTAGAGGTCAAGCTTACAAAAGATCATCTATATGAAAATTGCAATTCTGTATACCAAAACGGGTATATCACTCTACTATGCCAACACGGACGCCCATTCTCATTACTTCAGTGCTTTGATTTCTGTGCGGTCTTATTCAAATATTGCCCTGGAGGTTTTTTGCAGAAATTACGTGAGAAAACCTAAAGACAATTTTAAAGCGGCACATCTCCTTACAGGGGTAAATTTGAAATTTGCTGTTTTGAAATGTAGCCGTTTTGTACAGCACGTCATTTACGGAAATATGATATACATTTAACATATCTTGTCACGAAATTGCGACAAAAAATCAATTTAACCCTATCCTCAACATTTGAGTTGACCACTTCGACCAAAGTATAATACCTGCTCAGATTTTATTGATTTGGTTTTTTTTTAACTTTTGGCAGTATAGCTGACGGATCGTTAGTCCCGCCCATTAACTCCGCTGGCCACGCCCACTGAGCTCCGACAAGATGTTCGACTTCGATATTCAACGGCATTACTTTCAAAGTTCATGGTAAGCGACATGTAACAAAAATATCAAAATATGTCCAAATTTGATTTGAAATTATGATTTAGTGAGACGATCGAGAAATCAAGGACTCGCGTATGTTATTTATGTTAGCCCTGATGCGTGTTCACTACGTTACCGTCTGTGCCATGTTACAGGTACTATTTGCATCTTTAAGATACCTATTACAACCAGGTAGTGCGCTTATCATCCTCATCATAAGCATTAAGGCAATGTTACATATTACCTCTTGACTTGTCATTGATCGTTTCACTCGGAAGGCTTCGTTGTAAATAAGCTCTTTATTACATGCTTAATGAGCAACATTCTCAAAATAAAGATTTTATCATTATTATTATTATTGTCAGAGGTGTCCGGTTACAGCTCCTGTGTGAAAGCTCTATAAGGAACGAACGAGGTAATTATTCAGAAAAAAAAAGAAACATTTTATCATAGCGTTGATTTTGATGAGTGGTATTAGTCACGATAGGTATTTTGAATTTTAACCCTCGCACTTCAGAATTGAGTAAAGATCAAAGGGCAGAAGGTGCTGGAACAACTAATTGAGGGTACTATCTATTTTGAAAAATTATCAAACAAAAAAAAACATAGCTTGAAAGGGACAAGCAGATGATTAAGACCAAAATCAGACTGTACATATGTGCAGGCTGATCTTTGTTTATAACTCCTACCAAAACAGGAATATTCCGGGTTCAGCGTGACAAGGGTTAATCTAAATGAAATTCAGACAAATTTTAATGTTTAGTGGTACTTTTTGAATGAAGGAGAAAAAGAAAACATAATGATTTCAAAGTGAACAATACTGTAATTCCTATTTTCTTGTTACCTTTCCTAAAAAGGATGTCAAAATGTTACCCGCATGTTATTTCCCTAGTATGTCTACATTGTAACTACATCCAAAGAAATTTCTTGGTACTAATTTTTGAGAAGGTTGTTTTCTGATCAATATCATTGCAAAACGCGTGTATTCATGCCTATTTGCTCAACTAATAATCGGTGATAACCCTGAGAGATGAATTTCGAGGTATACGTGATATACACGGCATGAGTCGTAAAAATCCACGTCTGAAGTTCTGATTCATAAAACAGTACGTAATTGGATGAATAAATGATGATGTATACGCCAATAGTAACACGAGTGATTTGGTTGTTGGGGATATCAGCCTCAATACGGAGTGAAAGTCAATTGATTCCCACGTGCTCAGAATATAACTTGGCGCCCAGCAAACAAAGTACTGCAGGACGACGACAAAGAGCATCCTAATGATTCGTTTCCGGTTAGCAATGTCTCGGCGGTAATGGCTAGAGTTCAGCATTAGGGATTGGTTTTGTTCCGAATAACTGTTGTTTTGGTCACGCATCCTCTTGCTCTCTTTGAGACTTCCGGTATTTTCTGAAAATAAAAAGTGTTTCCGGTCAGATGATTTGAAAGCATTTCTTAGCTGAAAGATTGTTTTGTACATAGATAGCATGATTTTATTAGACAGAAATACATTACTGCCTTTCTCATTTCAACGACATCGCAAGTTGCTAATCTTTAAGTCCCAGTAATACTAACACCAAAAACATAGTCCTCAAAAATTGATTTATTTCAGTTAATAGTCCTTCAGTTTTAAATTCAATTTTTGCCATGCTTGTCATTTAAAGATTCAGGTCAGACACTTAAAGTCCATATGTAATTAGCGTGTAAATCAAATGATTTGTTCATGTCCTTAAATCACAAAAAACAGATTTTGATACATTTTGTTTAAATGTGGTCAATAAGTATTTAATATTTTGAGTTTTCAGGGCCTTGCATTCTCAAATTACTGTGTTTGAGTATTATCGGACTTTGAAGTTGAATATTTAAATCTCATGTGAAGGAGATTAAACGTTCTGACTTAGAAATGAGTACGTGGAAATGATGATCTTGAAAGTGCCTAGGAAGTGCCAAAACTGGTCTGATTACACAGTCTTTCTAGGACCTATTTTGCACTTTTTGATGTTTGTGAAATGGCAACTGTCTGTATGCACAAGTAATTCTTGGTTTAACTGAGCTTTATCCAATCACTTTTTTATTATAATTGTTTTGCAGAAGTTCCAGCTGGTGCCGTTTTGAGTGACGGGTCACAAATGTGCAAGTAAACATATACAAATATTAACCCTTTCCTGTTCAATTTCTTGTTCTACGTCCCTGTGATTTTATAACTGAGACAACATTATGGAAAAAGAAGAAATGGCTTGTAACAAGCAATTTCTTCTTTATCCACAATATTTTCTACCCTACTTAATGGTTATTTTTCCAAATAAATCCACTCTGCAAAACATTTGACTTTGAACAGGTCTAAAATTTTGCAAAACAGGAAAGGGTTAATAATGACTTAATGGTTTGAATAAAGATTTTTGCACACACTGTTCTGGACGAAAACTGAACGAGAAATGTAAAACTAAAAGCACTTTCAGACAGACAAATATATACAACTCCAGTGGAATTTGATTTATTCAAGCCTTCACCTTTGATCCTCACATTGTTTAGAGATGAAGAGAATACTTTTTATTTTCATGAAGGTATGAAACAAAAAACCAAATCACACTGTATGAATACGCGAAGCAGATTCATACATTGAGTGATTAGGTTTTTCGGTTCATACCTCCATGAAAACAAACAAAAAAAAATATTCTCTTCGTTTCTTATAATTTAATAGCATCGAAAAAAAACCACACACAAAACCTTTACAAATTTTGATACCTTTTTGTATGGGACTATTTTGTGCGGAAGCATACAAAATCGCTGCGGGCTCAAAATTTTGTTCATGGATTAATGAATATTTTTTTTCGATCAATCAGAACGCTAGTTTTTGATGGACGAAACAAAAATAAATTATTACGATTTGAACGCCGAGGTGAATGGAGGTAAGTGACTGTGTAAGTGATTACACCAAACACTTCTATTCGTATGTGACTGACCGATCTCCTGTCAAACAATTAACTTATCGATCAATCAAATAAATCCTGTGTATCGGAAGTTGAACATTAAACTCAAAACTATATGTGATGCATTTTCCTGGTTTGGCGACTTAAACGTCGTAATTACAGCCTATTTAGGTCGCTAACCAAAAAAAAATTTTGTTGTTACTTGTCAATTGCCATAACTTTTGCAAAATAGCGCGATTTAATATGGAAGGGCCAGAGATACTTTAATTATAGCATATTATTCGACTTTTTAATTCATACACAGGTTGCATAATGTTTTTCTTTATATCAACCATCAATTAGAACTCTATTTGGAAGTAAGATGCACTGTTGACAAACCAAAGGGTGCACCAAGGAAAATAATGAAAAAAGAAGAAATGACGAAAGTCGGATTGTATCGTAGTAGGTAAAAATCAAACAAAACACTAAAATATATGTAAAGGCTGGTAGTTTAACCCTTTAATAGACTAAATTTCAGACTGGTCAAAATTGAAAGAAGTTTCAGACGACATTTCGAAATGCTCTAAATTTGGAAACTAAGTGGCAAATAAGGCAGAAAACTTTATGAGAAAGAAAGAATATGCTTATTTCAAGCATTTTCCCCCACAATGTTATTTTTTCTTTGGGGTGTCAAAAGAGTTAAACACAAACTTCGTCATCTAAGATATTCGCAGACGTATAATATCTGTGAATATGTGAATTTAAATTGGATGAGAAATTATAGTCAACCTGTACAAAACGTTGATTTTAGAAGATTTCTGTTGAAGTTAGATTTCCCCCATCGATCAAATGAGGAAAGAGTCATAAGAGCCTGTATCTTTCTACCGTCTTGAATTATTGAACCTGACAGAGGGGTCCTCTTATGTAATAATATACACCTGTCCAAAGTAAAAGGTTATGCAGACGAATATTTAATTTAGATCTAATTTGATTCAGTAGGGTAGGACATTGTAGAAAATGAGAAAATATTGTAGAAAAAGAGGTAATTGCTTGAAACAATCAGTTTCTGCTTTTTCTGCAATATTTTCTGAATTTTAAATTCACAGGGACGTAAAAACAGGGAAGGGTTAAAGCCATAAAGAATAAATAAACCTATTATCTGAATTTCTCTGATTAGTTTTATATGTAGAGTTCGATAGTTTCACAAATAGCATAAAATGGTGATAATGTCCGCCCACGGAACCACGTTTTCTTAGTTTCTTGAAGGTATCCGAAAAAGAGACAGCGGCGCAACGTTCTTGGAAAATGTACTTGAAACTTGCTCAATATCTTCAAAAATTTTAACTTTACGTCCAAAAATGTAAATTTCGAGTACTTTATTGAATTATTGTGAATTTTTTTTATATGAATAAAATATATTTAAATCAACAATACGTCATATTCTGGAAAAAATTATCGCCCATCAAGGCCATACCTTCCAGATGATAATTTTTTACCCAACTAGTAATATATAGTCCTTTAATTTGGTTTGTCGTTTTTGTTTGTTTGTTTTTGTGTTTTAACTAGAATTTTGCCCAAAATATTCAAATTTATTAACAAATAGGCCCAAGCTGTAATACGGCTTTATAACTTTATTACATCAAAAACGTTTACAAAACATAATTTTGTAAACAATTCCCGACAATAACAACGATTCTGTCTATAACATTATAGCAATAATGTTGTTGCTGTTCTTTTCTCTGTTGAAACGCTGGATGAATTTAGAATGCTGTATCGGAAATATATGTGAATAAAACTAGATTCTCTTGAAAATTCTTGTTTTGAATGTGTATATGATTGTTACGGTATTATAACCTTAAAACTTTTTTTATATAATTCCATTAATTTGGAAATCCGTTATTATTTTGATGACTTCACCGATTATTTCTGTAAGCTTGATTTTAAATACATTGAATAAAGAAAAAAGGGAACATGTCGATTTCGCTAGCATCAAAACAGGGCCAAACGAATCTGGCTATAATTCCATACCTGTTTTAGATGTACCACTGTCTCCCATCCAAAGCCTCTTGGCTATGAGTCCGTAATACCCGGACATGAGTAGTAAAGGAACTAGCAGAAGGACCACTGCAAGAACAACACTATAAACTTGGTCAATATTCCATTGTAACAGAGTATTTGGCCATATCTCCCTACATGCATGGACACCGGTCTTGATCGGGATTAGCCGTTGAAAGGCAGCGATTGGACTCATCATTAGGAGAACTGATGCCCATATACCTAGGATCATTTTCCTGGCGTGAGATAAGGTTTGCCATCGCCGGGATTCGAGCGGTTGACATATAGCGTAGTATTGTTCCAGAGATATGGCGACCAGGGTATAGCAGCTCACACCGACTGACACGGCTGAAAAGAGATAACAATAAACAATATGAATGGGAAACTATTGACTTTGTAACGAAAAAAAATATTCTTGAATGCAGACCAAGAATGAATTTGAGCGTAGTTTTTTCAAGGATCACTTGTTTTATATAGTTACACTTCTCAATTAAAGATTATGATTACCTCGGTAAAGAATCGCCACTGACAATCAAACACATACTGACCATTCAAATCTTTCATTTAAACCATAAGTGAAATGTTGACCTCCAATATTCATTTCATAAAATTTATACATTGGCGACATTCACGAAGTTTAGGTCGACCATCAACGAATTTGGTTTTTACTTGATAGAAGGTGACCAAATTCTATCCCTGGGTTGTTTAACATGTTTATTTGGTATATTTTGAGCTAAAAAGTAATGTCTTTTTCGAACTATTATAAAACCCGTGCCATTTTGTTTTGTTGGTTTGTTTTGTTTGTTTGAATGGGGTTTGCGCCGCTTTCAACAATCTCTCAGTTATATCGCGGCGGCTGAAGCTACTAACAATGGATTCCTGGTATTTCTCACACCAGTACCGCCATCACATCCCTTCCTAGCCTCCAGCAGCTATCCCACATAGATCTATGAAGGCGACCCTTGATTTGTTGGTAGGTTGCATTATTCTATTTTATCCGGTGTATATTAACACGTTCTTTCCGACTGTTTCTGCTGGGAATATAGTCAGCACGTGGTTATCTCAGGTCGACACATTTTCTTCAAAACTTTAGACACATATTGTTGTCGTTTTTCCGTTTGTTTGGTAATAGACCCCAGAATGGCTGTTCGATAACGAAGTACATTTGACAGTAAACCGAACAGTATTTCTGAATAAATCATCCTCTATCAGAAACAAATCAATCAGAAAGAGACTTTGCCTATCTTGACAAACAGATGTCCATAATTACCAGATCCTGGTAACAACTGCTCTTGTACCGTGTTATATGTTAAGTCAGTTTTTACCCTTTAGCAGAGAACAACATTTAGGCTGATCTTTATTGAAAAATGTTGCAGATGACAAATTCTAGTTGGTTAATTTTTTATTGTGAACTCTCTCGGGAGAAACATTGTGCATAATTAAGAAATAAAAAGGATTAATCTACAGCCTTCAATGTTGAGATACAAAAAATCACCCCGCGAAATACTTGGAATAAAACCTCGGACAAAAAACACATGATATATCAAAATGAAATATGTGTTGTCAATATCTTTTTCCGATAAAACAATTGTCTCGCAAATGAACCCAAACCGCCATTTATTGTTCAATATAGAACAATATAAGATGATACATTCGCCACAGGCCGGACAAAGACAAATTTGACTTATAAATCATTGTCGCACTATTGCTTGTTTTGCTACTGGTATACAAAATGCAAGCTGAATTAATTAAGTATCTAACTGTTTTAGTGTTTGTTTGTTTGTTTGTTATTACATATATCAGCGGCCGACACTTATGTGAAAGAATTGTATTAATTTTGTGACTAAACGTCGTAACCAAAACTCATTCAAACTGTAGTTACAACGTTCAGATCCCTAACCAACCATTTTACTTTTTGTTACTGGTCACATTTTTTTCAAAATATCGCCATTTGATATCGCAGTAGAACTAGGCTAGTAGACCTGACCAGCGATCCGTTAACCCTTTCCTGTTTTTCATAATTTTAGACCAGTCCAAATTCAAAGGTATTGCAAACGAAAATTTAAAGTGGATTTAATCTGAAAAATAACCTTTCAGTAGAGTAGAAAATATTGTGGAAAAAGAAGAAATTGCTAGTCTCAAGCAATTTCTTCTTTTTCTACAATGTTTTCTTAAGCATAAAATCAGAGTGACGTAAAAGTAGGGGTTGTACAGGAAAGGGTTAATTGTGACTTATATGTCGAAAAAGAACCTCCTTAATAATTTGAAATACAATCTCAAAAGGTTTGGTAAAGAAGTTGTCAAGCAGGACAGTTACTTTTTTCACTTCCCTTTTTCGCTAGGCGTGTCACAAAATCCACTTTCCTTGCAAACTCAGAGAATGCATTTTCCTCGTTGTAATAAAGACAGTTTTTTTAGTTTCAACCAAAGATTTAACTTTATATTATTCATTGAAAAAAGACCAATGGGTAATTCATTTTTCAATTCCAGGCCACTATTTCATATTTTTAAGAACGCCCAAGACTTGGGGGGGGGGTATTGTTTTTTTTTTTTTTTTTTATTTCAACTAACGTTACTCATCTATTACTATGTATATTAATACATTACCACTCGAAAAAACTCTAGACTAGTCCAAATAAATGTAGTTGCAGACGGCGATTTCAAATTGGTGAAATCTTAAGGACCATTGCCTTTTTTGGAAGAAAATATACTGGATAATGAAAAGATTACTTATCCCAAGTAATTTCGTCATTTTCCACAATACTTTGTATTTTTCAAATCCATTATTGGGGGCATCGAAAAGCGGGATTGTTTGGGAATGGGTTAAGTCAAATAATTTGAAATTATCAGGACTTGTGCACTTTTTAAACTATTCGTTCATCGACAAAACCGTGTAAAATAATAAAAATCAGTCTGTAATTCAAAAAATAGTAGCATACATAATAGATATTCTAGTTAAGAACGGGGTTTGACCATTGTTTTCCAAGCAAAATACTGTTGCAAATGGACTGGTTCTTCAATCACACACAAAATAAATCGCTTGAAATGGCAATTCTTGGCAGGGAGGCACTGTGTTTTTCTATCAGTTTCTATTAGACTGCTAGACAAAAGATCTAGACTTATTTAATGCTTTATTACCAAAGAGCGACAAATCAATTATCCTCGTGAACAAAACCAATTATTCGAAATGCCTTGTCCGTAGCATTCCCTCGTTTTCCCGTGTATTCTGGCACCCACACAGAGTGTTGAAAATATTTGACCTATCAGGTGGACTTCCTCAGGAGTGTGAAAAGCATCGATCCTTGTCAGACTGCAAGGCTGAGCAGGTCATAACTTATCATTCTTTCTTGATTTTCTGAATCTAGAGTGGTTATTCTATCTCATTATATATTATAGAATTGATGTAATTTCTTAACCTCTGTAGGGTTCGTGTTTATGTCTTTATATACTGAGGGGAAGAAGTTTAGTAATTTTTTTCGACCTACATTATTTTTCAACGTAAATGTATAAACCATATAAAATCAGTCTCGTTTGCAATTTTTAAAAGCTTACTAACTAATTATGCATTAAGAGCACGTTTTCCTCGCTTCTAAATGCTTTCTGACGCAATTTTGCTGAAACACGTTCTGCACGTGCTTCCACATGTACTTGAAGTCTATATCCACAATATCTATCCCAGTTTATTGGTTAGCATCAATAACAAGATAACCCATTAAAATATTTAAAAAAATTCAAATGGGACGTCGCCCAGGGCTTAACTTAGACCAACGGAACGTAGCCATCGGTATGCTGGCTCTGGTATGATGGTAAAAGAGGTGGCTGAACATTTAGGCGTGAGCGAAAGTTCCATTTCAAGACTAAGAACAAAGTATCGTCAATTAGGCACCGTCAAAGGCAGGCCACGTTCAGGCAGGCCACGTAAGACTACCCAACGTGAGGACAATTACATCGTGACGTGTTCACGGCGTAATCGCTTCCTCAATAGCACTCGTATAGCCGGTTTGGTCCGAAATGCAACGGGAACACGGGTCTGTGCTCGTACTATAAGAAACAGACATCCTCCGGCACGTTTACGCGCACGTCGACCTTACGTTTTCACTCCTTTGACACGTGCACACAGACATGCAAGATTGAATTTGACAAGGGTACACCGTCGATGGCCAAGACCAATGTGGAATCAGGTCCTATTCACAGACGAATCCCGCTTTAATTTGATGTTTGCGGATGGCAGGGTACGTGTTTGGAGGCGCGATGGCGAAAGGATGGATCCTGCAAACGTCATTCAACATGACCGTTTTGGAGGCGGCAGCGTCATGGTCTGGGGTGGTATATCATACCGTGGCAAGACTGACTTGGTAGCTATTCAGGGAAACTTAAATGCCGTTCGATACTGCACCGAAATTGTCCAGCCAGTGGTATTGCCGTTCTTGCGCCAAGGGCTTGCTACCAATTTTCAGCTAGATAATGCCCGCCCACATGTCACTCGGCACACGTTGGACCTTTTACAGACTAATAATGTTGATGTGTTGGATTGGCCAGCCAAATCACCGGATCTGTCTCCGATCGAACACCGTTGGGACCATCTGGGTAGGAGAGTAAGAGACAGGAATGACGTTAATAACGTTAGAGACCTGGAATGTGTTCTGCGTCAGGAACGGGGTCGTATCCTTATGGCCATTAATTGTAGGCTCATTTCCAGCATGAGAAGATGCTGTGATGCCGTTATTGGCGCAAACGGTGGACACACAAGATATTAAATCTTTGCGTTACTTTTACTTCCCAAAGCCGCCGTGATAGCACAGTTGGTAGCGCGTCGGACTGTCAATCTAGAGGTCCCGGGTTCGATTCCCGACGGCGGCACTCATCCTTTCCGACTATTTGTCTCTCACCAATGGGTCGATAATCGTAGACCTATGTGGGATAGCAGCTGGAGGCTAGGAAGGGATGTAATGGTAGTACTGGTGTGAGAAATACCAGGATTCCATTGTTAGGTGCTCCAGTCGCCGCGATGTAACTGAAAGATAGTTTAAAGCGGCGTTAAACCTCATTCAAACAAACAAACAAACTTTTACTTCCCTACCCCTACCATGTTTGACGCTGTACAATAAACAAGTATGACCTTGAAATCATCTGATTTTTCAAAATACTGTGGCTAACACATAAAAGATCGATGTGTGAAAATACGGTATGAATCCAAAGCTAGACACCGGAGAAATTGGCTGTAACGTACGAAATTGCTAAACTTTTTTCCCTCAGTATATGATACATGTACTTGGCTTGGCAAAGTTTGCACGGATTCCCTTGTAGCGTTACCTGTCTATTGAAACAGTATTAATTTGATTTGTTGTTTGCATTTTGAATTGGATTTTGCGTATAATTCTAAACCCCTTCGAAATAATGTCCATATCCATATTTGGGTATGTGAATTTCTGTTTATTTATCGTCGCTACCGTAGCACATGCCCATTTGAGCGACGCCCCCAGAAGACGGTTATTTGATACATGAGATAGTGCAAGGATACAAGACGAAGATGCTGAGAGCCCCATCACTCGCTCGATGGATAGCACCGTTACACCAGACCTCGATTTAACGCCTTATTCGAAATACAGTTAGTATGTTAATTTGGTCAATCTGGGCTTGAACATATGATCTTGAGATTTGAAGTACAATGTTCTACCAAATGAGCAAACCGGGCTGACTCACATACTTGACCCCATAGCTATTATATTAATATCTATTGGGTGATCGCTTGTCACGCCCAGACCTCTAACAGGAAGTTCGACTAAGGTATTAAACCATAACCAGACGACAAAATTTTTAGACTGGCCCAAATTCAAAGAAGTTGCATACGACAATGCAAAGTTAACAAAATTTTTGATTTTCAACTCTATGGGTAGAAAACATTGTGGAAAAATGAAGAAATTACAAGCAATTTCTTCATTTTCCACATTGTTTTCCAAAGCTTTTTCCTTGGGGGCGTCTAAAGGCGTCGCTGAGCGGGAATAGGTTAAACGGCATCATTTGGAAATAATGTCTAAAAATAAGGTAAATGATTTGGTTGGCGACCTAGACATTGTAGATTTAAGCTGTAGTTACAAGGTGGTAGAATGACAACAACGATGTTAATGTTCTACATATATAAAATCACTTTTGAACAGCCAAGAGCACTCTTCGTACTAAAGAGCCATATAACAGGATTTAAACTTTTAATTTTGTTTTTTATTGTTGCTGTATTGTTTAAATGAACTGTTCGTCGCAGATCGTTACTTCCTACCCAAAATTATTAAAATATTTATGATTAAAAAGGAAAACAAAGAAAAACAAACGCCCGAGAACTTGTTTTGTTTGTTTGAATGGGGTTTTACGCCGCTTTCAACAATCTTTCAGTTATATCGGGGCGGCTGGAGCACCTAACAATGGAATCCTGGTATTTCTCTCACCAGTACTTCCATTACATCCTTTCCTAGCCTCCAGCTGCTATCCCACATAGTCTACGATTATCGACCCATTGGTGAGAGACAAATAGTCGGAAAGGATGAGTGCCGCCGTCGGGAATCGAACCCGGGACCTCTATAGTGATAATCCGACGCGCTACCAACTGCGCTATGACGGCGGCCCGAGAACTTGTGACGTGTATTTTCTATAGCAAGACCTACGACTATTAAAGGGAGAGTTTATATAGTGACATTTCAATACAGTCCCGCTTATTTACGCCACACAAGAATAAAGCTTTGGAAAATGAACAAACTGCTTGTTCAAAGCAATTTCTGCATAATCCACAATATTTTCTGACCCTAAGATTCTTTTTATAAATCCACCAACTTGAAATTGTCTTCAGTTACTACTTTCAATTTCGGAACCTTCTAAAACTTTCTCGTGTGGTAATAGGTTTATTGTACATCAGAGCTTACAAACCAAAGCGAATAGACTGATTTATTACTTCATTACCAGATAGTGAAAAACGGGATTTCTCCAAGAGTAAAACAGTGATTGTAATACCATTTGTCTAAAATACAGTTCAGTTGGGTCGTATTCACTAGCATCATTCGAAGATTATTTTTTATACAACACAATCAAAGAAATCTTATTGAAATCTACACCAAAGCAAACTACCTACTCTCCGGGAATATGACGTAGCATAGAGTGTACATTCTGGATTAAAACAACTCTGCAAATAGCGAAAAGTATGGCCCATGACCAGCCTGCGTCTGAGCCTACTTTCAGCACTTCCTAGAAAATCTCTCCCCGCCCAACGAACCAGAAATATATGGTGTACCGTTTTGGTCAAAAGTCCCCTTTAACTTGTCTTAGCACAAGGAACGCGTGCACGCGTAAATAATAAAGAAAAACTAGTCTAATGTAAGCGTGCTTGCTTATATATTGCAAGTGTACGTGTTATTTAACGCGTGTACTGTCAAACTGTGAGCGCGCACGCGTAAAAAGTAGGCACCGTGCTCTTGAAATGTAGGCGTACGCTCATATTTTATACCCCTAAACGACCAGTAATTTTGCACGCACGCTTAAATTTTGTGTGTGCACCTGTATTATTCACGCGTGATAGCGTTTATTTTTAGCGTGAACTACCTAAACTTGACTTTGACCTATTTAGTGTGCCATACAAGTACCACTGTATGGAATATATCTACGTCAAAATTGTTAAGTGCTTCCAAGATTGCAGACAAGATTTGTTTATTAGATACGTGTTATTCATTTCTTGTCTGAAACTATTTTCATACAAAGAGTTGGATATTATCGGGAAGATTTTTGATTGGAGAACCAATTAGTATAGCCCTTTTGAAATGATATAGTACCGTTTGTCTGTAATGCTTATCTGAACATCGTGTTTCGTGACGTTAAAAATTTTGAAATTTTGAAAAATCGGTCTGTATATCCAAATACAGAAAGTTCCGGACGAAAACATATGTCTAGACGGGTAGAAAAATGTCTGATCTTCACAACAATATCTAAATGATTTGCGTCTCTAGTCTACTTTTGTTGTAATTTGGCTTTGAAAAAACGCACTATGTACTGTTCGGTGCAAACCGAAAGTACCATGCTGTACTGTTCGGTGAAACGAAGTTCTGTATGCTACATCTAATCCCAAAAGTCTGTACGCTTGGGTTTTGAGAACAAGACCGTGTACATGTAACTTGTAAGACTCACATATGAAAATTCGTGTTGAACTCAAATTAAAATTAGCCTCCGGTGAGAGATTGATTATCGCCACTCTCCCTGGTGCTATTTGTAGATTTGTCCTTCAATAAAAGCCTATTATGGTAAACCGTCACAGTGACAAGAAGAGTTGTGATCGTTACAATGAGTGGTGACGATTAGGCATTAGATCCCAAACTGTTAAAGTATGTCTCAAATTTAACAGTTCAGAAAACTACCGAGGAATGACACCAAAAAGTCTTGGCTATTGATTCTTGTAATAAAATGGACGAGTCCAACGAAATAATGACAACCGAACCTTGACGAACAATCCCACGACTAGCGAAAATATAATCAGTGCGATACCAGAATGATAAACATGGCTATATCAAGGGTGGATCTCGTATGCATTTTGAATTTTAGTCAATAGATTTTTTAGAAAAAACAAAGACCAGCTAGATAACAACTAATGATCACGGTTTCTTTCAATGAGAGTCATTCTTAGGTTTTCTCTTGAATACTCTCTAGAAATATATATGTCCTTATCATTGTTTAACTTGGACTTTTTCTTTGCACTACATTGTTTTAAGAACAGCTATATATAATTAAAAATCTAGAGCTTAAATTGTTCTTTCGATCTTAAAAATACACTTTTCGGTTATTTCTCAATCAATCACTTGTACCACCATGATATTCTTTTTATCTATAACCAAACTGGGGGAAATCGCAGCTGCCCAATACTGGTGAAAACCAAAGGTAATGAAGTGAAAGGACCAATGTCACGCCCGGTAATCTCGGGCTCCATCTCTTTTTGGAGAACAGTGCAAATTGGAGACAATGATACTTCCGATATGGAGACAAGGACCGGAACTGAACAGAAAAGGTAAATAATACAGTGCACCTCGCGTACAATTTGATCTCCTATTAACCTATTATACATTTTCCCAAAACGTTCAGAGTTTCATACCACATAGAAATGATTATATTATCCGTTGGCAGTGATAGATTTCAAAAATAATTCCGTTAGTGAATAGAAACTTGAATCAAAGTTTGGACATCGGACCCGATCAAACACGAAAATACGTGTTGAAATCGTTCAAATCCATGTAATCAACAGTTCTGAAAGATTTAAGCGGCAATGACTGTGAAATGAATGATAACGTGTTGATATACAATAATGTTACCACAAAGAACTGCGTTTTCCTACCCCTTTTGCGGATTTTCTTAGATGAGAAGGAGACCAGGATGCGGTGCGGGAGACAAGATTCAGAGGGAGAGGCGATGCATATAAAGAATACAGTGAATGATTTTCTAGGACTGTAACTTTATGCATATTACAGGACACTTTTTCTTTCCCTTTTACACAGCAAATGTGTCTCCCAGACCCTCTAGAACAGCCATATTTATATCTGGTCTTTATTTTTCTCCTTTCTCCAAACTGACTTACCGGGCCACAATGGTGAATATAAAGTGAACGCGTAATAATTTTTGTAAATCTATTCTAACGAAACATTTCCAAAGAAAAACAAATAGCTAATTTGAGAATTCAGGTCATCACAAAATTTGAAAAATACGCTAGGTTCTTAGAAATATGTTACGCGGAAGGAGTTCAGATCTGCAATAAACGGACGTTCTGTGCCTTATACGTTGTAAAAGCTCTATAACAACACCGGTGGTTAATTAGAATTTCCACACTTATTTAAAAAGGGGTGGGTGTTAATTACAGGCTACAGATGTTAAGACGGAAAAGGGGGGGGGGCGGCGAAGATTTACTTCGACTGCAAAGAGCAGGTGGTTCATGACTAGAATGAATTTACAGTATACATAGTATACAGTTAGTAACATCGTGAAATTGACATTTACATTGATCAAAACCATTCCAAACCACTCACACATCGCTCCAATCATTCATTCCAAACATTCAAACTATTAAAAAACGCTCAAAATAGCTCAAAAATATTTAAAACCGTCCAAAATGAGCAGCATTTCATTCAAATCGATAACAATTTTCCACAATTTTTACTGGCAGCTGTAGGTTTTAAAGCGTCTGATTGGTCCGTGAAGACACACGAACACAAAATCACGTATATTTTTATGGAAGGAGATAAAAATATTGCAAATTGGACGAAATTAGCGATCTTGGATTACATATTTTTAATTTCATTCAAAACTCGCTCCTCCCACTCATTCGATTTCATTCCTAAATCATTCCCAAATCATCCAAAGATTGTCAATTTCACGGTGTTATTAACTTAAGCAGTGAAGTTTTTTACCTTTTGACATAATCTAGGATAAAGCGCCTTCTAAATATAAAGAAAAAAAGCTTTAAGCAAACCAATTATCTAAGCATTAAACCATCACAAAGGGGACATTTGAATGAGAACAGTTACATTCACCTTCTATTGAATTCATTGTGGCATTGATTTGTTGGGGATTGGGGTTTATTACAGGTTATAAGTTTTCCGAAAATCACACAAAAAGGGTCGACTTTGACGTCCGAAGAGGGGCTGGGGTTACATAAGAGTATGGGGTCCTATTAGAAAGTTTACAATACATTTATATATGCATCGCCTCTCCCTCTGAATCTTGTCTCCCGCACCGCATCCTGGTCTCCTTCTCATCTGAGAAAATCCGCAAAAGGGGCAGGAAAACGCAGTTCTTCGTGGAAACATTATTTTATATCAACACGTTAACATTCATTTCACAGTTATTGCCACTTAAATCTTTAAGAACTGTTGATTACATGGATTTGAACGATTTCAACACGCATTTTCGTGTTTGATCGGGTCCGATGTCCAAACTTTGATTCAAGTTTCTTTTCACAAACGGAATCATTTTTGAAATCTATCACCGTCAACGGATAATATAATCATTTCTATGTGGTATGAAACTCTGGACGTTTTAGGAAAACGCATAATAGGTTAATAGGAGATCAAATTGTACGCGAGGTGCACTGTTTTATTTACCTTTTCTGTTCAGTTCCGGTCCTTGGCTCCATATCGGAAGTATCATTGTCTCCATTTTGCACTGTTCTCCAAAAAGAGATGGAGCCCGAGATTACCGGGCGTGAATGTATGATATGGCACACCACTGATTTATTCAAAGGGACTTGTCATTGTTTTTTTGTTTTACATTATATACGTAAATATGCACCTTAAAATCAATTGTGACAATTCCCTTTAGATTTATTGGTAACGGACCAAAGTGAAGTTAGCACAAGAATGGTCATCATTGAATCGGTATATCTGATACCCGCAGGACTGAGACGACACGTATCAATATGTTTCAGCGAGTTCTTATGGCAATCATTTTCGTGCAGGCTTATTTTCTGTTCCCAGGTTATTACTAGGGTAACTAAAATATTTCTGCGATTTGAAATTCTAAGGTAATTGGGAGAACGCTTGCAGATTTCGGCAACTATAAGGACAAACTGTGAGGAAAATATCCGATTTTGTAAGGGAATTAGGGTTTTAATGAGGCGCATGCGATTATAACGAAGAGTCAATACAAAGGGCACGTAAGACATTATTAATGCCTGTCAAATTCATTGTGAATGGCTGCTTTACCGAATTTTCGATGAGGTCATAAATGGCGTGAGGACTTTTTGAAAACATCATCGCATCCTTCAAATATTACAATCAAGGTGAATGCCACTCCAAACACCCCATACATGAAAATATGGCATGAATACTAAACAATTTTCTTTTGTTTGCCTCACGAATAACCTACAATACCCATTTCGGATAAGCAAGTAACTCGCAAATGTAATATCTGTTTGCACTAGCTTCAATCAAATATCTGGGTCATATGTCCGAAAAACTGCTTTTTTATGAAAAATAAGATGACAAATTCAAAAGATGGGGAATAGTTTTTTGTTGTTGTTGTTTGTTTGTTTGTTTTTTAAGACAGAATATCATTGTGCGTACATTATCAACTTTCTTGGGTGAATATTTATATATTCTCTTTGTCCGAGTTTTATTCATGTTACAAAAAATATAATATATGAATTTACATTTAGTCAAACAACTTTTGTTGGCCGATTTGAAAGATGAAAATGTCCGCGCAACAAATGTAGCCAATAATCATTGATAATAAAGAAAACCTGTTATTATGATAACTACGTATTTTCTACTTATGAAACTATATGTAAGTCGACATTTTTCTCATATTATATTGGTTAAGTGTTTATAAACAAATACTATTGGTTTTGAACCTGTCAAAAGTTATGTCTGTTAATGATTTCAGATTTAAGTAAAAATTTAAAACGATATGAACAAACTTCTAGAATGCTTGAACATATATAAACCCTGTAGAATTCAATGTTTCTAAATACAAATTTTGTCTCCAATCAGTGTATAATCGTAAACCTAAATGGAATGGGCAGCTGGAGGCTCAGAATACGTGTTGTGCTGTTGAATACGCACATGTTATTTGAAATAATTGTACATTACACCTGAATGACCAACTCGGTAAGATTCAAATTGAAGCTGCAAGAATTGTAACTGGTTGTTCAAAATTAGTGCCTCCTGTCGACGAAGATGTTTTCTACGTACGGTCATTGACAAGTGGAACAAATTGCCGATCGACATAGGAAATCAGAATTCGGCCTAAGAAATCAGAACTCCCTATCACGTTTCGATAATTATCAACATAGGAATAAACCTGTTCCTAATAGTTGTACTGTGTAGAAAAAAGGAAACTTCGTGTTATACATACCATGATTAGAAACAAAGGTAGCTCTCTGAAGTTCCATTTATTCAGTAAAAATATGGTAGCGTCAACTCTTTGTGTTTGTGGTGAAATGGAGACAATCGATTTTTTTTCTTAAATGTATGAATTATAAGATTAGAACATTACCAAATACTAGTAACATAGATGTTGACACCT
Source organism: Fragum fragum (assembly GCA_946902895.1). Taxonomy (NCBI): domain Eukaryota; kingdom Metazoa; phylum Mollusca; class Bivalvia; order Cardiida; family Cardiidae; genus Fragum; species Fragum fragum. The sequence continues at coordinate 57,250,704 of OX336369.1, read as the reverse complement.
TATTGTATCGGGACAAGAATCTGTGATATAAAGATATGCAAGAATTGTACAGTTTAATCCAATATCGGAAAGAATTCTGTATATTTGTTTGTCCATCTAAAACTATATAATGTATTAGAAATACTAAATAGTTCACATCTTAAATCACCATTGGGGAGAAGAACATCAAAAGCTTTTGCTTCCATTCTAATATTTTTTGCTTGATATTTATAGATATGTTTAAATTATTATGTACATTTAAATGAAGTAATGTAATAAAATATAAACTAAAGGATGTAGTGATATAGTGGTACAAGGAATCTATTGTGAAGCGCTTCAGTTTCCACGACATGATTAAAATACTTTTAATAGTAGCCTTGGGCACGATTAATCGACCAATCTACATAAACATGCGAATTATTAGACAATCTACAATTAAATTAAAAAACAACCCAAGCGCACAGACTCTTTGGTTCATATCTTGCCCCAAAACGTACAAAACAGTACAGCTGGTCAGTTTCGGTTTGCACCGAATAGTACACCATGCGATTTCTCAAAGTGAAATTACAATAAATTTAGAGTAGAGACGCAAAATATATATATATTGTAGTGAAGACCAGTCATTTCTCTTCCCATCAATGTAAGTGTTTTTGTCAAGAATCTTCTGCATTCGGAAATACAGACCGATTTTTCAAAATCTCTCGCTTCGATTTTCAACGTCACAAAACACCGTGTTCAACAAAACATTACAGACAAACGGTACTATTTAATTTCAAATGGTTAGACCCATTGGTTCTCCAACCAAATGTGTTCACGATGATATCCAACTTTTTGTATGAAAATGCATATCAAATGGTTCCTGACTAGAAATAAATGACACGTACCTTATAAAAAATCCCGTCCGCCATCTTGGAAGCACCCAACAATTTTAACGTACAGAGTTTCCATAAATTGAATACGCGCGGGTGCTAGCACTATCCCTTCTTTTTGCATTAATAATCATTCTAAGAAAAAGGTTGGTTTTCATCAATATCAGTCTGCAATTATCTTGTAGTATTACCAGAGACAATACTGTTTGCACTTCCCGTCTTGACTTTTTAAGGTGACAAAAATGATTTTTGCAGAAGCCAAATTATCTTCATCTCAAATCCTTCGAATATTCGGTCTTCCATTTATCAATTTTATCATTTTGTATATGTCATTGTGCATTATGTTGTAGGGGTCTTGTGACAAAATTACCGTCAAATAAATCCCAGTTCGTCCGAGAGTAATCTAAATTTATATTTGTTATTATCAGGAAAATGATATAAGATTTGTTACACGGTAACTGAGCACGGTATCTTTCCTACTGGTTTTCTCATGAAACTATTTTATTGATCCAATTGCAATTTTAAATCCCATCTGCAAAGAGAGAATCTGGTTTGATATAGCTTCACGTCCCTCATATACAGAAAATCTGATTATTCTTTCAAGTAACCATTTTTTCACTAATATCATTTTTGAAATATGTGACTCGTGGAGCAAAAATAGACTGTCTATGAAATCACGAAACGAGTCGACCCAAGCCAGAAAGCACAAAACATCACTTAGGATTCCTTAAATTTCAGGTTGTGCTTTTCTTTGATTGATAGAGGATAAAATTCTATTTTGAACAAGGTTTAACCTCGGTTATACAAGGACGGCTTGTAAACCTTATCAAGGCTCCTTTCCTCTCTCAGATCAGTAAGTCTATGAAAACAATATCAAATCTCATCCAAACAGGGCGAAATAAGTGTACTATAAATCCATTACCAGACAGCAAATTTTGAGCTCCATTAGTTCATTTGTTTAGTTCAAATTGAAAAGAGTTGCAGACGACAAGTTAAATTTTAGGAAATTTAGATTTTCTCAACTTTCTGGGTAGAAAACATTGATGAAATAAAGAAGTTCTTCAGAAGAAGTTCTTCATTTTACGCAATGTTTGCATGCATGTTTTTCTTAAGGTCGCCAAAAAGCATCAGTGTTTGGGAAATTGTCAATACCCCAATTATTAGCTTCTTGCAAAAAGTGAAGAGCCACACAACAAAGTTGAAATCGAAGTACTGAAGGTACTGTAAGCTAGCAAAGCGTGGTTTTCTTAAGAAATCATCTTTGGCAAAGGTCTTCATGATAGATAAAAAGCCTCAGGTTAAAGTAACCAAGGAGTTATCAAATTCTAACAAAATCCCCCTTTTTACATCCCCGAAGAAAAATTTCTGCAAAACAATGTAGAAAATGAAGAAATTACTTGCCCAGAGAAATAAATATTTTAGAGTATTTCAAAATTTGAAATTTTCGTCTGCATTCGTTGAAGAAGCCCAGAGTCTTTTTGAATACGATACGCTCAGGTGAGCTAAAAAAACAACTAGGAGATTAGCTTGCAAGCAAAGTTTTCAATATTTCTGAATACATAAGACCTGCTTTTTATGGCGTATGCATTCAACAGGTTTAGTGGTTAAGCCTCTAGTGGCAGTTTGCACTCACTGAACTCTGAGAATATCTCAAAATTTTGTCTGTTAACTTAAGCTACCAAAGCTAATTTTGTCTGTTAACTTAAGCTACCAAAGCTAACGCTTTGCTAGCAAAAAATATTGCAAACTCTTTCTCTAGAGAAGCCTAAAGTACTTTTTCTATATTGAATATTCAAGAATCAATCCAGGCCGTCTTGGCAACCAGTTCACACTATATTGGCAGAGTAAACAAGAAAATCGTTTTATGATAAATTCTTTGTTGACATAGTAACCATAATTCAGAGCTAAATAGTCGAAACATCAGTAATTGATTAGTTTTATATTACGTTATCTATATATTTCACCACAGGAAAAGTACAAATTACTAAATACATTGTGCACAAGAAAATAAAACAGTTCTCTCATCATTTTCAGGGAAGTATGAAACAATTTTTTTCAGCAAATCAGAATAGGGAAGCTTTGATAAGCAAAACTGGGAATAAATTGGAAAGCGATAAATACCAGTAGAGAGTGTAGACTAAGATCGGACTCAGACCCAGACTGTTCCTCGTCCATTAAGCCTGACAAATCAATGCTGTTTCTAAATCTGCAGATGATCAGACTTTCGCAAAACTATCTATCTATAAAGCGCATAGTGAAAACTGATGAGAGACGAAGGCCATATTAAAAAATCCAGCTAAAGCGGCCCTTTTCTTAACCATTCTATAACATGGGACATGCACCCATTATGCTTCTACCGTGTCCTAGCGAATTTCCCGATGCGGTAAGACTTAATTTGAGACCAAGGTATTGTATATCCTCATGATGACACACGGTATCGAATGATTTAGATAAACCAAAAATTGGTATGTTTGAAAAAAAAATAATCTGCCAATCAAGAGAAATAAGTCCTACTGCCACTTCAAAGTGATTACAATACTTTATCTACATAGAAGTCAAATGACCAATCGATGGCCCCGCCAACTTACCCTGCTAACTCCGACAGGAAGATCCATGCCAATTTTTAATTTCGAAAATCATGGGCAATAGCATGTAACAAAAAAAGTAGAATTGTTGGTTAGCGACCTAAGCGTCGTAACTACAGCTTGAATAAGCTGTAGTTACGACGTTTAAGTCGTCAAACCAACAAGATACTTCACATAAAAGACGGGCAATGTCGGAGTTTAAAGGTTAACTTCTGGTCTAAATAAATGAATTTATTATTTGACTGATTATTTGATTTTCAGGTGCGATTTGTCAACTGATATAAGAAGATTAGTTCTGGGTACGGACTCTTCAATCGCCCAAAGTATGTGTTTACGGGATTGGCATGAGGGTCCGTTTAGCATGACCGGTCGCATGTATTTTTAGAGTTTTGTGTCATAGTCTTATTGTATCGAAGATTCTTGGCTTTAAAGCTTTTAAAGATATTGAATAATATTTGCTTTCACGTTTTTTTTTGTGCTATGCTATTTACTTTACCTTTACTCTGAATGGATGAGTTTTGTCTACCTGCTCTGCTCGTTACACTTTTTTCTATATCGGCATTTAATAACAAAGTGAACAAATATCAGAGGGGGCGTTGTTCTTGGTATACGATGCATCATTTTGTAATACTCCTAATGCAAAATTGCCAATGTCTTGAAAAAAATCTCTACTGTGAAATAATCAATCGGCTATCAATTCATTAATTTATACTGGAAGTGAAATTTCAACTCCGGTACTGACTGACGGTGTTAGTGGATGGAGCCAGCGATCCGTTAATTTTAGCTTAGCTGGATTTTGTATTGATTTATTTTTCATTTACTTATTTATTTTTTCGTAGCTACTTCGTCTTGTTAAAACACTTGTACATTTGGAACCACCGCGGTCGCTTGATGCTATAGGTCGTTAAATGGAGGTTGTAACTTGAGCGAGATCGCCTTTACACGTTTCAGGGAAACAGGCCCGACATATCACAAGGGTAGTGTGTACTTATTGGTATTGATAAGGCGTTTCGTTCAACAGGGAACAATAGAAATTCGGGAATGTAATTGAAAACCGTTTTCGTATTCATGACATCTACGAGATTTGGATAGGTCTTTATTGCTTATAAAAGAAACTACCAACACGACATGGTAAATTGGGTCCTATATGGATGGAAACTGGACAAATATCTGCATGTGACCATATAAGTTTTACCCATGTTGAACGCAAAGAAGACCCGTGCTAAACAGCACAAAATGACGAAAAAAAAACCAACTTAATTTCATATATTGCCCATGTGGGTGCCATAAGATTTCATATTGGTATTTCGTTGGGATATCAAAGCCGATTTGGAACAATATGGGTCATTGGTGAGCATGTTTATGCCGATCCTTGTCTTAAACGCTGTCTAATTAGGACTAAAGGTAATACAGGACCACGTCGGTCATTGGTAGGCAATATTATCGCCCATACTGGTTCCACGTGTTATTAGATTGAACCGGCATAGGTTGATCATATGGACCTATTATTGTCCTGGGTAAGATATCAAGATCTATACAACAAATCGCTTGGCCTGACCCCATGATAAATTACAGGCGGTATTACTAAATTGTACAATAACGGTGCAAATTCTTCGAGGAAGTTATCTTAGACATTTCGACAGAAAACTGGTAAAATAGCTTAAGAACATGGTAGAACATTATATCTTTACCTAGGAAAGGATTTAATTTAACCCTTTTCCAGTAAGTCTCTCCTGGAAAAATCTGTGGAAAACATTGTAAGAGGCAATTCCTTCATTTTCCACTATGTTTTCTGCCAAGAATTGCAAAGAATTGTAAAATTTCATCAGCTTAAAGATGTTTTCTACAATCAATTCCTTCCGTAGAAATCTCATACTTTTTTCATTTTGTAGGCCAAAACATGCTTAATCTTAATTTGCAAAGAAAAAAGGGTCACCTAATCAGATTTTGTATAAATCGGTTTCAAATTCAACATTTGATTGAGGAGCATGTTCTTTGAAAGGCAAACAAATCTTTTTCATCATGCAATTGACGTTGTCTAGAGGGTTAGGAAATTTAACATAACTAACTTTCCGTTAATCTCCTGTCATAAATGGACCGAAAGCTTTATTTTGCAATGGCATTAGAATTAGAATATCCGGGAACAAATCGTGATATCTTCCGATTGTTGCATAAATACTTATAGAAAACACAATCTTTATCGATTTGGTTGACACTTTACACATATTTGTATACGCATTGTATATGAGTCTTAATTTGTGAAAATGTGAGAAGAATCACATGCGTGCTTTGTTCTTTATTCAAGATTGTTTGAATGCTAGGTAAAGTGAATGCACAAAACACAGAACCCGAAATCGTCATTTAAGCATTTCCTGTTTTGCAAAATTTAGACCTGTCCAAATTCAAAGGCTTTGCAGACGAAGCTATGATTTCAATTTGATTTAAAAAATAACTATTCATTAGGGTAGAAAATATTTTGGAAAAAGAAGAAATTGCTTGTCACAAGCAATTTCTTCTTTTTCTACAATATTTTCTCTTTTATAAAACGTAAAAAACCAGGGATTGAAAAGGAAAGGGTTAAGCCTCTTCCAATTTGGACTATTCTAAAATGTTGTCGTCTGGGAATGGGTTAGAGGATGTTCAAGGGTAGTAAACCCTAAACATATTTAAAAGTCCCATAGTGTCATAGTTTGGATAGATTGATTGAATGGGGTTTGACGCCACTTTAACATTATTTCAGTCATATCGCGGCGGCTTGAGCATCTAACAACGGATTCCTGGTATTTCTTACACCGGGACTACCACTACATCCTTTCCTAGCCTACAACTGCTATCCCACTTAGGTTTACGATTATTCACGCGTTTGTGAGAGACAAATGTCGGAAAGGATATGTGCCGCCGCCGGGGATCGAACCCATGACATCCCATGATTGAAGATTAGGAGTCTGACGCGGTACCGACTGGCTATAACGGCGGCATCATAGTTTGGAAGTTCTTGAAGTGAATTTTTTCTTAACTAACGCTGGTGCCTAAAGTAAATACTCAATCAGCGAGCTCTACCGCAAAACCTGTTCAAAATTGGCCCTTTGAACAGGCAGTGACTTGAAGCTTTTTACCCGGCCTGGGCATACACTAAATACGCAAATGTCGATTTCTAGGTTTGGCATGCACTGTCTTCGCTTGTAAATTCGAAAGATGTCAGACAAACTTATAAGATAAAATAGTCTTAACCCATTTCCAAACACTGATGCTTTATGAAGACCTTAAGAAATACTATCATGGAAAACATTGTGGGAAAAGGAGAATTTGCTTGTAGCAAGCAATTTCTCCCTTTCTCACTATGTTTTCTACTCTATTTGGCACTTTTTTCTAATTTTAGCACAATTCGAAATTTGTAAGAAGCGTTTTTTCTACCCTATTTGACATGTATGTATTTATTTTAGCACAATTCAAAATGTCATCTGCAACTTCTTTGGTTTTGGACCAGTCTAATTTGTGTGTCGTGGGGGTGATAGGTGACAATGGGATAAAACCTTCATTATTACGGTATTTGGAAATGATATTTGCTTACCTTGAAAATACCGAATTATAATACACATTGCTTCCCCAAATATGAAATTCCGCAACAACATCACAGCCACGAGGGTGAACGGCATGCATAGCACGGACAATAGCATGTCACTCACGGCCAAGTTTAACAAAAACATGTTTGTAATAGTTCGCATCTTCTTCTCTCGTATTAAAGTTAGAATCACTAGAATGTTTCCAACCACTGACAGAACGAAGATGATAGAATATAACCCAAGACTCAGTTCTGCGGTCATGACATTTACACTTGTAGGTTGACCGTCTTTTGAATTGTTCGAAGTTTGATTGAAATCCGACATACTGATATCCGGCATACTTAATCAAAATAGAAGAGTCTACTGTGAGCAAAATTTCCGTATAATTAAATGAAACCACAATCTATCCATTTCTGTGAAATTCCTGTTTCTTACGTCCTTCTGTTTTCAAACTTTAGAAAATATTGTGGAAAAAGAAGAAATTGCTTGTCGAAAGCAATTTCTTCTTATTCCGCAATATTTTCTACCCTACTGAATGCTTTTTTTAATGAAATATCGATTTTGAATTTCCGTCTGAAAAAACCTTGAATTTTGACTGGTCTAAAATTTTGAAATAAAGTAAAGGTTAAAGGTTGTGCGTTTAGCTAAATATATGATTCGTTCTCTATCGTTTCTCTCTATATTGTAGGTAGAATTTACAAACGATGTTTTACACTTCTTCACATTATTATTCTATGCACTAATACCCTGTCTTTACCACAATATTCTAAATTCTTAATTGGTTATAAAAATTTACCTATTAAAACACATCCCCTTTTCTTATGATCTTGAAGAAACATGATCTGTAATTTATTATAGAAAATGAAATTTTTTTAGATATTGCTTAAAACAAGTATTTTTAAAAAATAATCCATAGGTTACTTGCCTTAACGACACAAACAAATTTTAATAAGCACGATGTTTAATTGTTGTCTGTATCCTCTTTGAGTAAGGACCATTCTAAATTGTGAGTGTGTTCGGTAACTGCTTAAATAGCCCGATTTTATTTGCTCTTAAAATATTTAAACTATAATATGCATACTTATCGAACACAAAATATTCCAGTCTGTAAGAATAATAATAATAATAAAAAAGATTAAAATGCAGTTCAAATTTAACTAAAATCGGTCATACTCGTTCTATCTCATACAGATAAAACCAGAATATAATTCGCCCCTATTATTACAGTCAAATCGTTAAAATCCGCCTGTGAATAGCTGTCGAGCGCTCGAGATGATACAACAAAAATACAAGAAATCTCTCTGTCACACCAATTCCAATACGATTGCGGTAGTATTCACTCCCCTATTATACCCAGCAGATTTCATTGGGTCTCATCCCCACATACGATCTAGGTATAAAACTGGGAGCCGTCGATGGTGGACCAAAATATCATAACTACAGCTTTCTTCTGTTTGACATTTTCGTCGCCAACCGCTGAATTGAACAATCGCTGGCCTCAACCACTGACTCCCTAGGCCCGCCCATTAACTCCGACAGGAAGTTCTAATTTGGTTTTAACGGCGTTATTTTGCCAAATTTGTGTCCAGTAGCATGTAACAAAAACCTAAAATGGTTGGTTGGTGACCTATAAGTTGTAACTACAGCTTGAATAAGCTGAAGTTACGACGTTTTAGTCGCCAAACCAATAAAAAAAAGTTAACAAAATGGCGGCCAATGTTGGAGTTGAAAGCTAAATTCCGGACTTGATTTGATTGGTCGGTATATTCCTTGACTGACGATTGAATTACAGAGCTGTTGTTGTTGTTTTCAAGGTTCTTTTTGATAATTAATTATATTTTAGTTATATCTCAACCCTTTCCCGTACTATCACTAATTTTTACGTCTCTGTCAAATCATTCTTAAGGAAATATTATAGACAAGCAATTTATTCTCTTTCCACAATGTTTTTATAATGTCATCCGTTACTATTTTGATTTAGGACAAGTCTATAATTTGGAAGTAAAGTAAATGTTCTGAAGGGCCTCAAACAATCACTGCCAAAAAACAAACCGCCCATTTAACGAAGGTATATTGTTCTTCATTTTCTAGTTAGTAAGAGAGAGGTGATACATTTTATAAAGCCTTTTTTTCCCACCAACCGATCTCCGACATCGCTGTTCGACTGAAGTAAACAAAGAAATTATGTTGTAAAAATGTGTTCAGCGGCTTACAATAGAAAAAAAAATGGTTGGTTGGTTGGATCCATTGACGTCGTAACTACAGCTTGAATAAGCTGCAGTTACGACGTTTAAATCGCTAAACCAACAAAAATTGCTAAACATGATCGATGGAGCTCAAAGTTCACGTCCGGTCTAAATTAACGTTTCATTGGTCAAACGATGTCTTGGTTGACAGTAGCGATTCGTCAAGTATCGATATTATTTCTGTTGGGGTCGAGGATCTAACTCATTCTCAGGGAGTGACAGCCTATCGCTTTACTGACTGACCTTACCGGGTTCGGCTAACTTTTCGATTAACCAATTACGAGACAGCAGGTTTTAGACTGGTCATGATTGAAACGAGTTGCAAACGACGATTTAAAAAAAAATATGAAATTTTAGATTTTTCTTCAACTTTCTGGATAGAAAACTTTTTGTAAAATGAAGAATACATTAATTACAGTTGTTCATTTTAATGGTTATTGTGTTGGAATGGGCTAAGAATTTATGTTTATAAGCCTTTCACACTTTTTAATACTTGTAAGGGCGACGAGGGTCACGGGTTTGAATCCTGCCGGTATCGTTGTTAACGTCCGTGTATCCAAAGCTCCAACACGGGTCAAACAAGCACATTTTCAAAATCGATCAAATACGAGCATATTGATCCTAGTGAGACTGCATGGACTTTGCAGGTGATCAATACTCTTTTGGGTGACAGTTTTCTATATCAAAATTTATTTTCTTCTGAAATTTTCATTTACGAATATTTTATATCCTGTCATAGTAACATTAGATTTGTTGATTTAATCGTCTAGAGAGCCCCAGTACCTATGGTTTTATGTATTTCTATTTGGATACAGCGTCTAAAGTACGAATATAGATTACGATTTAAGTTATTACACACAGACACATGGCCTCTGGAGACAAACAGATATTTGAGAATGATTCAATCTGTCTTCTGTCATAGTGCATAGTTTTAACGTGAGCCTAAATTTATATGTTTCCTTTCCTTCTTCGACGAACAACTTACGGCTTTTTTAAACAGCAAAATCATCATTTTTATAGACCATATCAACCTATTATCTGTCTTTTATGTTCTTACATGCACACTTATTCAGTTTTGTTTCAGCACAGAATTTCGCTTGAATGCGTTTCATATTGCTTGATGAGTATTTGTGCTTCTGGAAAATGTAACGTTTGTTCGGTTAATGGAAGATATAATGAACATTTTTTTAGCTCGACTTTTCGAAGAATAAAGGGGTGGGGTATTCCAGTCATCGGAACGTTGGCATTGGTCCTTCTGATCGTCCCTTTTTTCGACAAAGAAATTCTCTATTTAGATTTTACGTGCAACTGCCATCTCTGTTATATCTCTATACCAACTAATACTTTTCCTCACACCTTCCACTAGGCAAATTCGTTACTCGGGCATTCATTTTAGTGGAATTATAACCCCAGTTTTACTAAGAACATAAATTTCTGGATATTTTCTTATCTCTATTACAACTTTCCACCGGCAACTCTTGTTTCTCTTTAAAACATTATAGCAATGTAAGTATAAAGTTTTGTAACTGAAGGTTTCCCCACTGTCAATCACAGAACCAATCGACCAATCAAATCTTTCATTTAGACCGGAAGTAAACTTTGGACTTTTGACATTTGCCAACATTTGTGAGAAGCATTTTCGTTGGTCTGGTGACTTAAACATCGTAATTACAGCTTTATTATTACAGCTTATTCAAGCTGTATTTACAACGTTTTGGTCGCCAACCAACCATTTTACTTTTTTGTTATGTGTCAGTGGCCATACATTCTGCAAAATGACGGCGTATTTTATCGTAGTGGAAATTCTTGCCGGATCTCAGTGGACGTGCCTAGCGATGAGTCAATTCTGATTCCAAATTATAAGCGATAGATTTTGTTTCCATCCATTATAATTTAATTGTTAGTTTCGTCTATCAAAAACGAGCAATCTGATTGGTCGAAAAATTTAATTCATACCTCCATGAACAAAATTTTGAGCACGCAGCCATTTTAAATGCTTCCGCACAAAATAGTTCCATACAAAAAAGTATCAAAAGATGTAAAGTTTTGCTTTGTGCGCTCCATGCTATTAAATTATAAGAAATGAAGGGAAATGTTTTTGTTTTCATGGAGGTATGAACCGAAAAAACTAATCACACTTATGTATGAATCCGCTTCGCGTATTCATACAGTGTGATTAGTTTTTTTCGGTTCATACCTCCATGAAAACAAAAAATATTCTCTTCATCTCTTAATTGTTTCATATTGTCGTTTAACGTGATAGTTAACCCATTCTCACGCAATGACGCTTTTTGACACTCTAAGATAAGACTTTGGGATACATGTTTCTTTAGCCGATATCCATTTTAAACTGTTTTCTCTAATTTGCGTATTTTCACTTACTTTGTTTTAAGATCAGCTGCTCGACTTTTTTACACCGCTAAAATAAGAAAACATTGAGAGAAATTTGAAATAACATGCATTTTTTTCCAAATAATAACATGTTTCTTTAGCCGATATCCAGTTTACACTGTCTAATTTGCGTATTTTCACTTACTTTGTTTTAAGATCAGCTGCGCGACTTTTTTACACCGCTAAAACAAGAAAACATTGAGAGAAATTTTGAAATAGCATGCATTTTTTTCCAAATAATAACATGTCTCTTAGCCGGTATCCAGTTTACACTGTTTTCTCTAATTTGAGTATTTTCACCTTCTTTGTTTTAAGATCAGCTGCTCGACTTTTTTACACTGCTAAGATAAGAAAACATTGAGAGAAAATTTGAAATAGCATGCATTTTTTTCCAAAGTATTTAAAATGGTTTTAGTGAGATGTGAAAACCTTCATTTGCTCATCAGCGCGTTATGACCGAAAGCTGGCGGCAAAATAAGCCCAGGGCTTTCATTTTTGTTCAAGATTCATTACACGCAAGTAATTCGTTCTAGCATTTCACAAGAGCTAGGCTCGTATTTTTAATCATGAATTGCAAAATCACGTTACGCCGTGTAATCGAGCGTTAGAGAATAATGAGACAAAAAAAACAAGATTTTTCTATTGTATCGTTGGCCGTGATGTTTCAGAAGATCCTTCGTAATAAAGTTTGTGGCTGTATTGTTATGTTAATTGAAATAAGATACAGTTCCCAATTTTTCGAACATGTTTGCGGTATATGTCATTTTTAACTAGCAAAGCGACAGCTTTGCTAGCTTAAGATAACAGACAAAATTTCGAGGTCGTCTCAAAGTTCACTGAGTGCAAACTGCCACTGGAGGCTTAACCACTAAATTCGTTAAATGCCTACGCCATTAAAAGTAGTTCTTATGTATTTCAGGAATATTGCAAACTCTATTCAAATTGTAGAGAACTCTATCAAAGTCATGCTATTTAACCCATCCCCAATCAGTTCCGCTTTTTAAGCATCTCAAGAAAAAAGCTTCGGAAAACATTGTGGACAATGAAGAAATTGCTTGTAACAAGCAATTTCTTCAATGTCCACAATGTTTTCTACCCAACAAGTGAAATATTGTCTAAATTCAACCATGCTTTGCTAGCTTACAGTACTTTTCAGTACTTTGATTTACTATATCGTCATGAATTGAAACATCGATCAACCAACCAAATCATGAATTTAAACCGGATGTGAACTTTGAAGTTCGACATATAACTGTAAGAAATTGGTTGGTTTTTGGCGATTTAAACGTTGTAACTATAGCTTATTCAAGCCCCACCAAAAAGGTTTGGGATGCAAACCAACCATTTTAATTTTTGTTATGATGCTACTGAACATGTCTCTCTTTCATGTATGAATGATATAGTATATGTTACAACTTACCCATTTTACTAGACGGCAAAATATTAGGCCGGTCAGGATTGAAAGGAGTTGCAACCAACAATTTAAAATTAATGAAAATTTAGGTTTTTACAACTTATCGGGTTGAAAACATTGTGTAAAATGTAGAAATTGCTAGGTTCAAGCAATTTCAACATATTTCACAATGTTCGCCCAATTATCTTTCTCGAGGAGCGTCAAAAAGCGTCGTTGTGTGGCAATGGATTAAGAAAATTTGCGAAATGTTAAAAAGCCTGGAATTTCTGACGAGTCATCTGCAAATTGTTTCGACTAACCAGGATTGTCATTTTTTTGTTTGATCGTCCATCCGTTAGTTTGTCCGTTCAAAGAATAGTACTTATACATTCCTAGACATTTAAATTTGACATAGCACCGATAATTGACGCTACCCAAGCCCTTTGACTCATACAGAAAGTTTCACTTCGATATTTAACGGCTTTGTTTTGCAAAATGTATGCCCATGAACATGTGAGATAAAAGTAAAATCGTTGGTTGGCGACTAAAAGGACGTAACTACAGCTTGGATAAGCTTCAGTCACGACGTTTAAGTCGCCAAACCATCAAAAATGGTTCACATTAATGTCGGTCATTTTCAGAGTTCAAAATCACTTCAGGTTAAATAAATGATTTATTCGGTCGATTGATTCTTTGAACATTTGAATAATAGCCGCGATTTGTCAAATGACCAAACGCTGGCCCCGCCCACTGACTCCTTATGCCCCGCCCATTATCTCCGACATGAAGTTCCGCTTCCATTTTTAACGGCAATATTTTGAAAAAAATGTGGTCAGTAGCTCGTAACAAAAATGTAAAAAGGTTGGTTGGTGAAGTAAACGTTGTAACTACAGCTTGAATTAGCAGTTATCATATCTATTTTTTCAAGAACTAGTAAGCCTTATTTTAGTGCAAACAATAATATATATAATCAGAATTGAGGAATCGCCGCTTTCCGCCAACAAAATATCGATTGACCAATCAAATCATTCGCGTAGACCAGAAGTAAACTCAGTCATTGAATGTAAGAATTTTTATTGGTTTGGAGACTTAAACGTGGAAACAACAGCTTGTTCAACTGTAGGTACGACTTTCAGGTCAGCAGCCAACGAATTCTGGCTTTACTTTATGCTTCTAGTTTATGTCTCAGAACACATATTTAACAAAATAAAGTCGTTCATTACTTCTCTCAAAGTTACTTGCTAGAATGAAGTGGGCATGTCCAGCGATTCGTCTAATAAGAATATTTCTAAGAGATGAAGAGAATATTTTTTGTTTTCATGGAGGTATGCACCGAAAAAACTAATCACACTGTATAAATACGCGAAGCGGATTCATACATAAATGTGATAAGGTTTTTTTGGGTTCATACCTCCATGAAAACAAAAAAAAAGTATTTTCTTCATTTCTTATGATTTGATAGCACCGGGCGAAAAGAGCAAAAACTTCACAAATTTTGATACGTATGGGACTATTTTGTGCGGAATCACACTAAAATTACTGCGTGCTCTAAATTTTGTTCATGGAGTTATGAATTTTTTTTTTCGACCAATCAGAACACCCGTTTTTGATAGACGAAACTAAAAATTAAATTATTAATCGAAAACATAAGTTTTCTTTTTTCATTCTGAATTTCTCTAATTTGTAATCTTTACTACGATATATATCGTCGGTGGTTCATCAAACTTCGTAAATACAGCTTAAGTGAAGACATTTTGATAGCTCACCGACAATTAACTGTTGTTCAGCAAATAACAGCGCAACAGCCTATTTCTATCATTTTAGGAATACTAGACGAAAGTATTGGAAAGACAAAACCGTTCATCTGTGGATTGTTCGTTGGACCTCTGTACACCACAAGTATTAGATTTGTGGGTTGGTCACAAAATTGATGGATTGCGTAATCAAGTTTCCGCATCGTTGTAGTTGAATGACATTCGTATACATTTACCTATTTGTAATTATCGTTAATATAAATTCTGGTCATAATTCGGCAGAAAAACAGTGCATTCTCTCCGAATGCCCCCCCCCCCTTATAGATATATATATATTCACACATCGGTATTCGCTTCCTATTTTGGCGATATTTCGTACAGATTGCATAGAATCTAGCGTTCTTCTGATATGTTAGTTGATTTTAGCTGGAAATGCTAGACGAGTTATGTTAATAAATAACCTTTCGGAATTGCTGTAAAATGAAAGGATTGAAAGCACTGATAGAACTTATTAAAAAATTAATATTTCTTCTAGAAATCAATTTCATAAACAACTCTGGCTGGAAATGTACAAGCATGAGGCGTAGACCAAGATCAGACTGCACTTATGTGCAGGCTGATCTTGGTCTACACCTCCTGTTAAAACCGGATTATTCCGGGTTCAGCATGACAAGGATTAAGATCACTGGCCACTCATCCATCGTGAGTTTAGGTGTTTAGGGTGAGTATTCGTATTCTACTAATTAACCTGTAGGTTAATCTTGATGAAAACTTGATCTCAATAAAACTTCTGAAAAACACTGTTAAATGTTGCTAAATTCTCGACAAGGCATACAAAAATAGCTAATACCAGTGATGTAGGAAAAATATCGACCCATGCTAGGCTAAACAGATTCAAAGCTGTTTGCATTTATCAGATTTTCTTTAGGTAAAAAGCTGGCCCTACCCTTATTCCATTAACACGTTTAGAAGTAGCAATCCTCTTCGACCTCTGCTTGATCTACCTATTTTCAGATATTTGTACTACTGAGTTCCAGACTGGTCTTTTCGATTGGCGTGTCGCAAATAATTCCAAGAACGACTATGCCAAGGCTAAAGTTACGAAGTTTTTTTATATACCTTATCGTACGACAAATTTCCGTCTTTGTGTATACTCCCGATCTTTAATACAATGTAACCTCTTTGTCCAGTATGTTGAAACGAGACTCATGTGAGCATTGTAGACTAATGATGATCTCTTGTCGACTGAACCACCAAGAGGCAGAAATATAGGCTTATTGTGAATTTATGTAAAGTTCTGTATTATATCAAGTAATCTAATTATTGGCTGCCAGATAGGCCGGGATCGCCGACTCGTATTATGAAATTAATTTTGTTGGCAATGTGGTGATTGTTCTGTTTGTAATGACATTAATGGTTCAAGTAAATGTAGTACGGCGGTATACCAAAAAGAGTGAGTTATTAACCAGAAGTGACCTAAACTGGAAATTGCTCCCATTGAATGAGTCGTCGTAGAGGTTAAGAAGGAATCAATCAAACAAACAAACAAACAAAAAAACGAAAGAAAGTTCTGTCTAAAGGACGGAACTTTCTTTCGCTTTTTGTTTGTTTGTTCAGTTTATAAAACTAGCACCGGTCATACCCAGGAATTAGAGATGGATTAGTGATCTACGCCGGGTGATAGAACGTTAAAAATGATCCTTATTTTGTTGTATATGCAGATTCCTGCATCTTTTTTTTGTCATTGGTTTGAATTTGTCGCATGTTCGATTTGGTCACAGGTTTGATTCCCTCGCAGGTTCGATTTGGTACAATATATGTACGCAATAGGATGACAGCGTGCTCAGTCAACCTGCCATTGTCATAGAAAATAATAAAGACATTAATTTGACTGTTATTTTGACGTTAATAGTCTAGACACAACTGACGGATCGCTGATCACGACAGTGGCCCAGACAGGAATGTCGTAACGTACAGGATGTACCCTCATACATCCGCGACAGCAAATTATCTACCCATTCCTTAAATTCTGTAACAAGGCCCTCTAATATCGAGGCTGCTGAGGCACCTAAAAACGGATTCCTGGCATATCTCGCACCAGAACCACCACTAGATTCTTTCCTACCGCCTTCAGCTGCTATTCTAAGCTGGTTTATGACTTAAAAAACAACTTAATATTGTTACAATATCTTTTACGACAGAAAGAACGATTAGCCTTTACACAATTTTCTAGATATCACAGCGGTTCGCTATGATTTGGACATTAGAACACATTCAAAAGATTATTAGATTCAGCAAAGATCAAAGAAACCGAGAGCTGCCAAGATATGGATCTGTTTTGCTAAATGGTTATTGGTTTCGTACACTTCAGTCGCCAACAGAGAGAAGTATATTTTCAGGAATCCAACACCCTTTCAGCCGAGATTGTGTAGTATTAAAGTATAACTCTTTTTTTTAATAATTTATGACCTCTGCATTTACGAAATAAATTTTCTACTGTGTATTCATGCGGGATTTTTTTTTAACAATAGTCTGTCGCAATTGCATTTGTGGGATAAGACGTATTTTATTATTTGAACATCGTTTGAAAAGTTATAAAGGGAAGCTTGTGTTGCAAGCATAAAATAATTTTGATTTTTTTTTCCTGTTTCCTTTTCGGTAACACATTTTTTTATCGAATTCGTGACCTTTTCTGAAATTATTGGTAGAGGCGTCGGTAAATAATCTTAAATTTTATTTCAGGATTTCTTTTGTGAGAAATTTTGTCCCGAGAGCCACAGAGCCTTTCAAAGATTTACTTTCATTGGCTAGCAATGCGTCAGCTTTGATAGCTTAAGTTAACAGACATAATCTTGAGGTATTCTAAAAGTTCAACAAGTGCAAACTGCCACTGGAGGCTTAACCAGTAATTCCATTGAATACCTAAGCCATACAAAAATAGTTCTTATGAATTTCAGGAAAATTGCAAACTCTATTTGAATTGTAAAGGACTATTTTTAAAGCACGCTATTTAACACATTCCAAATAAATTCCGCTTTTTAAGCATCTCAAGAAAAAAGCTTTGTAAAACATCGTGGACAATCAAGAAATTGTTTGTAACATGATAACCTTTAGCAAAGAATATTATTTAATAAGATTATGCTTTGCTAGCTTACAGTACTTTCAGTACTTTGATTTAAGAATTACTCGGTATTAAACGTCGTAGTCTTGCCTGCAGAGAAGAGTTCAACACTGGATACAATAATAGACGTAGCCTTAGGAAATCGAAGTACTGAAAGTAATTAAATCTAGCAAAGCATAGTTTTGTTACAAAAAAATCTTAGACTGGCTCAAATTGAAAGAAGTTCCAGACTACCATTTCAAATCAGTGAAATTTTGAAAACCCTTTCCTTGTAGGTAGAAAACATTGTGGACAATGAAGAAATTGCTTGTTACAAGCAATTTCTTCATTGTCCACAATTATTTCGAAAGCAGCTTTCTTGAGATGCAAGTTAGCTAAAAATACCTAGGAGATAAACTTGCAGGCATAGTTTGCAATATTCCTGAGATGCATATGAACCATTTGTTATGGCGAAGGCATTCATTGGAATTACTGGTTAAGCCTCCACTGGCAGTTTGCACTCGTTGAACTCTGAGTAGACCTCAATTTTTTGTCAGTTAACTTAAGCCATCAAAGCTGTCGCATTGCTAGCTAAAAAAAATAATGAAAAACAAATGTAGAACTTCTCAACAACGTGCACATTTAAAGTAATGGACGTAGCTTTAGGAAAAATTAAAGAAAAGAACATAAGTAGACAATCCCAACAACGTGCTAATTGACATTTGAAAAAACATACCGACTGCTGAGCGCAATACTATTCTAAGTCACTTTTTTGCAAAAATGAGTGGATTTTTTTTTTCATTATCATTAATGTCTTTAACCAATACATATTCTGTCAAAATTACAAGTGCTAAATCACAATAAAATTTAGTTATTCCTTATTTCTATAATACTCTATCTTAGAATGTTATTATTTTCCCCCGCAATACTGTTCTAAGTTGACTGGAATTAGTATTGCAGAAGATTAATGAAAAAAAAAAAAGATTTAACTTTTCGACTGCAATACTATTCTATGAGAAAGTGTATTCATGAAATTTATGTGTATATTGATTTTTAGCTTGTTTACATGTTTATTTGTTAAATATAAATTATCACCTTGCTAGTGACAACTTATTACTGGTTGACATCATTAGCTACGATTTGATGATCAGATAATACAGTAAGATTTTAGGTTCAAACATTACTTTTAAAGGTAATGCCCTTATTTATTCCACAAAAATGAAACATTTTAATCTGTTTATAGAATTAAGTACTCAATAACCTTTAAAAATTGATTTATAAATTGTAATGTTCAAAGATTTTTGAGGAAAATAAAATAATTCAGTCTCTTTGCAACAAGCTCCAAGAATCGGCTGGTTGTTCTTAAAACAGTTGTGGAAAAATTGAGCAAAAAGATCGCGAACTATTTGCTTTAACTATTCCATTGTACAAATACTTTTTCTTTTAATCAATCCATCGCCACACAGTCTAGTGCATTCTTACCAGTGAAGATACATACCTAATGAAAACAGGGTGATAATAAAGTTAATGTAAATGTAATGACTTACTTGTTATTTTTTCAATATAAGGGCTGATTGTAGAAGTGAGGATGTAGATGGGATTAATGTTAGAGCTAATGGTAGAAGTACTACTATGATGAAAGGTATGTGAAAGCTTTTGGTAGAAGCATTGGTATATATGACAGTAATTTTAGACCAATAAGGTAGCTGATGGTAGAAGTAATAGTGTAGATGAGAATAATGAGAGAGTTGATGGTAGATTGATTATTTGAATGGGGTTTAACGCCATTTTTAATAGTATTTTAGTCATACCGCAACGGCTGGAGCACCTAACAATGGATTCCCGGTATTTCTCACACCAGTACTACCACTACATCTTTTCCTAGCCTCCAGCTGCTATCCTACCTAGGTTAACAATTATCCACCCTTTGGTGAGGGACAAATGTCGCAAAGGATATGTGCCGCCGCCGGGGATCGAGAGATGATGGTAGAACTGTTGGGGGAAGATGTGAGGAATGAGAGAGCTGATGGTAGATGAGAAGGTGAAGATTGGAGAAATGTGAGAAATGGCTGTAGAAGAGAAGGAGCTGTTTGTAGAAGTGATTTTGTAATATGTGTAATGGGAGAGATGGTGGTAGAAAGTAATAATTGATATAGTTCAGAGTAATGTGAGAGATGATGGTAGAAGAGATTGTATAGATGAAAGTAATATGAGAGCTGGCGGTGGAAGTACTGATAAAGAAGGGAGTAATGTGAGAGTTGACAGTATAAAATAGTTATATAGATGAGAGTAATGAGAGAGCTGATGGTAGAGGAGAAGGTGTAGATGGGTATAGTGTGAGAGCTGATAGTGTTGGTGTGAGTAATGTAAGAGCTGATGGTAAAAATTAGTTTAGATGAGAGTAATGTAAGAGCTGATGGTAGATGTATGAGCATAAATCAGAATAATGTGAGAGCTAGCAGTAGAAGTAATGAAAATGGGAGTACTGTGAGAACCTGGTGATATAGATGAAAGACATGTTAGAGCTGATGGTTAGTTAAGAGATATAGATGAGAGTAATATGACAACTGGTGATATAAAAGGATGTGTATATGATAGTACAGAGAAAGCTGATGGAAGAAGTATATCTGTGTTGGTTAGAGTAACATGAGAGCTGAGGGTATAATATGACAGCTGATGGTGGAAAAAGTGATATAGATGAGAGTAATGTGAGAACTGATGGTAGAATAGATGGTGTCGATGGAAGTAATGCTAGAGCTGATGGTAGAAGTAAAGGTGTAGAGGATAATAACGTGAGAGCTGGTGGTGAACTGAAGTTGAGTACTGATGGTAGAAATGATATTGAAAGTTGTGTGAGAGCTGATGTTAGAAGTTAAGATATAGATTAGAGTAAAATGAGAGCGAATGGTAGAAGATGAGGATTAGAGTAATGTGAGAACTGATGGTAGAAGTGAAGGTGTGGATTAAAATTAAGTAAGAGCTTATGGTACAAGTTATGGTGAAGATGTAAAGAATGAACGCTCATGGCAAAAGTGATGGTGTTGATGAGAGTAATGTGAGAGCTGATGGTTGAAGTGAAGGTGCGGACTAGAGTAAAGTGGGAGCTTATGGTGTAGATGAGTGTAATGTGAGAGCTGATAGTAGAAGTTTTGATATAGATGAGAGTATTGTGAGAGCTGACGGTAGAAGGTTTATCAAAATTAGACTTATGTAAGAGCTGATTGTAAAAATCGGTGAAGATGTGAGTTTGATGAGATCTGAAGGTTTAAGTTAGAGCTGATGGTAGAAGTATCTGTGTTACTCAGAGGTAATGTGACAGCTGGTAAAAGTATTGGTGTTGAAGAGAGTTACGTGAGGGCTGATGGTAGTAATGGTGTTAAAGATTAGAGTAATGTGAGCGCAGATTGCAGTAATGATCAAGATCTTAGGCAAGCAGTGACAGGATAGAACGTTATAATTACGGCATAATTGGCATTAATACAGGTAATGAAGACAGCATTGATGTGTAAGAGAGAAAATGGTTTAAAGATGTAGAAAGGGGTACAGAGAACCAGAATTGTGGAGTAGAATGGTAAGTAAAAGACAAAGAATGTGTGGATTGTCATATATGTATAAATCAGGTTTTACAACAATAAAAAAAGGGCAAGAGAATTAAAAACGGGATGTGGTTTAAAATTTTCGTTTAAATGCAATACCAAACTTTCAGAGGTTAACAGAAAAGACATATTCCTCTGGTAAGTATTGAAAAGACATAGGCAGTTTTTGCAAAGATTTGAACATAAACATAAACATGGCCAGTCCGTATTTCGTTTCGACTGACGGTCATAAGGGTGTGACACCTGTAAAAGTACGCATAGTTTCTCTCCTTCTTTCAGAGACTGAATTCCTCTGTTAGTTAAACGAAGTAATCTGCAATTTCAGACTTTTTTTACCTGCTAACTATAAGAAATGATTCAACAATCGTATTTTCACTATTTAATATAAATCACAACTTTCAAAAAATGATAGAAATTCCATGTTTTCAATCCTTTTTGTACTTATTGTACTATATAAACTTTATATTTTTAACTGTAAATATGTTGTTTTGTTACACATTTCTATGTTGGTCAGTTGCTTTTCTCTATGTTTTCCTCCCAGTGTGTTTCATCATGCTACCTACTTAAATATATAAAAGGGGTGTTATTCAATTTCTTTTCATCAAATAAGAGTCATTTCTTCAAACCTATTTGAGTCTGTTTGTGCAATCTGCATGTTGCGAGTGTTGTGCTTACTTATTGTGAATCAAATTGCAACATGGCCAGATTAAAAAGTTATTCTCACACGAAGTCATTCGTAACATTCAGGCTGCACTTCAGGTTCAGACTGCTGATAAGCTTTTTATTTTTCATCATGCTTCAAAGGCAACCAGGAGCGTTCATATTGCTCTACATAAGTGCAAATGTGATTTGTGGTAAAAACAAAAGAGCCCACTTCAGAAAACTTTACGTTATACATAAGAAGCAAATTTTTGACTTAACGTTTCCTTGGAAATTAGTTTTTGAACTTAATATTGCACTGTCATTATGGGTCGTATTGCTCTTGGGGCTGTGTGGGGATGTGCATCCAAATCCAGGTCCTTTCAATTCTAATGTTTCAGATGACTCTGCTGATGATGAAACCTATTTGAGTCTGTTTGTGCAATCTGCATGTTGCGAGTGTTGTGCTTACTTATTGTGAATCAAATTGCAACATGGCCAGATTAAAAAGTTATTCTCACACGAAGTCATTCGTAACATTCAGGCTGCACTTCAGGTTCAGACTGCTGATAAGCTTTTTATTTTTCATCATGCTTCAAAGGCAACCAGGAGCGTTCATATTGCTCTACATAAGTGCAAATGTGATTTGTGGTAAAAACAAAAGAGCCCACTTCAGAAAACTTTACGTTATACATAAGAAGCAAATTTTTGACTTAACGTTTCCTTGGAAATTAGTTTTTGAACTTAATATTGCACTGTCATTATGGGTCGTATTGCTCTTGGGGCTGTGTGGGGATGTGCATCCAAATCCAGGTCCTTTCAATTCTAATGTTTCAGATGACTCTGCTGATGATGAAATATATGGTTTTCTAAAATACCCTAATCATCTATCGGCGGTACACTATAATGTTCAAAGTATAAGGAATAAAATTGATATCTTGTTTTCTGAATTTTCTAAATTTGACGTAATATCATTTTCTGAAACATGGCTAAATAAGAAAATTCCTTCAAATACCCTTTTATTCCCATCTTTTCATATACCAGAGCGTAAGGATCGTGAAAACGATTCACACGGAGGAGTAATCGTTTATATCAAGAACAATATATCATACGTCAGACGATACGATTTGGAAATTGATTCACTAGAGTGTATTTGGATCCATATTAAGCTAAGTAACCACAAAAACATACTGTGTGGTGTATTTTACAGACCACCTAATTCATCATCTGAATACAATTCTTTGATTGAAGATTCAATACATATGGCCATCGATACCAGTATACAAGATATAATAATAACAGGAGATTTTAATTGGAATCAGTTCGATACATGTCATTTTAACAAAGTGATGTCCCTTTGCACACAGTTCAATCTTTTCCAGTGTATTAACGAACCTACGCACTTTACAGAGCTATCTTCATCAATAATCGATCTCCTTCTAGTATCAAACAAACGATCAGTTCTTCTAACAGGAGTAGGAGAACCTTTTCTCGACAGTCAAGTTCGATATCATTGTCCTATTTATGGGGTTTTCAATTTTATCAAACCAAAATTTAACTCGTTCAAAAGGACGATTTGGAAGTACGACGAGGGAAATTATGATGTATTTAGACTAGAGCTCCTGAACTTCGATTGGAACGCCTTAAAGAATGACGATATTGACTTGTATGCTGAAAATTTTGCAAACACAATTCTTCAAAAGGCAAAACAATTTATTCCGAATAAAGTTATTACAGTTAAACCGTATGAGCCACCGTGGTTGACAAGTGAAATTAAATATAAAATAAGACAAAGAAAAAGGTTATATAGGAAGGCTAAGACAGGTAAAAATGAACACCAATGGAAAAAATTTAGAATTCTTCGAAATAATATTTTTTCTCTTATACGCCAAAGGAAAGAGGAATACTATGAAAACTTGGCATCTAAGTTAAATTCGGGGTTTTTAACATCTCAAGACTGGTGGAAAACAATTAAACACTTTTTGAATCCGTCACAGGTATCAAGTCCTGAAATACCGCCTCTGTTTGATGAAGCCAATGACAATTTGGTTACTGATGAACTAGAAAAGGCTAACTTGTTAAATACATTTTTTGCAAGACAATCAAGTATTGATGATTCTCATAAGGAAATACCCTTGCTCAACCCAACAACTCATGAGTACTCATTGAATTTTATCATTATCACCCCTGACGAAGTCTATAATACATTGAAGGATCTAAAAATAGGGAAAGCCTCTGGTCCAGATGGTATCCATAATCGGATTTTACGCGAATGTGCGATTCCACTTTCAAATCCTCTTTGTGATCTTTATAATGCCTCTTTGAATTTGTGTGTATTACCATCATCGTGGAAAATATCTAATGTATGTCCGATTTTTAAGAGCGGTGATCCTGCGATAGCCTCGAATTATAGACCGGTTTCTCTTCTGAATACCATGGAGAAGGTCTTTGAAAAAATAATTTATAATCATGTATTTTCATATCTTTCACAAATAAATTTCTTCACCCCTTTTCAATCAGGCTTTCTACCAGGCGATTCTACGGTAAATCAAACACTTTCAATCTATCATAAAATTTGTAAAGCACTTGACAATGGGCATGAGTTTAGAATGATATTTTTTGACGTAAGTAAAGCTTTTGATAAAGTTTGGCATAAAGGTCTTTTATATAAATTGCATAATGCAGGAATCAAGGGGCGGCTATTAGAATGGTTTACTGATTACTTATCAAATAGATATCAAAGGGTGGTCCTTAATGGCAGTTTTTCTGAACTCCGTGTATTAAAAGCAGGTGTCCTTCAAGGGTCTATATTGGGTCCATTATTATTTTTAGTTTATATTAACGATATAGTCGAAAATTTGGAATCCAGTATAAACCTCTTTGCAGATGACACTAGTTTGTCACTAGAAATAGATGATCCTTATTCATGTGGAACGAAAATACAGGCAGATATAAATACTATTAATGACTGGGCAAATAAATGTATAGTCAAATTCAACCCGTTGAAATCGGAATCATTTATAATCTCTCGTAAAATAAAAAACCCTCTTCATCCTGATTTATACATGTCATCTAAGAAGATTCCAAATGTTGAAAATCATATACATTTGGGTATATTTATATCAGCCGATGGGTCTTGGGGTTGTCATATAAAACATTCTATATGTAAAGCTTGGAAAAGAATCAATATAATGCGTAGTCTTAAACATCGCTTAGATAGAAAAAACTTTACAAACTATCTATTTTTCATTTGTTCGTCCTATAATTGAATATGCCGATGTAGTATGGGATAATTGCACGAATAATTTGAAAGACGAACTCAAGAAAATTCAAATAGCAGCGGCAAGAATAACAACCGGCTGCTCAAAATTAGTATCACTAGCTGATCTTGAAAACGAGTCAGGATGGGAATCTCTCGAAGAAAGAAGGAGGAAACATAAACTTATATTGTACTTTAAAATGGTTAAGGGGGTAATTCCTGAAAACATAAGCTCGCTCGTTCCTGAAACAATCGGAAGCACATCGTCATACAGCCTGCGCGAATCTCGTAACCATAGAATTCCAGCTTGCAGAACAGAACTTTATAAAAGATCGTTTCTTCCCACAGTTGTCCAGGCCTGGAATGAATTGCCTATAGAAATTCGAGATCAAGATTCATTATCCTATTTCAAAAATTATCTAAATCGTAACAAACCTAATCCAAATAAGTTGTACTTTATTGGGAAAAGGAAGCTTCAGGTTATTCATACTCGGATAAGAAACAAATGCAGTTCTCTCAATCACCATTTGTATATGAAAAATATTGTTGAATCCCCTCTCTGTTCTTGTGGGGCGATTGAGACGAGTGAACATTTCTTCTTTGAATGTAATAAATACATCACAATAAGAAATAGACTATTAGCAACACTGGCGATTTTTGGCAATATTGATATTGAAATGCTTCTTTATGGAAAAGATCATCTAACTTTTGAACAAAATTCAACGATCTTCTCTGAGGTTCAGAGTTATATTAGAGGTAGTATGCGATTTTCGTCGTAATTAATTCTCCGGAAAGCATTCATCTTTTTCTCCTATTTGTTGTTGTTTTGTTTTTTGTATTTCTTTACATTGTTGTTGTTGCTTTCGTTTGTCACATCTAAGCACCTGAAATGTTGGAGAGTCATTCGGATAACACCCTTTACCCAATTATCTTATATATCACCTTTCAATTTTAAAATATACTTACTTAATTTTTAATCATGGAATTCACAAATTTGTTCTTTAAATTCTCTTCTCTTATACAATTTGTAAATTATTGATAAAATTCATATTCATATGTACTCATCTTGAGACACCATCAAGGAGAAGAACTTTATAAGCTTTGCTTTCGTTCTAATCCTTTTTGCATGACACTGTTAAGTATTGTAAATTATTATGTACATTTCTGATATACATGTGCAAATAAAATATGTTTAAACTAACATAAACAAGAACAGAAAGTAACAAGATTAAAAGCAGTGATGGTTATTCAAGATCACATTTTCCTTCAACCAAATAAGGGTGAATCTTTTAAAGTTTGAAAATATTTTTCCTCGTCACCATGTCAATTTCTACCCAAGTGGTTTATTACATCATTTAGAATGATACAGGTATTATCGAATTTGACAAGAGAGGTTGCCATTCAAATAGACCAAACCATGTATCTGATGAAGTTTCCTCGGTTGTTCTTACTCACATTAATTCTTTTTCTACAGTTGAAAGTCACAATACTGTAGAAAAAAATCTACTAGGTGATTTAATCATTGTTATAATGTATTAAATATTTCAACCCATCTATATAGAGGACATTGAATGTATTTCAGAGAATATAGGGATACTTTAAACAGGAATTTTCCCAAGACCTTTGAATAGATCAATGTGACTTCTGCACAGGTTGTTCTTCAACAACATTAACCTACGAAATTTGAATAATGATTTAACTCCTATCTCTAAAGACAAGTTCACTGAATTTATCAGTATGTACAAATCAAACATAGTTCACCAATTGTTCATCGTTCCTCTTAACTGTTGCTGCCGCATGAGTACTACTGAAGGTTAAATGGATGTTTTTTGAAAACAAAATAAACATCGGGAGCTCTGTTGTTGTTTTCTAGTGATTATCAGTTTTTTGCAGTTGCCTTTTTTAAGTTTCACAACAGTTAAAATTGAGTCCTGGCAAAATATGTGTGTTATTCTTCGCCTTTTGTCTAAGTGATAAACACATTTTTCACATTCCTAATAACGAGGTCCCAAATAGAAATATTTAACTAGGACAAAGATTAGATGGAACATCGTAGTTAGGCAACTTAAATCTCATGACTACAGCTGAACTCAACTGTAGTTACAGAGTTTTGGTATCTCAATGGTAATAAACTGTAGAACATTGACAAGCTTGTCTTTAAAGAAAATATATGACTTGCACCTTGTTGAATAAAACCTAGTTCATAGATGTTTGAAAAGTATTTTGCTCCTGTATAAAGATGTATATAATTCAAATTTCTCTACTGTGAGAGGACATTTATCAATGTCTTTACAATATAATGACAATGGTTATAGACAATAATGATATAGGTATGGACCAGTTTATAGTATTGCTCGGAAAACTTTCTTCAGAAATGCCTGGGTTTTGCGTGCAATACCATTCTAATTGAAAAATACATATAATTCTCTTACTATTATAATATATATAAAAATAAAAGTGTCCCCTTAATTTACATGTGTTGGACAAAATCTTTTAAAAAAAAAGTCATTATCCCTTTTAAAGAAAAAATGCGATCGTTTTTCTTTCTCCTGAAATATTGCGAAAATTGACTTAGCATAGTATTGCGCTCAGCAGTCGATACATTCTAAATAAATGTCTTCCTATCAAAATTTTACTTTGAAGAGAAAACTAAACAACTGTATGCGGTATAACACGGATCGCTGGCCCCGCCCACTGACTCCAACAGGAAGTACAAATTCGATATCAAGCTGTGTCATTTTGAAAGAATTATGGCCGGTAATATGAAAAAAAGTAAAATGGTTGGTCGGCTACATAAATTTCGTAACTATAGCTGGAATAAGCTGTAGTTTCCACGTTTAAGTCGCAAAACCAACAAAAACTGCTTCACAAAAATTTTGGCCAGGGTTTGAGTTTAAGTTCACTTACAGTCTGAATGAATAATTTAATTGGTTGATTAATGCTTTGACTGACAGCCGCGACTTGTCATTTCTTTTCACAGTCATTTTTTTTTATAGTCATAATGTTATTTTTTTTAGTTTTCACCTAAAATAATTCTTCGAGCCAAATAGTATCGAAACATTATGGAATGTGATGCTTCGTCGATTAAAATGTAGAAGATAAATTGGCCATTACTGTCACTGTGTGGCATTGTCTTTTTGAAGTTAGATCTCTTTTTAAGGAAGTAATGTGTTTACTTTTGTTGAGAATTCAGCTTATTTGATAAACTGTCATTCACATTAATAATAATAAAAAGGTATTAAGTCAAATAATAACTTTTTTACTATGCCCTTTTTAATATTTCTTTTAGATCCTTTGAAGATAAAGGGTTCTTTATATTAAGATTTTTAAGACGCTAAATAAGATTCATTAAGGAATCATGTAAAGCGTACTCGGCATTGGCTTAAAACGAGTAGCCTTGGCGACGTTGAGTATTTTCATTCAAAATAACATCTTTTAGGACGTCTCAAAAATCTTATTTAGCGAGATTTTTCATCTCGGCGAGAAGAACTCATACATTGGTACTGTTTCAGCTTTTCAACAGTCAAGCTGAATTTACACGGTTTTGAACCTCATTGGCGATTTCAGCTTGTATGTATACATACGGTTCGTAGGCCCACATCATCTCAATAAAAACACAACCTATACCACTGATTAAACCCATTACCAGACGGTTAAGTTTTAGACTGTCCTTAATTGGAAGAAGTTGCCGACGACAATTTAAAGTTTATGAAATTTTATGATTTTTTTTTAAACTTTCTTGATAGCATCATTGTGGAACATGGAGAAATTGTTTGTCACCGGCAATTTCTTCATTTTCCAAAGCTTTTTTTCTTTGGGCGTCTAAGACATCACTGAGTTGAAATGGGTTAAACAAGATTTTAACAGGGCTTAATGCAAGTTAACCCATTACAAGATGGAAAAATGTAGACTTGTCCCAATTGAAAGAAATTGCAGACGACGATTTTAAGTTCATGAAATTTTAGAATTGTTCAACTTTCGGGGTAGAAAGAATTGTGAAAAAATAAATAAATTAATTTTAACAAGCAATTTCTTTTTTATGAGAGATTAAAGCGTAATTGTGTGGGAATGTTTTAATTGGTAACACTAATCGGTCAGCAACAGAGACAGCATCGCACTTTTATATTATTTTAGTCAAGTAACAAGTATTTCCCTACCGAAATTTGACCTATCCTCAATGTTAATGAACATTTGGAAGATTTCTTGAAGAAATCAGATGAAGTATCACAAATATCATTTCTGTGAAATTTTGTTCAGAAATCTGTCCTCTTATAGCATACGTACATGATGAAATTTAGTCCCGTCCATTAATCTCATGGGTTAATCTCATATTTTTTTTTTCACGATCAGGTTTATCTATGTTGAGTTTTCTGAGGAGAATACTTTCAAAGCAAAAGTTTAAGGACAGCCTAACATCCGCATGACGGACACACAACCATGACAAAGGCTTGCTGGCTTTCAGAATGCAGCTTCACCGTCGAAACGGACGAAGAGTATATTTTACGATATAATAAAATAAACGTCACCGTTTCCTTCGTCGGGAATGTAAACAAATGCAACTTTACGATCTTGAACGTTTCTACGATTGAAAAGATTTGATATTTCTATCTATGAATAGAAATAACAATACATTTTAATCTAAACGAACGCACATTGCTTGTTCGTAATAAATAGATTTTTCACACAAAAGATGAACCCTGCTTGACTCCTTTTCGTAGACGGTGTCATGGAATCTCAGTTTTCTCAAGCTTATGTGTTGAACCTGATGCAGACGCTGAAGTCTTCAAAGATCTATACAGACCTTCATAATGCAGCACAGGTAAATACAATATGGATTTTGCATATGATAGTAGGCTGAGCGCTTTGACTGGGACGCTGTTGATTAGAAATGCATTTATAAGCGATTTGTTGAAGTGGGGTCTTCTGCTATAGCCTGTAGTCTCCCATATTGGAGCACCTTAAGCTTTAAATTTGGGCATGTGGACTTACAAAATGGTAATTAGACTCCATGAACTAAACTGGAAGTAACTTAAATTCATTTAGAATATTACAGAACGAATGTAAAAGAGATTCGTAAAAAAAAAACTGTAACAAAAATTACACTCTTTTTGTATTGATACACTGGTCATTGAGATCCAAATTCAGTCTCCCATCATTGAGCACCTTAGCAATATACATCCAAGGATCAATGTCACACTTCCTGCACTGGTTAAACAGACTTGAAAATGTATTTTAAGTTATTTCCCACCTAATTACCCAATTATCAAAAAGATCTACATGAAAACAGCATCTGCAAGAAGAAGAAAAAACACATGAACCCCCAAATATTTGTAAGGAATGAGAAAAAATAGTATAAATCAGGCAATGCAAGAGTTTTAAGGGATATTTTTTATTTTTATTTTTTTTTTTTTTTTGATAAATTTCATACATTGACTTTGATTAATGTTGATTTCTTACAATTTGCACATTGTTTGTAATATACAAGTTAACTGCAAGCGAGCAGAAATGGAACTGATTGAAAATGGGAGACTGCACAAATACAGGAAACTCTACTATATATACTCTTCACCTCAATTTAAATTTTGAGTTATGTAAACTATATATTGATTTATCATGAGTTTACATAACTCAAAATTCAAATTTTGAGTTATGTATACTCATGATAAATCTCATGATAAATCTTTCCCCTGCCCCCAAAGTTTGTGAAATGTTTTTTTTGTTAATTATTGCATCTCGTTAGGTTTAAGTTAAGTGTGCTATGTGGTATGGGCGATTCTCACAGCAGGGCCCTCTCTGGGAAATTTCATTCATACGCCAATGAAATCGCCAATGGCAAAATATGTATATATATATTATGTTGAATAAATTATTATTTTTCTGACTATTTTAATTGCAATACTGTTCTATGTGTGGATATAATGGATAGACACTTAGATCATTCTCATTATTAACCCTCAAAATACATGCATACAAAAAATTCTAATTTAGGGTAATGTTTTACCTCTCCTTACCCTTTCCTGCTTAGCAAAATTTTAGACCTGTCTAATTCAAAGGTTTTCTCGACAAAAATTTAAACTGGATTTAATTATGAAAATAACCATTCAGTAGGTTAGAAATTATTATGGAAAAAAAAGAAATTGCTTTTTACAAGCAATTTTTTCTTTTTCAACAACATTTTTCTCAAGTAAAAAAAATCACAGTGACATAAAGTCACAGGTTTGTACAGGAAAGGGTTAAATCAAGACCTCTTAACAAAACAAATCACATCTGCCATATTGACTATGATGTTCAGCTATTCACAAAAAATATCCTATTGTCTCCTGCTGTTGAGGAATTGAATTTAAATATTTATTACCAACTATGCAGTGTTGCACCAAAACCACAGCATTGCAGAAATCGTGAAATTTATCTGCTTTCTTTTCCCTAAAATAAAGATCATGGTGCATTTAATTCTGGAGGAATTTTCTAAAAATCCTTTCTGTTTTACCTCAGATACAAGGATATCGATGATTGATACATCCTTTTTCTGCATGTAATATTTCCTTCTTAGAATTAGCAAATTCAAATCAAAATAGGTTAGATATGGGATATTAACTAAGACCCTCAATATCTTGCCCTTAATAATACATGTACATGTATTTCACACATTCTGAGTAACATTGGGTATTCCAAAAGGATCAGACAGAGTATCTGCATCATTTTGTATCAATATGTCAAGTTTAATTGATATCATTTAGAATGGCATCTAAGTAAAAACATGTTAATACACATTTGATTAAGATTTAAAATGCTTTTTTTTTTCATTTTTTTTTTTAAATTACAGAATGAAATTACCAAGACCAATGTAAGAGTATCTGAGTTGAAGAAAGGAGTGCAAACTGGGCTAGCCACATCAGGTATATGACTCTTGTCATCCCAAACCAGGAATGTTCTTATTTTCGCAGGAGGCATAGACAAAGACCAGTCTTCAGATACGTGCAGAAAACAAAGGAACAGGTGCCTTAAAGTCAATTTTTATGTTAGCACTCCAGCTGCCACAATTTCTTCCCAATTTTCTTAAATGGTGGATCCCTTTTATCATATAAGATATGCCAAGTGTCCTGGATTATACAAGTCAGAACCGGATTTTCAAAGTCTGTCCTGGCGTTCTTTGTTCTTTAAAGGTGTCTCGGGAATTAGAGAATAGAAATGCATTAATTTTTGGCAGCAAAATTCCTCTTTAAGGGTGTTGATTAGGTAAAGTTACAGTATAAGTGCCAATCAGGACGTAATTATCTATTA
Source organism: Fragum fragum (assembly GCA_946902895.1). Taxonomy (NCBI): domain Eukaryota; kingdom Metazoa; phylum Mollusca; class Bivalvia; order Cardiida; family Cardiidae; genus Fragum; species Fragum fragum. The sequence goes on along the minus strand of OX336369.1, from coordinate 57,218,049 downwards.
TTGGTTGCATCTAACACCCAGCAATCACCAGTTTGACAACAACTTAACACCTTTACTGATATTAGACTATCATTTGTGACCAACACAAAGACCTTATCAGACTAATGATTGACTCATGCGATAAATGTAGTCTGCATTTATCAAAACAGGTATCTTCTTTCTCTTACACCTAACAATGCAGCGATTATTTACCGTTATATATAGTTATATCAGCCATTTTCGCACTGGCCTGATTACCATATAATGGCAAATATAAGTTATTCTCATTTTGGTTGTTGATCATTTGTTTGTTCCACTAAAACAAGGTCATTTGGATACCAAAGTATCATAATTATAGCTAAGTTCAGTTGTAGTTACAGTAATTCTTAGGTCCAGCAGTGACCTTAAGTGAATTTAATCAAGTGTTAACTTATTTTTTCACTGAAGCTTCTTTTTACCTCAATAAATATTTGGTTGATAGGCTGAAGCGCTGAAATCGAAAATCTTGTTTGTGTGTGAGTGTGTTGTATCAGAGATTTATAGCTGCACTGGCTGAATACAAGCGAGCATTTGTCATGGTATTGTGACCGTTGTGCGTCTGTCCAAGCCTGTGTCCCACTGTCTGTTTGTCCGTAAACTTTTCCTTTAAAAATCTTCTCCTAAGAAAGTGTCAAACAGAATTCAACCAAATTTCACAGAATTGGTCCTTGGGTGACCCTTTATCAGATCCCATCAGAAATTTTGATTGGATGATAAACATGGCTTTAATGAGCAGGGTTCCTTTCTGACATTAACTCTCACCAATGGGTGGATGATTGTTAACCTATGTGGGATAGCAGCTTGAGGCTAGGAAAGGATGTAGTGGTAGAACTGGTGTGAGAAATACCAGGAATCCATTGTTAGGTGTTTCAGCCGCCAAATATGACTTAAATACTGTTAAAAGTGGTGTTAAACCCTATTTAATCAATCAATGTATTTTCCAATTTATGGTGAAGCCTTTAAGAAATTTCTTCTCAGAACTCAGCGAATGGATTTCAACCAACTTTTACAGGAATGATCATTGTGTGACCCTTTATCAGATTCCTTCAAAGAATTTTTATCTGAAGATAAACATGGCTTTCATGAGCGGGGCTAATTTCCATATATGGTGAACCCTTAAAAAGTTTTCTTCTCAGAAACCAATGGAAGGATTTCAACCAAATTTCCCGGTGGCGGCACATATCCTTCGGATATTTGTCTCTCACCAATGGGTGGATAATCATAATCCTATGTGGGATAGCAGCTGGAGATTAGGAAAGGATGTAGAGGTAGTACCTGTGTGATTAATACCAGGAATCCATTGTTAGGTGCTCCAGTTGATGCGATATGACTGAAATACTGTTAAAAGTGGCATTAAACCCATTTCAATCAATCAATCCACCAAATTTCATAGAAATGATCCTTGGGTGACCCTTTATCTGATCCTTCAGAGACTTTTAATGGCATGAAAAACATGACTTTTATTGCCTGGGCAAATTTCCATATATGGTGAAACCTTAAAAAATCAGAAACCAGTAGATGGATTTCAACCAAATTTCACAGAAATAATCCTTGTGTGACCCTTTATCAGATTCCTTAAAAGAAAATTTGATCAGATGATAAACTTGGCTTTAATGGGAGGGGCTAGTATTTCACAGGAATGAACCTCAGATGACCCTTTATCAAATTTCTTTAAAGAATTTTGATCAAATGAAAAGTATGGCTTTAACCCTTTCCTGTTTTATGAAATTTTAGACTGGTCCAATTTGAAAGAGGTTGCAGACGACAATGAAAAATGCATGCAATTTGAAATCTGACCATCCTATATGGTAGAAAATATTGTGGGAAAAGGAGAAATTGCTTGATACAAGCAATTTCTCCTTTTTCCGCAATGTTTTCTCAAGTATAAAATCACAAGGACGTAAAAACCAGTGATTGTACAGGAAAGGGTTAATTGGCTGGGTTAATTTCCATATATGGTGAAAGCTTTGAAAATCTTCTTTTCAGAAACCAGTTGATTGATTTCAACTAAATTTCACTGAAATAACCATCTGGTGATTCTTCATCAGATTCCATAAATTAATTTTGATTGGTTGAAATCATAATTCCTTTTTCACCTGACTCAGTAAAAAAAATTGACCTCTATAAAACAATGAAACAATAAAAGATTTCATTGACAACTGTTTTTGCCACACATGGTGAATATGATTCTGAAAACACCATTTGCTTTATCACTACAATCAGGCCTGTGGAGCGATACAGGGGCTCAGGCCCCACTAGTTTATTGTTGTTATTTTGGCGTGGGTACTTTGGGACTATGGTCTTAGACATATGCTGTAAATCCTAGAAATTTTAGTCCAATGTCCTGGAATTGATTAAAAAAATTATGGCATGTAAGTTTATATGTCATAGAGAAATTGATGAATGTCTTAAAACATATTCAAGTGAGTGATATAGGACCATCATGGTCCTCTTGTGTTTTGTACCACAAATGTCAACCTTACTGTTTATGTCATTTTTATCCTGGGATGCTCCGATTTCTAATGTATGCACACATCAGGAGATGGGCTATTATTTGAGACAATGACCTTGACCATATGACATTGACTCTTTACTCTTCATGAAGTACTTTAATCAAAACCAACATTTCACAACAAACATCAGTGGAAGAGGCAAGGACCTTGACTCTGTGACCATGTTCCTTTAACCATGTTGTAAAAAGTGTGAGCCAAGTAGTTCTTGGACAGCCTTTCTGTATAGCCTGTTTAGTATTCATTTTTATACGCCGCCGGAGGCGGTCATATATTGGCATCATCTTCTCCATCGGTCCGTCCGTCAGTACGTATGACCACTTTTCTCGTGAGTGCAATTCCTCCTTAGTTTTTGAATGGATCTTTTTGAAACTTGGTCAATGTTATCACCTTAATTGGTAGATGTGTATGAAGTAAGGATTATATGGTTCATTGATTTTTGCCTCAGTTATGCCCCCTTAAAACTTAGTCTCTGGGGCTTATTGAAATTGGAGCCTTGTGAATGCAACTCCACCTAAGTTTCTGGCTGGATCTAAATGAAACTTTTTGGATGTTATAACCTAAATTGGTAGATGTGCATGAAGTAAGGATTTTATTGTTCATTAATTTTTCCTTGAATTATGCCCCCTTAAAACTTAGTATCTGGGGCTTATTGAAATTGCAGCCTTGTGAACGCAACTCCTCCTACATTTTTGTCTTGAATTTAATGAAACTTTGTCAATGTCATCACCATAATTTGCAGGTGTACATGGATCAAGGATTTTATGGTTCATTGATTTTTGCAAGAGTTATGCCCCTTGACACTTAGTCTCTAGGTTTTTGTTTTTTTATTATTATTATTAATTGCAGTTTAAAGAGGCATTAAACCCCATTCATTCAATCAATCATAACGAACAGTTTGACCTTGACAATTTAAAAAGGTAGACTGCAAATGTTTTGAATTTGGTTCTGTCAAAGTAAGTAGTGTCTACAATTTTTTTTGTGAAACAGCATCAAAGTCGTGGCATTTATTGTGACTATGGCACTCTTGTTCACATTTGTCACTCAAAAAGGGGATCATCCTTTAAACTCGGTACTAAAAAATAGATATTTAAAAGATCAAATTCAGCAGAGGTCAACTAGGTTTTGTAAAAGATAAACTGACCCTTCTACATTCTAATGATCTGATGATAAGACTATGAATTTCAATTTTTCTCCATATAGATAATAAGACATTCTTATCTAGGAAGATATTATTACATCTAACCAAGCATGGTTAAGCTAATAGATCTGTTGAAATCGGAAAATGTTCAATGCTATTGGAATTTTTTGTAATAAAGTAAAAAATAAAGTAGATAACAGAAAAAAATTGATTGAGTATAATCAGAAATTAGTTTTCTGTTCCTTTCTCTTAATGTTAATTTCACCTTCTCTATATTCCGTTCTTATTGTATATTTATATTTTCTACATATAATGTTTATGGTAAGATTCTACACTTTCCATTATTTCCACATTAAGGAATTTCATTTTCAGAATTTCTATATTTTTGTGCATACTGACATGTAAGTAATTAATTATGCATGTTTGTTAGATGATGAACCTTATGTGTTTAAGTCGGTTTTCTGGATAAAGCTATGTTATGTGGTGTTATGTTATCTATTCTTTTATTTAAATCTCTAAAGTCTTTATGGTTCACCACTTTTTCAATCTGAATTTTTGTTACATCATCCAAATATAGACTAGTTATAAATGGTGTTCATCCAATAGAATTCAGCTTTGAGCAAAGTATGTCAAACTAACCAATACATTATTATTAGCAGTAATCTTGGTAATATGAATGGATCATTATAGTAATGATGTTTATTCTAGTAATATTTTTACATTTTTTCATAAACTCAAAATCCAGGTTGGGAGAAAAAGTTGAGAAATGTGATATATCAGTACCTACAGAAACATCCAGTGATGCCCCATCCATCAACCACACCTGCTGAGCATCTCAAGGAACCACTTGTTTATCTCAGAAAAGCACAGGTATGCAAAAATTAAACCTTTCTAAAAAATAACATATTCAATATAGCTAGGCAATAAATGTTTAAGACTGAACAAGAAAGAAAAAATAGACATTTCTTTCAAACAATGTTGTGTGAAAAGTAATTAAAACCATTATCTAACGAAGTACTGCACAAGTGGAACCCTAATTCATCAGGTAAATATGTTATCTTTCAATTTCATCAAATAATGCCTTATTTGTTGTTTTCAATGATATATCAATGACATCATTATCTTTGGGTAGCAATTCAGTCATTATACATTATCCAATGGTATCTGAAAAGAAGATTTTCAAAGCTTTCACCATTTATGGAAATAAGCCCCCAACCATTAAAGCCATGTTTTCTGTCCTATCAAAACACTTTGAAGAAATCTGGTTAAGGATCACTCATTGATCAATCCAGTGAAATTTGGTTGAAATCCATCCATTGGTTTCTGAGAAGAAGACTTTCAAAGTTTTCACCATATATGGAAATAAGTCCCCACCCATTTAAGCCATATTATTCATGCAATCTTAATTCTTTGAAGGAATCTGACAAAGGGTTAACTAATGATCATTCCTGTACAATTTGGTTGAAATCTATCTATTGGTTTCTTAAAGGAAGATTTTTAAAGATTTCATCATATTGAGGGCTTAGAGCAAAAACATAGTATGGCTCTGTAAATTGTATAGAGCCACACTATGTTTTTGCTCTAAGCCCTTGATATATTGAAATTAGCCCACCAATTAAAACAGTGTTTTTCATCTGATCAAAATTCTTTGAAGGAATCTCATAAAGGGTCACCGAAGGATCATTCCTGTGAAAAATTGGTTGAAATCCATTCATTGGTTTCTGAGAAGATTTTTAAAGGTTTCACCACATATGGAAATTAACCCAGCCCATTAAAGCCATGTTTTTCATCTGATCAAAATTCTTTGAAGGAATCTGATAAAGGGCCACCCAAGAATTCTTTCCATGAAATTTGTTTTAGTTTTTGAGAAGATTTTGAAGTAAAAGTTTACGGACGGACACACAGACAGACAAAACTTTAGGTCTAGGGGCTTCATATCCTTCATGAGATTGTCTTCTGAAAATGTTAAAATAATGCCTCTATGGGTGAAATCAGGTCTTTGATTGGACATACCCTATTCTATATAGAAAAAAATAGAGAAAACTTCTTTAGATAAATTCTAAGGTCTAGAGCTTGTATCATTTACTGATGACCCTTTACAAAAGTTGTGGAAATAATCACCCTTGGGTACCTTGTTGGATCTGCCCAAGTATATTACATTTAATGGAAAGATGTAAACCTTTTAAATCTTCTTGTAGAAAACTGTAATCCATTACCAGATGGCAAAATTTTAGATTGGTCCAAATTGTAAGGAATTGTAGACAACAATTTAAAGTTCAGCTTTTGTTAAGGGGCTTTTGATAATGGTAACTTAACCCATTACCCCACAATCCCTCATTTTACATGATGAAGAAATAGAGCTCTTGAAAACTTTGTGAGGTTTGTTTGAAGCAATTTCTTCATTTTCCACAATGTTTTTAAAAGCTTATTTCTTAAGGGGCGTAACAGGAGGTATTTTGTGGGAATGGGTTTATACTTTTTTGTTGAAAGTAGCCCTTTTTTCAACATAAAAATGTTCTCTATCCAGCATCTTTTGCATGGCATGGCATTCACATTCAGAACTCTTCTTATTTCTGCAGCAAGCTTGGGAGAAAAGAATTCTTAAAAGCCTCAACAGTATGTGTACTGAACTCAACATTCCACTAGCAAGGAAGGTAGGAATATGATTACTTTTCTAAAGCAGGGGTCATTTAAAAGATTTGTGACTAAGATTAGAAACATTCTTTTAGCATGCACGTCTCACTTCCCAAAAGGTAGGACAAACAAAGATTAGTATGGTAGATAGGGACACACAATGACTTCTACCCCAAAAGACATTGAATTTTGGAATTTTGTTGAAACTTGAAATTGTCATCTGCAATGTTTTTGGTCCTAGACCAGTCTAAATTTTGTCAAGTGGGAAAGGGTTAAGTTGTCATAATAACAGTTTATTCAAGCCAAATCGTTGAATTGCTTCTTGTTTTATATTGTTGACCATGAATTATAAAAACTAAAGTTGTTTGATATTTTAGTCAGACTGCTGTGTTGGAGGTCGGTGTGTGGGGGCATCAATCTGTCATAAACGGTTCTCTAGCCCCTCCCACTGGCTCCACTGGCCACGCCCACTGACTCTGACTTGAAGTTCTGCTTCCATATTAAATGGCAATATTCCTTGAATTTATGGCAAGTAGTATCTAACAAAAAATTGAAATGGCTGGTTTGCGACTTAAACATTTTAACTACAGCCTGAATCGCCTGCTCAACAAAATTGACTGCTGCAATTGTTCAATTATGAGTGTGTTCTAATTGATGTATATATGCCTATGTGACTGAACATGCAAATAGGGAATTTTTTTATAGCATATTTGGGAAAAAAGATCATATCCAGCTCAGGTCAACCTGTATTAATGTAAAAAAAATATGACTGCATAAGGTAGAATGACTATTTTTCATTTGGAAAAACTGTACAATTTGAAATGGGTTAAAAATTTAGCTCTCCCAATATGACTTCTTTTCACGTAAATTCCTTTGAAAAGGAGTTGTTGAGAACACAGAAATACAAATCATGTCCAAAAATGGGAATTAATCAAGTGGAATTGGTATTTATCATTGTCAGAAACCTTATGTTACAATAGAGGTCATGATTCTATTAAACTATCCTATATTGATTTCTATTGTTAGGGCTCATAGGGCAACACTTACAAGTTGGGTCTAAAGTGTTGTTAATATTACAAAAACGTTTTAGTCTTCTTGGGTCAAAAGTTCAAGAGCAATTTGTTGGATGTGGTTACAAGAATGTCAATTAGAGAAACAGTTGGAAAATCATGAGAAACATCTAATTGAGGGAGAAGAAAAAAATAGTTGTTAGGCGTGACTGAGAAAAACATTGAAAAAGAAGCTTTGCATTGCCTCATTTTTCTTTAATAACATTTTTTTCTAATTATTCTTTAACCCATTTCCACACAACGATGCTTTTTGAGGCCCCTCGAGAAAAAAAGAAAGGGAAAAAATTGTGTAAAAAGAAGAAATTACTTGAAACAAGCAATTTCTTCATCTTCCACAATGTTTTTACCCAGAAAATTAGAAAAAAAATCTAAAATTTCATAAACTTAAGATTGTCTTCTGCAACTCCTTGAATTTTAACCTGTCTAGATTTTTACCATTTGGTAATGGGTTAAAGGGTAAATCTAGGTTGCCAATTCAATAATTTATCTATATTGTAAGTGAGCAACAGAAATCTTGTTTTCTGAGGTTATGAGTTTTTTTTTTTGACATGCTGGATTGATACAGTATTTTAGAATGACTACCCTTAACCAATTTTCTCACAATCCATGCTTTTTACGGCCTCCAAGAAAAAGGTTTTGGAAAACATTGTGGAAAATGAAGAAATTGCTTGTTTCAAGCAATTTCTTCATTATCCACAAAGTTTCCTATTCAAAAAGAAGGAAAAAGAATTAATTTCCATCAATTTGAAATTGTTGTCTGCAGATTCTTTAATTTGGACTAGTCTAAAATTTGTTGTTTGGGAATGGGTTAAGGAAATACACCAAGCCTAGAACTTTTGTCTCTGGCCAAACTACCTTTAGAATTTCAAAAATAGTACATGTATCTTTATTCATGTGTGAAATTTGATTTCAATTTTTAGAGACCAGAAAAAGAACAGAAAGACTTGTTATCAAGATGGACAGAGCTTGGGACAGATGGTCCAGGTACTTAGTTATGAGCTTAGCTAGTGAGAGTCATTTTCAACAATTCATTGATTGCTACTGTCATAAAGAATCAATTGACCAATAAAATCATGCATTTAGATCAAAGGTGAATTGCAACAAGCAATTTCTTCATTTTCCACAATGATTTCTACCCAGAAAATAGAAAAAAATCTAAAATTTTATAAACTTTCAATGTCATCTGCAACTCCTTCCAATTTGGACCAGCCTAAAATTTAGCCTTCTGGTAACAGGTTAAAACAAGTGTCATAACTTACATAATAAAGATGCTTGTAACCTCAATTAGATTTTCACTTTGGAGGTCAGTGGGCAGTAAATGATTTAGCGATTTCTTATATAAAAGGAGAAGACACTGACCAGCCAGAACATTAACCCATTACCAGATGGCAATATTCTAGACTCGTCCAAATGGAAAGTAGTTGCAGACGACAATATAAAGATAATGAAATTTATTTCTGTTATAATTGAAAATATTGACTTGATGCTCTACATATATATTTTAATCATTATCAATATAACTCTAGATAGATACATGTAAGGATTATACTCCTAGTCAACTAAGTTTGTTTTACTATCCAACACCTGGTATCTGAATGTGTTATTTATTTTGCATTAACCCTTTCCCGTTTTTGGAAATTTCAGACTAGTCCAAATTGAAAGAGGTTGCAGACGACAATGAAAACTGGATGCCATTTGAAACGAAACCATCCTATATGGTAGAAAATATTGTGGAAAAAGGAGAAATTGCTTGAAACAAGCAATTTTTTCTTTTCCACAATGTTTTCTTGAGTATAAAATCACAGGAATGTAAAATATTTGAACGGGAAATGGTTAAACAGGATAATATATAACAAGTCTTTCCTGTACAATCCCTGATTTTTATGTCCCTGTGATATTATGTTGTAGAAAAAGAAGGAATTTCATACTATAGTTGATTACTTTTTACATTGTACTCACTTCATAATGTTGTCTGCTACACCTTTGGACTTGGACAAGTCCAAAATTTTGAAAAGTAGTTCAGAATTTGAAAATATTGAAAACTATTTTTGTAATTTCTTTCAGATCTCAGTCAGATAAGACCAGTGTATGCTCCTAAAGATTTTCTAGAGGTGATCATGTGTCTTCAGAATCCTAACTATCTTGTAGGGGATTCTTCAAATGGGTGAGATCATCATTAATTTTTGAAATTATCAATATTGATTAAATTTGAGGTGCTCACAGGCTCAAGTTTTATGTGCTTAATTGGAACAATTGACTTTTGAGCATGAACACTAAAACAAAATTTTCAAAGGAACAATTAATTGTGCCTCCATCTTTACTTTTACTTTATTATTATGAAAACTTTAATCAGGTGAAAAGATCAACTACTATACTCATCATTATAAATTTTCGGTTACTAAAATACAGTAAAACCTTGGTAGTTCGTAGCGCAAGGGACCGGGGAAATTTATACGAATTAAGCGGAGCGAACAAAACGGAGGGCAAGAGGTCGGCTGTTTGAGTTACACGCAATCTGACATGGTCCGATCTGTCCCCTATTTAGGAATTGATTCTAAATTTGTTATTTTTTCTAAACAAGACCCGCAGATATTAATTGAGGAAAACATAAATTAAAAAATACCCCTTTTGAATGTTTATGCTTTTACCTCTGTATTAATTCTTGGCTTTTTAAAACACAGTGTTTGTATAAAATGGTGGCCTCCATCAGAGTGATATCCCTTTACAATACATTTGATCAAATCACTCTGAGTATTCTATCATCGAATCATAAAATTAAGGACCAATGATTGTGTAGAAAGCAACCGCAGAATAAAATAAAGTGGTTAGAATTTCTAAGTGACCAACAACACTGATACTAATGGGGATGCGTCAATTTAAATAAATTTTCGGCGATATTTATGGAATCTTTATTCGATTAATTACCCACCTTACAAACCAAATAGCCCCTTTTAACTAAACGTACACGATAACACATTATTTGTCATATAGATCAGCAGGTGTGAAAATCAAGGTAAGTGGTGATTGGTGTCAATTAGTTTATCAGACCTACGAATTAAACATAGGAGTTTGTGCTATAATCATACTTTCGGGACTTGAAATGGCCTACGAACTACGAACCACTGACGTTCGAATTACACAGAGTTTTCTAACAAAGCTAAAGAAGGAAAAAGGTAGGGACCGAGTAAAGTATACGAACTAACACATACCTACGAACCAGTGATGTTCGAATTAAGGAGGTTCTACTGTAGCTTCCCTTGTTATATTTAAATCCATTTCCACTATTTACAATGTTTACTCAGTGGAAGTAATTCTCAAGTAAGATGGAAACAAATCATGAATTTCATTTGTCGGAATCATTACTGAGAAAAAAAAATTAAATATAATTAAAGAAATAATGCAAAAGGAACTTCAGCCTTTTGTGTTTCTGTAACTTCAACACGTTTGGACAAGTATACCTTTTTGCTGTCTGGAGTTGTGTTGAGAAAAGTATAGATCCTTGTCAGTCTGCACAAATTGCACAGACTTTAAAGGACCAATTATTTTTTCTTTCTCCTAGTTTTCTGAATATTGAAGGTCATTCTGCCTTATTAAATTCTACTTTTCTATCGACAATCTGTTCTGACCTTTCCTTTGCCTGATTTCTATTCAGCCCTTTCTTGTAAAAATTGAGATTTGTACTTGAGAAAACATATTTGGAAAAGATGAAATTGCTTGTAACAAGCAATCTCCTTTTCCAAAATTACTTTCTAAAACATAGGATTGTTTCATTTCAAATTACATCCAATTTTCTTTGTTGTCTACAAGCTACTCAATTTGGACCAGGCTAAAATTGGAAAGAAGGGAGAGGGTTAAAACATTTTTTGCATATTTCTGTATAGTCCTGTGTTCCTTGCAGGATTGTATGTTTAGAATTTTAAATATTGTGTTACCTATTTCAGTACACATACACTATGGGGATTGGTTCAACTTCCATTAAAACTGAATGAAATCAACAAGCTGGTGAGATTTTTCTTTTACCACAATTTCTATAAACCTCATAAGTATATCAATACATTTTTATCAGTCTTGCATTTATGCCTTTTGCACATTTTCTGATGACAAGGTAGAGATTGGTCTAAATTGATAAATCAACATTAGTAGCCAAGAATTCATATGGTCTGTTAAATCACCTTTCCTATCTAGCCAACATGTTTATCTCTAGGTCTTATATAAAATCCTCTAGTCTTCAGGAAGCCAAAACATTGTAACTGGAACCTTTTCAATCTGTATTTATCCAGTTTTGATCTGAACGCCATTTGAAAGAGAAGAAATCAAATGATTGCTGGCCCTGCCAACCAACCTCTAACAGGAAGTTTCACCTTAACATTAAACAGTATTGTTTTGTAAATTAAATGGTCATTAACATGAAACAAAGAGTAAGATGGTTGTTTGGCAACCTAAATCTCTTAACTATAGCTACAATAAATAGTAGTTATGACATATAAGTTACAACTACAACAATGCTTCATATAAATGTTGGCCAATGTTAGAGTTCAAAGTTCACTTCTGGTATAAACGAATAATTTGATTGGCCAATTGATTTTTTGATTGACAGTTGCAATCGGCCAATTGATGTGTTTAAGGTGAAACATGAAAACTATGTAGTGTAAAAAATTCTTATGGTACAATAAAAAATTGCTGGTAATATAAAAATTTCTTGTAACTGATGTAAGCAAGATATATGATATTAAATAGTTAGGATTATCATAACCAATACTCATAAAATCTGAAATATTTTCTTGCCGTAATTTTGTGAATTTCTAATTACTCATATTCTAATAAATGAAATAGAAATGGATAAAGATGTCATACTATGGTCCTGTACTATTAAAAGACAATCTGCAATGAAAATGCAAAAATTGTTGTCAAAACTAATATTCTGAGAATTTTTTGGAAGAATGGTAACTTTACCTTAGAAACATTTATAACAACCCTTGACCCATTCCATCAAAATCCCCCTTTTTATGCCCCTCAAGAAAAAAGCTTTGGAAAAAATTGTGGAAAATGAAGAAGTTGCTTGTATCAAGCAATTTCTTCATTATCCTCAATGTTTTCTATCCAAAAAGACAAAGTAAAAATAAAAAAAATCCACCAACTTGAAATTATTGTCTGCCAGTTCTTTTAACTTGGTTTAGTTAAAAAATCTTAGAGTAGGAATGGGTTATTGGCATGTACTGGATCAGAACTCCTTTTCAATATTCTGTCAGGATTTCTCAGAAGGTTTCATTTCTGCTGAAAAGTCTTTTATAGATCTGAACAGTTACTCTATCATGCTAGAGTTGCCATCAATATTTTATACAGCATGACAAGGGTTAAACTAGGTCCAGTCTGTTGAAGGGCAGCAAATAATGATACCGTTAAATGTCAACAATCAATGTAAGATTGATTTTGGATGAGAGCAATATTTCACTGATAGCCTTGATGTGTCTATTAATATGATATGTTTATTTCCAGTCAATTTCAGAAATGACTGTAGAGTGATATGTCTATCAATCAACTTCAAATTTGTATAGATTATGAGTTCATACATGATATCACAAACTATTGAACTATCTTAACCCTTTCCTGGTTAATCCCTGGTGTTTACGTCCCTGTGATTTTATGATTGAGAAAACATTGTGGAAAAAGAGGAAATTGCTTGTAACATGCAATTTCAACAAGCAATTTCTTCTTTTTCCGAAATATTTTCTACCTTACTGAATCATTATATTTCAAATAAGTTGGACTTTAAATTGTTGTCTGATAAACCTTTCAATTTGGAACATTCTAAAATCTCAAAAAACAGGAAAGGGTTAAAGACATGTTTGTTTTATCAAACTTTGATGTGTACGACATTTGTATAATATGATATTTCACCCAGTTTGATCAACCATCGGATAAAAATTGGTCCATTAGCCCTCTTGAAACAGATTGACAGCTATTATATAAAATTTTCTTCTTATTCAATATTTGCAGAGATTATTATACAGTGATATGTCAATCAATCAATGTCAGACAGGAATCGATGATAACAGTGATATACCTCCAGAAATGTTTGATACAGAGAGAGTTCGACTGGGAAAAAAAGGTACACACTATCTTATAATGCACCAGGAATTTTGACTTGAGTGACTTGAGTAATAGACTGCAACTATTTAACATTACATTGATTTAAGTTGTCTCATTAGAATAAATCTTTGTTAAAAAACTTAACAGAACTATGGAAAAGTTGATCACATGTTGAAACCAAGATTTTTCTGCTGATATTTGTCTTTTTTAAAAACAGATATAATTTCTATTGCCACATTAAATGATTACAAGATTACACAAGACTGTTCTGCCCAGGCCCGATACCTGCGCGTAAAATTTGCGGATGTCGCATAAATATAAACATAGGTGCGAAAATTGTAGCAGCTAAAATTTTAGTTGTGTAGTCCCAAATTAATGAAGTTACAATATGCCAAAACCGATATCCAGTTAATTTCTCTCAGATCATTGACTCGAAAGTAGTGCTGATTCTTAGATATGTCAATCAGCAGACCTACTTTTTCTGTGATATCTGTTTGATCTAAACATTGCATAAAGAATTCTTGAAAACTATCAAATGATACATTTATTGGACTCAAATAACAAACAGAACAATGAAAAGTTTATATTCTCAGTAAGAAATAATTGATATCCAACTGTTCATTACTTAGATAAGTTTTGAAAAATTATGTTTAGTTGTTAATAGAAGGTTGCAGTTGTAAGTGTACCTATATCGTGACATGACATATTGCAAAACTAATCCATGTAAATGGTTGATACAGTGACACACTTTTACAAAAATATTGCATATTTACAAAAACTATGTTTATAATGATTTAAAAAGCTCTAAATTAATTATAGTTTGAGTCTTTTTTTGTACTGGCTTTTCCTGCTCCGGAATGATTTAAAGCTCCTGACGGATCTCCCAGACCCTTCTCTTGATACTTTTAAGTGTCCAATCCAACCCTGGTGGGTCCAAGACTTCATACCTTTATCATTTTCTAGTCCTGTTCAGATTAGACCAGTCTTAAGTTTTGTAAATGTGTTATGAGATGTTAGATCTACAGATATTTTAGTCACAAATGAAACAAAAGAAAGTTGACTTCAAGATTATGCCAGGTTACATAGGGAGGAAAATTTTATGACTTGACAAACTCAGATTGGATGAAAAGCACACAAACACATACAAAAAACAAAAAAAAAAACCAACCTCAAACCACAGTAAGTTTTATTGACTACCTTGTCCCATCATGCAGATAGGTGGAATCACAAAGAAAAGTTATTTGTTTGCATTGCCAATTTCAAAAAATTAGTTGAAAGAGTTATGAATCAGCAATAGGTATTTTAAAACTGAAGCATTTTAGATTGCTCAAGAAGGCTGATCACATGTTCCACAGCTGTAAAGTCTAATCTTAGTCCACAGTAGCTAAATATTTCATTTCTCACACAAGCATTTATATGACAGAAGAACTAAACTATGCTGCACTCATTTTTTTTTGTAGAAATGGTTATAATCAGCAAAGCAAGGTTTATAAGTGTACCTGAAGTTAAGATAATGCTATGATAATGCTATGATGTTACATATTACAGTGAAATAGAATTGTCTCTTCCATTTTGAAAATGTCTCCAAACAAAAATTTAGAGCTGAGGGGACAATTGTCCCCTCTTCTGAAGATCCTTTGCAGAACACTGAGAAAATACAATTTTAGACTTGTCTAAATTAAAAAAAGACAACAACATTTGAAACTAAATATAAGCAGAAAAAGAAGATCCAAATAGAGTAAACAGCTCAGTAAAAACGAAAAAATGCTTGTTATAAGAAATTTATCAATAATTCTGTAGCTACTGTCCTTCAGCCAAACATAATGCTTTTAGGTAATAGGTTAATATAAAGAATGTATTTAACAAAGGCTTTATTCAAAATTTCATAACAAAGACGGAAGTATTGAAAAAGAGGAATAGCTGTGTCAAAGTGGTATTCTATAAAATTGATGTTTATTAGTATTTAACAAACATGTGTTGAATCTTTTTCAGTGTTAGCATCTAATCAAAGTCCTCTGGCCCAGGAATATGCCAAGAAAGGATGTCCTGTTAGTTTGAGATCAGATCTGTGGTGTCAGATGTTAGGAATAGATGTGGATGAATTTGTGAGTATTTTTTTCTACCATTAGTTGCAAAGACTAGAGGTCAACTTAGAACTGAAAAAGATAGGATCATCCAGCCTTTTCAGGGGAAAATTCAGAAAACTTTGGAATTTATTCATAAATAAAAACTAATAATTTACTAATAAATCAATAAAATATTTTTTCACATAAGGTTAGGTATAAGTATCCTAGAATCATCAGATTTTCAAATTTGAATGAGGGAAAAACATGGTTGCCGACAATCTACTTGTTTACGTTACAATTGAGTCATCTCAGAAAAGAATTCTTATTTGTTACCCTGTTATTGTTTGTCAAAATGATTATCAAATGTTACATTCTTGTGAAAATTTAGATTTTTTTATTAAATTGCAAAATATATGGGCAGGGTTTGAGGAAACCCTTGAAAACCACTTTTTCTGGAAAAAACTCATACACTGGATTGGCCTTTGTTGAGTTTACTTTCTGTTGCATTTGTGAAAAATATGTTCAATTGGCGTGAGGACTCACTCTAGGCTGAACATTTTGGTAGAGTTTTGAATTTTGAGAGAACATAATCAACCCAGTCCCACATAATCCTGATTTTTTTAAATAGCCTGATGAAATATATCTATGGAAAATATTGTGAAAAATTAAGCAATTCTTATATGGTCCTTACCTTTTAACTTAAACCAACTTTGTTTAGTTGTCTGTAATCACTTTGAATTTGGACTAGTCTTAAATTTTTCCCTTTGAGAATGGGTTAGAAAAGTGATAAATTTGAATAATTCAGTTGTATGACATAAATGAAATAAATTATAATGCTATAACTCCAGCTGACATTGCTCTGAAAATTGACTGTAAAAGAAGGAATCATTGTGAAAGATGTTAATGAACATGATATTTTGAAATTTAGTTAATGGATCAGGGCTGCCAATAAAAGAAACATTAGCTTGACTGTATAAAAGATAGGGGAAAGGGGGTATTCAAATGGCCAGGGTATTTGCATAATGCTTTGATTCAAGCTTTACATGCAAAATTTGTATATCTGTTCCTACTAATGCCATACTGAATATGCCTTTGTGACTGCAAAGTATTCCTTGATGGCTGAGTGGTATAGGTGCTTGACTTGTGATCTGAAGGTCATGGGTTTGAACCCCACCGTCACCGGGCTGTATTCATGGGTAAGACACTTAATAGCCATGTTCACACAGAATGGGAATTTAGGATGATCATCCCGATTAAACAATGATCTGAAAAAAAATGGATTTGGAATTGGAGCAGATCAGCGTCTAAATCAAGCAATTTGGCAAATTATGGTCTTCATCCAGTGCGCTGCTCTCATTCTTCTACTATAATCTACTTGCTGACCAGAGGCTGTGTTTACTTAGTTTATACTACCCTGTCACTACAATATTCAAGATCATACTACGACACTACCCAGACCTAGAAGACTGTACAAAGATATCCCTACAGTGGTGCAGATCATATCATATCATGCTTATAGTATGCTTATAGTATGATTTTGACAATTATGTATATATCTTTGGTTTCAAACATTATTTTTCATTTCTTTCCAAACTTCAAACATGAAAGGAATTATTAATGCTGATCTGGTTCATCTGGCTTTACTTCAGCAAGAAAAAAATATGGTTGAAATTGAAATTGCACAGATCGTTAACAGGCGAAGGCACAGAAGAAGGCAAAGAAAATATTGGGTACAGCCATGGCTATCTGTAGATAGGAGGCTTCAGTTTGGACACTATGACAGACTGTTGCAAGAACTCTGAATGGAAGACACCGATTCCTTCTTCAACTTTTTGAGGATGGAACCAGTGATGTTTGATGAGCTGTTCCAGAGAGTTGGCCCTAGGATTCAGAAGAAAGATACAGGCTGGAGGAAAGCGCTAGATCAGGTATCAAACTGGCCATTACTCTCAGACATCTCACTTCAGGACATAAGTACTCTAGTCTCATGTATAACTTCAGAGTGGATAACAATAGATAACATGTCTCATTCCTGAGGTTTGCCAGGCTATTTGTGGAGAATTTAAAGATGAAGTAATATAGTGTCTAACAACTCCAGATGAATGATTTCTCATAGTTCAACAACAGATGGAATGTCCCACATGCATGTGGTGCCCTAGATGGCAAACATTTGGCCATAAGATGTCCCCGAACAGTGGCTCTCTTTACCACAATTACAAGCACTTCTTGTCCGTAGTACTACTATCACTGGCAGATGCGGATTATAAATTCCTATGGGTTGACTGTGGAGGTCTTGGTTCTATGTCTGATGCTCAAATTTTTAACAAATCTGAGCTGAAACAATGCCTTGAAGATCAATTGGATTTCCAGGACCAGTTCCACTTCCTCATGATAATGAGCAGATGCCCTACTTTATTCTGGGAGATGATGCATTTGGGTTAAGGACCTATTTATCCTTATTTGCAAACAGATCTGACCATTTTAGCTTTTAAACCACTAAAACCAACATTATATTAACACGCCAATGGAGTTTAAACCCCTGTAAACCCCATTTAACACAGTGGAAAGTGGGGTTTGTAGGGGTATAGGTTTTTTTTCTTATTTTTGTTTAAAACATAGAGTTTGGATGCCTGTACAACTGCTTCACTGAGGCAGTTATAAAGAGCCCCTAAAATCTATGTTATCAGAAATAAGGAAAAATCCCTGTTTTTCCTCAGGAAAATTCTACTTCTAGCACTGTGTCACATAGCATTAAATTGCATAGGTGTGTTAACATTATGATAACGCCAGCTTAATATAGAATGTGAATCATTATCAATTGACTGCTGATTGGGATCTAGTCAGATTTTGCTTGGAAATTTGTTTGTTCCAAAGGCATCAACACTCAAGCTTATGTTATAATTTCAAACAAACAATGAATGTATAGTTATCTACTTACACTAATAGTGGTGCACTATTTGACTTTAATGATATGGGGCTGCAGGATCCAGCTGTCCCTTTCTGATAGTTTATTATCTGGAGCACCGGATCGTGATTTCTTCAGCCGCCAAAACCTTGTCCAAATGCCACTGTACCAGGTTTTGATTATGTCAACTTCTTTACCAAGCAGATTGGCCTGTTCCTTCTAGAGAAAACCCCTCTTCTGGGTTTCTTTATACCCCTTTAGATTTTTGTTGTAAAGGTTTGGATGTGTGCTAAGCCATTCAACCAAAGCATGTTCTTTTTTCTACTTTGGATTGAGACTCAATAGCAGGATCATCAGGCTGGTAATTTCCGTGGTAGGAAGGGCACCAGCTCCACCTGTGGAAGGCTTGTCATGCTCTTTCCTGGCCTTGGATTTTCAAGGTCTTGAGTCACAGAGCTTGCAACGGCAGACTTTTTATGTCCTTCATCACAGAGTTTACGGATGATTTTCAATTTTTGCAACATTTTTTTTTGCATTTCAACTGCAAGATCCTGAAGTATAGTGCCACCCTTTAAACGCAGTTGACAGATGGTGATTGGTCAATCACCAGCGCTAAAAAAAACCCTGATGCCTGATAGGTCCTGTTATGATTGACGTAGGTCTTCGTTGGATCATCAGGAATGTAGAGAAATTTTAGTTTTAAAGTAGTAAGAACGTAATGGTAGTGTTGTAGAAGTGTACTTAACAAAATCCAGAATGTACTATGTTTTTACTGTTCCTTTACTATGATCATGAAGATCTCTCCACGATGCTTCCCCACTGCTTGTATGATTACAGCGCTTGTATACCCTATTATTACGACTTTACCCTGATTCTTGTTGGCAGCAATTCGGCTAAGTTTGTTTTTAGCATGTTCAAAATAAGCATGGTGAGAGCGTATAGCTTCCCAATCATGAAGACCCTACCGCGATCATACTGCGCTTATGAAGACTCCACTATGTTTCTCCGGCGATTTGTCACGATTGACCACATTTTCAGCCAAGCTTTGATCATAGTAGAAGCGGTGACAAGGGGGTAGGCAAAGATTCATTACTCTGACATTAATTTCAATGGAAATATGTTATTATTTAATAAATGTCATGATTCATTACTTTGACATTCATTCATGACCACAATTGCGGATCTAGGATTTCTTCAAAGGAGGTTCAAGCTTACCAGTGGGGCTTTTCCTATTACAGTAAATCTTGTATTAAGTTACCATTCAAGGGAGTTTCAAAATGTAGTTGCTTAAGAGAATGCTTGCTAATACACTTTTTTGCTACATGATATGAAGGGTTGATTTGCTGGCATACATGGAATTATTACAGAATTTTCACTTACTCCTATATTTTTGGGGACTCATTAGATTTGAGATGATTCTAATGATTTCCAACAACATAGGATTTATTTGTTATTTTACTATTTAGCAAAAATCCTTCATTTCTTAAGAGCTTTTAAAAAGGGGACAATAGATAAAGGTGGTCGCTCAAAGGAGATTGGTTGAATTATCAAATTTAAATTGAATTTCCCCATGTATATGAAATAATTAGTATATAGAAGGGGGGGTCATACTACCCCCCAAACCCCTCTAAATCAGCCTCTTGACCAAACATAATTTACCTGTGCAGAAACAAATCTCTTTCTGATATTTTCGAATTCTCAAGTAGGCTCTTTTTAACCGATTCCCACACAAGCCCTCCTTTTATGCCCCTCAAGAAAAGAAGTTTTGGAAAACATAGTGCGAAATGAAGAAATTGCATGTACCAAGCATTTTTTTAATTATCCATAATGTACTCTTTTCAAAAAGAACATATCTAAAATTCCATCAACTTGAAATCGTCGTCTCCAGCTTCTTTCAATTTGGACCAGTCTAAAATTTTATTGTGTGGGAATGGGTTAAGAATGTCAGTGCAGATTAGCGTCTATTTTTCAGGACACACTGTATTATGAACAATTAAAGTCCAATGTGATTGCCCATGATTTGTTGGTAGATAGTCTCTTATACAAGGTAAGACTATGCTCCACCAAGTTTGACTAGAAAATCTTAACTCTAGTCATGCTGAATAAAATCCTTTTCAGAATTGTATAAAATCAAAGGATTGAAAGCACTGGTAGTACTTGTTGTTCAGTTGTCAATACTTCTTTTAAAAAAAATAATTTCATAAGGAACACTGGTTTCAAAGGACAGACAGGGGGTGTAGACTAAGATCAGACTGCACTTATGTGCAGTCTCATCTTTGTCTATACCTCCTGCTTAAACCGGAATATTCCGGGTTCAGCATGGCAAGGCTTAAGACTAGTCAAAATTGTTAGTAGATGTAGAGAGCAATTAAATGGTGAGTTTAAATCGAAAGAATTAGGTGCAATCTAGGATAGAAATCATACAGAGAAAAAGAGACATTACTTATAATCAATTTTTCTTTCCTACAATGTTTCCAAAGATCATTAACTCAAGCTCATCAAAATGGGTGACTGAGAGGTGATCTATTACTTTTGTGTAAAATCATTTTTTATCACATCTGCTAGGAACATTTATTGTTTAACAGCAAAATCAAAAAGATTTAGATTTAGTCTAGCTACTTAATAACAACTAGGCTAAAATTGATGATGGTAGAGATTATTTTGACCTTTTCAATATTTCTAAATTATAAATCAATGGACGTATAAAAAGCATTATAAAAAAATCTGGTTTCAGTTTGTCTATGATTTGATGAGTAGAAATTTTCAAGAGAATCAAACATTCCCTACCATATTGTTGTCTTACTATGTGCTAATAAAAGTTATCTTTTTATAGCCTTGCACATAAAGATTTGTGTTGTACTGCTAACTTTGTCGGCCAATTAACCTATTCCCTAACAAGACCTCCTTTTTACGCCCTTCAAGAAAAAGTTTTTGAAACACTGTTGAAAATGAAGAAATTGTTTCCTATTTCTTCATTATTCATGTTTTCTTTACCAAAATTACAAAGGTTTTCAGTAATCCATCATCTTTGAATTGTTGGCTGCTACTTCTTTAAATTTTGACCAGTCTAAAGTTTTACTGTCTAGTAATGTGTTAATATATCAGTCCTTCTATATATCTGTCTATCTATCTGCAAAATTATTTGAAAACTTAACATTTCCACTTCTTTTCAACTTAATAATTGGTACCTATAGCTGGTAGGCAATTGCTCTTGGCAAGGTAACTGTCTTCTGTGAATGTCAAGGTCAGTTTTCAATATGAAGCTTTTGAAACAAATGGCCATGGAGGTATAGGTGTTACTCTAACACAAGATTCTTTCCTTAAAATGTAACTCTATTTTCAACCTTTGCAGGATGTGAAACTAACAGCCACAAATGATGATCAGTATTTTGTTTTTGAAGATTATCTTTATCAGGTATGTTAGGCCTCATCACCTGGTTAGTTCAGTAAGTAATGGACACTCATATTAACCAATTCCAGCACAATTAACTCTGACAGCTCTCAAGAAAAAGTAGAGAAAATATTGTGTAAAATAAAGAAATTACTTACAACAGGCAATTTCTTCTTTTTCCACAATGTTTTCTGGCCAGATAATTGAAAAAAATCTAAAATTTCATAAACTTTGAATTTTCTTCTGTAACTCCTTAAATTTGGACCAGCCTGAAATATTTCCCTTGATATTGGGGATTACATATAATTATTTTTACCTGGGGCCAATGTCAAAGCATCATCCCATGCTTCATTGGCATTTGTTTTCATTAGTAAAATAACATATCATGAAATATTTGTTCTTTAGATTCTTGATATATCTAATTGAAAATGTTTAAAGTGATAAAGGTTCAGACTAGAACACTTGAGAAACATACACTAAGCTTTCTGGACAGCCACAGAGTGCATGATAAAGACTGATCAGACTGTGCGGATGCACAGGCTGATCTGATTCTTTACTAGGCACCCAAATATAATTATTTTAAATGCTACTCACAATAACATTAATGTCACTACCCAATTTATATGAAACTTCTTTTATTCTTAACTGTTATCAAATCTTTCCAGATCATGGATTATGATACAATTAAAAATGATCTTTTGTATTGACATGTCTGTAAAAATGTAATATCTCTATAATTTCAGATTTTACTCCCTTTTACCAGAGACACAGAGGTGTTGAAACATTTTAGATTAAACAGTGCTTCTCCACCTAAATCATACATACGAGGAAAACTTGGTGTGGAGGAATTCTCAGTTATATACCCTCCCAATGGAGTTATCCCCTTTCATGGGTTTGCAATGTATGGTGGGTATATTTGACAGAATTGTCAAAAAATTGGTCTTTGAACTTTGCACAAAGTTGTGCATTTGAATTTCATAGTTTTTTTAGACTGGATTTGTCTTTGGAAAAATGCAAAAGTGAATAATCTTGGTTGGCAATTAGTTCAAATTACATAATAGACTAAAGAGCCTAGCATTTACAATCTAGTATTTTTGCAACGTATGATCACTGATATTTGGCAGGCAAAATCTTCATAACTTAATAAGCTTTAACTTTAACAAGCTTTAATCAGTTTGTTTTTGTCACCCCTTTCTCTCTCAACATCAGCTTTCCTTTTTTAATATATTTCTTGATTCTCATATACAGTCATCATTGTGTGAGTGTTATTCAAGCTGTAGTTATGACATTTTACACACCCAACTACAATATTTTTTCTGTACCAAGGAGTAAACTCACTCTATATGAGAACTAAAAAAATCCTTTCATGATTTCAGTGGCACCAATGTGTTTTCTGTATAAGGAACCAGTAAAACTATACTATGTGTTCAGAGAGATTTACACCAGATATTTCTTTAGGCTTCACAGTATTTCGTCCCATCCACAGGTTAGTATTATTGTAATACATTCAATTTTGATAGAACCAGCCATTCTTTGTTCAATGGTAGCTGAATCTATTGAACTCTTGTCATGCTGAACTTAGAATATTCCTGTTTTGACAGGAGGTATAGTCAAAGATCAGCCTGCACATATGAAGCCAAAATTGT
This sequence comes from Fragum fragum, assembly GCA_946902895.1. Classification (NCBI taxonomy): domain Eukaryota; kingdom Metazoa; phylum Mollusca; class Bivalvia; order Cardiida; family Cardiidae; genus Fragum; species Fragum fragum. The sequence continues at coordinate 57,194,578 of OX336369.1, read as the reverse complement.
TTATGGAAAATAGTTTTCAAAAGAAATAATGACCACTTGTCAAGAAATCAAGTGCTCTGTCATTTCAATTCTTAGGCAGCTATTTTTTCAGCATGACAAGGGTTAAGCATCCATGTATTACCAATATTCAATGTAACAACAAGTAGTGTTACGTCATTTATAGATCCTATCAACTTGTTATTGCTTTTCACAATGACAAGATATTTATTGCTCCAAGTTTAAAGAAATTGCAGATGAGGTTTTAAGATTAAAAGTTTTATGCCCCCAAAAGGAGGAGCATATAGCTGCTGCTTCATCTGTCTGTCCTTTTTTTTTTCCATCTGCCTCAATTTCCCTACAACCATTTGGCCAAATTAGATGAAACTTCACATGTAAATTCCTAATGATATTGTGTCAATGCATTTTTTCAGTTTTTGGATAGCTCTAGTGTCAAGGTCACAATTCAAGGTCAATTATTAGAATTAAGCATGTCCAGAGTATAGCCCCTTAATTATGGATGGATTTCAATATAACATGGCATAGTTGTTCTCTATCATGAGTAGATCTACCATTTGAAAGAACTATTCAAATAGATCTATGGTCAAGATCAGAGCTTAACGTCAAATATTTAAATTAAGGATGGTCGAAGAATAGTTCCTAAAATTATTGATGGATTTTGAAATGACTTGCACAATTGTTCTCTATTATGAGTACATGTGCCATTTGAAGTAAATTTTCCGATAGTGTCAAGCAGGGCTCCGGAAATCCGATAAATTGCCGGTCTGGACCGAATTTTGAATTGCCAGACCGATTGGAATCCCCAAAAATTACACCAAAATCGGTCCGAAATTTTCATCAAATTCACGTTAAAATATTGATAAACTCGCCCACCATCTATCAAAATCCACTTGAGACCAAAATAATTCAAGGGTTTCACACGTTACCTGCAGATTAAGAGATAAACAAAAGTGCCAAAAATCGATAATTGGTTTACCCGCCGGCCAGTCAAATGCCCATCCGCACGTGGACCTAATTTGTAGTTTCACGCTTGGCCAAACTTCGGGTATCGAGTTTTGTAAACTACTTGCAATACAGAATATGTTTGACTACCACGCGTTGAAGAAAACTGCGTGGATTTAAATTGCCGTTACTCGTGAAACTATTTTTTTTTTTACTATAACATGGGATGCGTATATAAATCGAGACACGAACACGCTTCAGTTGCCGTTCGTTAGACCTTATTAAAGTCGACAGTAGTACCAGTCTAGCCGTTCGTTCAAAGTCGGAATAGCTCAGCACAACGGGTACCCCAGCACAACGCTTTTATGAAATTAATTTATCACAAATTAGCGCGCAAGACCGGGTTTGAAATTTGTATAAAAAATCACGTCGTTAATATATGTTTTAAAATTTTTCATTCACGGTAAGAAACATAGCTGATAGAATTCAAACAATAATTGGAAATCCGCAGAATACAGATAACTAAAATATAAACGAAAACGACAGTTCCGTCAATAAAATTAAATTTTACTTCAGGGATGGAAAACGTCCGAATAATAAATCGGAAATCAAATGACCGAGATTTGTGAACAAATTCCACTCTAGGAAAATTGTGCAACACGTGGGCGACCCACTGGAGTTTGTCTCGTCGGTCTTTTTGATGTACGTCACGACTCTGTGATCCCATGGGGTAGAATGGACTGACCCGACATTTTTGTGACGTCAGCTGTGTTTTTCCATCAACAGACGCTCGTGTTGAGAGAAAATCGACATGACTGTGTTTAATTAATAGAACTTTGGATAACTAGCTTATGAAAATGAAAAAGTATATCTTTACTATAATTAAATCGGCGGTACTCTGTAAACCCGGAAATTTTAATAATGTGATTTATTTTTCTATCTAATTTTACAATATATTAGAATTTCGTGGACTGCCGTACATTGCCGGAATTGCAGTTAATACTCGGCCGAATTTTCAAAAACAAAATGAAAGTAGGATCTGTCAGTTGTTTTCATCGTTGAAAATAATAATCATCTTCGGAACATTTGAAAAAGAAGGCAACTAATGAATGAATGATGAACCCTTTTACGTACGGGAAAGGTGAAAAAAGCGGGGTATTCGTTTTTGCGGCGTGTGTGTTTGTGGGGGGGGGTCGTTTTTGCCGGCAGAAGGAGGGGGGGTTGTTTTGCCGGCAGGAGGGGGGGGGGGGCAAAGTCCCGGACCGATTTAGATTTCCAAATTTCCGGAGCCCTGGTGTCAAGGTCACAACCTTTTCCGCTGTTTATCTTATACATTTTGTGACAGGGCTATATTCGGGGAGCATAGTCTGTCCCTTGTTTAATCATCTCTGTCTTTTTAAGTTGAAAATTATGTGGAAAACGAAGAAATTGTAATAAACAATTAACCAGATTACAAAATTTTAGTCTGATACAAATTCAAAGAAGTTGCAGATGACAAATTTTAGTTGATGAAATTTTAAATATCTCTTGTATTTTTGAAAAATAAACATTGTGGATAATAAAGCAATTTCTTCCTTTCTGAATATGTTTTCCCAAGCTATTTTCTGAAGGGGGCTTTAAAAGATATTTCTCAACTTAAAAAGATACATGAAATATAATGTAGTATATCTCATCACAGGGTATAGTATGCCTGAGCCTGCTGTTTGAAACACTCCTCCAAACCCATGAACCAGAATTATTCTTCCATCTGAAATCTGTTGGATGTCAGCCGTAAGTTTTGTCTAACCCCCTACCAGACAACAATGTTAAGGCTGGTGAAAATGAAATTAATTTGCAGACAACAATTTGATGTGATTTTAATTTGGAAAATAAGTGATCAGATGCAAAAGCATTTATAAAATGAGGAAATAGCTTTCAACAAGGCATTTATTCAATTTCCACTATTTTTACCATCAATATTTTCAGGATCGTGAGCAGACACAAATATTTACAGATTGGTCAGGTTGCTTTTCTGTTTTGTGCAAGTTTTCGTAGAGAATATTTATTATAGATTTTATGATCATATGATTTTATGATCTCTGATTAATCTATGCTAGATCCTATTTCTTTCTAAACACCTTACTGTTTTTCAAAATTTCAGACCTGTCCAAATTTAAAGATTTTGCAGAAAGCAATCTGAAGCTGATTTTATCTGAAAATTTATCATTTAGTAGGGTAGAAAAAATGTTGAAAAAGAAGAAATTGCATGTCAAAAGCAACTTCTTCTTTTTCCATAATGTTTTTTCAAGTATGAAACCATAAGGACGTAAAAACCAGGGATTAAACAGGACAGTGTTAGGTATTTGTTTTAAGCAGTTCCCAGATGGATCCCTTATGATTGATGGATCATTTTGATTTAGTCTCCTTTCTATTTCAGACTAAAGATAGCCTTCAAGTGGTTGGTTCGAGCCTTTTCTGGCTATCTTTCTAGTGATCAAGTGTTATTATTATGGGACAGGGTGCTGGCTTATAACTCATTGGAAGTTCTCCCAGGTAAATGTTATAATTTACACATTTGTTTTTCTATGTATAACTTTCAAAAGGTTTAGTTTGTACCTTGTTATTTTCTTAGTACAGATTACTCCATAATGGTATTTTGTATCCTTTATACTGCCGATACAATTAAACAATTTGGACTGTCAATCATAGAATCAATCAATGAATCAAATTATTTTCATTTAGACTTGAAGTGAACTTTGAACTCTGACCTTGGCCAACATTTGTTTAACATTTTTGTTGGAGACTAACATCGTAACTACAGCTTGAACAGTTACGACATTTAGGTCACAAACTTTCCATTTTACATTTTTGTTACATGTTACTGACCATTTTTTTTTCAAAATAACATCATTTAATATGGAAGTGGAAATTCAGAGTATGTGGGCGGGGTCAATTGCTTGTACATTTATGGAGAAACTTCAATGTTATTCTCAGCCTTGAATAATTGTACAATTTCCAACATTTCTTCAGAATATCTCGAATCTTGACTGGCTTATCCCACATTGTCTCGGGACAACAATTCCAGTTTATCTTTATAAGTTGAACAGTTACAAAAAACTTGTTTGCATGTGTCTATAACCGATCTTGTACTACTTTTTCAGTTTTGGCTGTGGCGATATTTTCATTCCGAAAGACGAACTTGATGAAAGTGGTGTCGTACAACGCAGCAGAAGCAGTGCTGGCAGATCTGACAACATTACAAGTTATATCACTCATACAGCTCATGCTATTTTCAAAATAAATCACTTAAAGATTCTCTTTAACCTTATACCAGACAGCAAAAGTTTAGATTAGGGCAAAATGAAAGGAGTTGTCGACGAAAATTGTAAAGTTAATGAATTTTAGATTTTCTCATCTTTCAATTGACCAATTGCTCACTCTGCACACTTAATCTGTTTGCCCTTCCCATTGACAATGCCAGGAAGTTCAACTTTGATATTAAATGGCAATATTTTGCAAAGGCCAGCACCATGTATAAAAAAAAGTAGAATGGTCTGTTGGCGACTTGAATAAGCTGTAGTCATGACATTTAAGTCACCAAACCAACAAAAATTCTTCACATAAATGGTGGCAAATGTCAGAGTTCAAATCTCTCTCCTGATCAAAATAAAATAAATGATTTGATTGGTCATTTTTTTCTTTGATAGACAGCAGCGTTTAATCAATTAGTTTTCGAGGAGAGAACCAATTTTAATTTGACTTTAGTGATGGTGCTCCATCTTTATAAGGAGGTAAAGTGTCAAGGGTTTGAATATGTTGTGTCCAGTGTTTAATTGAAAGTGCAGAACTAATCATTAGTCTCAGACGAAAAGAGATATAATGTGGTGAAAATATTGCTAGAAATAAAGAAAAAATTTGTGTCTAGTAACTTCTTTTATCAACATTCATAAGCATTATGATCACTATAAAATGAGGTTTTTAAATTAGAGACAACGTGGAAAAGGGAGAATTGCTTGCAACAAGCTATTTCTTCTTTACTCACAAAGTTTCCTTCCCAGTTTAATGATTTTGATTTATCCTCATCCTCAATTAATCCATACCCACAGAATAAAATTATGACACCCATCAAGGAAAACAATTGGGAAGACATTGTGAAAAATGAAGAAATTGCTTGCAACTAGCAATTTCTTCATTTTACACAATGTTTTCTACCCAGATAGTTGAAAAATTCTAAAATTTCATAAACTTTAAAAAGTTGTCTGCAACCCCTTTGAATTTGGACCATTCTACAATTTTGCAGATAGGTATAGGGTTAAACCTTAGATTGATATTTCCAATAGCTATTAACCCGTTTTCACATGGCAAAATTTTGCACTGGTCCAAATTGAAAGGAGTTGCAGACTACAATCTAAAGTTTGTGAAATTTTAGATATTTTCAAGTTAATGGGTAGACAACAATTGTAGAAAATGAAGAAATTGCTTGTTACAAGCAATTTCTTCATTTTCTACAATGTTTTTCCAACTGTTTTTCTTGAGGGGCATCCAAAAGCATCACTGTCTTGGAATCTATTAACCCTTGTCATGCTGAACCCGGAATATTCCGGCTTTTGCAGGAGTTGTAGACCAAGATCAGCCTGCACATAAGTGCAGTCTGATCTAAGTCTACACCTCCTGTTTGTACTTCCCCCGCCAGAACTGTTTATGAAGTTGATTTCTGAAAGAAATATTGATTTTTGAACAATAAGTTCTGTCAGTGCTTTCTGGCCTTTGATTTTACAGCAATTTAGTAAGGTATTGTATCCAGCATGACAAGGGTTAAGATTCACCCAGTAAAATCTCACATCCTCTTGCACATCTGAACAGTCTGAGTTGTACCGTATGGTATCTAGATTGCACTTACTCAAAGTTTCTAAAGACAACCAGTATCTTTTTGGATATCCAGGCTCATTGACCTCAAAAAGATTTCAACTTCTTGAAGGAAGAGTATGCCTAATGAGCAAATTTTAAAATGGCCAAACGTTGTGATGCCACAGATGACATTATAACATTTGTATAACCTTCTAATTGCTTACATAAGATAATGAATTAGTGAATTCACAATAGTAATGAAAAAAAAAAAAATAATAATAAAATGTTCTGCAAACCAGAAATGTATCAAGGTCACCAGTGGATTCCTAACATCTGGCGCATTTTAGAATTGATTATTACTATAATACTGCCATAACATGTCTAAAATTGCTTAACCCATTACAAGACAGCAAAATTTTAGACTGGTCCAAATTGAAAGGATTTGCAGAGAACAATTTAAAGTTTATGACATTTTATATTTTTTCAACTTAATGGATAAAAAACATTGTGTAAAATGAAATACTTGTTACAAGCAATTTCTTCTTTTCACACAATGTTTTCCAAATTGTTTTTTTAGAAGGGTGTCCAAAAGCACCACTGTATGGTAATGGGTTAATCTAATGTGTAGCTAATCTAATATTTGTCTTTGGACTCAGTATTTACAATTCATCATGATTCAATTTGCTGTTCATTTTTTTTTTTTTTGTGAAAAAATGTTTAGTTTATTTTTGAATAAAGATTTTTAACTTACTTAACATTATGGTTTAATTTCTTCATTTGCCTTGTTGAACAAGATATGTATGATAAACAAGATCAATGTATTTGGATGCCTGCTGCTTGTCTACCATTAGAGATTTATCCTGAACAAAAGCACCATATGCCTTTTCCACTTGTGTCAAGGCGCTCGATAAGTCAAAATTTATAAATGAAATGGAGGCATAATTTTGAAATATTTCATTTAAAGTCATCTCCCTTGATAGTATGAGTTGCTGGATAGTGAACACATGTGCTAATTTTTAGAATATCTTCAACAATAACAAGGTTCATTGTAGAGCACGCCCTTGCACCATTAGCACATGTTTTTACAAATGGCACACAGAAAATTCGAAGACAGGGTCGATTGGAGAGCAATTTTCAGGTTAAGAGCTACTTGATTAGTAATTTGTTCCGTATAAAACACCGGAATGCACTAACAGAGTACAGCCTAGTAGCAATTTATCAATCCACGATTGGTCAGTTGCTCTTTACCTTGTTAACCGTTGTGACAATGCCTGTTAAACCATTCCCACACAAAATAATATTGGACTAGTCCAAATTGAAAGAAGATGCAGACGACAATTTCAAGTTGATGAAATTTTAAATGTTTTTTTTTTTTTGATAGAAAACATTGTTGAAAATGAAGCAATTTCTTCATTTTCAACAATGTTTTCCAAAGCTCTTTAATTGAGGAGCGTAAAAAGGAGGGCTTGAGTGGAAATGGGTTAAACCAAAGCAGACGATTTTAGACTTTTTTGGGAGTAATGAAAAGCTCGAGGATGGAGATAATAATGGAATCCTGTCCTATAAAGTCGAAGACTAATCCGAATCTTAACTCAGTCTGATAGAATACCTGTCTTTTCAAAGTTTGTGGCTTGGTTAAATAATTTCTCATGGCAGTCTTATGAAAGAATTTTGGCAGAACATATCACCTGATTTTGTCGCAACCATGAAAAAAGTTTTCTTCATTTCCCTTAAAGGGAGGGGAAAAGATTTTTCAAATTTTGTCAACCTAAAATTGTCATGTGCACCTTTGTTAACATTGGACCAGTCTAATATAATGTCTTAATTAATTCCCACATCCCTCAAGAAAAAAACTTTAGAAAACATAGTGGAAAATGAGGCAATTTTCTCTTTTTCCATACTGTTTCATACTAGAGTACAAAAAAAATTGTTTAATTCTACCAACTAAAAATTGTCATCTGCTACTTCTTTGAATTCGGACCAGTCATAAATTTTGTTGTGTAGGAATGGATTAACAAGAGACAAACTATGTGGAAACTCACCCGTTGATACCCAATGCAATAATGAAGCAATAATGATTAAAACATTCTGACAAAGTTTGAAGACATTTGAGCTGAAAATGTGACCGGTAGAGTGCAAAGATGTTGACACACGAAGGACATTGTATGAACACAAAAGCTCACCTTGAGCATGTTGTACTCAGGTGAGTTAAAAATTGACAAGCAATTTCTTCTTTTTCAACATTTTATAAAATCCCAGGATTGAACAGGAAAGGGTTAAATGGGGGCATCCATGTCTGTGACACATTTCCACCTGAAGACAGATATACTTATGAGCATAATAAGTCACAGATACAGTGTCATTTCAACAGGCTGTACAAGTCAATTTTTCAATTGGAGCTAAAAGACCATAACAGTGTCTAGGTATAAGCTATTTATTTTCAAATATATATATATATATAATAATATATAGTCTATTGATCCCATATCTAAACAGAACACAGATTTCAACATATCATATGTCATCCAGTTTTTGCAAAGTTACTAAACTATAGTTAAACCTAGGTAGACCATAGCGCAATGGACATAATTAATGGTAGGATGCACTAAAGGAAGGGCAGGCGATTGGCTTTTTCAGATTCTCTGAATCAGACATAATCTTATTCTGTCCCCCATTTAGGGCTTGATTCTAAATTGGTCATCATTAAACAAATTCGAGTGTTTGTGTATAATCGAGGAAAATAGAAATTGAAAATTACTCGTGTTTTAATTATATTATCGCCATGTAACAATGGGCATTTTGTTGAACACAATGCAAGTATTGTAAATGAATCATTTGTTTTTACCTCCATCGTACTTCTCTTTTGTAATTTGATAAAACCACAATAGGTATTATTAAAATAACGAAATTTAGGACCAACAATTGTGAAGAAAGCAACTACAGATTAAAATAAAATCATTACAAAATTTCAATGATGAAATTCTTATTCATATTTATGGGTGCACTACAATTTGAAGGGAATCGAAATTTTCATTGATAACTAAGGGAACCTTCACTCGATTTATTCCACATATTACAAACCAAAACACATCTTTTCAGTAAAGGTACAAGATAATTGATAAGTATGAATCAGACAGTGTGAAAATCAAGGTAAGTGGCGATTTGTGACTCCTTGTTAGTCCAAAATAGGATTAAGCACACCTACCAATTAAACACAGGAGTTTGTGCTAAAACCACAGTTTCAGATTTGTATGGGCTACGAACTACGAACCACTGAAATATGAATTTGAAAGAGTTTTTAAACAAAAATAATGGAAAGTATTGGGACCCTAAAAGTATACAAACAAACACATACCTACGAACCAATGAATGTTTGAATAAGTGAGGTTCTACTGTGTTACAATATGATATATTTTTTTTTAATATTCAAAGAAGTTGCATACAATAATTTCAATTTGATATTTTTCCGAGTATCTCCATCATTTTGGGTAGAAAACAATTTGGAAAATGCAGAAATTGCTTGTTTCTTCGTTTTCCACATTGTGAAAATTAATGCAAACTTTTGTGTCTTGTAACGCTTCATTATTATCAATAGAACTTGCTATTATGAATGGTGTTGTGTGTACAAAAATTTTTCAACATATTGCTAGACGGCAAAATTTAATATTGGTCCAAAAGGAAAAGCAGTTGCAGGCTACAATTTAAAATAAATGAAATTTTAGATTTAAACAACATTCTGGGTTGAAAACATTGTGAAAAATAAAGAAATTGTTTATTTCAAGCAATGTCTTATTATACACAATGCTTTTCCAAAATACTTTTCTTGAGGTGCGTAAAAAAGTTTACAAGCAATTTCTTCTTTTCCAACAATGTTTCCTCATGTATAAACTCACGACAATGTAAAAACCTGTGTTTGTACTGGAAAGAAATAATGGGTTAAAATATTTTCCTGTTTACTCCTGGTAACCTGTGCAAGAACTGGGTGCAATATGATATGTGAACACATAAAGCTAACTAAGAAATATACAATACTATACAAAATAAATAAATTTATAAGCTCTGTATGACATAAAAGATAAAAAATTATCAGATTAAAATTTCCTAAAAAGCTAAACCACTTTTATACCAGTATCACAAATTTCACATTTTAAACAACAAGAGGGCCATTGGCCCTGGGGCGCTCACCTGAGATAAAGGCTCTTTTTCTTTCAACAGTCTAATTTCATGTTAAGGTTAGGATTATGAAACAAGTGGGCCACAACTACATATAAAGACTATGAACCTGGGGATCCAAAAGTCTAAATTACAATTCCAAGGCTTAAGTGCTGATTTGAAAGAAGGAAAAAACTTTTTTCCATGGGTTATAATTTCAGAAATAAGAAAGAAGTCAGTGAACTGATGCTTCATGCCTATACCCCCCCCCCCCCTGGGTCTGCCCCTGGAAACCCTAAGATCATGATTTTAGCTATTTTGTAAGAGATCAATAAACTGATGTTTAATGCAAAATGTCAAGGCTCCAAGCCTTCTGGGTCAGGAGGAGAAGATTCTTAAATATCATTTTAAATTTTCACTTTTGTTGCGGATTTCATTTCTTTTAGCTATTTTTGAAGGGGACCACCTAAGAAACATTTCTGCTAAATTTGGTTCAAATTGGCCCAGTGGTTTGAGAGGAGATGTCATTTAGAAAATCGTTCTTTATTTCTATATAAACCCCACCCCCCTGGGGCTCCGCCCCTGGGGACCCGAGGATCATGGTTTTAGCTATTTTGAAAGAGGTCAATATAATGATGCTTCACGCAAAATATCAAGGCTCTACGCCTTCTGGGTCAGGAGGAGAAGATTTTTAAAGATTATTTTAAAATTTCACTTTTGTTGCCATGGCAACCAGAGTTTTTAACAGATTTCAATTCTTTTAGCTATTTTTGAAGGGGACCACCTAAGGAACATTTCTGCAAAATTTGGTTCAAATTGGCCCAGTGGTTTGAGAGGAGATGTCATTTAAAAAATCATTCTTTATTTCTATATAAACCCCACCCCCCTGGGGCTCCACCCTTGGGGACCCGAGGATCATGATTTTAGCTATTTTGAAAGAGGTCAATATAATGATGCTTCAAGCAAAATATCAAGGCTCTACGCCTTCTGGGTCAGGAGGAGAAGATTTTTAAAGATTATTTTAAAATTTCACTTTTGTTGCCATGGCAACCAGAGTTTTTAACAGATTTCAATTCTTTTAGCTATTTTTGAAGGGGACCACCTAAGCAACATTTCTGCCAAATTTGGTTCAAATTGGCCCAGTGGTTTAGGAGGAGAATTCGTTTTAAGAAATTGTTGACGGACGACACACGACGCACGACGGATGGATGCGGGACAAAAGGGGATCACAATAGCTCACTTGAGCACTACGTGCTCAGGTGAGCTAAAAATTAACTGTTAATAAATATTCATTTAACCGTTTTCTTAATGATAATGTCTGTAGTTATCAAGATTTATAGAAGGTCAGGTAAATTTCTCCTTTTCCTAATCTACTTTCAAAATCCTGTAGTCCTCAAAGGAAAGCAAGCAATGAATACAATGGTTAAGGACTTTCAAGTCATGGCATCTCAGAGTCTTAAAATCCAGTAATTTAATTTTATTTGCAAATATCATGATTCATGCATTCTGATTGGCTGAACATATTGTTTCTTACCTCAATGTTGTTTTTACACGCACAAAGTGGTTTCACGAAAATTAAGAAAATGTCTAAAACTGGTCAAATTCTCCCCATTTGATGTTTTCATTATCATATGCCCTGATAATTCTAATTTCAAGAAATGAGGAGAATGGTTTGTTTCCTTAGTGATATAAAACAAAAACCTAACATTGTTTTGAATCCGTAAGATGACAAGAATACTTTTGTTTTGTATGAAACTCAAAATCCAATCACATTGTATAAATTGGCATGCAAGTGTTTAACCTCAAATCAAAAAAACAAGAGGGCCGTTGGTACTAGGGCGCTCACCTGAGATAAAGGCTCTTTTTCTTTAAACAGTGTTAAGGATGGGATAATGATACAATTGGCCGTACTTCATACATATATAGGCTTCATGCAAAACATCTAGGCACTACACCTTCTAGGTAAGGAGGAGAAGATTTTTGAAGATTATTTAAAAATTTCACCTTTGTTGCCATGGCAACCAGAGTTTTTAATAGATTTCTTTTAGCTATTTTAACCCTTTCCTGTTTAAAGAAATTTTAGACTCGTCCAACTTCAAATAGGTTACAGACGACGATGAAAAATGCATGCAATGTGAAATATGCATGCAATGTGAAATCTGACCATCCTATGTGGTAGAAAATATTGTGGGAAAAAGAGCAATTGCTTGTTACAAGGAATTTCTCATTTTTCCACAATGCTTTCTCAAGTATAAAATCACAGTGAAGTAAAATCCCAGATATGTCCAGGAAAGGGTTAAAAAGGGCAACCTAAGGAACATTTCTGCAACCATTAAGTTCAAATTGGCTAGTGGTTTGAGATGAGATGTCGTTTAAAAAATTGTTCTTTATTTCTATATCCCCCCCCCGGCTCTGTCCCTGGGGACCCAAGGGTCAAGATTTTAGCTATTTGAAATAGGTCAATATACTGATGCTTCATGTAAATCATCAAGGCTCTATGCCTCCTAGGACAGGAGAAGATTTTTGAAGATTATTTTAAAATTTCACTTTTGTTGCCATGGCAATCTGAATTTTTCATAGTTTTCAATTCTTTAATTATTTTTAAAGGGGACCACCCAAAGAACATTTCTGACAAATTTGGTTGAAATCAGCCCAAAGGTTTGGGAGGAGATGTTGTTTAAAAATTGTTCTTAATTTCTATATAAACCCCATCCCCCTTGGGGTCCATCCCTGGGGACCAGAGGGTCATGATTTTAGCAATTTTGAAATAGGTCAATATAATGAGGCTCTATGCCTTCTGGGTCAGGAGGAGATGATTTTTTAAAAATATTTTAAAATTTTACTTTTGTTGACATGGCAACCTGAGTTTTAAACGGATTTCAATTTTTTTTGCAATTTTTAAAGGGGACCATCTTGAGAACGTTTCTGACAAATTTGGTTGAAAACAGCCCAGTGGTTTGGGAGGAGATGTCGTTAAAAATTCTTTATTTCTTTATAAACCATAACCCCTTGGGCTCCGCCCCTGAGGACCCAAGGGTCTTGATTTTATCTATTTTGAAATTGGTCAATATACTGATTCTTCATGTAAATCATCAAGGCTTTAGGCCTTCTGGGTCAGGAGGAGAAGATTTTAAAGATTATTTAAAAATTTCGCTTTTTTTTGCCATGGCAACAATAGTTTTTACCCATTTTCAATTCTTTTAGCTATTTTTCAAGGGGAGCATCCAAGGAACATTTCTGTCAAATCTGGTTCAAATTGGTCCAGTGGTTTGGGAGGAAATGTCGTTTTAAAATCATTCTTTTTTTCTTTATAAACCCGAACCCCCTTGGGGCTCAGCCCCTGGGGACCAGAGAGAGTCATGATTTTAGCTATTTTGAAAGAGATCAATTAACGTATACTTCATGCAAAATATCTAGGCTCTACGCCTTCTGGGTCAGGAGGAGATAATTTTTAAAGTTTTCAAGTTTAAAACAGATTTCACTTTTTAGCAATTTACAAAGGGGACAACCCAAGGAACATTTCCGACAAATTTGGTTTGAATTGGCCCAGTGGTGTGGGGGGAGATGTCATTTAAAGAGATTGAGACTACAATGGCCAAGCGCCGGACAAAAGGTGATCACAATAGCTCACATGAGCACTTGGTGCTCAGGTGAACTTACTAGTATCATCTTCATCTCCTAAATATCTTGAATGAGGAGAGATATGATAGGATGTGTTTTTAGCATTGTACTTGATGTATAAGAATAAACAAAGAGTATGAATAACAGCAACAAAAATACACATGCTACAATTTATAAACAAAATTAAAAACATCTCATTGTAATAAGCATGTCAATTCCTATTATTGCTGTACACATAGTCACGGCAAATGTGCCACAAGGTGTTTATAAATAGATGGGGCATACAGAGATATAGCTATCAAACATACCCACAATTTTGCAGAAAATATGAAATTAACTGTATAAAAGCTGAACCTAGAGAATTTTTTGTAGATCTTTAGACATAAATATAAATTTCAATAATTGGCAAAATAACACCTGTTTTTTTATATTCCAGCTCAAATATTGTTTGACACCCTCAATGCTATGAAATTGTGTTTTAATTTTTTCTGACAGTGTTACCTTCTATGAATAAAATGACCTTGACCCATTACCAGACAAAGAAATTTCAGACTGGTCCAGATTGAAAGGAGATACAAACAGCATTTCAAATTGTGTTAAAATTGGAAAATAAGTGTGATATATGATGGAAGTCATTATGAGTAAAGGAGAACTTGCTTGTTGCAAGCAATTTCTGCTTTTCCCACATTTGACATAATGAACGAAGTTACTAAAAGAGACCTTATTTCATACTTGGCAAAGATATTATGGAGGCACTACTTCTGACCAAATATCAAATCAATTGAAGCAAAACTGCAGCCTCTAGAGTTGAAACAAAGTATTTCTAAGATTTGACCTAGTAACCTAGTTTTTAACCCAAATTCTTACTTGGCAAAGATATTATGGAGACACTCATTCTGACCAATTCTGACCAAGTATAAAGTCATTTGAGCCAAAAATGTGGCCTCTAGAGTGAAACTAAGGTATTTCCATGATTATACTTAATAGTTACATAGTTCTGGCAAAGTTCAAAGACATTAAAGCCCAAAATGTGGCCTCAAGAGAATAAACAAGATGTTCACACACAATCCATGTCACAAAATGGACGACAGAAGACAGACACAGCATGATCACAAAATGCTTAGATTGAACTCAGCTTGCGCTAAAAATTCTTTGTCTAATAGTTCAGATAATAATGTTGTTAGCCAAGAAAATGCTTGTTACATTTTCCACAACTTTTCCAAAGCTTTCTTCAAGAAGCAGAAAAAAGCAGAATTCTTTCGGCATGGGTTGAGGGTTAAATGGTTGTTTCAGCTTTCGTTATCTTACGTGAAGTATGCGTTTGACCTGCAGGTAAGTCTGTTTCCATTAAGGTTAAGATTGATGGGTCTTTCTATAGAAGTCAACATTCCTAATAACATATGAAGTATTGCAATCTGCCTTTACAGGAATTGTTTCATGTGTTGTTTTATTTGGTATTCTTAATCACCTGTAAAGTGTTTTAAATTTTTTATGTGTAACAGTGTTGTTTCGTTGGAGGAGATCTTTAATCCACACATGAAGTGTGTTAATCTGCCTGAGCTGGCAGGGGTTCATGGGTTGTTTCGTTGGTGGCAGCATTTCTTATCATGTGTGAGACATTTTCAGATTGAGCCATTCTGTTTAAAGCATCAAGTGTTCCTATTACAGCACTGAAAAATAAAACAGAATAAAAGACTAGGGTTTCATGGCAAAACAGTGGATTCTAATTAAGTTAACCTCACATATATGGAATAACTGCTTACTTCCCAGTGAAATTCTGGTCCAACTCTATATTTCAAATACATACATGAATGCTAAGGAAAGAAAAGAAATTACAATCCCAATCAGACATGGCTATCCCCCTCCGTAAAAGCTTGATAGTAAACTGAAGCCGGGTAGATTTAGGCTTCTTGTGCACTGCATTTCTTCTCAATGAGTTCAATAATAGACATTATACTTTCAGAGATATTCTCAGGACAAAATCTAAGTCTTTAAAACAACAAAGGGCAATAACTCCAAAATTATGCAAGCAAGAGTTGTGGTTCTTCTGCACTGCATCTTTCCTCAACAAGATATATCCACGAATGAAGTTTCAAGTTAATAGCTACGATACTTTCAGAGCTATGCCCCGGACAAAATCTTAGTCTTTAAAACAACAAAGGGCAATAACTAAAAAAATATGCAAGCAAGAGTTATGGTTCTTGTGCACTGCACTTATCCTCAATGAGATCTATTGACATATGAAGTTTCCAGTTAATAGCTATTATACTTTTAGAGATATGCCCCGGACAAAATCTTAGTCTTTAAAACAACAAAGGGCAATAACTCCAAAATCATGCAAGCAAGAGTTGTGTTTCTTGTGCACTGCACTTCTCTTCAATGAGATCTATTGACCTATGAAGTTTCAAGTCGATAGCAATTATACTTTCAGAGATATGCTCCAGACAAGTTTAGTGCCGGAAGGACGGAAGGAAGGAATGAAGGACGGAGACCATTACTATATCCCCTTCGCCAAAACAGCGGGGGATAAAAAGTTGTCCAGGAAAAACATTCAGAGACAACTAAATATTTTATCTTTATTTGAAACCTTGACTTTGCAGATATCTGAAAACTAATGATGGAGAAAAATTGTGCCATGTTATTTTGATTGATTAATTGATTGAATGGGGTTTAATGCCACTTTAAACAGTATTTCAGTCATATCACAGCAGCTGGAGCACCTAACCATGGATTCCTGGTATTTCTCACACCAGTACTACCACTACATCCTTTCCTAGCCTTCAGCTGCTATCCCACTAAGGTTTACGATTATCCATCCATTGGTGAGAGACAAATGTCGGAAAGGACATGTGCCTCCGCCAGGGATCAAAACCCATGACATCTCAGGATATGTTATTTTGAAACAAGCCATAATTAACCCATTCCCACTCAAGCCCTCCTTTTTACGCCCCTCAAGAAAGAAAGCTTTGGAAATCATTGTGGAAAATGAAGAAATTGCTTGTGTCAAGCAATTTCTTCATTATCCACAATGTTTTCTATCCAAAAAGACAAAGAAAAAATTTAAATTCCACCAACTTGAAAATGTTTTCTGCAGCTTCTTTCAATTTGGACCAGTCTAAAATTTTGTTGAGTGGGAATGGGTTAAAGGAGATGTGGCCCTAACAAATTTGGCCTGACTGATGCTTTACCACACTAGCACACATACACTGGCTTGTGATAATGACAATTAGTCTCACTAAGTGCGAGTGGGCTTAAAAAAAGGCAAATAAAAGGGGGAAATATTGGTCAAGAAGAGCACATTCACATTTAATTACTATATTTTCATGACATCACAAGTGTCATGTTGTGGTAAAAAATAAAAATTTTGACAAATTTTCAAATTAATAAAGATACAAACTACCATTCAGTTCAAGAAATATCTCAAATATACATGTAGTTATTCTTTTTACCCTTAACAAGAACTTGGTTTTGTTAAAAGATAAATCATTGCAACAATAACATGAGATTTACTTACCCAATCAGTCCTAGTCCAATTAGGAACCAATCAAAGAATACTTCCCACTTCATTAAAGACCTGCAAACAATGATATTTCATTAGAAATCAATACACTAATGATAGGAGGCTACAGCTAACAGTGTTACAAAAGTGGGGGGGGGGCAAATAAGGATAATATATACAAATCAAAACCATTGACATTCTACAGCTTTATGAATCAACAATGTAATGAATGATCATCAGAAAGGTTTATCATTTCTAATACAACATTTAGTGGTCATTTAACCTATTCCAACACAATGAGATTTTAGACCAGTCCAAATTCAAAAAAGTTGCAGACTACAATTTTAAGTTGATGAAATCTTTAATATCTTTATCTTTTGGAGTTGTGGATAATGAAGAAATTGCTTGTGACAAGCAATTTCTTTATTTTCCACAATGTTTTCCAAAGCTTTGGATGTATGTGGTAGAAATATTGTGAAAAAATGAAAAATTACCTGTTACAAGCAATTTCTTCTTTTTCCACAATGTTTTCCCAAGTATAAAATAACAGTAATGTACAAACCCAGGTTTGTACAAGAAAGGGTTAAAGTACATAGAAATTTTAGATTTGTTCAACTTTAAGGTTAGATAACATTGTGTAAAATGAAGAAATTGCTTTTTACAAGCAATTCCTTAATTTTACACAATGTTTTTTCTAATTGTTTTTCTTGAGGGGCATCCAAAAACTTCACTGTCTGGATTAGGGTAAAATAAATACTGTAAGTTACATACCCTCTAAACAATGTCATATGGAAGAGACCAGGTAAGGTAAATGCCAGGAGTGTACAACATGTGGCGCCAACTAGAGCCATGATGTTTGAAAAACTGGGTATAATTAATACTATAAGACCGGTCATTAGCACCATAGATATTCGTAAAATATTCTGAAATGAAATAAGAAAATACGTACATGTAATTGAATGGATCATGTAAGAGGATGATATCTGGTATATAATTTTAAAAAATGAGTTATAACCTATCAGGCAAATTTGCTGAAATGATATTCCCCTTCAAAGATGTGTTTTATCAGAACAGAGCTGTCTGAAGACTACTACTGTTCTATTATGAGAGCTGGATAGTAACAGCAATTCAATGTTGACATAGGTCATAATTCTACTAAATGGATGTCAGATTAATGAGTATAAATTTTTTTAAATATGTTTCAAGTTTTAAACCATTACAAAGTTTCAGAGCAATAGCATTAGCAGAAACAGAGATATGACACTTGCAAGTAAAACTTTAACACTTACGGGTGACTGGAATAGCCCCCATATTCTTCAAGTAGTCAAGCTTAAAAGGGTCATTTTCCTCTTCTTTACTCAAGAAATACATAATGTTGACAAAGGCTATGAATTGTGATTTGATATTGATATATCAAACAGATATTCAGTGACATGAAATATTTTGATGAAATAGGCATTTGTAGATTAGAACCTTTATTCTGTTACAAAGCATCACAGAGAAGGTGGTTTGGTTTATCATTTATAGAAATTTTTGTATTGGGTACTGATAGAAAATGAGATGATAAAGTTTCATGAAAAAGAAATACAGTCAAGACGCGTTCATTCAGACATCAATAAACTGGATTATTCGCAATCTGGAAATATTTTGATTGGAACAATTTTTTGTTCATACATTGTACTTTATAATCCAGAAATTCGCATTCCGGAACCAGACAGAAATGTTCGGGATCAAATATGAATAAATATGATTCAATTATCCGGATCGAAACCATCCGAATATATTGTTTTGATTGCACTATTGACAAGTGTGAATAAACAAAGTTGTCGTTTGGTCAAAGTTGATAGCAGACATTCACACCTTATACCCGGGACGCATGTCAAGTTGACAACCCGACAAGTGTGTCGATACCTATTGTACAGATCATTTAAATTATCTTTCATCTTTTTTCTCAGAAAATTAAAACCAGCACTTCCTCGGGCCGCACTAGAAAAATCCATCCAATTTGTCACCAACAAGTCAAAACCCTAATCTCGAAAGTTTATTCCTTAAAATAACTGCTCTTTTAAGGGAAATAAACTCTTTACCTGACAAATGAAAATTAATCCAAGGCTTTCTGACCACAACCAAAAAAATGAATATTTTAAGTTATATGTGGTACACGATTTTTGGTGCAGTTTATTCTACTTCAGGGAGGAAAGGAGTTCAAAGGCGCCGCTGCCAGATGTTTGGCTATTTTTTGGAGAGTTTCAAGGGTTGACACATGCAGACCCGTACCCTGGGAGAATTTTTACCCTTGTCATTATCTATGATTTAATCGGCTGTCTGAACTTTTTTACATTACTGATATAATTTACAAGAATAAGAAATTGATTTGTTTTTTTCACACAACTGGTAGGTTTTTATTTTTTTAATTGAACGCGATAAGGAACCATGATTTTTACTCATTGTCAGATTTAGTAGTTTTGTATCAGCCAAGAAATGTAAAATGCCCTAATTGTTGAATACCATCATAATCGTTACGACACTATTATATAAAAGCACATGAGGTCGGATATTCATACAAAATTACTGATCCGGAAATATGCTTAATCCAGACAATGCCACCAGGAACCAAAGTGTCCAGATTAAAGTGTCATGACTGTTTTAAAAAGAAATGTGGGCCCCTTTTACAACCATTAATCAAAAGAAAGCAGAACTTGAATTGTTGCAAAATGGTCTTATATCCCATCATGCTGTGACTCAAATAGCTCACTTCACCATTGACCTGTTACCCAAAAGAAAACAAGAGAAAAATGATGGTCCTAAATCGCTCACCTGAGGCATCTGCAAATTACAGTACTTTTTTGTATAATAAAGACACAACTTGAGCAAAATAAATAAAACAAATAAAAGATTTTGGGCTTTGAACAAAACAATCCAGTAATGCTTTACGATAAGAATGAATGCCTTTGGCTTTATAGTTTAATCCATTACCAAACTTTCCAAGAATTTGTCACCCTCAGGGAAAATAGGTTTGAAAAATACATAGTGAGAAAGGCTATGCTACACTCAAAATATAAATGCCCTCCTCCTTTAAATGAAGAATATTTTTTTTTAAGCATACTCAAATTTTGCGTTTTTCCCAATGTTTGACCCCTAGTGCAGGGCCGTTTTTGACCCGAGGAAGACAACTTTTAGTGATATAGTACAAAACCATCTAGCTATGCTCCATACCAAATATGAATATCCTAGACCGTATAGTTTAAGAGGAGAAGTCTTTTGAAATTGCTCTAATTAAGCATTTTCCAAACTTTAGACCTCAGGGGTGGGGCAATTTCTCACCCCAGAGATTAAATATTTAGAAACTTGGTAGAGAACCATATTAATAAGCTCTATGTAAAATATGAATGCCTTTGGCCTTGTAGTCTGTGAAAAAAAAGACAACAAAGATTTTCTAAAATTTCCCATTTTCGTATGCCACTGCAACCAAAAGTTTTTCACGGAATTAAATTCTTTTAACAACTTTTGAAGACCTTCACCCAAGGAACATCCCTGCAAAGTTTCAGCATGATTGGCCTACTGGCTTAGGAGGAGAAGATTTTTGAAGGTTTACTTAAGATTCCCATTTACACATGCTGCGGCAACCAGAGTTTTTGACGGAATTAAATTCTTTTAACAACTTTTGTAGAACTTCACCCAAGGAACATCCCTGAAAAGTTTCAGCTTGATTGGCCTACTGGTTTAGGAGGAGAAGATTTTTAAAGAAATTGTGGATGGACGGACAGACGGACAGACAGACAGACAGACGGAGGGACGACGGACAATGATCAATCACAATAGCTCACCTCGCACTTTGTGCTCAGGTTAGCTAAAAAGGTGCCTCCAAGGGTCATGGGTAACATTTGCGTTAAGTTTCAAGGCCCTAAGTAAAATGTTTTATGAGTATTACATAAAAGTGATTTATGTGACCCGAAACAATAGGGCCCTTCCTTGTATCATGCCAATGATAAAATAAAAGTTCATGGTTATAGGTCAATTGGATCTAGAGTTAGAACATGGAAACCAAGATTCTATGGACTGACAGATAGACAGACAGACATGATGAGACCAATATAACCTCCTCTACTCTGTATGTGGGGGCTATAATTACCATATTTATGACCAATCATTCATTTTCCTCTATTTATTAAATCTTTCTACATGGTTTCAGTTCTAGAGACAGTATTCTTTTCTTTTTCTATTTTCAATAAATGTGGAAAAAATTTATGTTTCTTTCATTACTATATCTTTTTCCCTAACCTATTAACAAGCAATCACACTTTTTTACGCCCTCATAAAAAAAGCTTGGGAAAACATAGTGGAAAATGATGAAATTACTTTGAACAAGCACATGCACAATGTTTTCTGCCATAAAAGACAATGATTTTTAAAATTCCTTGTCGTCCGCAATATCTTTAAATTCAGGCCAGTGTAAAATTTTGTAATTGAATGGGTTAATTGTTTTATTCTTTAAAGTTTTTTTTACAACAATCTTTTTTTCAGTGTTGTCTAAACAGTTGGTTTACTTTACCCCTTTCATGAGATTTTTTTCTGGTTCCCATATCAAATACCCATCTAGAATCTTCATGACAGGAAACATCATCACTGAAATAGAGTTGAACAATTTTCTCTATCATCTGAAATCTGTATTAATTTTAACACTCCAAATACAATTTTAATCCTCAACAAAACAAGCAATTTTCCTTTCCTTCACAACTTCTCCTACTCTTCAAGATTTCCAATTTCAACTTATTTTGTTATTAACAAAAATGATGGTTGACTAGTGACATAAAGGTTATAGGTTGCAGCCTCCTCAACAGCTGGGATGTTTGCTTGTAGCCTCTCACCTAACACAAAGCTTATAAATTTTAGAGAAGCTACAAATTTTGCATAGAAACTCCAGTAGATTCCCCATGCAACATATGAAACCATCATGATTATTGATTTGTCATTAGATTTTGAATAACATTTCTTCTTTATTTCTATATAAGTTAGGGATCGAGTGCTCTGGATATGCCCAAATATAACCCTAGTAGCATCACATCAGAATCAAGAGTAAGACATGCAGATGCCAACTCTCACCTGTCCAAGTGCTTGATAGCGGGTAAAACTTATAACATGAAAAAGGGGCATAATTTGTGCAAAGAGTGCATTTACAGAAATTCCCGTGTTTGTATAGATTACTCTTTTAACAGTGAACATAAATTTTGAATTTAGAGTGAACGTGTGTGGCAGTACCAGAGATATTGCAAAATGTCAATGTTTTCAGACAACACAGATGCGGATTCAAAAAATGACCTGGATATAGCATTTCCTCAGGTTTACTCTGAAGACAGCAAAGCTAGATTTTTGGGAGAGACCTGCAAGGTGATGCTACAAACAAATACCAATTCTCCAGCCTCTTAGATTTTGTGCATACAGGGAAGGCTGATTGGAGCAAAATGATCCATCACACATGCACATACTTTGTAGAAGTTAACTAGGAGATTCCATATACTGAATACATGTAATAATGTTCTAAGCGTTCTTGTTTTTGGATTACCTTCTGTGTTACTGTGTCAAAATAGGGTGACCCAGGGGCATCACTTGAAAGAGATCTACAAGAATGTGCTAAATACCCATGTCAATGTTCGAGTGGAAGGAGATTTCCTTCTCTGTTTCTATTTTGAAATAGGACAGGCCAAGGCATGGCAAAAATATAAGCCAAGATTTATCATATAAACAAAAATAGTAGAGGTTCACTAAGAGATACTACGTACCAAATATCAATTATCTAGACTTTCTTGTTTCAAAGAAGAAGATTTTTAAATGTTTCCTTCTTTCAATCAATGTAAAAAAAGGTGTGCTCAGGCGTACCACAAATATGACTCAAGGATCATCTTATGAACAAACTTGATAGACGTCCCTTAAGAAGTGTTGGGTACCAAATATCAAAGCTATCTGCCTTCTGTTTTCAGATGAGAAGAATTTTAAATATTTCCTAATAATACATTTAAGACTAATACTAGATTTAATTGATGGATAAATTGAATGGGGTTCAATGCTACTTTTAACAGTATTTCAGCCATATCGTGGCCGCTGGAGCACCTAACGATGGATTCCTGGTATTTCTCACACCAGTACTACCACTATATCCTTTCCTAGCCTCCAGCTGCTATCCCATTTAGGTTTACGATTATCCACCTATTGGTGAGAGACAAATGTCGGAAACAATATGTGCCGCCGCCGGGGATCGAACCCATGACATCCCACTATCAAAGATTAGGATGTACTACTGACTGCGCTATGACGGCGGCAAAAACAAACTAGATTTAAGAATGGATTTCAATTATTTGGAAGAGCTTCACCCAAGGAAAATCCCCAACAAGTTACATCCAGATTGGCCAACTGGCTCAGGAGATGTTTTTTAGAGAAATTGTTGACAACAATGACACTGGATATTGGGCAATCACAACAGCAGCTGCTCACCTTGGTTTGGCTTATGGATTAAAATGATGCTAAATCATGCACATGTGTGTTTTGTACTACTTTGAAGAGTTTACTTACCAGGATATGTAAAAAATAATGCCAGGCACAGACAAGACTTGACTATCATAGCAAAATCTACTGAATCACCTGCAATATACATATTAAGCTTTGTCATGCTGAACCAGGAATATTCCAGTTTTGGCAGGAGGTGTAGACCAAGATCAGCCTGCACATAAGTGCAGTCTGAACTTGGTCTACACCTCCTGCTTGTACTTATCCTGCCAAAGTTGTTTATGAAATTGATTTCTAAAAGAAATATTAATGTTTTAACATGTTCTATCCATGCTTTCTACCCTTTTATTTACAGTTATTCAGGAAGGTAATTTAAACAGCATGACAAGGGTTAAGAAAATTATTGTAACACACACTGATGGAAATAAAAAGGTTTTGCAGACAAAAATTTAAATTGGATTTAATTTGGTAAATAACAGTTCATATTGGATAGAAAACCTTTGAGAAATTGCTTGTTACAAGCAATTTCTCCTTTCCTGACAAGGTTTTCCATAGCTTATTTTCTTCAGCACTTCAATAAGCAGGCTTGCGTTTTAATGAGTTAGAGAAAAATGTACAAAGTTCTCTACTGTACATCATCTTTTCAATCTACACATAATTTCACTCCTTGAGGACAAGGTAAAGAGTGAAAGGTGTTTCTAAATAATACCCTTGTTATTTCCTTTTAGTTTTCATGCAGTAAATTAACTGATTAACTGATTGCCATTTGGCAGACACACCCTATCCCTGTAACACAGTATAGTGCAAACCATGACTTAGTTATAGGGAAATGAATTTAATAAGAAGTCTGTAACAATTATTTGAAAAGGATTACTCTATGGAGTAAGCTTAACTTATTACCGGATGGCAAAATTTTAGTCTGGTCCAAATTGAAAGGAGTTGCAGACGACAATGTAAAGTGTATAAAATTTTATATTTTTTCAACATTCTGGGTAATAAACATTGTGTGAAATGAAGAAATTGCTTGTCACAAGCAATTTCTTCATTTCACACAATGTTTTCCTTATTGTTATTCTTTAGGGGCGTCCAAAAGGGTCATTATGTGGGAATGGGTTAAATAACACTCAGATGATAAATACAGGGGAATAAACATTCATACTTACCTTTAGGTAAATTAAGAGTAATAATTTGGTTCGTTTCTTTACCAAAAGACTGAAAAGATATTAAACAAGCTGTATTCTGAGGAGGTTAAATGTTCAATGCCATTCATTGAAAATAGATGGAACCCTGGCTACTCCCCCAGACACATTGGCTTAACTCTTGTCATGCTGAATAAATTCCTATAAAGAATTGCATAAAAATCAAAGGACTGACAGTAATAGAGACTTGGTGGGTTGAAAATTCATCTTATAAAAAAGTCTGGCTTTAAACTGCAAGCAGAAGATATAGACTAAGATCAGACTGCACATATATGTACAGGATGATCTTTGTTTATACCTCCAGCAAAACAGGAATATTCCATTTTCAGCATGACAAAGATTAAGATTCTAAACAGTGTTATTTTGAAAAATATATGGCCAGTCACATGTGACGAACAAGAGGACCATGATGGTCCTATATCGCTCCCCTGAGTATGATGGCTCCAGGCTTTAAGATGTAATATACAAAATATCAAAGCCCTATACCTAATCATTTTGGAGAAGATTTTTTAAAGATTTTCTCCTTTAATCCTACGCATAGTGAAAACATGTTGAGAAGGGGCTCTTTAAAAATCTTCCCCAAAGCCATAAGACCAAGGGCTTTCATATTTAGTGTGTAATAATACCCATTGACCCTGTACTGAAATACTTCATAGAATTACCGTAACCTGAAAATAAGACCTTTTCTGTGCAATCCCTGAAAGGAATAAAGAAGGATATCATAGAAAATGTTCTCCTTCTAAACCATTAGGCCTAGAGCTTTGATATTTGATATGTATTTATGCCTATTGACCCTCTACCTAAGTACTTCAAAAAATTACTGTACTCTTGAAATTAGCTCAACATGTTTATTTAAAATCAGGGATCACACAGAAAAGGGCTAGATTTTTAGATACAGTAATTCTTTGAAATTTTTTGATAGAGGGTCAATAGATGATGATTTATACAAAATATCAAAGCTGTAGGCCTTTTGGTTTGGGAGAAGAAGATTTTTAAAGTTTTCCTTCTTTATTTTTATGTTAAATCAGGGATTACACAGAAAAGGGCTAGATTTTAGATACAGTAATTCTTTGAAACACTTTGGTAGTGGGTCAATAGATGATGATTTATACAAAATATCAAAGCTTTAGGCCTCTTGGCTTGGGAGAAGAAGATTTTTAAAGTTTTCCTTCTTTATTTCTATGTTAATTAGGGATTGCACAGAAAGGGCTATTTTTCAGAATACAGTAATTCTTTGAGGTATTTATGTAGAGAGTCAATAGATGATGATTTATACCAAATATCAAAGATCTAGGCCATTTGGTTTGGGAGAAGAAGATCTTTAAAGTTTTCCTTCTTTACAGTACAGAACATCGTTAATTTGACAATCTGATTGTGACCGGATTGAATGCTATACGGTACATGATTGTGATTGAATGATTGTGATAGAAAGCTGATTGTTTTTCACTCTGTGTGGATTGAACGCTTTCTTGTTTAGATGCGATCGCTCAATCATTACAAAATTTCTTTCAATCCCTACAATGTAGGAAATCATCTTAAATGAAAATATCATCGTTATTTTTATTATTCGAATTACCAAATTAAATTTTAACAAAAATTTTTAGCACCAAAACTAATATGGCTATGTAAATTATCGGAATGATTGAACGCTGTTCATTGAACGTTTTCATTTAAGGATTGGCTGATCGCAGATTGGAAAACTGCGATTGTTACCTGATTGAACACTGAACACTGATTGAACGTGATTGAAAGTGATTGCCCGGAATGTGATTGAAATGACTGTCAAATTAACGATGTTCCGTACTGTATTTCTATGTAAATTCAGGGACCGCACCTGAATGGATTTTTGATTTGTTGATTGATTATTTGAAAGGCAGCAAGGATTGGTAAAGTATAAACATTAAAACTGGTATATTGCCACTAACCTAAGAACAAGTAAAAATGGGGCCACTTAACCCATCACCACACAATCCGACTTTTGTCCAATAGAAACATAGCTAATTTCAAGAGTATGGTAATTCTTTGAAGTACTTAAGTAGAGGGTCAATAGGCATAAATAGATACCAAATACCAAAGCTCTAGGCCTAATGGTTTAGAAGGAGAACATTTTCTATGATATCCTTCATAACTCCTTTCTGGGATTGCAAAAAAAAGCGCTTATTTTAAGAATACAGTAATTCTATGAAGTATTTTAGTACAGGGTCAATAGGTATTATTACACACTAAATATTAAAGCCCTTGGCCTTATGGTTTGAAAGAAGAAGACTTTTAAAGATTTCCTTCTTTATTTCTATGTGAAATCAGAGATCACAAAGAAAAGGGCTTATTTCAGAATACAATTATTCATTGAAGTATTTGGTAGATGGTCAATAGATGATAATTTATACAAAATATCAAAGCTCTAGGGCTTATGGTTTGGGAGAAGAAGATTTTGAAAGTTTTCCTTCTTATTTCCATCTAAATCAGGGATCACAAAGAAAAGAGCTAATTTTTAAAATACGGTCATCGTTCACAATTACAAAAATGATGTTTTCCAAAGCTTTTTTCCTGGGGGCATAAATAGGCATGATTGTGATGGAATGGGATAAATTAACATAAATAAAGAACACAAAGCAAGATGTGCCTTATCTTAAAATTAAATGTTTATGTTGAATGCCTTTGTATTTGTAAACAAAATGGTTGTTGAAACGTGCTGCATCTGTCGTTCTTATTTGATAGACATTGTTCTCAGAATATCAAATAGAAGAACATGGTATACTTGTAAGAATTGACAGAACATAGACCTGTATGTAATGATAAACATAATTGTTCATGATGTATATGCACTAAAATCCTTGAACTTGGCATCAAAACTCCCAAATCTGTGTCTAACTGCTGATTGCTTACCCCACCAAATTGACCTTGGACATGACAGTTTTATATATACCATCAATTTATAACATTGACAGGGCAGACAGTTGGTGGCCCACCTTAATGTTGTGTCTACAGAATAAGCTGTAATCAGGACTTCATTTTGCTAACAAATAAAAATGTTTGGAATAATGTTGGAGTTCAGCATCTCACTTCCAGTCTAAATAGGTAGTTAGATTAAGTCAATCATTGTTTATTGACAGCAGTAATGCATCAATTTCAAATACATAACCATATCAAATCCATTATTTCATGGTTATAAGCAGATGCTTTCAAATGAATATTTTAATCCCGGTGGCTTAGAAGAAGTGGTGCTCAGTAGAGGTGGTTGCTCCAAAAATAAGATTGACTGTATTTGACTGTAATTATTGGATTTTCCTTTCGTTATATTAACTTTCAGATTTTGACAGAATATGTCATCCAGACAAGGAGTTACCCCACTTATGGCACGATACATGTAATTGTATAAGTCAATAAAATCTATCTATCATATTAAACATTGTCACAAGCAATTTCCCCTTCTCTTACAATGTTTTCATTAGTATGTGGCACTTACTTTTCAATTTTCAGCCTATCCATTTCATTTTGAATAGCCTAAAATTTTGTCATCTGGTAATGGCTCAAGAATATCAAGAGCCGTGTCAGACATGGCCATCCCCCGCCTAAAAAGCTTGATAGTAAACTGAAGCCAGTTAGATTTAGGCACTGCATTTCTTCACAATTAGTTCGACAATAGCTATTATACTTTCAGAGATATGCTCAGGACAAATCTAAGACTTTAAAACAACAAAGGGCAATAACTCCAAAATTATGCAAGCAAGAGTTGTGGTTCTTGTGCAATGCACTTCTCCTCAATAACATCTATCCACCTATGAAGTTTCAAGTCAATGGCTATTATACTTTCAGAGATATGCCCTGGACAAAATCTTAGTCTTTAAAGCAACAAAGGGCAATAACTCCAAAATTATGCAAGCAAGAGTTGTGGTTCTTGTGAACTGCACTTCTCCTCAATGAGATCTATCCACCTATGAAGTTTCAAGTTGATAGCAATTATACCTTCAGAGATATGCTCTGGACAAGTTTAGTGACGGAAGGACGGAATGACGGAAGGACAGAAGGACGGAAAGACGGACGAAGACCATTACTATATCCCCAAGGCGGGGGATAATAACAAGTCCTGCAGAAAGTTTGTAACATTTCCTATCTACAAAGCACTGAAGATTGATGAGGCTAATCGGAGTCTTTGCTAGGCACACACAATTATGTAATTGACATATCGCGGGAGTCAATCAAGGAAATGACCATTCAATCAAATCATTTGTTTAGACCAGAATGACCTTTAACACATTCCCGAACAGCAAAATGTTTGACTGGTCCAAATTAAAAGGTGTTGCAGACAACAATTCAAAGTTGATGAAATTTTGGATATTTTCAACTTTCTAGAAAGAAAACATTGTGTAAAATGAAGAAATTGCTTGTTACAATGTTTTTCCAAATGTATTTTCTTGAGGGGCGTCCAAAAGCCTCACTGTGTGGGAATGTTTAAACTCCGACACATGTTTAAATTTCTGAAATATTTCAGTTAGTTTGGTGACTTAAATGACATAACTAGAGCTTGTTCAGGCTGTAGTTACAATATTTAGGTTGCCAACTAACTACTCTATGTTTTGGCTACATATTTCTTGCCATAAATATTGCAAAATAATACTGCTTGTTATCAAAGTGAAACTTCCTTTAGGAGCTCAGTGGGCATGGCCAGCCATCAGTCAATTATTGTAGAATGTCACAGAGAAGCTTATTCATAAAGCTGTCTTACTTACAGCATAACCACAGCTTCCAAATGATATATACATGGTGGTAACAATAAACATTGTGGTAACAAAATATCTGAAATGTAAACAAATATTATGGTAAAAATAAATAATATGGTAAAACTATGCCTCAAATACATATGTGCACACAAATAAAAACGAACCCTCTAGGAAATTTGAAGAAAGATGAGCTTCAGAAGATGTCAATAAAAGTTGCCCTTTTAAAAAAATACTATAAAATGAGTGAGTAAATGCCAATAAAGTTGAAATGTTTTCTTTTGTAAGAAAGTATGATCTAAACTGGGATGTTACTCTTACTCTTCCAAAATGTTCTCTATTCTCATTTTGGACAAATAAAACAGGAGACTGTCAGCCAACAATTTTATGACTAGGATCAAACAGAGACAATATAAGGGGTGATTGAAAAGTCTGTGGCCTATGGCAGAAACAGTAGTCTTACATACCAATTAATTACAACCACTTAACCCATTTTCACATGATAGAATTTTAGACCAGTCAAAATTCGAAAAAGTTGCAAGTAATTTCTTCAGTTTCCACAATGTTTTCCAAAGTTTTCATATTTAGGGGCGTTTAAAGCGTCATTGTGTGGAAATGGGTTAATGACTGCAGGTTTCCTCATTTTTAACAATTAAAGAGACTGTTTTATAACAACATATGTCACAATGATGCCTATAAATGTAAGGAACCAATGCCTCAGGTATGAGCCAGTATCTTAAACAGTGTTTGAATATGAACAAAATATTAATTTTTTTTGCTAAGTTACTACTAGCAGTCAGACAGATAGACAGATGGATATTGGTGAAACAATATGCCCAATGTCAGGGCATAAAAATCATGACGACTTTAGAATAAATAAAGCTTGTTTTTGATTTGGCTCTGTAGACTACTTATGATCAGGCCTGACCATATTTTTTAACTTAACCTATGTAAACATTCTAGCTAATTAGGAGATAGAGCAAAAAAATTACTTGTTCAAGGGGTTTCTTTGTTATTTACATATCTTTTTTACCAAACCTTATCTTTTTTCAAGGTAATCAAAATATCAAGAAAATAAACATTCTGATTAAATTGACAATGATAGAGCAAAGTACAGTAGAACCTCGTTAATTCGAACGTCACTACACTCGGTCCCTTGTGCTACAAACTACCGAGGTTTTACTGTATGTAGCCTCTATAGCCATTACATGTCATTGAAAGATTTGACCTAGTGATCTACTTCTTTGTCTGGCCTGGCCCATTTTTTTTTACTTTACCAAGACATGATCAAGACAAACATTTTGCTTAATCTTGACAATTATAGAGCAAACAAGAGCACCAATAATGATACTGACGCAGACACAGATGTAGACAGCAACCAGCTGTCAATGGTAATACCTCAGGTTTCCTACAAAAACAGCCAAGCTAAAAATGTGACCCTTTGAGCATAATTAAAGATTTTCTAACCTTTGATTTGACCTAGTGACCTACTTTCTGACTCAACCTAACCATTTTTACCTGACCTAGATATCAAGATGAAAATTCTGAAGACCATTTTTGATGATTTCTCAAAGATTGTGATCTCCAGAGCAAAAAGAAGGATTTTCTAAGATAAGACCTTTTGACCTACTTTATGAACCAAGTTTTGAATAGTTCTGCAACGAGCTCAAGTCTTTGAAGTAGTTGAAAAAGCATGCCCTAAAGATCATTTTGGGAAATTTTGTTTTATTCTGTTGACTGTTTTAGGAAGAGATTTTTTATAACTATAAACTGATGGATAGACAGATAGTTTTAATGATTGAAAAAGGTTTAACGCCGTGTTTAACAGTCTTTCAGTCATATTGCAGCAACTGGGGCACCTAACAATGGATTCCTGGTATTTCTCACACCAGTTCTACCACTACATCCTTTTCATAGCCTCCAGCTGCTATCTCACCTAGATTCACGATTATCCATCCATTGGTGAGAGATAAATGTCAGAAAGAATATGTGCCGCCACCAGGATCGAACCCATGACACCCCATGATTGAAGATTAGGGGTCTGACGCGCTTGCGACTGCGCTAAGATGGCGGCGACAGACAGACTGACATTCACTGATCACATCAGCTCACCTAGAGCATGTTGTGTCCATGTAATCATCAGAAAGAAGTGACAACATAAATATAAGCTGAAGGTAAATACTTTGGAATATATTTTCTTTTTTCCAAAACCTTAACCCATTCCCACACTATAAAATGTAAGAACTTCCAAATTCAAAGAATTTGCAAACGACAATTTTAAGTTGATGAAATCTTTAAAATCTTTGTCTTTTGGGGTAGAAAACATTGTGGATAATGAAGAAATTGCTTGAAACAAGCAATTTCTACATTTTCAACAATGTTTTCAAAAGCTTCTATATTGAAGGGTGTTTAAAAGCGCCAGTGTGGGAATGGGTTAAGCAATTAGTGGTTTCAATTAAAAAGGACAAAAAATGCACTGAATGATAACAACAAAACTAGATGGTTGTCCCAGGACAACGGCTGTCAAGCCTGCAAAGTTTTGTAGGCATTTTGCTCCATACAAGCAATACTTAAGTGTTTGACCTTGAGCCTTGACCTTGAACTTGAAGCTATCCAAAAAGTTCTTTCAAATGGCACATCTGCTTATGATGGAGTTTAATTGTGCCAAGTTATTTTGAAATCTATCCAAAAATGTAGGCGTAATTGTTCGGACAAACCCAATTTTAGTGTCTGATCTTGAGCTGTGACCTTGACAATAGAACTATCCCAAAATTCTTTCAAATGGCACATCTACTCATGATGGAGAATAATTCTAACAAGTTATTTATAGTTATATACATCCATAAATGTAGGAGTAATTGTCCATACAAATTCGGATGGATGGATGGATGGACTAACTAATGCACATACATGACTTGTCATAGTGACAACTATGTCTCGCTCAACGCAAGCGGGCTCTACAAATATAACAAACAGTGTTCTTACTTTTTAAATTTATGTCTGACTTCTTCAGCCAATGATGATTCTAGAGATAATATCATACCAGCACCCTGCAATGATAAATAAATCATCCCTTTTCCACACAATCCTTTTTGAAGAACTGAAGAAACAAGAGCTTCGCAGAGCGGCGCATATACGCCCGAAGGAGCTTGTCAGTAGCCTTGGCTTTTCAGTAACCTGAGCTTGAATGATAGCTAATGATTTTTGTCAAAAAAAGATCTTATCACCTGAATAATACTGTTTATACTTGAGAAACAAGACAGCTTTATAATAACTTATCATTAAACATTATGTACAATAGTTAAATTCTATAATTTGAATACAATTGACATAAAAAAATGATCTTGACCAATGACCTTGAAACAAGTTTCAACAGAAAGTAATCACCACAAGCAATAAATTACAATGGTTTAGTTTAGTTTTTCAGAGCTCAAAATTACCTTGACATTTAATATCAATCAATTCCAGGGCAGATAATTCAACAAAGACACAAGCTTTTTGAATTTCTGAAGTGAGTCTTATGCTCAACTAAATATCAGAGATACATTATGACAAGATTCAGTTCAATCCAATAGAATTTTTAGGAGTTATGCACACACACACAAAAAAAAACTGTAATATTAAGCTATATTGTTAAGTGAAATGCAGATAATTAAGTAACAACTTGACATATCAAACAAATTTTAGTCCTAAGCACAACACATCACGAGTCATTGTTGCAAGTTTCAGTTCATTCCCATTCAATATGTAGGAGAAATAAAGCTCACAAGAAACAAAGGAATTTTTCGTTCAATTCAAGGGAAGATTATTCAAGATAACTCAAGATGGACAGAACAATTTGAATTTCAAAGGTCTAATGCACAACAAGACATCATAGGGAGTATTTGTGCCAAGTTTCAGTTCATTCCAATTGATAGTTTAGAAGGACTTGCGCACACAATAAACAGTGATTTTTGTTCAATTCAAGGGCAGATAATTCAAGATAACTCAAGAATGACTGGAGCAATTTGAATTTCAAAGGTCTTATGCACAACTAGACATCATAGGGAGTAATTGTGCCAAGTATCAGCTCATTCTCTTTGATAGTTTAGAGGGAGTTGCGCACACAATAAACAGTCAATTTTTGTTCAATTCAAGGGCAGATCATTCAAGATAACTCAAGAATGATTGGAGCAATTTAAATTTCAAAGGTCTTATGCACTACTAAACATCATGGGGAGTAATTGTGCCAAGTTTCAGCTCATTCCCATCGATAGTTTAGGAGAAGTTGCGCACACAAAAAATTGCTAACGGACAGACAGACTGACAGACAACCGTGGCCATAACATAATACGACCCTTTGGGCGTATACAAAATCTTCTAGTAGAAATAAATTGCTTATTTAAAAACTAATTCTTCTTTTGCTACAATATTTTCTTACCTTTGTTACTGTTATTTTTCAATTTATAGGCAGATTTAGATTTTGTCCAAAATTCTTTCAAACTGGACCCCAGTCTAAAATTTGTTGTCTTGTAACGGTTTAATGATTCACAACTGGATTGATTGAATAGGGTTCTATGCCATTTTTGAGTAACTTTTCAGCCTTTACATGGCAATGTTCATTTAATAAAGTGCTTCCTGGGTTTCACCAGTACTAAGTCTTGTCAATGCCTTGTCAAAGGACAAAGTTGATCAGCAGTGTAGTGCTCAACACCGATACAAGTTAAACCCTTGCCATGCTGAGCCCGCAATATTCCTGTTTTGACAGGAGGTATATACAAAGATCAGACTGTACATATGTGCAGTGTGATCTTTGTATTCACCTTCAGCAAGAATTGTTTATAAAATCAATTGTAAAAAGAAAAATTGACCATAAATTTGAGTCTTACAGTGCTTGAAGCCCTTTGATTTTGATGTAATTCTCAATAAAGATTTTATTCAGCATGACAAGGGTTAAGAGTTGGCTTATAACTGGAATTACAAACACTTCAGACAAGTCCATATAACATTTCAACAAATTCACCAGTCATGGGTGTTAATCAGAGAAAAAAAGGGCCAATCAAGTCATTCATGCAGAAATGAAATTTTGTCTCCCACATTGGCCGACATTTTTGTAAGGTATTTTTGTTGGTTTGGCAACTTAAATGACATAACTAACCATTATACTTTTTTGTTACATGTAACTAAGTAAGTGGGTGGGGCCAGAGGTTGATCAATTACAAGAGCAAACTAATTTGGACATTATTAAGAAAAAATAAATAATATATATGAATAACTTATCTTAGTCCTTGTCTCAGGCGCCAATGGATTCCTGGTATTTCTCACACCAGTACTACCACTAAATCCTTTCCTAGCTTCCAGCTGCTATCCCACTTGGGATTAGGATTATTCAACCATTGGTGAGAGACAAATGTCGGAAAGGATATGTGCCGCCACCAGATTAAACCCATGACATCCCATGATTGAAGATTAGGAGTCTGATGCGCTACCGACTGCGCTTTGGCGGTGTGTGGGGGGTGATAAGAAACATGAGAGCTGTAAATTTTTATTCAGGGTCCAAGTCTGCCTATCTCAGGTTAAGAGTCCTAGCCAGGACATTACTTTACATATGTTAAATCAATGCTTCACCTAGTTTTAATCTATGTGTTCCCATATGTACCTCTCAGGGTCCAAACACTGTGCTTTCACAACCCTCTCAAATGATAAGGTCCCTTGACCCTACCTGTTTCTTTTTTAATTTTAGACAGTGCCGAATTAAAGGAGGTTGCAGACAACAATGAAAATTGGATGCAATTTGAAAGGGAACCGTCATACATGGTACAAAATATTGTGGGAAAGGAGAAATTGGTTGTTGCAAGCAATTTGTTCTTTTTCCATAATTTTTTCTTCAATAAAAAATTACAGTGACGTACAATCCCAGGTTTGTGCAGAAAAGGATTAAGTTAAATATTCAGATTCAGCTAATTATTTTACTGAACTTTTTACCCCTGAAATGATTTTCTTCTTTAGTTTAACACTTCTCTAACAAACATACTTTATGTGACATCATTTAACCCATTATCAAACTACAAATTTTTAGACTTGTTCAAATTCAAAGGAATTGCAGATTTTAAATTAATGAAATCTTTAAAATCTTTGTCTTTTGTGGTAGAAAACAATGTGGATAATGAAGAAATTGCTTGTGGCAAACAATTTCTTCATTTTATACAAAGTTTTCCAAAGCTATTATATTGTGGGGTGTTTAAAAGCGTCATTGTGTGGGAATGGGTTAACAACAAATCATCATCACGTGTGATTTCAAAAAAAAGTTTCTACATGGCAAAACATTAGGAAATGTTTCATTATATCTAGGAAAATGTATATTGGTATCTTATGTCATTACATGTTCATGCCAGTTGAACTGGAATAGAATTCACATAATTATCAATTGGAGTTTGTATAGCTCTGGTCTTAATCTGTATTTATCCAGTAATAAAGATTCTGAGGGTGGAAATTTGCATAATTTTGGGCCAATATCAGGGTCCTCCATAAGGCAGTAATTTCTGTGACTTGGGGATCCATAATTTTGTTTCTTTGAATGTTCATCTGTGCTTCTTTGGAAATAATTCTTGAGGTCCTAAGTATTGATGCAAGTTGTCAATAATTTGAGAGTCCAAATCTGACTTTAGGAACTTTGAGTAATGTTCAATCTGGATTGTTATCAACAATTAATTATGGTTATTAACTGGATAGCCTGAATCAAAGATATAGAGTGAAATAACAACAATAAACAAGATGGCGGTTGGTCCTGGGGCGCTCACCTGAGATAAAGGCTCTTTTTTTTTCAATAGTTAGGATTATGATACCAGTGGACCATAATTTATACCTATCAAAAGTCTAAATTACACATTCAAGGCATTAGGGCAAGTTGAAAGAAGGAGAAAACTTTCTCCTCCCTCTTGATCCATGGTTTATAATTTCAGAAATAAGAAAGAAATCAGTGAACATATATCATGCATATACCCCCCCCCCCTTGGCCCAAGGATCATGTTTTTTAGCTATTTTGAAAGAGGTGAATTTACTGATACTTCGTGTAAAATATCAAAGCTGTACGCCTTCTGGGTCAGGAGGAGAATTTATAAAGATTATTTTAAATTTTCACTTTTGCTGCTATGGCAATCGGAGTTTTTAACAGATTTCAATTCTTTTAGCTATTTTTAAATGGACCACCTAAAGAACATTTCTGCCAAATTTGGTTCAAATTGTCCCAGTGGTTTGGGAGGAGATGTCATTCAAAGAAATTGTTGATGAATGATGCACAACAGCCGGAAGCTGGACAAAAGGTGATCACAATAGCTCACTTGAGCACTTCATGCTCAGGTGAGTTAAAATTCATTAAGCATTGTTGATCTGGAATTCAACAGATAACAAAATGTGTTTATAAAACACCCTGACCCTGAAACAGCCTTTTTTGAAATACTACCTTGATAAGTAACCTTGACCTTGTCATATTATTTTACCTTGGCATTCCCAGATGGTATGGTGGAGATCTATCATCATGCGAAATATTAGCATTGAATCTTGAATAGTAATTGTAAATGTTAACTTTTTGGTTAAGTTTTGCAACACAGACTGACTTACAAAAAGACAGGCAACTGTAAAACAATATGCCACCCATCTTTCACTGCTGATCACAAACATACAAAATAGTCATATGTTTTAAATTTTGTTCATGGAAGTATGAACAAAAAAAGAATTATGATCAAAAAGTTTGAATCTTAATTGACAAAACTAAAATTAAATGATAGCCAGTTCTTTATAGTGAAAAGGGTCACATATATTTCATAGCATCTTGAGCCTTTAATCCATTAACTCACTATAAAATTTTAGACTGGTCCAAATTCAAAGAATTTGCAGATAACAATTTTCAAGTGATGAAATATTATAGTTTTTTGTATTTTGGGTTGGACCCATATTTCCTTCATTTCATACCCATGATAGCAAAAGCTTACCTCATAACAATAAATAGATATAGCAAGAAAAAAAGGTAACCCTCTTATTTTGACTTTCCTTGGATGTACTCTGCAATGAAAATTGAAATGTTAGAGAATAGTTGTTTATTCTGTTCACATGAACTTAAGTATTAAGTAATGATAATCTATGTTAGTAGCAAGACAGGCATCATGTTTTCTGGTGCATTTAATTTACTTAAATTTTTTTTAGGGGGGGGGGCTTCATCCTTGACTAGCGAAGATGAGACAAGTTTTCAACCAATCAAAATCAATTGATGGAATCTGAAAAAGAGTCAGCAGAGGATCATTCCTGTGAAATTGGGTTGAAATCCATCAACTGTTTACTGAGATGATTGTCAAAGATTTCATCATATATACAGAAATAGGCCCTGCCATTTAAAGCCATATTTTTCATTCCATCAAATTCTTTGAAGGAATCGGACAAAGGGTCACCAAAAAAACATTTCTGTAAAATTTTGTTGAATTCCATTAACTTATTTCTGTCTTTCACCATATAAAGAAATTAGTGCTGCCCATTTAAGCCATCTTTATCACCCAAACAAAATTCTTTGAGGGAATCTGATTTGGTCAAAATCCATCAACTGGTTTCTGAGCAGAATATTTTTCAACCTATCAAAATATATGGGTATAAGCCCCTCCTGATAAAGCCATGTTTTCCATCCAATCAAAATTATTTGAAGGAATCTATAAAAGAGTTACCCAATGATCATTCCTTTAAGATTTGGTTGAAATCCATCAAGCGGTCTCTGAGAAGAAGATTTTTAACCCTTTCCAGTACAAACCCAGGATTTTACGTCACCGCAATTTTATACTTGAGAAAACATTGTGGAAAATGAAGAAATTGCTTGTTAAAAGCATTTTCTCTTTTTTCCACAATATTTTCTACCACATAGGATGGTTTTATTTGCATTGCATCAAAACTTTTGTTGTCCTCTGCAGCTTCTTTCAATTAGGACAAGTCTAAAACTTCAAACAAGAGGGCCATAGTGGCCCTAAATTTCTAACCTGAGTTGAATGTCTCAATTTTTTCATTTCATTTCAATGATGACAATTGATTGGTAAAACTATGTGGCCTCTAGAGAGCATATAAGGCTTTTCTAAGATTTGACCCTGTGACTTGTTTTTAACCCTAGCTGACCCAGTTTCAAATTCATATAATATTTTATCACAACAATCATTATGACCAAATTTCAGGTTGATGGGACCAAAAATGTGGCCTCTAGAGTGCATGCAAGTTTTTTCTAAGGTTAGACCCTGTGACCTTGTCTTTGACCCCAGTTGACCCAGTTTCGAACACGCACAAGATTTCATCAAGACAATCATTCTGACAAAATTTCAAGTTGAACAGGCAAAAAATGTAGCCTCTAGAGTGAAAACAAAGTTTTTCTAAGATTTGACCCGTGACCTACTTTTTGACCCCAGTTGAGCCAATTTCTCACCTTAATTTGTCATCTGAGTTGAATGTCTCAAATTTTTAATTTCATTGATGACAATTGATCGGACAATAAATGTGGCCTCTAGAGTGCAAACAAGGTTTTTCTAAGATTTGACCCAATAACCTAGCTTTTGACCCCAGTTGACCCAGTTTTGAACTCGTACAAGATTTCACCAAGACAATCATTCTGATCTAATTTCAAGTTGATCGGGCAAAAATGTGGCCTCTAGAGTGCATACAAGGTAAATGTTGACAACGGACAAAGGCCGTGTCACAACGGACAAAGGACGACCGACATCCACCCAACCACAAAAGCTCACCTTGATCACTTCGTGTTCAATTTCAAAGTTTTTTACTTAGCTCATTCCCATACAGTGACACTTTTGAACACTCCTCAAGAAAAATAATTGGGAAAACGTTGTACAAAACGAAGAAATTACTTGTAACAAGCAATTTCTTCATTTTACACAATTTTTTTCTATCCATAAAGTTGAAAAAATCTAAAATTTCATAAACTTTAAATTGTCGCCGGCAACTCCTTTCAATTTGGACAAGTCTAAAATTTTGCTGTCAGGTAATGGGTTAAATAAGAGGCCAAATAAAGCAGAATTCTTTTGAAATGGGTTTAGACAATTCTGTAATATAGAAGGGCAATTATGTCTGAATATTCCATACTTACTCAATATTAGCTAGGTGTTCAAAATCAAACCACAACACAACAGCAAATGCCATTAAGTTCGAACACTGGGCAAGAAGACTGAAAATATATGATTCATTAAAGGTAAATAAAACTAACAGTGGATGGCTTGTCATCTCTTCAGTAAAAGAAGGTTGTCCATGGACAACATGTCAAGCCTGCCAAATATTTGACCTTGACCTGTGACCTTGGCTTTGGATACTTAGCAAAAATTAGTTTCAAATGGTACGTACATCTACTCATGATGGAAAATAATTGTTCCAGGTGATTTGGAAACTGTCCATAAATGTAGAAGATATGCTCTGCTATGTCTTGCTCACCACAAGTGGGCAAAACATTAAAATTACCCATACATTTACACCTTTTCCTGAAAGTGTTGAACTACTCTAGACATGCTGAATAAAATTCCTTTTTGTTATTCTATCAAAATCAAAGGACTGAAAGTACTGGAGCACCAAATTGTGAGTCAATATTTCTTTGAAAAAATATTTCTATAAACAAGGCTTTCATAAAAGGGACACACAGACGGTGTCGACTAAAATCAGACTGCACGTATATGCAGGCTGATCTTTGTCTACACTTCCAGCAAAAAGCAGGAATATTCCGGTATAAGCATGACAGGAGTTATTAAATGTTTCAAATGACCCCTCCACCGTACTCTTGATGAAAGAGAATAACTGTACTAAATTACTCTGAAATATATCATGCATGATTCAGAATTATACTCCAAACAAATCTGGATGGCCATACACTATATCTGACACACATAAACCTAAGTTACATAGTAACTGCTTTGTCTTGCTAATCAAAAGGCTTAAACCAAGAGGGTCATTGGCCCTAAAGCGCCAACCTGAGACAAAGCTTAGGAATATTGATCACAGGACAATTTTGTAGAGTCACCAGTTCGTAATCCCACTTATTACAGGGTTCATTCTAGAGTGTGCCCTTGCGCCATTTTTTTACAAATCGCACACAGAAAATCCCACGACAGGGCCCACCCGGTGCACAAATTTTAGGGAAAAAAATTACAGTATTAGTAATTTGTTCAGTGTAAAAGGCTTGAATTCATTAACCAAGTGCAACCAAGTAACATTTATCGATCACAGAATGGTCAATTGTTCTTAACATTGTTTACCATCGTGACAATGTCTGTCTGTCATTGTTTCGGAATGGTTCAAGAAAATTTTGAATAAGATTTTCTTCTTTGTTTCTTTATATATTAAGATGTCCCTCTTTATTTTTTTCTAAACAGGAAGGACCTCAAGTTGAGTCTAAATAGTCCAAAAAGGCATAACAAAAGTCACATTTGAACTGAAATTCTTTGGTCACCTGAGTCGAAAGAGCAGAAAAAACATGGATAAGGCACAAAAACATGGATAAGGCATGTACTATATTCCCCAAAAGTATAT
The DNA here is from genome assembly GCA_946902895.1 of Fragum fragum. Taxonomy (NCBI): domain Eukaryota; kingdom Metazoa; phylum Mollusca; class Bivalvia; order Cardiida; family Cardiidae; genus Fragum; species Fragum fragum. The sequence continues at coordinate 57,153,590 of OX336369.1, read as the reverse complement.
TGAAGGAAAGGTGTAAGAAGTATAATGGATGGCAGACAAAATATGATCATAATAGATCACAACGAAAGACCTTGGACCTAACTGAACTAATTTATAACCCATTTCCACACAATGACCCTTTTTGATGCCCATGGAGAAACACACTTGGGTAAACATTGTGGAAAGTAAAAATATTGCTTGTTTTCTACCCAGAAGTTGAAAAAATCTAAAATTCTATAGACTATGAATTATCCTCTACAACTCCTTTATCTTATAATCAGGTGATAATTAAATGGCACATTATTTTTATGTTATATCAGTGTTTATTATAAGCCGGGGGGATTGCGAGAATTCCCAACTTTCTTTGAACATCCCCCAGATTAAATTTTCTTGACCATGTGTTGAACAAATCCCCAAATTCAAATGAAATAGCAAAAATCAAGATTAGGCTTCCATTACATACTCCCAACTTGAAAATAGGTTAAGAAAGCGAAAGTAAAACAAGGGTGGTTTTTTTTGTGTGTTCCCCTTTTGACAGTTGAATTTGAGAACCAGTTGATTTATGTTTACACCGTGGTTTCAAATCACCCCTAATCTAATGATCATGTCTGCTCTAAAATTTATTCTGAGGAATTTTCGGTCTATTTAATATTGATAAAAATGATAAAAATAATATAAAAACAAGAGGCCCATAAGGGCCTGAGACGCTCTACTGGTTATCAAGTTTTCCATTAAAGAAATCTGATATTTAAGGAAGTTAATTGCTCAAAGAAGAATGCATAAAGAAAAAAAAAAAGAGGGCTTTATCCTCTTTATCATTTTAAGCAACAATCCTCAAGGCCCCTTTTCCCATGTTTCATGACGGATCCACTCCAATTCCAAAAGAAAGTTACCTTATGACCCTACAATCATTCTGTGAATATTTCATCAGAATCTGACAATAATTGTGGACTTTATCACATAAACAGGATTGTTTTGAATGAAAATCAATAAGGCCCCTTTTCCTGTGTTTTCTGATGGATCAATTTTAAATCCAAAAGGATCTTTCCTTACAACCCGACAATTGTCCTGTGAAACTTAAAAGACAATTTGATAATGATTGTGATCTTCATCACATACACAAGAATGTTTTGAATGATAATCTGTAAGGCCCCTTTTCCTGTGTTTCGAATGCCACAATTATTCCATGCATCTTTGAAAAGAATCCAATAAAACTGTTGACTTTATTGTGTTAACAAAGATATCAAATTCAAGTTCCCCAAAGGCCCCTTTTCCCCCCGAGCTATTTTACTGTTGGTTTTATCATTCTGTGAAAGTTAAAAGTGTATCTGATGAAATATTGGGAATTCATTATGTTTACTAGAATATTTAAAAAAAAAATCATATGGCCCCTTTTTACATGATACTTGATGGATTGTACCCAGTTCTGAAAAAAACTATTTAAGTATTTGTACAATCATTCTGTGAAATTTTGAAGTGAATCCAGTGAAATCAAGGGACATCATTGTGTTAACCAGAATAATTAAGAGAGTTTTTCATAAGGCCCCTTTTTATGTGACACTTGCCATAGTCAGATCCACTGTCAAAATCAACAATTGGAATGATGGTACAATCAATCTGTTTAATCTGTGGATTTATTGTGTTAATGAGTTTATAGTGAAATCTTCAGAGGGCCCCTTTTCTCATGATACTTTACAGAACAAACCAAATTTCAAAAGAACAATTCTAATGAAGGTAGAAGTTAAAGAGAATCAATGAAAACAGTGGACTGAATTGTGTCAAGATTTTTTGTAACAAAATTTTCATTAGGCCCCTTTTTCCTTGAAACTTAACAAATCAGACCCAGTGTACAAGGGAACAATCCTAATGATAGTTTGAAGAAAATGATAAAGACTGAGGACTTTATTGTAATAATGATGATTTGTAATAAAATTTTTATAAGGTCACTTTTCTTGTGTCACAGAACCAATCAGACCTAATTTACAAAGGAACAATCCAAATGATGGCACAATCATTCTATTAAAGTTTGAAGAGATTCTGATAAAGACTGAGGGCATTGTTGTGTTTATGAGCCCCTTTTCCTATGATACTAGACAGATCAGGCCCAATTTGGAAAGAAACAATCCTTATGATGGTACAAACATTCTAAGAAAGTTTGAACAGAATCTGATGAAAACTGCAGACTTAATCTTGGTGTAAAGTTTTTAAAATAAAATTTTCATAAGGCTCCTTTTCCTGTGATACTTGAAGGATCAGGTCTCATGTCAGCATCAACAATCGTGATTATTGTACAATGATTCTGTGAAGGTTTGAATTAAATCCAATGAAAGCTCTGGACTTGGTTACAAGGATTATAGATAAAATTCTCAAAAGGCCCCTTTACCCATGATACTACACAGGTCATGCCTAATTTGAAAAGAAAGAATCCTCATGATGGAATAATCATTCTGTGAAAGTTTTAACAGAATCTGATGAAAACTGTTGACTTTATTGTGGTACAATGATTTTAAAATTAAATTTCATAATGCTCCTTTTCCTGTGATACTTGACGGATCAGGTCTCATGTCAGCATCGACAATCATTATTATTGTACAATTATTCTGTGAATGTTTGAAGAAAATCCGATGAAAGCTCTGGACTTGGTTACAAGGATTTATAAATGAAATTTTCATAAGGCCCCTTTTCCTGTGTTTCTTGACAGTTCAAACCCTGTTATGAAAAGAATGATGGTTATGACCTTCCAATCAATCCGTGAAAGTTTCAACAAAATCTGATCAAAGCTGTGGGCTTCATTGTGTTAAGAGGGTTTTATTAATTGAATTTTCATATAGCCCCTTTTCCCATGTTACTTGATGGATCTGAACCAATTCCAAGGGGAACTCTTCTTACAAAAGTATAATTATTCTGTTTGAGTATAAAGACAACCCCATCTCATCTGTGGACTTACAAGCATTAATTAAGATTTTTCTAATTGAATTTTCCTAAGGCCCCATTTCCTAAGGCCCCATTTCCTATGTTTCTCAATGGATCAGACCCAATTTGAAAGGAACAATCCTTATTATGGTACAATCATTATGTGAAAGTTTGAAGTCAATCAGGTGAAATCTAGAGCCATAATGTGTTAACTTAGATTTTTTTATTAAATTTTCATAGGGCCCCTTTTCCCATGAAACTTGATGGATCAAACCTACTTCCGAAAGGAACAATCCATTTAATGTAATAATCATTCTGGGAATGTTTGAAGAGAATTTGTTGAAAACTATGGACTCTATTGTGTTTACAAGGACTTTTTCAAGCCAGTTTTTATCGGGCCCCATTTTCCCGTGGTCCTTGACTGATCTTACCGAAATTTTGAAAGGAACAGTTCTTATGATGGTTCAATCATTCTGTGAAAGTTTGTAGTCAATCAGATGAAAACTGTGGACTCTAGAGTGTAAACAAAGATCTTTGAATTAAATTTTAATAAGGCCCCTTTTCCTATGTTTCTTGAGGAATCATATGGTACAATCATTCTGTGAAAGTTTGAAGAGAATCCATTGAAAATTGTTGGCTCTAGATTATAAATGAGAATTTTTTATCAAAATTTTCATAAGGCCCCTTTTTTCCTGTGTTTCTTGACGGATCATACCAAATTTCGAAAGGAACAATCCTTATGATGGTACAATCATTCTGTGAAAGTTTGAAGATAATCCGATGAAAACTGTTGACACCAGAGTGTTAAAGAGGATTTCTTAAAAGATTTTCAATAAAATTTTCATAAGGCCTCTTTTCCTGTGTTTCCTGATGGATCTGACCAAATTCCCAAAGGAACAATCCTTATGATGGTACAATCATTCTGTGAAAGTTCAAATACAATCTGATTAAAACTGTGGACTCTAGAGTGCTAACGAGGATTTTTTTATTAAAATTTTCATAAGACCCCTTTGCCCGTGTTTCTTGACAGCTCAGACCCACTTTCAAAAGGAACAATGCTTATGATGGTACAATCATTCTGAGAAAGTTTGAAGAGAATCTGATGAAAACTGTCGACTCTATTGCGTAAACCAGGATTTTTAATGAGAATTTTTCATTAATTTTCATAAGGCCCCTTTTCCCATGAATCTTGACAGATCATATCCAATTTTGTAAGGAACATTCCTCATGATGGTACAATCATTCTGTGAGAGTTTGAAGAGAATCTGATAAAACTGTGGACGTTATCACGTAAACGAGGATTTTTTAATTAAGTTTTAATAAGGCCCCTTTTCCCATGTTTCTTGATGGATCATACCCAATTTCAAAAGGAACAATCCTTATGTTGATACAATCATTCTGTGAAAGTTTGAATTGAATCTGATGTAAAACTCTGGACTCTAGAGTGTTAACGAGGATTTTTTAATTAAATTTTCTTAAGGCCCCTTTTCCCGTGTTTCTAGACGGATCATACCCATTTTCGAAAGGAACAATCCTTATGATGGTACAATCATTCTGAGAAAGTTTGAAGAGAATCCAATAAGAAATGTGGACTCTTTCGCGTAATCGAGGATATTTAATTGAATTTTTAATTAACTTTTTATAAGGCCCCTTTTCCCATGAATCTTGACGGATCATACCCAATTTCAAAAGGAACGATCCTTATGATTGTACAATCATTCTGTTAGAGTTTGAAGAGAATCTGATAAAAACTGTGGACTCTTTCCTGTAAACAAGGATTTTTAATTAAGTTTTCATGAGGCCCCTTTTCCCATGTTTCTTGATGGATCATACCCAATTTCAAAAGGAACGATCCTTATTTTGGTACAATCATTCTGTGAAAGTTTGAATTGAATCTGATGTAAACTCTGGACTCTAGAGTGTTAACGAGGATTTTTTAATTAAATTTTCATAAGGCCCCTTTTCCTGTGTTTCTAGACAGATCACGCCCATTTTCGAAAGGAACGATGCTTATGATGGTACAATCATTCTGAGAAAGTTTGAAGAGAATCAAATAAGAAATTTGGACTCTTTCGTGTAATCGAGGATTTTTAATTGAATTTTTAATCAAATTTTCATAAGGCCCCTTTTCCCATGTTTCTTGACAGATCATACCCATTTTTGAAAGGAATGATCCTTATGATGGTACAATCATTCTGTTAGAGGTTGAAGAGAATCCGATGAAAACTGTGGACTTTATTGCGTAAAAGAGGATTTTTTAATTAAGTTTTAATTAGGCCCCTTTTCCCGTGTTTCTTGACGGATCTGACCCAATTTCGAAAGGAACAATCCTTTTGATGGTACAATCATTCTGTGAAAGTTTGAAGGGAATCTGATGAAACTGTGGACTCTATAGCGTAAACAAGGAAAAGTTTAACGGACAGACGACAGATGGATGGATGGACACACGCACCCACGGGAAAAAGCCATCGCTATAGCTCTAGTGGCCTTCAGCCAGTAGAGCTAAAAACCAGTGCAATTGGACTTGGTTTGTCAAGGATAAATGTAGCTTGACATAGATTACTAGACAAAGTTACAGAGTTTAAAAAATGTCCAATTGCAGCCACATAATAAACACCAACCTGTTACAACAACACCATTTCTGTGTAACTTGATGTTTGTAATGATATTTTGGACTTGTGCCATAATGAAGGCTCAATTTAAAATAGCTGCTTGATACAGTTGATGAAAAATACTTTTACCTAGTGATTAATTACACTTCCTTACCTTCATCCATGTTTTTACAAATCTTTTTTAAAGAGATGGGGGCAGATCCCCCACTTAACTTAAATCCTAGAATAAACACTGGATTATGGGTTTAAATACTGACTGTGCTGCTGGTTGCATACCTACAGGACCAGCTGCACAAATAGACTTTAAACCCATGACTTTCATCACCTCTTTGAATCACAAACTATCACCACTAGGGTGTCTTGCACATATATATATTAAAGCTACTCACCTAGTCATAGCAAGACCCCCTAAATGTCTCGTCAAAGTCATCAAGGTTATTGGAGTCATCAGAATTAACAACCAATAATGTCTGAAAAACATGTACACACAGGTGTCATGGAAATGTTGCTTATCCCATTACCAGATGACAATTTTAGACTGGTCCTAATTAAAAACAGTTGGGTTTTTTTTGGGGGGGGGGGGGTAGAAAACATTGTGGATAATGAAGAAATTGCTTGTTACAAGCAATTTCTTCATTTTCCACAATGTTTTCCAAAGCTTTTTTTCTTAGGGGCATCTAAAAGCGTCAATGTGTTGGAATGGGTTAAGATCTGTCGAAACAGAAAAAGTAATGGAATATCTGAATGTATGTCATATGGACAGGAATTTCTTTTGGAAAACAAACAAACAAAAAAAAATGCTTGTTGAATGATATTTTCACTTTTCCCACAGGTTTTTATTCATGATAAAAATAATTGTCTTTATTTGAAAGAGGCTACACAGTTGGATAACCCAGTCTTCCCTGTGGGCCTCTCTGTATAAAATTTACGACAATATTTACAGTTAACATTACATACAACATAATATGTACATGAGCTTTTCTGATTTGAACTGACGTATTTCAGAGGAGTAATAACTTCAGATAGTTGGGAAAGGGTAAAAAGACATAGTAATTATCCAATAAGAAATTTTATCCATTAGCTTAATACGATACTTAACCCATAACAACTCAATCCCTCTTTTTTACGCCCCTCAAGAAAAAAGCTTATAAAAACATAGTGGAAAATGAAGAAATTGCTTATATCAAGCAATTTCTTCATTATCCACAATGTTTTCTACTAAAAATGTTGAAAAAGTTTAAAATTCTATCAACTTAAAATTGTCGTCTGCAGCTTCTTTCAATTTGGACCAGTCTAAAATTTTGCTGTGTGGAAATAGGTTAATGACTTTATTCATAACCATATTAATAACGATAGTAACTCTATTTCTTTGAGTAGATTTTACCTATTACCTGCTGAAAAAGTTTAAGACTGGTTCAACCTGAAAGAGGCAGCAGACAACAGAACAAAGTTGTTTCAAGTTGAAAAATAAGAGCTAAATTAGGCAAAACATTGTGGCAAAAGGTGAAATTACAAGTAATTTCTTTTTTTTCTCAAAGTATAAGATATCTTTATTTCTTCAGCGTATAAAAACGCACAAATTTGTAATGGAATAACCTTTTACTAGATGACACACAATTTTCTTTTTTTATTACATTGCTTTATACCTGATTTGACAATGAGCTTTCAATTCCAAAGCAAATCAAAATTGTCAATTGTGACTTGTTTCATTTGAATGAAGCCGCCGTCATAGCGCAGTTGGTAGCGCGTCAGACTGTCAATCTAGAGGTCCACGGTTCGATCCCTGACGACGGCACTCATCCTTTCCGACTATTTGTCTCCCACCAATGAGTCGATAATCGTAGACCTATGTGGGATAGCAGCTGGAGGCTAGGAAAGGATGTGATGGCGGTACTAGTGTGAGAAATATCAGGAATCCATTGTTAGGTGCAATATAACTGAAAGATTGTTGAAAGCAGCGTAAAACTCCATTCAAACAAACAAACAAATCATTTGGATGAGTCCAAAGTTTTGTCATGTAGAAATGGGTTAAAGTTTAGGACTTCTACACCAGTGACATTAATCAACCCTTTTCTTCTTTTGAAATTTTAGACTAGTGTAATTTGAAATTAGATGCAGACATCAAATAAAAGTGAGTGTAATATGTAAAAGATATCAACCTACAGGGTATTTCAACTTTCTTCTTTTCCCGCAATATTTTCTCAAGTATTAAATCACAGGGACATAAAAACAAGGGATTGAACAGGAAAGGGTTAAGCTAACCATTCCAAGGTTACCACAATAGCTTGTCGTTTTGTTTCCAATTAGCCAAGCCAAGGATACATTTAGAGAAACCATTATTCATGAAACATGTATAGGTTGTTCTATTGAAAGAGAGCATAAATAAACACTTTCTAGTAAAAATCTTCAGCAATTGAAGATATCAGAAAGTCAGATTTTTTTCGTCATGACTGTGTGGGCAATACCATGACATGTCAATACCATGGGTTTTCTTCAAAAGCAGTCAAGTTAAACAAGAGGTGAAAAATGGCACTAAATCACTCCGCTGAGAATGATTTCTCTTAGTCTGTTAAGGCCAGCCCTGCAATGCTAATATTTTTTTGCAATCAAAATTTCACGAACAAGTTTCGAAAAGGGTCACCCAAGGCACATATATTCCTACCTAGTTTAGTTCAAATTGTCCCAATGGCTTTGGAGGAGAATATTTCTAAAGAATTATTTCATGATTTCCCTAAGTCTAATAAGCCCAGCACTGCCACGCCAACTTTTTTCGAAAATCAAAATGTGACAAACAAGTTTTGAAGAGGGTCAACCAAGGAACATTCCTGCCAAGTTTAGTCGAAATTGGCCTTAGGGTTTAGAAGGAGAAGATATTTAAAGAATTATTTCATGATTTCCAAAAGTGCGAAAAGCCCTGCCCTGCCAGCCCACAATATTTTGCAAATCAAAAAATTCATGAACAAGTTTTGAAAAGAGTTACCCAAGGAACATTCCTGTCAATTTTAGTCAAGTCCAAATTGGCCCAACTGTTTAGGAGGAGAAGATATTTAAAGAATTATTTCATGAATTCTTAAATCTGATAAGCCCACATTGCCCAACTGATTTTTACAAAAAAAATATGTCATAAACAAGTTTGGAAAAAGACACCACAGGAACATTCTTGCCAAATTGAGTCTAAATTGACCGAAAGGTTTTTGAGAAGAAGATTTTTAAAGAATTATTTCAGGATTTCTCTAAGTCTAATAAGCCCACATTGCCCTGCCATGCCCTCCTTTTATGCCAATTAAAATTTCTTGAAGAAATTTTGAAAAGGGATGCAACAGGACCATTCTTACTAAGTTTAGTCTAAATTAACCAAATGGTTTTTGAGAAGAAGATTTTTAAAGAATTATTTCATGTTTCTCTAAGTCTAATAAGTTTGGCCCTTCCACGCCCCCTTTTAATGTCAATCAAAATTTTCTGAAGAAATTTTGAAAAGGGACAGCATAGGAACATTCTTGCAAGTTTAATTGAAAACAGCATTGTGGTTTAGGAGCAGAAGATTTTTAAAGATTTGTTTCATATTTCTCATGATTGATAAGCCCTATCTGCCATTCCCCTATTTTTTCACTAATCAAAGTTTCATGAACTAGTTTTGAATAGGACCTTCCAAAGAACATTTTTGACAAATTTGGTCTAAACTGACCCAAGGGTTTAAGAGGAGAAGATTTTCAAAGAACTATTTAATGATTTCTCTGACTGATATGCTGGCTCTGCAACACACCTACTTTTTGGCAAATCAATATTTCACAAACAACTTTTGAAAAGGATCATCCAAGGAACATTCCTGCCAAGTTTGGTTGAAATAGGCCCATTGGTTACAAGAGAAGATTTTTAAAAATTGTGACAACTTCTAACGCATAATGGATGATGCACAATGGTCACCGGGTGATCACAAAAGCTCACCTTGAGCATGTGCTCAGGTGAGCTAACAAGAGCTGTAAGAGGACAGCAACGCTCTAGTATTCTGAGTGCTGGATAAGAACAGCAAATCAATGTTGACAATAAGGCAAAATACATAAGTAGTAAAAGAGATAAAAAATCGTTCAACTACAATTTTAAGTCAAACAAGAATTTCTAAGTCCAAAACTCGGCTATAATAAAAATACTTGTCATGAATCTTTGTCTAGAAGATGATATGATGGTCACAAAAGGATGTGCCAAGTTTCAAAGAAATAGCATTAGTAGAAAGATAATTATCATAGACATATGACAGTTGCATATGTAAGGTTTAACAAAGAATTTCCAAGTCTGAAAAGGGTTAAAGTTCAACTATAGTGAATGTCAAGTAATGAAACCTTTCTTGATATTATCGTCACAAAAACATGTGCAAAGTTTCAGAGCAATAGCACTGGTATAAACTGTGATATGACACTTGCTCATAAAGTTTAACCAAACCATTACACAGATGCTAACGCCGACGCCTGGATGACTGGAATAGCCCTCCTATTCTTTGAATAGTCAAGCTAAAACTGATTGAATATATACTTGTAATTACTCAAAATTCACAATCAAGCTCTCAAAATATGCAAATCAACTTACATCTTCATGTTAGGAAAATAATCAGATAAATTTTCTGTTATAAAAATTATATATGCACAGCAAAACCCTGAAATAGACAAAAATATAACTCAAAGTATTCATCACTAAATTGTAACCAGTCCTTTACATTGCAATGTATCATTTATCCCTTTCTGTTTTTAAAAATTCTAGACAAGTCCAAATTCAAGAAGTTGCAGACGACAAATAAAAGTGGATAAAAATATTATTGGCCTAAAAATTACATGAGTTTGTTGCAATCATGTCAAAATTCTTAACTGATCAAGTTTCAGATTACAGATAAATGTTTTATTACTCATTTTCTAAAACTACTGGTCTGAAGAGCCTGAAAATTGTTCAGAAAATACAAGCAATTATCCTTTTCTAACAGTTTTCTAGTTGATTTATTCAAATTATTTTTGAATGAAACTGGTGTTTGCATCTTTATTTCAATCTAGATCAGTCACAGATTTTGTTGACTGGTAAAGGGTTATCAATTAACAAGAGGCCCATGAGGGCCTGAGACGCTCTACTGGTTATCAAGTTTTCCGTTAAAGAAATCTGATATTTAAGGAAGTTAATTGCTCAAAGAAGAATGCATAAAGAATAAAAAAGGGGCTTTATCCCCTTTATTATTTTAAGCAACAATCCTCAAGGCCCCTTTTCCCATGTTTCATGATGGATCCACTCCATTTCCAAAAGAAAGTTACCTTATGACCCTACAATCATTCTGTGAATATTTCATCAGAATCTGACAATAATTGTGGACTTAATCACATAAACAGGATTGTTTTGAATTAAAATCAATAAGGCCCCTTTTCCTGTGTTTTCTGATGGATCAATTTCATTCCAAAAGGAACTTTCCTTACAACCCGACAGTTGTCCTGTGAAATTTAAAAGACAACTTGATAATGATTGTGATCTTCATCACATACACAAGAATGTTTTGAATGATAATCTGTAAGGCCCCCTTTCCTGTGTTTCGAATGCCACAATCATTCCATGCATCTTTGAAGAGAATCCAATAAAACTGTTGACTTTATTATGTTAACAAAGATATTAAATTCAAGTTCTCATAAGGCCCCTTTTCCCGAGATATTTTACTGTTGGTTTTATCATTCTATGAAAGTTAAAAGTGAATCTGATGAAATATTGGGAATTCATTATGTTTACTAGAATATTTAAAAAATAATCATATTGCCCCTTTTTACATGATACTTGATGGATTGTACCCAGTTCTGAAAAGAACCATCTAAGGATTTGTACAATCATTCTGTGAAATTTTGAAGTGAATCCAGTGAAATCAAGGGACATCATTGTGTTAACCAGAATATTTAAGAGAGTTTTTCATAAGGCCCCTTTTTATGTGACCCTTGCTATAGTTAGATCCACTGTCAAAATCAACAATTGGAATGATGGTACAATCAATCTGTTTAATCTGTGGAATTTATTATGTTAATGAGTTTATAGCGAAATCTTCATAGGGCCCCTTTTCTCATGATACTTTACAGAACAAACCAAATTTCAAAAGGAACAATTCTAATGAAGGTAGAATCATTCTTAAAAGTTAAAGAGAATCAATGAAAACAGTGGACTGAATTGTGTCAAGATTTTTGGTAACAAAATTTCCAAAGGGCCCTTTTTCTGTGAAACTTAACAAATCAGACCCAATGTACAAAGGAACAATCCTAATGATAGTTTGAAGAAAATTATAAAGACTGTGGACTTTATTGTAATAATGATGTTCTGTAATAAAATTTCTATAAGGTCCCTTTTCTTGTGTCACTTAACCAATCATACCTAATTTACAAAGGAACAATCCAAATGATGGTACAATCATTCTATTAAAGTTTGAAGAGATTCTGATAAAGACTGAGGGCATTGTTGTGTTTATGAGGATTTGGTAATAATTTTTCATACAGCCCCTTTTCCTATGATACTAGACAGATCAGGCCCAATTTGGAAAGAAACAATCCTTATGATGGTACAAACATTCTGTGAAAGTTTGAACAGAATCTGATGAAAACTGCAGACTTTATCTTGGTGTCAAATTTTTAAAAATAAAATTTTCTTAAGGCTCCTTTTCCTGTGATACTTGAAGGATCAGGTCTCATGTCAGCATCAACAATCGTGATTATTGAACAATGATTCTGTGAAGGTTTGAATAAAATCCAGTGAAAGCTCTAGACTTGGTTACAAGGATTATAGATAAAATTCTCTAAAGGCTCCTTTTCCCATGATACTAGACAGATCACGCCTGATTTGAAAGGAAAGAATCCTCATGATGGAATCATCATTCTGTGAAAGTTTTAACAGAATCTGATGAAAACTGTTGACTTTATTGTGGTACAATGATTTTAAAATTAAATTTCATAATGCTCCTTTTCCTGTGATACTTGACGGATCAGGTCTAATGCAAACATCAACAATCATTATTATTGTACAATTATTCTGTGAATGTTTGAAGAAAATCTGATGAAAGCTCTGGACTTGGTAACAAGGATTTATAAATGAAATTTTCATAAGGCCCCTTTTCCTGTGCTTCTTGACAGTTCAAACCCTGTTATGAAAAGAATGATAGTTATGACCTTCCAATCATTCTGTGAAAGTTTCAACAAAATCTGATCAAAGCTGTGGGCTTCATTGTGTTAAGAGGGTTTTATTAATTGAATTTTCATATAGCCCCTTTTCCCATGTTACTTGATGGATCTGAACCAATTCCAAAGGGAACTCTTTTTACAAAAGTATAATTATTCTGTTTGAGTATAAAGACAACCCCATCTCATCTGTGGACTTACAAGCATTAATTAAGATTTTTTTAATTAAATTTTCCTAAGGCCCCTTTTCCTATGTTTCTCAATGGATCAGACCCAATTTGAAAGGAACAATCCTTATGATGGTACAATCATTATGTGAAAGTTTGAAGTCAATCAGGTGAAATCTAGGGCCATTACGTGTTAACTAAGATTTTTTTTATTAAATTTTCATAGGGCCCTTTTTCCCAATAAACTTGATGGATCAAACCTGCTTCCGAAAGGAACAATCCATTTAATGTAATAATCATTCTGGGAATGTTTGAAGAGAATTTGTTGAAACTATGGACTCTATTGTGTTTACGAGGACTTTTTCAATCCAGTTTTAATCGGGCCCCTTTTTCTCGTGGTCCTTGACTGATCATATCAAATTTTGAAAGCAACAATTCTTATGATGGTACAATCATTCTGTGAAAGTTTGAAGTCAATCAGATGAAAACTGTGGACTCTAGAGTGTTAACAAAGATCTTTGAATTAAATTTTAATAAGGCCCCTTTTCCTATGTTTCTTGAGGAATCATATCCAAGTCCAAAAGGCACAATCCTTATGATGGTACAATCATTCTGTGAAAGTTTGAATAGAATCTGTTGAAAATTGTTGGCTCTAGATTATTAATGAGAATTTTTCATTAAACATTTCATAAGGCCCCTTTTTCCTGTGTTTCTTGAAGGATACCAAATTTCGAAAGGAATAATCTTTATGATAGTACAATCATTCTGTGAAAGTTTGAAGGGAATCAGATGAAAACTATTGACTCCAGAGTGTTAAAGAGTATTTCTTAAAAGATTTTTCGATTAAATTTTCATAAGGCCCCTTTTCCCCTGTTTCCTGATGGATCTGACCAAATTCCCAAAGGAACAATCCTTATGATGGTACAATCATTCTGTGAAAGTTTAAATACAATCTGATGAAAACTGTGGACTCTAGAGTGTTAACGAGAATTTTTGAATAAAATTTTCATAAGGCCCCTTTTCCCCTGTTTAATGACAGATCTTACCCATTTTCGAAAGGAACAATCCTTATGATTGTACAATCATTCTGAGAAAGTTTGAAGAGAATCCGATGAAAACTGTGGACTCTATCGTGTATCGAGGATTTTTAATGGAGTTTGTAATTGAATTTTCATTAGGCCCCTTTTCCCATGTTTCTTGACGGATCATACCCAATTTCGAAAGGAACGATCCGTATGATGGTACAATCTTTCTGTGAAACTTTGAAGAGAATCCAATGAAAACTGTGGACTCTATAGTGTAAACAAGGATTTTTAATGGAATTTTAATTAAATTTTCATAAGGCCCCTTTTCCCATGTTTCTTGACGGATCATACCAAATTTCGAAAGGAACGATCCTTATGTTGGTACAATAATTCTGTGAAAGTTTGAAGAGAATCTGATGAAAACTGTGGACTCTATCTCGTAAACGAGGATTTTTTAATTAAATTTTCATAAGGCCCCTTTTCCCATGTTTCTTGACGGATTACATCCATTTTCAAAAGGACCAATCCTTATGTTGGTACAATCATTCTGAGAAATTTTGAAGAGAATCCAATGAAAACTGTGGACTCTATCGCGTAAATTAGGATTTTTAATTGAATTTTAATAAATTTTTCATAAGGCCCCTTTTCCTGTGTTTCTTGACGGTTCATACCCATTTTCGAAAGGAACAATCCTTACGTTGGTACGATCATTCTGTGAAAGTTTGAAGAGAATCTGATGAGAACTGTGGACTCTATCGCTTTAACGAGGATTTTTTAATTAAATTTTCATAAGGCCCCCTTTCCCGTGTTTCTTGACGGATCATATCCATTTTTGAAAGGAACGATCCTTATGATGGTACAATCATTCTGAGAAAGTTTGAAGAGAATCCAATGAGAACTGTGGACTCTATCGCGTAAATTAGGATTTTTAATTGAATTTTAATAAATTTTTCATAAGGCCCCTTTTCCTGTGTTTCTTGACGGTTCATACCCATTTTCGAAAGGAACAATCCTTACGTTGGTACAATCATTCTGTGAAAGTTTGAAGAGAATCTGATGAGAACTGTGGACTCTATCGCTTAAACGAGGATTTTTTAATTAAATTTTCATAAGGCCCCCTTTCCCGTGTTTCTTGACGGATCATATCCATTTTTGAAAGGAACGATCCTTATGATGGTACAATCATTCTGAGAAAGTTTGAAGAGAATCCAATGAGAACTGTGGACTCTATCTCTTAAACGAGGATTTTTAATTAAATTTTTAATTAAGTTTTCATAAGGCCCCTTTTCTTGACGGATCATACCCATTTTCGAAAGGAACTGTCCTTACGATGGTACAATCATTCTGTGAAAGTTTGAAGAGAATCCGATGAAAACTGTGGACTTTATCGCGTTAACAAGGAAAAGTTTAACGGACGGACGATGGATGCACGGACGCCGGACGGGAAAAAGCCATCGCTATAGCTCTAGTGGCCTTCGGCCAGTAGAGCTAAAAACTGATCTTGTCAGGTTGGAAATTTTTTTTTCTGAATCATTAACCCATTACCACATGATAAAATTTTAGACAAGTCCAATTTCAAAGAAGTTGCAGACAATAATGTTTTAGTTTGTGAAATCCTTAAAATAATTGTATTTTGGAGTAGAAAACATTGTGGATAACGAAGATATTGCTTGTAACAAGCAATTTCTTCATTTTCCATGATGTTTTCCAAAGCTATCATATTGAGGGGCGTTTAAAAGCGTCACTGTGTGGTAATGGGTTAAAATCAAAGGACTTAAAGGAAATATAGATTGTCAACAATTCTGTTAAAGATTAATTTCACACACAACCCAGGCTCAGATTAGGGTTGAGATGTTGTAGATAAAGACCAGACTAAAAGAAGGGTGTAGGCTTTTCTTTGACAAAACCTCCCACTAAAATAGGAATATCATGGGTTCAGCACGACAAGGGTTATACTATTAGTTTAAGCTAATTTATTTCAGTTTGATTGCCACAAAAGCTTTTAAGCTTCTAGAATGGCTCTTGAACACACAAACCAGAATGTTTTCATGTCCCTGAGAGAGAGGCAGTGGCTTAACCCCACTGCTACCCACTTCTACAGCTTGGTAGACTGGGGCTGGCTATTAGGTGTCTTACCCATGAACACACCCTGGTGACGGTGGGGCTCGAACCTGTGACCTTCAGATCTGGAGTCAAGCACCTATACCTATCTCCCATTGAGGCATCCGACAGTTATACTATTGATTGATTGATTGATTGGATCTTAACAACACTTTTAACAGTATTTAAGTCATATCGCGACGGCTGAAGCACCTAACAATGATTTCCTGGTATCTCTCACACTAGTACTACCACTACATCCTTTTCTAGCCTCCAGCTGCTATCCCACATAGGTTTACAATTATCCACTCAAAGGTGAGAGACAAATTGTCTGAAAGGATATTTGCCGCTTCCGGGGATTGAACCCATGATATCCCATGATTAAAGATTGGGAGAAGGGTTTTACCTGTTTGAGATATGACAATAGCTAGATCAACCAGTAACCTTCCTGTATTGCCTATGGCATGGAAACCTGCAAGGAACATTTAAATAATTGTATAAATTTGTATATATACAACCTGTATGATTTACTTTTAAGATTTACCTGTGGTACTTGATACTGCAGTTTAACCCATTACCAGACGACAATAATTTTAGCCTGATCCAATTTAAAAGAAATTGCAGATAACAATTTAAAGTTAATAAAATTTAAGATTTTGTTAACTTTCTGAGTAGAAAGCATTGCCTAAAATGAAGAAATTGCTTGTTACAAGCAATTTCTTCATTTTACACAATATTTTCCAATTGTTTTCCTTGAGAGGTGTCAAAAAGCATCACTGTGCAGGATTGGGTTAATATTGAAAATATATGCATGTATGTGTACAAAGATATTACAACATAATGCTGATTACTCCCACAAAAGAATAATGGCAAGGCCATTTGAACAAAACCACTGTGTGAAGGTGACAATGCTTGTTTGCAGGTGCTTTGGATTTATCAATTACCAATTGCTATCCCCACCCACTTATTCTCATTGTCCAACCCATTCACTCTGACAGACATGTAAGTATGTCAACAACTGACCTTTGAACTTTTGCTTTGACCTTGCCTTCATGGGTACAAGCCCGAATCAAGTGCACTTGAGTTTCTTATTAAGATGTATAAGTGTGTAAAAAGATTGTGGTAATCAAAGCATAGGATCAGGAAAATAGCCAAGGTCAAAAGTTGATCTTTTGTCTTTTGGTGTAATTTTGATGGTTAGCAAAGGACCTTTAGTAACGCATTAACCCATTCCCAAACAATCACACATTTTAGAAAAAAAAACAAAAAAAGATGTGTTTGTGAAACATAATGCCCCTGCAACAGGACTAAATGTTTGACCTTGGTAAGTGACCATGACCTTATCAGATGACCTTAAACTTGACATGAGGAGATGCATATTATGGAGATGAATAATCATGCCAAATATGAGCATTGTATCTTGATAAGGCTGGTAGTAATTGGTAATGTTTTTTGGTTAAGTTTTGCAGACAGACAGACTGACAGACGGACAAAAGTAAAACAATATGCCCCTGATCTTTGGATGCAGAAGCATAAAAATCTGTCCAAGTCATTGTGGACAAAAAAGAAATTGCTTGTTACAAGTAGATCCTTCATTTCCCACAATGTTTTCAATCTGAAAAGAGAGAAAAAAAAAAAAGATTTCATCCACTCTACATTGTCATCTGCAACATATTCAAATTTGGAACAGTCTCAAATTTTGTTGTCTGGGAATGGGTTAAGATGGAATAGTGTAACAAATTTTGAGAATCAAACCAATTAGTATCAAGACATGTAGTCATAGTAATGTTTGACCTATGACCCACAGGTGAGAATTTTTGGCCTTTAGAGTAGGAGCTGGAAACATGCACAGTACACTTACTCTTATTAAGATGTACATTAGCTTTAACCTTTTCCCACTCAATGACACTTTTAATTGCCCCTAAGATTGAATGGTTTGGAAAACATTGTAGAAAATGAAGAAATTGCTTGTCACAAGCAATTTCTTCATTTTCCACAATGCTTTCCACTTATAAAGTTGAAAAAATCTAGAATTTCATAAACTTTGAATTGTCCTCTGCAACTCCTTTTAATTTGGACCAGTCTAAAATTTTGTCGTGTGGAAATGGGTCACCTCTTGTCATGCTGAACACCGAATATTCCCATTTTTGCAGGAGGTCTGGTCAAAGATCAGTCTGCACATATGTGCAGACTGATCTTTGTCTGCACCACCTGATTGTCCCTTTTAAGTTTTTTATGAGGTACATTTAATAAATGATTAATGATCCACTCCCACACAATGATGCTTTTAGATGCCCCTCAAGAAAAACATTTGGGAAAACAATGTATAGAATGAAGATATTGCTTGCAAAAAGCAATTCCACAATGTTTTCTACCCAGAAAGTTGAAAAGACCTAATATTTTATTAAGTATACATTGTTGTCAACAACTTCTTTAAATTTTGACCAGTCTAACTATTTCTTGTATGGTAATGGGTCAACCAACACCAAGTGCTTCCAGTACTTTCAGCCCTATGATTTCAATGCCGTCCTGTAGACGATTTTATTCAGCATGACAAAAGTTAGTTATTATGACAATCAAATGGTAGGATCGAAAGATATAGATAAGGTCAAAATTCACCTTGACCCTTAAGTATGAGCTCCACCTTTGTAATTGAAGCTTTAATCAAGGTTAACACACTTAGTACAATCAAGATGTTCAAGAGTGAAATATAATCTGAGAATCCAACAATACATGAATAAGACAGGCAAAGTCAAAATTTGACCTTTGACCATCTTATGTGATCTTGACCTTTATAACACAGGCCTGAATCAAGCAAATGAAACTTGCTCTCATGAATTTTTAAAAGTGCATAGAACATTTTGAGAATTGTGCCAATAATACGTTTCAGAGATGCCACAAAATGTCAACATTTTTGTAAGACACTGACAATGATTCAGTTAATGACAAGGCTACAAAACAACCAAGCTACAAAAAGAAGAAATCAAAAGTTATTCCTCATTTCGGCAAAATTTTAGACTAGTCCAGAATCGAAAGCAGTTACAGACGACAATTTAACCCAATTCCAAACAAAAAACTTTTAGACCAGTCCAAATTCAAAAAAGCTGCAGAAAAAAATTTTAGGTCGATAAAATCTTAAAACTTTTGTCTTTTTGAGTGGAAAACATTGTGGAGAATGAAAAAATTGCTTGTTTCAAGCAATTTCTTCATTTTCCACAATGTTTTGCGACATTTTATATTGAGGGGGTGTTTAAAAGGGTCACTGTGTTGTAATTGGTTAAAGTATATGAAATTTGAGAATTCTTTTTTAACTTTCTGGATAGATAACATTGTGGAAAATGAAGAAATTGCTTTTAAAAAGCAAGTTCTTCATTTTACACAATGTATTCCCAATATATATTGTTTTTCTTGCGGGGTGTAAAAAAGCGTCACTATGTGGGAATGGGTTACTTTTCTTTTAATTCTTTCGTGTGAAAATAATCTCAAATCACTATTGCTTTGTAATGTATGCTTTTCTTTTGTTTCTAACCATTGCTATTTTGTGTGATCATAATCTTAACCCATTACCAGACAACAAAATTTTAGACTTATCTAGATTGAAAGGAGCTTCAGACAACAATTTAAAGTAAAAGAAATTTAAATTATTTTCACTTTTCTGGGTAGAAAACATAATGTGAAATGAAGAAATTGCTTGTAACAATGTTTTCCCGATTGTTTTTCTTGAGGGGCGCCAAAGCGTCACTGTGTTGGAATGGGTTAAATCACACTATTGCTTTGTAATGTATGCTTTTCTTTGGTTTCTAACCATTGCTAATTTTTTTTTAGTCTGTGGAAGTGCCTCGAATTTCTACTCACCAACATCCCCGTATGTCAGATCTGTGTTTACTGGGCCAGATGAGATCTGAGAATATAATAGATTGACATATAAGACAATATTCCTGTTCATTTGAGCTTTGACTTTGGCTTTTGGAATAAACAACCTCTCTGGTTGTTACAAAACTCCTATTAGGCTCAACATCATTTAAGAGATGAAGAGAATATTTTTTGTTTTCATGGAGGTATGAACCGAACAAACTAATCACACTGTATGAATATGCGAAGCTGATTCATACATAAGTGTGATTAGGTTTTTCGGTTCATACCTCCATGAAAACAAAAAATATTCCCTTCATTTCTTATAATTTAATAGCATCGAGTGAAAAAAGCAAAACTTTACAAATTTTGATACCTTTTTGTATAGAACTATTTTGTGCGGAAGCATACAAAATGGCTGCGTACTCAAAATTTTGTTCATGGAGGTATGAATTAAATTTTTCGACCAATCAGAAAGCTGGTTTTTAATAGACGAAACAAACAATTAAATAATTCATTTTTGAAGTAAAAAAACCCAAACAACTGACATATAACAGATAAGTGGCTAATTATTACACATGGGCTTGGCTTTAACCAATTCACACACAGTCTTACTTTTTTGCTTCCATCAAGAAAATAGCTAAGGAAAACACTGTGGAAAATGTTTTCCACCCCAAAAGATAATCACAGTTTAAAAATATTATAATTTGTCACTTACATCTTCCTTGAAATTGGACCAGTCTAAAACTTTTTTGTCTGGTAATTGTTTACTGCTGAAAAATATCCATTTTCATATTTTCATAAAAATTGTAATCCCTGTAACAAAACAATGAAATAATAATTCCTCTTAGATCAGTGATTGTTGAAAATTGGTTATGTTTTTTATCATGTATAATTTCATAAACTTGCTGCACTTTCCATCTACCTGTAAACAAACTTCCTGTTAATTTGCTGTGGATTATTCTGTTAAAAAAACACTAATAAGTTGTGTTTGTGCCCCTGTGATAACCTTTTTCCAGAAACGTTACCTTGATAAGTGGCAATGACCTTGGTAAATGACCTTTACTTTAAAACCAACTGATGCCTATCAATGCAAGGAACCTATCTTCAACAGTTTTTGAATAACATCAAAATGTTACATTCTTGTGTTAAGTTGACCTTGATAAGTGACCTTGACCTTGATGGATGACCTTTACTTTAAAACCAACTGATGCCTATCAATGCAAGGAACCTATGTCCCAAACATAACCCATATATTTGAACAATGTTTGATAACAGGAAAAGGTTAAATTCTTTTGTTAAGTTTACTGGTAGCACATAGATAGTCAGACAGACAGATGGACATGAATAAAACAATACATGTATACACCAACCTTATTGATGAGGTGCTTAAAAAGACGGATGGGGTAGAGGCTTTTGGAACTTTTGTGTATATAAATGCCAATCAAGGAAGGAGAGATTTTGTAAAGTGTATCACATTTTGTAATGACCAAACTCAAAAACATTTTCAGATTTGAACATGTACTTTTTCAAACATCTTCAAAGCTCAAGACAAGAGGAACAAAATCTTATTATTGCTCTTTTTGTGGATACTCATTTGATTTGTCTGAACCAGACTAGTCAAATGAGAATGAGCAGCACAGGTTATAGTGTAAAAATAATGAAATTTAACAACTTAACCCTTTTCATGCTGTATAAATTACCATGATGGATTGCTGTAAAATCAAAGGGCTGAAAGAACTGACAGAACTTGTTGTTCAAAAATCAATATTTCTTTTAGAAATGAATTTCATAAACAGCTATTGCAGGAGAAGTACAAACAGGAGGTGTAGACTAAGATCAGACTGCACTTATGTGCAGGCTGATCTTGATCTACACCTCCTGCCAAAACCGAAATATTCTGGGTTAAGCATGACAAGGGTTAAAATCAATCCTTTCATCTGAAGCACTGTGTCTTTCAGTCAAGTAAATTGCATTGTGAAGTAATTCCTGTGGATTAAATGTCACTACTCATTAAGTCATTAGAACTACTTCAATCCTCTATGTCAATTGTGAATTAAAGCATCTGCAAAAGCAACAATTAACAGGCAAAAAGAAATGCTTTACTTTGCTTAATATGTGGCCAAGTTAGAAACACAATTTCTTCAAAACCACAAGTCATATTAAAAAGCTTGACTTTGAACTATTCTAACTTATCATTGGGCAAATGACTTTTTCATCAAACAGAAATACTGTAAGCAAATTTTGAGAGAAAAAAAATGGACAGTAAAATGTGGTTGATTAATTGAATGTGGTTCATAGCCACTTTGAACAGTATTTCATTCATATCTCTGTGGCTGGAGCACCTGACCATGAATTCCTGGTATTTCTCACACCAGTACAGTTATTTCATGTCAAATGATTTGTCCCTTTCATGTTGGCCATTTTGGTAAAGATGATTCAAAGGAATTATAAATGCCAACTTTTACAAGGTATAAGACATATATATAAACAAAATTTGAAGAAAATCCATTTAAGAAATGAAGACAATATCTTTGTTTTCATGAGGCATGCAACGAAAAACTAAACACACTTTATGAATACAAGCTGTAGTCAAGACATAAAGGTTACCAACCAATCAGTTTACCCTTTTGTTACATGTTACTGACCATAAATTATGAAAAATAATGCTATTTCATCATTTCCCACACATCCCTCCTTTTTAAGCTCCTCAAGAAAAAAGATTTTGAAAACATTTTGGAAAATGGAGAAATGGAGAAAATGATGAAGCCAATTTGCCAGTCAAAGAGTTTGTGGAAATGGCAGCTGTTTTGTCAAAGATCTTGGACAAAAATTATCATAGAAGTTTGAAAATCCAACTAGCTGAGATATAAGAGGTATGCATAAACAAAATTTGAAAAATTCTCCTGAAAAAAGGGGGTTAGTGCATTACAAATTATGTATTAAATGATGGAATTTTTTAGCCAACTTGGAAAAAAGGGTCAAAGAAAATTACCCCTTGTCATGCCAAACTCCGTATATTGCTGTTTGACAGGTCTAGACATTGATCAGACTCCACATATGTGCAGTCTGATCTTTTTCTACACTCCCTTTAAAGCTTGCATTGTTTATACCATTAATTTTCTAAATGATTACCAACCCAAAATGAGTTTTTTCTATGCTTTCAGTCCTTTGATTTTAACAGAATTTTGTTGAGGAATTTATTTAGAATGACAAGGGTTAAAATTATTAATAGTCAATAATGTTAATTCGAAGAAAATACGTTGAGAAATAACAATGGCAATGCCTGTCAAAATGGGTTAACCTATTTCCAAACGACAAAATTTTGGAGTGGCCCTCATTAAATAAAGGTATTCCTTTCCTCATTTTTTTTCAATTCAATTGTTTATACTAGTTATTTTCTACCATTGTCATCCATCTAATTCTGTGTAATTTAAGTGAAGGAAATTGAACATTTCAGAATTGACAAGAATTTATTCTTAAATTTGATGTAAGACAACGTAAAATAGAACAATAGCACCGCCTACAGGTGCTAGCCCTTGGCTGTTAGGTGCTGGATATCGGACAAAATTCATCTAGAGTTATCCCCCTTGATAGTATAGGCTGCTCTTTTGATAGTGAACAAGTGTGCTAAGTTTCAAGTGAATGCCTTTAGTAGAACAAGAGATATCGCAACAATGACAACGATACCAAGGCTATAGCTATACCGTGGGTTTTCTCTGAAAACAGCCAAGCTAAAAAACAATATCAAACCCAAAATCTAAATACCCTCTGAACAAAACAGAATACAAACACAAAAGGTTTAACTTCTTAACCAATTCACTAACAATGAGCTGATACAAAACATTGTGGAAAATGAAGAAATTGCTTGTTACAGGCCAATTTCTTCATGATCAACATTGTTTTCTACTGAGAAAGTTAAAGAAAATTAATAAACTGAAATTTGTCGTCTGCAACATCTTTCAATTGGACCAGACTTTTGTCGTCTGGTAATTGGTTAACTCCTAAAAAAAATTATAGAGATAATGAATGGAATTTGAAGCAAATTCCTTACCTACATGCATTTCCCATGAGACTATGATTCATTTAATAGTGCAAATTAACCCTTTATCACACAATAACTCTTTCTGACACCCTCAAGTAAAAAGCGCTGAAAAACTTTGAGGAAAATGAGGAAATGTTACAAGCAATTTCTTCATTATACACATTGTTTTCCACCTTAAAAGACACAAACAATTAAAATCCATCAACTGAAAATTGTTGCCTACAACATCTTTGAATTTGAACCTGCCTAAAATTGTATTGTGTGGAAATGGGTTAAAAGTATTTGAAGACAAAAATAATAAAGATGAAATATGAGCTCAAGGAGGTATACATGTCCCAATCAGGAAATATGAAATATTAATTTACTGAAGGTGCTCTCATCCTTTTTTTCTTCACTTTAACTCCCTGAAACAAGAGGTCAACTAACTCAAAGTGTGAATAAATGTTTACACCACTTTCAATATTTTTTCTTGTTCACCCCTAGCAACCAGGGCATGGCACACAAAGTATTAAAATGCTTAACATTTAGTAAATCCAAATAAAATAATAGGTCCTGAATGGCCCTAAATCACTCACCTGAGAATTATTTCATAATGTCTCTAGGACTGATAAGCCCAGCCCTGCCACACCAACACCTTTTTTGCACGAAAAGATTTCACTAACAAGTTTTGAAAAGGGTCAAACTATGATCATTTGTACCAAATTTGGTACAAATTTGTCTTAATGATTTAGGAGCAGAAATTTCTTAAGAATCATTTTAAGATTTCTCAATGTCTGATAAGCCTGTTCTACCACACAAACATTTCAAAATTTCTTTTACAATTTTTGAAAGGGTCACCCAAGGAAATTCCTGCCAAGTTTGGGTCAAATGAGCCAAATGGTTGCAGAGTAGAAAATTTTCAAAGAATTATTGACGACTTCCGACACACAACAGACAAAGGGTGATCACAAAAGCTAACCTTGGGTATTTTGTGGTAGGGCGGCTAGAAAGACTTGAAAAAAAATTTAAGTGAATACATGAAATTATATTGAGAGGGGGCTTTAGGTGCTCTAACGAACAAAGCCTAATTATTTCATTTTCGAGGAGAAATTCATAAAAATTTTGGTAATAATTGGAACACCCACCCCCCTCCTTGGGTGGGTTTAAAATCCCTTTACAGAAGCTCTGGATCCACCTTTGATAGAGTATCATTTTTTTAACCCTCTCACTCTGCTTGCCTCCATCCCCTCTCTCTCTGTCTCTCTCTCTCTCCCTCTCTCTCGTTCTCTCTCTCCCTCTCACTCTCTTTTTCTCTCTTTCTCAAACATTAATTCAGAATCAACAAAATCCACTGCTGGCATCCAAATAGTTATTTTCTTTTATCAAATGTCCCAAATTGAAAGATTGAATGTTTTGAATGGGGTTTAACGCCACTTTAACAATATTTCAGTCATGTCATGGCGGCTGGAGTACCTACTAATGGATTTGTGGTATTTCTAACACCAGTGCTACCACTACACCCTTTCTTAGCCTCTGCTATCTCACTTAAGTTACGATTATCCATTCATTGGTGAGAGACAAATGTCGGAAAGGATATGTGCCACTGCCGGAGAACAAACCCATTACATCCCATTTTTGAAGATAAGGAGTCTGATGTGCTACCGACTATGCTATGACGGCGGCCCAATTGAAAAAAGCTGCAGATAATACTTTAAAGTCTATTAAATTTTTCTGTTTTTTTATTTTTCTAACCTCCTCAGAATTATTTTTTTTGAAAATGAAGAAATTATTTGTTAGAAGCAATTTCTTCATTTTCAACAATATTTTCCAAATTGTTTTTCTTGACAGCCGTCTAAAAGTGGCAACATGTGGGACTGGGTTTCAAGAAGCTTATGAATAAAAAGAGTAGAGCAATACCCTTTCATAGTTCTGTATACAAGTTTCTAACCAAGATATAAAATCAATGTCAACCATTCCCCTGTAATTATGATATAGTGTCAAAAGCATCTGTGACATATTATTTAATGTGAGTGATATTCTTGTTACTCTAGTCTTACCCTTTACCAAACAAGAGGCCCATGATGGCCTTAGACACTCTACTGGTTATCAAGCTTTCCGTTAAGGAAATCTGATATTTAAGGAAGTTATTTACTCAGAAAAGAATGCATAAAGAAATAAAAACAGGACTTTATTCCCTTTATTATTTTAAGCAACAATCCTCAAGGCCCCTTTTCCCATGTTTCATGAAAGATCCACTTCATTTCCAAAAGAAATTACCTTATGACCCTACAATCATCCTGTGAAATTTTCATCAGAATCTGACAATAATTGTGGACATTATCACATAAACAGGGTTGTTTTGAATGAATATCAATGAGGCCCCTTTTCCTGTGTTTTCTGATGGATCAATTTCATTCCAAAAGGAACTTTCCTTACAACCCTACAGTTGTCCTGTGAAATTTAAAAGACAATTTGAAAATGATTGTGATGTTTGTCACATACACAAGACTGTTTTGAATGCTAATCTGTAAGGCCCCTTCTCTTGTGTTTCGAATGCCACAATTATTCCATGCATCTTTGAAGAAAATCAGATAAAACTGTTGACTTTATTGTGTTAACAAAAATATTAAAATCAAGTTCTCATAAGGCCCCTTTTTCCGTGATGTTTTACTGTTGGTTTTATCATTCTGTGAAAGTTAAAAGTGAATCCAATGAAATATTGGGACTTCATTATGTTTACTAGAATATTTCAAAAGAAAAATCATATGGCCCCTTTTTACATGATACTTGATGGATTGTACTCAGTTCTGAAAAGAACCATTTAAGTGATTGTACAATCATTCTGTGAAATTTTGAAGTGAATCCGGTGAAATCAAGGGACATCATTGTGTTAACCAGAATATTTAAAAAAGTTTTTCATAAGGACTCTTTTTCCGTGACACTTGCCATAATCAGATCAACTGTCAAAATCAACAAATGGAATGATGGTACAAGCAATCTGTGTAATCTGTGGAATTTATTGTGTTTATGAGTTTATAGTGAAATCTTCAGGGCCCCTTTTCTCATGATACTTTACAGAACAAACCAAATTTCAAATCTTTAAAAGTTTAAGAGAATCAATGAAAACAGTGGACTCAATTGTGTCAAGAATTTTTGTTAAAAAATTTTCATAAGGCCCCTTTTTCCGTGAAACTTAACAAATCAGACCCAATGTACAAAGGAACAATCCTAATGATAGTTTGAAGAAAATGATAAAGACTGAGGACTTTATTGTAATAATGATGTTTTGTATAAAATTTTTATAAGGTTTCTTTTCTTGTGTCATTTAACCAATCAGACCTAATTTACAAAGGTACAGTCCAAATGATGGTACAATCATTCTGTTAAAGTTTGAAGAGATTCTGATAAAGACTGAGGATATTCTTGTGTTTATGAGGATTTGGTAATAATTTTTCATAAGGCCTCTTTTCCCGTGTTTTTTGACGGATCATACCCGTTTTCGAAAAGGAACGATCCTTATGATGGTACAATCCTTCTGAGAATGTTTGAAGAGAATCCGATGAAAACTGTGGACTCTAGAGAGTTAACGAGGAATTTTTAATGGAACTTTTAATCAAAATTTCATAAGGCCCCTTTACCATGTTTCTTGACGGATCATACCAAATTTCAAAAGGAACAATCCTTATGTGGTACAATCATCCTCTTAAAGTTTGAAAAGAATCTGATGAAAACTGTGGACTCTAGAGTGTTAACGAGGGTTTTTTAAATTTTAATTAGGCCTCTTTTCCCATGCTTCTAGATGGATCTGACCCATTTTCGAAAGGAACGATCCTAATGATGGTACAATCATTCTGTGAAAGTTGGAAGGGAATCCGATGAAACTGTGGACTCTAGAGTGTTAACAAGGAAAAGTGTAACAGTCGGACGGAGGCTGGACAGGAAAAAGCCATCGCAATAGCTCTAGTGGCCTTCGGCCAGTAGAGCTTATAAAAACAAGAAGACAATAATGGTCCAATAATGCTCCCCTGAGTATGATGGCTCAAGGCTTTATGATATAAATAAAATATCAAAGCCCTAAACCTAATTATTTTGGAGAAGATTTTTTAAAGATTTTCTCATTTAATCCTAGGTATATTGAAGATCCTACCATTTCGAGCTAATTTCTAGAGTATGGTAATTCTTTGAAGTATTTTGATTTAGGGTCAATAGATGATGATTTATACCCAATATCAAAGCTCTAGGCCTAATGGTTTAGAAGGAGAAGAATTTCAAAGATATCCTTCTTTATTCCTTTCTGAATTCTTGGATTGCACAAAAAAATGGATAATTTTCAGAGTACGGTACACTACTGCATTAACAACCATTAAAATATCGTAACTCAACAAAGTATTTTGGTAAAATACCAAAAGATGATGAAAAATACCAAAAATCAAAGCTCTGGGCCTTATGGTTTGGGAGAAGATTTTCAGAGATTCCCTTCTTTATTTCTTTGTAAAATCTGGGATTGCAAATAAAAGGGCTTATTTTCAAGATACGGTAAGACTTGAAGTATTTTGGTAGAGGGTCAATAGATAATGATATATACCAAATATCACAGCAATAGGCCTTATGGTTTGGGAGAAGAAAATTTTATAAGTTTTATGACTTTTATGGCATGGCAACCAAAGTTCTTCATGAATTTCAATTCTTTGAAGTATTTTGAAAGAGTATGACCTAAGGATCATTTCTATAAAATTTGGTTGAAATTCCATGGTAAGTTTATGATGAGAAGATTTATTTGTAATTGTGAACGGATGGACAGATGGACGGATTGATGCATGCCAAACAGTGACAGATCACAAAAGCTCACCAAGAGCACTTTGTGCTCAGGTGAGCTAAAAAGTTGCAGACGCCTATTTTAAAAATTTATGTCTTTTGAGACAGAAAACATTGTGGATAACGAAGGAATTGATAGTTACAAGCACTTTCCTGAATTCCACAATTTTTTTCCAAAACTCTTTTTCTTTAACCCTTTCCTGTTTTACAAAATTTTAGACCTTTCCTGTTTTACAAAATTGCAGACGAAAATTTAAAGCAGTGTTCAATCTAGAGGGGGCCTGATGGCTAAAATGGCCCTCTAAATTACAAAATGACCCCCTTCAAAATGAAGACAGGGCCCAAATGGCACACTTCAACCACACATTCAATAAGATTTCTCTGAATGAAGCCATGGAAATAATGTCTTAACTTTTTTTAGTAGATTTATTTTGTTCAAAACAATACATTTATTATCAAATTGTTATAGTTTGTTACTTTTGAAACCTTGTAATTCAATAGCTTGTCTATGTATTTGTATCGCATGACCCCTTGACCAAAAGCCATGGGCCCATTGGGCCCCCTATGATACAAAGCTAGATTGAAAGCTGTTAAAGTGGATTTAATTCGGAAAAATAAGCATTCAGTAGAGTAGAAAATAGCGTGGAAAAAGTAGAAATTGCTTGTTACAAGAAGGGAGATACTTGAAGAAATACATATTCTTTTTTATTATTTCATCAACTTTATTCAATAAACAAGAGGGCCAAAATGGCCCAAATTACTCACCCGAAAATGAAGTCTGATAAGGCAAGCCCTGCAATGCCCACATTTTTTGTGAATCAAAATTATTGGATTAGTTTTTAAAAGGGTAACCAAAGGGACATTCATGTCAGGTTTAGTCCAAACTGGCCAAATGGTTTAGGAGAAGATATATAAAGAATTATTTCATGATTTCTCAGAGTCTGATAAACCCACCTTGCCATGCCCAATTTTTTTTTAAAATCCATGTTTTATCAATAAATTTGGTCAAAGGTCAGCTGAGGAAAATTCTTGCCAAGTTTTATCCAAATTGGCGCAAGGGTTTACGAGTAGAAGATATTTAAAGAATTATTTCATGATTTCTTTAAATCTAATAAGCCTGGCCCTGCCTTACCCCCTTTTTCGGGGGAATCAAAATTTCACAAAGAACTTTTGAAAAGGTCACAAAAGAAACATTCCAGCAAAGTTTGGTTGAAATTGGCCATGTGGTTAGAAGAATTTTTAATGATTATTTCATTATTTTTTGTAAGTCTGATAAGCCCTATCTCCCACATCCCAAAATTTTCACTAATCAAAATTTCATCAACAAATTTTGAAAAGGCTCATTTAAGGAACATTTCTGCCAAGTTTGGTTTAAATTAGCCCAACGGTTACAGTGCAGAAGATTTCTCAAGAAATGTGGATGAGTTCTGACGGACAGCGCACAGCGGACACAACAGTGTGATCACAAAAGCCCACCGTGCTCAGATGAGCTAAAAATAGGTTTATAATAAATGGAAAATCATAATAATATTACGACTGCAATACAACATCTTGTATATGCTTCTCACTGCATCAGAAAATTTGATATTTCACTTCACCTTTGATCTAGAGAAAAATCAATTACATAAATCAAGCAGCCAAGTCGGAGATGTACCATGTGTGTATGGCTAAGGATCTGCCAATTGACAAATCCCTGGTCCCTTCCACTGACTACTTTTGCCCCTCCCGCTTCGATTTAAAACGTCAATATTTTGAAAAATTTATGGCCGGAAGCATGTAAAAAAGAGGGCCGT
This sequence comes from Fragum fragum, assembly GCA_946902895.1. NCBI lineage: Eukaryota > Metazoa > Mollusca > Bivalvia > Cardiida > Cardiidae > Fragum > Fragum fragum. The sequence continues at coordinate 57,123,135 of OX336369.1, read as the reverse complement.
TGGCCCTGGGGCGCTCACCTGAGATAAAGGCTCTTTTTCTTTCAACAGTCTAATTTCATGTTAAGGTTAGGATTATGAAACAAGTGGGCCACAATTACATATAAAGACTATGAACCTGGGGATCCAAAAGTCTAAATTACAAATTCCAAGGCCTTAGTGCTGATTTGAAAGAAGGAAAAAACTTTTTTTTCCATGGGTTAAAATTTCAGAAATAAGAAAGAAGTCTGTGAACTGATGCTTCATGCCTATACCCCCCCCCCCGGGGTCTGCCCCTGGAAACCCTAGGATCATGATTTTAGCTATTTTGTAAGAGACCAATATACTGATGCTTCATGCAAAATATCAAGGCTCTATGCCTTCTGGGTCAGGAGGAGAAGATTTTTAAAGATAATTTTAAAATTTCAATTTTGTTGCCATGGCAACCAGAGTTTTTAACAGATTTCAATTCTTTTAACTATTTTTGAAGGGGGCCACCTAAGCAACATTTCTGCCAAATTTGGTTTAAATCGGCCTAGTGGTTTGAGAGGAGATGTCAATTAAAAAATCATTCTTTATTTCTATATAAACCCCATCCACCTTGGGCTCCGCCCCTGGGGACCCGAGGATCATGATTTTAGCTATTTTGAAAGAGGTCAATATACTGATGCTTCATGCAAAATATCAAGGCTCTATGCCTTCTGGGTCAGGAGGAGAAGATTTTTAAAGATTATTTTAAAAATTCACTTTTGTTGCCATGGCATACGTGCTCAGGTGAGCTAAAAAGGTTAACAAAAATGAGAGCCCATGTTGGAAATCAAATCTCATTTCTGGTCTCAGTGAAAGATTTCATTGGTTGCCTGGTTATTTGATTGACAGCCATAATTGGTCATTTGTAATTAATACTTACAGTTTGCTCAATTTCCATGTCTACAACATTCTTTTCTTCTCCATCAATCAGACTCTGTGTGTCCTCTGTCTTATCAAACTGTACTGTCAAACTACCGTTCGAACTGTCGATAATCTTTCTGTGTGGAGGTTTGTGTTTCTCAAGTATTCGGTACTTGCATCCAATCAGCAATAACATAGCCTTTACACTGGATATGAAAAAAATGTACTTAGCTAAGAAATACTGAACAATTTAATTGAATAAACAATTTGAAATTAATGAATTTCAAGCTCATACTACATGTCAGATTTTACTTTTATTTTCAAAATAGATTATAACACAGTTACAGTAGAAAGATATTTAACCCATTACAAAATGTCAGACTGGTTCAAAATCATAGAAGCTTCAAACAAAATTTTGACTAGGTTAAACTAATAAAATCTTTGTTTTTCAAACTAAAAACATTGTGGACAATGCAGAAATAGTCTGCTAAAAGAATTTTTTCTTCATTTTCCTCCATGTTTTATTTTAAGCTTTTCTTTGGAGTTTTGTTAGTTTTAATGGGGTTTAACAGCACTCTTAACAGTATATCAGTCATATGCCAGGGGAAGGGAGCACCTAACTATGGATTCCTGGTATTTCTCACACCAGTGTTACCACTACATAATGATTTTGAGCCTCAAGCTGCTCATCCCTCTAAAGTTTATGACTATCCACCCATTGGTGAGAGACAAATGTCGGAAAGGATATTTGTCTAAGAATCCAACCCTGGACCTCGTGTTTGAGTGTCTGATGTGCTATCAACTGCAATATGGCTGCAGCTTGTAAATTTTGGAAAAAGAGGATTGAGTGATGATGTGTTCAACAAACATATCAAATTGTATTGGATGTAAACAATTTTACAAATTGCCTCAAAAGAATTTCTAAGAATAGTTAAGTTATCCTTATGTTTCTATTTGGAGGTTTTTCGTCACCAAATTATTGAAAAGAGGATTGAGTGATGATGTGTTCAACAAACATATCAAATTGTATTGGATGTAAACAATTTTACAAATTGCCTCAAAAGAATTTCTAAGAATAGTTAAGTTATCCTTATGTTTCTATTTGGAGGTTTTTCGTCACCAAATTATTGAAATTACTATGCTTTAGGACAAACATGACAAAACAAGAGGACCATGATGAACGTATATCGCTCCCCAGAGTATGATAGCTCAAGGTTTTATGATATATACAAATTATCAAAGCCCTACACATAATTATTTTGAAGAAGACTTTTTTAAAGGTTTTTTCATATAATCCCAATTATATTGAAGATCCTACCATTAGAGCTAATTTCCAGAATATGGTAATTCATTGAAGTATTTTGGTAGAGGGTCAATAAGCATTGATACATACTCAATATCAAAGCTCTAGGCCTAATGGTTTGGGAGGAGATGATTTTCAAAGATATCCTTCTTTATTCCCATGTAAAATCAGGGATCGCACAGAAAATGGCTTATTTTCAGAATAAGGTAATTCTTCGAAGAATTTTGGTAAAGGGTCAATAGACATTGATACAACCAAACTATCAAAGCTCTATGGTTTGGGAGAAGAAGGTTTTCAAAGATTTCCTTCTTTAGTCATATATCAGAGATCACACAGAAACAGCTAATCTTCAACGCACAGTAATTCTTTGAAGTATTTGGGTAAAGGGTCAATAGACATTGATACAACCAAAATATTAAAACTCTATGCCTTATTGTTTTGTAGGAGAAGATTGTCAAAGATATCCTTCTTTAATTCTAAGTAAATTAGGAATCACACAGAAAAGGGCTAACTTTCAGTGTATGGTATTTCTTTGAAGTACTTGGTAGAGGGTCAATAGACATTGATATAACAAAGATATTAAAGCTAAGGGCCATGTGGTTTGGGAGGAGAAGATTTTCAAAGATATCCTTCTTTAATTCTATTTAAAATCAGGGATCACACAGAAAATGGCTAATTTTCAGTGTACAGTAATTCTTTGTAGTATTTTGGTGAGGGTCAATAGACATTGATACAAAGAAAATATTAAAGCTCTAGGCCTTATGGTTTGGAAGAAGATTTTCAAAGATTTCCTTCTTTAATTTTTTGTAAAATCAGGGATCCCACAGAAAAGGGCTAATTTTTAAGATATGGTACTTCTTTGAAGTATTTTGGTAGAGGGTCAGTTGATGATGATCTATACCAAATATCAATGCTCTTGGCCTCATGGTTTGGGAGGCGAAGATTTTTTAAGTTTTGTCACTCGGTTGCAATGGCAACGAAAAGTCTTAATGAATTTCAATTATGAAGTATTTTGAAAAAGCATGACCTAGGATCATATCTGTGAAGTTTGATTGAAATTCCATGGTTAGTTTAGGAGGAATACAATTTTTTGTAAGGGTGCACAGACAGAAGGACAGACATTCTGAGAGACGAACGGACGATGACTGATCATAATAGCTCACCCAGAGCATGTCATGCTCAGGTGTGCTAAAAACGAAAAAAGAAATCACTTGTTACAGGTACAACATGTACATGTCATTGGTTATTCTTCTTTTCTCACAATGTGTTCCATCAGAATTTCTTTTTGTTTTTAAATACAAATTAAAATCTTGAAATACACTTTGTGCTATATTCTAGAAATTTAACTTATTTCTTGGACCTTTAATTATCAATGAGAATCTGATGAAAACTATGGACTCTATTGGTAAACAAGGAAAAGTTAACAGAAGGCCGGACGCCTTTGGCCAGTATAGCTAAAAATGGAATTCAATTGCCACATCTCCCAATGTAACTTAGTAATTTAGATCAATAAATGCATATGAATAATCAACAACATCTGGCTGTAAACAATGTAAATATTTTGCTATAAATACATATTACGTTTAAACTTGGTAAATAGCTTCTTAAGCCGATCTATCCTGCTTTTAATCCATGTCATGCTAAATAAAATCTGTTGCCAAATTGTATCAAAATTTAAGGGCTTAAGACATAACCAGACAGCAAAATTTTAGACTGGTCAAAATTGAGAGGAGTTGCATAGGACAATTTCAAGCCTAAGAAATTTTGGATTTTTTGTACCCTTTGGTTAAAAAGATTGTGAAAAATAACAAGCAATTTCTTCTTTTTTCACAATGTTTCCAAAGCTTTTTACTTGGGGACGTCTAAATTTCTTAGTGCCGTTGAGTAGGAATGGGTTAATGCACTGAAATATCGTGGTGTGGGTCATATTTCTTTCATTAACTCTTATCTGTTGACAAATGTTTTAATTGCTACATTTGGTTTAGTTGGTCAAAGATGTAGACAACATTTAACAAATAACACATGGCATTGCGGGCGATATGCAAGTTTATGGACTGGTCTGTCGGGCCAAAGATGTTATATGGACCGAAGCGAAGCTGAGGTCCATATAACATCTGAGGTCCGACAGACCAGTCCATAAACTTGCATATCGCCCGCAATGCCATGTGTTATTTGTTATATTATACCGAATCCAAATTATCCAACATGAAAAAACTAAGAAACAGACAAAATATTTTTCAATGGTTTTCATCAAATCCAATACATTTTTATGAATATAAATGGTCTTTCTGGGTAGAAAACATTGTGAAAAATGAAGAATACACGAATATTTTCGTAGCTGTGTTTGTTGCTCTTTTAGTGTTTTTCGAGTCATTTTCGTTTATCAGCTTCTCCAAGTCTCCCTCGTCAAGAGTAGCGAATCGATTTTGAGGTTTTGACAGCGACATGTTTGTTTGTTTACATCGAACGCTGACTAAGACGAATGACGTCATAAGCGTGCGAATTACCTCATCGTAAAAAATACACGACGCGCGCCGGTCAATATAATGATTTATCGGCCCGGAGCCCCGGGCGATATACTGATTTATGGACCGGCCGCCGTTACAATGAAAATAGAAGGTATCGGTGTCGATGAGGTATAATATATTATTTTAGCACCCCCAGTTATGTTCGTGTCCGAAAAGATAGAAAATATTTTGGAAAATGGAGAAACTGCTGTACAAGTAATTTCTACTTTTCCAAAAGCATTTTCCATAACTTTACTTCTTCACCAAAACCTTTGCCTGTTTTTTCTAATGGAACCATTCCAATTTAAAAGGGGAACATGCTTATGACCTACAAATCATTCTGACCAAGTTTCATCAAGATTATGCCAGTTGTGGAATCTCCCATTTTCAATAGGTTTCATCCTTATAGCCTAAGATCATTCAGACCAAGCAGGGCTTTTTTTCTAGATATTGGGAAGAAGCCTTAGCCTTTTCGTTTTGGGAAATTTTTACGCAGTTTTCAGAAGAATTGGGAAACATAAGTTTAATAAAAGAAAAAATAACAGTAAGATTCATGCATCATTTTCAAGATTTCATGATGAATAACTATATTCAAGGGTCTTATCAGTAATAAAATGAATATAAATATTAAACAAAACAAATTTTGAAGAAAATAAATCCATATAATGCAAAAATAAGCTGTAATTTTGGAAATTTCTCTGCCACAAGTGGGAAAAAAGAGCCTTTTTTGAATTAGGAAGTAGCCTTTATAGACCCCTGTTAAAACGAAAAAAAGCCCTGCCAAGTTTCATAAAGATTGAAATAAAACTGTGGCCTCTGGAGTGTAAACATTTAACTTCTTGATCCTGTTTGACAAACAATGAGCAGCAGACATTTCAGTATCACAAAAGCTCACCATGAGCATGTTGTACTCCAGTGAGCTAATAAATGTGAAAACAAGATGGGAATAGAAAAAAAGTTACTTGTATCAAGAAATATGTCCTTTTCTAACATTGTTTTCCACCCTATCTGACATTAATTCATTTTCAATATCAACCCATTCCTACAGTGATGCCTGTTGACACCCCTAAAGAAAAACAATGGGGAAAACAATGTGTAATAATGAAGAAATTAATTGTAACAAGCAATTTTTTCATTTTCCACAATGTTTTCTATACAGAAAATTTCATAAATTTTAAATTGTTGTCTGCAACTCCTTTCAACTTTGACCCGTCTTGAATTTTGCTGTCTAATAATGGGTTAATACACTTTGAATTGATGTCTTCATTTTTCTGAAAGTCTGTAACTTTTTTGTCTGGTAAATGAGTAAACAAGAGGCTTAGAGCACTGCTTAGATGCCAAACACTGAGGCTCAAGCAATACCAGTAGATCAGGTTTTCTCGATTAACAGCTAAGCTAAAAGGATTTGTTTCTTTAAATGGGGACTAAATCCCCTTTTGACAATTTTTCAGTCATACTGTGGTGGCTGGAGTACCTATCAATGGATTCCTGGTATATCTCACCAGTACCGACACTTCATGCTCTCCTAGCCTTCAGATGCTATCCCAATTACGTGTACGATTATCCACCCATTGGATAGAGATAAATGTGAGGAAGGATATGTGATGCCCCCGTCGGAAATTGTACCCATCAAGATAAAGATATCATGAAACATTTAACATAATCCAAGAATTTTGTCTAGTTCAGTGATGAATATTTTACCTACCTGATTATTCCTACCAAAGTCATAACAATAGTACCTTCAATAAGACCTGCCTGAAAATATAGATGACAAGTTCATGTTGTTTTACAATGCAATACAGAGTCCCCCACCGGATTGAAAAAAGTCTTTTTTATAGGTTATCTTTAACCAAACAAGACCTAGTTTTGACATACCTAAGAGTAAGCTTTGGAAAAAGTTGAGAGAAAAGAAGAAAATTCTGATAGTTAATATTTTCTCATTTTTCTTCAATATTTTCTTTATTTTATGCTCATTATTTCTTTATTAAATAACATTCATTTTGCCGTCTGAATTTGGCCTAGTCTGTATTTTTACCATTTAGGAAAGGGTTAACCAAATCTGGACATATAAAGGTAGACAAAATTGTATCGGTTCTTGTACATGACACTTCTCCACATTATGATCTATTAGTGTATTAATTTTGAAGTTATTAGCACTTATTGTTAAGGAGATATGGTCCAGACAAAAATGTAAAGGTAAAACAAGAAAGGGCAATAACTAAAACTAGGGTGTGACAGAGTATGGTTCTTGTACATGACATTTCTCCACATTGTGTCCTAAAACTTAACCTTCAAGATTTCTCAACAAGACAATACAAAATATAAGACAATAAACTTACTTCTTTGAATGCGAAGGGTAGTCCCAAAACACCAGCACCAATAAATGATATAAAAATATTAGCAAATATTTTTATTGGACTTTTTGAACCGGGACCACTTCCGTCCGAAGATATGGTCATTTTTGAATTTTAGCGTTTAACCAAAAGATTAGTTTTCATTTAGAGTAAATGGTTATCAGGATTCTTCAAAAACGATTAAAACGCTGTATGTAAACACCTTGACATTGTTAGAATATTGCCATGCACTATCATTTATGAATTTTGTTACTTAGATACTTTGCATTGGGTGCCAGTCTACGGTTTTGATGGAAATATTCGAATTGGCCATGGTCAATTTCTCAAATAGAAGGAAAATGTCATTTTTGACTGCTGATTTATAGGTAATAGTGGAAACTGTTGTTCTAAAAGACTCTAAAACATGAAAAAGAGACCGTTTGCAAATGTGAAACTAAAGGTTCATGACTTTTCGAAAGTACACCTGTTTTCGGCTGAACCAAAAGTGCAAGTTGGTAGTTTTGCGGCTTTTGGCTGTCAGTGCAGGCATTTTTGAATGGTAGGAATATGCACTGAGATAGTGAAAAAAGTAGCTGGAATCATGGTATTTTTGACTGCATTGGCCAGCTTTACATTGTTTTTACTGTCCAGAAATCAAGTAGTTTGCGGGCCATCATTTCCAATTTGGCCTGTGCGGCAACTTGCGTCAGGCCGAAATTGCGGGTTTACGCTCGGTTTTGTTGACCAGGCCGGATGTTAAATCGCCTTGCGTTTGTCCCTTTTATAGGGTATCTGTATGATTTGTTGTAATTTTTTCCTAGTATTATATCCTATTCTGACAAAGAACATGTTTGTTCTATTGCAGATTGTTGTTTGATAGAATAGTTTAGTGCAACATTCGAATATCAGGGTTGACGACAAGGAAAGAGACGTAAAACCGTAGACTGAGACCTTAAGACGTGAGTTGACAAATTTTTTTTCGTGACATTTGCGAATCAATTGACCTTAAATCTAGATTTCTACCAATTTCCATGCAGAGAATGGTGTTTTCAATGTGCCTAAAGTTATTTTTTCTTTAGAAATTCACTTTAAACAAGGGAGGTAATTTATAAAAATTAAGAATGAGATCTCGAATTGACAAATTTGTCTTCACCATATTTCCCCCCCCCCCAATTTTTTCCTGAGTCTCGATTAAAGGGCTTACTTGAATTTTTATTTTCTTTTTTGAATTTCTGTCAACAGTTTATGGTTGAAAATAGTGTTATATTTTCCAAAAATGCTGAAAAAATCAGTTCGACTGCGGAAATTCATAGAAATTATACTTGGATATAAGCCAGCATTTCAGCCTTTGATACCTGTATTTGCATTGAGATGCATCCAAAACCTATTGAAGGTTTCACTAAGTGTTCTAGAGTATGATTTGAGAGTATATGAGTAAGAATTAGAAGCATCTAGTGGAAAGAATAGCCTTTTGTTAATGCCTGACTGGAAATGAAATTCATTCTGTAAAATTGGGCAAAATGAGCCATATGTCATCAAGTTCATTTTGAACTTTTAGGGTTCTTTTAGATAAATGGTTGCAGTGCTAGTGGTCTAAATCATCTAAAGACTGCCTAAAGGTTCTGAATTATGATTATTGGCATTTAAGCAAAAAACTTTTTGTCCCCTTAAGGTGCCAGTCTACGGTTTTGATGGAAATATTCGAATTGGCCATGGTCAATTTCTCAAATAGAAGGAAAATGTCATTTTTGACTGCTGATTTATAGGTAATAGTGGAAACTGTTGTTCTAAAAGACTCTAAAACATGAAAAAGAGACCGTTTGCAAATGTGAAACTAAAGGTTCATGACTTTTCGAAAGTACACCTGTTTTCGGCTGAACCAAAAGTGCAAGTTGGTAGTTTTGCGGCTTTTGGCTGTCAGTGCAGGCATTTTTGAATGGTAGGAATATGCACTGAGATAGTGAAAAAAGTAGCTGGAATCATGGTATTTTTGACTGCATTGGCCAGCTTTACATTGTTTTTACTGTCCAGAAATCAAGTAGTTTGCGGGCCATCATTTCCAATTTGGCCTGTGCGGCAACTTGCGTCAGGCCGAAATTGCGGGTTTACGCTCGGTTTTGTTGACCAGGCCGGATGTTAAATCGCCTTGCGTTTGTCCCTTTTATAGGGTATCTGTATGATTTGTTGTAATTTTTTCCTAGTATTATATCCTATTCTGACAAAGAACATGTTTGTTCTATTGCAGATTGTTGTTTGATAGAATAGTTTAGTGCAACATTCGAATATCAGGGTTGACGACAAGGAAAGAGACGTAAAACCGTAGACTGAGACCTTAAGACGTGAGTTGACAAATTTTTTTTCGTGACATTTGCGAATCAATTGACCTTAAATCTAGATTTCTACCAATTTCCATGCAGAGAATGGTGTTTTCAATGTGCCTAAAGTTATTTTTTCTTTAGAAATTCACTTTAAACAAGGGAGGTAATTTATAAAAATTAAGAATGAGATCTCGAATTGACAAATTTGTCTTCACCATATTTCCCCCCCCCCCCAATTTTTTCCTGAGTCTCGATTAAAGGGCTTACTTGAATTTTTATTTTCTTTTTTGAATTTCTGTCAACAGTTTATGGTTGAAAATAGTGTTATATTTTCCAAAAATGCTGAAAAAATCAGTTCGACTGCGGAAATTCATAGAAATTATACTTGGATATAAGCCAGCATTTCAGCCTTTGATACCTGTATTTGCATTGAGATGCATCCAAAACCTATTGAAGGTTTCACTAAGTGTTCTAGAGTATGATTTGAGAGTATATGAGTAAGAATTAGAAGCATCTAGTGGAAAGAATAGCCTTTTGTTAATGCCTGACTGGAAATGAAATTCATTCTGTAAAATTGGGCAAAATGAGCCATATGTCATCAAGTTCATTTTGAACTTTTAGGGTTCTTTTAGATAAATGGTTGCAGTGCTAGTGGTCTAAATCATCTAAAGACTGCCTAAAGGTTCTGAATTATGATTATTGGCATTTAAGCAAAAAACTTTTTGTCCCCTTAAGGTGCCAGTCTACGGTTTTGATGGAAATATTCGAATTGGCCATGGTCAATTTCTCAAATAGAAGGAAAATGTCATTTTTGACTGCTGATTTATAGGTAATAGTGGAAACTGTTGTTCTAAAAGACTCTAAAACATGAAAAAGAGACCGTTTGCAAATGTGAAACTAAAGGTTCATGACTTTTCGAAAGTACACCTGTTTTCGGCTGAACCAAAAGTGCAAGTTGGTAGTTTTGCGGCTTTTGGCTGTCAGTGCAGGCATTTTTGAATGGTAGGAATATGCACTGAGATAGTGAAAAAAGTAGCTGGAATCATGGTATTTTTGACTGCATTGGCCAGCTTTACATTGTTTTTACTGTCCAGAAATCAAGTAGTTTGCGGGCCATCATTTCCAATTTGGCCTGTGCGGCAACTTGCGTCAGGCCGAAATTGCGGGTTTACGCTCGGTTTTGTTGACCAGGCCGGATGTTAAATCGCCTTGCGTTTGTCCCTTTTATAGGGTATCTGTATGATTTGTTGTAATTTTTTCCTAGTATTATATCCTATTCTGACAAAGAACATGTTTGTTCTATTGCAGATTGTTGTTTGATAGAATAGTTTAGTGCAACATTCGAATATCAGGGTTGACGACAAGGAAAGAGACGTAAAACCGTAGACTGAGACCTTAAGACGTGAGTTGACAAATTTTTTTTCGTGACATTTGCGAATCAATTGACCTTAAATCTAGATTTCTACCAATTTCCATGCAGAGAATGGTGTTTTCAATGTGCCTAAAGTTATTTTTTCTTTAGAAATTCACTTTAAACAAGGGAGGTAATTTATAAAAATTAAGAATGAGATCTCGAATTGACAAATTTGTCTTCACCATATTTCCCCCCCCCCCCAATTTTTTCCTGAGTCTCGATTAAAGGGCTTACTTGAATTTTTATTTTCTTTTTTGAATTTCTGTCAACAGTTTATGGTTGAAAATAGTGTTATATTTTCCAAAAATGCTGAAAAAATCAGTTCGACTGCGGAAATTCATAGAAATTATACTTGGATATAAGCCAGCATTTCAGCCTTTGATACCTGTATTTGCATTGAGATGCATCCAAAACCTATTGAAGGTTTCACTAAGTGTTCTAGAGTATGATTTGAGAGTATATGAGTAAGAATTAGAAGCATCTAGTGGAAAGAATAGCCTTTTGTTAATGCCTGACTGGAAATGAAATTCATTCTGTAAAATTGGGCAAAATGAGCCATATGTCATCAAGTTCATTTTGAACTTTTAGGGTTCTTTTAGATAAATGGTTGCAGTGCTAGTGGTCTAAATCATCTAAAGACTGCCTAAAGGTTCTGAATTATGATTATTGGCATTTAAGCAAAAAACTTTTTGTCCCCTTAAGGTGCCAGTCTACGGTTTTGATGGAAATATTCGAATTGGCCATGGTCAATTTCTCAAATAGAAGGAAAATGTCATTTTTGACTGCTGATTTATAGGTAATAGTGGAAACTGTTGTTCTAAAAGACTCTAAAACATGAAAAAGAGACCGTTTGCAAATGTGAAACTAAAGGTTCATGACTTTTCGAAAGTACACCTGTTTTCGGCTGAACCAAAAGTGCAAGTTGGTAGTTTTGCGGCTTTTGGCTGTCAGTGCAGGCATTTTTGAATGGTAGGAATATGCACTGAGATAGTGAAAAAAGTAGCTGGAATCATGGTATTTTTGACTGCATTGGCCAGCTTTACATTGTTTTTACTGTCCAGAAATCAAGTAGTTTGCGGGCCATCATTTCCAATTTGGCCTGTGCGGCAACTTGCGTCAGGCCGAAATTGCGGGTTTACGCTCGGTTTTGTTGACCAGGCCGGATGTTAAATCGCCTTGCGTTTGTCCCTTTTATAGGGTATCTGTATGATTTGTTGTAATTTTTTCCTAGTATTATATCCTATTCTGACAAAGAACATGTTTGTTCTATTGCAGATTGTTGTTTGATAGAATAGTTTAGTGCAACATTCGAATATCAGGGTTGACGACAAGGAAAGAGACGTAAAACCGTAGACTGAGACCTTAAGACGTGAGTTGACAAATTTTTTTTCGTGACATTTGCGAATCAATTGACCTTAAATCTAGATTTCTACCAATTTCCATGCAGAGAATGGTGTTTTCAATGTGCCTAAAGTTATTTTTTCTTTAGAAATTCACTTTAAACAAGGGAGGTAATTTATAAAAATTAAGAATGAGATCTCGAATTGACAAATTTGTCTTCACCATATTTCCCCCCCCCCCCAATTTTTTCCTGAGTCTCGATTAAAGGGCTTACTTGAATTTTTATTTTCTTTTTTGAATTTCTGTCAACAGTTTATGGTTGAAAATAGTGTTATATTTTCCAAAAATGCTGAAAAAATCAGTTCGACTGCGGAAATTCATAGAAATTATACTTGGATATAAGCCAGCATTTCAGCCTTTGATACCTGTATTTGCATTGAGATGCATCCAAAACCTATTGAAGGTTTCACTAAGTGTTCTAGAGTATGATTTGAGAGTATATGAGTAAGAATTAGAAGCATCTAGTGGAAAGAATAGCCTTTTGTTAATGCCTGACTGGAAATGAAATTCATTCTGTAAAATTGGGCAAAATGAGCCATATGTCATCAAGTTCATTTTGAACTTTTAGGGTTCTTTTAGATAAATGGTTGCAGTGCTAGTGGTCTAAATCATCTAAAGACTGCCTAAAGGTTCTGAATTATGATTATTGGCATTTAAGCAAAAAACTTTTTGTCCCCTTAAGGTGCCAGTCTACGGTTTTGATGGAAATATTCGAATTGGCCATGGTCAATTTCTCAAATAGAAGGAAAATGTCATTTTTGACTGCTGATTTATAGGTAATAGTGGAAACTGTTGTTCTAAAAGACTCTAAAACATGAAAAAGAGACCGTTTGCAAATGTGAAACTAAAGGTTCATGACTTTTCGAAAGTACACCTGTTTTCGGCTGAACCAAAAGTGCAAGTTGGTAGTTTTGCGGCTTTTGGCTGTCAGTGCAGGCATTTTTGAATGGTAGGAATATGCACTGAGATAGTGAAAAAAGTAGCTGGAATCATGGTATTTTTGACTGCATTGGCCAGCTTTACATTGTTTTTACTGTCCAGAAATCAAGTAGTTTGCGGGCCATCATTTCCAATTTGGCCTGTGCGGCAACTTGCGTCAGGCCGAAATTGCGGGTTTACGCTCGGTTTTGTTGACCAGGCCGGATGTTAAATCGCCTTGCGTTTGTCCCTTTTATAGGGTATCTGTATGATTTGTTGTAATTTTTTCCTAGTATTATATCCTATTCTGACAAAGAACATGTTTGTTCTATTGCAGATTGTTGTTTGATAGAATAGTTTAGTGCAACATTCGAATATCAGGGTTGACGACAAGGAAAGAGACGTAAAACCGTAGACTGAGACCTTAAGACGTGAGTTGACAAATTTTTTTTCGTGACATTTGCGAATCAATTGACCTTAAATCTAGATTTCTACCAATTTCCATGCAGAGAATGGTGTTTTCAATGTGCCTAAAGTTATTTTTTCTTTAGAAATTCACTTTAAACAAGGGAGGTAATTTATAAAAATTAAGAATGAGATCTCGAATTGACAAATTTGTCTTCACCATATTTCCCCCCCCCCCCAATTTTTTCCTGAGTCTCGATTAAAGGGCTTACTTGAATTTTTATTTTCTTTTTTGAATTTCTGTCAACAGTTTATGGTTGAAAATAGTGTTATATTTTCCAAAAATGCTGAAAAAATCAGTTCGACTGCGGAAATTCATAGAAATTATACTTGGATATAAGCCAGCATTTCAGCCTTTGATACCTGTATTTGCATTGAGATGCATCCAAAACCTATTGAAGGTTTCACTAAGTGTTCTAGAGTATGATTTGAGAGTATATGAGTAAGAATTAGAAGCATCTAGTGGAAAGAATAGCCTTTTGTTAATGCCTGACTGGAAATGAAATTCATTCTGTAAAATTGGGCAAAATGAGCCATATGTCATCAAGTTCATTTTGAACTTTTAGGGTTCTTTTAGATAAATGGTTGCAGTGCTAGTGGTCTAAATCATCTAAAGACTGCCTAAAGGTTCTGAATTATGATTATTGGCATTTAAGCAAAAAACTTTTTGTCCCCTTAAGGTGCCAGTCTACGGTTTTGATGGAAATATTCGAATTGGCCATGGTCAATTTCTCAAATAGAAGGAAAATGTCATTTTTGACTGCTGATTTATAGGTAATAGTGGAAACTGTTGTTCTAAAAGACTCTAAAACATGAAAAAGAGACCGTTTGCAAATGTGAAACTAAAGGTTCATGACTTTTCGAAAGTACACCTGTTTTCGGCTGAACCAAAAGTGCAAGTTGGTAGTTTTGCGGCTTTTGGCTGTCAGTGCAGGCATTTTTGAATGGTAGGAATATGCACTGAGATAGTGAAAAAAGTAGCTGGAATCATGGTATTTTTGACTGCATTGGCCAGCTTTACATTGTTTTTACTGTCCAGAAATCAAGTAGTTTGCGGGCCATCATTTCCAATTTGGCCTGTGCGGCAACTTGCGTCAGGCCGAAATTGCGGGTTTACGCTCGGTTTTGTTGACCAGGCCGGATGTTAAATCGCCTTGCGTTTGTCCCTTTTATAGGGTATCTGTATGATTTGTTGTAATTTTTTCCTAGTATTATATCCTATTCTGACAAAGAACATGTTTGTTCTATTGCAGATTGTTGTTTGATAGAATAGTTTAGTGCAACATTCGAATATCAGGGTTGACGACAAGGAAAGAGACGTAAAACCGTAGACTGAGACCTTAAGACGTGAGTTGACAAATTTTTTTTCGTGACATTTGCGAATCAATTGACCTTAAATCTAGATTTCTACCAATTTCCATGCAGAGAATGGTGTTTTCAATGTGCCTAAAGTTATTTTTTCTTTAGAAATTCACTTTAAACAAGGGAGGTAATTTATAAAAATTAAGAATGAGATCTCGAATTGACAAATTTGTCTTCACCATATTTCCCCCCCCCCCCAATTTTTTCCTGAGTCTCGATTAAAGGGCTTACTTGAATTTTTATTTTCTTTTTTGAATTTCTGTCAACAGTTTATGGTTGAAAATAGTGTTATATTTTCCAAAAATGCTGAAAAAATCAGTTCGACTGCGGAAATTCATAGAAATTATACTTGGATATAAGCCAGCATTTCAGCCTTTGATACCTGTATTTGCATTGAGATGCATCCAAAACCTATTGAAGGTTTCACTAAGTGTTCTAGAGTATGATTTGAGAGTATATGAGTAAGAATTAGAAGCATCTAGTGGAAAGAATAGCCTTTTGTTAATGCCTGACTGGAAATGAAATTCATTCTGTAAAATTGGGCAAAATGAGCCATATGTCATCAAGTTCATTTTGAACTTTTAGGGTTCTTTTAGATAAATGGTTGCAGTGCTAGTGGTCTAAATCATCTAAAGACTGCCTAAAGGTTCTGAATTATGATTATTGGCATTTAAGCAAAAAACTTTTTGTCCCCTTAAGGTGCCAGTCTACGGTTTTGATGGAAATATTCGAATTGGCCATGGTCAATTTCTCAAATAGAAGGAAAATGTCATTTTTGACTGCTGATTTATAGGTAATAGTGGAAACTGTTGTTCTAAAAGACTCTAAAACATGAAAAAGAGACCGTTTGCAAATGTGAAACTAAAGGTTCATGACTTTTCGAAAGTACACCTGTTTTCGGCTGAACCAAAAGTGCAAGTTGGTAGTTTTGCGGCTTTTGGCTGTCAGTGCAGGCATTTTTGAATGGTAGGAATATGCACTGAGATAGTGAAAAAAGTAGCTGGAATCATGGTATTTTTGACTGCATTGGCCAGCTTTACATTGTTTTTACTGTCCAGAAATCAAGTAGTTTGCGGGCCATCATTTCCAATTTGGCCTGTGCGGCAACTTGCGTCAGGCCGAAATTGCGGGTTTACGCTCGGTTTTGTTGACCAGGCCGGATGTTAAATCGCCTTGCGTTTGTCCCTTTTATAGGGTATCTGTATGATTTGTTGTAATTTTTTCCTAGTATTATATCCTATTCTGACAAAGAACATGTTTGTTCTATTGCAGATTGTTGTTTGATAGAATAGTTTAGTGCAACATTCGAATATCAGGGTTGACGACAAGGAAAGAGACGTAAAACCGTAGACTGAGACCTTAAGACGTGAGTTGACAAATTTTTTTTCGTGACATTTGCGAATCAATTGACCTTAAATCTAGATTTCTACCAATTTCCATGCAGAGAATGGTGTTTTCAATGTGCCTAAAGTTATTTTTTCTTTAGAAATTCACTTTAAACAAGGGAGGTAATTTATAAAAATTAAGAATGAGATCTCGAATTGACAAATTTGTCTTCACCATATTTCCCCCCCCCCCAATTTTTTCCTGAGTCTCGATTAAAGGGCTTACTTGAATTTTTATTTTCTTTTTTGAATTTCTGTCAACAGTTTATGGTTGAAAATAGTGTTATATTTTCCAAAAATGCTGAAAAAATCAGTTCGACTGCGGAAATTCATAGAAATTATACTTGGATATAAGCCAGCATTTCAGCCTTTGATACCTGTATTTGCATTGAGATGCATCCAAAACCTATTGAAGGTTTCACTAAGTGTTCTAGAGTATGATTTGAGAGTATATGAGTAAGAATTAGAAGCATCTAGTGGAAAGAATAGCCTTTTGTTAATGCCTGACTGGAAATGAAATTCATTCTGTAAAATTGGGCAAAATGAGCCATATGTCATCAAGTTCATTTTGAACTTTTAGGGTTCTTTTAGATAAATGGTTGCAGTGCTAGTGGTCTAAATCATCTAAAGACTGCCTAAAGGTTCTGAATTATGATTATTGGCATTTAAGCAAAAAACTTTTTGTCCCCTTAAGGTGCCAGTCTACGGTTTTGATGGAAATATTCGAATTGGCCATGGTCAATTTCTCAAATAGAAGGAAAATGTCATTTTTGACTGCTGATTTATAGGTAATAGTGGAAACTGTTGTTCTAAAAGACTCTAAAACATGAAAAAGAGACCGTTTGCAAATGTGAAACTAAAGGTTCATGACTTTTCGAAAGTACACCTGTTTTCGGCTGAACCAAAAGTGCAAGTTGGTAGTTTTGCGGCTTTTGGCTGTCAGTGCAGGCATTTTTGAATGGTAGGAATATGCACTGAGATAGTGAAAAAAGTAGCTGGAATCATGGTATTTTTGACTGCATTGGCCAGCTTTACATTGTTTTTACTGTCCAGAAATCAAGTAGTTTGCGGGCCATCATTTCCAATTTGGCCTGTGCGGCAACTTGCGTCAGGCCGAAATTGCGGGTTTACGCTCGGTTTTGTTGACCAGGCCGGATGTTAAATCGCCTTGCGTTTGTCCCTTTTATAGGGTATCTGTATGATTTGTTGTAATTTTTTCCTAGTATTATATCCTATTCTGACAAAGAACATGTTTGTTCTATTGCAGATTGTTGTTTGATAGAATAGTTTAGTGCAACATTCGAATATCAGGGTTGACGACAAGGAAAGAGACGTAAAACCGTAGACTGAGACCAAAATCGATGATATCTGTATCGAAAACATTAACAGGTTGTTGCCAGCTCTCACTATGTGTCATCAATGTTGAAACCCTAGATGATCTAGAGACTACTTTCTTTTAACAGCTGAGCTTAATTTTTAAAGCTGAGTGACGTTATACGGGTTTATAATCGTAAAAGAGCCGGTATGTAAGTATTATTTCGGATATACCCTAATTCCGGATATACGTATTAATTACCATTAAAGACCTTTTTTGATCGAAATAAACACAATGATACACACGGAATTACAATCCGTTATTTCCTTTTTTAGAAAATGGTTTCACATGTCAAGCGGGGCTTTGAATTTATAAGATATCAGTCATATTACAAACGGGAACTGTTACAGAGAAGCTCTCCATACGTCTTCATTTCATGACCATGGGAATTTGCTTAATACCCTTTTCATTGATGAATATGAAATAAATTTAATCAGAATTTCACTGCATGATCCTCAACAAGCTTTGTAAAGTGTCTGGAGGCTTGTGGAAATGATTGTTGCCTCTGTAGGTCCTCCCAAGATATATCATTCGTTTCTTACCAATTGCAAGTTAGATATATCATTAATTTCTTACCAATCGGCAAAAGATAAAGTCAAAGTAGGGTGAGCAGCTGATGGCTCAGATGAAATGTCAGTTATGCTTAGTAACTGATTTAATGTTGAAAGTGGTGTTTAACCGATAACCGGAGGGCAAAATATAAAAGAGATAAGAAGTGTTACAAAGATCCAACTAAGACAATCTTTTTGAACGTTTTAATCCATTTAGTTGATACCAAATTCTTATTACTATAATGAGATATATCATGCAATGACATATATGATACAATTTACATATACTAAAAATTCAAATCTTTTTGTTGAAGTGTTACAAAGATCCAAATGAGACAATCTTTTTGAACATTTTAACTTTTAATCCATTTAGTTGATACCAAATTCTTATTACTATATTGAGATATATCATGCAATGGCATATATGATACAATTTACATATACTAAAAATTCAAATCTTTTTGTTGTAATAAAGCGATTTTTTGTAGATTTTTCTTACTTAAACATTTTTTCCATTTTTTTCTAAATAAGAAACGTTTTAAAATAGATTTCCTTTACCTCTTGCATTTATAATCCTATTCAAAATGTACAAACTCGTAAATTCCTTAGAATTAGAGGGAATAGCAAACGACTTCCTTTGTTACTTGAAATAAGGGGATATCGGGTGAAAATCAAAGCAAATGACCGATCATTATGAGATTTATCCAGTGTATATCCAAAATACCACCCGTGGTCTAAATATTACGCAATCGGGCATACCGATCAGAAGCGTGTAAGTTACATGGATTAAATCAGCAGTTTATGAGAGGACATCGTTAACTTTTAAATTTGATTTACCATTCAACCCTTTACAGAAAAAAAATCTCAGAACGAAAGAGGATACGAAGGAAATTTTAATAGCCATGTGTACCGAAAATAATGGATCTTTCAGATGTGGAGAAAGTCGGCGTAAAAAGTAATCTTTATCGCAATATTGTTATTCTTGGTTGTTGTTGTTGTGTAATTTCCTTGTTTTAATAAGTCTTTTCAAGTTAAAGAATGATTTTCTACAAAGGACACCTTTGCTATTTTTTTTTTTTTCGAAAATGAGAAGTAAAATATGAAAACTGGACGAGAATGAAATTGATTCCTAGGTCGGGAGAGAAAAACGATTAAATCGTGTCAACGTCAATATAAACTGCCTCAACAATTCCATATTCTAAGAGTATTTAAAGAGTACTCAACATTCCTCTGTATTGATTTCTGAAAAATATCTGATTCTACGCAAAATATGAGCATTAAACCTCTGAAAGTGTACTTAGGGACCCAACCACATCATTTTGCATATAATATATGGACAGAAAGATAAAACATTAATCAATCTTTAGAATTAGATAAATTCCAAATAATATAAGTCAACCGACTCCCTTTATTAATTAGTCAAAAGAAGGACATCTGGGCAGTCGTGTGAAAATCAAAGCAAATAGCCGATCGTTATGAGATATATCCGGATACCACCCGTGGACTATTGCGTAATCAAAGATACCGATTCAAAACGTGTAAGTTACTTTGATTAAAACAGGAGTTTATGGACGGACATCGATAATTCTTAAGATTAACTTACCATTTAAACATTTGTAGATAAAATAATCCCAGAACGAAATAGGATACAGACGAAATATTAAAATCTATTTGTATAAAAAATAACGGGTCGCTCAGATTTGGAGAAATTCCTTGTAAAAATGCTCCTTTTATCGCAATACTTTTGTTTCCCCCGTTGTTGTTTTGTCTGTTTGCATGTTTCAATAGATATTCTCAAGCCAAGGAAATAAAAGCAACAATTCACCATGAAGGACACTTTTGCTAATTTTGTTTCGAAAATGAGAAGTAGAATATGAAAACTGGATGAAACTCGGACGGGAAGACGTTTATAACGTGTCAATGTAAATAAAAACTACCAAAACATTTTCATA
This sequence comes from Fragum fragum, assembly GCA_946902895.1. Lineage (NCBI taxonomy): Eukaryota > Metazoa > Mollusca > Bivalvia > Cardiida > Cardiidae > Fragum > Fragum fragum. The sequence goes on along the minus strand of OX336369.1, from coordinate 57,102,984 downwards.
ATCTATAAGTATTACAAAAGTACTCAATATTCTTATGTGTGAACTACCGAAAAAATAATTAGTTCTCTCCAAAACAGACACTTATAGTCTCAGCCCTTATATACTCTTTGTTTAAATTTAAACCGGAACTACCCAGTAGAATCAAGGGAGTTAATTAAAGGGCAATTTTCGGGAGAACTCCGTATATCGGTAGGGGCCCATTTACACCGTCTTATCGTATGTCATAAGACTTTTTTTGAAGTCGTAACATGTATGTTG